>BSDF01000005.1:86155853-88555853 GCA_027925045.1 Hypotaenidia okinawae
GGAATACAAAGTTACTGGAGAGTGTCCAGAGGAGGGCAATGAGGATGGGAAAGGGTCTGGATGGGGAGGCTTACAAGGAGAGGCTGAAGTCCCTTGGTTTGTTCAGCCTGGAGAAGAGGAGGCTGAGGGGAGACCTCACTGCAGTCTGTGGCTTCCTGATGAGGGGGAACAAAGGGGCAGGCACCAATCTCCTCTCTTTGGGGACCAGTGATAGAATCTCAGGGAACAGCATGAAGCTGCGACAGGGGAGGTTTAGGCTGGATATTAGGAAGAGGTTCTTTACTGAGAGGGTAGTTGGGCACTGGAACAGGCTCCCCAGGGAAGGGGTCACAGCACCCAGCTTGACTGAGTTCAGGAAGCATCTGGACAATGCACTCAGTCCCATGCTCTGACTTGGCTGTCCCTGTGTGGAGCCAGGAGTTGGGCTTGATGGTCCTTATGGGTCCCTTCCAACTCAGAAGATTCTGTGATTCTATATGCTGACACTGACCAAGGCTGCAACCAACTGTACAGAGTCAACTGCAACTATTTTATTCTTTAATTTCATGACGCAGAGACATGTGGACAAAGTTATAGGAGTATTTAGTGGGAAAAGAGCATGTGCAGAGGCTGTAGCCAGTTATAGGGTATGTACATTCATGTACTGTAGATTGTATTCATAAATTGTGTATATAGCCAGGTGAAACATAGGAATACTGTAAAGAGATTCCTGTAAAGAGATCCTTACTATAAGCTGCATAATTAAATCATGTAAAATCACAAATGGACTCAGATAATTAACTACACCTTGCAGCACAATTGCCAGAGGTGAGTGCATACTTCTGGAATCATACCATCTGGTAAATGGTTTCTAAGTAAAATGTCAAACTACTCATAACTTACAGGACATGAGTTACTCTGCCGTCCATTTCTACACTGGTAAGAAAACAAGTCTCAGCATCTTGAAAATTATGGACTGCAGCTTCATTTTTCTCCTCTAATTAAATGGATTTAATCAGAGGTAATAGATACGATAGATCAAAAACAGTCTAAGGCAAGAATTGCTGTGCATTGCAAGTCTGGAATTTCTGGCTCTCATAGTTGAGCAATGAAATTTCTGACAGCTTTCTGCAGCAGTGTGTCAGCCTGGAAGCAAATTATAAATTTCAGGCTCATTTTTCTGAGCTGTTCCATATACTCAAGATTATACAGTCATTCTTACCACCACTCCTACAAATATGAGGATTTTTCTCAATATTCCCAAATCTCCTCCTAGGAAAGTTTCCGTTTTCTTATCAGCAGCATTTTTTATTAGATTGTAACAAAATTGGTTTTGTGGTGTACCTTGCCAAAAGCAGCAATCTTGCTTGTATACAGCAGTTCAGAAAGACCTTGAACCAAGACCATGCTATCTGATCCTATGCAGGCTCTAGCTACCTCCTCTTACTTTGAATGAAAAAGTCTTTTCTCTCAATCTGATCCAAGGCCTGGCCTATTCACTTTTTGCAATTGCTAGAGACTTAGAAACCTGCTTGATGGGAAGACTAAACTTGGTTTAAGAGTGTACATGCTAACTTGCTTGGGTTCTGAAAAGGAAAAGGGTGACATCATGTTAACAGAAAGTGGTTGAGAGGTAGCTGATGAGTGTGAGAAGCAATTTAGTCTTTGTACCTCATTACAGTTCCTCCAGCACTATCTGTTTTAATTGTGCTCTTTTTTTCAAGGCGCTACAGATACAAATAACTCCTTTATTTTTTTCTGGGGAGAGGGAAAGGCCCTAAATACATGACCCCAAAAGCAGATGGTTGAGAAGGCCATCCTACCTCTCTGGAGTGGGCTCATATATATCACTATCATCCATGAACTATTACCATTATCCTGCTCCACAGATGTAAATTCAGAGGGAAACAAAGGGCTAACCTGATAGAGACCGAGAAGCACCACTGTATTTCCTTAAATACCCATCCAAATGCAGGTCCTGCCATGCAGGCTGCACAGAACGTGCAGCCTGAATTGAGTGATTGATCTAGTGCTGCCAGAAGAAAAGCTCTGTTTCTCATCTAATCTGCTTTGTTGTTAAAGATGGGAAAAGTATACACCTCAGCAAACTCAGAATGCAGAATGGCAGACTTACTGAGGCAAAACAGAGCAAAACACCTAAGATGTAGATCTGTTCACAGTCCAGAAACGTACAGATAATCTGTAAAAACTAAAAAGGTCAAGAAAAGAAAACCATAACCTGTTATTTTAACAAGCAAAAAAAATAATCATCTACGATTTCAAGACTTTGATTTACTCTGTAGAGTGATGAATATGTATTACAATCTCAGCTTCAAATGCAGTCAGACCCCATTTTGACTTTCAACAAACGGAAAAAATGGTTGCAGAAAAAAATGGTTTAAAATATTTGCATTGTTATGTTCCTCATTTAAAGCATCTGGAAGTCAGAGGAAATGAATTAAATGGAAATAAAATTAAATTAGTATAGTAACATTTTAATATTATCTGTCTTCTGCCAAAATTATAACATTGGCAGGTTTAACAAACCACATTGATCAGCTACTTTTTGTCCTGCACTGGCAGACAAAATCCTGTAACAAAATTATTCAAATACATGTATAAAGATGGAAGAAAACAAAGCACTGAATTCTCACAAGGAATCTATATATAGCACCTAAGCTGAAAAATACTGCTCCTCCCAAGAAGTCCTCACTGGTTAAGAACAAAAGTGTAGATGCAATAAAGTGACAGAAAACCACAAAAAAAGCCAAGCCTTCCATTGGACAAACTGAATAGATAACTGGAATGGATTTATGTTTTTTAAAAAATCGATAATTCTTGAGAGATAGCACTGGGCAAGTACAGATTATTTATCCTAACCATTTTCAAGCATAAATGTTAAATGCAGATCATGTGCAAAAACACACAATAATACTTTATACAGTAACAAACCTTACGGGATCTTCCTAGTGAAGAGGCATAGCAGAAACTCTTTTAAGAACACACTCATCTCATACTCCTCTTCAGACATATTCAGCACCAGTGATGTGACATTTCTGAAACCTTAAGACCTTTTCTGCTGCCTTTACTAATTTTTTTTTCTTTTTACAGGGCTCCTATGACTACAGAAAACTATCACAGCTGTTTAGAAAGGTCTGGACTAGAAGACCTAAGGAATTACAACTAAAAAAGAGTGGGAAAGAAGGTATGAGCCTGTGCGTCTGTCGATAACTATTAAATACATTATTAAAGGAAACAAACACTAAATAAACACAGGACTTTTGGGGATCAGTCTTTGTTTGCAAATCAAAATCATATTTAGCAGCACAGATTAACAGGATTTTTAATTTGTACTCCCTCTACTGGTTAATTCACTCCATAGCCATACAAATAATAATTTTACAAAATCCCCAGATTGCTGTGGTGCAACTCAACAGCCTAAAAAATCTGAAACCAAATTATATTATTAAAGAAAACTCTTATTCACAGCTGATATCTTACACATCAATTCTAAGTGTCACCTTAGCTTGTTAAAATGTCAGAAAGGAAGCTAAAAGACCTTGCAGTTCAGAAGGCGTTTGCTATCATACCAGCTTGTTTTGCGTGCCTAGTTCACAGAAATTCCACTTCCCTCAGATTTAAAAATGCAATTAAACATTTCAAATTCTGAATCACTGTAAGGAGCTGCTGTTAATTGGATTTTTAATTGAAAGCTCCTTTTTTCTCCTCCCCATACAAATCTCCATCAGCATCTGAACTGCAAAGCAGCCAGGATCACTGGACAACTTGGGTGGGAAGTCAGGGTTTGGTAGCTGCCCTGGTCTACGCTTTAGTCAGGAAGCTCAGGGACTTGCCCCATTCTCTCCCGAACATCTCCAAGGCTGGCAACACTGCAACCTCCCCAGGTAACTCATTCCCATACTCAATCACCCCCAAGGTGAAAAACTTTTCACAGGCATATGAAAACAATTTGTTACATCCAAAACAAGCATAGTTCAACACCTAAGTATAAGCAAGTGGAAAATTTGGAAGAAAACCAAGGAAAAACAATTTACCCGAAATCATGGGATCTTGTCACAAATAGTACCAGTCACAGCAGCATACTTCCTGGGCAATGCAAATGTCACCAGCAGCCAGAATCACATGAAAGAACCAAAGACCACCTTACTTTTGAATTTCAATGGTATCATACCTATGGGACTCTGCCTTTCATCTGAAGCTAACAAAATAGACTCTATTAATATTTATATAGCAGATCCCCTGACTCCACGAAGCACAAATAAGATTCATATAGCCACAGGTTTTCTGAGAGATAATTTACATATTAATTTTAAATGTCAACTTCTGACAAAAAACTTTTTAAATGATCTTTAAGTGGAGTGAGTTGTAGTAAACATTCCTGTATTAATACAACTACTTCTAGTTAGCAAAAGTGGAAATGATGGTCAATTTTATTTACCTTGGTCAGTATGGGGTTTTTTATTAATAGGCTTTAGTTTTGTAGATGAGCAAGACAAACATCTTTTGTTATATACAGATTAGAAATGTAAACACTTAACACCTCCCTCAAGGACTGACTTCAGAATTGAATTCAAGTATTAGCTGAAAAAAGCATTCAAGGAGCCAGTGTGACAAAGAGCACTACTGCCCTCTAATGATCCAGTCCACAAAAACTCCTCTTTACCATCATTTCACTTCCTTCCTGAAAAACAGTTGTTACGCCTACAAACTACTACGAACTCAGCCCACACCCACCTCCCCCCACAAAAAAACCCCACCCAAACCACCCAACCAAACACAGAACCCAATTTCAGGAGAAATTAAGACAATCTTTAATGACGTACACACTAAATTCTGCACAGTTCTGCACAAAAGGCAGAAAACTTTGTGAGAAGAAACAAGAATCTAATATCTAGGATTTTCATGTAATGTAATACTTCATGCACAAAGAGATCAGGCAGATGCAGAATACAGCACAAATGTTAGGTTCCAACACTCCTGTCAGGATATCAGCAGATATTAGCCAATCTTGAACCTATCCTACACAAGGATGTCAATCATTTAGGGAAAAAAACCCTTTAGTTATCTTCACATCAACCCAGATTTTTAAATTTTAGTGTCTGTAGTGTGAGAACATCAGTATGTTTTTCTCATTGCACTGTTCTATCTAATTGCCAGTTACAACTCTATTCTAGGCTTGTAATTATTGCAAAATAATTCTGATCCTGGTATCTAATTATACCCACAAAAAGAAACAGAGAGAAAACAACCAAAAAAATCCACTTGTCAAGTTCTCTTTGTAAAGGAATCAGACAAACTTTGTGTCATGTGAAAATGACATTTTTTCTTCATTTTTTAGAACAATTTTTGGTCATAGAACTGAATCTGTATGTAGCACTGCCCAGTGCAATTTGGACATAAAATACTGTCTCATTCCTGTATCTGCATTTCAAATATACAGATTGCAGTGAACTGTTGAAAAAAAAATAAAACTGCTGCAAGTCCTGGTGAGAAGTACAAACATAAACTGTGTATTCTCTTTTAACCTATCAAAAATCAGAAATTCTGCTCACATTTGTAAAATTACTGTGATTTAAATACAATGCTAAAGCAGAAAACAGTTCTAATTCTTCCCCTCAAATCTTTTATGATGTTTTTTTCTTAAATAAGCATTCTGACAGACACCACAGAAGTAGGCTCCAATTTCCATTAGCATGGTAAGGGTAAAAGCAACTGATGTGTTTAATTTAAAGTATGCCAAGTTGACAAAAGATCCAGATTATATGAATAAAAAACATGTTTATTAGTGATTAGTGATCAGTTATTAGTGATTTCTAACACTGAAACACCACCAGTCACAAAAAACCCTGAACTTAAAACTTTACCTTAAAACCTCCAAATTTTGTCTTTCTGTGGCCTCACACACTATGTCATCATTCATATAAACACATGGTTAAGACAAAAAGGTTGGAGGTGTTGAGTAATATCTTACGTAATTCCACACATGGTAGAAGGCTGCAAACTACTAGGCATTAAAAGGATAAGAAGTACAAATCACATGCTATGTGATAAAAACAAATTATCTACACAGAAACCTAAAATAAGCATAGTCCATGATATTCCTTTATTATGTTACAGCCCAAAGAGCTGGTACGACAGTGCTCAGTCTACCTAGTATGTACACTATTACATGAGTACTTCACAATTTCAAGTAAAATTTTATATTTTATATGTTATAATTTCATTAAATATAAAATGAAAACCCTGGAGAGACTAACATTGATCAGGAGTTCCATCTGATGCCTCAGAATTTTGAACCTAAGGTCATCACCACAACGCACTCCAAGTCTGCCAGGTAGGTGTATCTTACCTTTGAATCTTCATTGCTCACTCCCAGCTCTAGCACAGCTTGAGGAGACTTCAGCTTCGCCTGCATAGACTCTGCCATTTGAAGATTAAGCTGCCATCCAATAGTTTCAAGCTATAAAACACAAATTTAAATTACAATTGGATGGTACAGAAGTACTCAGGTCAACTCTCAATACTGTGAATGGTCTGTGCCAGCGAACACAAGGTCGGGCTCTACAAATGTTAAGCATTTTTATTCAATGCACATTCTGTAAATTCTCCTGGACTCCAAGACAGATTCTCTTCTCTCTCTTGCAAATTTATCACTTCAAAGTGCCTGTGACCACCCAAAATAAAGCGACTTCATATGCCCCAGATCTGTTAGAACCAATCCATAAAACACAATTAAGGATCCAAAATAAGGTAGTTTCCTCCTCCTTGTGGAAGTTCATCAGCAAAGTTGTGTATCCAATTTTATTTCATATTTGTTTTTCTTTTAGGAAAAGGAAAAAAAATACCAAGAAATGGCAAACCAGCTAAAAATGGTAATTTCTTAATCAACAGATCTACTCATGTGTGTTCTACCATATACAGATGTTAATGACAAAAATAATTCCGTGATGCTTTTTAAATTGCTACTACTGAAAAGCCAAAAACCCGTTAAGCATGTGAGCAGCAGAATTTTTAATAGAAAGCAACACAAAAATACATTTAAAATGGCTTTTTAATCATTAATCTAAAATCATATTCAAACATTATCAAGCTACACCTCATGCATAAGTGAGGTACACAAGAACAGAACTACAAGTCTTCCACGAAATAACCTACTTGGCCTTCTTGAATAAAGAAAAGTAGAAATACAAAGTCTTACCATCTGGCAGCTAATTTGCATACAAGTTCTTTTAATCTCCCCTCTCTCCTCTGCTAGTAAATATTGTGGCTGACTGGGCAAAAGTGAAAGCATGCCACATCTCAGTTAACCTCTTACCAGCCCAATAATTCAGCTAAAATCATCAACTGCACAAAGCCATCCCAGAGGCACTGTACTCTGAACAGCTGAGAAGCCACTATATGCCTTGCCTCCTACACTGACTGTAACCTCTGGATGAATCGAGACAGGAGAAAAAGTGAGTGGCAGAAAGGGCTTCCAAGGGCATGGCTCAAAGACAGAACTTCCAAAATTAACTGCAGCTCTACCACTTACATTTATGCATGTGATACTGCACCAATACCATACCAATTAGGTAACAAACACTGAAAGACATATGACAAAGCATAGAGAAAGGGAAATGATGTCTCATGACCTACTAACCACCACTGCCAATCCAAGACAGTTACAGCATTTAGCCAAGGCCAAAAAAGTTAATGGAAAGACACAGACAGTCTCAAACTGGCTTTGTGTTCAGATGTAGGAACACGATAGTAGGAAGAACTTTAGCAGGTCAGCTCCCAGTCTGTCAGCTGCTCTGCAATAAATGCCCCTATTCAGGCTTCATTCTGTGCTACAACTATGAAGATTAACACATTAATCCAATCAATGAAACCATGCTAAAATGCTGTAAATCTGGCCTGGCTCATCTTGTGGTATAGCTTTATTAACAGCAGGACCACAGCCTATGAACTAAAGATGATTTAAAAGACAGGATTTATAAATTCTAAAACCAGTTTAAATTTTAGTCATAATTCATAGAAACACCGAATCACAGAGTGGGCTGGGTTGGAAGGAACCTTTGAAGATATTCTAGTTCCAAACCACTGTCATAATTCTGTTTTGCTTTCCTTTGATTACATCTTTGTTGATGAAAGTAATAGGAATTGTGCATTCCCTTTCAAAAGTACAGCACAATCCAAAGTATATTCTGTGCTCAAGTCAATCACATCAACAGCCAAGTCTGCTAAGCCCCTGGACAGTATCTGGAACCTTCCAGCAAATTATACTGGAATGACACAGATGGAAAACATTTTTCTATGCCTAAATTTCCAACAAAACTAAATACAGACATTAACTCTGATTCTCTCAGGAGCCTAAAGACCCTAGTATCTCGCCTCCCTCTAGGTTTTCCGTCAGGAAAGACATTCAGTTCAGTTAAAGAACCCTATCAAAATTGGTAATGCTCAATAATCCAAATGCTGACTAAGGGGGCTAGTGGTAGGAGCAGCCCAAGCCAGGCAACATGAAACAGGACCACCTATTCTGACAAAACACCTAACCACTAAGGTCAAGCACAGAAACAGTGGGCAAGCTCTCGAATGCAATGGCTCTTCATACTGCAGTCACTGAGCTTCAGGCCCCACACTCTTCAACTTAAAAAGGATTTTCTTATTAGTTTCATTAACAGTTTATTATAGTAGTACAAAAACCAAGGCTTAGAAAGGATAGCAGTTTACCATAGAATCATAGAATCACAGAATCGTAGGGGTTGGAAGGGACCTCGAGAGATCATCGGGTCCAACCCCCCTGACAAAGCAGCTCCCTAGCTCATATTGCACAGACAGGCGTCCAGATGGGTCTTGAATATCTCCAGAGAAGTAAATATCCAGAATTATAAAACAATTCTGCTAGAGACAAGAACAATATCCTAGGAAGCCTGACTTTCAAGACTTTTCTAAAGCTGTTAAACAGTGTACTACTATATGTAGCATAAAAACAAACGATCAAAAGTAAAGAAATTAAAATTTATGCATCTATTTCTCTTTTAATACACATCTATCCAGGAATACTGTAGAGGGCACAGAACAAATACAATATATGTGGCAACACAGTGGCCTGAGTTTATAGCTGAACAGTTGCCATAACTCTTTTTTATTGCTTTACTTTAAAATTACTTTGTTATTCTGTAGGATTAATGTCTTTCCTGTTTTAAATATAGTAGTATGAGAACAAGTTTTGATTAACAAATAGCATGTTGCCTAAGACTTCAGAATGGTCTGGATATTTATTTTCTTGAGAGAAAAATGTAAGATGTATTTGTCTATGGTCATGTTTACTTAGAAGACATTAAACATCCTGAAAAATCAATTAACCTTTTGAGAGTGGTGACATGGTTCTACATGGCATTTGTGCCAAGGCACAGCATTTAGTAGTCACGAAGTCATACATAATTTACAATACAATTTGTTCAAAGATTAAAAGAATACAAAGAATACTAAACAGAATACAAAATTATTTTCACTTCTGATACAAAACCAGTTATAGAAAACAAAATGTTGGGAGAGACTATATGGTGCCAGAATCTTTGATACAGTATCTGAAAAGCATTTACAGGGACATGTTTCTCCATAATGAGCATGAAAACAAAAGCTGTGTTTTTAGTTATTGCAGGTGTTCAGCTTCTTTTCACAGTATCTTACCAGCAGGTTAGAAATGTGCAAGCTGAAACAATAAACACCACTGAACAACACTGAAAATGTACTATGTAGTGCTGTTAAGTTCTCACTGGTTTCTTTGTCACTTATTTAACCTCAAGGTTATGTTTAGAAAACAGAAAAAAAAAACCAGATCCAAGCTGGAAAACGAAGAAAGGAAAAACACAGTTACTAAATAAAACCAATAGTAACCATGTACAAAAATGCTTCAGATCTGCTCCCCAGGTCCTATGGCAAATGATTCAGGACCACAAAGTTAGGAGAAGGCTTTTGACAACCCCTGTAACCCTCTGTTCCACTCAGGCTTCTGACGAAGATACCTGGACAGCCAAGACTAACAGGCAGGGAAGACCCTATGCACTTCTCCCCTCCAGCACTCAGTCCCACTGGCAGAAAAGATACAGTGCTACGCCTGCTACAACAGCTCTGTACCCCCTACAAACACAGTACTTTTCCATGACCATCCAAGTCTGTCCCAGGACAGATCCACACTAGAGAGATGCCAGTTCCCCTAATATGAGAGGATCTGACCCTTCATCTGTGGATCATTAACACCTTTATGGGTATGTAAACACATCATCTCTGGTCTGCCTATCATGAAGTCTACAATATCCACAGTCATTCTCCTAAAGTGTAAAACAGTGAGCTTCCAACCTAAATCCACTGTCTGTCCATCAGACTACTTTCCATACCTATTAGTAGAGCACAGAATTTTATATATTAGGACAGATCATCAGCAATCTGACAGTGAAAGTCACCCTCTGCAAAAACAAGTGTGCACAAAATGTTGTCAACTTTCACAGCTTGTCTGGTAGGAACTTTAAGCATGCTCTCCAAACCAATAAAGCATTTCACAAAGCCAAGATCAACATCTACACAATACACCACTTCCCTCATCACTTGCAGCCCATTATATTTTTACATACTGTTGTCTCTTCCCTCACATTTTTTCACCACCATTCCTTACCGTTGCTTTTCACTGTCCATAAACATTGCTACAAACTGAACCAAAAGTGAGAAGAAAAATCAGATCCGATAATCACGACAAGCTTCTATAGTAATTGTCCAAAAAATGAAAATACGTCTCCTTGCTCAATGAGAAATGAAATAAAGGTTCTTTGCCATCCTAAGAAAGTGAAGGAGAGAACAATCAGCCACACAAGACCCAGTCTATCAGACACAAAAACACTGGATGTCCTGAATACACATGCTGTAAGGCTCCAACTTCAAGGACCAAGAACAGAGCCGAAGTGACTGAGAAGCTCACATTGAAGAAAATGTTGGCAAGGATCTTAATTTGAGAAAAGAAAGTGGGAATATCCTGAAGGAAAAACTATCATTATTTCACTCAGATTCTTGCACTCCATTCTGTTGGCGAGGTTTGCAGCTTTCAGAACACCTAGCTTACCCTATATAAAATAAAATAAAAATAAAAATAAAATAGCATGTACTTCACTTCCATGTAATACTATAACATAAAATCAGAGTTTTCGGTTAATCAGGGAATAATTATGTTATATTCAGTATACATACATGACTCAGAACATGTGGGCAAATGTAATCAATCAGCATCACAGTTTAAATATGATTTAAGAAGCTGCTATAAATAAACTGGCTATATGAAAGATTATTAAGATCCTGGCATAGCCATTATTAGCCTCCTGGACAAACAAATGAATGTACATATTTCTGCAAGGAGAGAAAGAAATAACAGAATCACAAGGTTGGAAAAGACCTTTAAGGTCAAGTCCAACCATTCCCGTCCTATGCTAAACCATATCCCTAAGTACCTCATCTACCCTTTTTTTAAACACATCCAGGGAAAGTGACTCAGCCCCTCCCTGGGCAGCCTGTTCCAGGCCCTCACAACTCTTACAGTGAAAAATTTTTTCGTAGCATCTAATCCGAACCTGCCCTGGCACAGCTTGAGCCTATTCCCCCATATCCCATCACCTGTCCCTTGGGTGAAGGGACCAACACCCACCTCTCTACAACCTCCCCTCAGGTAGTTGTAGGCAGTGACATGGTCCCCCCTCAGCCTCCTCTTCTCTAGGCAAAACAATCCCAGCTCTCCCTCAGCCATTCCTCATATGATTTTCCTTCCAGCCCCTTCCCCAGCCTGGTTGCCCTTCTCTGGACTCGCTCAAGGACCTCAATGTCCTTCTTATGGTGAGGAGCCCAGAACTGGACACAGCACTCAAGGTGCAGCCTCACCAATGCCCAGTACAGGGGCACAATCACCTCCCTAGACCTACTGGCCACACTATTTTTGATACAAGCCAGGATGCCGTTGGCCTTCCTGGCCACCTGGGCACACTGCTGGCTCATATTCAGCCTGCAGTCAGCCAACACCCCCAGGTCCTCCTCTGCCTGACAGCTCTCCAGCCAGTCTTCCCCAAGCCTGTAGCACTGCATGGGGTTGTTATGTCCCATGTGCAGCACTCTACACTTGGCATTGTTGAACCTCATCCCATTGGTCTCAGCCCATCAGTCCAGTCTGTTCAGATCCCTCTGAAGAGCCTTCCTACCCTCAGGCAGATCAACACTTCCTCCCAGCTTAATGTTGTCAGCAAACTTACTGAGGGAAAATGCTGGTTAGCATTTAGCAAAAAGCCGGGAAAAGAACTCTCAAAATTAGAGTTTTATCTTAAAGTCTAAAAAGTGGGAAATACAGACTTCTGGAGTGACCACTTCTTAACAAGTCTGATGGGCAGAGAATGCAGAAGCAATTCTGTGTTAGCAGTGGTGTTCTGTACTTTTATGTTTATAGAGGGGAAAAACTTATGAAAGCCCTAGATGGGAAAGGAACATATAGCATAACCAAACTAGCATATAGAATTTAAGTCTGCTATTACTATTACATCAAATGTTATCAATATTGTGGTAATTTTTCACACAATTTTTCAATTGTTTTTTTTCCAATTGGGTTTTTCTCCCATGGGCAATGGGTTACAGCTTAGTTTGTCTGATGGACGTTTTTTAAAAGCAACAAAACAACATGTGCCTTTTTAGAGAGCTTAAGTTCTCCATTACCCTGAAGTTTCTAAGGGGGCTATTGAAGCTTTCCAACATGGCAATGAGAACTTGGAAACCAACTGAGCTTATGTCCCATAGTCAGAATTAAAAGCCAGTAAAAGTAACCTCCAGAATAACTGGGTCACATGTTACAGTGTTAAGAGTGAGGAACTAACACTATACAAGAGTCATAATGGAGAAACAAAAACCCAGCCTTCAGTCTCTTCCTGAGGAAGTAAATTTGTGATAGCTGGAGAAACAACGTTCAAGAACTACCCTCAAGGAGCACCAGTGTGAGCAAAAATTATTAGATACTTTAAAGATGGAGCCTGACAAATTCAGAAACTGCACTACATGATGTTGCGGTCTGCAGTAATGAGGAAAATGAACAACTCCATCTCTGCTCACATGCGCCTTAGAAAGGCACCTTCCCTGTCCCCCAAAGGCAACAATTACAGAAAAATTATATCCTGGTTTAACAAATGAAATCAGAATTACGTCCTTTTAACTTGGATTCTAACTCACTCAAGTCAGCTATTTTTCTCTCTAATTTGAGAGGAATGGTCCAACTTTAAAGATGAAAATATTTCCTGAAACAGTCTGAAAGAGCTGCTTATGAAATTTAAGATGCCCGTGGTATTACTTTCATTGAAGCTGTTATAAATAGTGAAGCAAGACATAATGGGATATGAAAGACATCTTCAGCAAATCTTTTTCTCATATTATTACAATGGTATATAATACACCAAGACAAAATATTTAGGAATGTATGCCAACTGGCAAAATACTTAGAGGAAATAAATAATCCATAACTTAAGAATTCTTCTAGTGCAGATCTTTTACTTGTAACACACTTATTTCAGTTATTCTAATCAAATAACCTAGAGGAAAAGGAGTATGGATGGCTACATTTCACCTCAGTTTAATATTTAAAAGAACAACACCTGAAGTTACTCCACTGAAAACCAAGTGCTCCTCAATTCATGGTAGAAAGTCAGAATGCCCACATTTTAAAGTTTGGGGTGTCCTCTCGCCTCATATTTCATCAATGAAATTAAACCAAAGGTACTAAGTCATAGTTAAATACATTAATGACTTCATTTAAAGAGAACATTACAACATGTATGTATGATTTCAATAAATTAAGCCAATCAGTTTTGTATGGATGGGAGAGTACTATAGATGTATTACATGTTAAGAAAAGCACTGGTCAACAACACACTAACTTCAGACCTGTGTAATCACTCCAACGTAAAACTAAAGCAAATTATTAAGTCTGCTCTCAAAAACGTACAGCCTAAGATGCCCATTCCACTCCCCATCAGCACATTCTGTATTGCAGAACCAAAACTCCGTATTAGGTATGGAAATGTCTGCAGTGAAACAGATGGATTTTCAGTCTGTTTGCAGAATGCTTCTAACTACAGACCTCTACCACATTTTGCATAGCAATGTTAAAGCCTAACAGCATACAGTACTTCAAAATCTGCCCTTCCATGGTACAAACACATTGAACTTCAATATGGTTCAGCATCCCCATTTTGTAAATGGATTATTGAGGTATTCTGTGGTGTCAGTGAAAAGTGTTCTTCCATTTAAAATCTGTAAGACTCCATTTTTCTCCAGAGATCTAAGTCACAAATTGAACAACCAGCATCTTCAGCTGACACTACCAGCCAAATCTTCAAATTAAACCTAAAATTCAAAGCAGGGACCACAAAAACAGTATGTAACTATCAACAAAGCCCCACGTACATCCACCCATCCATTAAACAAAGTCAGTCAGGTTTTTCTTTTTTTTTTTAAAAACATGAAATTCTGTAATTAAAAACAGACAAAACACACATGCACAGCCAAGTTAAGCAGAGGTCACAGAGTCAAGCACAGTGTCTCTTATCAAATTTTAATACCAGGCTTTGCAGGCTTTTTTTTGTTTTTTGGTAGCTTTGCATGCTATCCTAGTCATGTAGTTGTAAGAAAGAATCACTGCGTGTATTTTATCTACATAGTCACAATGCCAGAATTCAACGTTGAATCCAATTCTGCCTTAAATCTCTCAGACACTGCAAGGCCATCAGCAAACATACAAAACAAAATGAAAGAAGTAACTATGTTTTTAACCAAAAGACAAGAATAATCTTCTAGGCTCTGAAGTAGTACCACATGCTATAGTTGTCTCTAACTAAACATAATTGTAATTGTAACATAAGGGCAAGGAAAAGTTTCACAGAACCACAGAATGTTAGGGGTTGGAAGGGACCCTACAAAAGATCACCTAGTCCAACTCCCCTGCCAGAGCAGGATCACCCAGACTAAATCACACAGGAACACATCCAGGCAGGTTTGAATGTCTACACAGGAGACTCCACAGCCTTTCTGGGCAGTCTGTTCCAGTGCTCTGTCAACCCCACAGTGAAAAAGTTCCTCCTTACATTCACATGGAACTTCTATGCTCCAGCTTGCACCTGTGTCCCCTTGCCCTATTGCTGGCCATCACTGAGAAGAGCCTGGCTCCGTCCTCCTGACTTTAACCCTTTGCATATTTGTAACAATTAATAAGGTCACCCCTCAGTCTCCTCCAAGCTAGAGAGGCCCAGCTCCCTCAACCTCTCCTCATAAGGAAGGTGTTCCACTCCCTTAATCATCTTGGTGGCCCTGCACCATACTCTTTCAAGGAGTTCTATGTTCTTCTTGAACTGAGGGGCTCAGAACTGGGCACAATATTCCAGGTGCAGTCTCACCAGGGCAGAGTAGAGAGGGAATTGGGAGAGTAGAGGGGGAGTTTGGATTGGGTCAGGCAGGCAATGACTGTACAGAATCCTGTAAAAAGACTCACCAAACAGAATACAAACGCACCCACACCCACCTCCCCCCCCACCTCCCAAAAAAAAAAGAACCCAAAACTCTGAAAGGTTTAAAAAAACAAACAAAAAAACCCAAACCCCAAACTATTTACGTTCCTTTGTATCTTATCCTCAAAAGAAGTCACTGCAAGACTAACGGACAGAAGGCAGCTTGGGCCAAAGTCTCAACTGAGTGGTTAAACCAAGCGAGTAGGATAGAGAGGCACTGAAGAGAGCCACAGGCCATGCGTCACGTTTCCTCAACAGCTCTCAGACCCCTCACCACAACTAACTTTCCCTAATGGCATCCCTAACTTTAGGAGGAAGAAAAAAATAAAATAAATTGAGGAGAAATAAGTGTTTTAACTTCGTGAATTGGAAGTTTCAGCTTGCAGCTAATGTTAGAAAGAGCAAGTGGAGCAAGCCAAAAAGCCAGCACCACAGTTATGCCTCAGAAAGGTTTTGAGTAAAAAAAAAAGCATACTAAAGTAGAAAAAGGGACTGAGATTTAACTCTAAAAGGAAAACCTGCAGAAATCAGGCACCTGTAGCCATCTTATTTGGTGAATATGTAAGATGAGCTAGATTCTTCACCCAAGATTGGTTCTCTCATGGAGGGTTAATTTCTGCTGAATTCCCATTTTTCTCAGCCAGGATAAAGTCCTTTTTCTCTTCAACAAACCTTACTTAGCACATATACCAGAAAAGTGTTATTTTCAGGCTTCTACATTCAATATTCAAAACAAAACCCCTCACATCTTTAATCTTTGAATTTAAAAAAGTGAAAGACATATACAAAAAAGTACTAGTGTACTTCAAAAGGGAGCAAACAAAAGAAATAATATGACATGAAATTGGTAGACCAAGACTAGTGCTAAGAAGCAACAACTTCAAAAGACTTTTCCCTAATTGAAGTTTCTGCTGGTTTTCATCTTTATATGTTTTTAATGGATAAGTAGCTAGGCTGAAAGCAAACAGAAAGGGACTGTATAACAAACATTAGAAACAGCATTCAGGTTTCAAAAATCCTAGTATTCAGGGATTCAGGTAAAACTCATGTCATACTCTCTATCTGGGAAATTTGCAGGCACAGAGTTGCAGTAAAAATATGCACCAGACTGTGAACACTTAAATGGAAAAGTCATAGCTGACTAGTTCTTTTATCTAGCAGAAGAATATACAGCAAAAGCCAATGGTGGGATGATGGAAGTTAGGCAGATTTTAATTAGCAATAAGGCACACATTTTAATTAACCATAAAAAATACCCAAGAAATTACCTGTCACTTCAAGCCTTGCAATTAAATCCAGACCCCTGTTTCAAAAGCTTTTTTACATACTGAAGAAAAATTACAGTTTGTATTACACAAGAAGTTACAGAAAATAAGCATGGTACTCTTTTATAACCTTTAAAGATGATATTTTGCATGTAGGAATAGAATAAATGTTCCTGATGACTTTAAACATACTTAAAATGTACCTTCTTCCAATCTTTGTCACTTACACTTTCATCATAGAAGACAGAAGAGTGCAAGGATAGGAAGAAACCTATTACAAATACTCAAGAAGTAGTACCTACAAGCCTTAAACAATGAACACACCTACTAACAAACATGGGTTGAGCTACAGCTGGTTACCAAAATAAATCTCAGGCTGTACAAAACTGTCTTTACTACATTTTCCATCATTTACCACGGCCTATGATGGCATTACACAATGCAAGATGCTTCACAGCACATTGTGACAATGCCTGTAGACAACACAGTCTTTGCGACCGCTGCCTGTCACAGTAAGAATGACTAGCAGATCAGACTCTAACAGGAATCAGAAAGTTTTCCTCTGTTTCAGCTGTATTCCTCCTTCTTTTGCATTCCTTCTGATATCAGAAGGAATTTTTCCCACACATGGACACACAGCACGCCAATTCTTTTTTGTCAAAACCACCATAGATGCATGTGTTTCAGTGTATTTCTGTAGATTTGCCAGCATTTAGAAGAGGGGAATTTAGCATATTCACATTACGTACACACCCCTCAGCAAGAAGGCCAGTTTCAGCGTTTTTCCCATATGGCTTCAAACAGCCAGTCAAGATACAGAATTGACAGCTCTTGTCAAGAATTTTAGGTACGTAATTTCACTAGCTGCATTCCCACATATCATCATATAAAGCAATGTGGTCTGAAGGCTATAAAAAACTTCTTCTTGGCAGCATAGGACTTGCCTTTTTAATTATATACATTGTAAAGATACCCTTAATACTTTTCCAAAACAAGAAAGCTATGAGGCATTTCGTCTGACCTGCCTTTAAAACAGATAGATTATTATAGAGTACCAAAAAATGTATATTATGAGAACATAATATAGGGTGAGGAGGAGGGGTATAAAAGCAACAGAATTAATGAAAAATTGCCATGAGAATTCAGAGTCAGCCCTACTAAAGCTAACTCGTCTTTGCAGAGACAAAAATACACATTTTAATCTGATCAATAGATGTTCTGACTTCTAAACTGTTATATAACCAAGCATTGTGGTTTCATTCTGGCTAAAGGCCAGATGCCCACCAAAGTTGCTTTTCCAGCTGGACAGGGGAGAAAATATATATTGAGAAGCTTAGGAGTTAGGATAAGGACAAGGAGAGATCATTCTGCAATCAGCATCACAGGTAACATGGAATTTAAAAAAGCCACATCTAATTACACACACAGTAACCAGAATAGGATAATGAGAAGTAAAACCAAATCATGAAACACCCCACCCCTCCCTTCTTCACAGACTCAACTGAAGTCCTAATTTCTCTCCCTTCTCCCCCACAGGTGTCACAGGGAAGACAGAGAATGGGCGTTTTGGTCAGTTCCTCCACAGGAGACAGTCCTTCATGAACTTCTCCAACTTGAGTCCTTTCCCATGGGGCTTCAGCTGCCCCAGCATGGGTCACTTCTATGGGTGCAGTCACAAATCATAGAATGTCTCTCAGTCTCTCAAGTCCCAACTGCTTCAGCCTGGTCCCTTACAGAGTCACAAGTCTCCCCAGCAAACCTGCTCTGGCATGGATCTCTCTCTCTCTCCATGGGCTGCAGGTCCTGTCAGGAAATTGCTCCAGTGCAAGTCACAGCACCTTTCATATGTCTCCACCTGTTCCAGCATAGGGTCTCTCCATGGGCTGCAGGTAGGGTCTCTGCTCCCCATCATCTTCCATGGGCTGGTGGGGAGACACACCAGCTCCACCGTTGTCTTCTCCATGAGCTGCAGGGGAATTTTTCTCTTCAGCGCCTGGGGCGCCTCCTCCCCCTCCTTCACACTGACCTTGGTGTCTGCAGTGCTCCTTACTTCATTCTCAGGTGGCAAAAAGCAGCTGTTTTCGGGTTTTTTTCTCTTAAATATGTTAACACAGAGGCAATGTGACCATAGCTATCACCTTGGCCTTGGTCCAGCAGGTCCAGCCTTGAGCCCAGCTGGTGTTTACCCTGTCAGGCCTAGGGGAAGCTTCTAGCTGCTTCTTGCAGAAGTCACCTCTGCAACCCCTCCCTCCTCCACCAGAACCTCACCACACAAACCACAACACCAAGCAAAGACTTTAAAACTCAATCAGATTAATATCAGACTGTTATCACTGTCCTATCTTTCTAGATGCCAAAGAATGCATTGAAAGAAAAAACTGATACAAATGCCACCATTCTAACTGACTAGGATTCTATTATACAGACAAAATAATATAATAAAGAGACTGCTGTACAAGTAAAGATTCAAAGAACGAATTAATGCAACAGTAGAGTTGCAATCACAGAGACATGGTGGGACAGCCTGGATGACTGGCATGCTGTCATGGATGGCTATGTGCTTTTTAGGAAAGAGAGGCTAGGGAGGCGAGGTGAAGGAGGTGCTCTTTATGTGAGAGAGCAGCTAGAATGTATTGAGCTCCACCTGGGGGAGGATGATCCATCAGTTGAGAGCCTCTGGGTAAGAATCAAGGGGCAGGCTAGTGTGAGTGACACTGTTGTGGGTGTGTACTACAGGCCCCCTGATCAGGAGGAGAGAGTTGATAATGCATTCTACAAGCAGCCAGAAGTAGCCTCACAATCCCAGGCACTGGTCCTTATGGAGGATTTCAATCTGGGACAAAAAGACAGTGAACTGGTAGAGATCAAGATCCTGAGTCGAAGAAGCAAGCCAAAAAGTAGGACAGCTACCCTGAATTTTGGAAGAGATAACTTTGATCTCTTCTGCAACCTAACAGGTGCTATTCCATGGGTTACACTGTTAGAAGGAATGGCAGCCTGTGAGAGCTGGCTAGCATTTAAACAGTGCTTCTTCCAAGCACAGGATTGCTGCATCCCTTTGAGCAAGAAATCAGGAAAGAGTGGCAGAAGACCTGTGTGGATGAGCAGGGAGCTCATGGGTAAACTCAAAGGGAAGCAGAAGGTCTATTAATTGTAGAAAAAGGGTCCAAGCACATGGGAAGAATACAGGAATGTTTTCAGGGCCTGTAGGGATGCAAGTAGGAAGGCTAAAGCCCACCTGGAAATGAAACTGGCAAGGGACATAAAGGATAATGCAAAGGGGGTTTTAGATATGTGAATAGTAAGAGGATGACCAGGGATAATGTAGGTCCCTTTTTGAACGAGACATATGTCCTGGTGACGGGGGATGCTGAGAAGGTGGAGATACTGAATCCCTTCTTTGCTTTAGTCTTCACTTCAAAGGCCCCTGGGGACCCACAGACACTAAAAGAAAGTGAGAGAGTTTGGGAAATGAGGAGCTTCCCTCTGGTTGAGGTGGGGGTGATCCAGGAGTGTCTCAAAGGGATTAATGCACATAAATCCATGGGCCCAGATGGGATGCATCCACGTGTGCTGAGGGAGCTGGCAGAAGTGATTGCTGAGCAGCTGTCTATCATCTTCAACAGGTCTTGGAGAACAGGAGAAATGCCTGAGGACTGGAGGATAGCCAATGTCACTCCAGTCTTTAAAAAGGGCAAGAAGGAGGATCCTAGCAACTATAGGCCAGTCAGCCTCACCTCTGTCCCTGGAAAGGTGATGGAACAGCTTGTTCTGGATGCCATCTCCAAGCAATTGGAAGAGAAGAAGGTCATGAGGAGCAGTCAGCATGGATTCAGCATGAGGAGGTCATGCTCGACCAATCTCATAGCCTTCTATGGTCTCATCACCGGCTGGGTGGATGGAGGGAGAGCAGTGGATGTCATCTGCCTTGACTTCAGCAAGGCTTTTGATACTGTCTCACATGACATCCTGATAGCAAAGCTGAGAGAGCATGGGATAGATGAGAGGACAGTGAGGTGGGTTGAGAATTGGCTGTCGGACCGAGCTCAGAGGGTGGTGATCAGTGGAGCAGAGTCTGACTGGAGGCCTGTGACTAGCGCTGTTCCCCAGGGCTCGGTGTTGGGTCCAGTCCTGTTTAATATCTTCATTGATGACCTTGATGAGGGAATAGCATCCATCCTCAGCAAGTGCTGATGATACAAAGCTGGGAGGAGTGGCTGACACACAGGAACACTGCGCTGCCATCCAGTGAGACCTGGACAGGCTGGAGAGCTGGGCAGGGAGAAACCAAATGAGGTTCAACAAAAGCAAGTGTAGAGTCTTGCACCTGGGAAGGAACAACCGTTTGTATCAGTACAGGCTGGGGGATGACCTGCTGGAGAAGAGCTCTGTGGAGAAGGACCTGGGGGTCCTGGTTGATGACAGGTTGGCCATGAGCCAGCAGTGTGCCCTGGTGGCTAAGAGAGCCAATGGGATCCTGGGGTGCATCAGGAGGAGTGTGGCCAGCAGGTCAAAGGAGGTGATCCTCCCCCTCTACTCTGCCCTGGTCAGGCCCCACCTGGAGTATTGTGTCCAGTTCTGGGCTCCCTGGTATAAAAAGGACAGGGATCTCCTGGAGAGAGTCCACAGAAGGATTACAAAGATGATTAAGGGCCTGAAGCATCTCCCCTATGAGGAAAGGCTGAGTGAGCTGGGACTGTTCAGCCTGGAGAAAAGAAGACTAAGGGGGGACCTTATTAATGGTTATAAATATCTCAAGTGTGGGACACAGGGGGAATCAGCCAGCCCCTTTTCAGTGGTCTGTGGAGACAGGACAAGGGGCAATGGCTGCAAGTTGGAGCACAGGAACACCAACATGCAGAAGAACTTTTCCACAGTGAGGGTGCCAGAGGCCTGGGACAGGCTGCCCAGGGAGATGGTGGAGTCTCCTTCTCTGGAGATATTCAAGACCCGTCTGGACGCCTGTCTGTGCAATATGAGCTAGGGAGCTGCTTTGGCAGGGGGTTGGACCCGATGAGCTCTGGAGGTCCCTTCCAACCCCCAAGATTATGTGATTCTGTGATATACATAATTAATAACCCTGTGCAGATGAAGCCAGCCCATGTGTTAGTAAAGAAAAATGAAAAGATGAAATGAGAAAATAAATACAATTAAACTGTACAGATTTAGTTTACAGTTTTTATTAATTTCTCAAGACAGTAACTTCCTATGAAATAAGTAGTTCCTACCAAAAAACTTTTCAAAGACCTATGTTCAAAAGAGAACATTTTTTCCCTCTAAGAATTAGAAGTAGTGCTCAATACACCACAGCAAATTTCAGCTAATTAGTATTCTGGGAAATACTTGTTCTGTTGCTCTAACAAACTCAATTTGGCTTTTCACCCTAATGACACCATCAGCCTGCACTTTACCACCTACATCTTGCACAGAACTGACAGACCCAGAACCCAAAATTCTACTTTTTACCAAGTCATAGTTTTCAGGAAAGAAGAGAATCTGTTTTAAGAGAAATAACATGCCAGTGAAAGCAAAATACCTCTTCAGAAATTGTTTCCCTTATAACTAGTGGTCTGGAGTCCAAATCTGAGGACTTCTGCACGACAAAAGATGCAGGGGCCTACTCTCTCAAAAATGATGATGATCCAAATTAATTAGCAATATTACAAAATTATAATCCTGGACAGTCAGATACCCAGAAGTTTTGGCAATCAGTTCTTCCTTCAATATATCCAAAGATTCCAGTGTTTGTGTGATGTGCAAACTGTTCCTCTAAATAATAAAAAAAAAACCCACATAAAAAACCAACCATTTTATGTTCTCTTGGAACTGAAAGAATAGGACCTGGTCCTTCCTGTGAACAGTACAGGAAACAGACTTCATGGCAGCATTTCAGTACTTTCAAAATATACAACTTCAAAGTACCAGGTGCCAGACTGAGAATTATTTCACCACTTGAAATTTAGCAAAACACTTTAAAACAAAGTAGTAAACCACTTTAAAACAAAGATAAAATTCCAGTTAGATCTTTCTTAGTTGCAGTGCAAACTCTTCATCTTGTACACAGTTTCCCTGAACACACTCTCATGCTGGAACAGAATGATCTGGATTACTGAAATACTTATCATGACCCTGCTTCTGCACTCGGATCTAGATGAATAACCCCATGCATACACCCACCAAATCCGTTATAAAGAAAATTCAGAGTTGGTAAGTGTACAGAAAAGCATACGGCAAGCAAAAGCATGAATTATCCACAGAAATGAAATTGATATGCAGTTCTGCACATCACCTGAACAGGTCAGTAAGAGACCCTTATCAAATTTGCAGTGACAACCAAAAAAGCACGTTTTAAGAGTATGAAATTTTTTAAAATCTGTATTCACAGAATCATGTCATGGTACAAGTTGGAAGGGACCTTTGAACATCACCTAGTCCAACCCTCCTCTTCTGGGCAGGGACATCTTTCACTGGATCACACTGATCAAAGGCCTTTCAACCTGACCGAACATTTCCAGGGATGGGGCAACCACAACCTCCCTGGGCAATCTCTTCCAGTGTCTCACCACCCTCACAATAAAAAGTTTCTTCCTTATATCCAACCCAAACCTATACTCCTTCAGCTTACAATCAGTGTGTCTGGTCTGTCACTACAAAAAGTGACTTCACTTGCTAGTCTCTCTCCATGTTACAAACCTCATTTAAGTATTAAGCCTTCTTTTATGTAGACTGAACAAACCCAACTCTCTTGGCCTTTCTTCAATGCTGAGGTGCTCCATCCCTCTGACCATCTTCATGGCCGTCCTCTGAACCCACCCCAACAGCACCATGTCTTTCCTGTGCTGGGGACCCCAGAGCTGGACATCACCACAGGTGGGTTCTCACCAGAGCAGAGTAGACAGGGAAAGTCAGCATCCTTGATCTGCTGGTCACATTTCTTTTGATGCAGCCCAGGATACAATTGGTTTTCCGGGCTGCAAGCTCACAATGACAGGTCATGTTGGGCTTCTCATTGACCAGTACCTCCACGTCCTTGTCTGCTGGGCTGCTCTCAATCCATTTATCCCCAAGTCTGTACTGATTCTGGGAGCTGCCCCAAGTCGGAAACAGGACCTTGTACTTGGCCTTGTTGAACTTCATGAGGGTCATATGAGGACACTCCCCAAGGCTGCCAAGGTCCCTCTGGATGGCACCCATTCCTCCTAGCAAATCAACTGCATCACTCATCTTGGTGTCACCCACAGAATTCCCTAGGGTGCACTCAATCCCACTATGTCACTGACAAAGACATTAAATAGTGTTGGTCCCAGTCCAGACCCCTGAGGGAGACCTTTATTCTAATGCCACCACATAAGTATTAATACTCCAGGCAAGCCCATATCATACTCTATTCACATTAGCTTCTTCTAAAATATGTAAGAAAGATGACAGACATGGATAACATGAAAGATGACAAACAAAACTTACATGAAATTAAAAGTCAGAAATCACAGACTATATAGTTTAAAATAAAAACAGGATCACACACTTCTTTAGTATTTCTTGATAATAAAAAGGGGATATACATTAAAATCAAAAGATAACAGATACACTGTTTTTAGAAGACATCAATAAATATCACTTTTGCCTCATGTGGTAGAAAGGTCAGAAATCAGGCATGTACACAGAATGAAACCTCCAGGTTCATTAGACAGGATATTTTAAATGATAAACAATCACCTTTGAAGGTATGAGACAGCTTCTAAGTTTACAAGATGAGGCAGTTTTTCTCAAATCTGTTAACCAGGAGATTCCACCCTTATACTTCCATTCAAAGTGCCAAACACAAGATACAAATGAACTGTTTTCTGATCCAGTACAGGAACTCCTGTATTTATGGAATGAGAACCAATAACACAACTACAAGGTATACTTAAGAGAAAAAAGCATCATTATGAATGCGACTTCAACCACACAAAGCATGAATAAATCATCTTTTAAAAAACAATCATACAAAAACAAAAAAAAAATCCAAAACCTCCCACCAAACACCAATCCTCAAGATTGCTCAGGAAAGCAAATGTCACTCCTACCATCAAGGGAATTAATGGACAGTCCACCTCATCTCAGTCCCTGGGACAATGATGGAACACCTAATCCTGGAAATCATTTCCAGGCACAAGAACAAGACGACAACTCAAAGTAGAAAGCACAGACAATGGGAAAGTCCTGATTGACCAACTTAATAAACTTCTGCAATGCAATGGCTGGCCTGGTAGGCAAAGTTAGAGAGCGCAGAGGGTCTAACATCTTCAGGGACACCTCTGATCCTGTGTCCAGTAAGATCCTCATACAGAAGATGTTCATGTATGCTGATGATGCAGAGAGATGGCTTGAAAACTGACTCAGTGGCCAGCCTCAGAGGGTAGTGATCAGAGCAGCAAAGTCCAGTTTGAGGCCAGTGACTAGCAGAGTACCCCAGGAGCTGTTCAACATATTCACTAACAATCTGGGTGGGTGATGCAGTAGGGTTCACCCTCAGCAAGTTTGCAGATGGCACAAAACTGGGAGGAGTGGCCAATACATCAGAGGGCCATGCTGCCAGCCAGAGAGAGACCTGGGCAAGCTAGGGAAATGGGCTGACAGCGACCTCATGAGGTTCAACACAGGAAAGGGCAAAGTCCTGTACCTGGGAAGGAACAACCCCAGACACCAGTATGTGCTGGGGTACACACAGCTGGAAAGCTGTGGAGCAATGGGTAGCTAACAAAGGCCACATAGACATAAGCCAGCTGGCCGAGCTGGAGTTTGGGAGGCATCGTACACAGTTAATCTAGTTGCTGATATGGCCAGGACGTTCTATCCTTAGCTACATAAGTTGCAAACAACAGGATGCCTCTTTGTTCAGGTATGAGAGTCTCTTTGTTCAGGCGTGAGAAAAGGGGGATGTAGCTGACCACAGATGAAGAACTAAGGGCAGGACTAACCTTAAAAGCAATAACCAATGATGAGCTTGGCTTTTGCAATATGTAATGAGCTAATTATAACGATTATAAAAGACGACTGTACTATTCAATAAACGGAGCTTGCTGATCACTCGCATCGAGTGCGCCTGTCTTCCCTCCGTCGCGACAGAAAGCGGCTTTGCAGAGAGGAACCTGGCAGTGCCTGTGGACACCACATTGAACATGAGCCAGCAATGTGGCCTTGCAGCAAAGAAGGGTAATGGCATCCTGGGCTGCATGAGAAGTAGTGCCAGTCTGAATGTCAGGAAATATTTTTGCACTTTTATGGTGACCTAATGCTGCCACCTCTTTGCCCCAGAATGTGGTAGAGCCTCCATCCTTCAAGATGTTCAAACACTATGTACTAGGTTTGTATGACAAGGTTTTGGTAACAGAGGTCTACAGGGATGGCTTCTGTGAGCAGCTGCTCTAAGTTTTCCCTGGTCTGATAGAGGCAATGCCAGCCAGCTCATAAACACTCACTGCTGGCCAGGGCAAAGCCCATCAGCAAGAGTGGCAGCACATCTGGAATAATATATTTAAGGATTTTAAAAAAAAACCTGCTGGGGTGGCACAACAGCCAGAAGAGAGGAGTGAGAAGACGTGAGAGGAACAGTCTTGCAGACACCAAGATCACTGCAGGAGAGGGAGAAAGTACTCCAGGCACCAGAGCAGAAATTCCACTGCAGCCCCTTGAGAAGACCATGGTGAGGCAGGCTGTTCCCCTCCAGCCTATGGACATGCATGGGGGACCATGGATTGTGACCCTGTGGAAGACCCACATCAGAGTAGTCTATTCCTGAATGTCTGCACCCTGTGGAAGAGACCCACACTGGAGCAGTTGGTAAAAAACTTCAGTCCCTGAGGAGGAAGAGGCATCAGAAACAATGTGTGACAAACTGGCCCCAACTCCAATTCCCTGTCCCCCATGCCTCTGCAGGTGAGGAAGGAGAGAAATTGGAACTGAAGTTGAGCCTGAAAGAAGGAAGAAGAGAGGGTAGGGGTTTTAAAATTTAATTTTTGTTTCTCAGGACTCATCAAGCTGGCTGAGTATGAGTGCCCAGGTGGACACGAGCATTCTGGCTGGTGGCAGAAACAGTGTGGCCTCCTGTCCTTAGCACTGGAGAGGCCACCACCCCAACCCTGTGTTCAGTTTTGGGCCCCTCACTATGAGAAAGACATGTCCAAAGAAGGGCAACAAAGCTGGTGAAGGGTCTAGAGCACAAGTCTGATGAGGAGCAGCTGAGGGAACTGGGCTTTTTTATCCCAGAGAAAAGGAGGCTGAGGGGAGACCTTATCACTCTCTACAACTACCTGACAGGAGGTTGTAGAGAGGTAGGTGCTGGTGTCTTCTCCCCTTGTTACCTAACAAGCAATAGGACAAGAGGAAACAGCCTCAAGAGTCCCGAGGAGAGGCTTAGATTGGATATTAGGAAAAATGTTTTCACTGCAAAGGCTGACAAGCATTGGGACAGGCTGCTCACAGAAGTGGTGGAGTCACCATCCCTTGAGGTATTTAAAACACCAGATGTGTAGATGTGGTGCTTAGAGACATGGTTTAGTGGTGGACTTGGCACTGCTAGGTTGATGATCTTAAAGGTCTTTTCCGACCAAAATAGTTCTGTGATTCTATGAATCTAATATGATTGGTAGTAAGTTTTCCTGAGTTGAGTCTGCTTTGTCCATGATGGTGATTGGTTGATAACCAACCCATGAGCTCGTATTATATTTACTCTGCCCTGTGCTGTTCCCTCCTCAGGGAAGCAACAGGGCAGCTTTGGGGGCACCTGGCATCCATCCAGTCAGTCAGGCAACTGACTCTAGGTGGCCCATCCTGAGCAGAAAGGCTGGACCAGATGACCTCTTGAGGTCACTATTCTGTGATCATGTTGCTGACAATTATGACAACAGAACAGTCACGTTCTCTTTATGTACCTAGTGTTGCTTCTGTGAGATAAATGAACAGCACAAATCATTAACTGATACACAGCCATGTAAAGAAGTACCTAGGCAGAGGGCACATTTATAAGGTCAATTGTTTTAAATATTGTCCCCATACATTCATGTTGCAGCAAACATGCAAGCTAAATCAAGATAAAAAACTAAACTGTGTATCTAAACTAAAAAGCTAGCACATTGGTCTAAGTAATTTTCAGGATTCTAACTTCTATTTAACTTTAATTCAAGACACTGATTACAATTTACACTAAGTTTGATACTTAAACAAAGTATCACAAGAGACTTTGCCCACTATTTCTCAAGATATAAAAATACAGCAAATATGTGCCAATGCACAATTACTTACGGAATGCAGATGGAATTAATGAAATGATCATCCAGTCATTTACTGCACTCATAAGGTGTTACAAGGAGACAGCAAGTTCCTCTTCCATTATCCCACACAATTTAAAAAGTTACTTTACTGCTGTGTGGTGTGTTAGCAGAGTAAGTAGTTTACCTACCAATTAGTTCTGTGAACTGTGTCTTTGGGTCAAGGAAGATTTCTCTTGAACTTTGAGTTTTTCACTCAACTAAAGTCTACATGATTAAGATGTTTTTATAATAAACTGAGCAAATGAATTTAAGTTCAAACTCAAATTACACCTTAGAGTCTATGCTGACATTCAAACTGATATTCAACTTGTCGTGTAGGCTAAGAAAGTAAAATTTAAAAGGGACTGATATTATGCTTTAAGTGTATGTATAAACACACACCTAAATTTAAACCTGCTTTCATGGTAAAAAAAACAAGTGAGTTGTACTACATTTCGGTAGTTGCTTTTCTTCAAGCTTAATTACAAATGACAATTTAAAACTGCTTTATATGGGATGTAATATACTAACAAAATGCCCCTACAAGAGATCATGGTGAAGTCACAAAGAATCTCTAAAACTGTAACATACACTAGAAGCATTCTATGTTGCAGGGCTCACAAAACCACAGACAAGAAAGAGAGAAATGTCACCCCAAACTAGGTCATAGAAGAAACATGAGTGCGTATGGTAGAAGCTCCAAATACAGGAAGATCATTTATTTTGTTCATAATGTTATATGAATATATGAAATTGTTATTTTCTCATATGATGAAGACCCAGGAGTAAAACATGTGTTACTATATAGCCTGTATAAAGAAAATACTCAGCTGCTTTGTAGGACATCTTCAGAATTATCTTTTATTCTGTACACATATGCTGTATTCTGGAAAGTTAACCTTTTAACCGTCTGTGAATTCACCTGGTTTTCAAATTACTCACATTCTTCAACAGACAGTCATACTTGCCTAGAACTTACTGCATTGCTGACCATTTAAATTCTGGAACCTGTATGCTTGGAATTGGTAAATATTCTCTCAAAGAGACAGAAGACCCTTGTTCAACTCAAATATTTTTTCCATACTTACATGATCAATCACTTACTTGGTTAAGTTGGTGAGTTACTGTGATTTTGCACATGAAAATTCAGTGAGTTGTGTCAAAAATTACCTAGTTTTACAAAGGATCAAGTTTAAATGCTTTGGAAAAAAATATCTGTGATATAAGTCTGAGTATCTTTAGCCTGCTCTTCAGACATATCTTTGTCTTCATAAAATGTTTACTTTATACCTAAATAAAATTCTAGGTTTAATTAGGTCTAAAACTGCTGGTATAAGTTATGTTGTTCTATTTCTGTCATGTGTATCTTTGTATATATTTTTATATATTTATTTATGTTTCTGTCATGTGTACCTTTTTATGTAAATTATTTATTTTCTATATATATTTTACTATTCAAATCATAAAGTAACAAACTGAATCTTATCTCAGCAAGATATATAGCAAGCTATAAAACAAGAATAATTGACCCAGTGTTCCACAGATTTTTTGAAGCATTTGATCCTGGCATACATTAATGTGTTCTGTATATGTTTTCTAATGCATTTGAAGGCTTATTATGAATCAATAGAAGGGTGTTGTTACACTTTCGCATAGATGTCTAAAGACACAATTTGTGCCTAAAGACACAATGAGACTTCCACAGCATGTGTCAAAGGTTTAACTGGTAACAGGCAAACAGTAACTAAGATTTTTATGCCATCATAGGAAAGTATCTCAAAATTTCAGCATCTTGCATCGTCCAGTCACCTTAGAAAATCAGATATGGCAGAGGCCCAGATCCACTGTAAGTACAGCATACAGAGAATCAACAGGCTGATGAGCTAAACCACTAAAAGTGTCCTTGAGCACATTTTAGCCTTGCCCTATTGCAAAGCATGTTCACAAACATCTCCAAATGGTATGCAGGTTGTATGATATTTCTAACAGTGCGCCTATAGTTAGGTTCTAAGTTACAACAGCTCGGCTACTATGTAATATCTCTTTAAGACAACAGAACTCCACTGCTTTGATCACATTTATCTACTACCTAGGAAGTATCCTTTTATTTTCCAGTATCTTGGCTTGTCACAAACTTTGTATCTTAGTACATAACTCCTGGCTCCAAAAAAACCCACACAGCTTTACTTTCTCTTAGAAAAAAAACAACCAACACATTACCTTCTGAGGAGTCAAAACCCTCTGCCTGAACTTTTCAATCGTATCTTGACCTGCAGCTGCCCATGCACTGGCAAATGCTTCAGCTTTGTCTTGATCCAGGTGAATGTTTTGCAGCTGCTGTTGCAATGAAGCAGGCTTCAAATTATGATAGACTGCCTGTCAAAAGGAAAAAAAAAATAACTGCTGTTATCAAGTACTGCACTACAAGTTGTGGCCAATATATTCCACCACAGATGGCCACCATGTTCACACAAGATTTTCACCAGTAACCTAGTGTGGGACTGTAAGAATCTTGTTCAACTTAACCTTCTGACTGAGAAGATAGTTACACTTTTCTATCTCAATTGCATCTCAAAATGCAACATTACAAACGAGTACTGTCAAAATAGACAAACTATGAAACATATACAAGGCAGATATGAGCATATGTGTATGTTTCCACTGTACATAATGCCAAAGCATCTATTACTGAAAAAAACTGGGATTTGGAGTCAAATGTGATCATGAAGAAAGGACAACTCATCCAAATTCACACTGTTCAAGCAAGCCTGAATTGCAAGGTAATAGTCTGATAAGACAGGAACAGTTTGGCAGAAAAGGTGAATTAGCTATAATCTCCCTAATAGCATCAATTTTTGTGGTATACTCTCCATATAGCATGTTGGTCTCCACTTTCAAAACAGGACTCCATCAGCACCACAGTGGATTAAAAAAAGGAAAGGAAAAACACCACACAGCAAAGATCACACAGCAGTTTTATTATCTGCAATGTGTCTGTACAAAACAGCTGTAAAAAAAACCTTGACAGAACAAGCAGCTACTCTATGAACCACAGCTATCAGCAGGAACACAAGCATTCCATACAACATGCATTCCATCTGGGGTTTTTCTCTGGACAGATATTAATATCCTTCCCCCCTTTTTTTATCTCAAAAGAAAACCTAGAGGAGACTGAACTGATTTTTCTGTCCATCTTCAATAATTATCATATAAACAAAGCAGTCTGATTAAATTACAACCTGGTAATAAAAGAGGTGAGTTTATTGTTTAAAATGAAAATTGAAAAGTCTAGTCTAGATGAAACCTCAGGTTTCATTTTGCTTTTTTGGTGGATAGAAGCCATGGGGAAAATGGTTTGTTTTCTTTCTAATGCCATGGAATGTATTAACTAAGTGAAATAATCATAAATTGACATGTGTAAGAAAGGATGAGATTCACATTCCACAACAGCCTATCAGTGTGCATGTCCTCTGCACCAACTACACTTGCTAAACTACCCTAAGTTGGACAGGTAACATTGTGGCTGTGAGAATTCCTCACAAAGCTACCATGTTCACCAGGTAATGCATTGGTTTTCCAGCCTCAGTAGCAACTGACTGCTGAATCAGAAAACCTTCTCTCTTTACAAGACACTTAGTTCTACACCATGTAAGCATCTACAGATACTACAGCTACATCAGGCATGCCCGGTCACCTAAGTGCAAACTGCTTCTCAGCATAAAAACTTCCCATAACTGAAACTTCATGTAATTTAAGCAGTGCTCAAAAATGCCACCTAGTATTTTCCTTACAGAAATTTTGAAAGTGGCTCGCTTGCTTACAATTAAGAGGAACGACCAGATCTCATAATTACCAACACTTCTCTCAGAGTCAGTTTCACCACCTACATTTACAGTAGCTGGAAACATACTCCACAAACAGTATGAGCCCACTTCAAATCAGGAAAGCATGCCTCCGAAATACACATTATATACTACAGATACATATTTTCATTAATTCCTTTTTAACCTGAATTTTGTCGTTTTTTACATTTACAATCAAATTAAATATATATATATATATATAAAATCAAAAAGATAGAAACAAGGTACCTGTTCCAAAATGAATGATATAGTTTCAAGAACCAGATGAAGATCCTGTTTTTCCAGTGAAAAAGCTATTTGAAGTTTTTCTTCCTCCTCTTCACTGAAGCTACTCTCAGCCTGAAGCACAAAAGTGGTTAGTCCTAACATTCTATTTAGCGACCAAGAACATACTTGTGAAAACAAAAACTGTCTCCCGATTTTAATAAACACAGTAGCTGTCAAGTTATTTCTAAATAGAAATAAAAAGTAAACCTCTTTTCCAGCAGAAAAATGCAATGCAACTCCTCTCACTGAAAATGAAAATTAAAAGCCAAGAGTATCACTTAAGAATTTATCAGAATTACTTGAAATAAACCAGAAGAAAATGCCTTCAATTTGCACTTGAGAGACATTACATTTCTTTTCCTTAAAATATTTTTTGACTGTCAGATCATCTCCAATGACCGTTTATGAATACAAAATGTGTTATTTTAATCAGAATTGAAAGAAAACAGCAAGTAAAACTGTAGCGAAGTTAGTTACATGCACTTTTTCCACTCTGGATACTCTTTCGAAAACCACCCATGCTGTTATAAAGGAAATAGATGTAAGACAGACAGGGAGCTCTTCAGAGGAGGGGCCACAATGATCAGGGTGCTGGAGCACCTCTCCTATGAAGGCAGGCTGAGAGAGTTGGGCTTGTTCAGCCTGGAGAAGACTCCGGGGGACTTCAGTACCCGAAGGGGCTACAGGAAAGCTAGAGCGGAACTGTTTACAAAGGCATGGAGTGACAGGACAAGGAGTAATGGACTTAATATGAAGGAGGGTAGATTTAGGTTAGATATTAGGAAAATTTTAGGTTAGATTTTCAGACTGCCCCCTCCCTCCCTGTCAGTGTTCAAGGCCAGGCTGGATGGGGCTCTGGGCAACCTGGGCTAGCACGGGTGTCCTTGTCCAGGGCTGGGGATTGGCATGAGATGGGCTTTGAGGTCTCTTCCAACCCAAATCTGTCCGGGATTCCATGAAAGGCCCAATGTATGCTTATCTGAAAATCAGATTTGAGTCTACAGCCTATTGTGTTACTGAAATTATTGAGAATGAGCTATACTTTTAAAATACAGCTGCTGTATTTATTATACCACAGCAAATTAAACAGTCATTTAAATGTATGCATTGCTATCTTTTAAAATGTGATTACTAACAAATCTATGCTGCAGACATCAAAACACCATTTTTAGACCACTTAGTAATCCAAAACTGCAAAGCTACACAGAAAAAGCAATTGAGCTGTCAGAATAAACAAAATGAGGCAATCACACAGAAACCTCAATGATTGCAATGTCTGCTACAAGAGAGTCAAAACGGAAACATTATTTGAATCATTAGCTGTTAGAAAGAAATGCAGAGCTCAAGTCTCTGCTTTGTTAAGGCAAATAAGTTTATTTAAAGTTTCCACTAATTTGCCATGGCTAGAGTCAGCTACTTTGGAAAGGCTGGCTGCACTTTTAAGTGGGCTACATTAAAAAACACGAGAAGTTTAATAAATTTAAGAAGTTGATGACACTTTCCAGTTACCAATGAGTTAATATCCAAGCAAAACAACTGAGAAAACCCTCTGCAGTCACTGCAGGATCCAAGCTAGTAATTTTGGTAGGAATAGAATCAGCCAATCAAATCAATTAATCAAAGCAATCACTGTGGTGTCAAAATCATGACCTTTAATACATTTGTATCTTCTACCCATGTTGCTCAGAATCTGTTACATTTTAGCCCTTAGTTTGTGTCTGTAAGTGTACAGAAAACAAATTCTGTATTTCTTTTTATATTTTTTGAGCAAGGGAATAAAGAAATTTTGATACTAAGAAATGCACGAAAACAGTGCCTGTTCGAGCATTTGTCTTACAACTCCCCCTGCGATATGTGGTGCCAAGGTTAGGTTTAGTCTCCATTTGACTTTCAGGTGCTCTGTGATGAAAATGACTACAGATTATAATTCTTTATTTTGTCTTTATACTGTGATTGGGGGGAAAAAGTGTCTGTATAGATGCCAAAAATATCCATTAAAAGTTATGGACCAACTTTTAATATCCATTAAAAGTTTTTATCTCAGTTGCACAGATGGCTTTGACTGATGGACATTCAGAATGCATGGATGCTTTCCCCTGCGAGGGCAAGAGAGAAGTGGGTGCGAAAGGAAAAGTGACTCAGTGTCCTCAGAGTCCTCTCAGGAACACCAGCACCTGGAGGCCATGCATGCAGGCTATAGCAAACGTTACTGGTTCTCAGGGCAGAGAACCGGTTCTTATTCCATTCGCCTGCAATACTGCTAACAATTAGCGATAAGTGGAATTAAGTTTAAAAATATTTTTTTTAAAAAGTGATTGTCCTTTCACAAAACAGTGCCACCTCTGTCCCAAAAACACACATCTGTGGCAGCTGGACAGAGCTCCCAGCTCGGCTGCGCTCCCTTCCCGCCCCGCAGCAGGAAAGGCCGGGCAGGACGCCGCAGGAAGGATCGGCGCAGCACTCGGCAGACCGCTCTGCTTCGGCTACACCGGCACCGCCTGCGACAGACCCAGTCCTGCGGCTCCGCGCGGACCGGCGCTGCCAAAGCCCTACAGGCCCCAGCGGGGCCCCGCGCCTGCCCGCCGCGGCCCGCCGCCCTCCCGCACACGCCAAACTCCCGCTTCCGCTCCGCCGCGCCCGGCGGACACCGCTGCCCGCTGAACACAGCCCCAGCAGGCTCTCCGCCCCGGAGCCCGCCCCGCCAACCTTTAAGTGCAGCTTCTGGAGGAGACGGGAAAGCAGCCGCGGGAACCGGCCCGGCTCCACGACGTTGAGCAGCGACACGGCCCTGCGGATGCTGCGCGAAAGGAGAAGACATAGTCAAGCACCGCGATGAAACTCTGCCCGAGGCCCCAACCGCGCTCCGACTCGGCTCCCACCCCACACTGCCCTGAGTCGCGACGATCACCAGTACCTTTCGCTCTCCGGAACGACGGGCGCCGCCATAACTGCCACTGCAGCCCCACCTCCCGACGGCAACGCGGCGGGGCCAAACGCCGCCACGCCTCGCCAAGCCACGCCTCGCCAAGCCACGCCCCGCCTAGCCGCGGTAGGGGTTAAGACAGCTCAAACCTGTTGCGCCCATATCCCTGGGCACCTCATCTACCCGTCTTTTAAATATATCCAGGGTTGGTGACTCAAGCCCCTCCCTGGGCAGCCTGTTCCAATCCCCAACAACCCTTCCGGTGAAGAATTTTTTTTCTAATGTCTAACCTGAACCTCCTCTGGTGCAGCTTGAGATCATTGTCCCATCACCTGTCACTTGGGTGAAGAGACCAACACCCACCTCTCTGCAACCTCCTTTCAGATAATTGTAGGCAGTGACAAGGTACCCCCTCAGCCTCCTCGTAACTAAACAACCCCAGTTCTCTCAGCCACTCCTCATAACATTTGCTCTCCAGCCCCTTCCCCAGCCTGGTTACCCTTCTCTGGACACACTCCAGGACCTCAATGTCCTTCTTGTAGTGAGGGGCCCAAAACTGGACACAGCACTCAAGGTGCAGCCTCACCAATGCCAAGTACAGGGGCACAATCACCTCCCTAGACCTACTGGCCACACTGTTTCTGATACAAGCCAGGATGCCATTGGCCTTTCTGGCCACCTGGGCACACTGCTGGCTTATATTCAGCAGCCAACTAATACCCCCAAGTCTTCTCTGCCAGGCAGCTTTCTAGCCACTCTTCCCCAAGCCTGTAGCACTGCATGGGGTTGTTATGTCCCATGTGCAGGACTCTGCACTTGGCCTTGCTGAACCTCATCCCATTGGTCTCAGCCCATTGATCCAGTCTGTATGAATCCCTTTGAAGAGCCTCCCTACTCTCAAGCAGATCAACACTTCCTCCCAGCTTAGTGTTGTCCACAAACTTACTGAGGGAACATTCAATCCCTTCACCCAGGTCATTGATAAAGATATTGAACAGGACTGGACCGCAGCTTGAGCCCTGGGGACCACCACCTGTGACCAGCATCCAGCTTCATTTAGGTCCATTTACCACCACCCTTTGGGCCCAGCCATCCAGCCAGTTTTTTACCCAGCATAGTATGCATCTATCCAGGCCAGTGGCAGCCAGTTTCTCAATCAGAATGCTGTGAGAAATGGTGTCAAAGGCTTTGCTGAAGTCAAGGTACGCTTCCATTCCCCTGTGGTCGCTCCAAATCACAGGGCAGCAAACTTCACATCAGTAGATCACAAACTCATAATGAAATTGCCACCTGCAGTATTACAGCAAAGTGTTCCAGAGGCCATGGAAATTTGAGTTCACGTGGAAGTGGCACTGAAGTGGGTGTTTCTAATGTCTGTGAGATCTCTAGTTTCCATCTGATTTTGCTGAAATTGAAAAATGGGTTAAAAGACAATGGAACAAGCAAACAGGAACAGGCAGCATGACTGTGTAAACTCTATTTTCCTAGGAAGCCGACTAAAAATATTCAGAATCTGCCAAAGACTTTCTGAATGTGGCTGTAAAGATTTGTAAGATGTGGGTGGAAGCATTCTGTTTATAGTAATAAGTTTTGGCAGGCTTTTAAGTTATGGGAATATGTTATGGAAAACCTGGGAATTTTTGAGGTACTATAAAGATGTGTTCAGTAGACACACATGCTGAAATCTTGTGTCTCTGAAAAAGTGAGGGGAATTTAGTCATTAACGTCAGTAGGACCAGGATTTCAGCCAGGACATTTGAAAAGATAGTATCTGTTTAAAGAGAGTCTGCCTGAAAAACCAACTTCAGGAAAAGAGGGTGACAAACCTGGCCATACTCCAATGGGAATTTTAAAGAGGAGAATTTCTGGCTGAGACTTTTAACAACATTTATTCTATACCTCCTACCAGAAGTTGGACCCACAGTCACTGTTATGAAAAGCAGCTAACAATTTTTTAAGGTATTGTTCCGGGGTGAAATATGATTACACTGAACTATTTAATCTGTTTTTCTTTACTCTTACAAAACATGAAAAGACAATATTCTTGCAATAAATGTATTTGTCTGGAAAAGAAAAACAAGTGTTTCATTCCACACTGAAATAACATAACTTCTTGTTCTAGGAAATGTCCCCCAAGAGCAAAACTTACAAAGTTTGTTCTGTCAAAGTGACCAAGGGCGACTGGAAGTCTAGACAATTGCTTACATATTTTAAAAAGTTACAGCTGATATAGGTATTGGATGCCCCACTCAGGTTTGCTGCCAATTGTCTGGTTTTGTAATCATATGGATTACTTTTAAAGTGTTTTCTTTCAGGCTTTGCTACATCAAATGAATAATCAAAACGAATAGTGAAAACAGTGAATATTAAAAGCTCAGCTGGAAAGGATTCTGAGTAACATGCTCCAGCTGGACCTGCTTCAAACAGGAGGTTCGACTTAAGACCTCTGAAGGTTTCTTCCACCCTGTATTCATTGGTGTTCAAAGCCTCACTGAAGGGAGACAGGAAAGGGAGAACCTGGTTTGAAATAATAAATAATGAAGCTAACCTGACAAGGTGCTGTCACAGGTGCACAATTAAGTGATCTTTTTCCCAAATACCTTTTCTGTTCCTAAAAAAGAATTCCAAGAAACTGTGGCTTCTCATGCATCCATTCATTTCTTCCTGTTTTGTACTTGCACCCATGATCAGTTTTTCCAATGTTAGTAACAGCTTTTTTTCACTTAGCTAATGACTTTATACAGTTTAATACATTTTATCAGTTGTCATAACTACACATCTAGTTAAGATATATTTTGAGACAAATTGTTACTCTTATTTTTACTCAAAATATTCCACTTAAACATGCAAATGGATGTTGTATGGGCTTTTAAATTAGTCTGCTCACATCCTATAGCAAAATCTTAACATTGCTGACTTTAGAGCACTTAGCTGTTAATGATAAGTTAGGAATATTACTGCGTTACAACAGTCTTGAAAAGCTCAGTCTCCCCTACTTTGCATTTCCAAAAATTGCACTACATATATTCTGTTCTTTCACAAAAAAGCCTTCATGTTATTTCATTATCATTTGCTTTACAGGCTTTGCTTGTCACCCGGCCCTTCAGTTAGAACTCATTTTGGCTCTGCTTTTTAAAATGCTTCTGTGGTTATCAGGTGAAACCGATTACACAGAGCATGAGAAGGATGTAAAGTTAGGAATTACAGAATACTTTTCCACACATGGTTAGTTAAGCAGTGTAATAAATTGCAGGAGAATTTGAGGAATCTATTTCAGTAGAGATTTTAAAGCACAAGAAGACAAGTTTCTGTCGTGAAAAATGGGTAGTAAATGCATATAAAGTGAGTAAAGCTGATCCAGCATTGAGGACTACAGGCTTTCAAGATCCCATCAGAACCTATTTTCTTTGTGTATTATTCCATCTTTTTTTTTTTGCTTCTTTTGATCCACTTCTCATTCCACAACCTGTTACCAGCAATGCCATTCTGTCTGCACTCAAGACTTTCCTTTTTCTGTCATCTTCATTTTCACCATTTTTCCTTGCTTCTGAAGGTTCAGACAAACCAGAACATGTTGAACTCCTTCAAAATCTGATTTCTATAATATCCCTGACACTATTTATTGACTAAATAATTGTCCTACAATTCAATGAAAATAACCCAATATTTCACATAAATTTTGACTTGCAGCTTGCAAGTGGCTTAAATAATTGAAGTTAGCAAACTATAAATTGATGTGGCAAGGATTGTATTGTGTCATTCACCTAGTATTAAATAGCTGAACTTCAGCAATGTTGTTGGAAAAATACTTCTTTTTTGTCAAGTGAAATTGTGACTGTCAAAAAAAAATTACTCGTCTGTTGCTGTGTGTGACTTATCATTATGAAGCAATCTGCCATTCTCTCTATGCCGTTATTTGCATTCCACTGAATGACTAATATCACCTAAAATCACCAGGACGATTTGAATTCTGCTTGGAAAGAGTAAGGGCAGGGAACTATGAATAAGAGCAGGGGTCTCTTATTTTATTGGTTCTGTATGCTGCTTTACTGTTTGATAATTTTGTGCTTATAGGTGAACGTTCACTATTACATCCGGGAGTTAGATTAGTTGCATGACAGTGCTTCACAACGGAAATCAGGCTGCATAGCCTATTCCTTTCTTCAGCAGCATCCTTGAGCATGTAGAAATTTCAGCTGTGGGCAGTAGGTGCAAATTTTTTCCATTATAACACAAACAGGTGTGATCTTTAAGGGACCAGCATTCATACACTCACACCTAAGAGGAAATAGAAGCAGGTCAGTACTCTACAGGGCCAGGCCAGTAGAGAAAAGATGCATGGCCCTCTCTGCACATGATAAGACAGAAAATCTTTCTATGTGTCATGCCAAGATTACAAATTAGGGTTAATGAAATGCAGGTATCACATTCTAACATGCTCAAAGTTGCTGTTAGCTCAGTCTTGATACATGTTTTCCAGATGCAATAGGATCAAAAAAAATAGTCCAATGAAACATGTATTTTTTTTTAAATGTCTTAAGATCATGAACAATGTGTCACAGGAGAAACTACAATCAATATTGTTATCGCTAGCTAAGAAATTCATAGAGTCATGGAATGGTTTGGGCTGAAAGGAACCTAAGAGATCATCAAGTTCCAACCTCCCTGCATTGGGCAGGAACACCTCCCACTAGATCAGGCTGCTCAAGGTCCCATCCAACCCAGCCTTGAACACCTCCAGGGAGGAGGCAGCCACCACTTCTCTAGGCACCTGTGCCAGTGCTTCACCAACCTTGTAGTGAAGAATTTCTTCCTAATATCCAATCTAAATCTACCCCTTTCCAATTTAAAACCATTCCCCCTCATCCTATCACTCCATGCCCTTCTGAAAAAGTCCCTCCCCAGCTTTTTTGACAGCCCCTTCAGGTACTGGAAGGCTGTTATAAGATCTCCCCAGAGCTTTCTCTTCTCCAGGCTGAACAAAGCCCAACTGTCTCAGCCTGTCTTCATAGGAGAGGTGCTCCAGCACTCCAGTCATTTTCTTGGCACTCCTGTGGACTGAGTTCCATGTACTCCTTATGATGGGGACTCCAGAACTGGACATGGCACTCCAGGTGAAGTCTCCCAAGAGCAGAGTAGAAGAGGAGAATCACCTCCTTCAACGTGCTGGCAACGCTCCTTTTGATGTTGCCCAGGATATGGTTGGTCTTCTGGACTGTGAGCATGTCTTGTCATCTCATGTCAAGCTTCAGGAGTCGCTGAAAAGACTCTCTCCTCCCACGTCAGCTTGACAGTACTTAGTGCTATCAGCATTCCTGTCCCTTCTAGAACTTCTGGTTTAAATGCTGTGCTGGACACATCCCCAGAGCCTCATCTTGTTGTAGGTGTCCACTTTTCAGAGACCAGAAAATCTCTGAGTTGCTTTAGGTGCATATTTAAAGCCGCAGCAACGATAATGTCGCAGCAGCTGTAATGCTTTTGGTGCTAATATTTACCTAACGCATATTTAAATATTTAACTGCAAGGTATCAGTCCATATTTCTTCAGTCAAGTTTTTCTCATTTTCTCACTGAAGTGTTATCAAATCAGTTTTCTGCTCTGGTGTGGATGTATCTAAAGACAGTTCAGTTGTGCCCTTATAGGAGGTGTTAAAAGGATCACAAATACTGTCTGGAAAAGGGTTCAAAGTGTAATTTTTTTTTTTTTTAAATGCCTTTCTGTGTTTGTATGAATCACAGCTGCTAGCAAGTATTCATTTTAGAGTGCTTACCTTAACAAATTTTGTCACATACTAGTGTAAGTTCATCATGGACTTACTTTTATCTAAATTGAATGGTAATTCACCATGTGCAGAAGTTCATTTTAAGCCAGGAAGCACAGTTTAGTGGGCTGAGGTTGTGACTGAAATATCTAGACTTTCTGGAACCACAGATCTGACTTCTGCTAGGGCTGACAGTGCATCATTTTTAAAGCAGCCTTGTGCCCCAATACAGCTTTGGCCTGCTGCCTTATTTAAAACTCCAGTCTTTTTTTTGATAAAGCTTCTTGTCTTTAGCACACCTTCACATTTTAAAAGTCATATTTAATGGTCTTCGTTCATTGTCACCTCTTCTGAGCCACATGATAATTATTTTATTATCTCCTTTGAATTGGCCATTGTTTTAGGAGCAGCTTTAAGTATCTAATACAATATACAAGATCAACTGTTGTAGTTTGGTTTGTGGGTTTTTTCTTCTCAAAGTTGTGACAACTGGTATTTATCAGTATAAATAATAGTGTGTTCAGTGGCTTTTTGCCTTAAAGTCTGACAGACGGCAATTACAGCAAACAAAAAGATGATGTGCCTAGCTCTATTTTGTTTTCTGAGTTTTCAAGTTTGCAAATGGCAGGAGATGCACCATGGAGTCTTTGGAATCAAAAGGAGCTCAGTAAGACAATGTCAAGCATGGAGAAGGTTTGTAGAGAAAGAACCATCTTCACAAAAAATGCACAGAAACACATTATTTATTGACATGAGATTAACTTCTTTGTAGAAATAACATCTAAAAGAGCAGAGGATGACTATCTCCTTCCAGATACATATGGATTGTGACCACGGGAAATAAAATGAAAGGCACAATGAATTCAAATTCAACAAATCGAGTGTCAGTATTGGGAATCTTACCTGGGCTGTACTTCAATATGTACCTGTGCTTTCTTCCTTCCTTAAGCCACAGTGGGATTACTGGTAGCCACAAACAAATAAGACACACAGACAAGGAAAAGTCAGGCACATTAAACTGAGTGACACAAACTGTTGAAACTGTGTAACTAGGGGGTTGGAAATGGGGGGGGCTGGGAAGAAAAAGCACCAATAGATGTTATGGAACAGTTCATTGATCTGCTTCCCTTTATTTTAAACGTTATGAAGTGAGCCTAGCTTTTGAAAACAAACTTATTCTGTAGGGAAAAACATAATATATTTAGACTGACATAAGGGAAAAACACGACCTACTGTCATCTGGAGAGTGGTCAATTTTGTAAGAGACTAAGAAATGTTCCCTGCCTTTTCTGGTAAGGGTTTTTATTTAAAACCACAATGTCATGCAGGGTGGCATTATGTACTTGCCTAACAAAAATATCAGATACAGGCACTCTGTTGTTATTTTTATATGCTTGTACCCACCACCAAGTTTCATGATCAGTATAAACATATGTCTGACACTGGTCTTTGTCTTTTTTCTTTCGCCTCCCCAAGTACAACTGCCCTCATAGGGATTATACTCATGCAGTAACATCTGCTCATTTGGAATTGTGGGAAAAGATAACAGGATCACTGCAACCATAAAGAGCCATTCTTAAGCCACAGCAGAGCTGCCTCTGCAATATCCTCTTACTTCACTGCCCTCATCTTGGCTCTCACTCATCTTTTCAAGTTTTATGCTATAAAAACTTTTCCAGGGTTGCACTAAGTGTGTTTGTGATGACGTTCTCTTATAGTTGGCATTGAGCTATGACCGTGACAGAGGTGCAATATACATTCGAAAACCATGAAGTAACACTGATTAATTCAATAATGGGACTTTAAAGATTTGCACCAGTCCGGATTTAATCACATTTCTCAAAAAGTTTAACAGGTAGCCTTACCATAGAAATCCCCATGAAAACTATTTGGGTTCTTGCCTTGAAATGGAAAGAAAGTGAAGGTAATTCAAACCTATCCATTCCAGATCTTGAAAGGGAAGCTACCACCTTCCAGTCCATTGAAATAAACTTCATCTTCTTGAAGAGCTGCTTATTCAACCAAGAATGAGTCTGCAGCACACCTGCACACCAACCCCTCACTAGACTGGCAAGATTTCCACCTAACTTAAGAAATAAGAGCTCAGAGATAATGTGGGATATTTGGACTCCTGGAACAAGATGAAGTACACTTTGGGACCAGTGGGCTGTATCAGAGAACAGCACCAGGTCCTACTACCAAATAAGCAGTCTTTTAACCACCATAGCAAATATTCCTATCAAGTTTTTTAGTATCAGGTGGCTTTAGGCTAAAAGCTGAGATGTCATTACATGAAAGGGATAATAAGTCTTTCCAAGGCATCAAGTCAGAAGAAGATTTTAAGGTTAAGGCATTCTTGAGATGTGTTCCAGGAAATTGCTTATATTGGGAGACATCCTTGCCTTTGAGAAGGTCTTTGGCCTCAGACAGTGGGCTTGTAGGGAAGAAGAATGGTACCACATTCAAAGTTGGGACTGTCTCCTCAAAAACAAGCACTTGGCCCAGGGAATGATTCCCTCCCAGCCTAGTTCCTGTGTATTACCTGCAGCAATCAGCAGTCTTATCTCCCTCAAGATCCAAAGGGACCCTCGTTCCTAAAAAAGGGTCTGAGTGTCCATCATGAACAAGAACACTTACCTCGTAAAAACACTGGGTGTAAGTTACGGTATTTGAAATCTGTCATGTCTTGCAGTAAGACTGGAACTAAAGAGACTTTTCTGCCCAGGGGCAAAAGTATCCAACCCACTTACCTCTAGCTATATAATTAGTGACTGAAGAAGGTTGAGTACACCATATCACAGAATCACTGGGTTGGAAAAGACCTTTGAGATCAAGTTCAACAACACCCATCCTCTACTAAACAATATCCCTGGGCACCTCATCTACCCGTCTTTTAAATATATCCAGGGTTGGTGACTCAAGCCCCTCCCTGGGCAGCCTGTTCCAATCCCCTACAACCCTTTTGGTGGAGAATTTCTTCCTAATGTCTAATCTGAACCTACCCTGGTGCAGCTTGAGGAAATTGCCTCTGGTCCTATCACCTGTCTCCTCCCTAGACCTACTGGCCACACTATTTCTGATACAAGCTAGGATGCCATTGGCCTTCCTGGCCACCTGGGCACACTGCTGGCTCATATTCAACCTGCAGTCAAACAACACCCCCAGGTCCTTCTCTGCCTGACAGCTCTCCAGCCAGTCTCCCCCAAGCCTGTAGCGCTGCATGGGGTTGTTATGTCCCATGTGCAGGACTCTGCACTTGGCCTTGTTGAACCTCATCCCATTGGTCTCAGCCCATCGGTCCAGTCTGTTCAGATCCCTCTGAAGAGCCTCCCTACTCTCAGGCAGATCAACACTTCCTCCCAGCTTAGTGTTGTCTGCAAAAAATATACTCAAACACACACCCCAAAACCAAAGCAGACCCAAAAAAATACCAACAAAAACAAAATAAGCAAACACACGAAACCCAACAAACCACCACCACACCCCCCCACACCCCCCACCCCCAAAAAAACCCCTCCAAACTCTCTCACACAAACCTGGATGCAGAGAAATTACCAAGAAAAAACTGATTGCAAGTAATACAGTTCAACTTTCCAGGGTAAGAAACTTGTCTTCCCACAGCAGCCCAGACACCTTCAGTTTTAGAAGGATTTAGAGAGGACTAAGTAAGTGCTGCCGTATAGCTGGCAAGGATGAGGAAGAATGAAATACATACTTAATGGCGAAGATTGAAGTCTGCCAGCCAGGCAGCAATAAAGAAGCACAAGCAGCACTGACAGAAACTTCACTAGAGACAATTCATAAAGCCAAGATTTACTTTAATGTAATGTGATGAAAGAAATTTGCTGAGGTGTAAAAGCTATCCGAAAAAGTCAGTCAGGGATATAAAAGGGGAACACGCTGATCACATTCCCAGCTTCAGTCTCAATTGTATCATAAACCCATTTTCTATTGCAGCGACATTCTGGTCCACATTTGTTTGAATTGCATTTGGGGCAAGGATAGAAGCAACCCAGGCAATTCTTTTCCAGGCAATCACACAAATCGATGTTATTACAAAGCAGCCTGCCATGTTTGTCATATTTCGCCGTAATTCTGCAAAAGAGAAGAAAAAGTGATTCTCAGAGAATGCTTCAACATGTTTGAATACTAAAACAAATGAAAGTGGAAAACACATTTCTAGGAAAAATATTTCCTCTTTAATAATCTCACATCTTAAAGAAATACCAGCATTATCTCCTATTTGCAACAGCCACTGTTATTAAAAATGAAAGTGTGCCAAAGTAAATAAAAATTCTTTTAAGTCACACAGAAACAAAAAATTGTTTTCCCAGCACAGCTTTCATGTTTAATAAGAAATGTTTCTGCAAAACTCTAATGTTTTAACTCATTTAATTTATATATAGTAAATAGTATACCAAGTTTTTTTTAAAGTAAAATATGTAATAAATTAGCACATCTTACTTGGGCTTACTAAAAGAATCTTGTTTCATCTGTGACATGCGTGCTTTCTTTTTCTGCTCTCTAGTTTCAGGATTGAAGTCAGCTACCTGAGGTCCTGGATTTTGAAAGGCCAAGCATTTTAACTGTTTCTCAAGTTGTTGCTATAGATAAACAACAAAGTTTATAATTAGTACAACTAAACCAAGTATTTATTAGCTGCCAAGTGACCTCACTGACTTTCAAATTACATTAAAATGAATATTCTTGATAACATAAAACAACACAGGTAAGAAAATTCAGCAAAACTTCACTTAGATGAAGATCACATTGTTTAAAATGTTTGCTTATATACTATTAATTGAATATTCCTTTAACGGTCATTACTATGACATTACCAGTCATTACAGGACCAACTGAGCATCCTGACAACTGTTAGGAACAACTGTGACTCTGGAGCAGTGGCACAGAGTTGGAAAGTTTTCGTGGGGGAGGCAGAAACATACATTTTTTATCTTCAACTTCATCCATAATGTAAAAAAAAGTACTATGACTATAAGCATCTCAACTAGACTCATCCCTTGACTTCACTGTCCCTTCAGATGCCTAGAACCTGTCTTTGTCCAAATAATCTGTGTACAAGAGAGGGGTACGGAGGAGCGACTAGTGCAGAAAGCATTTGTACAAGTGAGGAGTACAAAAAAAGGACAGAGAAAAATAAAATAAAATAAAATAAAGAGCACAGTTTTTGAGAAGTAAGAGAGAGCATTTTCTTTATCATTTTATGAACTTTGTGTTGTGGTTGCCAAAATCTGCTTAATAGTTTTGGAGGTTACAACATCAGCTCTGTGCATTGCCGTTCCACATAGTCTATGTATGTTGACAATCATATCTAGAGTCAACACAAGCATGGGCTGATTCACATCTTCATCGTCAGCATGGACAGTGGGATTGAGTTCACTCTCCAACATTCTGGAGGGAAGGTATGCCACCCAGAAGGACCTTGACAGGCTTGAGAGGTGGGCCTATGCAAGCCACATGAAATTCAACAAGGCCAGGCACAAGGTCCTGCACACAGGTTAGGGAACTCCCAAGCACAAATACAGGCTGGGTGGAGAACGGATTGAGAGCAGCCCTGAGGAGAAGGGCTTGGGGTGTTGGTGGATGACAAGCTCAACATGAGCTGGCAATGCACACCTGTAGCCCAAAAAGCCAACCATATCCTGGGCTGCATCAAAAGAAATATGACCAGCAGGTTGAGGGAGGTGATTCTCCCCCTTGACTCCACTCTGGTGAGATGCCACCCGCATCCAGCTCTGAGATCCTCAGTACAAGACATGGACCTGTTGGAGCAAGTCCAGAGGAGGGCCACAAAGATGATCTGAGGGCTGGAGCACCTCTCCTACAAGGACAGGCTACACGAATTGGGCTTATTCAGCCTGGAGAAGGCTCTGCAGAGGCCTTATAGCAGCCTTCCAGTACCTGAAGGGGCTACAGGAAAGCTGAAGAGGGACTGTTTACAAAGGCATGGAGTGACAGGACAAGGGGTAATGGCCTTAAGATGAAGGAGAGGAGATTTAGATTAGATTTCAGTTAGAAATTCTTTCTTGTGAGGGTGGTGAGTCCCTGGCACAGGCTGCCCAGAGAAGTTGTGGCTGTCCCCTCCCTGGCAGTGTTCAAGGCCAAGTTGGATGGGGCTCTGGGCAACCTGAGCTAGTAGAGAGTGTCCCTGCCCATGGCAGGGGGTTGGGACTAGCTGAACTAACTGTTCCTTTGAATCCAAACCATTCTGTGATTCTATGATTGTGTCAAACAATTTAACTTTGGACAATTACTGTGAGCACTGCATATATACTCATCATTTATGATGCAAAACTTCAGTCATGCATACAAATTTGTTTTTTCTCCTATTAAGTAAATGGAGCTGACTTGCCACCTCTCTGTTTCCCTGGAGAGTGTAATTCCTTTCAGAGTGATTTTTTCACAAACACATGAGTGCCTTTGCACCTTCTTATAGGTAAAGCAGTGACAATTCAGTTCCATCTGCTAATATAGTGATTTAGAAATATCATTACACTTGAGGGCAAGTATCTAAAAGGTGATTGGTGCTGTGCATCTTCAGTTGCATCCTTCTGAAAAATCTTAGAGCAATCTCATACACCTACAATAGTCAGACATTTCTGCTTTTGGGTCCGGGGCAGTTTTCCAGTGCAGAAAATATATTTCAGCATCATCATTGTCAATAACCTTAAATTATGCAATTTCAAGTTGGAAATAAATAATAAGCTATGGAGATAATCCTCCCTCTAAGAATACTCCCTCCTTCCTATTGCATTTGAGATGAGAAGTACTCTTAGCTCAATAAACTGCAAAGCCAACTGCAAAGTTGACTTATTTCACCATTAGTATTACTGGTATTTCCCTATTAACTCCAGGTGTTTATTTTTTGGTTTATGTAAGAAATTTAAAGGAATTTTAAGTATCTCGGTAATAAAATGGTACTGGAGAAGTCATACCAATTGTCTTTGTGTTATTGAGCAGTCCTTATCAGGAGAAACTCTTCCTTTTGTAGATGTTTCCTGGATGGAACTGCTTTTCTTGCAGTTTTCTTGCACTTTGTGACTCATTTGGACACCCTTGTGAAATATATACATACATATGTGTTACACATACAAAGAGATCCACAGGCATTTAAGTGAAGGTTTTAAGATAAGCAGGCAATATCCATACTAGGCTTTTATGTGTTCTCAACCAACAGCCAATGCAGACCAAAACAGGGCTCAGGATCAGCCTCGATTTTAAAACTGTATTAAAATAAGTAACATAAAAAGCTGTAGCACCCAAGCCACCCGTTAAGAGAACCTCAGAAAACCTCCAGTGTGCAAATAACACGGAAAATGAAAGAAATGCTGTCAACTCTGAATCTATTCCGGGCACCACCGCCCTGTCACCTTTAATGTAGAGGTGAGAAGCAGCGTTCTCACAGAGCACCTAAAAGCACCTCACGATGTGCAGTGCCAGGAGCGGTCGTTTCGCTTACCAGCAGGTGACACTGTTGTCCCAGCTGCGGCTACTCAATGCAAGGCTCCAGAACAGCGGCCACGGTGGGTGGGCGGAGGAGGGCAACGTTCTGTGACACTACTCATGACACCCGAAGCCTGTCAGAGCCCTGACCATGCAACTAGGCTACTCCCTGCAGATCCAGTGTTCTTGCTGAAGACTTCCACCAACAGACAAGGGAACTTGTTTTTTAAATCTCAGTCCTTAGCTTTGCGAAAACTTTAAATATATATATTACATATTTTTATATATAATATATAAAATTTTACATATAAATAGAATGTGAGGCTTTTAGGTTTAATAGAAAAAAAAAAAAACCAAAAGCAGCCAGGAAGGGCTGTGGGTTCCGTGATTTTGTCCTAAGAATGCCATCCATCACCTCTCCCACACCACACCTAAATAGTGATGGCAACCATTCAGGATGGATGCCAGAGACTTCTTCTTACCCATCCTCTGAAGCTACTAGGTAAAACTTTCTATGCAATATATGCAGTCCCACTGCCTCAGACTAACCCCAACCACCACCAGAAATATTTAAGCTGCTCTGGATTTCAGTAGTTCCCAGGTGCAGCCCAGTCTCCCATTGCCTCTGAAAGGTAATATAGGGGTCTTCTGTCAGGTTACTCTGTTGCCCCAATCCTGTCCCAGAGAAGATCTTAATTTCATCATTGCCGAAGGGCCACCACCTCTCTGAGGAAGCAGAAGGGGACTCTGGCCCTTTATTTCTTTCTGTTGCATCCCCTCTCTGCAGGGCAACAGTCAAAGTGGGGATAGCTATAAGAAGGAAGAGACCTTTTTGTAACAGGTGAGAGGTGAAAAGAACAGCCTTATGCCTGTTTCAGAGAGGGATTTCTTGTCTCCACTTCAGCGACCTGAAGAATCACTGAGATTGTGACACTGTTCACAGTGGAATACTCTACAGCAACAGCTTTAGCCCTGGGACTTCAGCGTATTTTAGGATTAGAAAATGAAAACTATTACCAGGCAACTAATACTTGGTGTATGGAGAGCCAGATTTCCTACTGAAAATTTGCTAGGGACCCACAAATAAAAAAAGAATTAAGGCAACCACTCCAGAGAAATTGTCTCTTCATTTGCATGCAAGTTGGGAGGGGGTACAGCTGTGACAACTGACCCCAAGTGACCAAAGGGACATCCCAGATCATATGGTGTCATCCTTCCCAACTTCTTGTGCACCCTCAGCCATTCCACTGTCAGTGTGGTGTGAGAAGCAGAAAAGGCCTTGATTCTGTGTAAGCACTGTTCAACAACAAAGACAACCCTGTATAACAAAAACATCTCTGAGGTTTCAGTGCTATTTCCAGCATAAATCCAAAACATAGCTGATACTAACTGCTATGAAGAAAATTATCTCAGCTGAAACCAGGACAGAGAATCAGAAATCAGTGAGACTCACGGGACTGATTATTCTCCATAGCATGTTCTGGCAAGGGGATAGGGGAACGAGGGGGACCCTGAGACTCAGGCATTCACTTTAAAGTCTGCACAACCTAATTATCCAAAGCAAAGTACTCTTGGTCCTGAAGCAGAGTTTTTTCATCTGCTGTTTGAACTGGTGGTAGTGATAATTCAGGAGCAATCCATTGAATACTAGTCTCTTCCATAAAAATTTAAACTCTGAGGACAACCATCAACTGCACTCTTCCTCCACCAAAACCTTTGCTCTCCCACACCATTTGAATACAGCAAGTACTTTCTGGAGGTGATCACTGTAGTTTTGTGTGGCTAGGTTCTGGTGGAGAAGGGGGGGGCTGCAGGGATGGCTTCTGCAAGAAGCAGACAGAAGCTCTCTGCAGGCCACATAAAGTAAGCATCAGCCGATTCAAAGCCACAGTTGTTGATGACCAGGCCAAGCCAATCGGCAATGGTCACAGCGCCTCTGGGAATCACATACAGGAGAAAAAAAAACGCTGGCAGCTGCATTTTACTCTCAGAGAAGGGACTGAGAAGATGTAAGGAGCTGTGCAGACACCAAGGCCAGTGAGGTGGGGGGAGAAGACAGCCCAGGTGTCACAGAGAAAGATGCCCCTGCACACCTTGGAGAAACCCATGGTGGAGTGGGTGTCTCCCCACAGCCCATGGAAAAGGACAAGACCCCACCTGCAGCCTGTGGAGAGGCCCCACACTGGAGCAGGTGGAGACATACAGGAGATGCTGTGACCCTGCATTGGAACAAGCCCCTGCCAGCCCTTGCAGCCCATGGAGAGAGACAGAGACACAGAGATGAGTGAGAGAGAGACCCATGCTGGAGCAGGTTTGCTGGGGTTGGGGGAGCAAAGGCTTGTGACTCCGTGGAGGATCAGGCTGGAGCTGTCTGGGCCTGAGAGACTGAGAGACATTCTGTGATTTGTGACTGCACCCCACAGTGGGGCAGCTGGTGAAGAGCTGAAGCCCTGTGGGAAAGGACTCACATTGGAGAAGTGCATGGAGGACTGTCTCCTGTGGGTAGGACCCCACACTGGAGCAGGGGCAGAGTGTGAGGAATGGCCCCTTCCAGCTAAGAAGCAAAACAGCTCATAAGGAACTGACTGAAACCCCCATTCCCTCCTTCTCTGCCCGTCCCTGTGCCACAGTGAGGGGGGAAGAAGGGAGTGAAATCATCGCAGAAGTGAAGTCTGCTAAGGGAGGGGTGGGGGGAGGTGCTTGTAGACCTGCTTGCACTTCTCAGGAGCCAACTCTGGTGTCACTGGGTGTGTGGTGCAGTGTAATAAGTGACTTTTCTTTCTTTTCTTCTGTGTTGAGTCTGTTTTGCCCGTGACACTGATTGCAGAATGATCTCTCCCTGTCTTTATCTTGACTCCTAAGCCTCTCAGTATGTATTTTCTCCCCTGTCCAGCTGAAAAGGGGAGTGATAGAGCAACTTTGGTGGGCACCTGGCCTCCAGCCAGAGTCAACCCACCACAATCATCCACATTTCAACATCCCACTGTGACCATAGAGTATGGCTGGAAACTGGCAATTTCAGGACATGCCCTTGGCAGAGCTGACAAGACTAAAAGCAGATGAAGGGAGGAAGAAAATCATAGGTTACGTTGTATTAAAAGAGTCTTGGTCTTATACAAGAGACAGATGTTTCTGCTCAGAGAACAGTTTCAGAAGATGTTGGGATTTGTAAAGAACTACATTTGTTTATGATTTTCATAAGAAAAATATTTTCCTGTATCTGCTCTTCAAGAATTTAATATTCCTATTTATGATCCTTGCAGATTGCACTGCTGAGTATGCCAGCTTGTGTGAAATGTGCTGACCAACATCTTACATACTTCAGGCTGCTTGATCTCAGCAGTCTAAAGCTAGCATATCTGCAGGGCTCGTCAGAGAGAACGCATATTGTTTTCAAGCTGTATTTGTTCATACCATTGGAGACTTCCTGGCTGAGATCTGTAAACATATCCATCTTCACCAGTACAAGACAAGATGCTCTCCCTATGGTTTTAAGCTCCCTATGCCCCCAGAGAATAGGCTGACCCATTGCAATATTTCCATCTTCCTCATAGCCTAGTTCTGCAGAGATGTCTGTGGGCTTAGAAACCAGGAGTTAAGTTTGTGGCACGTTCATGTATGCACCTTGAAATCTCTACAGGACATGTGGTGCCAGCCAAATTAAGAAAAAAAATAAATTAATCTTCCTCCAGATCAACAATGGACTGAGCTATAAAGATGCGTGAAGTCCACTTACTAACTAATCCATGCCTTCTCTCATATCCTCAGATGTGCATGTGTGTTCAGAAGCTGGCCTTGAAGCCAGCTGGGAAACACAGACTAGATGAAGAAATAGGTCTCATCTCTTGGAACTCGGCTGTTTTCCCAGAAAACTGATAAACATGGTGATAGAGCAGTGGCCCATTCTGTGATGGAAGTCTGGTGAAGCAAATCCTGCCCTCTCCCAGTAAAATGAAACAAATCCTCATGAGTTTTCTCTGCCAAACCTGCCATATCTGAAAGTGAGCTGAACTCTAAGAGATAATTATAAAATCATATGCATCTTCTGGTTGCCATGCAAAAAGCAAAAGAGATTTGCCAGACTTACCTTCTGAAAGCCTTCAGTTCTGAAGGGAGTATGTTCAGTTCAGAGCAGACTGCAAGAGAGAAAGAAGGTTCTCCAAGAAGTTCAAATGTTACTTACCAAAGGAAGGGGGTGGTACAGCATAGGTGTACTGCTGCACAATTCCTCTGCTAGAAGTATGACATCAGCCCCTGAGTTACTGAAACAGAAGACAAATAATCAAAATAGTGCTCCCCAGAGAAGCAGGCTGAAGACGGTGCCAGGTAACTGTCTTAAAGGACCTCACGCTTTCTGTCTCATTAACTACAGCTTTTAAATAGTACTTAGCACAAAGAGTGGAAATAGAGAAACAATATAAACTGGAATGAGAATCCTTATTTATTACTTGCATCTGTGGTATGTTCAGAGAGCAAATGTATTTCTTAAAGCTTTTTTGCTTAAAGGTAATTAAACAAAACAACTTTACTGCATTTTACCAAAAAAAAAGGAGGTTTAGGACATGGATGTAGTAAAGAAATACTGTACAGACAAAACATTCTGCATTCAGTTCACTATCTCCAATGATGAAAAGTCACCAAATAAATATGCTCCCCAATTGCTAAAGTGACAATACAACCTCACAGTTCAGCTTGCTGCCTTTCAGGATTCTTTGTTGCTCCTCCTGATGCTCATTTCCAGCATGTTGCAGTAACTTAGGGCTTTCATACCTCTTCCTTAGAACACTGTTAAATCCTCATAAACATCTATAACTGTCAAGTCTTATAAATTCTCCTGTTGTGCTTACACAAATAGCACCACTTGTCTTTTTATCTTCATCAGCTGTACCCATCCATTCTGAGGTATTTCACAACCCAGTCTGAGGGCAAGTAAACTTACTATTTACTATACTATTTTCTTCCTCCCCAGTTAAAACCAAAAGCTGTGCTAACAGCACACCTCACCTACAGGATTTAAATGTTGCTACACACATCTCCTTATTGTTCCACAGCCTGTCATGAAAAATAAACCAGAAATCCCTCAAGGGGAAAAAAAAATCACAATCTCCAAGGTATTCATACAACAGCAAGACAGAAACAAAAATCTACAATTTGTTTTATTCTCCTGTATTTTTTTAATATTGTTCTGATTTCTCCATATTCTACACAATGGAGAAAACAGGAATTATTAACTCTATAAATACAAAATTTCTAATTAAACCACCTCACAATTAATATCTCCTGCACTGCCATTTTGCTAACACACATGTATATCTGAGTTATTTTCTGAGTTCTTTGCGCATGGGTTGCGATGTTTATCAGTGATGTTTATCATGGCATGCATGCTAACATGCAGCCTGCTAACATGCAGCCAGAATAGTTTTCACTGAGTGGGCGTTAGGCTACAAGTAAGTTAGGATGTACATGTAGATTAAAATCTTAAGAGATTTTAGAGAGGTTGATTCTGGTGGTGAAACTCCTAATGGATCCTACAGGGACAAGTCTTCCCCACTATGAGCATGTGACTCAATACGCCTTGGGAGATACCATACAAGCGGTCCAGCTATTTGTAAGGAGGAGGGGTGGAGGGGACAGAAAGAAAAGCAGATACATTTTTACAGTTCTGTTAAATTTCTTTTAAGCTTCCTGGCCATTATCCAATGTCAAGCTGATTGTTCCTTGTACACCTTAGTGCACTCTGCCGTGCAGTGTGCTCAGTAGAATCGCTGCAGCCAGTACAAACAGGACAGCTGAAGAGGAAAACAAAATCGCATTTTTCAGTGTTAAAAGTTAGTCTGTTGTTTTTTTATCCCCCTGGGAGAAAGTTCCTCGGGACTCTACGATGTCATTGTTAAAAGACAGTGAGGTCTCAGTGGTGTTCCTCCCATTTTATAGTACATTTCCCCCTCCTCCTCCCCTCACCCCATTCTTCCTAAACTGCCAAGTTTGTCAAGTGTTTCTGCCTCATTTTCTCCTCTCTAGATGTTCAAATCAGCAGCACTCGGGAAGGGAGGGACTGGAAAAGAGCGTGAAAGGCCGGGAAATAATTTTAGCGGCGAGATGCCGAGAAGACGCGGTGAAAGGCTTGTGTGGGGCACCGAACGCCTTTCTCCGGAGAAGACCAAACCCTGCCGGAGGAGCAGCCCGGCACCCCCGCTGCTGACAGACACCTCCCGGCGCTTGTTTAGCGCCGTGTCTTGCACACAAAGAGAGACAGCAAAGCAGCCGCCGCCTGCGATCGCTGCTTTGTTACCCAGCCCCGAAGCCAGAAATCCGGCATTACCATTTCCTTGACTGCTTCCCGCGGAAGGCTGCCTCGGCAGCGGCGTTTGATCACACCTCCCCACGCTCTCGGCCGGGAGCTGGGCGTCCCACAGCAGAGGTCCCCGTCCCCACCCCTTCCAGTTATGGGCGGCTGACCGGCGCGCCCCTCCCCCAACACTCGCCTCCTCGCTGTTCCTCGCTGTCACGGCTGTCGCATCGAGGATGTAGCAACGTTCCCTCTCCGACGGTTATTTCCACCTCTGTACCGGCTACGTCCAGCCGCAGGCAGCGCGGGGGCTGCGGGGAGCTCTGCGGGCGGAGGCCGAGTACAGCTCTGTGCTGGCCACGACCGTTCCAGTCGGCTGCAGGACACGCCTGAGCCCCTCAGCCAAGCTAGCGGCACCTCTGGGAAAACCTGCTTAAGGGCAAAAATACAAGGCGAGCAGAGCAGTGACGGGGGAGAGCACCGAGTGAGAAACGACAGTGCGAGCACCGAGAGCGGTGAGGCGGGAGGGGCGCGAGGTGCCCGGCCTGCTCTGCCGTCGCTGCAGAGAGGTCGCAGTGGAGCAGGTGGAGGCATCTGCGGCCTCCGGCAGAGACCCCACCCTGGGGCAGGGAACCGGCTTGAGGAGGAAGGAAGGAACATTGGAGAGGAGCGGTTGTGGGCAGACCTCTGCCCCCTGTCCTCCTTCCCGCTCTGCTGCTCGAGGGGACGAGGTGGAAGAGTTGGGAGTGAAGATGAGCCTGGGAAAGAGGATGGATGCGGGGGGAAAGTGGTTTCATTTTTCGTTTTGTTTCTCGCTATCCAAGACTCTTTTAATCAGCAGTAAATCAAAGTCAAGTCTGCCGTGCCCATGATAACTGTTAAGTGATCTCTCTGTCTTTATCTCAGTCCACTAGCTTTTTCTCCCATTGCGTTGAGGAGTAAGAGCATTCGGATGGGCCTCCAGCAGCTGGGCAGTGTCAGCCCACCATCCCCACTTAGGCGCTGGCTTCAGAGAATATCCCATCACAGAAAGTGACAGACAGTGGCCCCAAATGCCCCTCTGTCATGGGAAGAGGTCTTGACCACTTAATCACAACCAAAGGTGGTGGTCTTCCTGAAGCAAGATACTGTAAAAGTGTGACTTAACATTGCAAAGTTCACTAGTACTGCACAGGGAATGTATTCATAGAATCAAAGAATTGTAAGGACTTGAAGCGGCCTTAAAGATCAAGTTCTAACCCCCTGCCATGGGCAAGTGTTGTAGAGACAGACAGGACACACCAGTCAATGATGAATATGCTTCAGAATGCTTGTTTGCTTTATTGCAATGGCACAGGCATTTTTATAGTATCAACCAAACAATGTGTACAAATCATAGAACGGTCTGGGTTGGAAGGGACCCCAAGGCTCATAGAATTCCAAATGCTGTAGGCTAAAGCGTTGTTTTTCACTTCTTCCATTGTTTGTTCTTTTTTACCACCTCCTTGGCTTGCCCTGGTCTGCACACCCTGTCTTCATGGTCTGAACTTGTTACAAAGCTTTCAGCATGAGTGACTTCCCTGTCGCAAGGGAATGCAGAGATATTGTCAAGGTGAATCCCTTCTGCAGGTACTACAACCCCTTTTTGGATTTGTGTTACAAAGACTGCCTGTAGAGACTTCTGCACGGCCCTTTGCAGAAAACTCAACAAACATGGCAGTAGGAGTAAGACAACTATTACAATCACAAAAATTAATAATCCCGTTTTGACCGCTGACAACATCCATCCTGAAATTCCCCACCCATGAAACAAACTGTCCAGCCCAAAAAATCCATTTTCTTTTTGTATATTTTGTGTTTGACCTATTAATTTTTGAATGCTCATGTGAATCGACTGAGAGTGATCAGATTCACGCAGCACATACCATCAAAATCCTGACATCCATGCCCGTGAGCCAGTAACAAAAAATCAATTGCTGCATGGTTCTGCAAGGTAGCGGGTCTCACAGAATCCACCTCTGTAGCTAAGGCACTTAATACCTTTGCTGTTGCATTTGTTTGCTTTGCCAACCAACAAGATACCTTATTTTATTGCATCAAAACCTTTGCAGTGCAGCTCCCAGAAAAAAAAAACAACAACTGGCAGCTACTATCTCCCCTCGATTGCATAAATCAATATTATCATCACATTGCTCATCCATTGGAGGCTGCCTTTGGTGGTGCCAATGGTTACGATTAATAATCATGCTAATCTTTGGTGTAAGTGGTGACAAGCGATCAATTGTATATGGACTCCGTACCATAGCAGATGGGAGGCCTGGCCATGCCTGGTCTCCACATATTAAAAACACTCCTGGGGGCAACCTCGGAGGTGATGGGACTCCTAACATATTCATTATGTTACCACAAAACACTCCACATTACAGAACACCTCAGTGCTTGGCAACATGTCCTGTGTCAGCAAGGTGTGGACATCCTTACCATATGTCCCACTGAATAACACACACCAGGGACTGTGTACGCTCCGCAGAATATGCAGCTCTTTTGGCTCTGCGGCCACAGGCAGCTTCTTGTAATTGTCAATAAGGCGCTTCCCAGAACCACTGGCATTTGTGTAAATCTGTGTGTTATTTGCAAGTGGAAGTCCCACCAGACACGTATGAAATGGCTGTGCTCACATCCCCATTGATGCACAGGCAGTTGTCTGGTTTGGTGCTGTAGGCAGAGTTACGTAATATGTTCATGCAGTTCCATGGTGTCACATGGTGAGGGTGGTGAAAGGAGGCGCCATTCCACCCACTCACTGCCAGTATCAGGAGTGTCCAGATGCAGATAACACCAGCTTCCATTTCTTGTAGGCCCCCATTGTGTTCAGCAACCTGTACAGAGACAAGCATAGCCCCTTCCCCACATCAACAGGTCATGTGGACCAGACCATTGACCTGTGACTAGGTCTTTTATTTGGATCCTAATTCCTGTTGCAGGGCTGATTTAGAAAAAAAAGAAGAAAAATGAAAAAAAATGGAGGAACATCAGAATCATCTTTGCAAGATAAAAAGTTAAGAACATAAAGAGCTTTGTCCAGCCGTGCCTGTGGTGGTTCTCCCAACATTGCCTTTTTTGAAGCTGATGCTTCAGCATGCCATGAGCATGCTCAACAATTGCTTGTCCCATAGGGGAATGAGGAATACCGGTAATGTGAGAAACCCCCACAAAGTAAAAAACAACTGGACTTTCTGTGAAACATAAGCCAGACCATTGTCCATTTTCACTTGCCCTGGCACCCCTAAAATGGAAAATGTCTTTTGGAAGTGTCAAATAACATCCTTTCCAGTTTCCCCAGAATGGGCCATAGCTACCAGCTACAAGCACATGGGAGTATGTATCCGCAGTCACATGCACATGTTTCAACTGCCCAAATTCATTAACATGTGTAACGTCAAAGCTGCAACACTTGCAGTTCATGGGGGTTGGTACCATAAAAAACTGGTGCATGATTCCCTTGAGATTCTGGGCAGGCAACCACACTGGAGCACACTTCTGAATGTGATAATCCAAACTGTTTCCTCAAGGCTCGAAAACTTCGGTGAAAAAAATTATGAGAAAGGATAGCTTGTTGGTAAATGTTAGACACAGGCCCTAGAGCAAGAGCAGAAACCAGTGAGTCTGCCTGAGCATCTCCTTCAGCATAAACCCCTGGTAAATCTGTGTGACTGTGGATGTACATGACAAAATACAGTTCTTGTCTTTGCTGTATCACAGAGCAAGCAACACTGCAAACAACAATCGATTGTCCAAGGCGGTAAAAACTGCCTTATGCAACCATCTCACCAAATTCACTACACAGGCCGAGTCTGTAATAGTATTTACAGGGCCCAAAAACAATTCAAAGGCTAAAGCCATAGCACACAATTCTACTCCTTGGGGAGATCCTTGCTGCAGCACTATTTCAGATTCCCACTGTCCATTCTCTTGCTGTTGTAATTCTTAATCCCCATTGTGATAAACAATCTCTGCCCCATAAAGTGAAGGGGACATGTGTGACATATGGGCAGACCATAGCTGTTTGGCCCTCAGAATTAGTGATGAGAATTGGCTTGGGTGACATTCCACCTTATTCTGTCCCCCCAAGCCAATCACCCTGACACCCGCATTCTCAAGTGGCCATGCACTGGGCCAAATAAGGTGTGAAATAATAGTTATGTCTGCTCCAGTGTCCAAAAGGCCCTGGACTTGAATGGATGATTTCTGTTGACAAGCATGCAGGACAACTGGGGCTGCTGATCAGTCACCTGGTGCAACCAGAAAACGTAAGGAGGTCCAGTCGACCCAAATCTTCCATCTTGATGCTCCAGTGGTTCTGTTCGGGGAATACAATTCACAACAGGAACAAGTTGAGCAATACACAAACCTTTTGGGATGGTTACTGGGATCGTTACTGGAGGGTGAAGGGTGGAAACCATTGCACAAATTTGTCCCATGTAATCAGAGTCAATGACTCCTGTATGTACAAAAATGCCATTAATAGTACTACTGGATCTTCCTATCAACAAGGCACTCAGTCCTCTCCCTATTGGTCCCCAAGCATCAAGGGGAACTTTGCTAACATCACAATTCAGTATGATGTCCGTGTTGGCAGTGGATACATCCATGCTGGCAGACCCACTGGTTTTGCAGTAAGTAAGGTGGGCTGCTCCATGTTCCCAAAAAGGGATTGTTTGAGGCTACTTGTGTCTGGGCATGCCCCTTTGTGGTCTTCTTGCCATTTCCCTGCAAAGGCTGTCTGTTCACACGAAATTTTGACCTGCTCTGTTTTGCAAAGTGCCCTGACTTTCCACAGCATTTACAGGCTATATCTTTCACAGCAGCACTCACCCCTTTCTTCTAAAAGTGTGCTTTTACTGGGCAGTTGGCTTTCATATGTTCCTCCTGCTTGCACCCATAATACCTCAGTCCCGATTTACTTCTCAGCACTACAGCTAGAGTGGCCATTTTATGCTCTACAGTGCCAATCTCCAAACAGGCAGTCACCATTTCCTCTATAGAGGGATCCCTGGGCAAAGCGCCACTTGTTGCTCTGGTGTTTTGCTCGATGGACAGTCATTCATCTTGGCCAGTTGTTGTGCTGGGCTTTTCCAAGGTGGCTGATTATCCAGACACTCCTTTGGAGTTGTGCAGGGTGTTTTGGGCGTCAGCAAATTTGGCCTGGCAAAGGCCGAGGTAGTTGCTGGAGTGGAGAGCTTGGCAGGGGGTGAAGAAGGCTGAATTGGATTATTGGAAAGCTCAGGCCCTTCACCTTTTCTTACTCCGCTGGTCACACCCTCCAATTCCTTCTCAAGGAATCCAGGTTTAGAAATAAAATGGTAGGATGGTTGTCATCAGATCCCCCATTGATGTTATCAGTAAATTAGCAGCTATGTCTCCTCCAACAAAAAGGAGACACAAGCTTTCCTAGGCATTGTGGGGTTCTGGCAAATGTGTATCGTGAAATACAGTCTCATTTTGAGCCCTCACTACCATGTAACCCAGAAGAACAACAATTTCCAATTGGACCCTAAGCGGTGACAAGCGTTTGGACAAATCAAGCAAGAGACAATCCATGCAGTAGTGCCAGACGGGGCCAGATATAAAAATCATGCCCTACACCACAGCTGGGGAGAATGACCCTACCTGGAGTCTGGCAGAAAGCACCAGGGGAGACTCGAGGCTGACAGCCTGCTGGGGTTTTGGAGTCAGGGCTACAGAGGATCCAAGGCCCATTACACTCCAACAGAAAAGGAAATATTGGCAGTGTATGAAGGGGTTTGAGCCACTTCAGAAATTATTTGAACTGAAGCCCAGCTCCTCCTGGCACCCCAACTGCTGGTGCTGGGCTGGATGTTCAAAGGGATGGGCGCTTCCACGCCACCAATGCTACATGGAGCAGTGGGTTGTACTTACTACACAGCAGGCTCAAATAGGAAACCCAAATCATCCAGAAATCCTGGAAGTGATCACAGACTGGCCAGAAGGCAAAGACTGTGGAATATCACCAGAGGAGGTGACACGTGCTGAAGAGGCCCCACTATACAATGACCTGCCAGAAAATGAGAAAAAATATGCCCTGTTGTATTGTCAGAAAACATCAGAGGTGGAAGGTTCCTGGAGGCAGTCCCACACAAGAAGTTGCAGAAGCTGCCGAAGAAGGTGAATCCAGCCAGTACGCAGAGGTAAAAGCCATCCAGCCGGCTTTAACATTGCCAAAGGAGAAAGGTGGCCAAAATTGTACCTTTGTACTGACTCCTGGATGGTGGCCAGTGCTCCGTGGGGGTGGTGGCAGCCATGGAAACAGAGGAACTGGCAGCAGAGAGGCAAACCTGTCTGGGCTGCTCCACTGTGGCAAGACATTTCTGCCCAGTTAGAGAACCTAACTGTAAAAGTACATCATGTAGATGCCCACATACCCAAGAGCTGAGCCACTGAAGAACATCAAAACAACCAGCAGGTCAATCAGGCTGCTAAGATTGAAGTGGCTCAATGAGGTGGTTTGACCCTGACTAGAGGCCAAATGCCAACCAAATCTCCTTTATCACTCCCCTTTTCACAGAAAGGGGAGAAAATATATATTGGGAGGCTTAGGATTCGAGATAAGGACAGGGAGAGATCACTCTACAATTAGTGTCATGGGCAAAACAGACTCAACGCAAAATTAAGGAAATGTGATATATGTCCATCTGATTTGTGTTACTCCAGAATAATGTCAGGGCCACACAGTGACACTCATGTACCCTCGTGTGGCCGAGGGCAACGTAAATAGTTTCTAGCTGGGAGAGGGGGTTGAGTGCCAGAGGGAGTAGTCCTGCAGGAGCATTCCCGTTGCTTAGTTACCTAGTGTTACATTGAAACACCTGCGGGTGGTGCATACACAGTCACTGTTACTAGCTGAGCAGCTTCAGACAGTGAAAGAACACCAACCAATCACAGAAAGAAGTGTTCGCTCTCCAACAGTATATAAGCATGGAACTGCAACCATGCAGCTTGTGTCTTGGTGGAGCTGGAGACTCCTGGTGTACCTGGTTCTCTCTCTGCACCACAGAGATGTTTGCTTGCTTTTATTTGTTTAATAAATTGTTCAATTTGGTTATAATCCTGTTTGGGACCAAGTCATTTATCACAGAAAGAAAACTAATTTATTACACTACACACACACACTGAAACCAGAGAGGAGTAATGAGAAGTGTGGCCAGGTCTTAAAGCACCTTCCCCCACTCCTCCCTTCTTAGCAGACTTCATTCATGATTTTACTCCCTTCTTCCCTCCCCCACCGTGGCACAGGGAAGGGCAGGGAATGGGGAAATGGGTTTTCGGTCAGTTCCTTATAAGCTGCTTTCCTTCTCCAGATCTTCAGTCACCTCTACTTCCATCCACCCTTCCCTTCTTAGCAGACTTTAGTCATAATTTCACTCCCTTCTTCCCCCCATCACAGCACAGGGAGGGGCAGGGAATGGGGAGTGGGGGTTTTCAGTCAATTCCTTCCAAGTTGTCATCCTTCTTGGCTGGGGGGAGGGGAGCCTTCCACGCCCCTTTCCCTTGCTGCACCATGGGGCCCCACCCACAGGAAACAGTCCTCCATGAACTTCTTCAGCAAGAGCCCTTTCTATCAGGAAGTCATCTCCTCACCAATCATTATGTTTCTGCTCCCCATCCTTATCCATGGGCTGCAGGGGGACAGCCTGCTTCACCATGATCTTCTCCACGGGAATGCAAGGAAATCTCTCTCTCTGGCACCTAGAGAGCCTCATTCTTCCTCGCACCCCCTTCTTCCCTGGCCTTGGTGTCTGCATGGTTTCTTACATCTTCTCACTCCCTTCTCTGGTGTCTCAGTGCAGCTGCCAACTTTTTTTCTCCTAAATGTGATTCCCAGAGGCACTATGACCATTGCAAATTGTCTCAGCCTTGGCCAGCAATGACTCTGGCCTTGAATTGGCCTACAATCTTTACTCTCTGGGACTTGCAGGGAGCTTCTACATGCTTCTTAGAGGAGCCATCCCTGCAGACCCCACCTTCTCCATTAGAACCTAGCCACACAAAACTGTGACCCTCAAGTAGGCCCCGATTGGCAATGTAAGGGCAAATTATTTATAGCTTGCTGGGCCCATGACACCCCAGGCCATCAAGGAAGAGATGTCACATACAGATGGGCTCATGATTGAGGGGTGGATTTGACCAGGGACATTATCCCACGGGTCATCCATGAATATGGAACATTTGCCTCGATCAAGCAAGCCAAGCAGTTAAAGCCTTTGTGCTATGGAGGACGATGGCTGAAAGACAAATATGGAGAGGCCTGGCAGATCGATTACATAACCTTGCCACAAACACGCCCAGGCAAGCGGTATGTGCTCACGTGGCTGTGAAGCAACCACTGGCTGCCTAGAAACTTATCCTGTGTCCCATGCCACCACCCAGAACACCATCCTGGGTCTTGAGAAGCAAGTCCTCTGGCAACATGGCACTCCAGAAAGAACTGAGTCGGACAATGGCACTCATTTCCAGAACACACTCATAGACGCCTGGGCCAAAGAACACAGTGGGTATAAGATATACCCCACCATGCCCCGGCCTCTGGGAAAATCGAGGTACAATGGGCTGTTAAATCCTACACTAAAAGCAGTGGGTGGTGGAACCCTGAAAAACTGGGATATGCATTTAGCTGAAGCCACCTGGTTAGCTAACTCCAGGGGATCTACCAACAGAGCTGGCCCTGCCCGATCCAAACTCCCACAGACCGTAGAGGGGATAAAGTCCCTGCAGTGGGAATGAAAAACCTGTTGGGAAAGACAGTCTGGGTTGTTCCTGCTTCAGGCAAAGGCAAACCCATTAGTGCTTTCACTCAGGGGCCTGAGTGCACTTGCTGGTGGTGCAAAAGGATGGGGAAGTCCAGTGTGTACTTCAAGGGGATATAATTTTAGGTGAGGACCACCACTAAATTGTTGGTGTTTAACATAAATTGTATTATGAACCTCCCAAATACTCTTAAAATTTAAGATCCAGCTGGGGTAGAAAATGTTCTGGGTCTGGCCAGGCCAGAGTCAACCTCCCCAAGCAGCCAGCACAGCTGAGTCAGCCCAGGCTGTTCCCACACCACCTGACATCACTCCCCCATGAAAGGGGCTGGTCGGGGAGGGGTGCTCCTGGGTGCCTCCAGGACATCAGTCCCAGTGTGGCTGGGCTGTTAAATCTGTCCTTGCCTCATACAGCACTCTGTTATCGTTGGCTTGGTAAAGTAGCTTGGTAAAGTATTCTGTGTTACCACTGGGTGTAATTTGTAACAGACTCTTACTGTTCCCCTTGCGTGGTGCTTTTGTCAGTAAACCGTCCTTATCCCAAACTATGAAGGCTCTGTCTGTTTCTGCTCTAGGAATTAGTGAGCGGTGAACCACCACACCAATGGTCACAATGCAAATCATAAGCAAAGGAGAATATAAAATTTTTCCAGCATCCTTATGTGTTTTTGCCACAAACTTATACTGCACTCTTCATTTTGATTTTCACAAAAATCAAAGGATTTAGGACTGTATCTACATATTAGATTATTATTAGCAATGTATCCCAAGTAACAACCCCATAGGAAATTAATTTAGATATAATATGAAAATATATCTAATTTCTTTTGCTGAATCTTTGTTTTCTTTGTGGATTATTTTAGCCTGACTTTCCAGTTAGGAAGGCAACCACAGAACTCATAAAAATGTGCTTTATCTTTAATTACATCTTAAAATGAATACCAAAATGCTAGTGAATCACACTGTAAAATATACTGGAAATTGTTTTCCAAGTCAATCATCTACATTTTTCTGTAACCAGTTGGCAACTTTGATTAGCAGTTCCTTCCTTTCCATATTTTCCAATTTTGTGAACTCCAGCAGTAGAGTAGTAGCCTCTCTCTCATCCCCTTCCAGTGTAGCGTTATAAAAAACCTGCAACTGAACAAATAAACATGTAAGCTTAGTTCATGTGACTTCCCTTGCAGCAAGAATGTACCTGACCGATGCTTTAGACAGAAGTGGGGGAGGGCAGAGGCTAAGGAGGGGATGAGGCAAGTTACTGATTAACACAAAGGTGGGAAGAGGTCTTGCACATCAGGAATGTGCCTGTTTGCCACCCCTCTGAAAATCCTTTCAAATGCAGCCAACTTCAGTCATACTGGCAGCAACACACAATGTCTAGGACTAGTTGGGTAGCAGAATCCTCTTGCACTGCCTGTTTTACAATCACAGCACAAAGAAGTCTTTCCTATCAGTCTAATGAGCATAAGACAATAGATGACTGAAGAATAGTGAAAACTTATATGGGGGGAGTGGGAAATGAAGAGGATAAATGAGATAATTGTCCAGCATGACAACCAGCAACCCAAATTTCAGTACATTTTCTGTAGACATTATGGCAAAGGTGACTTCTATAGATGTGTTTGAAAGAGGAAAATTGGGACAGCTTTGGTTATTTTTTTTTTTGGACTCAGTTTCAAATCTAAAGGTCATTAACAGGCTGGCACCGGGCTGTTGCTTTTGCCATCCTAGTGGGTTAACTTGTCCCTAAAGGACAATAGGTGAAAAACTCACAATTCATGAATGAGAGAGGCTTCTTTGACTTTAGGAGCTAACACTCTGAATTACTCTCCTCATTAATCATCCCTTCTCAGTTACTTGCTGCATGGATGCATCAGTCAACAGCAAAAAAGCAGTAAAAAGATTGTCATGTAAGGATAGATGCTAGCTGCAGATCACATGCAGACATCATAGAAGGTGAGCTGCTGAGAAAAGACAAAGTAATGTTTTGGGAAAGAATCTAGGGAGACTTGGACTGGAGGCAAAAGAACAAGAGAAGATTATGAAACAAGTAATAGTTATTAATTTGTCCCAGGCACTAACACCTGTATTATTGTAAGGAATGAAATTAGACGGACTACAGCCACCAACCACAGATTTCCACCCTTCGGCAGTTTTCCCAAATCCCATTCCCTTTTTTCCAGAGGGGCTGCAACCCAGTTAGAAAGTATTGTTCATGGACTGATCTGGGCAGCTGGAATAACTGTGTCACAGGTGCAGACCACCTGTTTGGGGCACGAGCAGGCTTCCTCATACATTGCAACCACACAGAGCAGGACAACATCCATCCCTGCACAAAAGCTCGCTTCTCTGCCACGTTTGACAACCAACTGCATACAGACTGCAGAGATAGGGGTGCATGTTCGTATGTTTATTTTGCAGATGAGGAAATATCCTTTCTCTCAATGCCTCAACACAGCAACATTATACAATTCATTCTTTGATTTCTTAAAAAAAAAGAGAGATTTAAAAACCTTTATTTACAAACAGGCAATAAAGTTGAAACAAACTGCTTCTCTGATTTACCTCTTGGATCTGTACCTCTGTATTGACAAATCTTCCCATGACTTTTAACACATCATGTAATAAATCCTTCCCATACCTGTAAAATTGAGACAAAAGTCCTTCAACCACCATGTTAGCAAATATACTAAATTTCTTCTCATTTAAAAATAGTCCCACTATTTACTTATTATTAACCATTTTGGACATACCAACTAGGCTGAAGTTTGCAATTTTGTACTTTTTTTTTTCCCCTTTAAAGAAATACAGTTAACATTCAATGTAGAGATTTGAGCAGGATGAAGCACATTACCCTTCATTTTCATTTCCAACTAAGATCTGGTATTTCTACTTCTATAACATGAATTCTTTGCTTAAAACAGATAATCTTTGTGAGCCCATACAGCCAAACTGAGCTAGAAAGGCTAACTAGTAATGATTCTGACAACTTGGTGTTTCTGCTAGTGGTTTGAGAATGGTGTATATACTTAATGCCCACACTATTCTTTTAGTTTTAAAATAAGGTGTCTGTTTACCAGCAAACTTCTCATCAGTATGGAACACATCAAAAACTGCAAGGGAACAAGTTGGTGCAACACAAACCTGCTATAGCTTGCCTTTTCTAACATAGCAATACAGATACACATTTGAATGCTCCTCAATGTCTGGTATTAGTTACGCTGCCACTAATAGCTCCTGATGGACTCTTCTGCCAAGGCAGCAGGAATGTACTCTCACAGCTTTTGGCCAATGGCAAGGAGAGAGGGAGGAGCCTTGGAACAGAGAGCAAAATACTTGGCTTTGCTCAAGACAGGCAGCCCAAGCTCACCTGCAGTTTACCTGCGTAAGTGCAGATCAGCTGGAGATGGGTTAGGACTTAAGTCAGGGACTTTAGTTGGTCCTTACAGTGTTTGTAAATCTGTGTGCCCCAATCCCCCATCTCTCCATACTCTCCTTGGAAAAGAGTTTGCAATCTTATTCCAGCATTTTACACCCACACTTACGAAATCCTAGTGGATAAACCCATGTCTACATTGAGATTTCCAGGAAATTTAACACGTAAAAGCACCGAAACATTCATGAATATACACATTTTTGAAGCATTCTGTGCCTGACTTGAAGCTTTTCTTGGACAGTAAGCCCTGTTCAGAGATGAATCTTCTGAAAACCGTGCTCTGCATACTTACGGAATTGCATCAGCCATTACAAAAGATCCCTGTGTAAGGAAAATCTGCACCTAGATTTTACAGCTCACACTGAAAGATGAACTCAAAGAGTCACAGAAGAAAGGGAACCCAATGATGGTTGCTTAACATACCTTTCACTTAAAAGTGGCCAATTTTCTGTAACAAATTCCCAGGCTATACGGTGCCCAATATCCTTAGTCACGACATATAAGATGATGATTGAAGTACAATTGGAAGAAAATAATGTCTCACTGAGTCCATACTGCAAGTACCTGTTAGAAAAGAAGGTGATAACTGCATCTATCACTTGCTGTTTAACTGTGATGATCTGGAAATATCATCCGGTTTGAAAATTTGTCTCAAGTACCAGAATGTGGAAGGTTGTACCAAAATTGGTGTCACTCTGAGCTGTGTATTCATCTTGGGTTTTGTCCCTATGTTGGTGTGCTTGGACACTTACTCATCACTTCTCAGTAAACTGAAGGTGCAGCACCTTCATTTTGGTGGATATATATGCTTTTATTATGTGTTACAGCAAGACAACCCCATGGAAGGACAGACTGCTTCTTTGTTTCTGGAGACTCACTTTGCTGTGACAGAGATGGAGCCTAGAGAGTCATGCAGCAGCAAGACAGTCTGTTATGCAAATGAGACATCTTTATACCCCTATAACAAGACCAAATAACAAGGAGTCTTAGATGCCTTCATGGGAGCTTAGGCATGATTTCAGAAGTATTTAAGGAAGGACCTGCCAATGATGTCTGTGGCAGTGAGTATCTTGAAAAAGTAAGTAACTATTCCCTTTGTTGCCTCGCTGTATTACCTTGCACGCTCCTACTTTCAAGAAGTTAAAAAGTATTACCTTCTCCTGGTGTCTTGCAGGCAGTTGCTATCTGAGTAGAGTAGGTCTCTTAACAGGATGTACAGAATATACTAAGGGCCAGGCAAAGTCTATCTTAATGACCCTTACCCCAAAAGACTTTCAGGGGAGCATTTAGAAAAAACAGAGGCACTACTGAGGCACAAGGAGGAGGGAAGTCATCACAACTCCCTGAGCTTGTCTAGGACTGCTGCTAGCCTCTGTCAGTGACAAAGTCAATAAAGGACCATAAATTAGGTGGAAATCAGCATAGCTGATTGGACATCTCTTTGCATATCTTGCCTTCTCAGGCATATTTGGTCTGACTTCTCAAATGACAATCATCACAGGAGCATGTGGTTGGCAGGAGAAGCATCTCTGCAATATTTCTAAAAGTTTTAGACCTGTTATGTTCGTGCCAGTTCTTGGATGATCATTCTTTAGGCCACCACTGGCAAATTTCTGTCCTTTGGTAAATCCTTTAGGTAGCACAGACATGACAGATTAGAGAATTCAACATCTTTCTACTGATAAACAGAAACGATTTTATATGGATGCCAGTGAAAGATAATACAGTATTCCAAACTGTGTTCTGGAAGTGTTTGGACAAGACTCTTAGATATATGGATAGATATATTAATATTGGGGCTGCCCTACATGGAGTCAGATTAAGAAGCAATGATTTTTGTGGACCCCTTCCAACTCAGGATATTCTATGAGTCTATGAAGCTGGAAATTAAACAAAAAAAAAATGCAGTGTGAGCCTGCACTTCAAATGGTGAACAGTTTGCTAGTAAGTCTGTTTTCATTTTTGCCCTTAACTTGGGTGGTATGACCTCTCCATGCAGAAACTAAAGAGACTGACACTTTAGTTTAGAAACAAAATAATCCTGAGAGAAGGAGTATGGGAAAATGATATCAAATCATAAATGGTAGAGGAAAATGTCAGAGCAAATTATGATAATTACTGTTTCTAACAGAGCAGAGAGTAAGGGCAGCCAGTGGGTTCCAAGATAAAAAATAACACAAAATAGGTTTAAAACAAACCAAAAGGAAGCATGTTTTCATATAAAATGCAATTATACTATGGGATATGTCACCATAGTCTGCTATAAAGTCTGAAGGTACAGTTTTAGTTCAAAAAGGTCTCTAGCTATACAGACAGAATACAGGCCCAGTTTTAGACATGTCAGACTAGCTCAGGAAATCCCTTTCTGAGTGATTACAAACATCGGGAACGTCATTACCAGCAGAAGGATCATATGTGTTTCCCTTATCGTACTTTCTCCATAAGAAAACTCTTAAGACTCTTCCAGTGGACTCTAAGACACCTGCTTCTGGGGCAGGCAAACCTCCATCAGGTTTGCACAGTGCAGTATTTGTATTCTCATGATTTACTTTTATGTACAGAAAGATGTACTTTGATCAAGGTCACCTGTAAAGTAGCCATGATTCTCTGGCACAGCTCATGGCAGAGAGCAGGATGTCTTTATCTTCCTTTGTGGAGTCGGTATGGTTGTACATTTCCCATGCAAAATTCCATTCTTTTTCACTTCCCACTGCAACACCATAGCAGCAGACAGTTCTTCTAATTAAAAAGGGAATTCTGCAAAGCAAAATATGATTAAAAGGTACTCTTTTGTTGTAAAGTCAGAACCAGCAGTTAATGCATAACTGAAAACAAATGTTTATTTACAGTTAAAAATGTACAACAAAGGAAATATAAATCAGCAATCTAAATAAGGCTAGGAAATTTGATTTATTTGTGATTTAAACATTTTAAAAGGATGCAGTTTAAAAGGAAACAAAAGATTTTTTTTTTTTTTAAACAGTTGGGTCAAGCTATTTTGTGTAATTAATGGTGTCAATGTCACTCTTTTGCACCACAGCCTAGGACACGGATCACGCCATACAAGGGGGTACAGCGGCATACAAGCATCATCCCAGGCAAAGCTTTTCAAAGCTTCTTCAGTGAAGATACCCAGAAGGAAAAGCCATGTGCAGAGCGCATGTGGAAACACAAAGGACATTTCTCCATGCAACATGCAGCCTCCTGTTACTTCCAGCCCAGCAGACAGTCCTCATCATGGTGATGAACTTTGTAACAGAACCTAGTTGCAACACTATCAATGTAACATTCCATGTGCAAAGGCTGAACAGAAAATTTCTCCCTGGCATTAAGGCATTGTCAACCCTTTCCAATGATAGCAATGAGTTTTACCATGCAGGCTATCTGAAAACAGTTTAAATTAATGGTGTTTTGGACTAATGCTCTGTAGAAGAATGGCTCCTATTGCTACAAATGAAATGTGGCACTTCCCAATGGCATACAACTATTCTGCTTAGTATTACACACGACCAAGACTGTAAGCAGAAGCTTCAATTCGATCAGGGCATAGACTGGAAAAAACAGGCAAGTTTCTGGTTGTAAAAAAAAACCATTTTCCAGGCCCAAAACCAGAAGCAGGAAATTCAAATTTAAATAAAATTTGAGAAGAATTCCTCAGAATTTCACTGGACCATCCCAGAGAAAATGGGTATGATACAGGCAGAAAGAGAGACAATGTTAATCAGAAGAAAGGCTATATGACAGCAGTCATCAAAGCCGAAGGTAGAGAGAAGTAATCTATAAACTTTGGAAACTAAGAAGGACTAGTGGCAGTGAGAAAGTTGGGTGTTCTCGATACTGCTTGTTAACCTGCAAGATGCAGGGATTTTGAGAGTCCCGTTGTGGGTGAGGAATTGCACTGGCAGAATAACAGAAAGCGTGGACAAGTTTTATATTTTCTGCCAAAACTAATTTGGGTTCATTTACCTGGATTTGTGCTGGAACATAGGAGATCTGACAGCAAGAATGATGCTTATTGAGATTTGAGTGGTTTTGTCAAGGTAAAGAATAGTCCTGTGAGGAAACCTTTCAGGACAGATCTTACGTGAGTTACGGGGTTGAGTAGTTTAACAATCATTGCATAATACAGCAGAAAGAGGTGACAGTGCAGTAGTAACAGGTTCTACAGCTAGTTAAAATCTTCTTTACAAGATGCTTCATGAAAAGCTGCTTGGGCTAAAATACAGCTATTTTGCTACTGCAACTGTTCCAATAGTTTCAAGAAAAAGTTGGTTCCTGAATGTGAAGCTGTGTGTGAAGGGCAAAGAGAGAAGCTCTGTGTCTCTTTTGGCTGAAGCTCTGAAGTTCACGCCAAGTGCAAGGTCCTGCATGTGGCTGGGTCAATGCAATCCCAGGCACAACTACAGGCTGGGTGGAGATGGAATTGAGAGCAGCCCTGAGGAGAAGGACTCAGGGATGCTGATTGGTGACAAGCTCAGTATGAGCCGCCAGTGTGCGCTAGCAGCTCAGAAGGCCAACCGGGTCCTGGGCTGCATCAAGAACAGCATGGCCAGCAGGTCAAGGGAGGTGATTCTGCCCCTCCACTCTGCTCTGGTGAGACCCCACCTGGAATACTGCATCCAGCTCTGGAGTCCCCAGTACAGGAAAGACATAGAGATCTTGGAATAAGTCCAGAGGAGGGCCACAAAGATGATCAGGAGACCTCTTCTGTGATGAGCGCCTCTCCTATGAAGTCAGGCTTAGAGAGCTGGATTGATGGGCAGAGGCCAATGGAATGAACTTCAACATGGCTCAGCGCTGGGTCCTGTACTTTGGTCAGAACACCACCAGACAATGCTACAGGCTTGGGACAGGGTCACTGGAAAGCACAGAGGGAAAGGATCTGGGGGTGTTGGTTGACACTCACCTGAACATGAGCCAGCAGTGTGCCCAGGTGGCCAAGAAGGCCAATGGCATCCTGGCTTGTATCAGGAATAGAGTAGCCAGGCAGGACCAGGGAGGTGATCATCCCCATCCTCAGCTCTGGTGAGGCCACACCTTGAGTACTGTGTTCAGTTTTGGGTCCCTCACTACAAGAAAGACATCAAGGCCCTGGAGCCTGTTCAGAAAAGGGCAACGATGCTGGTGAAGGGGCTGGAATACAGGTCGTATGAGGAGCAGGTGAGGGAATTGGACCTGTTTAGTCTGGAGAAGAGGAGCCTGAGGGGAGACCTTATTGCTCTCTATAACTACCTGAAAGGAGGTTGTGGTGAACTGGGGGTCAGCCTCTGCTTGCAGATAAGGAGCAATGGGACAAGAGGGAATGGCTGCAAGTTCCAACAGGGGAGGTTCAGGTTAGAAATCAGGAGACATTTCTTCTCAGGAAGAGTGGTTAGGCATTGGAAGGGCTTGCCCAGGGAGGTGCTGGAGTCACCATCCCTTGGGGTGTTCAAGGAAAGACTGGATGGGGTACTTAGGGACATAACTTAGTAAGTAATATAGATGGTAAGGAGATAGTTGGACTAAGTGATGTTGGAGGTCTTTCCCCACTTGAATGATTCCATGATTCAGCCTGGTGAAGATATGGCTCCAGGGAGAATTAATTACAGCATAACAATACTTACAGGGTCCTACAGGAAAGTGGGAGAGGGACTGTTCCCCAGCAAGTGTAGTGACAGAACAATGGGTAATGGCTTCAAACTGAAAGAGGATAGGTAGTTTAAGATTAGATATTCAGAAGAAATTCTTCACTATGAGGGTGGTGAGGCACCTGAACAGGATGCCCAGAGAGGTTGTGGAAGTCCCATCCCTGGAGGCATTTAAGGCCAGGTTAGATGGGGCTTTGGGCAACCTATCCATGGCAGGGGGTTGGAACCAGATGATCTTTGAGGTCTCTTCCAACCCAAAGCATTCTATGATTCTTTGATTCTATGATTCTAAAAAGGCTGGGGGGTAATACTGGACATTGGTCCACTGGTGATATCCATGGTGGCCCTGCAGTGGTTTATGTTGTATAGTTCACAAAGTCCATTGTGGTCAAGAGGGGCTTTGGAGCTTGCAGTTATGTTAGAAGTGGGGTGGGGCTTATTAATCTTGATATTTTTTTTTTCTGGGAATGTGTGTGTGGCTTGAGAATGTCAAGTGAAGAGTGCTGCACATGGGACATAGCAACCCCATGCAGCGCTACAGGCTTGGGGGAGACTGGCTGGAGAGCTGTCAGGGGTGTTGCCTGACTGCAGGCTGAATATGAGCCAGCAGTGTGCCCAGGTGGCCAGGAAGGCCAACGGCATCCTGGCTTGTATCAAAAATAGTGTGGCCAGTAGGTCTAGGGAGGTGATTGTGCCCCTGTACTGGGCATTGGTGAGGCTGCACCTTGAGTGCTGTGTCCAGTTCTGGGCTCCTCACCATAAGAAGGACATTGAGGTCCTGAAGTGTGTCCAGAGAAGGGCAACCAGGCTGGGGAAGGGGCTGGAGGGCAAATCATGTGAGGAGCAGCTGAGGGAGCTGGGGATGTTTAGTCTGGAGAAAAGGAGGCTGAGGGGAGACCTTATCACTGCCTACAATTACCTGAAAGGAGGTTGTAGAGAGGTGGGTGGTGGTCTCTTCAGCCAAGTAACAGGAGATAGGACAAGGGGAAATGGCACAAAGCTGTGCCAGGGCAGGGTCAGATTAGATGTTAGGAAAAAATTTTTTACTGAAAGAGTTGTCAGGGCCTGGAACAGGCTGCCCAGGGAGGAGGTTGAGTCACCATCCCTGGATGTGTTAAAAAAAGGGTAGATGAGGTACTTAGGGATATGGTTTAGCTTAGGACGGGAACAGTTGGACTTGATGATCTCAAAGGTCTTTTCCAACCTTGTGATTCTGTGAAACAACTGGCCTGCCAGGATTCTCTCATTTTGGGATCTGGGGAAGATGAAAAAGCTCCTGGGAAGACGGGTGGATTAGTTTATGCCACTTTCCTAGAGCCAATGCGGAAGGGACATAGTGATTTCTCAACTCTTGAGGACAACAGCAGTATATGGTTACCTTTACTAAATAATTAAAATGTACAGGAACGTTGTCACTTGCTCGAGACTAATTTATTTCTCTCAAAAGAAGACAAGTCCGTAGCAGGACCACAGAGAATACATTAATTTAGCTAGCTGCACTTTGCTCCTACAAGCACAAGAAGTAAAACCAAAGATCTGGCTGGGAATCACAGCTCTTGGCTTGTTACCTCCATGCATCGTTATCAAGTCCAGTTAAGTTCTGCCAGGAACTGTTTGAAAATGTTCAGCTGAGAGTTGATCACCTTACTGAAAGGGGAAAGCATTATTCCCTTCCACAGATGTGAGAATCCCTGTGGGTTCCACATGTGGCAGAACTGCTGTAGAGTGCCTGTATGAATCCTGATCTCCTAATGGAGAACACAAGAGCGCCTAAAGGGATCTGAGAAACAGGAGTCAAAAGCTTATTGTGCCCTTTTCCTTTTCTACACAGCATCTGAAAAGCCTCCTCTTTAACTAAACAGAAACCATGATCTGTCCTTTGAAACCTAAGAAGTTTCCTGTTTCCTATGGTATTTTTCCTTAAAACACAACCACTTTTTTCACTCAATAGAATTCATGTTGCATTTCTTTCCACACTTACAGCTGTGTGAAGTTTGAGGCTGTAAAGTCCCTTTGAACTTATCTCAGTGCCAAAGGACAATGCGATTAATTTTCTGCATCTAATTCAAATCAGCTAATACATTTCACAGACTTCTCAGCTCTTCAAGTCAGATCAGGCAGGTATTCCACCAGGAAAAAAAAGTCATGTATTATTAATAGGGGAAGATAGGTGACTATTTTGAAAACAGCCTGAGAATTCAACACAGCGTTGTTGCTTTTAGTGTGGGATTGTAAAAATATTGTTCCTGGGATACAGTGGAATGAATTTAGACAATTTTCATTTTTCAGTTTAAGTTCAAAGCACAATTTAGTTTTTATGAGGGTGATCTTTACAAAGCTCTTTTAAAAAAACACACACATAAAAATACCAGTTCAGTTTACTGAGCCAACTACATGTATTCACCGAGATACAAGCAACGACAAAATATTTATTACAATTACAAAAATAAAAATAATAATAAACTTTAAATTTTCACTCACCGGTGTCAATATTATTTGACTATTGCACAGAAAAACATCAAAAAAAGAGGGAGGAAAAGAGAGTAAGAATTTCAATACATTATACATTTTCTTTCAAAATGCAGTGCTTGAATTCAGAATGTCTGGTTCTGGTAGAGCCCGGTCTCCACCCCCACAGACCAGAAAGCTGACCTCTACGTTCCGTTATCAACATAAGAACTGACAGGTGCTCCCAGCACCTCTTGAAGTGAACACGGAAGATGCAAGACAACCTGATGGGCTCAACACAGGCAGATGCCTCTGTCATACTAATGTTGCTGCACTCTGTTTTGCTAAAAGAGGCTTAGAAACTGGGCACACATGATAACCCCAAGATTGTACTGCAGCAAAGTGACTGGAGAATTTGGGATATTAGCTCTGTTCTGAGGTTCACCTGTTACATGGCTAACAGATTTTGGTCCTCATAGCAAAAAAATCTGCAACCTCAAGCCTGTAAAGTCTGTGTAAAAGCAATATAATTAAGAAATCAACATGAAGTCGGGATTTGAGGGAGAGGAGAGGGCAGGAGGGTAGGGCAGTTAGGCTTAAATTCTATCATTCTAGTGAGAAAGAAGAGCAGCGTACAGTAGCATTTCTCATTCTGCTCATCCCCTCCACCTCCCCCTCTTTCCACCCCAGGTAAAAGCCCATTAGCTTTCCACCTCACTTAGGCATGCACACCTCTAAGAGTACGTTATCATTCTTACTTGTACTCAGGGTTGTCCATCCACTTAGCATACAGTTCAGAGGACAGGGTCAAACAGTCCTGAAGGCCCAGCCAGCACACTGTTGCAAGAAATTTTTCCAAATACACTCTTGAAGGGAAGCCAAAATAGCAAGAATAAAAGATTTGTATTCCACATCTGGAGTACTTGAACTGTGCTTGACCAGCACAGTTTCAGCACATGATGCTGTTAACCCAGGAGAACCTCTACTACAAACAGTTGAGATTTAATCAAAATAAAAATTAAAAAAATTATCAGTAGTGGCTTCCCAAAATGAATATTCATGGATGTTTGTGAAGCCACCAATGTACTGTGACTTTTCTTAGTTTTTCATGTGTTTTATGTGGTAGTTTTAAGAGAACAGTTTCATCTAGTCCAAATCATTCTGACATTCAAGACTCCAGCTTCAGTAGCCTCACAAAATGAGGCATTTCAAACTTCTAGTCAGTGATACATAAATCACATCTGAAGTTCATTGCTGTCACTTTTCCCCCAGCTAGCAGCAGCCTGTTGAGGCTGTTCTCCCATAAACAAAAGCTACCTCTCAGATCATTAAACTATCACCTTTTATTGATATTATCCCAAACTATCCTGATACTGCAGTTTCATTGGAGGTGTCATCATAAATAACACGCTTATAGACAGTAAAAATAACGATTCCCTTACATTCAAACTAAAGCAGAATACTTACTGAGCAAAATAGTCATCTTCCAAAGCATCCACATTTTCACGAATAAAACCTGCATAGTAACGGTATATTGGCAACACTCTCTTTAAAAGGTATTTCTTTCAAAAGAAGGGAAAGAAAAATCACTTTCATTTAGATGCAAGTTTTTATTTTACTATATTTAGTTTACTCAGAATTTTTTTTTTACAAATTGCCACTAATTGTTTCCTGACAATACATCTTATTAAACATATTAAAATAAAATATATAAACTGGGTCTAAAATTCAACACACCTGTACATCCACTCCAAGTGGGAAGCTACCATTTCACATCATTAGGACCTTTGGACTCATTATGAAAAAATGGTCATTCTCAGAGAAAGACACAGAAAATTAACTTTTTTCTCATATGCTTTCAACATAACCTCACTTTAAGACTGAAGTAAAATTGTGGGATTGCACTGTCATCAAAAGCTAAGTCTTCAAATACGAGTCAAGTAATTAATAACACAGTATTATCTCAGGCAGTTCAAGTATGGGAGAGAATTATTCGGTATCCAAACCAAGTTCCTTCTTTCTTCCTCTCCATGAGGATGAACTGGAAGGCAGTACAAACCACACTGCATATAGGTTCCATATCCCCTTTAGAGATAGCAGTGTGATAATTTACTACTGACTGACACCTTTATTTTCCAGATTCTTGGCTTTACACAACACTAAGATAAGGCTTAATGTAAAGAATGCAAATAGATTTATGCTTTACAATAGGAATTGCTCAAGATTCAATGATTTTTGTCATTGACTAATATATACAAATAAGTACCTCCTCCCATTAAAAAAACCAAACAAAATGTAATTCATTTTAGTCTGTTTTATTTTAATGGTCTAAATGACAAAAGAGGGTGATACCTTTAAAAGTGGATATACTTCATAGTTCTTCAGAGTACTTTCCAGGTTCTCAGGTACTAGGTTTAACAGTACCACATTCCATATGAAGAGTTCATCTTCTCTGGCGAGGTACTTTGTGAGTTCAAGTGCTGTTTCAATCTCAATGTACCCAAACCTATTGGAAGATTTAAAAAAACCTCGTAGCTGTGTATAATGCGTGTTCACATTAATTACCTACCACAAATTTCTATTTATTTATGAAACTGACAGTAAAACATCAGGACACTGCAAGGAGAGTGACCTAGAAAAGGCGGTGGAAAAATTTAAGCAAATATAAACCAAAGGTGCTGTTAAGACCTGAACTCTCAGAACGTATTACAGAGAACAATGCCACTATCAAGGTAACAAGACAGTCATGGCACTATGCAGACTGTATTCTGCTTGTGTTGGCAGGATACAATACAGGCACAATTACAGCATGCATCAGGCTCACCAGAACAAAATGAAGGAAAAGAACACTGCTTTGAGTTACAATGCATTTGTATTTTTTATTGTGAGGCAACATCTTTTCATTACAGGCTCTTTATGCAACACACATTATTGTACAGACCAAATGCTGTTCTTGGCATTAATAATTTCAGCATCTCATTTCTGTGCCACAGTGTGGAATTAGCACAAATTGGTTTTTTTCACAATAAAATTCAAGTTCAGGCCTCTCTTCTCAAGAACAGAAACCTTTATAGTGTGCTGACATAGCAGCACAGTTCCATACAGTGAAATTCTGTGTTACATACTAGATTTGAGCTTTCAAATGTCTCCTCCTTGTGAAAGGACATTTGTATGCGAGGAGGAATGGGAATTTTCACTTCTTGCTCTCTGAACTACCTTCACATGCTCTGAAGGAGAGCAGTATGCTTGGCCACCTCCTCCCTGAGCTCCCACATCAGCAGTGTCTGATGCTTTTGGGACCTGTGGTATCTTTGAGGCACAGACATATTTATTGCTTCTTCAGCTCCATACAGTACCACTGACCTCTTTAGCACCATAGACACGAACAGCCAGGTCATCCACCAGCAAGGGAAATGAAAGAGATATTAAGAGTGATGGAAGACAGCATAGCTGAGATAATCCAGAATAAATGAAGGGAAATTCAGAGTGTTCATTCAGAATCTTTTTTCTGTTACAAAAAGTACAGGTTTTTCCCTAAAAAATTAATGACATTTTCCTTTATTTAAAATATTTCCTAAGAGTTGAAATAAAGATTAAACTAAATTTTGAAAGAAATCACTTAGCACTGACAGAGGAATGGATCAAATGCTTAATTCCCCTGCCATTTGGTCAAAACACCTGTTATACTTAGGAGGCACATAGGAGTAGGAATGAACAAAGCAGAAGTAGCAACGTTCAAGGCAGTCATGTAGTTTAATCATTTTCTATGACATATTCAAAGCATACTTACTGTGTCAATGCAAAAACATCATCTATCAGCTGGAACCTGCTGACAGCGGGAATGGCCTGCAGAAAGCATTCATGTGGTGTTAAGAGATCTAAACACGTCATTAAGAGTTGAAAAAAGCTTTACCATGTTTCAGAAGGGTAAGACAAGTCCCTAAAACTTTCTTCTAAGCCAAAATGTTCTACAAGACACAATAAAATGGATCCTGCATTTTAAGCTGAAATTATGTATGTGGTTTTAGGGATGTTTATACACAAAAAAAAATAAATATGCAGCTACAGCATATTAAGCACAGAATTTCAAGACCAACTATACTTGCAGGCTGTAATGAAAATTAAAATATGGAAATGCTACATTTTCTAAAAATACCCTAGTTATATAATTTTGATACATTTTTTCCCTTTGAGGCATCAGTTCAGAATACATGCTGGGATCAGCCCAGAGCAGGACACCTGGCATTATCACGAATAAAAGGACTGAAGCAGAGCCTACAGCCTGTGGTCTCACGAGGACTGGTGGTCCCTCCTCCTCTCTTCCCTGCTGCCATGCCCCTTTGGTTCAGCCTCTGCTCTCATTAACTTTCCAACTCACTGATGCCAAAATACAGCCCCAGGTCAGCACACACCTGATTTCCTGCTGGCTTAGATCTGCTATAAAAGAAAATAATGCCTAGAAGAACATGTGCCAAAGAAAGATTTAACCACATCACGTGCTCTGATCAGCCTCATATTCAGACCTTCTCAAGAAGTTGTCTGGCTGCACTGATTGCCATGACACTGAGAGCTCAAACTTTCTGACTGTTGTTACTAAAGACAATGAACTGGCACAGCTACTCTAGCATTACGCCACATGAAATGCAACGTAACCCCACGTTGAACCACATGTCTGGGCTGTGCTGCACAGCGTTCACAGCCCAGGCTGTGGCAAGGCAGAGGGGGAATGAAATCAACTCCAAATTAGAATGCCTGCAGAGGACTTGGAACTTCTCATCTAAAAAAAAGATCTCCACCAAAAAGAAAAACAAAACCAACAAAAAGTCAGATTTTTTTTTTTTAAATAAATTTCACAGGCAGAAATATTGTGCTGTAATGAAATGTAGAAATAAAAAAGCCTTCTCCCAGGTTTCTTTCTCCATGGTTGCCTAGGAGCAAATAAAGCTCAGTCACACGTAACTCACCTGTAACCCTTTCAACAAAATTTAAGAGATTGGAAGAATCACAAGCTGTTCAGACAACTTTGCAGACAGAATGCCATCTCACGTAGTTATTTTTCATGCTTATGTGAAACTATGTGGCCTGTTTCTCTTCTACTATGGAAGGCTGCCAGTGACTTTAGCAGTGCAATGGTGGATCATTTCTTCTTATGTGGTATGTATGTGAGTTTCTCATTCTGCTAGGTTTTCATCAGTGTGATTTCTGGTAAGAACTACAAGAATAAATGTATGGAAAGAAGCTTGAGAGAACAAACATGAACTTACCTTTGGATCATTTTCGAGCAAACGTGCTAATCTTTTTAAGTTTAATCGATCATAGTTCACTCTGTAGTATCCACTTAGATTTACATTTAGCAGGATCCAGTCATATTCTGACTCCAATACTTGCATTTCAGGAAACACTTCTGTGAAGTGACATTAAAATGTATCATTTTATTTTTTTTGTGCACTGCTAAATTATCTTGCTCTATAAACACTGGACTCCCTGCTTCTCTGAGACCCGAGATACATGTTTGAGGTTGGATTCAAGAGCATCTCTGAAAAGTCTGGTTCGTTTGTGATCTCTGCTCTGCAAAGCAGAACTTCAACAAGCAAATGACCCCTTGGGTACTGAGCACCTTGAGATGGCGAAAGGGAAGATGAAGATCTGCTTTCCTCCTAACCTGCAGCCTGTAGGCAGCTGACAGAGTTCTGAGAGGTTATCCAAGCATAAACAGTCTGGGTGAGGAACAATACCCTCACATGCCTGCTGCAGGGCTTGCACCCCCAGTATGCCCGCTGCTCCTAGTGATGCCTCCAAAACACAGCAGTCAGTACCTTATGGAAAAACTGACGCCCTACCAGTATTCACATAAATAGGAAACCAAGGAAAGCAAGATAGCTAAATTTATGTGAGAGGTAAGTAATCGAAAAAAAGAATGTATTTTAAATAAAACAGTCCTGTAGTCCTTTGGGGTTACATCACTCACTACAGGCCTCCTTCTGCAGTCCCACTTCATCTTACTATTACCTACTTCATGTATGCTTGTCTGATGACTTGCTTCTGATAGCCTACAGTACATCTAAGGAGCTAGTGCAGCCATGAAGGCTCTAACTTGCCTCATCAGAAGAGGATTCAAATGCTGCTTTAGCTGGCTGTGATCACCCTCAAAGGCAAACTTTCTTAAGACAATAAATCAATATCCATAAGTAGTCTAGACCCAGCACTGCTTTACTCTGAACAGATGACAGTGATAGTAACTGAAATTAAAATTACCTTTAACATTTCTACCTTTTTAAGAAACTATTTGGTCAAAAAGAAATTGTTATTTTAATCTTAAAACACGAATGCAGGTGCCTTCACTGAACAGTGTCTGGTGAGTTTGCTATAAGTCTTTCAAATACAAGTTGGATGTGCTTTAAAGATGGAATTTCTATTTTATCATAGCCCCTTCAGACAGATTCAACCTGATTGTTTCTTTTCATAACTTCTGTAGCTTTTAAGTCACATAATGGGTGAGGAAATGGAACTGGTATCACTTCAACAATACAAGTTGAGCACATGACACTTGATCCTTCCAAGCAAGTATTGCCTAACAATTATTTTTTGCAAAAATTTCAAATTTTTAACCTTAGCAATCACTGGTTTATATCATTTTATAGCATTCAGAGGAATAATTATCCAGTGTTAGCTTGTTTTCCCTCAATATACTGCAAAATGATCACTCAAGCTATCTTACTGCTTGAAAAAGAGGGAGAGAGCATTTAACCACTGCTAATGGAGGGTGGAGAGCTGCAATATGCACAGAGCATATTGCAGCTTTAACTGCTCCATAAACACATCAGTTTCTGCATCTGTTTGTAACTGATTCAAAATCTGATGGAGTTCAGAGCTGGATCACCAAAGAAAAAGTATTACCTCATTCTAATGATTAAATTTCCTCTTTCGCAAAAAATATAGCTGTTTATTGGAAAGCACTGAGATGAAAAAAAAAAAAAAAAAAAGGAATGTTGATTGGAGAAGCCTATAAACTCTCTTTTCTACTATAAGCGTTTAAAACTTAGAAATGCTACTATTTTGCGTATTTTTGTATTTAATTCACATAAATTAAATCAAATGGTGTAGAAAATACTCATTTTCTGTTTTTGCAGCTGTCCAGGTGTGACAATGTTGGGTCACTTCACACAGATGGTTTTAACTTTTTTCAGTCTTGCATCTACTACTTAATAATTTTCTGATATAATCAATTTTCTGCAATATCACATCTAAGATCAAACCTATACTGAAAAGCTGTCATTAAAATCAACAGGATAAGTTGGGGTAAGAATAATACACAAGCATATTATCATATTAGAAATAAGACACACTGAAGTTTGATGCAATATAGAAAGAAAGGGTATATTAACCTACTTGAAAAACGTATTGCTATTGTAACATAAAATCAACAGTACAGATAAACATAGACATTGCTGTAATAAAGTTTTTATCTCCCTACTCGATTCAAATATACCATCTGCTTATAAGAATTAGGTGTGGTATTTAACAGCTTGATTTTAACATGTATGAACAAATACTTTACTTACTGCTGCTTTTATCGAGCCATGTTAAGGGTTGTGATGATCCATTTCTCATCCAAGAAATAGGAATAATCCATGTGTTACTTAACAAAAAAAACAGATAACATAATTCATTATTATGCTTAAAAACCCCCTCAGCTGATGCTAAACTAGGTTGCAGATGAGTTCTTATGATAATCTCATCGATCTTCTCCCTGATGGACAGAATCTCATCAGATGGTGGTACTTACCTTCGATCAGCACTTAGGTTCATCAAAGATATGGGAGTTTAAGCATCACTTTAGACAGACACTTATATCTTGAATATTGTTCGATGGTAGGTATTTGAATACTAGTGTATCACTGTGCTCTGGCTTTCCTTCTTCAGGCAATGATTTTATTTTCCTCACCTATTACCCATCACCCTGTTTGTGGAGAACAGGCAGCTCCTACCACATACAGAAAGGTATCCACTCAAAAAGACCCCAGGCAAGCAGTGCTACTGTAATTCTGACAACTGTATTTTCCTTTCTGAGGGAATGTAAAACTCCTTGTGAAAAAAAGAAGCTGCAAAATCCTGAAAAATTCTGTAATACATGTCCTGAACTTTCTGACATTTACATAGTATTGCCTCTCGGTAACTAGAGTAAAGCACTTAACACTGTAACTTGGAACTCCTTACCTCAGCTAACCAAAACCGCTGAAGGACTAACGTTCTGTAGTTCCTGGAGCTTGGGAGCAGAGAAAGCTCTGTAGTTCTTGTCAGAATTTTGGCTGTTTGCAAGGCTGGCAGTAGCAGCCAAGGAAAAACTACTTTGGGTTCTGCACTCCTTTATGTTTTTCCCCTGTGTGGTATTTCCTTACAGGCCCTGCCCGTGCATCCCAACACTCATGACACCTGCAGAATTTCATTAAGTTCAAACTCTAGCCATGAGTTTCCAAAGCGTGTGACCAAAGGCATCTGCTTCTATCATTGTTACTAGACACCTAAATAATCAGCACAGCTTTCAAAAGCACCCCAGGCTGTCAGTAGTTCTTGCTGGCAGGAACTTTAGAGCAGTGTGTCAGGTACTCGTCACTTTCTGAGAAAGGCGACATTTATGTAGGAAGTACTTTAATGCAGCCTCTACCTTTTCCAGCAGCAGAGACGGGGAATATATGCATTGGAAAGAAGCTACAGAAAGGTTCATGCAGGTTCCCAGTCTGTACCACTGAGGGATGAGGAGAGGAGAAAATGCCAGGTAAACATTCTGCCCTACAACCTATTAATGGGCTGTGCCTGTCCTTAGAAAGCCATTATGTGCCTGGAAATGTCACTACTCCAGAGGAAAGCAACCTTCTGGCAAAAGAAGTGGCTTGCAGAACTACAGCAAACTCCAGCCTTGAGCAGATTTTACTTGACAGCTTGTGACAAAAAAAAACATTAAGTTAAGAAATGAGATGGTCAAAACATAATGTCCCAACTGAAGGGTTTCATGCAAATAATGTAATATCAATATATAATAAATACAAAGCTAAACATACTTGTAAGAATCAGTGCTGTTTTCATTCTTTTTATTAAGGAATTGCTCCTGACTGATTGTGCCTGTGGTTAGATTTAATGTTAAAACTGGAAACCCATTTTGGCACGTCCAGGAATCCATTATTTCTTTTACAGACGCTGGCAACTGAACCTCATCCTGTGCATCTACGATCTGCAAGAGAAACAGGAATTAGAAACATTTACAATAAACAGGAACTTAGTGATATTTCCTCAGCAACAGTCTAGGGGGTTGTTTTAAATTTTGGAAAACATACCACTGCTCAGTCTTTGATTTATGCAAAAAAAATATTAATGTAACAAAGAAAAAAATATTAATGTAACAAAGTCCAAAGGAAATTATTGACATTATAATGAAGACAGCATGTGACTCTTTAGGAATGATGAAATACTGAGATGACATTTCCCATTCTTATAACCTTTTGTTAACCTTTTGCTTTTTAGTGCCAATATACTCACACCCCTGTATGGCTATGACAGATATGTTTTGTTAATTCCATTGAATAAAACTGCCAGAACACAAAGATTTTTAACTTACAACCTAATGAACATACCGAGTAGTAAAGATAAATTGAAAAAGATAGTAAGTTAGAGTCCCAGCTACTGTTAATTGTTACAATCTATGTTGCCTTTAAAGATCTGACAGCGTTGTGTATCTGAAACAGTGGCACTCCCATTGTTAATCCAAGACTGAGTCTGCAACACAGTAGAATCACAGATCCTAGGGAACCTACTTTGGCAGGGGGGTTGGACCCAATGATCTTTCAAGGTCCCTTCCAATCCCTACGATTCTGTGATTCTATGATCCTTATTTAGAGGAACAGGAAGGTGGATTTTTTAGAAATAAACCTACTATTAGCACCTGTTTTCTTATTCAGATTTCTGACAAAATCAGCAAAGGGTAGAATGCTGAGCTACATTGTTGGATCTGTGATGTATCAGAATCATTGATCTGTCAAGCCCAGAGAATCACATACTCTGATCTGGTAAAATTTAGGCTCCAGAAGTACAGGGTTTATACTTCAGAGTACATAATTTCATGTAGGCTTAGCCTAAACTCCACCTGGCCCTGATTTATCATCCCATTCTCTCCTCTTGTCCTGGTTTCACCCCAGCTGTGGGCCGAGATCCACGCACCTGCCTGCTTCTTAAAGTAAAAGAGCAGGGGAAGAGGGAAAAAGGGGGGGAAACAAGGGAAGGGAAAAGGAAGGGGCAAATAACTCCAAAACCAAGAAACTAAGAGGCCCGTGGGTTGGGATAAGGATAGTTTACTAAGATAACAGAAAGATAAAATATAACAATGCTAACAGGACTTTAGAGCAAAAGAATATGAAACTATTGATCCCCAATGCAGTTTCTCCCCGAACCACACAACTCAGGCCGTACCACCCAGAGCTGTCCCGGAACCCGACCGTCCCCCAAGCAGCACGCGTCCCGCCACCGCCCCTCTTCTTCCTCCCCTCAGCCCCCCATTATCCTGGGCAGGACGTAATTGGCATGGAATACACTCCTTGGCCCATCTGGGTCACCTGTCCTGGCTTCGCCCCCCCTTTCTCAAGAATAGAGAAATACGAAGAAGCTGAGAAAAGTCCTTGACTGACTGACTGCAACTAAGAACATCAGGGTGTTATCAGCACTGCTTTCATTGTAACTCCCAAACACAGCATTCCATCAGCTGCTACAAATGAAGTTAATTCTATCCTGACTGAAACCAGGACAGCTCTCTACCTTTGTACTGAGCTCCACTGATTGCAAGTGTAATACAGCAGCCAAATAAACACTTCTGAAAGAAAGTAATAGCCAAAAGAGCCAGCAAAGGAAATTTTATGCAAGAGGAAGACTGTACTGGAATTTGGCTACCCATAGTGCAGTCTTTCTGTTCCAGTGCAGTCTTCTAAAAATAGAATGTTCCCCAAATTTGGACTGTGCTGAACATCAGAGCAAGATTACTAGAGATAAAATGAGTACCATCTGTATGTGGGTCCAGAGATCATCTTGGTTTGCATTCGAGAAGGAAAACTGTTTCAGATATGACTGTATGGAAACAAACAGAAGCACCAGAATTCATGAGGGTTCAATGAAAAACATCGGCAAAGCAAACAGCAATTTGTACAATTGTAATTTTAAAGCTTACAAATGAAGATGAAGGTGTTAATTCTTCAAACTTACAGTAAGTGCTCTCATAAACAACTTCTCAGTCAGGAAACCAGAAAGCATCCAGGTAATAGAAGCCCCCTGAAGTACAAAAAAAGCTATGAGAAAACATGAGTTATTATTGCAGAGAAGTTACTCAGGCTTCTCCTATGCTTCATATTTCACAGAGGTTAAAAATGTTATCACCATTTCTTTCATAGACAGAAACAGATTCTGAATGACAAAACAACCTATCAAAAGCATTGTAATTCAATAATTTCTCTCAAACCTATTTTGTATCATTAGAGTATACAAAAAATGGAAAGACTTATATTTTTCAACCTTGTTGTATGTGATGCTGTCAAACAGAGAAATTAAAGAAAATGATCCTTTGATCTTGTCTTCACTCTCTGACAGAGATCGAACTCCTACTTCATTGTCATCCCTTAAAACAGGTTGCACAACATGATCGTAAAAGATTTTATCCTGCAAGAAAAAAGACAAATGTAAGTGATCTGAACAGAAATGACTTATTCTCAGGAGACAACGTGGATTATGGGATTAACACTCAGAGAAATAGTCTGTCAAAAAACAAGGAACAATTATTTTCCCCTTTCCCTAACTTTCCCATGAAGAAAAAGGGACCATACACCCAATCCTAACATTTCCACATACAACATTAGTTATCAGTGAAAATTCTACATCTAAAAAGACTGTGGGTTTGGACATGACAAAGATAACTACAGTTTAATCCTCAGGGAAAAATAAGTCAACTACATTAAGCAGCAAATGAACAAATACTGGAAACTTAAAATCTGTATCTCGTTTACATTTGTACATTATAAATAGGCAGCACTTTCCTACTAAATTCTATGCTTCTCCTGCTGCAATCCGGAGCAATAACTTAAACACTAAGATATGGTAGCAAGGCTTAACATCGTGGCATTTCTGCTGTCACGTGGTGAGAAATACGGAGGGAAAACAGATCCTTTGGTGCAAACCAGCTGTCACAGTTTTGCGTAGCTGGGTGCTGGGAGAGAACGGGGGCTGCAGAAAATGGCTGCTGTAAGGAGCTGCTGGAATGCTCTGCAGGCCCCAAAGTGTAAACATCAGCCTATTCAAGGCCAAAGTTGCAACTGACCAGGCCGAGCCAGTCGGCAATGGTCAAAGCCCCTCTGGGAATCACATACAGGAGGAAAAAAAAATGGAAGCGAAGGGAGTGAGAAGATGTAAGGAGCTGTGCAGACACCAAGGCCGGGGAGGGTGGGGGAGGAGGTGCCCCAGGTGCCGGAGAGAAAGATGCCCCTGCAGCCTGTGGAGAAACCCATGGTGGAGTGGGTGTCCCCCCACAGCCCATGGAAAAGGCCAAGACCCCACCTGCAGAACCATGGAGAGGCCCCACGTTGGAGCAGGTGGAGACATACAGGAGATGCTGTGACCCACATTGGAGCAAGCCCCTGCCAGCACTTGCAGCCCATGAAGAGAAAGAGATACACAGAGATGAGTGAGAGAGAGATTTGCACTGGAACAGGTTTGCTGGGGGAAGGCTTGTGACCCCCGCGCAGGACTGGGAATGAGAGACATTGTACTGCTCACCATAGCAGTGATCTTCAGCAGGGCAGCTGATGAAGAGCTAAAGCCCTGTGGGAAAGGACTCATGTTGGAGAAGTCCATGGAGGACTGTCTCCCGTGGGTGGGACCCCACAGTGGAGCACAGGGAGGGTGTGAGAAATGAATGCCCCTCCCTGCCCTGGCTGAGAAGGAAACCAACTTGCAAGGAACTGACCAAAGCCCCCATTTCCCCAGTCCCTGCCCCTCCCCGTGCCACAGTGGGGGGAAGAAGGGAGTGAAATCATGACTGAAGTGAAGTCTGCTTAGAATGGAAGGGTGGGAGGAAGGTGCTACCGAGAACCCCATTTTTCCCCAATCCCTGCACCCCCCGTGCCACAATGGGAGAGAATAAGGGAGTAAAATTCTGACTAAAGTCTACAAAGATGGGAGCAGTGGGGGGAACATTTTTTTAAGATCTGATCGCATTGTTTTAAATTTTGGTCACACTCCTGACTCCAGTTTCACTGTGTGTGCAGTGTAGTGTAATAAATTACATAGTTTTCTTTCCTTCACTCTGTGTTGAGTCTGTTTTGCCCATGCCATTGATGACAGGATGATCTCTCCCTGTCCTTACCTTGACTCCTAAGCTTCTCAATATATATTTTCTCCCCTGTCCAACTACAAAGGGGAAGGATAAATAGACCAACTTGGGTGGGCATCTGGCCTTCAGCCAGGGCTAAACCACCACATCAGTGAAGTTCTCTTTTTGTCAGATGATCACAGAATCACAAGCTTGGAAAAGACCTTTAAGATCATCAAGTCTAATTTAAACACATCCAGGGATGGTGACTCAACCTCCTCCCTGGGCAGCCTGTTCCAGGCCCTGACAAATCTTTCAGTGAAAATTTTTCCCTAACATCTAATCTGACCCTGCCCTGGCACAGCTTTGTGCCATTTCCCCTTGTCCTATCTCCTGTCACCTGTCTGAAGAGAACAACCCTTCTCTCTACAACCTCCTTTCAGGTAGTTGTAGGAGGTGATAAGGTCTCCCCTCAGCCTCCTCTTCTCCAGACTAAACATCCCCAGCTCCCTCAGCCATTCCTCACATGATTTGCCCTCAAGCCCCTTCCCCAGCCTGGTTGCCCTTCTCCGGACACGCTCAAGGAATGATGATTAAGCTTCCCCCATCTAAGTGTCTGTCGTAAGACATGATAGACAATGACATGCATGGCTAAAGGAAAAAAAACCCAGAATTTTTAAAACTATGCAGGTCACTTTGAGTGCATCTACTTCTCAAGAAGAAGAACACAGACTACCAATTAATGGTATCAAATTTGTTGAGTGTTTTTTCAACTTGTAGACAGACAGTAAATTTACTTTTCAGGGTTCAATCTGTAATGGGGTGGTGGTCAGTGGCACGAAGTCTAGTTTGAGGCCAGTGACTAGCAGAGTACCCCAGGAGCTGTTCAACATCTTCACTAACAATCTGGGTGGGTGATGCAGTAGGATTCACCCTCAGCAAGTTTGCAGATGGCACAAAACTGGGAGGAGTGGCCAATACATCAGAGGGCCATGCTGCCAGCCGGAGAGAGACCTGGGCAAGCTAGAGAAATGGGCTGACAGCGACCTCATGAGGTTCAACACAGGAAAGGGCAAAGTCCTGTACCTGGGAAGGAACAACCCCAGACACCAGTATGTGCTGGGGTACACACAGCTGGAAAGCAGCTTTGCAAAGAACCTGGGAGTGCTTGTGGACACCACATTGAGCCAGCAATGTGGCCTTGCAGCAAAGAAGGGTAATGGCATCCTGGGCTGCATTAGGAGAAGTAGTGCCAGCAGGCTGAGGGAGCTGTTCCTTCCCTTCTACTCAGCAGCAGTGAGGCCACATCTGAAGTGCTATTACCAGTTCTGGGCTCTCAAGTACAAGAGAGAAATCATACTGGAGAGATTCCAGCAAAGGTCACTGAACTGATGAAGGGACTGGAGCACCTCATATATGAAGTGAATGAGGACTGTTCAGCCTGGAGAAAAAAGGCTGAAGGCCATCTCATCAATGTATATAAATACCTGAAGGGAGGGTGTAAGTAGGATGGAGCCAGGCTCTTTATAGCAGTGTCCAGTAACAGGATCAGAGGCAATGGGTGCAAAACAAAAACACAGGAATGTCAGGAAACATTTTTGCACTTTGAGGGTGACTGAGCACTGGCACACATTGACCAGAGAGGTGGTGGAGTCTCCATCCTTAGAGATATTCAGAAGCCACCCTGACACAGTCTTAGGGAACCCCAGTCTAGGTGGGCCCGTTTGAGCAGAAGGGTTAGACATGATGACCTCCAGAGGTCCCTTCCAATCTCAACTATTAGGTCACTCTGTGAATGTCTGTGGCTCACAGAATTGCACAAGAATGCCCTATAATCTCACACCTTGTAATTTACTCTGGATCTCCAAGGCACATCACAGCTAATTTACCAAACGGCATTACTGCCCACTGTTAAAATTTATTTTATGGACATAAATAAAATGGCAATTGTTGATCAGTTAGAAAGGCAAGTTAGAAAGTTAGTCAGAAGATTAGTTAAGCTTCTAAATGAAAATATTAAGATTTAAAAGGAGATAGGGATTTATTCCCAATTTAAAATTTGCTGTCTTTACACTTTTTGGTAATATTAAAATACTGCAGTACAGAGAATGTAGAGGTTCAAAGCAGAAGGTTAGCGTATCCCATGACCTAAAAATCCTTCTGACAGGATTTGTGTGACTTGCTTACATTAGTTTCCAATTAAGCATGTAATTAAGTACTCCGCTGAATTAGAAAAGTGGCAAATGCTTTCACGTTAGCCAAATTAAAAGCAGATTGGATTGACTGCAGTCTCCAGCGCGCCCAGACTAAAGACTTCTTTGTTTTTCAGAAGCTAAGCGCACTGTCCACAAACATTTATGACTGCAAAGGTAAGTGCACCTCAGCTCATGGCTGCAATTAGCAGCACCCATCCTCCTGTCTCAGAGTTTAATGTGGATAGACATTTCTAATACACAGGGGGATTTATGCTTATTCTCATTTGGGCAGAATGGGAAGTTTTACCCTGCTGTTGGATTAGCAATGTGCATTGCCTGCCTTATCCACAACCAGACATCCATGGACCCAGGGGGGTAAACAAAGTCAAAGTGGCCCAACTTAGCTGCTGCCTGGTAAAGATATCTGGTGCATGGGATGCTTGGAAAAGTGCCTGGACAGGCAGGGAGGCAAAGCATCAGCTACAGGATGAAGGATAGCTAGCTGGGCTTGCTACATGACAGATCTTGGGCAAAACACCACCTCCTTGTCACTGCAGAATCACAGCTGTCCAGCCATCCTCTGCACCAGCTACAGAGGAGTATGCTGGGTATGATCACAGACCCCAGCAGAGTGTGACCAGGGAAGAACCAAGACACGCTGGTCTTTCCCAGGGGACTTAAATTACTAATGCCATGGCTTAATTAAATCCCATCTCCTGCCCCTTCCTTTTCTTAGTACAAGCTAGAACTCTGCTATCTTATCTTATTGCGTAAGTACTTACCAGTGAAAGCTTGGGTTCAACAAAGGTAGCTCCCAGGTACTCAAAGTAAGATGCCAGCCCCTCATTAAGCCACAGATCATTCCACCAGTTCATTGTAACCAGATTTCCAAACCACTTAAATAGAAAGAAAAAAGGTCTCAGCATCTCTTTCAAATGCTGTTTTCATTTTTGCAGGTTGAACACACGTATCTCTGTGTATCACAAGTAACTTCAATGTGTATGTGCCAGTTGAATGAAATGCTGGGTATTCCTTCAGAGAGTGAAAATTCAGTGGAATAAGATGCACCTTAGAAAAAGTCCGATGTTCTGGGCTGTTGTTTTGTTTCACCTACAGTTTCATAACTTTAGTATGGATGTCCATGTTTTATATAATGCTTTTACTCTAAACACTTCCCAATAAAATTTAAATATCTAAAAGATCATATCAGGCTATGACTAAAAGTAGGGCATTTATCAAGCAATTACAAAAACATTTTTCTGTGTTAACAAAAGGAAATTGTCAGGGGAATGATAAACTGAACTAGGGCAATAAACAAAATCAGCTAATCCCTATCCTGGCAAGGAATTAAACTTCCCCAACAGCTGCTATGTACTGGTATTTGGCAGTTCATATTTAACAAAAAACTGATCACTTGTAGATTTATATTTTGTTAATTCGTAAAAACTTGAACTGCAACTTTGTTTTAAAATAGAGTTTGATTAAGTACTGACATTTGTTTTATCATCCTGCAATAAAAACACTCTGCTCATCTGAAGGTCTGAAAAGTTACAGACCTTGTCAAAAGGGCAAACAAGGTGCACTAGCCAAGCTAAACTCTTTTGCTAACCCTGTTGACTAAGCACAAACAGTTGCTGCTCTGGCAAACAACAGTAAATTAATTATAAAAAAGTGAAACTGCATTATCATTCCAGACCAAATCAGAAAAAATTTCAAAATCTCTATGAAAACTGCACAAAGATCCAGCCAGAGTAAAATATGTTCATGTTAATTTTGTTCCATCACACCACAATCTGTTTCTTACAGAAAACCAAAATACCTTCTGCAATATGTACATCCGCTGGCACTACAAAAGAATACTCATGAAGTCCATTAATTCTCCCATGCGGTACTAAGTACACCCTGTTTAGAGAGCACTGTGTCATCCCTACAGTATTTTCCAGTATGGTGTTCAGGTTCTGTGTAAGAAATTAAAAAGAAGCAGTCCACTAACAGTTTTGTATCAACGACTCCTGTGCAGTCAGTACACAGTCTGCAGTACGACAGAACCTGCTTCTAACACTGATTTATTGGTGGCACATAGGATCAAATAGCCTCTCAGTACACCAGCACTCACACCCCCTACCATCAAGTCACGATTTTTCTTCTACAGTGACCACACCATTGGTATCTGGAAGGAAACTACCTCATAGACAAAGAAGTATACGGAATTTTTTACCACATGCCTGGTGTCCTAGCTCATGTGACACAATTATTGCAATCATTGCCTTTCTGCTTGTGAATTTATCACTTGGGAGGTACATCAATGTTGATTCTTGGAAAGTCATTAGCCCCCAGTTTTCCATAGCACCTGCTCCAAAATCAGGCAGTGCAACCAGATCTAAATTGATTCAAACAGAGAAAAAAAAGTCTTTAAAGTTTTTGGAAGCAAAATGCTCACATGATTTTAATGCTCTCACTGGCTCAGTGTGCAATTAAAGGATACTACATCTTAATGGTTCTCTCTGGTATTATGCCAACACTCTTGCAAATGGTCCCTGAAATTTTTTCTTGTCATACTTTTCACCTGTGATTGCCACTCTTTCAGGGAGCCACGTAATAAATTCTCAAGAAGCCCAGATCCATACTCTATCTTGTATGTATAAATGTTCTGAGCAAAAATGAAGGCTGTATTATACCAGTGCTAGGAGAAAATATATTGTCATCTGGTTCCCTGAAGTCCTTCTCTGTGTGAGTTTCCCGTTCTTTTGGGAAAGATAATACTTACCTCTTTCTTTGGTCTAGCAACTGATTAAAAAGAAATCTTGCTCTTTCAGCTCAGTGAGTAGAGGGATCTTTTCCACTCTTATTCGAGAGGTGTCTTAGAAACATTGTCTCCACAGCAGGGATGTTATCTCTGTACTCCCCTTCTGCGTTACGCACAGGGAGCAGTTTTCCAGTTCAAATGTGAGAGCTGGATGGAACACCAAGGATCCCAAAGACAGATACACTGTTTAAATACAGCAGCAAAGAGCAACATTTGGAAAAGATATGCAGAGCATTTTCAAAGCAAGCACAAACCGATACTTGAAACCAGCTGACCATGAGCCAGCTCCAGTCAGAAAGCTTGGCAGTTAATCTTAGGGTGGTGCTGAACCCAAGCAAAGCCAGACCACACCTCAGCAGGAATTACTGCCTCGGGTTTACAGCAGCGGTACGTCACTTCCGGTGAGGCAGTCATCATCTAGCTAGCCTGGGGCAAGACAGCTCACTTGTAACCGCGTCAGAATCAGGTGAAGACAAACCCTTAAGTACCCCTCATTTAAAATATGTTCATTCTAAATTTTGCATTTTGAGTTCACAGTAGAAATCTCTAACATTTCCCAGGAGCTCTTAGTTGATCTAATCATACTGATTTTTAGGCAAAGTTTCAAAGAAAGTGTTCAGATGGCACTGCATGACATTACAGCATCTCACCTAACAGGAAGCCTGCAATACCACTCTTCTACATCAAGTTTGCAATATTTTTATAGTAGGAATTAATTTATTGACATTGCTGCTAAACAACCTGGTCCAGTGAAGGTGGTGTTGCATGGCAGGGGGGTTGTGACTAGATGGTCTTTGAGGTCCCTTCCAACCCAAACCCTTCCGTGATTATAAACAGAACACAAGAAGGAAACAGAATTATACGCAGCCCTTCAGTGGCTTCTATGACTACTAAGATAACAAAATTTAATGAAGACTCCATTTTCCATAGGAAGCATAGCGAGTACTTCTCAAGTTATTCTAAAAACACCGGGAGATAACACATTTACACAGATGAAAATGTGTATCTTTCAAGTGACAAAATACATATTTGACAAATCCGCAAATTATCTAGTCATGAAAGGAAGTAAGTTCTTCTCCCACAGTCCTGCAATCTGTTAAGTGCATGGGCATGTCCCAAACTCATTTTAAGAACTGCCTTCTGTGCTCTCAATATTCTACTAATTTATATAAAAGAACACATTTCCCCGTAATATTAACGGTGAAGCCCTTGGGAATCCAAGTATGAGTAGCAGACAAACTGTACAGCGGAACATCGTGGCTCCCTTTTTTTACTGACTGAAGTTTCACTTGACTGACTTACCTGATGTCCATTTTAAGTAGAAACAATATTTTCCTGCAGGGACCTTTTTTTTCTGGGGAGTAAGGTGCAGGAACACACAACACTTCACAGGTAAGATGAAAGAAAACAAGGAACACTTTGAGGAGACATCAGTTACAGCAAGTGCAGATTTACAAAAGGGATGTAGGGACTCCAACATCCTTGCCTGTTATGGTCTATACATCCCAGAAATAGCCACATGACTGAACAGCTTCTTTCTATCCACTCTGTAATCCTATCTGCCCCTTTATTAGTAAAAGATGCTGTAGAAGAATGAGTGGGATGTGAAGGTGAGAGTTAATAGGTGAAAAGAGTCATGATGCAGTAAGGTGAATTCAGTGAGTTAAAGCTCAGGGTTTAAACCCCTGAGTGTGATAAGCTGTGCAAAGAGAATGCTGAAAAATAATCCATTGCTTCTGTGAATGTTACTGCCATCAGCAGCCATTTCTGGTCCATTTAAGAAAATACATAATCTCACCTGTCTTTGGTAGAGGGTAGCTGACGTTAAGCAAGTCTTCCAGGAATGAAAATATTGGGCCTGTGATATTTAAAGCATAGTCAACATACCCATTTGCAACTGCCTCTTTCCGAGCCCAAATACGTATCTGCAATGAAAGAAGGGAAGTATTATTTCAGACAACTCTTGAGTTTTCATTTTCTTCTCTTCTGTGAATCATTTTTCGCAGATGCTGTCTGTCCACACCATTAAAAGCAATGAAGCTTTTAATGAAAAATTTCAAACTCGAGTTTTGCTGAACCTAACAAAATGTGGCACAGAGCCTAATCCTGATAAAATCTAGGAGAGCTCCAGCGTCTCAAAAGGACCAAGACTTGAATGCAATTATACATTGCTGGAACAAGCCAACTTCTGGTATTTCTTTTCTTAAATGGAAATTGCTGTTAAAGTTTTTAAAACCACACATCTTAACCCAATGTATTCTAGCCAGGGAGTCTTGGTGACAAACTTTCCTTCAGACCACCACTATTTCCCTGAAAAGAGTGAAATGGATGTTCAGAGTGCATTTGTTATCCAAACATACACATGTTTCCTCTGGAACTTTCTCACAACCTGAAATAGACCGCTGGACTCTCAGTGCTGCTGGAGAAAACAGGTGACATCTGAGCAAATGATATCTGTACTTCTGAGTAACAGCAGCAAGCAAAGACTTCCCCTCCCATGCCCATTTGCTATGTCATGCTACTGAAGAGGGCAGCTGCTTTCCCAAGGTGATGAGCAGGCTAAGAAAAGGTTTCTGTTATCTCAGTATCTTTGGATACAAGACACCCCCCCACACGAGTCCAGCAGCAAAAAGTCACTCCATTTCTTGCATCTAAATGCAACACATGGCCTTCCAGGGAGCTGCACAGCCAAATGCCAAAAGTGTGGTTGGTAAGCATCAGGGTTTACTTTGCAAAGGTTGTAAATAACCTACTAGTAATGACAAAACAGACACAAGAAACATGCTGTCACAAATAGTGGGGAGGTGTTAAGTTGAGCATCTCTGCAACCACAGGAGAGAAAACCCTCTCCCCTCCATCTCACAGAGCACACAGAAAAAGGCACCACCACCAGAGCTGTAAGCATCCAGCATGTTTTATACAGGAGACGGCTCTATGACAAGTTGCAGTGGGCTGACCCAGGCTGGAGGCCAGCTGCCGCCAAAGCCGCTCTATCATAACCCTCCCCAGCTGGGCAGGGGAGATAAAATTTAATGAAAGGCTCCTGGGTCAAGATAAGGACAGGGAGACATCACTCACCAGTTACTGGCAAAAGAGACTCAACTTGGGAAAACTGATGTGATTTACTACCAAACAAATCAGGATAGTATAATGAAAAATAAAACAAAATCTAAAACGCCTCCTCTCACCCCTTCCTTCTTCCAAGGCTCAACTTCAGTCCCCATTTCTCTCCCTCCTCCCTCCCCAGAAGCAGAGGGGAATGGAGAATGGGAGTAGGGGTTAGTTCATGACACATTGTTTCCACCTCTTCTTCTTCCTCAAGGGGAGGACTCCTCACGCTCCTCCCCTGCTCCACCATGTATCTCCATGGGCTGCAGGGGGACAGCCTGCCTCACTATGGTCTTCTCCATGGGCTGCAGGGGAATCTCTGCTCTGACACTTAGAGCAGCCCCCAGCCCCATTTCTGCACTGACCTTGGTGTCTGCAGGGCTGTTTCTCTCACATCTTCTTACTCCTCTCTCTGGCTGCAATTGCTCTTGGTGGGGTTTGGGGTTTTTTTCCTTCTTAACTACACTATCCCAGAGGCACTACCACCGTCTCTGATGGGCTTGGCCTTGGACAGCAGCAGATCCATATCTTGGTGCTGGCCAGCATGGGCACTGTCAGACACAGGGGAAGCTTCTAGCAGCTTCTCACAGAAGCCACCTCCGTTACCCCCCGCTCCCAAAACCTTGCCACGCAAACCCAATGCAGACACACTAAGTCAAATCTTCACTTGATAAAGGAGCTAATACTGGGCTTCATAGGTCACCTTTGCACTGTCCTCTCACCTTACCCCATCTTTTCCCAGTAGGATGACAGCAGAATAGCCATGAAACTAACTAATTACAGAATCACAGAATTCTAGGGGTTGGAAGTGACCTCTGGAGATCATCTAGTCCAACCTCCCTGCCAGAGCAGGATCACCTACAGCAGGCTGCACAGGACAGTGTCCAGGTGGGGTTGAACATCATCAGAGACAGAGACTTTAAAACATCTCTGGGCAGCCTGTCCCAGTGCTCTACCACCCTCACAGTAAAGAAGTTCCTCCTCATGGTTAGGTGGAACTTCCTATATTCAAGTTTATGCCCATTGCCTCTTGTTCTGTCACTGGGCACCACTGAAAAAAGACTGACCCCATCGTCCGGACACCCATTCCTCAAGTATTTGTAAGCACTGATAAGATGCCCCCTCAGTCTTCTCTAGGCTAAAAAGTCCCAAGTCACAGAATCATAAAACTATCTTGGTTGGAAGGGGCCCTTTAGATCATCAAGTCCAACCACCACCCTAACCTGCCATCCACTACCACTACACCTTAAGCCTAAGCTTCAATCTAACTGTCTTTTAAATACCATCAAGGATGGAGACTCCACCATGCTATCCTTCATTGCTTTATGCTTGCATTTACTACTTATTTTGGAACATCTTTCTCCTATTAACTTTCAGCAGAAGAAGGGAAGTGAAATATCCAGTGCCAACAGAGTATATTGTTTAACAGATTCCCTCAAGAATCTTTGGCTATTCTAATGTAAAAATAAACTGAATACTCACTGATGAAGAAGCCTTAAACACAAAACACTCCTTTTTGGAAGCTAAAAATTTATCTCAATGCAGAACAAAATGTTAAAATGCTAGTATACAAAGTGCTTGGCGCACAGTATCACTCCTACTGATGTCATGGTCCTGCTCACCAAGGAGGCACTGAACTTCAGTGGTTTGCCACAGCAGTGGAATGGGTATTTTTTCCAACTGAGTGAGCTAACAAGGTAACACCCTGAATTATGACCAGTACTTTCTGCAGCACAGCGGGAATTTTAACATACAGAGCCCATACCTATTTGTGGAATTGCATGAAGTGAGCAGGACAGGACAGTAAAATAATTGTCCTAAAGGAAAGCTTTCTGCTGAACTATCTGCAGGATAACCGTTGGTGGGTTCGCCACATAAGCGAATAGTTTTGGAATGGAAAGTACAGTTAATGTCACTGATATCTTCTAAAGCAGGAGATGTACCACAGAACACATCTCTGTTGTAAAATGCTATAATGTGTTATGCAGCCTCATCTTTACCTCATTTCCCCGCTCAGTTCTGGTGACATAATCAAAGTCACAAATCACAAAAGCAGTCAAGTAAGTTGACATTTTCAGTGAAGTGTTAAATGTGGTAACAGTCCACAGGCTTCCATTCTCATCCTTCATTTCAGATACATCTAGAAAAAATATCAAAGAAATACTCAAACCATTGCTCCTCCATAACAAACAAGGACTTTTGTGTTTTCTGCATGTTTTTTTACACATCTCTTTAATATGCTGTATTTCTGCACTAACTTCATACGTTTCAGGTAGATGAGAAGTAGCCAGACTCATTGGTACTGCCACATACCAGGGCACTTCCATGTGAACACCAAAAATCCACTCCTGAGATTCTTAACCAAAGTCTTGGAAGGATATCAAACTGGGTCCATTTTAGGATGTGAGCAGACTGTGGACAACGTATCCCATGCTGCATATATCTATAATATATGATCTATTATGATTAAAATATAGGTCATATGTGCCCAAGAATTATGAAATACTTCATCAGATCCCTCCCGTCTACATGAGAGACACAGACCAGATTGTTGGGAGAATACAATGCTTCAAGCTGTTCTACAGAGATGCCCATCCATTATAATCTAATTTCTTAGCTTCTGTGCAAAATCTCTAAAACTTCCTTTTATGGCTGAAAATTATTTAGGTGAAAAATAAAGATTCATGGCACTGAACTGCAGAAAAAAAAAGCTATTAAGAAGGAGGCAAGAGATCCAACAGATTTCTGCAGGAATATTAATTTATGTAATTTATTTGGAAACTTCTACCCTACATGCATGGGACAGGAAGACCATCTCCAGAGCCTTACAGTCTTCTCATTCTTATTTTGCACATACACAGAAGGATATAGTGTCTGTGCCAGGCAAAATGATTTGTTGTGTGTTCCGAACATGCCTTAGGATCTACTCAGAACAAAAGGAATCCCTTAATGCATGACCACAAGCTTTATGTACTGGGGCTGCTATTTTGTTTTAAGCAGATGTGACACAGTAAGACAGACACACGGACTAAGCGGTGACCTATGCAACCTCCAGACACTGGAGGAGAGCACAAGGCAACTGACCAAGCTTTGGACTTACTGCCATCAGAGACAGTCACTATGAACAACTATCTCTGAGTTTTTCACTTCACAGGCACAGATTTTTTGCACAATTTCAAGGCATTAGAACACGGACAACAGAACACTGCTGTACTGGACAACACGGTCTGTTCAGATAAATTGCGCTCTTTTAAAAGTAATTTAGGGGGAAGGAAAAAACCACATTAGTCTACTTACTGTTTACCTACCAATAGCAGGCATGTTGGAAAGAGCCACATAGCTTGGGTCATGGATAATTCTGATATTAAATGTGGCCTTCAAGGCAGGTTCATCAAAACATGGATAAACAGTCCTGGCATATGTTGGTTCCAGTTGGGATGCAACCAGCAAACTGCATTAAAAACACAAGTAAGATTAATCCAGCATGCTACAGTCAATCAAAATCAATATACGGTCCATGAAAACACCAAATCAGGAAAAGTAAGAAGTGAATCACATAGATAAGCAAATTTGGAAATGTTCTGTTTATTACTTAAAGCTGTGATCAAATCCCTGTGCCCAACAGTCAGTTCAGTCTCGATGCTTCTACAGAAAACCAGTCCTTTTTAATTAGTGGTTTTTGGGTTGGGTTTTTTTTTCCTCCACACACAGGCCTTTTGCAGATACCTTATTTTAAATATTTGCACTTTTCTGGTTTGTTTATCAAGACAGAGCTGAATAGAGTTTTGCACACCACAGGCCAGTGCTCAAAAGTGATACAATGCCCAGTGCTAATTTCGTAATTAGGACCTCTCTGTAGATCTGCTTCTCTCTCTATTGCATCCACTTTTATTTTAATGGCACATGTGAACAAAAAATCGTAACAACTGTAAAGCCATTGAATACACACACACACTTGCACACTTCTGCCAAACCACACAGAGAAGAGCCCCAGTGCTATCCCAGTGCACTGGCAAGCCTGGGAGAGTACCCAGGAGGATCCTTTTCCACTGTGAGCTATGGAGCCTTGCCTCACTTGGGCAGATGGCTGTGACACTCTGTGAGGGACGCACTCCTCCTGTCTGAACTGACTGAATTCTGGTGCAGGAAGATGCTCATCAAGAAAGGCTAACAAAACTTAACCTGTTGTGTGAGACTATCAGTGGGAACCGAGCAACAACCCAAAAACCACGTTTGGCTGGAGACTGGGCTGATGTGCATGCAGAACTGTATTAACAGCATAAAATCCAATCACAGATCAACCACTTTACACTATAAATATTTGCAGCCATCAGGGTCCGTTGAGCTCTTCCTCTGGAGCAGCTGGCTGCATAGCAGTGACCTCCCCTTGAGAAGGGACACCTCTCAAAGGCCACCCCTCAATGCTGAGAGATCCCTTTAGAATCACAGAATCATAGAATCATAGAATGGCATGGGATGGAAGGGACCCCAAGGATCATAGAGCTCCAACCCGCCTGCCACAGGCAGGGACACCAACCTCCACGCCTGGATCTACACAAGGTTCCCCAGGGCCCCATCCAACCTGGCCTTGAACACTTCCAGGGGCGGGGCACCCACCCTCTCTCTGGGCAGCCTGTTCCAGCACCTCACCACTCTCTTTGTAAAAAACTTCCCCCTAACATCTAATCTGAACCTTCCTTCCTTTAGCTTTAATCCATTCCCCCCTGTCCTGCCATTGTCTACCCTTCTAAAAAGTTGATTCCCCTCCTGTTTCTCTGCTCCCTTCAGGTACTGGGAGGCTGCAATGAGGTCCCCCCTGCAGCCTTCTCTTCTCCAGGCTGAACAAGCCCAGCTCCTTTAGCCTCTCTTTCTTCACAGGGAGGTGCTCCAGCCCTCTAATCATCCTCATGGCCTCCTCTGAACCCTCTCCAACAGTTCCACATCTTTCTTGTATTGGGGCCCCAGATCTGGACACAGGACTCCAGATGGGGCCTCACAAGGGCAGAGTAGAGAGGGACAATCACCTCCCTGTCCCTGCTGGCCACCCCTCTCCTGATGGAGCCCAGGATACCATTGGCCTTCCGAGCTGCAAGAGCAGCTGCTGGCTCATGTTAAGTTTCTCATCTACCAGAATCCCCAAGTCCAACCCAAGCAACAGTCATTAGCTTTCTGCTTCTGTGGACAAATGCCAGCAATGCTTTCCACCCAGTTCCGAAGGCCAGCCCTCCAGGACTCCTTCACTTTTGAAACAGATTTGGCTGCTGCCATTGTTACAGCTGTGCTACCTAATTCTGCTCACAATCGATCTAAGAAACCCAGGGCTGAAAGCATCAGCAGCTCATCTACACTGTATCATCCTCACTGATGTCAGGGAGCTGAGTTTATCAATGGGGTGGCATTTAAAAGAACACATGCAAAACAGCATTGGTGGAGGGAACTAACTTAAGGGTTAACAACAAAGCAATTATTTAGCTTAAACCATATATAACTTTAGCCGTTGTGTAAGATGAAAAACATGATGCCCTTGCTAAAACATATATAACTTTAACAACTGAGTAAGATGAAAAAACAGGAACCTAGCAGAAAGAACTTGCTGAGAAGATGGAACAGACATGCTGACCTTGTTAAAAAAGCCCATCTAAGCAAGTTTTGGGGAAAAGGTGAAAAGTGCTCAGCAAGAAAGACATATAGCCTTCATCCCTGAGACCCCTGCCCACGACCACCAGGATGCACTGCGTGTGCACAGATAAAGGCAGAGACTATGGAAATGATTTCTTGGAACAGCTTTGAATAACCCAACATTTTCTTGGGATTCTTATGTATATGCATGGCTTTGTGTAATAAGGATTAGACTGCTTGCTGAAATGGTGTGCAAGTTAGGAGGTGCAAGCGCCCTTGCACCCAGCACTGCAAGAAACATACCTGCTTTATAACTCTTGGTGAGCTGTGAAGCTAAGTTTCCGCAAGTCACCATGTTGGTTCATGGTGCCTACTGGGACCACAACATCTATTGTGAAGTGAGGAATGGCTCAACAGAGCACAGCACAGTGTATTCGCCTTCTTGCTTGTCACCTCAGGGAAATTTTCTTTACAGACCTGGTTCTCTGCAGAGCCAAGTGTGTGCTTTGCTGCCAACCACCAGCCGCCTTACTGAATGCAGCTGAAACTTCACCTGAAACCGAAGCATCACCTCCTCTCCTCCTTTACCCTGTCTGATGACAGAAAGTGACTTAAACTTCTACAAAGGTTGCACAGGAGCAGCAAAAGTGACAGGTCCCTTTCTCAGGGCAGTCAATCAATGGCAATACTCTATCTCCTTCCTGTGCAGCAAAGCATGTGTTGGCACATTCAGTTGTGCCATCAATCGCAGCTTGGTTCTAGGAAACACTGAGCAACCCCCCCAACTGCAAATTCCCCCAGCCAGTGTCATTACTGAGTCAGGAGCCTCCGTACCAGCAGAAACTGATGCAGACACTTAGCAAATCTGCCCACTAGTAATTCTTGTTCAGGAATACAAAACAGGTTATTCTGGGCAAAAGCACTGTGATATCAAAGAAATCTGAGGACAGATTAAATGTTACTTTTCAGTAGGACTCCAATGAAAAAGAAAACTGGGCATGTTTCACAGAATCACAGAATCACAGAATCACAGAATGACATGGGTTGGAAGGGACCCCAAGGATCACAGAGCTCCAACCTGCCTGCCACAGGCAGGGCCACCAACCTCAGACCTGGATCTACACAAGGTTGCCCAGAGCCCCATCCAACCTGGCCTTGAACACTTCCAGGGGCGGGGCACCCACCCTCTCTCTGGGCAGCCTGTTCCAGCACCTCACCACTCTCTTTGTAAAAAACTTCCCCCTAACATCTAATCTGAACCTTCCTTCCTTTAGCTTTAATCCATTCCCCCCTGTCCTGCCATTGTCTACCCTTCTAAAAAGTTGATTCCCCTCCTGTTTCTCTGCTCCCTTCAGGTACTGGGAGGCTGCAATGAGGTCCCCCTGCAGCCTTCTCTTCTCCAGGCTGAACAAGCCCAGCTCCTTTAGCCTCTCTTTCTTCACAGGGAGGTGCTCCAGCCCTCTAATCATCCTCATGGCCTCCTCTGAACCCTCTCCAACAGTTCCACATCTTTCTTGTATTGGGGCCCCAGATCTGGACACAGGACTCCAGATGGGGCCTCACAAGGGCAGAGTAGAGAGGGACAATCACCTCCCTGTCCCTGCTGGCCACCCCTCTCCTGATGGAGCCCAGGATACCATTGGCCTTCTGAGCTGCAAGAGCAGCTGCTGGCTCATGTTAAGTTTCTCATCTACCAGAATCCCCAAGTCCTCCTCAGCAGGGCTACTCTCAAGGAGCTCTTCTCCCAGTCTGTATCTATGTCTGGGATTCCTCCAGCCCAAGTGCAACACCTTACACTTGGCAGTGTTGAACCTCATTAGGTTCACCCGGGCCCACCTTTCCAGCCTGTCAAGATCCCTCTGGATTCACACATTTTACTTAAGTAAGTGGTGTTTCAAACACACACTACCTCCTATCATTCGTCAGAATGAGTCATTGTTGGGGCTTTCGTATTGGGGTTTTTGTCAGTGTTTTTTAAGGTGGAGGGTTTTGCATGAACTGAATAACGAGCAAACTCTTTTCCACACTGCAATATTAACACAAAACAAATTACCCAAAAGGAAATTTTTTTTTAAGGCCAAACATTGCCTAAGCAGACAAATAAATTCCTCTCTTAAGCCTACAGTTTTGTGCACAGTTTTCACTTTCTTTTTTCATAACTATCATATAATGTCTCCTTCCCCTAGTAAAACAAAATCCAAGCCACAGTACTTTTAGATAATGAGAAACAGCTAAGAGGCTCTCTTAGCCTAAATCTTTGACAATTTATACTAAACAGTTGTATTTATTCAGTTGGTATCTAAAAACAGGAAAATGAGGAATGCATCCTGTACTGTGCATGAACGCCTAGCATACACCATTTCACTAGATTACAAAAAACCAGCATCACTGTTACAGAAATGTGTTATGCTGATGCAGAAAATTTACTCTTCTAAAAATGCCTTCTCATTAAAGTGTGTAATTTGTAATATCGATAGCATTACACTGGGGGGTTTATGTTAACATATTTTATGTCTGACTTCTTCCGCCTAAAAAAATATGTAAGAATGAAACTGTAAAATGCACCCTGAAGTGGCTCGGACAAGCAAGCAGAACCCTGCTCTGTGCAGCAGCTGCCCACAACACCTGGTCTGTTCTTCAGACAAACGGTGCTCAGCACTAACACGCAGCTTAAGAAACACCAGACCTATTACTTGATCTGATTTCTGTCCTGTGCCTTCAAAGGTCTTACCCACGGATCTATATAAAACAGAGCTAAGAAGGACTTCAAATGCCCTGCTCTGAGGCAAACCAACCGTACTAATACTGTTCCCTCTGCCCTCATTCTAGTAATCAGTGCAGAAGCAATTGGTAAAAATCAGTGCAAGGACTGTATGCAATTACATTTCAGGATGCCTGTTAAGAGCAGCCCTATCCAACCAAGTATTTTATGGAAGTTGCATGGGATATGTGCAGAGTGGCTATGAAGCAAAATCCTCACTGGACTCTGAAACACTGGTGTGCACTGTGACACAGAGCTTGCACTTTACAGTACACTCTACAGGGATCCTCTAACCCTGGGATTAGAGGTTACATGAGCTCATTCAGAGCAGCGCAACATTTCTGTGCAGAACAATGCTACAGCAAATCTCCTGAATTGTGTATGTTTGAGCTAGTGCTACTCAAGCAGGACAAAGTTGGTTTCTGTATCTTCCTGACAACCTGGGTCCTGCGTGAAGTCTCCCAGCTATATGCAGAATACAGATTCCCCATTTCAACATGAAAGCCTTCAAATACTTCATGCTGGTGAAGTGGGAGCATCCTCCTTTGCGGCATCCTTTGCTCCTGCAAGCACTGCATGTGTAAGCTGTGTGCTATCTGTAAAGAGTGCTCACATTTTCCACGGTTTTCTTCTGTAAATAAGACCAGATCAGGTGGGTAGTACAAATCATCAGCAACAGTAAAAAAATAGTCAGTCATCAAACTGATAACAAACATGTTGGAAATTCAGTGACGTTTGGGCTTCAGTTTATTCTGTTTTCCACAGGTTGGTACCGCTGAGAATAGCTGTCTCAGCCCACAGCTTTCCCACACCACCTTGCCAGTGCGCTCTGGTTCCAACTTGGAGAGAGGACTTTATGTTAACTACCTACCTCTGCCAGCATGCCAAGAGCAGTGTGGATGCCTGACCAAGAAAAAAAAATGCGAAGCTCGCCCTTCTGTGCTTAAACTCTTCTGAAACAAGATGTCTCTCTAGGGGCTCCACAAGCACTGATGGCAAAAAAACACTAAGACTTGGCATGCATGCAAGAAATACAGGAGCTCGCCTAACCACTGATAAATGGCACATTGTCTGTTACAGATGGTGGTTTAAGTTGCAAGCCAAAGTCAGAAGACCGTGCAGGAATCAGACCCTGAAGATCTGCTGGATCCAGGTACATGTCACCATAGAAGAGCTCCAGGACAATCTGCTGGACTTAATGGTCTCCTCGCAGAATAATAACTGGCTTTGTACTGAACAGCTGAAGGGCACTGAATGTTTTCAAATCGCTCCTCCTGATATATAATCCATTAGAATCCAACTTTTTCCATCATTAAGAGCTTGCTAGAGCTTACAGACTGTATCTATCAAAACATACCCCTTCACTGTAACAGGACCCCATCAGATTAGGTAGCTGCTGGTAAAGTGATGACTTAATTCTTAGTGAAGGAAAAAATAACACCATACTGTTGAATACTCCTGATTCGGAGAGCCTTTTTAAAGAGAAGATATATGCAAAATCCTTTCAAGAATATCAGGAATGTGTGCTGGAACAAGTAACCAAAACAGTACATTATATCTGCAATCAATGGATTTCCTTTGATTTATTTCAGTGTCTGAATGCCACTGGCATCTCTTTAACCATACTGCAGTCTCACATTTCATTAGTGCTTTGTGATGATCTAAGAATGGAAGTGAACAATTGTCATAAATGCTTTGAACAACTATACACAGTACCTTAATGCCTTAAAAACATTTTTTCTTATTTTCTACTGTGGCAGCACAGCTGGCAATAGCTTTTTTTTTTTCTTTTTTTCCTTCAACCCCCTGAATTTTACAGTCAGAATCAAAACAGTCTAACTCAGGGTTTCTTAGATAAGACTTGATTTAATTAATACAGCGTAAGGAAGAACACTGATACAATATTAAGTAACTGAATGCTTATTCATTCCTCAATTATTTGGAATTTCTAGATTTTCCTTAACTCAAAAGTTGCACAAATAATCCTGCGAATGACAATCAGCAAATGAAGGAATAGCAACTGAAAAAAGACAAAACCAATTTCCTAAAAATACTAAGTACCATACTGCATTCTTCTCTAAGGCTAACCAACTTATCTTACTCTTAAAAAAAATAAAGTCTGCATAAGTTAATTTTTCCAGATGTGGCAGACAATGGTATCGGTAAAGATTTATGCAAGAGCTGGCAACTGAAAAGCCAACTCATATTTGCGGAAAAAACACACAGTATTCCTCCATTTGAACAAAAACAACTTTATTTCGTGGTTTCTTATTACTGCTGCTCACAGACTATGTATGGATGGATCTTGCGGGTAACTGAATATTACCTGCTTGAACAAGAAGTCTATGAACTGCTAAGATTCGGCTTATTTTAGTGGACTGTAGGCTAGGAGCCAGGAACACTTGAATTTTAACTCTAGCTTTCCTTCTGGCTCACTGACTGCTGACCCTCAGCAATTCATGACATCTTAAATCATTAAGGATTAAATAACTTTAAAGTTAGCTAATTATCTGCTTCTCCTATTTCAAGAAACTTGTCTTCAGCCAGAGCTATCTGATCCATAATCCTACGTTTCACCAGTCTTCAGCAAGTTTCACAAACGTAAGTTTCTAATGTGATTCACCTTGAGAAGATTCCCAGTAAAAAAAGAAGCATTATTTTGAGGGTGAAAATATGTTTTAGATGACTGACTGCCTGATAAGCTCACACTGGCCCAGTATGTGTTCTGCAGCTCAAAATAAAGTAGAAAGGAAAGCACCCTAGTAGCACTCACTGAGGAAACAACCAGCGGTGGTGCGAGGCCAGAACAAAGACTCTGAGATGCACTGCAGCTCCCAGAAACTGGGTATAGGTATTGTCTGACCTCTCGCTGCCAGTCCAACACACAGAGAGACTAGAAATTGTCCAGAAAATGTTGATTGACCAGACCAGAAACTCTCCCCTCTGCCAAAGCCAGGACCCCGTCCGTCAGACCCTCGGGAAGGCCTCCTAGGCTAACTCCAGAGCAGCTGCTCCTCACCAGCCTCCACAAATGAGATCTCTGCACACCAGCTCAGCGTGGTCCTCACGAGCCACCGCGGTGTGGATCAGATCAGCTGCTGAAGGAAAGCCAGGGCAGCCTAGCTGGTGCTCTCCGGAGAGGAGAACGACCGTCATGGAGCACAAACCCGAGCTGCTGACGCGCTTTCCCGGCAGCAGCGACGTACGTACACCTGGGGCAAGGCGCGCTCCGGGCAGCCCGCCGTGCAGAGCAGTCGTCTCTCCTGCCACCCAAGGCAGCGAACTGCTCCCACAAGAGCCGTCCGGCACTGGTACCGTCTGCGAGGTGCCGTCCGCGGAGAGGCAGCGGCTCCCGGAGCTGCGTCCGCCGCCTCTCCGCGCCCCGGCCGACCCCTCCGGTGCCGTCGGCTCAGGGGCGCGGGGTCCCCGGGGCGGCCGGCGCCGCCTACCTGCTGCGTCCCTGGTCGGTGTAGCGGGTGAGGAAGAGCCCGTCGAGGTCCTCCTCCAGCCAGCCCTGGAAGCCCAGCTGAAGCACGTAGCGGCGCCCGGCCCGCAGCCGCTCGCGCAGCTCCAGCACCACCACCTCGTCTGCCGGCTCCTGCCGCAGCCCCGCCACCTCCACGGCGGCGCCCGGCTCGGGCAAGGGACCGCGCAAAGCGGGGGTCCCGGTGCTGCGCAGCCCGGAGCTATGCAGCACCGCCGCGTCCGTGTCCTGCCGGCAGCGCACCGTGATGTTCACCTGCCCGCTGAAGGAGAAGGGCCCTGCCTGGCCCGGCCGCATCCGCGGCCACAGTTCCAGGTCGTAGTGCAGCGGCAGGAGGTCGCCGGGCAAGCGGCGGCCGGAGCCGCCGGCGGGAGCGGGCCCCGGCGGGTCTGTGGGGCCGGGGGCAACGGGCGAGGGGGCCGGCGGCGGCGGCGCCTCCTGCCGGCAGCGCCCGTAGAGGGCGGCGAGCGCCAGCAGCGCGGCCAGCAGCGCCAGCAGCAGCGCGGCCAGCAGGGCGGCGGCCCTCCGCCCCAGGTACAGCCCGCGGCCGCCGCGGGGACCCATCCCCGCCGCTCTGCGCCGCCCGACGGCCCGCGCCGCCCGGTACTTACGGGGCGGCGGCGCGGGGGAGTGAGCGCATCTGAGGGCGGGACGCGCCGGGCCGGGCCGGGCTAGGGGAGATGGGTGTCCCCCTCTTTGGGAAGCCGCTCCCGCGAGGGCTGCCGCCGCGGGCGCGCAGCGCGGGGATCCGCAGCCCCCTCGCCGCAAAGGTAGCAGCCTCAGCCGGCGACCCCCGCGGGCTGTCCTCGTCCCGCCTGGCTAAGGGAGCATCCTGCAGCGGGACAAGGCGGCAGGCACCTAGCTGAGCAGCGGCTCCTAGAGCGGGAGCGGAGGTGGCGATGATGCTGGGTGGGGACCGTGCCGGAGGACCCCCGGCTATGAGTCGTAACAGCGCTGCCCGGACAGACCGCACCGTTCGGGCGGACGGCGTTGCACACGCGGTTTGTCGGTACTGCCGGGCTGGGGCCGGGCGCAGAGGCGACGGCTCGGGACTGCCGAAAGCGCCGGTACGCCGTCGAGCTGGGGGCTCCCCGCGCCCTGGCGGGAGCGGACAGAGATAAGAAGCGAACCCAGAAATACTTGTGCTTTTCCAGCACCGCAAGGAATGGCAAGAGATGAGAACCGATGAGAAAACTCGTGCGCAGTTCTTGAGGCGCGCAGCGTTGTGGCTACAGGGGATGGGCTCCTGGGGGAGACTTACATGCGGAAAGATTCGGGAGAAGGACATCGACGCTGAAAAAATATTTGGTACATTAAAAAAACCCAAACAAACCGAACCAAAAAACCCTCGAGCAGTTCGGTTTCTGATAAATCGTCCTCGTTTAGAGCCTTGCCTCCCTGTTCGGTACAGTTGAGGCTGTAAGCATCACTGCGCTGTGCAAACGGAGTTAACCCTTTTACAATCAATAGGTATAATCCTGTGTTCCCAGTTAAAGATACACTTAAAGGGCTTGTCAAATTGAGGCCAGATTGCTAGTGAGATTGTGAAATTAAACCTTTGTGACTTTGTGAAACTCGCCTGTTATTTTGCTCAATCGCATCTCCCCTTCAAAATCCCGATGAGCCATGCATTAACGGGAGCAGTAGCCAGGAACGGTGGCCTTCGCGTGACATTGCCTTTGACACCTTTTAAGCTCAATTACAAGCAGGTTTTCCCCTTTCTATCTCTTTAATTATTTTTTTTAATCCCGCGTCCCTGTCCCGTCTTCCCGTCTTCCCCTCCCCCTCTCCCCCGCCCCCCCGCATTGTTTTAAACCCAAGTCAATTCCCTGCGGCTTGTAGTTCACACAACAGCCACCCCCAACACCAAACAGCTGTCTGAAAGACTGAGGCATTGGATTAGATACGATAGTCCGTTTTTCCTCCAGTTATAGATGAGCTGACTGAAGGTTATCCCTTCTGCTCATTTAATTGGTCATGTACACGATGCAGCTTTCCTCACACAGGGCACAGTGTGGCTGGCTGTTACAGGTCTAAGGAACAGACCTGAGCCACTGGACAGAAAACGTTTCTGGTCCCACAGAAGACCATAATCTGTTGTTTACCTGACACTTGAGTGACAGAGGGGAACTAGCTTGTCCTGCTGGCTATGGGCAACTCCCATCCTTCTCATCTCACCTGCCATCTGCCCTTATGTCTTTGCCGTTGTTAAGCATTAGCTTCCCAACAGGCTGTCTTCTGGCACTGGCCCATCTTCTTATCATTTGTTCCACACAGCTTGACTGTGTTTCTTTTTACATGCTTCTTTTCTCATTTCGTTCTCATTTACTTCAGTCCTCCCCACCCACACTCTGAGACCTGTTTCTGCTCCTTGAGTTCAGACCTCTGTACTCTTTCCTCTTAACCCATCACCCTTTCACCCTTCTGTCCTTGCACGTGCCTCATATACCTCTACTCTTCATCTTGCACATCAGCAGCTTCTCAGTTTTCACCTAGCATGTTTAACAACATTATATTAAGACTTTACAACAATCTCCAACCAAATTCTTGGAGGTCACTGGACCTGCAGACCTGACCCAAATTCCCTCAAGCAAGTATGACCTGCTACAGATCACTTAAAAGATTTCACAGAAAATGTTTCCAGGTGCTTAGGAAAGTATATTTTCCCTTTTACTGTCACTGTAATTTTGGGAAGCAGATTATTGTGTCAGGCCACACAGTTGCTTCATCTTGTTGGAGCGCTGATGCACTGCAGACTGTGTAAGAGGAATGATCAAGAGCTCCCAGAAAGATCAGGAAAGAAAAGCCAGTGCTACAAAGGAGCTGATGGGAAGAAATCATAGAAGTGCAACATATTTCTAAGGCAAGAGCCTAGACATAGACAGTTGTGGAGGAATTGAGTGCCCTGCTTTCCGAATGTTTTTTTACACATCCTCGACATTGTTCAGTAAAACCATCTTCTTCCACTCACCCATTCAAAACAAAGCACAGGCAAAAGCAAAACTGTGAGGCATTTCATTCCACGTGTGTGCATACAAGCAGAGCTGCTCTGTAACAAGCCTGCGAGGCGTGCAGGCCCCACGGGAAAGCTACCCTTTTCAACGGTGCAGGTAAGTTTTAAAGTTTACCGTTCACATCCATGAAATGTACTTCATTTTCTCTTCTTCGCAGCAGACAGTGCAAACCTGCTTCTTTCCTCAGCTAACGGATAATAAAACCACAACACTTACAAGTGAGAGCTGGTATTTCAAGCAGTGTTGCCTGGCTGTGGTGACTTATAACAGCTCCTTACAAGGCGATGGATGGGCGAAGGCTTTGAGCGGTCCCCAGCTGCGCTCTCCCCTGTGTGGGAGCACACCCGTGCACCTGTTTGAAATGGGGAATTATTTTGCACACGGTACAAAATGTGTCAGCAGCTTCTGTTGCAAATGTGAAACTCTTTTGCGGAGTTAAGATGTCTGAACGGCACGTTTCTGAAGCTGAAGCTGCAGGAGGTCCTGGGCCAGGGGCACTCTGGCCACAGCAGTTCAGGCACAGTCTTTTGTTGCGGCTGTAGCTCAGCTCGGTCCTGACCTTGGATGGAAACAGGAGGCTCATGTTTAAGCCGGCAGAAGCCTCTAGTACACATCTGAAGGTGGGAGTGAATCACCTGTTATAAAAGGAGTCAGATAGCTCTGTCACTCTGAAGGACACCAAAGCATCTGACAAACTTCACTCTCTCTGTCCAGGCAAAGGGGTCTGTGCCATGCTCACTAACTGTTCAAAGTCTCATTGGTGTCTGATGAATTTTTATCCAAAATGGTCATGTATCACAGCACGGGATCTACTACCCACTAAATGTACAGTAATGTAAATAGCACTTCATGTTCCAGCTGCCTAAGAGATTTGAGATGAGATTTCAATTAGCAAAATATTACTATGAACCATACATAAAGTTTGTCAAGATCTTAATATTTTCAGGTTAATTGCATTGTTTTAATTAAAAAATACTGTTTTATCATAATAAATGATATATGCTGGATGCTAAGATGAAGAATAATCACATTCTTATGTAATGCAAAGCAATTGAGCAATTGTTAGGCTGAAAGATGATTCATTATTGGTGACCCGCTCAACCTGATTTGAGAACTTCTGAGTGATGGCATATATGGCAATTCCAGCAGTTGGAGTTGTGAGTCATCAGCAGTCACAAAGTGTGTTTTTTAGCAGAACTGTGAATCTTGTTTCCTCCAAGTTTTGGGGAGGTGCCTGATTTTTTTTCTACATTTACAAAGTCAGACCAATTCTCCTGTGCACGAGGGATCCATGTGCACCACGTACATCTGTGAAATTTCTGTATTTTTTTTTAGCTTTGTCTGCCTGTTTTATGCACAGTAATTTGCTCTGCATAATTTATTATCTTTCTTTAACAGAACCAATAACAGAGCCAACAATGCTGTAATGCCTGGAAGTATCTGTGATAAGAGCTATTCTACAGGAGATGCTGAAGTTGCAGGCTTTTGCTTTGAAGGTTTAGTGGATATTTCAGGTTTCCCAACCATCTGAAGTAAGAAGCATGAGTTACAGATGGACATACATAGTATAGCTACAAATAAGTGCAATACATATGAGCATGAGTAGTTGAGGACCATAATTTCTTACTGGATACATCAAAAAAGTCCTCAGCTTCCCTGCAGGCTCAGGATTAATACTTTATGTCCTCCTTCATGGAGTACGTACCTTCAATATCAAAGTTAATACAGCTAATGCAAGTTACCAAGTAAATGAAACTAGACTTGAAAGAATGAGCTTTCATTTCCCTAATAATAAAAAAACACCACCAAAAACTCTGTTTTCAGTTTCTGACCTAAAGAGATTTTGTACACTCCCTGTATAGATTTGTCAGTGGATTAAAGTTTACAAGCTGGCACAGTAGCAACTGAGCATGGATCTGTATTTATACTGACAATGTGGTTGTAACTGGCCAGTATGGGAAGGCAGCATGGAGAAGATTTCAAATTTACAAGGGTCAGATTTGACCAAGCATTGGAGCATCATCAAAAAGCAAGGTGTTGAAAACTCAAGTTAATAGTTTGGATTGAGGTCTCATTGCATGGTGGCCACTGTGAGAGGAAGGAAAGTGCTTTCACTATAAGGAGTCATGCAGCTAATTAAAAAATTGTATGTAGGAAAGCATAATTGAAACTCTGCCGTTATTGCTGATGATGTCTGATACTGTAATTGAAGTAGTTTTTCACTTGTGCTTTAATTAAAAGATGTTCCTCAGTGTTTCAGACCAACAGGTCCAGCTGAACTTTTTCACCAGGGCCTTGCTGGCTGCCTCTGTGGGCATGTGTACCGACTCAATGGTTTGGATCTGCACAACCAACAGTGGGAAGGAGCAACAGTTCTCATCAAGTGGAGAAAAGGCAGCAACTGGGGCAAACCTAAGTGATTTCTTCGGGTAGTTCTGCTCATTGAGGACAACAGCATAAGCTGTAAGTAGTATGGGTAAAATGGGGTAGTGATGAACCATAAAACTGGTCATAAACTGGGCACACACGACAGCATGAACAACATAAATAATGACTGTGTCCAGTGAGCAGGGGTGCACTCAGAGCTGGAGAAGACTCCTTCCAAGCAGCTCAGGATGCTCAAAGGAGCAAGGGAGGCCCGAAGCTCTGTTTGAAGGTACAATACATGGGAGAGCCACCTCCTCCCCCGCCTCAGCAAGAGTCAGCAAAGTATCAGAAAGAACTGAAGGAGATCCATGCAGCAATAAGGAAAGCAATGAAGAAACAACCACAGCAGACATGAAAACCACTATCCAGAGTGTGAGCAGCAGATGGAAATTACAGCCCGCTGCTTTAGCTGGAATGAAGGAGATCACAGTTTTATCAGTATAGTTGGTAATTCTATCAGTTGGCAACTCCATCCATTGGATTCTATGCTGTGGCAGACAAACCACAGGTCTGATAAACCAAGTCTTTTACTGAGGATGAACAGGAAAGAAGTGTATCACATTTTCACCAGTTTGCTTAACAAGAAAAAAACCCACCCTGTAACAATGTACTCAATTGTAATGAAGTTTGGGGGGGATTAAGGATATAATAAGAAAAGGATGAGTGAATGCATGAATCATTCACAGTGTGTAAAACTTTGTTCCAGATGACATTTATTTTTTCTTTTGTTAAGATTATTGTTTTCTGATTGTTACTACATTTAAAAACAAATCAAATAGATATCAGCTTTTCTCCAAATATGCCAATATTCTCGGGCTTTTGGCTGGTGGGACTGTATGAAAGTGAGCAAATATTTGACCAGAAATAACTTCTAAGTTGATTTTTTTTTTTAATGGCATTAAATGTCAGTAGATTGGTATTGCTTAATATGATGAATAATGGCATTTTCAAAGTTGTTTGCCCTTTTTATTAAGTGTTTTACAAGCTTTCATATGCCTGGTATTTTTCTGGCAGCTTCACTGAAATGAACCAAGAGTGTTGCATTTGTCCCCTGAGTGCTAGTCGCACTAAGATTTATCAGCTCTCTAGGAGGAATAGAAAGTTAAAGTTTGAAGAACTGATGTACTGAGATACTATAAACTCTTTCTCACCAGTGGAGTGGGACCAACGGAGTTGGACCAAGGACACACGTGTCTCCTCTTGTTTCATCTGCCTTTGTTGCAAGTAGGGCTCTTGGATGGTATGCAAGCCTGAGATTGCAACAGCCAAGAACAGGAAATGCTTCACAAAGCTTACTTCAGCCCTAGAGCTGCACAGGGAGCTGGAAGGGAAATAAGCAGAACCTTAAAGCATCCTTCTTGCTCTCCTGTTACTACAAGGAGAATAGCAGAAGAGAGAGCAGTGGCTGTTCCTGCTGAAAATAACCTCTTTATACACATTTGGCAGGTGCCAGGCAGCCTGTCCATCCAGAACAGTGGGCAACACTCAGTCTTTGTGAAGACTTTAGAAACCAGTCTCCCAGTGCACTTCAAGCACTCCAACCTGGGCATTTGGTCCAGGACACCACAGTTAATTTCAAGTTAACTCTCTGGAAATGTGTGTGTTTTGAGGACTGGGTCAAGTGTTCCAAATGCTTCGCTCTACAGATCTACTCCTTTTGAGCCACCATATCTGTATATCTCAATTTAATCTTACCTAGATATCTCAACCTGCTGACCACCACTGTCCTAGGAAACTGCCAGATTTTCATTAGCTGAGAGTGAGCTCTGCAACAGAGCAGTATAATTGCACGTTCACAGCAAGCACCACTGGCTCATCATCATCACCACCATCACCACCACCATTGTCATCATCATTAAAAAAAAATAGCTAGGGAGGAAGAAAGAGAGAGGTACTTTCAGGTACCGAAACATTGTTTTTAAATCTGTCCTCTCAGTTTATAGCCCAAAAAATACTGAGAAATTAGGGAAGCAGCTTCCTCACAGGATTTTTTCTTCTCGAAATCTTCCAGTCAGACTACACCTGAAAACTACTGGTGTGAATTCACATGCTGGCAGAGAGCTAAACACCAAGACTTCAGCAGCTTTAAAGCTTACAGGTAGTATTTATCCCCAGAACCTGAGTATTTTATTTTGCAAGATACATTTCTTGAAGAAGTTGACAAAACACTCCCCAAATTTTTATTGGTCCAACAAACCTGTGCTTCACTGCAGAATGTGTCTACGTGTCAACTTGTGATCAAATTGGCTAGGGCTTTGTGTATCCCTACAGACTCCAGCGAGCCTGTTTTCCAGGGCCTCTTTCTGGCAGACCTTTGGTGGAAACATACTAAGGCTTGAGCCTGATTTATAAATGGAATAAAACAGGTCTCCAGTTTAACCCTTTAGTATGTTTAACCCTTTCTGATGCTGCTGTTGCATCTCAGAGCACCGTGCCTCTTTCGCACCCCTGTCGCAGTGCAGCCTGCAATCCCATTGAAGTTCTCTGTTCCTACTAGCCCCGTTTGCTCCCACAAACCCTAAACCTGACCTCATCTGATGGCTGAACTTCTGATCCACTCAGACGAAAACAGAGGAGGATCTCTGCTGAAGTCTGTATGACTGGCTGGTAAGTACTTTGGCAAATCTCTGTACTTGGTGGCAAGTTGGACTTGGTGATCCTTATGGGTCCCTTCCAACTCAGTATATTCTATGTTTCTATGATTCTGTGAAAACCTGTGTGTGACAGAAGTCATGGAAGTGTTTCAAAATGCATTAATTACGACATATAATTCATAAAACCTTTGTGTGGGTAGGCTGGGGTGGGTGGGCTCGGGGTGAGAAGAGGGGTGTACCCTGTGCTACTGTACAGATTAGCTCCCTACAGATAACATGACATAGAATAGGCTACAGAAATGGGACGTCCCTACTCACAATAAGATAAGAATAACATTTTCACCTAAACTTAATGCATGGTAAACAGTCATGATGCTGGGTGTTGCACTCTGGTGTAGAAAAGCTCATAACTGAATGAAGGATGTGGATCAGCCTGTAAATGTGTCCTATTAGTAAAAAAATACCTACTTGGGTTTGTTCCTCTGTGTTTTAATAAACTGTAGTTACAAACACTTCTTGCAGGACTAACAATACAGTTGATGCCTCTGAGGACAGCTCAGTGACAAAAATAGAGTTGGGGAGATATTTCTGATCTTTTTTTTTTTTGCGTGGAGCTGGGACTGTTGGGGGGGTTCATGACACTGACTCCCTATGTGTACTGCAGTGGTTTCCAAGAAGATACTGAAAAAGCATTAGGAGTACACAGTCAGTATACACTTCTGAGGAAGATGGAGATGCTGACATGAAAATAAGAGAGAAGACATCTCCCAGCTGATGGCAAGGTGAGGAGAAGTGGTAGGAAGCCACAGGGCTTTGAAAGCAGACAGCTCCATCACTCGTCTGTTCAGGTGAGTTTCTGATTTACTGGAGTCCAGCCACAGAAATGCTACAGTCAGAGAGAATTAAGACAGAGAATGTGTGCCATTTATAATCAATCTACAGCATCAAATTATCAAATTGCTATGAGGGAGAATGAGACGGTCACAAAAAGAAGGATCCCAAATTCTTCCTGTCTGCTATAAGGGTGACAGAAGCAGAGTGTCCCCACTGCAGAAAAGAGAAAGCGAAAAAAAAGAGAAAGAGAAAAAAAAAAGAATAAGGCAAGTTCAACCTGACAAAGTTTGGGTGCAAGCAACATATGTTATTAGTTTGTTATGTAAACACGCAGAATGATGTCAGTAAAGTACAGAAATGGGCAGCTAGCCACTCTCTTCTCTCTGATATTAGCAAATCTAGCTGCAAGGCAAGAAGAGAGGGAAACCTAGCAGGCAAATAAACTGAAACAAATACCAAGGAAAAAGCAAGTATGTTCTGGGAAAGCATTCAAAGCTTCAGGCTATGTGGAGCTCTATGGTGAGTGGGGAAGGAGCATGGTTTTGTATTACTAGCCACTCAGAAGGAGAGTGGCCCCAGGATTCTTCCCACCCTGCCACCTGGCAAGCCTTTGAGGCAATCTGCTGTGGCGACTGAACCTCACTCAGTGAGCCAGTCAGCCAGGTTTTTAAAAAATGCTTTGTGAGAGTCAGCATGGAGCGAGAAGCTGATAAACAAAAAAAATGGATAAGCCATATGTTCTTCTCTTACGGCTTGTCTACATCACATCCCACTACTCTTTTTTAAATTGTCAGCAATTAACTTCTGAAAAAACAGATAATCCACTCATTTTCTTGGAGCAAAAAACCTTTGGTGTATTTTTGATGAACTTAGCTCCTTAAGGCACTTCCCAAGGATGTCCCAAACCAGTTTCACTCATAGCTTGAAGAACCTTTTTGGCTCACTGTGCTCCCTTTATTGCTCTGGTATTATACTGACTCAGTGTCATCTTTAAATACCAGCAGACCACTGGATCACCCTCTTTTTCACGGATTTATTGCTAGCATCACATGCCACTCTTGGCCTGAATCTGGAGGGAAGACTACACAGATTTTCTTATGGTTTGGGGAAAGGAGAGAATCACATCCTGTCTCAATAGCATCACTGTAATGCCTAAATCTAGAAAATCACATGGCAAAACTAAGAAAATGGGCAGAGATGTTTCCAGAGGATGTTCACATTCTCAGTTCCTGACCCTAACATTATGAATGGGTCTTGTTTTCTTTCACTCCTGGTGGGAGTAACCCTATGATCACAACTGCAATTTTAACCAGAACTTAAAAACTGGATCCCACAAGATTCATGTCCTGCCCCTTGAAGCTGACCCTGAGGAAGAAATAAACCTCAAAGCCCAAGCAGATGTCCAACATAACTGTACCAGGATTATCATGGGCTCACTTACAGAAAGGAATTTTAAAATAACTTGTGTTCTGGGAACTTCATGGAAAGCTGTTGGATGCTTTTCAAGCAAGCTCGGCTTTATTACCAACCCCACACCCATTTTATGGATGCTCGAAGTGATATCCAGGATAAACAGCCTGTGCTTTGTAGCGTTTCCTTTCCTGAAGTATCAAATCCTCCTGATTTGGATTATCCCTTTCAAGCACCCCCTCAATCCATCTAGTCATTTCATATTCCCTCAGTTGCTCATTGCATGACTTCTTCTCTCACTATGTGCTCAAATTAATGCTTGTGCCAATAAAACACAAGCTCTGAAGTGTTTGTTTCTGCATTACAACAGCATTCTCTTTCCCTTTCAGATGGCTACTGTTCCGTACTCTGCTTCAGCTGATGGTATCTCAGAGCTTATAAACAGATGCTGTACAGGACAAGGCTTTTTTTCCTGCTGCAGTTGACACACAAAGATGGATCTCAGCATACATAGCACATGACTTCACACTTCATCAACACTTGAGCCTTGGTAGGGAATTTTTCCATAAATCAAGACATTTCAAAATGTGAAAGAATGAGTAACAGGGAAAGTGGGAGTATAAAAACTCAGAATGATTTTGGCATGAATCATGGAAGGCAAGACAGTCACTTCAAGGCTGGCAAAAAGTGGCACCAGCACTGACCTACTGCAGCAATTTTTTGGAGACGTCTGTGTAGAGTAACAATACTCGTATTTTGCTGATACTCCCATTGCTCTCTCTGTGTGTTGATCAAACTGGAAATGACGTATTTCAAAGTAAAGATGACACACAAAAGGTAGATGGGACACCATTATTTTGCATGGATTACATAAAAGCATAGTCAGCAAATACTTTCCAAAACACTGCACAAGCAAGGGTTCTGACATTTCACCTACCTTGAACAAAGAATATTAGCTTTTTTGTCATATATTCATTTAGAAATAGGTATCACATTTACTTCACCAGAGTAATTTCCACTCTATACCGATGCTCAAGAACAGTATGGATTTTGTAAAGGATGGAAAAGCCCTGGTCAAAAATAATCACTTTGTGTCTGTGTATCCATATCTTTTTTCCATACCTCTCTTCTCTCTGCTTGCTTTAGCATGTTGTTAGTCCAGGGGTTAGGCCCTGAGAACTTGTTTAGGCAGACAGCTCATTCTGAACTCTTCCAAGGCACCATTTACTCCATGTTTGCATGAAGAGAGCTTTGGGATTCACAATACTCATAGGTGGAGCTGCAGAATCATGATAACATAATCCATGATCTGAAAAAACTCATTTCTTTTCTCTGTGTTTGTTTACTGGCAACATACTTATTTGATGTGGACTAGCCATTACAGATATTTCCTCAACTCCCAGGATGGCTGACTGCAAAACATTAATAACCCCGAGCACCACTTTTGGCCCTCCTGCCAAACCTGGCTCTATTCTTCATCATTATTCCTCTTTTCATATTTCTGTGGTCAGGGCTAGGAGTATCTTCTTTCTTAAATTTGTATACAAGCAAGAGTATACAACCCTTCACAATAATCTTTCCAGCCTTGTTTCTAAAGACACAGAAATCTCAGATGTTGAATCCTAGTATCTTGTTTCCATCTGGATATGTGAAGCACAAAGGGCAAAACACAGACCTCACTTCAGCTGAGCTCTGACCACAAGTCTCTAGATCATAATCACTGGCCGATGCTGTCATAAGATACAGAGTGGGTGCAGAGTAGTCAGGAAACAAGCCTAGACAGCAGTGCAACTCATATGGCATTATATGGGTTGACAGTATTTAACTGCTGCTTCTCTGGGCCAGAAAGATCTTGTCAAAGGGAAGGAGCAATGTAGAACACAGTGGGGAATACACCTTCCAAAGAAAGATCTGCCTTCATCCTGCCCCTTCCATTACACCTTCAGGAGCTGCCTCTCCTGATATATGTCACTTCCTTCCCCTTGGTAATTAAATTTCCCTCAAATAATTCTGTTTGAACGGTAATGCACATGGAGTTACAGTGTTTTAGTCCATTCTCGGTTTCTTTACTTCCCTCAGCTCACATTCTGAACATTATAGGATATGTCCTGTTACTAAAGAATCTTCTCAGACAGTGAGTAATTCTTCAAAGATATTAGGGGAAATATCCCTAAAGAACTTGCTGAACCAAATGCAACTATACAGGACTCTGCCTCTGAATAGAACAACTGCATGTATTTGCTTTGATGGGTTTTATTTCTCAAACTGGGAATATTTTCAAAGTTTAGCTAACACAATTGATTTTTTTTTTTTTTTAAGTAAGCCAAATCCCTGCCAGTATGCTCCTTTTCTTATACTACTTAATCATTCTTCCCCTTCACTCATGTAATAAGAACTTGAGTTGCATAAACATATTTTAATGTAGCACAAAATGATGACCTGGGATTGCTTCAAATATCTTAATGGTTACTTGTTGTGGGTAATATGTAGCTGAAATAATGAAGATTGGAGTGCATCCCAAGAATTACCTCAGCATTCTCCCCAAATTCATTGTGCTATCACTAAACAAAGTGCTGTGATTATAATAGGCAGGAACTAAAGACTTCACCATGGGGGATGGTGACATCATTTTAACATTATGACTGTCCTTCTGAAATGGCAACCAAGCTGACTGTTGCTCAACAACTGTGTTTATTGTTCAGGCCAACTCTGTTGACAGGCTGTATCCCTTACCACCACAGAGAGGGTGAATGAGCTATAGATTCCCCACTACCCCAGCATGTCACAGCTCAATGGATCAGCTGCTGCTACAGTATAGGGAAGATAGGGCCAAGCTAAAACTTCATTTAGGAGAAAATTTCCACTTGCATAGTCTTCAGATTTCCTTGTCTGAACTCTCATGGAGTGTTGTTAATATATTCAGTGCTGAAAAGCAAATTAAAACCTTTATTGTTCAAGTTATCTATCTAACAGTTGTGAGATAGTGATACTGACTAGTAGCCCAAAGCAACCAGCAGGACTCAGGAACCAAAACAAGCACACTGCCCCTTCTACCATCAAACCTGCCACAGAAATGGTATCTAATCGCATGCAAACATCTCACATACAGAAACCTGAGGATACCTGGTGTGGTGGGGCAGTGGTTTGCCACACCAATGGTTGCCATTGCCAGGACTGTTGTGTCAAACAAAGAATCTTTCCTGAAATTAGCAGAAGGGGAAAGAGGGACTGTGATGGGAACTGAGGGACAACATTGGGCTTGGAAAGAAGTATGGGGTGAAGGCACTGCGAAGTATGAATTTTCCAGGTAAACAGAAAGCATCCATGAATCTCCAATACAGAAATGTCATAGATATTGCCAACTGAGACAGCAAGCATTTATGACGATCTCTTTTAAATGTTTAGTGTCACACTGCTGTAAGTATATAATATTACTTTTCTGCTGTCTGATCCTGAAATAAGTCTCAGGATCCCTTTACAAAATGTCACATCTTGATTATTTAAAAGGAAAAAAAGTTGAATGTTAAAATACACAGTTGGTTCCATTTAAAGATTATCCTATTCTGAGTTGTAAATACTGTCAGCAAAGCACTTTGGTGTGCAGTTGCAGAAGAAAGAGGCAGACAATCAGCAAGACAACATTTCTGGAATTTTTAAGTTAAAAAAAGAATTCCAGGAATGGTCCAAACAGTCAGAGAAGCTGAACAATAGATTTCCAATGGGAGGAAATTCTGAACATCTGCTCCCTTATTTACATTACATGTTTTAATATGCATATAAAATTTTTTGCCTCAAAAACAAAAGAGAAATTAGTAAAGCTCTAATGTTAAGTTTTCTATGCTAAAAACTTCATGCAAACACACTCCTTTTTACCTAGCCTAGAAAATCTTTGTGGTTGCTTCCAGCAGCACCTTACCTTTTCTCTTTTGTGTAAAACTGATTACCGCAACAAAAGGACTGCAGTACCATAAAATGCACAGACAGAGCTCACTAAGCATCTTTCCATACAGAAAGGACCACCCTCTCCAGTAGCTTCAGAAATCAAATCTTGACCATGCAATCTACTGGGACCAGCTGGTAAAATGAAGTTATGTAAGTGGAGAGCTTGTTAGGTTCCAGCAACACAGGTAAGTAAAAAATAGCTCAGCTGTACAGGCCGTAAGTAGTGAAATAATATTAGGGGCTTGCATCTGGCATGCTGGATTTGCAGGTTTTTACTCTATTTTTAGATTTATTTCTTTTCATTCTACTGTTTCCTTGCCATCACAACACTGAGATGGCCCTCTTGGAGTTGAATCCTTGTCTGTACTCTTGCTAACTGTAGACAGACGTTCATAGGTACAGCTATAAGCATGCTTACTGAGGCAAACCCTGCTACAATGCAGTGGCTGAATGTGTGTGTATCATCATCAGCAAATAGGAAACATTAGTTTTGTCAAAAAATAGGAAAATTTTACTTTGAGTTAAAACTAAGTAAAGTATTTCAAAAGTATTATACTGTGTAATCTCAAGGCTTTTTCACTTTGAAATGTATTGTAAATTTTCCAAATATTAATTTTACAGTTATTTTCTTTGCATAGTCCTTTTTTTTTAATATGAGTTACAAAATAGTGGAATACCTGAATATAATTTCCTAATGTCTGTAACTTACTTAATATAATTGTTACCAAAATACCACCTGTAATTCTAATAACAAAAGAAAAACAGATAGATTAAAAAATTATAACTTAAAATATATACTATGAAAGTAAGGAATAATAAACAATATTCCACAAAGTGAAGCATTTAACGTCCAGAAAAAAACTGCTTCAACTAAAGCAAAGTGAAAACTGCATAGAAATGCCAGAATTTTTCACTCATTGGATTTGTTGTGGCAGCCAGCTCTGTGCTTTCTGGGTATGTGATACATACAGGCAAGAATGCCACCGCCTGACTTTTGGTATGTTAGCAGATCTTCAGCTCTGTGGTATCAAGGAGGGTGGAATTTCATCTTGCACATCTCCAGTGGCAACACTGGTTTTAAAGTTTCCCTTCCTCCTTCAGTCCTGGCTATTTATTCCTAGTCCCTTGCAGCTGTTCATCCTTTCCGGAGCCAATGCTATCTACCGCCTGTGAGAAAGATGGGAAAGAATATGACACCCCTCCTTCCCTTTAAAGAGGAAATGTAGAGAGAGGAAGAAGGGAAGCAATGATGAAGTGTTGACTGTGCCCTTTCCACACATATTTAACAGATTACTTGCTTCTCTGGAGTCCATGTAAATATTGTCAATGCCCATACAGGACCATTTACTCAGCGACTGTATGACCTGGTACTCTTCCCACTTAAAATCTAGACATCTGAGGGCTGACAAGTCAGAGTGAACCCTGGGTTAGCATACAACTGGATTCTTATTAAGAAGAATGTGTTAAAGCAAATTTGTGCAAGTGATATGACTTTGTGCTGGTTTGGCCCTGGCTAGAGACCAAATGCCCACCAAAGCCACTCACTCACTCCCCTTTTCAGCTGAACAGGGGAGAAAATATATATTGGGAGGCTTAGGACTCAAGATAAGGACAGAGAGATCACTCTCCAATTAGTGCAATGGGCAAAACAGACTCAGCACAGAATAAAGGAAAGAAAAGGGATTTATTACTCCTACAACTAATACACCCAGTGAACCAGAGTCAGTTGGAATAAAAATGAGAAGCATGGCCAGGTCTTAAAGCACCTTCCCCCACCCCTCCCCTTCTTAGCAAACTCAAACTTCATCACGATTTTACTCCCTTCTTCCCCTCCCCAACACGGCACAGGGAGGGGCAGGGAATGGGGAGTGGGGTTCCAGCAGTTCCTCACAAGCTGCTTTCCTTCTCCAGATCTTAACACTTCTACTTCCCCACACCCCTCGCTTCTTCGCACACTTGACTTTAATCATAAATTTGCTCCCTTCTTCCCCCCATCGTGGCGCAGGAAGGGGCAGGGAATGAGGAATGGGGGTTTTCTGTCCATTCCTCCTGAATTGTCTTCCGTCTTAGCTGAGGGAGGGCATTCCACACACATACACTTCCCCTGCAGCACCGTGGGGTCCCACCCATGTGAGAGTCATATCCACGAACTGCTCTGTTGAATTAGGCAACAATTCCTTGTATTTAGGCAACACTGGATGAAGAAGATACTCGTCAGTTATAGTAAAACAAAGAATGCACTCTCAGAGGACCAGATGGGAAAAGAACAGAATCACCTTTTTATCAGCCACACCAATAATCTTAGTCTTCTCAAGCCCAAAAAAGTCAAGTAAAATACTATCCTCCACCTTTTAGGTCTTTGGCTGGGAAGCACTGTAAGGATCCCACCTAAGTCATAAATCCTGTATGATTTAGTGTAGGTGATCCTGCTCTGGCAGAGGGCCGTTGGACTAGATGATGTTTCAAGGTCCCTTCCAACTCCTAACGTTCTGTGACTCTGTGAAATTATCCATTAAATTACTCTTAACTTATTGTATGCTGTTATTGAGCCTACGATGAATACTTCATGTCAAAAAAGTTTACATAGTCCAAAGATTTCTAAGGAAAGGCTAAAAAGCTTAAAGAGCATTTTGCAGGATCTTGCCCAATTGAAGAATTATGGTGTAATGGATGGGTGTTTATTTTTCAATTGAAGTCCCTGTAAGATAAAAGACTTTATCCCAGTGCAGATATAACAGAGAATGGAAAATGTAAACCATCTGCCTGTGAAAAAAATGTAAAGGATTTATGGAATGGTTGGGAGGACTTCTGCACAATGTATAGGCCATCACAAGCATTTGCTTTTGATCAAGAGACAGGATCTGCTGAGATAGCCACGGACTCTTTGCCAGCACACAGTATGAAAAACACAGCAGTTGGTGGAGACACAGTTCTGACTTTACCACGTGCTTGGAGATACTTGGTCCCAGACCTATTGACTTTATTCTTTCACCACTTAAGCATTTATCACATTAGACTGTTTAACAGAGAGAGTTTTAGCCTAGTCGTAGATCTCTTTAAATAAACCAGGTGCATGCCCAGACTTCTTGTAGAGATTGTACAGCATATAATGCCATAGGAGCATCGAAGCCATCCTACCATTTGGCTTTCTACATATTAACTTGGTGTTGCTTAAAACAGATCTCACAGGACAGGCATGAAAGTTCAGAAAAACACCTAAAAATCACTGTGGTAAAATGGCTGATGTAATCATCAGATTCATTCTGTTGTAACACCAGGAAAAACAAGAGGTCCCTTTGGGTCCAGTGATCCTACAGTTAATTCATCTGGGTTTGAGAGGTGACAGCAAGCCTGTGGTTAGAGGCACTGGAAGCTTTTGCAGACAGGAAATGGCAGGAATAAATTCTTGGGAAGAAAACTTAGTCCAAGATTTATGGTCCGTTATTGTTATTTAATAACCAATAAAGCCAAATTCCTCAAAGCATGGCTAAGCTATGCAGTTGCTGGGCACTCTGTACTTCACAGGCCAACAGCTCTTTTCTATGCTCTGAGGTCACAGAAAAGCAGAGATACAGTTTGAAGGCATACTGGTGTGCTCGAGGTCCTATAAAAAGCTTAGCAGCAGCACAAGGTTGTTGACTTGAATTACCCCTTTACACTTTGTGTACAGCACCTCTCCACCTGCTCTCAGGAGCCCCCCATTCTTTTCCATTTTTACTTGCAGCTTATCTGCTTTACCCTTGCAATTTTTAATGGATCACTACAGCTGAACGCTCTCAAGACTAGAGAAAAAGGGCAGGAGACACTCCAGCACAACTGGGCAGCGCAGATCCTCAGACTGATCAGCAACCTGGCAATCTGTTACATGTGAATGTCAAAACCTAGAAGGAGATATTATCAAGGAATAATGTAATGTGTTATGATAAAATCCATCTGGTTCTGAACAGCATTTTATGATGCAGGCAGAGAAAGCAGCTGCCCCTCTCCAGGTAGATGTGTCAAGGCCATAATGAGTAGGCCCGAAAACTGCTGAAGGCTACTGAAATGGCACGATGGACATGGGTGGTCCAACTGTTTCCCAAACAGAAAATATTTGGGACAAAAGGAAAGGGCAGAAATAGGGAGTTAGAAAAAGCAATCAGAATATTTCACCTGCACAGAGCAGACTTTGCTGTAGTCTTATTCATAGAATTAATTATCTTAGTTGGAATAGATACTTAACTGTCTCCAAAATAGATAGACAGATAATTTCATTATCCATACTTTTGAACTCCTTTGATGGCAAAGGGCTATTGAGTAACTTTGTCATAAACAAGTGACTGAGTAAGAAATACATTTTATCTGTAAATGCTGTAACAGCAGTTATTAAAAGTTATTCTGTGAGCTGTAATTTTGAATTTTTCAAGTTAGCTGTTTTTGTTTCCATTACATAGTATTTACTTATACTTAATAGCTTATGCTGTTGAATCCAGTTCTAATAGATGCTTATGAAAACCTACAGTCCTCTTTCTTGAGGCTTGAGTATAATTGCCCTATCCACATGAAGAAAGCTCTCCCAGTGTGATCAACATGAAAAGACCTCTTGAGAGTAATCAAGTTACATCGTTTACAATGATGTGGATTATATAAAACATAGGAGTTGAATTTCAAATGCTACCAAGAAATAGTAGAAAGGACTTAAAATAAACCATTTTCTTACATGAAGATCCATTAGCAACAACAAAAATTGTAGACAACAGGAGTAAATAAATTAATACAAAAAGAATCAGGATTAGTATTCATGTAAAGATTAAAGCACTCTTGTCTTTTTGCTCTGTAGATGAAGACCTCATGATAACATACACAATGTGTCTACGACATCACAACTACCATAAACACAATCTATTAGAATTTTTTTTTTAATTACTACATATACTGATCTTTTATTTATTATAATACCCAGTTGGCACAGCTGGGTGCTGGAAAACAAAGCAAACTTTCCAAACCCTAAATGCATTTATCCCATCATGAATAACAACTCACCTGGGAAGTCAGAGGTTGTTTTGGTTACTGTACTAGAGTGGGCAACGATTTCAAGAAAAGGATCTGTAGAGCTTGAATTCTGTTATTCATGTGTGCTGTAATTAAGACTAAGGAACTAAGAACAGGCATTGAGTCCATTTAATAATTTAGAAATGAATCCTCCATCTCAACAGCATGAGAGGGCAGCCTGTTGGCTTTTTATGCTAAACTTCATAGCTAGTAGTGTACTGATTTTGTATTTATTTATCTGGGTTTCTATCCTGCAACCATTAGTCACCACACAAATATTTTAAAGAGCTTACCCTATGCCTACCGATGCAAAACAGTAGCCATTCTTACCAGCATTATCCATATACCTATCCCAGGAAGAAAGCTTTTTCAGTCTCTCCTTCTCACTTCTGAACCTGTTGATCACTTTCAGCCTGTATGGTAAAACCAGAAATCTCACAGATATTTAATTGCCCAGATGTTTTGTATCTAGAGAAAAACCTGGTATCCTTACTGAGGCCAAAGCTGGAGGGAACAGCTCTTCTCAGTTCCCTCTGGAATGGGGTGGGGGGTCTATTTATCCCATCTGCCTTGGCTGACTCCTCACATGTGGCACTGCCTAGCTCATTCACTCATTCCTAGTTGATTTCTCCCCCATCTCAGAAACACGGGGGAAGAAAGAAAAAAAAAAAAAGGACAGGGAGGCAAGTGCTGAACTGCAAACACTGCCAGCACAGGAAGATCTCAAGTTACTGAGATGCAGATCTCATGGGATACTGGAAGGGAAGCTGGTTTATTGCAGGGAGAGGTGTTGGGTGACAGAGCATAGAGACTTGGAGGAAATCAGGCTTCATAAGATTGTTGAATAACTTGTCCTCCCTTCTGGTTTACTTACCATGTTTCAGCAAGACTATGGAACATAACTATCCTAATAGCATCTTCTGAACTAGGAAAACATTCAGGAACTGCTTTCTGGCATACATTCTCTTTTTCTAATTGTTACGTATTTGATGAGGGTGTTGTGGAATGCTGTTGCTCAAAAGAAATGCTAGGATAAACCTGTCCAGATAAGAATGGGTATCTATGTTTTCAATTCCAGGAGACAACACTCAAGTCCAGCTGTGTGGGAAGGATGAGACAAATACATTCATAAATTCCAAATAAGGAAGGCTTCAAGTAGAAAAATGTCTGTGCTGCATCCCTCCCCACCCTTAAAAAAACCCCGACAGATAATTTCTCCCTTTTTCAGTCATCCATTTACCTCTATTTAACAGGAAATATGAGAATATCATGCAGCTGTCTGCATTCCCCTTGCAGATGGAATAAATTGGTTTAGATCTAATCAGATTAATTTAGAACTAGAAATACTAATACACCTTTACCCTTCTCAGAACCTGAAATACTCATTTGACATTCCAATCAACCGAACAACTAAAAATACCACATTTTGATTGCCTTCACAACTGCTGATCAGCTTTGCAATGGACCAAATCCTGAGTCAGGATGGTCTAGTGCTTAGTGAACCCTGAAAAGCACCGGGTGGGAGCTTCAGGGTATGCAGTGCCTTCCAGAATCACCTGTTTTGCTGTCCTGAATGTGTCATCTTGTCATTGAGTGGTTAACACAAGAATATATGGCCACATTGTTTGCTCAGGAAGATACATCTACCTGGACATCATTTGTTGGGCTTTTTTAATGCTTAAACCTAATTTATTTCCTCAGCACTTCTAGTGATTATCTTCCCATGCATTGCCCTGCTTTGGATGATAGATTCTCAGAAGCCTAGCCCTCAATTCCACTGGAGAAGAAGCTGGATCGTGAAATCCAGGCAACAGGAAGGCATTCAAATCCTTTTTTTCTTGTTTTAAATCTTGCTTGATATTTTGGGTTTTTCCAAAATCTTGAAGCCACTAAGTAGATTGGGTTTTTCCAAAATCTTGAAGCTAATAAGTAGATAGATAAGGTAAGTAGACATATAAGAGACCTGCAATTCCTTGTATTAAGGCAGAGCTTCTTATTGGTGCATTAACCTACAGCTGGGAACACTACAGGCAGGGATTTTTTTCTGCATGGAGAGCTTTAATTTACACTGCTTCTGTGTCATACATTTACTGTTTGGAGCAGAACTACTACCTAGAAAAAAGATCACCAAAACAGAGGCTCAGAGCTACTTTGTGAACTTAGGCTTGTAGCACTGGTAGTTGGGTGTTCAAATGCTTTGGCAACATGGCTTTATGGACCTTCTTGTCTCTGCACACACAGACATATTTTGAACCATTTAGAAATGTTATGTTTTGTGGTTTGATATGACCTGTGGTTTCAAAATGATGCTGAGCTTGTCATTGAGGTTACCCTGGAGAGACAGACGGATTTGTTTAGATCCTTCTTTGCCAGCCTTTGCTAATCTCCGCACTCTTTGGAGGAGTTTGTGTAAACTGTAACATCTGAAAGGCTTACAGAATTACAGAGGTCCCAAAAGAATACAAAAGAGTACAAAAATGCATGGAGCAACTCTAGCAAATTTGATCACAGAGTTCAGCTACCCTCCCCCCATCCAACTTTCAAGAACCTCTATGAAACTTAAGTAACTCCTTGGTTCATTTAAATAAATACTCAGATGTATAAAGTTGCTCTAGCTTCACAGCAAAATCTAGCTTTCAGTTTCCAGTGTTTCCTATGGACTGAGGTGCAAGGATGTTGCACCTGATCAAGGCTTGATCAGGAATTCTCAGACTCAGAAAAGTAAATTACAGAATCACAGAACAGATGGGATTTCGAGAGAATTCTGGAGATCATCTAATCCAACCCCCCTGCTAAAGCAGGTTCACCTACAGCAGGTTGCACAGGATCACGTCCAGGTGGGTTTTGAATGAGACTCCACAACCTCTCTGGGCACCCTGTTCCAGTGCTCCCTCACCTTCAAAGTGAAGACGTTTTCCCTCATGTTCAGGCAACACTTCCTGTGTTCCAGGCTGGGCCCATTGCCCTTCATCCTGTCACTGGGCACTGCTGAACAGAGTCTGGTCTTATTCTTTTAACATCTGCCCTTTAGATATTTATAAGCATTGATGGGCTCCCCTCTCAGCCTTCTTTCTCCAGGCTGAACAGACATAGTTCTCACAGCCTTTCCTAATAAGAGAAATGTTCCAGTCCCCTCATCATCTCTGTAGCCCTCTGGTGAACTCCGTCATGGAATCATAGAATGTGTAAGGTTGGAAGGGATCTTTAGAGGTCATCTAGTCCAACACCCCTGCAGTAAGCAGGGACATCTTCACTAGATCAGGTCGCTCAGAACCCCATCAAGCCTGACCTTGAATGTCTCCAGTAGTTAGTTCCTTACCTTTCATGAACTGGGGAGCCCAGAACTGGACACAGCACTCCAGATGTGGCCTCACCAGGGCAGAGGAGAGGGAAAAGAGAACCTCCCTCCACCTGCTGGTCACACTGCTCTTAATGCACCCCAGGTACCATTGGCCTTCTTGGCCATGAGGGCACACTGCTGGCTCATGGAGAGCCTGTTGTCCACCAGCACTCCCAGGTCCTTCTCTGCAGTGCTGCTTCCCCAACATGTACTGATGCCTGGGATTCTTCCTCCCTGGGTGCAGGACCCTACACTTGTAGGTTTATTCTTCTCCTTCCCAACGTGAGCTATACAGGCTCACGACTCCCACTGATTCTGTCTGGAGTCCCAAATGGGTAGCACTGCTGAAAAATTCATCTCTGTATCTTGCTAAAACCAGCCTGTTCTTTTGAAACCCACACTCTCTGTGGTCAATGCTCTGGATTTCCTGATGCCACCATTTCCTGGTACCAGAATCAATAAAGAGTCTGGCTTGTAACCTCGCCCTCAGCTTTCATAGCCTAAATTAGGCTGGAGGGATATGAAGAATGATCTAAAGATACAATGTTTATATAAACACAGACACCTTTCTCCTTGTATAAGATTAACTGTCAACTGAACTTCAGAATCTATCTTTTGAAAACATTAGATTCTCGCTATTGAATTGTACAGGAACTAAAAATGCTCCACTTGTACCAGTTTGAGCTGATACATACTGAAACAGCAACCTTTTATGGTGGTTTTAATACAAGATATACAAATGTGCTGGACGTTATATGGTTTTAAACAGAGAATAACCATGCAAATTAAGTGAAGGTCAAATTTCTTGTGGTTAAACCCATGAAGTAAATACAGAACATATTTTGTTTGTTTAGATCTTGGGGGAACAAACTGTTTTTATGCTGGAGTAGTCATATTACAGTAAAGCAAGCACAGTAATGTAATGCATTTCAAAATCTCCTATTCGTAAAATAAGGAATGTACATAATCCAGCATGATCCGTCTCAGTCACAAAAAGTGGAAACAATCCTCAAAAGCAAAAAACTTGGAGAAATGCACCATTGTTTTCTAAGTAATAACATACAAAGTAGGAAGACGACCTGCACCGAATGCAGTCGCAAACCATCTTATCGCTAGGATCTAACAGTGAAAGCCTGTTTACCACACATGGCTTTTTCACGAGTCTAATTCAGACCACACGTTCAAAACGCCTACATCTGAAACATCCTGTCTTGATAAACTTCATCAGACTCCTCGAGATCCAGGTCTCCACAATGAAGTGTTTTACCTTAACCCCAGCACTTGCGTTTCACTAGGAAAATGTATGATAAAACTAATCATTGTACATCATATCTGAAGTATGATTCAGTAAGTATTCTGTAAGTTTCAGTAGTAGAATAGAAAAAGATGGTATCTTAAGACAATTACAGTTTCGAAACGGTTAGGAGGAGTGTCTGGAAACCTTTCAAACTATGAAAATTTTTGCTGTTCCGTTTAGGGAGAAAACTCAGACCCTTCAAGGTTTTCCACAAAGAAACAGAGAGAGAAACACAGACCAGAGAACAACATTTTGTTATTGAAACTACAACAGGGCATCATCAGTCTATACACAGGTGCTGCTTTGGGAGCTCCTTTGGTTTTAAGCAAAAACTGCACTCAGTGAACACCCTCAGCAAAAATTCCTATCCACTCTGATTCACTCATGAACAGCTGTGGTTGCAGCTAATCACCACCTTCCAAAGCCCTTATGTTGCAAAATTCCTAACCTGCGGAACTGATGTGTCTCTCCCAAGATAAACAAGCTGCTCTGTATTGATTTATGAGTCGTTGCATTAGGGAATTACTGTGTGGTAGGGAATTATGACATTTCTAAATAAACAATGATGCTGACATGAAAGTATTAGCCTCTGTGATCCACTGAAACACAAGATGGACCTCAATATTCCTAAAGGAGGAATAAGTTAATCTCAATAGTTTTAGGGATACAAATAAACACTGTGTTTCTAATTTTATCAGTGAGTCAGATTAGAGGGCAAATTAATGGGATGCTTTTGAGTGCTTGAAGTCTGATAGCCTTTTCAGATAAAATGTGTGGTTGTCCCTCTTCCTTTCCACAAGCACAGCTGATCACAAAGCAGCATCAGTGCATCATCACAGCCAGGACAGTTTAGGTCACAATCCTTTCTCTCCTTGACAGAAATGTCCAGAGACACTTATACTGTCACTGCACGAGTGCTACACAAGGAGGTAACACAGCCTCTTTGCTGGTTGTGCCAAGTCAGAATCACAGAATCACAGAATCAGGTTGGAAGGGCTGGGTGGGACCTCTGGAGATCATCTAATCCAACCCCCCTGCTAAAGCAGGTTCACCTACAGCAGGTTGCACAGGATCACGTCCAGGTGGGTTTTGAATGAGACTCCACAACCTCTCTGGGCACCCTGTTCCAGTGCTCCCTCACCTTCAAAGTGAAGACGTTTTCCCTCATGTTCAGGCAACACTTCCTGTGTTCCAGGCTGGGCCCATTCCCCTTCATCCTGTCACTGGGCACTACTGACAAGAGTATGGCATCATCCTCTTCACACCAACCTTTAAATATCTATAAGGATTGATGAGATTCCTCTCTCAGTCTTCCCTTCTCCAGGCTAAACAGACCCAGCTCTTAGCCCTTCTTCATACAAGAGATGCTCCGGTCCCCTCATCATCCTCTTAGTCTTTCACAAGATCCTCTCCAGTGTTCCCCGTCATCCTTGAACCAGGGAGCCGAGAACTGGACACAGCACTCCAGGTGTGTCCTCACCAGGGCAGAGCAGAGGGGAAGAGAACCTCCCTCCACCTGCTGGCCACACTGCTCTTACTGTACCCCAGGTACCATTGGTCTTCTTGGACATAAGGGCACACTCATGGAAAGCCTGTAGTCCGTAACACTCCCAGGTCCTTCTCTGCAGTGCTGTTCCCCAGCAGGCCAGCCCCTAACCTGTACTGGTGCCTGGGGTTATTCCTCCCTGGGTGCAGGACCCTACACTTGCCCTTGCTGAACTTCAAGTCGTATGAGTGCTGTGCACAGCAGAGCTTAGGAAGTGTACTACTGTAAGTAGATCTGCAAACACCCCAGTCACACCCTCTCTCAGACCACTTCAAGCTCAAAAACTTTTAAAAATCTACTTTTCAAGGCTATCTCATAATAAAAGGGACTGAAAAGAGAGCATATTTGAACAAAACCTGAAGTTCAAAACAGAGCTTCATGTATGATGGTCTTTACAAATTCTTATGGATTAACATTGTGCAGGCTATTGCTTCTCTATTATGGGCATATGATTTTCAGATTAGAAGTGCACCTTAGATTCTAACTTCCTGATTGCTCTTTTGTGGGAAGTTGTTGTTTTAAACTGCAGATACACCATTATAATTTTATTTTAATCATGAAAATTGTGATTATTCCACAATTACCACATAACTGTAGACCATGTACACACTGCACAGCCATGATGACAAGAATGCCATGTAAGTAAGGCTATGGTTTATTCAGCATGGATGAAGTACCTTTTCAATGTTAGAAGAGTTTAAAGTAGTAGGAAAATAAATAATTATTCTATCTGTCTATCTATCTATCTATCTATCTATCCATCCGTTTCTTGAGCCCACTCCTGTACACTAGCTTAGAAATTTCAAAAGTTAACAAATTTCCAGTAATCTCTGATCCCATTTTCCTCCATACGCACCATCAGTAACCCTTACATCTCCTTCTTGATTTATAACCCTGTCTCTGCTAGTTCCTCCACCCAAACAACTCCATAACCAGACAGGCACATGCAATACCATTTAACTCTAAGTTTATACTAAAACAATGCTCTAATAAAACCAACACAATTTTGACATACTTAGTCCAAGACCACAAAGTTTTATAGCTCTCTTGTGGACCTGTATACTTTGGCAAATGCACTAGCGTAACTCAGGCAAATTCTCTAGCATGAATAAGACTGATTTTATCCTGGAGCAATTACTGCGTGCACAAAATAGAATAAATGTGAGCTTGGTATTAAGATTTTGTTTATGATGGAAAAGCCTTTCTACCTGGAGAAGACATTGCAGAGCAATCTGAAGAGAAAATCCCCCTAGAGGCTTGACAGGATCCATATTGTTTATCCAGTCAAACAGCTCTGCAGCAAATTTACAGCCCTTCCTGATTTTCCCATCTGGCAGTCCTCCAGCAAACTTCACCCTGTGCAGTAGTCTCCCAGTAGCATCTCAATTTAAGTCGCCCATCCTACATTTGTGAGTCATCTGTTTTTTTCCTTCAGAAATGCCTTCATGTGCCTTGTCCTGCCCATGACTTTCTCCACCACCTCTTCTCTTCGACTGTTTTTCCCAAACTGTCCTCAACTCCCATTCTCTCCTTGCCAAGAAACTCCATTTTCCAGTTTCTACTACCATCCCAAAGTTTGCTCTTTTTTTCCCTTTTAAATCCATTAAATTAACAGATTTTGTCAAAAATGGACTCTTGCCTGATTCCAAGCAAGGAAGATAAATGACCCATCATGCAGAAAAAATGGAGTTACTATTGCCTCTTGGGCCAAACAGAGGGTCTTCAGCCCCTCATTTGTGTTGTGAGCCACCAGATTAGAGGATCTGCCTAAACATGAAGCTGTGAACCTTAGCTGTGCATCAGACCACCTATAAATCAATGCTCCACTTGAGCTGTTTCCTCAAAATTCTCACCCACTAAGTAAGATCTCTACAAATGCTCTGAAGGAGGGGGTATATTTTTTTAATACTTAAACCCAGAGACTCCAGAGAGAGAAAAAAAGCAAACAATTTTGTTAAAGCGAGGGAAACAAATGGTGTAATGGTTAACTTGGGGAAAACATACAATGTTGTATTTGCACTGGCCCTGTGCTGAAACTCTATGTGCTCACAAGTCCTTCACCAGAACTCCCAAACCTTCAGCAAAGTGTTTGAATGTAATAAAAAGGGTAAGTAAGTGGAAAGCCACTGGCAGCATGTCTTCTGGCAATGTGCTGTCTTGTTTCTTTACTGTTCTCCCTAACTTGAAACTCCCCACATTCAGCCTCCCCTCTGTGGTCCCAGACTGAGCTCTGTTTTTTCCATCCACCACGGACAGGGTGGGTCTACAGCCTGGAGGCACATCAGCACATTCTCGGCCCTTGGGGGGCTCTTGGCATTGCTGGGCACTGTGCAGTCCCCATCCAAACTGGAAAGAAAGGTGAAGGGAGAGCAATTGCATGACTGAACCACAGGAAGCAGACATACACACACAGGTGTACACAGAAATACAGGCTGTGCTTTGCAAGGGGAGCTTTGCAAGGCTCCCCTGTGAGGAAAGGCTGAGTGAGCTGGGGCTGTTCAGTCTTGAGAAAAGAAGACTAAGGGGGACCTTATTAATGGTTAAAAGTATCTTATGCATGGGATGCAGGGGGAAATGGCCAGCCCCTTTTCAGTGGTCTGTGGAGACAGGACAAGTGGCAATGGCTGCAAGTTGGGGCACAGGAAGTTCCACACCAACATGCAGAAGAACTTTTCCACAGTGAGGGTGCCAGAGCCCTGGGACAGGCTGCCCAGGGACGTGGTGGAGTCTCCTTCTCTGGAGATATTTAAGACCCGTCTGGACGCCTGTCTGTGCAATATGAGCTAGGGAGCTGCTTTGGCAGGGGGTTGGACCAGATGATCTCTGGAGGTCCCTTCCAACCGCTACGATTCTGTGATTCTATGATTCATCCCGGAGAGGCTGCAGATTCCTCAGCTCTTCTCATGAACCCAGGCTTGGTGCTAATGGTGCTATCTCCAGCAAACAGAGACCTACAGGATCAGCCCACGACATGTGTGCCTTCAGTTTGAAAAATCACACAGCCACTGTCATCTCCATTACCAATCCTTGCCATTTCACACACCGCTGTCGTCCTGACATATCTGAACTACTAATTGGAACTTCATCACTAAAAAATGCTGAGAACAGGTATGACTGCCACAGCACACATCAAACAGTCAGTGGTTCCATGTCAGAAAAGAACCTGTAACAGTTGAATTGCTAAACACACCTCTTAAGTATGAAACTTGTTATTTTCACTCTTCTTTCTCACCAATAGATTCTGCATTGCTTATATGCTTTCGTATTTCAGTTCTTAGATATCTAATTTATATCTAAAAACTTTTAAAAAATGGATACCAAGCACACTCAGTAACTTTGGAATACTGCTCATCCTTTACAGTGGATAGGAGAGAAATTTTCTTAAAGGGAAATACTGCTCAGGAATCTCAGACTTTGGGCAATGAATTACATGCACATGCTGAAGGAATCCAACCTTCCTCTCTTTTTTTACCTACTTAATAGTAATTAATAGATAGCCCTGTTAGCTGTTTTGCATCAGAAAGTGCACAAACATGGTAGAATTCTTTTCTTATGTTTGCAAAGATTTTAATACTATGTAGTACTTGCTAAGAAAGAGTAAGTTTCCTTTTTTCTCATACTCAAATCTCTTTCCTTCCTTCTTGTGTCTTTCTGTGTCACTGCTTCCTCATCACTCAATACCAGCTTTAGGCAAATGTTTGTCAGAAAAGCAGCATTAGCTGTCAGAAAAAAAAGATGGATTTTAGAAGCAGTTTAAAGCTTGCTGCCTTTGTCTTTACCTGAAAAAGATCTGCTTTTGCAGTCTTGTACATTTTTAGGTATATATATATGTATTAGTTAACCTAACACACTACTTCACAACTCTGTCACACTTTTATCCCTAGATAATAAAACTAAATGTTTACTCTCTTCCTCTTTTACAACCTTCCTTATCCTTTGTTTTCCTTCTGGCTTACCTTTAGGGCAGCATTATTTTTAAGCTGCTCTGCAATTACTGCTTTTTTTTCACCTGAGCTATCCCCTGAATATTTTCCTCCTGGGATACCTAAGTGAGATTTAGCAAGAATTCATCATACATACTTATGAAAGAATTAATTCTCTCATTAATTGGATTCTCTCTCCCATCCTACCCTGGAGGCAAAGGGGAGCGAGCAGCTGTGTGGTTGGTGCAGCTGCTGGCCGGGTTAACCACAATAGACTCCCTCTGCATTTCCACTCATGGAACAGAGGTCATAACATTACCTGCATTCACTGACCACTTTGGGATAAACACTGAATGCCAAAAATTGCAAGAACAGATCATTTCCTTAAATGAATAGAGGAGGAGAGACTTACAAATTGTTAGGATAATCATTAAATACGATTTTTTTATGTGAAATTGAATTTATTCACCTTTAGCCAGTGTTGGCAGTACTCGGCTGCCTACCTTGTTCCTAGTAAAATTACAAATACTCTGTGAAGAGGTTGAGAAATGTGTTTTGTGCAAGACTTAGGCTCTGTTTTTCTTTAACAGTTATAAACAAGACAATGATTTGTTTTGTGAAGTTTTCATTTCTAGTTCCTTCAGTATTTTATGCCCCACATACACTAAAATTCAGTATCAGAACTTCATGGGGTAACCCCTAGAACACTAGCTAGTTCCCATTAGACTGTCAGCACAGGTCTAAGTAAACTCAGGACTCATTTCAGCTTTTTTTGGAGCGTGCTACCAGAAAAAGTGAGCCAAGTATGCTCACAGGAAGGCAGTGCCAATTTCAATTTCTGGTTTGAACCTGTTTCTCTCTTGCAACAAGTGACACTTCCCTCCACCCATTCCTGTCAAACAGAATAAATTGGAGCAGCAACATCTGTTTGAGAGAAGGAATTTTGTTCACAAAATGTATTCAATAGTGCTTTGCTGCTCAGGGAGGAGAGGAGAGCGCATCGTCACGGTACACATTTCGTCTGTGCTGTCAGTACTGCAAGGCAGCATTCTCAGCTGATTCTAATGGGGTATTTCTTTTGCACTGAAAGAGTCAAAAGATACTTTTTTCAGCAGACCTCATCCTGCTGCCCCAGCAGGAAAACTATAGGCTCTACCTCTATGGAGAGAGGATGCCCACTCACTCTGGAACTTTCATCCTTCCTGCTCCTTCTCCATTTGTTTACAAGAATCTATCTTGTAAGAAGGAAGAATATCATCCATCTGCTCCATACAGGCTTTCAGAGAAAGCCTTTTGCTTGTGAAAGGAAAATGCTTCCAGGACCTCTCCTCTCAATATTAGAGAGGGAGTCGGTATGCCAGAAAAGAATTTTTTCTTCTCAAAGAGGAAAAAAATTACTTGCCAGAATTAACAGTTGCTTTTGCAAGATAATTATACTTAATCTTCTCCCTATTACTCAGGTTTACAGTAGATACCTCTGGATTTGAAAGGTTTAACTCCCAAGAAGAGAGACAGTTGCAGTCTGGAGACAGGCAATCCAAAAACCCACTACACCCAAGCCTGCTTTCTGAGACTACTTCACCCTGCATCCCCAGAATATAAACAGATGTTGAAAATATTTATCTTCCAGAATACTGAGACGAGCAACCACCTGTGTGTGATACAGGAACTTTCTGACAATAAAAAACAGGAGGTGTGGGGAAATGCAGGAAAAATAGTTTAGTTAAGATACCCTGGAAGCTTAATTTCTAATTCATACTATGGATGCTACAGTGTCCTTAAAATTATCTCTGTGCATGGCTTATCAAGGACTGTCCAAGTGTACATAATACTACAGTTAATTGCAACAACCACATGATCAGGTTTCTCCCCAGAGAATTTCACTTGCAGAGAAACTTAACTGAACAGGAAAGCAAGCCTAATGTGGGAACCCAACACAAGGTGTTCTCTCAGACACTAGTACCAAATAGTCTCAGCTGCTTTTTAATAATGTTTCATTTAAGTTCTAAGAAATGCAGCCATTCATTTACACATGCTGGCACTCTGATGAACATCGCTTAAATAGCAGGTCCTACGGAGGTGGAGTACTGCAAATCAGTTGCCTGGTTTCTGCAGCTGAAGATGACTTAACAACAGCTAGTACAAAAGCCTGGTAATACAGGTATGAATACACAGATAGTATATAGATATATACACATTCAGTGGTATAGGGATTTTACTGTTGCAAAAGCATTGCAGACATTTAAACTTGCAATGAGTAATTTAATAATTCCCATCTCACAGGTTATTTCCATGTTAAATCCTAAGCCGTAGCTGAGAGGACACTGGTGAAATAGGAGAAAGATGCAAAAGACACATCGTTCTCATGAAGAGGATGAATACAAGCAGATCAGAATCCTCTGAATATCTGCAACACAAGGCAAGACCTAGAAGGTCAAGAGTTCCATTTCAATCATTTCTATCAATCAAGTGCCTGATTGGTTTCAGCTGGCTGGTTTCAGCTTACTGCCTGGAAGTGTGAAATGACACAGTAAGAGGATAATACCTCCCTAGACAAACTAAAGATGCTCCTCTGATGGAAAATAGACAGGTTCAGCTACCCTGAGGAAGCCCACATTGTCATGCCATCTGTTTTTATTTAATAATATCACTCAGGCTTTCTGTACAGTAGTACCTCTTCAGTATGTGAGAGAGGATTTGAAACGGGTGCAATTTACTGTGAATATCTGACAAAGACTTCCTTCCCATGAAGGACACAGACTTCCATTAAATATTTGCTGGCCAGTCACAAACAAACAAGCTTCTTGAAAAGTCTGGTGTCTATGGAAGAGATGTTCAGAGAAGAATCCCTTCTGGCAGAAGCCAGAAAGTAGCATAAACAAATAACAGTCATGCAAAACACAAAGCAAAAAAAAACCCCAACCAACCAAGGGCTTTAAACTAGTCACAGAATTTTTTAGAGCTAAGATCTAGTTCACTGAAATGGACAAAACCCTGGCTTTTGACAGATAAGAGGTGAGAAATTCATCTGAAATACGCTTCATGTCAAGATGTGTCTCAGACATAATTTGCCTAAGGATTTGGAAAAAATATTTGATTCAAATAAATGCAGAAGAGATTTCTCTATAAGGAATGAAAGATGTTTTAACTACATAACCTTACAAATCTCAGCATGAACCAGAGGAAAAAAAGAGAGACATAAAATAGAGGACCTGTGAGAATTCCTGAAATTGTGATTTCCTTTCACAAGCAGCCAAAAGAACTCTCTATAGGTTAACATACCAAATGTTGCAAAATTTCCTATTTATTCTTCTGCAGCAACACTAGCTAAATCCTCACAGGGGGAATAATGTGGAAAATTTTCAACATCTTTACTTTGAATGTCACATGGTCTATGTATTAAGCAGAAAAACAGAAGTTGGCAAAAGCAGGTGAAATTGTAACAGTCCCAGATTTGTACTAGTTAAGCTGCCTAACTTGGGAATACTAAAGAATACTCTACTTCACAGGGAAAAGAAAAAAAAAAAAGGCTGGACATAACATGTTCTCATTTTCTTCAGTGGAAATGAGAAAGTGGCATTTTTCTACTTAAACCACACCTGAAATTTTCTGCAGCCTCAAACTAAGAAAGCTGATTGGGAAGAATAAATCTCTTTTCAAGAGGTATAGAGGGCAGTTGTGTTTTCAAAAGCATTTACAGAATGCTTACAAAACAGGATGCTTATTAAATATAACACAAACAATATCCATGAAGATTCTTTCCCCCCTTCTTAAGAAATACATCGAAATTCCTTGGATTGATTCAGATTTTCTGCTTCAAAAGTAATTTCTCTTTTTCTCTCCCAAACATTCTCAAAAGGCACCAGTGATAGATTCTATGGATCAAACACAGAATATGATGTGATTCCAAGTTTGTCCTACAGGGTATGCAACTCAGGGGAAAAGAATGCTTGGTTTACATCAACCCCAAATCTCTGAAGTAACACGGGACCTTTCAGACTCGTCCTGAAATGCACCATCCTTGATTCAACATTATTTTCATATAGAGTCTTAACTGCATACTTTTTTGGAGAAGAATACTTTACAGGAATTCTTAAATATCCCAATGATATTTTTATTATTCATTTAAACAGACTTGTACATCACACAGAGCTTAACAGCATGATTATAAAAACCAGTCACTATCCCCTTTATTTTTTTTAATCATGGAAGAGCTTAAGAGCTGAGCAACATACACAGAGGTGATAGCACTTAAAGATTTTTCTGAGGTCTTGACAATACTAAATATCTCACAGATCTAATTCTCCAAGTAGAGAATCACAAATGTCACTAGCCACAGAGGCCCTATTAAAATATCCTCATGTGTCTTTGGAATCCAGAGTGCTTTTTTCTTTATCACATTACTCAGTACACTCACATCACAGTTCTGGGCTGCCCGAACTCCTCAGCCCATTCTGTACTTCTTGCGACAGACACAGCAACTGCAGAGATCCTTTTTCCCAAAACAAAGTCAGGCTGTCAGGGAAAGTCTATCAGATTGTGTGAGTGTCTTCTCAACATCTATATGTAAACAGAAGTCATCGGATCTTCAGTAAAGGCAGTTTTTTCTTTCCGAGTAACAATGAACACCTTTTGTGAGGAACGTAAAGAGCCAGTATGTTCAACACAATACACTCATGTAATTCCTTCAGAGATTAAACTACATTAATGCTTGCTACAACAATATTTATATATAGTCAGCTGGCTCTATGAACAGGAAATAACATTATGTATTGCAAAAGAGTAGATTTCAGACAAACAGGTATTTAGAAGTCCAGTTTGTTATGACTTTATTTAAACAAAACAGGAGTTTAATGTTTCCATGCAACAATTGCATTAAAGTCTTAAATAATCATGACAAACAGCAGAAGTAGTTAAGGAATGCACTAATTTTAGACCTTAGTGAATATACAAAAAACTCAGCATTATAGGTTATACAAAGTAAAGAACATCTTAAATACTTCCCCAAAATACTGCAGCAGCCGAGACACAGTGATATGCCTTACAAGGGCATAGGAATGTAATTAAGAAATCACATGGGAACTACCCATTTCCTTTAATTTCACAAACAAGACGAAAGCAACACTCAACTCCACACACTGATTTTTTTTTTTTCTCAAATTAGGTCTATACAGTACCTTGAGTTTAATCCAAATTGTAAAAGTTAGACACGTCATTTATTTAGTAAACAATTACTTGGTAAATCTCTATTACATTTCTTCCTTCGTTTTACCTGGAGTAGCCATGTTATTTAAAAGAGGGCAGGTTTGGCACTTTTATAGTGATGTCACCAATATTAATATTTCTTGGGATCTCTGGCAGATTCATATTCTTTACAGCTGAAACAGCCCGGGCTGGAGCTCCTGCTAAACCAGCCTGTGTATAAAGTGAGGAAAAATGCAAGTCAGGCAAAGTTGATCAGAAGAAGATTTACCAGCAATATACACAGACAACTAACTTTTTGAGTATTTCCATGGTTACACAATTAGAAAGACCAGATGGCAATTGTGTTTGGAATGAAATGGGTTATTTGGAAATATTAAACCAGAAAGAGAAAACAGTTCACACATTCCTTTTTATATGGTAGAACATGTAATGTCGACTTAATGGAAAAGTATGCGGGGAGGAAGAGGAGGCTTATCCAAGCATGTGTAATGTACAGGATTATAGTACAGACAATCTTGAAATATTTAAAGTCCAATGCGCTGTCTTTGTCCTTATCTATTCTAAAAGTTCATATGGTTTACAGTTGACTAACATTGGTTACAGGTTCAGAATATGTAACCTCAATGTAGTAAGTTACTGAATGTCAGTTCAACCATATTACTTATCTGAATGAAAATACATATATATATGGTGTTTTAAGGTGATTTCGCCTAAACCAAAAAAGATAAACACCTTTCATTTGTGGGAGATAAATAACATGCAGAGAGATCATTTCCACAGTCCAACAGGAGTAATTTTCTATCCCATAATATCTAATTATAAGCTAACTTATCTGCTAGCCCACAGGCACACTGGAACATTACCTACTAACACGGTTATGCCAAGTTAAACATTAAAGTACCTATTTTGTATGTATCTCTCTTCATGTAAAGCCAAAAACTTTTCTGTAATAAACATGCACATTTGACAACACAGAAGTTCATCACTGAGTTCCATTCAGTTCTGCCTTTTAGATAAAATAACTGCAAAGTTCACGAACTAGGGCAATTTACTGAAATGCTAACAAAGATGATTTACAGCTCGGACATCTGAAGACATACAGAGTATGATCTTTCCCCACTGCTTCTGAAAACAGCTCTTCAAAACCTGGCTTTTTTAACAACTATTTTTAAAAGGCCAATAATTGTCACTGAATTTGATGCTGTGTAGAAAAGGCACTATTCATTTTTAAGTACAGAAATGTTTCTCGTAAAAGTTCAGATTGTCTATGTGCATTTAGAATTAGTCAAGAACAGGCTTGCCACAAAAGTATAAAAATGTTTGTTCTTGCTGGGGAAAAAAACACACTGTTTTATTTTAAGTTCCAAATTCTGTGAATATGTAAAAAAACCCCACCCTTTTATCTTTGTTTCAGAAGTAGGATTAAAAATATTCAAAAAGTATAAAAACCACAAAGTGATCTTCTGAACTACTACAGTTTTAGAGTGTGGCATCTTGCATGCCCAGTAAAAAAGGAGCAATCCCCACAAAACAAAGCAACATGCCAAGAACTGCTTAAACAAAAGGCGAAACCCGTAGAAACAGAAGTTCTTTCATTATAAGAATGTCAGAGACTGAAGAAGCCAGTGCATGTGCAGATAATGTAACTGTGTGCAAGAAATACAGTGAAACAAGGAAAGAACAGCTTCTGGAATAGTTTGTGTGGTATTTGATTATTAAATAGAAGCACAGAACACATGAGGATGGAAGGGCCCTCTAAAGGTTATCTAGACCAACCCCTCTGCAGGAAGCAGGAACAACCTAGATCAGGCTACTCAGAGCTTCATCAAGACTAACCTTGAATATCTTCAGGGATGGGGCCTCCACCACCTCTCTGGGCAACCTGTGCCAGTGTCTCACCACTCTCATAGTGAAGAACTTCTTCCTAACATCTAATCTAATCCAAACAGTGTTGGTAGGTTACTACTGCTGTAAATCACTGAGATGAGAACCTCTGATTCCAGCAGGAGAGACCTCTAGCATGGTGTACAGAGGGTTTCCCAAACTAGTAATCCTCAGGGGGAGCTAAATGTGCTGCTAGGACCACACAGAACACACAACAGCAGCTGACAAGATCTGTGCAGGAGCCAGAAGAAACAGTGGCCAAGTCCCAGCTGCACAGAGGTATATATGTTGACAAAAAAATTTTAAAGCCCTTAGGGAGCACCAGCAACCAGGGCATGGCACATCAGGAAGTGCAGAAAAGGCACTGAAGCTCTGCAAGCTTGACCAGGACACAGTGGTACCCACCTGGCAGAAAGCCATGGCCCCCCTAAACTCTAAGCTCTGTACCCACAATGACTGTCACGGCTTCCTGGACAGAGCTGTGGTGGGAACACACTGCCACCCAGCGCAGGCTGTGCCCTGCTCTTACATCAGTACCAGACGGCAGCCCTTAGCACGGCTTTGGGAGATGTGACCAAGTGGAGCAACTCTGCTCAGTGAGGAGCTGATTAGGTTGAGGAGTTAGCAGGGAGCACAGGAGAGAGAGAGACAAGCCCAATCTGCAGACCAGACCCACTTCTCAGGGCAGTCTTGTGCCTCCCTGGGCCAGGATTAAAGACATGAAGAGACAGCTTCCTACCTGGCACAGCCCTCAGATTATTGAGTAGCAATTTTTCAGGTAGGCAGCGATGAAGTTGCAACAAGAAGCCTGAGGGTGAGCAAGAAAGACTTCAGGGCCTTGGGACAACTGGTTAAGGGGTTAGGAGCACAAAAGTGTTCTCCTCTGTCCTTCCAGGAGCAGGGAATGACAAGGGGAGAAACAGGAAAAGCCAGCAGATCCAAACCTGGTGTCACCAGAATTTGGGGCTTTTTGATCACGGGTCAGTCTGCACACCACCAGGCCTGCTGGTGACAGACAGGGTTACACCTCTCAAAAAGGGAAAAGGGTGTTTGTGCAGCAGTATGTGGGGCTCCTTGAAAGAGTCTTAAATTAGATTTGAAGGGGGAAAAGGGATAAAACCAGGCTTCCTGGAGATAAGTCTAAGGATAGCACATTAATGTTTAAGGGACAGTGTGCTATTAAGGTCCTTTGTCTACTGTCTCAGTGGAGGTAGGAGATGGGAGAGCCATATGGCAGCAAAGACATAAGGGTTACTTATGGGTTGGAAAACATGGAAGGTCATTTAGGAATTAGGGCTTCTTCCCTCAAAAAAACTACGATTCTGTGATTCTGTCTGGAGATATTCAAGACTCGTCTGGACACCTCCCTATCTGTGATCACTAGCCAAACTGAAGTGCAGCTACACCAATACACACAGCATGGGCAACAAAGAGGAAGCCATGGTGAAGTGGGAAAACCATGATATAGCTGCTATCACAGAAACACAGTATGATGACTGGCACAACTGGGCTGTGCAATGGGGGGCTATAAACTCTTCAGAAGGGACAGGCATAGAAGGAGGGGTGGTGGGGTAGCCCTGTAGTGTTAAGAGAGTGTTTTGATCATCTAAAGCTTCACAGTTGTAATGACAGTGCTGAGTGTTTATGGGTAAGAATCAGGGGGAAGGCCAACAAGTCAGATTATCTATGATTCTGTATCATAGTGGAATGCTGTTACAGACCACACAACCAGGATGAAGGGGCAAATGTGTTTTTCTGTAATTACCTGGCACAAGTCTCATGATTGCTAGTCACCTGGGTTTGGCTAGCATAGGGTTAATTTTCACCAGAAGCTGGGATGGGACACAGCCAGGACAGGTGACCCAAACTAACCAAAGGGGGTATTCCATACCATATGACGTCATGCTCAGTATAAAAGACAGATAATTGGGAAAGGGTGACACAACTCCAGGACATGTGGCTTGGAGATGGTCCAGTGTCAGGACAGGTCTGAACTGTAAGTCCAAGTTGTGCCCTTTTTGGTGAGAAACTGCTCTGTGTACCACCTCCAGTTGTGCATATTCTTTTCTAAGTCCTGTTACTGTTATCCTCCCTCCCCATGCTGTCCCAGAAAATTGTCTATATCCCAACCCACAAGGTTTGCCTCTGTCTCTTCATTCTTCTCCCCAGCTTGCCAGGGGTTGGAGGGTTGAGTGGCCACATCTGCTCAGCTGCTGGCTGAGGCTGAACTAAGATGCTAGCCCTTGTTCTTTGGGAGGGCTTACCAGCTGTCTGCTGGAAATACAATGCAGAAACAGCCCAGGAGGTTCCTGAAGTGTGTGGAAGGTGACTTCCTGACATAGCTGCTGAGAGCACCAACTAGGGAAAGTGCCCCACTGGACCTGTTGTTTGCAAACAGGGAAGGACTTGGGGGTGATGTGATGGTCAGAGGCTGCCTTGGGCACAGTGATCATGAAATGATGCAAGTTTTCAACTGTCAGAGAGGTAAGAAGAGGGGTTCAGCAGAGCTGCTAACTTGATCTTCCAAAGGGCAGACTCCAGCCCATTGAGGAGCCTCATCAACACAGTCCTTCGGGATGCAGTCCTGAAGGGCAAAGAGATCCAAGAAGGCTGGACACTCCTCAAGAAGGAAATTTCAAAGGTGCAGAAGCAGGCTGTACCCTGTACTGAAAGACGAGCTGGTAGGGAAGACAATCAGCCTGGCTGAACAGAGAGCTTTGGCTGGAACTCAGGAATAAATGGAGACTTTATGTCCTTTGGAAGAGGGGGCAGACAACTCAGGAGGACTACAAAGATGTCCTTAGGCTGTCTGGGGAGAAAATTAGAGGGGCCAAAGCCCAGCTGGAACTTAATCTGGTTCCTGACATAAGAGACAATTAGAAATACAGCAGCAATGAAGGGAAGGCTGAGGAGAATCTCCATCCTGCGTTGGATGCTGGGGGAAACACAGTGACAAAGGCTGAGGAAAAGCCCAAGGTACTTAATGCCTTCTTTGCCTCAGTCTTTAGCAGTGGGACCAGTTGTTCTCTGGGTACCCAGCCCCTGGGCTGGAAGACAGGGACAGGCATGACAGAACAACACCCCCAGAATCCAAGGGATATGGTTAGTGACCTGCCACTCCACTTGGACACACGTGTCTGTGGGACCAGATGGGATCCACCCAAGGATGCTGAGGGAGCTGGCAGAGGTGCTCACCAAGTCACTTCCCACCATTTATCAGCAGTCCTGGCTACCTGGGAAGTCCCAGTTGACTGGAGGTTAGCCAGTGTGATGCCCATCTACCAGAAGGACTGGAAGGAGTATCTGGGGAGCTACAGACCTGTCAGTCTGACCTCAGTGCCAGGGAAGGTTATGGAGCAGATGATCTCCACTGCCATCACACAGCACATACAACACAAGCAGGTGGTTGAGGTCAGACAATATAGGTTTATGAAAGGCAGGCCCTGCCCAACATGATCTCCTGCTATGACAAAGTGACCTACTTAGTGGATGAGGGGGAGGCCAAGGATGTTATCTGCCTGGACTTAGGAAAGCCTCTGACACTGTTTTCCACAGCATTCCCTAGATAATCTGGTTGTTCATGGTTGGCAATACTCTTTGCTGGGTAAAAACCTGGCTGGAGGGCCATGCCCAAGCTGTCCTGCAGCTGGGTCTCAACAGCCCCCATGCAAGGCTACAGGCTTGGGGAAGAGTGGCTGGAAAGCTCCCTGGGGAAAAAAAATGTATGTTCCAATGTTGGTTGACAGTTGGCTGAATATGTGTGCCCAGGTGGCCAACAGCATCCTGGCTGGTGTCAGGAACAGTGTGGCCAGCGGGATAAGGGAAATTACTGTCCCCTATACTTGGCACTGGAGAGGCTGCACCTCAAGTCCTGTGTTCAGTTTTGGGCCCCTCATTATGACAAAAGCTGTTGACTTCCTAGAGTGTGTCCAAAGAAGAGACATTTAGCTGGTGAAGGGTCTAGAGCCCAAGTCTGATGAGGAGTGGCTGGGGGAACAGGGCTTGTTTAGCCTCAAGAAAAGGAGGCTGAGGGGAGACCTGATCGCTCTCTACATCCACCTGACAGGAGGTTGTAGCCAGGTGGGTGTTGAATCATTTTGTTTGAGAGACCTTTAAGATTATCAAGTCCAATTGTTAACCTAACACTGCCAAGTCCAACCACTTAATCATGACCCTGAGCACTACTACATCAATGCATGTTTTAAATACCCCCAGTGAGGGTGACTCTGGAGACTGACACCCACCTCACTACTTGGTCCCTTCTTCCAAGTAACAAGCGCTAGGACAAGACGAACTGGCTTCAAGTTGTGCCAGGGGAGGTTTAGATTTGATATTAGGAAAAATTTCTTCACTGGAAGGGTTATCAAGCATTGGAATAGGCTGCCCAGGGAAGTAGCAGAGTTGCTATCCCTGGAGGTGACAGATACATATGGTGCTTGAGGACATGGCTTTGTGGTGGATTCAGTAATGCTAACTTACTAGTTGGACCTGATGATCTTATTAAAGATTTTTTCCCAACCAAAATAATTCCATAATTCTATGAAAGTATAAGCTTCTCAGATTCTTGTTTTTCAGGGAAATTCACTGCAATTACAAAGTGTAATTAGACTGAGCACTACAGCTGTATTCTGTGGTGTCCATCTGAACTACTGCACAAAAAGAGACAGACACCCCATATACTAATCACTGTAGAACTCAAATTTTTGAAAAATTATTTTCTCCCTTTTACTACTCTTCTCTAAGAAATAAATATAAAATAAAATTGTCAGATTTCCATTTAGAGTTACATCTAATCTTCTCCTCCCTTTAAAAACAGAACCTGAAGTCAAAACCAATTACCAGTTTCCAATTTTTAACCAAACCTTTTGTATCATGTAGAAAGGCTACAGCATCATAAAACCCCAGATTCTAGTTACAGGAGGATTCCCAGTACCAGGAACAAAGACCAGAAAGCCATAAGTCATCTGTCATAACATTCTGCCAAGCACTCATATATGAGACATGCCAAAGCTGGGGAAGGCATGCTGGGGTAAAGAAGAAAGATTGGGAAATCTTAAATCCCTAATGCAACCAAATAATTTACTTTCATTTTCGCTCTGACATAATACAAATTATTGCTTATCAGAAGTAGAGACTAAATAAAACTAAAAAGGGTAAAAAAAAAAAAAAGTATTTTCAAAGCCTCTTTTTCCTTGTTTTTTCTTAACATCACCAAGTCTATCAGGTCATTCACTTCAAAGGCTGTTTCAATTCCAATACCTTCATGAGTGGGAAAAATCTGGACCTGAAACAGTAGTAGTAAGAAATGCAAGTATCCCTGTATCTGCAATATCTCATAGGAGCAGCGTGAGACACTGCAATTTCTTGATGTTTATTACAAAACAGTGCAGAAGATATGAAGCCGCTAGACACTGTCATTTTGTATTTGAGAACCTAGAAATACCAAATTGAAATCAAGAGGTAACTACCAGTGAAGTTTTATAATACCAAACAACAAATGCATTTCCTTTTTATTTGGTTCTACCCTTTAAATTCTATATTCAGTAACTGGAGAAATATTCTTAGGCAAAACCAAAAGTGGGGCAATGTAAACTGTTTTCCATAGAAATGATGGAAATACTAATAAAGTAGTAACAAAAGCAATGAATTATACAATTTGTAACTGAAACAATGGGAAACCAGAAAAATATCGTAAGTGATGGACATGGTCCACACAAACAGGCATGGCTGGTAATTCAAAAGAGAGATGCCTTCTAGGTGACTAGGATGGAGATTCCTTACCCTAATTTAATGAAAGTTAATTATTCTTAATGGACAAATAAAAATTTTAGTAGAACTGGTCATTATTTTTACCTACCTGCAGCTATCCTCTTTACACAGACTTACAGTCCCTGCCTCCCGCCCCAATGGCATAGGATACAATGGAGACACAATTGAGAATTATTTAAAATACCACAATTGACATGACCATTGCCCTTCCACCCCCTATACAGTCACGACTTCCAACAGTCATATTTCATGAGGACCATTCTGGATCAGGATCAGCAAAGATCCCTGACAAAAGTACTAGAATTCCAGATTACCTCCTTTCTTTGCCAAGATTGTCTTTCACTATCATATACGGGAGGAGTAGAGATTTTCTGACTTATATTCTCTTCTCCTGTAATTCTCTATGTTAAGTGGGTCTGTAATTCAACGTGTATATAATATGCATAGCAGAATGCTATTTATCACAATTAATGTCAACCCTATCAAGCACAATATAGTCATACAGTATTTCCAAGAGAGAACAAACAGTTCATAAAAAATGACTAAAAAGTACTTAAAACTCCCAAACTGGGTAACTCATACAGTATTTCAAATGCTATTATATCCAAATGCCTTAGCATTCCTTTTTAGCATGGCAAACAGTGAAATAGTATGGAATCCTTCCATTTATTTATATTTCTTTTACAGAAAGTGAACTGTATTTACAGACACAGAGGTACTACAAGAAGTATTTCCAGCTCAGTGTGCCATTTAAGCAGTTTTATAGAGGTACCTGGTTAAAAGAGCCATCAGTGTAACATTAAACTGGCAAAGTTTCAACTGCCGTTTTTTATCAATAATTCAGCAGGTAAGTTGGTGAGGTAAAAAAAAAACAAAACCTGTTTCACTTAAAAAAACCCCACATGTAGCAAGCTTTAAACATGCAGTGAAATGATGAATTGGCTGTCACGGCAAGCAAATGACTTAAGCAAGTGAAAATGAAACTTAAGACATACTAACAGTATTTCAGAAATACAGTATGAATTGCATACAGCTGGTATTACAATAAGCCAATACACCATCTTTTTGCCACAGCTGCTTTGTATCCTCAATTTCATTTGTTATTGAAAGTTGTACTTTAATGTTGAAATGCGGTATACAAAAATTTTAGGTCCATTTACTGCAAAAAAAAATGCTTGTAAACATATTTATATACTTTTAGAGTGAAAGAGAAATGACACATATGCAAAACAGTAATGTGTTTTAAAGACTGAAATAGACATATTTAATAACAGAACTTTCATTCTACTGGTCCCCATCAAGTGAGACATATGAGATGTTTTTAGTTGATTTAAATAATTATCTATCCCTACAGGAAACAATTTTCTTCATTCTTATCATCATCCTTTCTCATAATGTCCCACTGATAACTTTACATGAGAGTGATCCCAGAAACAGTTTTAGTCTTTGAAAAGAAATGTAAACAATTTGTGAGAAGTATTGCACATCACAGACGTGGTTAATATGCATATACAAATATACGGTTTTTTAAAAATAATATTCAAACCGCCATCCCAAGCAACTCTACACAGAGCTAGCTATCACTAAAATGCATACAAAAATACACAGCCTACTGGAAAACAAAATAATGAAGGCTAATGCTTTGCAAAGTAAGCCACCATTTTCCAGATATTTCAGAGGTACTAGAACCTCTCTGCTGCTGGTGTTTCATACCAATACTTCTTGCCAGAACAAGTATGACTTCAAAGCAGCAGGGTTATGAAATCATGAAAGGATGCAATACATAATATAAAGGAATGATCATGTCCCCTGCTTATGAAGTTAAATAAATGAACATAATTAGAGAAAAAACAAAATGAAGTCTGCAAGTATATCAAAATGAGGCCAAACAGATAAGAAGACTTAAGACGTACTCTTAGGAATTTTAAGCACTTGAATCACAAAGAGAGTAATGGATGGGAATGATTAATTGTTTGTTTGTTTGTTTTTCATTGCCAGACCCAAAAATAAAAACAGAACATGTGTGAGCAGAACAGAGAAAAAGAAAAGTAGCTTTGCACAAATTAAAAGGAAAAAACCAAACCCAAACCTGAAATCAAGCTCCCTACTGTTAGAATAGAATACAGATCATCTATTACAACTGTTGCGGTGTTAGGCAAAGGAAGCTCATTTACTTTATTTTCTTCACGTGCTATAGTATACTTCAAATTTAGGTAAAGTGTACCATACCACCCTAAAATATTTTTAGCTAATGCTTTACAACATAGTGTCACTAAATCCAATTACAGAATTTTATGTGTTAAAGCTATTACATTACTTTAGCCTATAAAGATCATATAAAAAGTGAAGAGCAAAGCTAGTCATAAATTAAATAAAATTAATCATCTTAAGATTCCAGCTATTTAAAGTACCTGCAGTTTGAATACACAGATACTTAGAATGAGTGGAAATGAATTTTGAAGTACTGCAATTCACATTGGCTTACACTCAAACTGTTGAGCTGAACTAAATGTTTCAAACAGCAAATGATGGGGAATAATGACCATAAACTGAACTTAAAACACACATTTTCCTCCTTCTTTTTCAGTTCCCTACTAATACTCATGTTCAGTGACTGCAGTTACCAAGATGTCTTAAAGCAAAATCCAGTGATTCAGATTTCAAGGGCAGCAAATGTACAACTGAAATTTCAGTACATGCTGACAGCCCTTTGCATTTCATATTTGATTTACCTAAAGCTGAAAAATCAGCTTTGGTGTTACTACATCTTTACAGATTGCACGGGTAATTTTATTCTCTACCTATAAAACTACTTGTTTGGGTTCATGTTTATTGTTTTTTAATTTTGTTTACCTGAAACTTATTCTGAAGCTCCTCTCTGCTTTCAGAGAGAGTAAAAGTTCTCGCTTTCATCTGCAAATACTAAATGGTGAAGCAAAAGAGTTCATACGACCAATTTCAGATTATCAGATACAAAATTCTCCCAATAAACAAGCTATTTCTACTATGTCATTATGTCATATTTTCTTATCTGTGTTCAATTTTTATCCAGATTTGTTTTGCGACTTTTGTTAATATTCATACAAGTTCATATTCTTTTGTTTCTTAAACAATGACACAAAGAAAAGTTAAATTCTAAAACGCAGGAAGAGAAATAAAATAAAAAATATGATGTCAATGGAAAGCTAGTAAAATACACTATAGCCAATAAAAAGATGAGGGAACTACAAGAAGAAACTAGCACAAAAAGTAGGCTACAAGGACTAGTATGGGTATTTTTACACATAATTTTTGAGTCTGGCCTACATAATTTATTGCCTTTGACATCATTTTGCTTTCCCTTTTTGTTAAAAGTACATTTTTTCTAAAAGTCAGCAATACCTTTGTCTACCTGTCCTGTCTGGGAGACTGAAAGATAAAGGTCTGTAAGAGAGAAGAATGGAAAGAGCTAGAAAAGATCAGGAGGTTCGGAAAAAATGAGGTCCAACTTAAAAGTCTAAATCACACGCAGTTGAACACTCCAAATAGAGAAGAATCAGCCCAGGTTTACCTACAATACTTCCAGAGGTTCTTGATAAAATCCCAATGACCCCTCTCCCAAAAATTCCCTCCCTTAATCACAATGATTCTTTGGCTTCAGGAAGATTGACCATTTGAAAATTGATCCATTCACAAATAAATGCTAAATCGAAAGGTAGGGAAATGCATTAGAGACACCATTTCTCAGGGTAGAAACAGAATTTCCTTTGTAGCCCACCCAAGCAATGTAAGAGCTGAATCAGAAATCAAAGCTAGGAGCCCTCATAGAGGTTTAGAAAATTAATCTCTGTTGAAAGCATTAACAAATTGTTTGAGTTGATACCTTTGCTCCAATATTTTGTCATTTAGTAAATATATTCTATCTTCTTCATTAAATTCTAACTGAAAGCCTGTTTAGAAACCTAATACCTAGCTAAACTGTGATTTCAAATGGCTGAAATCTGTATAATAAGGAACCAGGTGGGCACAACAGAAAATGTAGAGTATTTCTGAAAATGTAGCTCAGTTACGATTTCATTAGCTTCATCATTTCAGCTATATAAGAAAAGGCAATTTAACATTAAAGTAGGTATTTTATGGATGCAAGAACTATGATGACATCTTACAATCCAAACAGACTGAAGTGAGAGTGCTATGGCATAGGTAGCACTCCTGTGAACTGAGGATTATATTGATAATAATTTCTAAATTTTAGGGGTTTTTTTTTAATAAAACTAAGAAGATCCACTAGTTTTGATTTCTTAGTGACCAGCATTCAAAAAAATTATTATTACTGATTTTGATTTACATGAACTGGATTTGCTTTTATCTTGAAAATACATGTTCAAGAAAGACATGTTGAAAGATTTTTGATCAAAAAGACAAAAAGAAAAGAAATAGCAATCAGGAAATTTTGTGGATATATATGAAAGAAATTACTAACGATCTGAGGAAATAGTTACCAGGTACTGTGAAGTATCTCAGCATTACAGTAACTGTTAAATTTGAAAAAAAAACCAGTCACTGAACTAACAAAAAAAGAAAAAAGAAAAAAGAAAAAAGCATTTGTGGTGAGCAGACTGTGAAATGTTCCACTCCATCCCAGTCACCAAGTGTTTTAATTTATCGCTGCTACTTCTTTACCTTCTATAATTCATTGCTGCATGTATAGGAACAAGTTGCTTTTTGTCTTGCATATGCTGAGCTCTACATGGCTTTTTTACATCTTCTACCACCTATTTTTATACTAAAAGCATCCTAAATGAAAGAACGACTTACTGATGAATAATGGAAGCAGCAAGTATTGCAGCTGGCTGCACTGAACTGATGTGTTTCAGATGACTAATCAAAGACTGGTCTGCAGTTGATTTGGTAAAAGAATTCACATAATTAAGAATAAATACCTTCATGAAATGCTTTATGTGCATAACACTCAGTAGAACATAGCTGCTCTGTAAGTTCAGCTTTTGGCACACTATGTTACTTTTCCACCAAATAGTGAAAAATACATGAATACAGAAGTTATTCAAATATAATAAAATTTATGAGAATAATTCCAAATTTCAATAATTAGTAATTCCAATAGATCTGTGATCAATGGCTCATCCTGAGTTTGAGAAAAATGTTAAAATTAACATTTTGGACATGTTTATAATCTGTAATATCTATAATCCTTCTTGATGTATAATGCTGTGCATATAGCTTATCGTATCATATCCAGCTTTTTCCTGTTTTTTCTCAAAATACCTTCCTGTGCTTGGATACAGTTTGGAAGTCGTGCAAAACAGACATTAAATGTATTAAAAGACATGAGGTGGTGCAGTGTGATATTGCAGAATCAGGAGAACAGTATACATTGTACCACAAAAAAGCTGAAGAATTCATTACTCTCTTTGCTGTACTTAAGACTGGGAAGCTTTCTGGATCTTCTCCTAAAATGTCATTTAGTTCATATTTATGTCACCTGCAATACTTCAATCTACTCAGAGGACTTCAACTTTAGAAATATTCTCCAACTCAAGCTCTAACTCAGCTTCAAAAATCAGGTGCCATCTTCTACGGAATTCTCCCATCAATAAGAATGTATCACAGACTTAGCCAAGATGTACTGCTAGTATTTTACTTTACAAGGCGTGTCTGGTGATGTTAAAAGAACTGTAATATTCTGTGTCACAGCTAAACTAATTCTAACCCCTTTTCTTGGCCTAAGCTTCTTTCCTAAACGCAAATTCAACAATTTTGAATTGAAAAGGGATTCCCAAAACTTAGGTGAGTATCCCATGCTCAGACTGTCACAGGCATATACAGAATACAATTTTCTCACTCAAATCTATTAATTTGAAGACCAAATGTTCAGATTACCCACTGGCAGAATTTGTATTTATTTTAAAGGACCAAAAACTGGGCTTTAAATTCTACCTAGTCCATTTCGGTCCAATTTTATATTGCAGTATTTTTGTGACAGTAAACATGTTGTCATTTACTTCAGCTGTAGAAACATACTGGCTGACAGGAATATGTAGTCTTTGTATATAGGACTGGATTCTTTATCTAATTTAAATGCTACAGTCACTAGTCCAGCATAATAAATAAAACACACTGGAAATAAAATGCTTTCTCCGAGAGAAACTTAAGGGAACTACAGAAGTATCTCAATAGCAATGCTGCAAAATGCTATTAGATACAATTAGCAAAAAGTAATCAGGAGCAGCTCTAAGCCATTATTACTTATGATGAAAGGTAGAACATTCCAACCTAAGGATTTTTAGCATCATAAGCAAGCAGCTGTATGTAGTTTGTCACTAAAGAATAAACAGCATTATAGAGCATGCATTTGCTATTACCATGTTCTTAGTTCAGAAAATACATCACTCTTACCTCTGATTTCTCCAGTTTATTTTGAGCATCAATCTGAGTCACAATTTCATTCATATTGGTCTCCAAAACCATTCCACCCATGACCATTTCAGACAATATATTATGGACCTAAAAAAGACCAAAAGAAAATATATATATGCACAATGTCCTACACACATCTGTACAGATATCTAGATTCATCAATACAAGAATACATATATTTAGTAAGGCACTTAACTAAGATTAGCAATTTACTTAAAACCATTTGGGAACAAAGCTTATAACTTGATACTCGTTTCTCCAGTATCTTCTTTGCTCATAGTTCTGTTACAAACTCATCAGCTGTACCACTAGCGTACTAGTGCTAGAAGAAACTTTCACATTCATCTGTTGCAATTTTGCGTAGCTAGGTATTGGTAGAGAAGGGGGCTGCAGAGATGGCTGCTGCAAAAAGCAGCTAGAAGCTCTCTGCAGGCCCAAGAGTAAACATCAGCTAATTAAAGGCCAGAGTCATTGCTGACCAAGGCTGAGCCCATCAGTGATGGTCACAGCACCTCTGGGAATCACAGTTAGGAGGAAAAAAAAATGCAGGCAGGTGCATTTTGCCACCAGAGACAGGAGTGAGAAGATGTAAGGAGCTGTGCAGACACCAAGGCTGGTGAGGTGGGGGAGGAGGCGCCCCAGGTGCCAGAGAGAAAAATGCCCCTGCAGCCTGTGGAGAAACCCATGGTGGAGTGGGTGTCCCCCCACAGCCCATGGAAAAGGCCAAGACCCCACCTGCAGCCCGTGGAGAGGCCCCACACTGGAGCAGGTGGAGACATACAGGAGATGCTGTGACCCATGTTGGAGCAAGCCCCTGCCAGCCCTTGCAGCCCATGGAGAGAGACAGAGACACAAACGAGCAAGAGAGATTTGTGCCAGAACAGGTTTGCTGGGGGGAAGCTTGTGACCCCATGGAGGACTGGGACTGAGAGACATTGAAGCCCTGTGGGAAAGGATTCATATTGGAGAAGTTCATGAAGGACTGCCTCCCATGGGTGGGACCCCAGGGTGCAGCACTGGGAGGGTGTGAGAAATGAATGCCCCACCCCGGCCAAGCCAAGAAGGAAACAAATTTGCAAAGAACTGACAGAAACCCCCATTTCCCCAGTCCCTGCCCCTCCCTGTGCCACAATGCAGGGGGAAGAAGGGAGTGAAATCATGACTGAAGTTCAGTCTGCTAAGAAGGGAGGGGTGGGGGAAGGTGCTTTAAGATCTGGTCGCGCTTCTCATTATCCAACTCTGGTGTCACTGGGTGTGTGGTGCAGTGTAATAAGTGAGAGAGTTTCCTTTCTTCTGTGTTGAGTCTGCTTTGCCCATGACGTTGATGACAGGATGATCTCTCCCTGTCCTTATCTCGACTCCTAAGCATCTCAATATATATTTTCTCCCCTGTTCAACTAAGAAGGGGAGGGATAGGCTGACTTTGGCGGGCATCTGGCCTCCAGCCAGGCCTAAACCACCACAGTACCTGTTTTCTACCCAAGAATTAGGACAAGAGCTCTAATTAGCATCAGTAGTAGTAATACCTCTAAGGAACAGGTTATTCAAATTGCTTACAAATAGATGTGCAAACACTACTTTGGACTACACCTATGAAGGAAGTGGTACATAGTGATGCTCACCCACCATGGGTATCAAAACTGGGTTAACATACGTGAGCTGACCCATACCTGAACTATACCATAAACAAGGAGTCTTCACCCTCTAGGACTAAGATTGACTGCTAACACTCAACCTGAAGGAGTACTAAAGCCAGCCAGGATATTAATGAAATGGATACATCTAAAATACCTCTTTCCTGCCACCCTAATTTGGGAATGCCAGTCGTGTTTCATGAATCTCTGCTTCAGAGATTGTATTTGCATTTTACCTGAAGACTAACTTATTTTTAAGGCATGCCTCCACAAACTTTCCATCAAGTTAATATGTAATACATATTTTAAGCCCATTATAATACTGAAGACAAGGAACATTTTATTACTTTTCTGAAATACAACACATTGTACAATCAAATACTTCAGAGCATAATTCTGGTATTGTTTTGGATATTCTTGCAATTTTCCAGTGGATCAAGTATAGAAGTTGTGGTTTAACTCGGCAGGCAGCTGAAACAACCACAGTTCTCAAGGAGAGAACTGGAAATGGAAAAGAAACTTCTGTTTAGCTAAAGACAGTTTAATAGGAAAAAAGGAACAATAAATAGGAAGATTATGACGATAATAATGGTAATACAAAACGAGTGATAAACAGCATAATTTCTCACCACCCGAAGGCAATGCTCCACAAGACCCCAAGCTACCCTGCCTCCCAGCACAATGCCCAGTTATATACAGAACATGGTATCGTATGGTATGAAATGTCCCTTTGGCCAGTTTGGGTCAGCTACCCTGGCTGTGTCCCCTCCCGGCATCATGGGTGCCCCCCACTTTCTCATCGGCAGGGCAGTGGGAGAAGCTGACAAGGCCATGACTGCTTGGCACCAACTAAAACCATAAATGTGTTTTATCAACAGACCGCTCTCATGTTAAATCCAAAAGACAGCTCTATACCAGCTGCTAGGAAGAAAATTCACTCTCTAAAGCAAACAATTCTAAAAATGAGTTGCAAGTAATATATCCAAAGTCCACCACATTTCCTGGTTTTGTGACATACCTCAAAATAAAAAAATAGTCATTTCCCTGATAGATCATTAGTACATTTCAGCAGAAACTTATAATTAGTATGTTCAGAGAGGCTGAGGACAGACCTTCTTCTTTGTCTATTACTGCTGAGCAGAGCTTTAAGAGTCAAATATCTATCAGAAAGATTAACAGTCCTCTTACTTTTGGCATATATTTATGTCCCTCATAACATACCATGCTAGAAAGCATCATACAAAGGTGGCACCAAAGAATTGTCCTAGTTTGTTAATAGGTGAATTTAAAAGCTTTTTACTATCACAATCAGAAAACAAAATCACGGTAATCTAACATTAATTTACTCTACACTGACAATCCCAGTGCATTGAAAGTTGTCATCAACATTTACTTCTTTTGACTGAACTTATTTTCACTCATAGCAAAAGGAAACAGTTTACATCTGTACAAAATGTTCAATTAAGATGTTGTTAGTACCAACAAGGAAGAATCAAAGATGTTAATACGAAAACTATTATTTCAAAAAGAATACTAAAATAGACACAAATATGGCATGGGTTTCTTTTCCTTGATCAAAAAGTTAACCATAACCACTATCAGTCTCTACTACTAGTGATGGTCACGAAGACTGACACTTTAAAGAGGTCTAGCTAAAGAAGTTGAAGAATCAGGGATTAAGCCAGTCAACAATACAGGTTTGATAATTTCTTAGGGAGGAGAGTGTACACAAGATGTGTTTAGAAGTAGACAGATGTACAGCTTCAATCACATCACACTCTATTCCAAGATCAGTGGATCTGCTGATCTGGATTAAGCTGATCTGGATTAAGCTTCTGCATAAATCTATCTAGTCTTGACTACTCCACAACTTTTAAGATCTGTGGGATTCTCCTCAGTGAGACTAGCTATTACAATATGCATAGCCACCAAAAACAAAGCATAAAGCCACAAAGGTCTTCATAATACAGCATTCATCTGGTGATTTTGGTTTTATTTTCTCAAGAATTAAGCAAGGATTTTTCACCTGATAGGAAATTTTTTTCTTTTCTGAATGGGCATTATACAGACTTATAGAAGAACTAATAAATAATTCATGTCTCCCTACACAAGCAAAAAATTTTCTGGCTAGTCATATCTCTCAATAGAAATACCACTTAGCAGTGCAAATACCATCATTTGCTACTGCAGATTATAGATTTGGATTTTATTTTGATTTTTAAAATGCACCTGGTTCCAAAACAGCAACTGCAGTCACCATCTTCAGATTTTCATAGAATCATAGAATCATAGAATTGTAGGGGTTGGAAGGGACCTCGAGAAATCATCGGGTCCAACCCCCTGCCAAAGCAGCTCCCTAGCTCATATTGCACAGACAGGCGTCCAGACGGGTCTTGAATATCTCCAGAGAAGGAGACTCCACCACCTCCCTGGGCAGCCTATTCCAGTGCTCTGTCACCCTCACTGTGAAAAAGTTTCTCCGCATGTTGGTGCGGAACATCCTGTGCTCCAACTTGCAGCCATTGCCCCTTGTCCTGTCTCCACAAACCACTGAAAAGGGGCTGGCTGATTCCCCCTGCATCCCTTGCTTAAGATAATTGTAAACATTAATTAGGTCCCCCCTTAGTCTTCTCTTCTCAAGGCTGAACAGTCCCAATCTTCTCAGCCTTTCCTCATAGGGGAGATGCTCCAGGCCCTTTATCATCTTCGTAGCCCTTCTTTGGACTCTCTCCAGGAGATCCCTGTCCTTTTTATACCAGGGAGCCCAGAACTGGACACAATACTCCAGGTGGGGCCTGACCAGGGCAGAGTAGAGCGGGAGGATCACCTCCCTTGACCTGCTGGCTACACTCCTCCGGATGCACCCCAGGATCCCATTGGCTCTCTTAGCCACCGAGGCACACTGCTGGCTCATGGCCAACCTGTCATCCACCAGGACCCCCAGGTCCTTCTCCACTGAGCTCTTCTCCAGCAGGTCATCCCCCAGCCTGTACTGATAGAAACGGTTGTTCCTTCCCAGGTGCAAGACTCTACACTTGCTTTTGTTGAACCTCATCTGGTTTCTCCCTGCCCAGCTCTCCAGCCTGTCCAGGTCTCGCCGGATGGCAGCGCAGTGTTCCTGTGTGTCAGCCACTCCTCCCAGCTTTGTATCATCGGCGTACTTGCTGAGGGTCGATGCTATTCCCTCATCAAGGTCGTCAATGAAGATGTTAAACAGGACTGGACCCAACACCGAGCCCTGGGGAACACCGCTAGTCACAGGCCTCCAGTCAGATTCCACTCCACGAATCACGACCCTCTGGGCTCGGTCCAACAGCCAATTCTCAACCCACCTCACTGTTCACTCATCTATCCCATGCTTTCTCAGCTTTGCTATCAGGATGTCATGGGAGACAGTATCAAAAGCCTTGCTGAAGTCAAGGTAGATGACATCTACTGCTCTCCCTCCATCTACCCAGCCGGTGATGAGATCGTAGAAGGCTATGAGATTGGTCGAGCACGATTTCCCCTTGGTGAATCCATGCTGACTACTCCTCATGACCTTCTTCTCCTCCAATTGTTTGGAGATGGCATCCAGAGCAAGCTGTTCCATTACCTTTCCGGGGACAGAGGTGAGGCTGACTGGCCTATAGTTGCTGGGATCCTCCTTCTTGCCCTTTTTAAAGACTGGAGTGACATTGGCTATCCTCCAGTCCTCAGGCACTTCTCCTGTTCTCCAGGACCTGTTGAAGATGATAGAGAGCGGCTCAGCAATCACCTCCGCCAGCTCCCTCAGCACACGTGGATGTATCCCATCCGGTCCCATGGATTTGTGTGCGTTTATCCCTTTGAGCCGCTCCTGGACCTCCCCTACCTCAACCAGATGGAAATTCTTCATATCCCAAACACTCCTATTTACATCCAGTGCCTGTGGGTCCCGGGGGCCTTTGAGGTGAAGACCGAAGCAAAGAAGGCATTCAGTATCTCCACCTTCTCAGTATCCCCCGTTACCAGGACACCCTCCTCATTCATCAAGGGACCTATATTATCCCTGGTCATCCTTTTGCTATTCACGTATCTAAAAAACCCTTTTTATTATCCTTTATGTCCCTTGCCAGCTTCGTTTCCAAGAGGGCTTTAGCCTTCCTGGTTGCGACCCTACAGGCCCTGACTACATTCCTGTATTCTCCCCATGTGCTCAGACCCTTCTTCCACAATTCATAGATCTTCCTCTTCTCTTTGAGTTTACTCAGCAGCTCCGTGTTCATCCACGCAGGTCTTCTGCCTCTCCTTTCCAATTTCCTGCACAAAGGGATGCATCGTTCCTGTGCTTGGAAGAAGTGCTGTTTGAATGCTAGCCAGCTCTCACAGGCTCCCATTCCTTCAAACAGCGTAGCCCACGGGATAGCCCCTATTAAGTCACGGAGGAGATCAAAGTTAGCTTTTCCAAAATTCAGGGTAGCTATCCTACTTTTTGGCTTGCTTCTTCCACCCAGGATCTTGAACTCAACCATTTCATGGTCACTTAGACCTAAGCTGCCCCCGACCTTCACTTCCCTAACGAGCCCGTCCTTGTTAGTTAAAACAAGGTCCAGCACCCGCCCTCCCCTTGTAGGCTCCTGCACCATCTGTAGCAGGAAATTGTCTTCAACACACTGCAGAAATTGTCTGGACTGCATACGACTGGCCGTGTTGCTTGCCCAGCAAATATCTGGGTAGTTGAAGTCCCCCATAAGGATCAGTGCCCGGGATCTTGAGGCTACTTCTAACTGCTTATAGAATGCACTATCAACCTGCTCCTCTTGATCAGGGGGCCTATAGCACACTCCCACAACAATGTCCCCCATACCAGTTTGCCCCTTGATTTTAACCCACAAGCACTCAACAGATGTTTCATCCTTCCCCAGGTGGAGCTCAATACATTCTAGGTGCTCTCTCACATAAAGAGCAACTCCTCCACCTCGCCTCCCTAGCCTGTCTTTCCTAAAAAGCACATAGCCATCCATGACAGCGTGCCAGTCGTCCAGGTTGTCCCACCACGTCTCTGTGATTGCTATGAGATCGTGGCCCTGCGACCGCACAAAGATCTCTAATTCTTCTTGTTTGTTCCCCATGCTACGTGCATTTGTATAAAGGCATTTAAGTGGGGCAGCAGATGTAGGTATTCTCAACAGCCCACAGCGAGATTTCTGCCAGGGGACTGGCAAAAGTGGCTCCACTGAGGAGTACTCAGGGCAATCCACAGAATTTTCCCTACTCACACCTGGAAAACCATCTCCAAGTCCACCACTGTGCTGTTGGAATTTACCTTTTTCCACCATCAACTCTCGTTGTGACTCCCGAAGCACTTGCCTAACCCCAGCAGCCTTCTTAATATCCCCTTCCCCCTTCCTAACTAGTTTAAAGCTCGGTCGATGAGCCCTGCCATCTCCTGGGCAAGGATCCTCTTTCCTTTATGGGACAGGTGAGCCCCATCAGCAGTACTCATGCCAGGAGCAGAGTACACCATCCCATGGTCAAAAAACCCAAAGTTCTTGCGCCGGCACCAGCCTTTCAGCCACACATTCAACTCGTGGGTTCGCCTGTCCTGCTCTGAGCCCCTCCTCCCATAAGTGGGGATAGACGAGAATATTATTTGGGCTCCCCCATTTTGGGGGAGTATTTCTCATTTTGCTCTTTGAGGCAGAGCTGGTGATGTCAAGGAAGAAATTCCAGATGTAATTTTAGCCCCAACTAATAGCCCCAAAATTAAGAAAGTATTCAATTTAAAGTCAAATGAATATTTCCATTGTTGAAGAATACACTTTAATTTGCGTAAGATACCTGAAACTCATTGCTGAGTACATCAATTCCAGCCTACATGCTGAAGAAGAAAAGGAATTTATTTCAATTTCCTCTTAACATTCTTGAAATCTTTGTTAAGTTCTAGAACTTGGCCTTTCTTTTAAAGCACAGGAATAATTCATACACATTTCTGACTGGAAGCAAGAAATACCATCTCAGTAAGTCCTGCTTACTTCACTCTTACTTGGTGAAGAACTCAATAGAACAAGCTGTGGAAGTCCAGCAGGACAAAAGAACGTAGCAGAGCAGGTCTTGATCTTTGAAAGGTACTAATTTGTTTTAAAATAAAACAAAAAGTAATGAGTGATGCTTAAAAAAAAAAAAAACCTCTTCTCATGTAATCTCTGACAGCTTACTGATATGAAATACCAAGATGTTAAAACTCTGTAAAGGTAACAGGCTGAACTCTGTAGGAAACCTACACCAAAATGACTGAAGAAACTTAGCATTTAATTGGGTTCACACGAGTGTTCTGGTTTCTCTGTAATAGATTACAAAGTGCATTTAGAAATTAATGTAACTATGCCAAGTTTTGTAGCTATTTCCCCACGTAATAAGGTAAGGAATTACAGTCCTGTCAACACACCACTCATAAGAGAGATCATTTTTCTCCCTCTAGGGTGGTACTGACGTGGTAAATGGATGTCTGGAACACTGTGTCTAGTTTTGGGCATAAAAGTACAATAAAGACATCAATAAATCTGTGTGAGTTCAGCAGAGGGCCACCAAAATGGTTGGCGCTAGTGCATTTATCCTGGGCAAAGGCTGGGGCACCAGGGCTGGTTCAGTTTGGACAACAGGTCCCTTGGGCACACCTAAAAGCAGCTGTAGTGCCTAAGAGGGGCTGCCAGAGTCTTTCAGAGGGGCACAGTTGGCAGGTCAGGGACAGGAGAAGTTGGGACCAGGTGTGAGGAAACCTTTTGCCAAGACAGGATGCTCAAGGAGGAAAGGCTGCCCACAGGCTGTGCAGGCTCCCTCTCTCCCTGAGGAGCATGGTCTGACCCCAGGGCTGACAGATGGGAGCAATGCCTTGCACCAGGCAACCCCCAAGGTCTGTAACTGAAGTATCTTACGACTTTATGGTAAAACCATGCTACTTCGTGATGTGGAGAGAATTTCACTGGTAAAAACCAATGCTTTGGAGCCAAAAACTTGCTCCATCCATTATAGACAGGAAGTCAGAATTTGGGGGAAAAGCCACATGCAGACAATTAGGGATAATTTAGGTGTAATATGTATCAAGTGTCTGTATATATGCATACAAATGTATATGCAAATATGAAAGAAAAACATGATCATGCATACATACATATGAAACTAAAATTCACTGCACTGCTAAATACAATGGTTTTGCATGAGCCAGTCTCATAAAAAACAGATTATGAAACTGCCTGGGAACATCCTAACAATTACTACTTCTCACGTGTCATAAATGTTTTAAAGAATAACTGTAGCAAGATCACAAGCAGTCCACACAAATCACCACTAGTTTTAGAAATCATTAGTATAATGTTCTCTACCATCACTTGGATTGAAAGAGACACCAGACATCATTGAACATATTACTTAACAATACATTTCAATGATGAAATTACAGCTCATGCAGTAGCATCCTTCATATGGTTTTAAAATACTGAAAGCATGAGCAAATGCCTGTGGAGTGAGTGTGGTTTTGAAGGGTTTTGTTTAGTTCCTGGGGTTCACTTTTTTTCTCCACCCTGGCAGAAGATGTGGAGATATTGCTTAACAGATGCCAGAAAGCAGCTTGGTTGGTGAGGGCACATTGTGTATGACAATTCAGGGAGCAACTGTATGATATGACCTATGTGATGCTTTTTGTGTAATATGATGGCAGACATAAATTCAAGAAGTCACCAAGCCTGAGCAGTGGAACCAGACTGCATGGCCTCCAGAGATCACCTCCACTGGAAATTATTCTGTGCTTCTAGGAACGAAAAGGCTGAACTGGTTGACAATTTTAAAAATTTTAAAAACCCAAATCGAAACAAAAAGCACTTCTTGAGCACTGAATATTACAGTAAGGCTGAAGCCCAACAGCAGCAGCAATGAAACAAGGTAACCACTACATGATACTAATCGAAAGAATTTGAATTACAGGTTCAAAAATGCATCTCACCAAGGCATCAGTTCCCCTCTGTGTAAATTCTGAAAGAAGCTTGCAACATGCAAGCAAGCTACAGAGAAGTAACTGACAAGGACAACGGTCTGCAGATAAAAAAGGGAAGGCGGCAAACTTCAGGTTTCTGGCCAGCTATCGTGCTGATGCCACTGGTATCCTCGCATAGCACAGTCATAGCAACATACCTGTATGAGTGGTGTTAATACCCAGCTTTTGGTGGTTATTGCCATCATTCTCACTATGATGGAAGCAGTGAGGAAGGAGAAGGTACACAATTCTTAATACAGCTTCCCACAAAAAATATCACTCATAATCGAGCCGGTATATGTAGATTTACAAATACTACAGTAAGCTTGACAGGCAGAAAGAACAGTGCTTTTTTTCCCCTAAGGCACACCAGGCCATAGAGGAATCATACGTATTCTACATCAAAACATTAAGAAAATGCCTTCCTTAATCTTTTTAGTTCATTATTCTGGCAGTTGGTGTTTTAAAGGATTGTTTTATTATCATTTTCTCTTAGAAAGTACTCTAAGAAAGTATAAAAATGCCACTGAGCAGCTGTTTCAGAATTTCACATTCGATGTACATCATAACATGTACCTTTTTATCACGCATGTTGCTTTTGGAAACACAAAAGTTACATCTACTGTGTGCAAGCATACTTAAACTTTAGTAAGTCAGAAGCAAAATCCATCTAGATCATTATTCAATTTCAAAAATTCACCAGTTGACATTAAAAAAAAATATGTAAGAAACAGCAAGAGTACTATTATCCTGATATAACTTAGCAGCTTCCAAAAATCTCCAAGTTAAGGATTCCTGAAACACAGATCATTTGCTGTTTCCTGCTATATCATTGTGGTTTATAACCCCTGCCAGATTTTCCTTTGTTTAATGCCTAATCCCTTTTGAACCTACTTGTAATATTCTTGGTATCTACAATAATATGGGTCAATGGCATTCCACAATATCATTATCAATCATGAAAAATACATTTTCTTTCAAACTTCCTGCAATTTTACTTGATACAGAATCATAGCATGTATTGGCTTGGAAGGGATCTTTAAAGGTCACCTAGTCCAACCCCTGCTGCAGTAAGCAGGGACATCTTCACCAGATCAGGTTACTCAGAGCCCCATCAAACCTGACCTTGAGTATCTCCAGGGATAGGGACTCCACTATCCCTCTGGGCAGCCTGTGCCAGTGCCTCACCACTCTCATAGTAAAGAATTTTTTCCCAATATCCAACCTAAATCTCCCCTTTTCAAGTTTAAAACCATCACCCCTTGTTCTACTGCTACATGCCCTTGTGAACAGTTCTTCCCCACCTTTCCTATAGGCACCTTTCAGGTACTGGAAGGCCAATATAAGGTCCCCATGGAGCCTTCTCCAGACTGAACAACCCCAGCTCTCTCAGCCTGTCTTCAGAGGAGAGGTGCTCCAGCCCTTTGATCATCCTCATGGCCCTCCTCTGGATGTGCTCCCACAGACCCATGTCCTTCTCATGCTGAGGCCTCCCAAGCTGGACGCAGTACTCCAGGTGAGGTCTCACCAGAGCAGAGCAGAGGGGCAGAATCACCTCTCCATCTGCTGGCCACTCTTCTTGTGATGCAGCCCAGGATGCACTTGGCCTTCTGGGCTGCAGATGCACATTGGTGGCTCATGTCCAGCTTCTCATCCATGAGTACTCCCAAGTCCTTTTCCTCAGGGCTGCTCTCCTAACCTGTATTGATAATGAGGATTTTCCTGACCCAGATGCAGGATCCTGCATTTGGCTTTGTTGAACCTCATGAGGTTGACTGGGCCCACCTCTCCAGTCTGTCCAGGTCTCTCTGGATAGCATCCTGTCCCTCTGGCATGTTAACTGCACCACCCAGCTTGGTGTTGTTAGCGAATTTACTGAGGTTGCACTCAATCCCGCTGTCAGTTTCATTAATAAACAGCACTGGTCCCAGTACTGACCCCTGAGGAACATCACATATCACACTGCACTTTATTTCTCAGAATCACTTACAACTTTTTTTATATAATTCATACTTCTCTGCCTCAAAGTTCTTGAATATTGAACTTCTTCCATGCAAGCTGTTTCATATCTTGGACCATGATTCTTGCCTTTCTCTGTATTTTCTTCCTTGCTTTAGTCTGTAATCTGTAAATCTAACACACAGTATTTAGAAGTGTTTACAAAGGATGGACTGACATGGTAATTTAACCTTTTTTTTGGTCTTGCCCCATTTTTCTTTTAAAGGGATGATTTTCTAAATAACCAAATACAATTAATTTTACTTCTTAATCTGTCATGAAAGGAAATCACCACTGTGACCAATGATATTATGCAGATACTGTAATCCATTTATTCCCTTCTGTTAAATACTGTGGAAATAAGACAGTACTAGCTAGTTTGCCCAGATATGAGCAACAGCAAGACATTCTTTTCGTATTAGCTATTTTTCCTTTCCTTTCAATTGTAAATACATAGTAAATACAAATTTTCTCTTCTATCTCTAATTTAAAATACCACTTTCTTTTTCTAAGAAACAAAAAAAATCTGAAAAAAGGATTAAGTAGCAATGACATTCAAAATATACTTCAACGGTGTATTTAAACAGTGTTTAAATGAAAGACCAAAGGCACACTGAATCCACATCTTACATTTATATTCTGAAAGAGATCAGACTGTTGAGAATGTCAACTTTTCAAAATCTGAAATTGCCACTTTCTAATAATTTTGAGGTGTTTTTACAAAAGTCAAGAATGCTGCTTATTTCTGTTCCATGTTCTATCTAAAAGCATGAATGCATGTTTTAACAAACGTGGAGAAGTCATGCATCAAGAAAAATCTCTCCTAGAAAAATATGGCTAACACAGCCTCTTGTCTTCAAGCTGCAGCCTCATTCTGGAAGGTTCACTGTTCTGGTCAGAGAATGAACTCTCAGAAGATGTCATAATACTCCCAGGAATATTTCAGTAGGTGTCAAACTTGGAGGCGGTGGGAGTGGGGGAAGAACTTCACAGAATCACAGAAAGGTTGGGGCTGGAAGGGACCTCTGGAGATCATCTAGTTCAGCCCTTATCTGTAGCCTGCATTTCTTTTGTTGTACAGGATGCTTATGACAGCTTTCTGTAACACCTTTTCCATCAGAAAACATTACAGTCCAGGATTCGGTGTAGGAATCAGCCCAGTTCTGAAATAAATCTCCTCCGCTGGGAAACACTGGAGCAAGTGCAGAGGAGGCCACGAAGATGATCAGAGGGCTGGAGCACTTCTATGAAGACAGGCTGAGAGAGTTGGGCTTGTTCAGCGTGGAGAAGAGAAGGCTCCAGGGAGACCACCTCACTGTAGCCTTCCAGTACCTGAAGGGACCTACAAGGAAGCTGGGGAGGGGCTGTTTGCAAGGGCATGGAGTGACAGGACAAGGGGTAGTGGCCTTAGGCTGAAGGAGAGGAGATTTGGATTAGATTTTAGAAAGAAATTCTTCTCTGTAAGCGTGGAGAGTCCCTGGTACAGGTTGCCTCCTCCCTGGCAGTGTTCAAGGACATATTGGATGGGGCTCTGGGCAACCTGGGCTAGAGGAGGGTGTCCCTGCCCATGGCAGGGGGTTGGGACTAACTGGGTTTTGAGGTCTCTTCCAACCCAAACCAGTCTGGGATTCTATGATCGTAAGTGTATTTGTTTTTAATACAGCTCATCTGTGAAAGTGAAGCTCAATTCTCTGTTGCATAAACTACACTCCCAGACACCTCAAGTTTTATTCCCACCTGTATTCTATTCTCCAAATTAATTTATAGCATTATACCAATATTCTGCTTGAATGTGTGTCAGGGAACACAGCAGGCCTGCCAGCGGTCTAGCTGGGCAAATACGCTTCTCTCAGCTCCAGGTTACTATAAGCCATCGCTGGGTCCTGTATAATAATGGCTACCTGATGAAGGTAAATGTTTCCTTCTAGAAATAAACCATAAAATGCTAGTAAAGAGGATACAGCTGTTGAGATTACCTTCTTTAACTCTCTTACATGCTACATAATTTTTTACAAGAAAAGTATTTCTTGGGTTTTAGGTATTTTTAATAAGGGGATTGGAAGAAAGTCATGTTCCACAACTCCATCAACAACTGAAGACAGATTCCCTCTCACCCAAATCTGTTAGTCAATCCTCACTTTTCTCAATACCAGACCACTCAAAATACAAAGTTTCACTCCAAACATTTCACACATGTAAGTATTCACTATAAGACTATCAATACCAGGCATGCAGCAGCTCTTGTTTGCACCAAGCTGCAGCCCAATTCTGGAAGGTTCACTGTTCTGGTCAGAGAACGAACTCTCGAAAGACGTCATAATACTCCCAGGAATATTTCAGTAGGTGTGAACACTTGAAATCTACTAACAAGCCAGGCCACAAATATCTGATGAATGAAAGTTCATGTGTTGTAATTTGGAAGTATCAACACATTTGCCTTCTTGACAAGCTGACCTTATTAGCAGTTTAAAGATAATCTAATACTGTAATTTAACTCTCACTGATACATCTGTCTTTTCCCCCACAGATCTTCAAGAATTCTAATGAACTTAAACTGAACCTTATGAAATGTTTTCATCCTATGTTATGCTACAAAGTAAGCCTTACAAACTAATTAGGCTCGTGAATCAAAAAAAAAAAAAAAGAAAAAAAGATTACATCAGATTAGTCACAACGTGTAACTAATGCACTGCTGGTAGTAGCCTTGCATTACTTCAGAAGATCAGCCTTCTGTATTTTACTCTTCCGTCAACTTATGCTCAAGTTAAAAATCAGTGCACTGGTTAATGCCCAGTTAAAAAAGAGTAACTAAAGGCTGCATTGATCTTTTATTTTGAAAATGGGTTACTTTTGCTATAATATCTAATTAGTAAGTAGGGGTCGCGTTTCCTCAGAGATGGAAAACTCTAGCCTAAACATTTAATGGGATGCTCATGTAGATTTTTAGTAAATCAGGTGAAACTCAAATTTTAGCTTCCCTGTGACAAGAAGAAAGTATCACCTCGTATCTGATACAAAGGGAAATGTTCTTCAATAAATTAAACGTTTTGAAGCATGTAAATAATTTACATTTTATTAGCAAGATGTTTCTCCCACAAAGTGTAAAAGCCTGCTTCTGTTAAGGAATGCTGCTGAATGAAGCATGCCAGAGAGCAACAGCTCAGACCACACAGCAGCCAAAGTATTCTGCAGCTAAGCATCAAACTCCTTGCCACCAAACAACTGCAGTATTTGGGTTCTTTAGGCTGAGAAGCCAATGTATAAACTACTCCCATTCTTTTTTACTTTAATGTGCCGTTTTAGAACAGTAAGTATTCCAGTCAGGCTAGAAATCCTAATGACTCATCATGAGCATGTTATCAGTTCAAACACCTATTCGGGGTCATTTGAATTTCACTGTCTGGTCAAAGTACAAGTGTTTCTTAGAAAAAAACTTGCTGACTTTGGAACAAACCCACAGAGTTCCAAACTGTTACTTTTCTTACTCCGCTGTTAGTGATTTTTGTCTTACTTTCCTTTCATGCCTTTTGCTGTTGATGTAAGAAGATGTTCACAGATGGAGAGAGGTGACTGCACGAGCAGTAACAGGCACAAACTGCAACTGAAGGAATAAAATCTGTATATGCGATTCTCAGCATTTTAGATATGACACCAATAGGTGCCTATGTCCTTTGAAAAGATTTCTATATTAATACTATTTCTCAAAACTGGATTAATAACTAAAGCATTTGCTCCTGACAGCTAATGGTTAGATGGTTTCTAAATGTTTGAAATAAGACATAATGTCTGAGGTTTAGAAGAGAAAGATCCACACACCGCTTTGATTACATGATCACAGCATTTGAAAGGCAACTGCCAGTCTTACCAGGAAAACCCTGTAACAATTTCAGTAGCAGTATAAAACCAGAACAAATTATTTCTTGAAACTAAGTCCTACTCTTAAAAATATTCAGATCTCTAGTTTAACATTTACATCTGCAATAACACTCTGCAAATTTCCCACATTATTTTCCCTACAAAGACATGTTCCGCCACACCTTTCAAGTCTTAAACAAACATGTTGATATAAACTGTCTAGATTCACTGACAACAAAAATACAGTCACTCCAGAGTTTAACACCAAGTATCAGTTGAACCAAACATTTTACTTGACAAAAAACATTGCAGGATCTCATCACAGTACCTTGTCTACATGGAAAATCAAATCCAGTTCACAGACATTTTCAAAGCATTTGTCTAGTGTTTCCACAAATACCTGAAAAGAGGGGGAAAAAAAAGCCAGAGGTCAAGCTTTAACAGAAACTCAATAGTTCCATTTGGTATGAGGTTTAATAAAAGCAAATACAGAAAATAAACACTGGGCAGATTTTAAGATATTAAAAGCATCTATACAAATTATGTGGTTAACATTACAATGTCAACAGTATGTTATTTGTAGAGAGCAAAACTGTATGCACAAGCCAGTTTATGTTGTATCTCTGCTAAAAGTCACAGTTTTAAACAATAGTTGCATCTTGAAAAACAGTAATATCATTTATGCTACAATTTTCTCAGCTGTGTTTCAGTGTTCCTTTCCGTTTTATTAGAACTCAGTAATTTAGGAAAAATAAGCTATGTTTCTCTCTTTTTTAACCATTATTTCTAACAATTACTACATTGCCTGCATCTTCCAGTTAACCAGACTACTTTGCTGCACAGAGAGCAGAGACATGTGCAATGCAAACTATCAGCATCATGCAAACTTGTGAGCAATACAACTTCTAGCAACAGTATGGTGGATTTCACCTGGTTTAGAACTGCTGAATTCAGAATGGACTAATGAAAAAGGTAGCTGTCTCACTGTCACACCTGCTGATCCTGTCAGCTCTACCACCACATAAACTTACAAGAGTCCAGCATTTTGTATTCAGGCAAATTAACACCTGCCTGAATCTAAAATCCCAGCAGCTGCTGCTGTCCAGCTACTGATGATCTCTGCCAGATACAGAATGCACATATTTCTGTAGCAGATTCCTTGGTACCCATGTTAGTCAGTTTTGGTACATTAAGAGCATCCCAGTCCCCACATGGGCCAGACACTGAAAACAGTAACTGCACTTGGACTCTTGAAGCTCATGAATGCCAATCACCATGTGCTTGTGGTGAGTGCTGAGAACGACCCCAGTCTTAGAGATATCTAAGCACAGTTCCCTTTATGCAAGTGGTAACTCCTGCGGATTTAGGTGTGATGTGTCAAGACCTCCAAGTTAAACGTATGTTTGAGACGTTGAGGTCCTCAAAAAGAATTTCTTTAAGAATTTACAGAACATTTATTAATGTCTAATAGTATTTACTGGTGCAGCTTGTAGTAATTGTAATCTGTTTTGCAGGTTTCAAGTCTGTTTTGTCACAATATGGTTTAATATTATTTACTAAGTTGTCAGCTTATGGGTTTTTTGCTTTTTTTTTTTTCAGTTCTGAACTCAAACCCTAAGGCAGTAATATGGTACAAGTTAAACACCCAGGTCTATTCTCTTTCCAGCATGGTTTATTAATTCCATCTTAGTCTTTGAGAGGAACCTTCAGACTTCAAACTTCCCAGGCCCAGAGAAATAGGAAAGAGAAGCCATATTCAGCTGATAAAAATAAGCGGGTAAAAGACCTGCTTCTATAAACACTTGTTTATGCCTACAGATCCAGAGAAGCGATGTACCTAACACTGGCCATTACCAGTTGTCTAACCTGTGGATTAAGATTACTTTCACATCTGAACCCCTGCTCACACCATAAAAACAGAGCATTCTCCTGTTGCTATTATCACTGTTAAAGTCAAACTATATCAAACTGATGCTCCGTGTCTTTAGAACAAGGATTATCCTTTAATACCAAAACACCAATTAATAAATTCAACCAAGAACACAGAGCATTTTCACAGACAGACAACAGTTAACTAAATAAATGAATATGCTTCTGTTAAATCATACTGAAGCTAAGCAAAGCAGATCTGTGTTTTCCTTCAAGTAGTTGTTAATTTGCTGTGATAATAAGTCTTCCATAAAGAAGGGAGGCAAGCAAACAAAAATCTTTTATGCTAAGCAGAACAAACTACACATTTCACAACTATGTTCAGCAAGACAAATGACTGGAGATGTTCTCTTACTTTCCTTGTACCTTAGAAGAATGTGGTTACAAGGACAGTGCTGTTTGATATTAGCTGCAGGAAGAAGATTGGAAATACAGTATAAACATAACCTTTATCCAAACATAACAGTTTGACAGCTAACAGTTTGACACTGGTTTTGAAAAAGAAGAAAATATTCCTCATATATATCACCAAGTTTACACATCAGTTCACATACTCTTGACTTTGACATCCATCTAGTTTCTTGGAAAACAAAGGAAGACATTAATCCCAAAACCAAATCCAAGGAAGACCCCCCCAGATATTATTTCATGGCAGTGGCTATACCCACACATTGACAACACACAAGCTCCTTCTTCTAGTAATGGCTTCTCCTGTTTTCAAGATTCATAGTTACAAGGGTTATTTTTAAATCTTTACCCCTTACATACTGACACCACCACACATGGAATGACCACATGTATCACTGCTTGCAATACAAGACCAACAAACATCTTTTAACCTAAGGGAAATCACTGGCGCTGAGTATTCTTCCAGCTAAGGTTTTGTCATGGAATCTCTGAAAGCTTCCTCAATCTTTTATTCATAACGGAGTATTCACTCAGACTAAAGCATACTTCTGTGACAAATAAATGGTCTTTAAAAGCCTTAGTCTACAAGGTAAATAACTTTTTTTCTTTTTTCCCCCCCCCCCACAATTACCATTCCTTTAACTATTTCAAGACACCTTCAAATAATCAATAGGGTTCATAAAATTAGAGTCACTTCCATAATCATTCTAGTTGAGAGTCAAATGAATTGCATACTATGGCAAGCAGTACTAGAATTTAAATATTTTCAGTAATTACTTCAGATGCAGCAGACCTGTAGATCAAAATAACCAGAAAACACATCAATTGTTTCGGGGCACAGAGATTGACCACACATCAGTTCAAGTACACCTTGTGATGTTATTAGAAAAGAAACAATTAAATGGAGAGCCAAATAGCAGAAAATAAGGATGCATGCACAATGAATTACTAGCTCCCCCTTGTGCTGTGTTTTTGAAGCCATAAGCTTTTACAGTTCAAAGAAAAACCCATGTACATCTTCATGAAAATAAAAAGAAAAAAAGAGGGAAAAGAAGAAAAAAACCCACCCTTTTATTAGTAAATATGCTTTAATAAAGCCAGATACACACAAAAAATAAAGCTTTTTAATAAAATTACCAAATTGTTACTAGATACACAGCTTAAGCAGAAGGAGGGAAGATTTATGAGAGATTTAAGGAAGAAAATCTTCCCTGTGAGCATGCACAGTCCCTGGCACAGGCTGCCCAGAGAAGCTGTGGCTGCCCCCTCCCCGGCAGTGTTCAAGGCCAGGTTGGATGGGACTCTGGGCAACCTGGGCTTGGGGAGGGCGTTCCTGCACACGACAGGTGGTCAGAATGGGATGGGCTCTGAGGTCCCTTCCAGCCCAAACTGGTCTAGCCAAGAGCTCCCTACATTCATCAATATGTCAAAACATAAAACATCACATTTACAATTAAGGGCTCTTTTTTTAATTAGGCAAATAAAATGACAAAGGAACAAAACACACATGAATACTGAGAAAATACCAGAGCTAATAAAAAAAGCAGATCACCTAATCAATAAATGCATCTGACTCTAGATAATGCCAAATATTAATAAAAGCAGGTACAACAAAATTACTTAAAAACAACAGTAGACACTCTTACCAAGAACATCCCATCCTTCTTCCTAGACTAAACAGCAACGGTAAACCTTAAACCAGAATTAACTTGCTCTGCCTATGAAGAGCAAACTTCACTGCCTCTGACTGCTCAAACACTACTTGAGACTCCTAGAAAACAACAGTCTGGCCATACAGCCAGTCCTCCATACACAAGATTGGTTTCAACTGTGCTTTCAGAGTGACCTTTAACAAGTAATTGCTCATGTATCATTGCAAGCAAATGACATTGTGATGTTCCTACAGCCTTTCTAATTGGGAAAATCTTGGAGCAGCCACTGCATTTTCTCACACTTACACTGACATCTGAGTTTTCATAGAATTTTTTTTTCCTTTTAATTACTCATAGATTATACAGTGTAATCTTGACATTCTTGGTAACAGAAAGACTGCAGAAGTCCTGCTGATCATTCCAATCAGAAATGTATTGGGTCTTTCAAACAGACCTACCAACAGGCTTAATGCACTACCAATAAGACTTTTTTATATCAAAATCTTTTCCTATAATTTTATTTTCTTATCTACTTCATTTCCACCCACTATAAACATCAGAGGCTAATATGAGTCTGAAATAACTACAACTTACAACATGATTTACACTGACTTCACAAGACTGCAAAACCTACCAAGTATAGCACAGGTGCTGACTTACCTCCCACCCAATTAATCAAAGACAGTGATCTTGTCTTTGTATTAAAAATAACAGTAAGAAAATGAACAAAAATTAATAGTATGAATTTGCCTGGGATGTTCCAACACATCTAGTTTGAACACAATATAAAATCTGAGGCAGTCTATGACTTGTAACATGTACTGTGCATCCATTAACCTTGAGCCAAGAAGACTCACCTGTGAAACAGCTCTGACCTAATGGTGATAAGTGACTTTAAGCATTAGAACAAAACTTCATGCTGAAAAGAACTGCAGAGTGTCTGATGTATTTAATCTGCAACAGTTCTATTCGGTTTACAAGACATAAAACTCCTAAGTGCTAAACTGAGTTCTAGGTTCATTTCACCAGTTTATTTTCATGAGACCACGAAATGGCCCTGTACATAACACAATTTAAAGAAAAGCTTCAGATCTCCCTAATTCAGAGTGTTTGAAAGCTATACAAATACAGGTAGTAGCAAGGTCAAGCAATGTGCTTCAACACCTTTAAGTAAAATTCAGGTTATACTATGTAACTGAAAATAACTGGAAACTACTGATGTGACATTTTTAATACACCATAATAAATAAAATCTTAGCTGAAATTGCATAGCAGCCCTGCAAAACATAACAGGTCAGAGCACTGACCTAGATTCTACCCTTATCATCTGATTAAAACGTAAGATACTTATAATATACATTATCTGAAAAACATCCCTAGGTCACATGAAATATTTACATACTTTTCTCAGATCATAAATATTTTAGCACTTCCAAGTAATACGACACACTGCGCAACAAGCAACTAAGCAACTCTGTACAACAAACTGCAGAGAACAGTTAAGTTCACTGTACACCTCTCTCAGGAACTTGCCCTGTTCATGTACTTCTTAATGTTTCTATGACCAAAGATGATGTCAGAATCCAGAAAAAGTTTCCTTCCCTGCTACCCATAAGGCCATCTGGAAAAACAACTTGGGTCTTCTGTCCAGAACAGCACTGAAGAGCTGTTCTGAATATTAATAGGTGACTGAAAAGCACTTCAGCTCCAAGAAAGGTCTGCAGGGAATTGTGAGGCCTTTAAGGCTCACAGTGCTTTCTGCAGTGAAATGATCAATAGATACAGGCCCGTGTCTCACATTATCACAGATTTTACTTAAGTAATATATCAGACCTTTTGATGTGCAAGTTTTGGAAAGGCTTTATGGTAAATTAAATCATACTATATATATAAATCCATTTTTTCTAATGACATAAATAACTTCCTGATGTGAGATTAGTTTATGCCACATCTGACTACACCAACAACCATCAGTGAAAGTTTGTATGTGCAAATTTTAAAGTTGAAAAATCACTGGCATAGTCAAGAGTTCCCTTGACCTAAGAGTGTTTGTATTACAAATTTCTCATTACAACATACTTTAGGAAGAGCTGTTTTCTTGTGAGAAAATTACAGTAGAGTTAAATGATCCAAAAAAGGATGAGCTTCTGTCCATGCACAGTGCACTGTGGGAGACTCTACCTGGGCTCCACTGGATGATGCATGAACACAGGATGCCAAGCATGTAAGGGGATATAAAATTGACTATCTACAGTCCTCTTCTTAATCTGTTCTATTAAACAGTTATCTTAAGCCATTTTATTGTCACGCCTTTCTTACTGACATCCAGAAAGGAGCTATACCAGCTCTCTCACCTCCTCCCTCGTCCCCTGGTGCAGAACACATACCCAGGACAGCACCTGTACCCATTTTCTAAAGTACATCTGACCAAATGTTCATAAACAACAAGAGAAATCTAAGGAAAATCTCATCAAAAGAGGTTTTCTGTGTATTTATTATGTATTTGTAGTGAATACATACATGTACTTGTGTGTGTATAAACACAGAGCTTTATATATATCAAGGTTCTCATAATCTAAACTTGTCCAGCCTATGTTTGAACTGCACTGTTTTTACCTGCAGCCAAAACAAGATCTGGAAAAGCTGCAACAAAACACATGTTCTGAATGTTTAAGAGATTCCTAGCAGTTTCCTTATGCTCTTGTCAACTTGAAAAATAACTTTTTAAAGGACCGTACAGAAAACTGCAAACAATCTTAAAAGTAATAGCACTTTCATTGTGTTCACAGTATGAAAACCATCTTCATTTCCAAATACTACAGAAAAACACACAGCTAAGTACTTAAGTTCTAAGGTACTTACAAGCAGAATTCCACTCAAAAAAACCCAAACAACAAAGCAGAAAAAAACAACTTACTTGTATGAGGTCTAAAATGCCAAGTTCACTTTCTGAAGAATCCACACAGAAGACAAAATACAAGGTGGCATAGTGACGGTAAATAAGTTTGTTATCAGATCCACCTATTAATCTAAACAGGAAAGAAAACAAAGTTTAGTTAGCATCTCAAAATAAACTGGACAAAGCCTCAGTTACTTCAGTTAATAGGACACTTATTGTTCGTGGCTAGATGGAGCTTTCCCAAAACCAACTATATCACAACTTTTATTTTGTGATATAAATACAAATGAAGAATACTAAAAACCAAGACATCCCAAGCTGCATTTACCACATAAGTACACAGTTTTCCATACAGATGATAATATTTACATCAGCATATTTACCTTCTTATTCTAATCAATTTAAACAGATCATGCAGTTTCATGAAAAAATCGGTATTAAATATACTTCCCTTACACACTACACAGAGCGTATACCTAGTTCTTCCCTACCCTTCTCAGAAGAGCATCAACAGAAAAAGAAAATTGTAATACAGACTGGTACTTGGACTGCAGAAAAAGCTTTGAATCAGGTTTGTGGCCCATACAATAGCCAACACCATGTAACACTCATGCTGCAAAATGTTTGATAACAAAGACTGTACTATAACCAATAGTTTATGATGTATCATTAAAGTCACAGAAGCAATTAATTTATGCTAATATTTTGTAGCTAGAACCTATATGGCTACAAACATAATAATTCTCCCTTAATTAGGTAACTCAATCACCTGTTCAGTGTTTAACGATTCATGCCCAGGGAGAAAATATTAAAATAAAACAAACACAAAACAACCCCAAACAAACAAAAAACTAAAACAAAAAACCAAACCCAACCAAAAAACCCAAACATTCATTTAGGTCACTTTTGCTTGGGCAGTTTGCATTTATGGTGGGGGGAGGGAACCCTTTGTCACTGAAGATGAGGAACTACAGAAATACCAGACAAAAATATAACAAATAATCATGAAAGTGAACAGAAATGGCAATTAAAGTTTCCTCTTTTGTGCTTTGCATACTCCGTTATTTCCAGTACATCAGCACACAGAATTAGAAGATACAAACTGTTGAGGCCCTTGTGTAAATGGCAAACTATAAAGCAACCCATTCCTAGAGAGGGGAAAAAAACCAACAAAACAAACATAAAAAAACCAAAACCAAATCTTTTTTAAAAAAAATTGAAACAGTAACTCTGAAATTGAGTAGTAGGAGGAGAGCCAGAATGGTGTCCTCTATCTGCTTCTTTTTGCTGCACAGCTGTGATGCTTTTAATACTCCAAATGGCTTCTGTCTTTCACTTACAAAATCCAAGCCAGCATGTTTGCTGTTGAAATCATCTTCAAGAAGCTAGTGATAGAATCATCAGATTAACAGCTCAAAGCGAACAATGTTAGTTTGAAAAATAATGAAACTTTTAAAATCAGGAATATTCTTGATCAAGAAAAAGGCATCATAGCTGACATGGGACATCTAAGCAGTTAACTGACTCTGCACAGTTAGGGCATCAACATACCGACTTTCAGTAATCAGAAATTTCTGTAATTAGAACACTTATCGGGCTATGACAATTTCTGTGTTTACAGACAGGAGATCATGAGCTTAGTCCGCCAACTATGATCCGTCTTTCTAGAAGGGAGCTTTACAACTATTTACTCTTGATGACTAATGCCTCAAAATAAAACACTTTTCCATTTCCTTTTCTCTTCAGCTAAGCAAGGCCGCACTGAAAGAACAACCAAGATGATTCAAGAAAGAGTAGTTTATGTGCATCATGTAGAGTCAGTAGATGTCAGTCTGACTATTCCCCAGCTCTATATTAACTCAAAAAATTTTAAAATTGGTTGAAACCATGTTAGTTAGGACATTTTAAACCTTTTTTTAAAAAAAATATTTAAGTTGATTCTAAGAATTACAGTGCTAGATACGGCACTATGTCAGTTAAAGTACTACAAAAAAATTAAGTCTTACTGTTTAACTCATTTTGATACATGTATATCAAATACATACATACACTTCAGTTAGGAAACCTGGTGCAACGTGATATTCTCGGTCTATTAAAATATCTCAAGTGACATGACATTCACATTACAATTAAAAATAGTTGTATTACAATCAGCAATTATATAATATTTTCTATCCAGTAAGTATTGGTCATTTATTTCAAATGTAATACTTACAATCCTCCTTCTAGGAAATTACAGACATTTTCATCACGTTTTGATACTAAATGGAAAGTTTCTCTGATAATTTGTTGCTGCGTATCTTCACTCTACGGAAGAAAACATATTCTGCAATCAAGCTAAAATGGATTAGCAATGCACAGCACATACACCTAAAAAATGTAGCACACAAAGTATATCAGTACCCTCAAACTATCTACTTTCGAAGCCTTAAATCTGCATACTGCTTTTTGTTATTTCAGTGCAAAAAGACAATCTTACAGTTGCAGAAGAATGCATTACTGAGAAACAATAGTGATTTGGTATTTTAAAAACTTATTTTAAAAAAATTTTAAAATAGTTTCTCCAAGTAAACAGGACATCTTCTCAAGTATTCTTATTTTTTTATTATTATTTTTTTATTTCCACCATAGGCTGAACAGCTACAGACATGCTTTGAAATTACTCCTGGACAGAGGTGAAAAACACCTCTCCTCCCCCTGCTTCTTCTTCCTCTCAGGACTTCCATTACACAACAGTAACAAAAGAGGCAAAGATATAATTGCATACAAATGGAAAATGAGAATGGAAGTTCACTGTTTCAAATGAGTGTTTCAAAGAAATGACTTTAATTTACCTATTTCTTACTTCCACATTGACAGGGAGGGAGCAAAAAATACCTCAAGAAAACCCACAAAAAACCAAGCAGGAATACAAGAAACAAAAATAAACTTATTCAGTAAGTTACTGTAGTTCTGCAATTGAAGTTATCAATGAAAGAGCTGGGTTGCACACAAGGGGAATGTTTGTAGTATGTATAGGTGAGAATATTCCATTTTGTTTTTTAAATTAAAAATGGCAAATGAAGGACACCTGCTTTGTAACCCAGAACTGATGAGGAAGAAGAAAACATGGTTATAAATATATGCCAGAACTTCCCCATATTGCCTAAGGAAGTGATCAAATTCAGTCATCCACAGCAATGTTCTGTATCACTTACACTCCATTAATTAAAAGCCCGACAATGCAAAGTGAAGTGTCAGAGTCATCATGTCTGCACTGAGTAGAAGATACACCCCTTTCAGTAAAGTTACAAATGAGTTCTGCAATGGTCAGAACTGCAAATAAGGGGTCACAAATCCATGGCAGTCACAGCACCACTGAAAAAGAGCACTGTTTCTGTAATTCTGTGAAGCATCTGCTGTTTTCTTGTGCTTTAATGTCCAAGGCTGGCCCAAGTAGAGCTCAGCCTCTTTTCTAGAAAACACAGTACACGATCAAAACGTTAGCTTAAAATCTCTTATCCTTGTATTACATCAACTGTTTCCACGTTGTTTCTTAATTCCCTGTGGCTGCGCTTTCTGTCCATTCATATCAAGCGCTTGTGCTGCACTTTCTACTCGCTGCTTTGCTACTTGCTTTCTCCCTTGTGAAAGCAGACTTCCCCTTCTATTCCTTCTTCCTGCCAGCTGTATTTTTATAGTACTCTGGCCACCTCCCCGGGAGAAGGCTCTGCTTATTGAACCCCTAAGTCCCACAAAACTCATCTTCCCGATTCCAACGCCTCTGCCACCGCACGGAGACTCGCCGCACGAAAGCCTGACTAGAAAGGCTGGCAGAGCTTCGAGCAGCGCTTCCGCAGACCAGCTCAGCGTTTGTGCTGACACAGGCACCCTTCCGTCAGCTCCAGCACCACTGACGGGCAGTGCCCAGCCAAAACAACGCTGCCTGGGAAAACCGCTTCTTCGAAATCTCGCTTGCCTCGCTGGCGACTCTCGCACCCTTCGCCTTCCCTCCGCCCCCAGCCCAGGCCGCTCCCTTGCCCTCGGGGCAGGCTCAGACCCGCCGACAGCGCGGGGGAGGAACCCCGCTGGTGAATCCCCGCGTACCAAGTCCCACACCACGGGAGAAACGGGCGGGCTGCCCGGCGGAAACGCCCGCCGCCTCAGGTGAGCGGCCGGCCGGCCCCGCACCCCCTGCCCCGCCCCCACCCGCGCACCAGGCCCCGCGCGGCCCCGGCCCGGCCGTACATAGCGCTGGTAGAACTTGGAGAGCCGCGGCTTGCCGTGGTTGTTGAAGATGAGGATGGCTTTGATCATGGTGGGGGCGGGGGGCGGCGGCGGCGGCCGCCGGGCTCACTGCGCTGCTCCTCCTCCCCGCCCTTCGCGCCCCCACCCCTCCCCGGTCTCGGGGCGCCGACGGCAGCTAGTCGCGCGCACCACGTCTCCGCGAGCGGCGGAACTGCTCTCGCCGCACGTGACGCACCCCTCCCCGTCACCTGACGGGAAGGCGGTGTCTCGCGCGGACCAGGCGCCTTGCGGAGCTGCGTAACTTCCGTAGCCCGGGGAGCGGCATGGCGGAAGCAGAGGAGCAGCCAGCTGCCTCGCCTCAGAACGAGGGCCGGAGCGAGGGCGGGGAGGAAGCCCCGGAAGGCGGCAGCGCCGCAGCGGGGAATGCCGATCCGACACCCCCTCCAGCCGGGTCGCCGAGCGCCGAGGAGCCCGCCGGCGACGCGAAAAAGAAAAGTAATGGGGCAGGAAGTCACTGTCGGGGCGGGTGGGCGGGCTTGCGCTTTGACAGACAAGTGCGCTGGCCAATTGGCGGCGGGAGCGGGTGAGGGGGCGAGACCGCGGCCGACGGCCCTAACGCGTGCCCTTGCCCCCCGCAGTTGACGTCCTGCTGAAGGCTGTGGGCGACACCCCCATTATGAAGACCAAGAAGTGGGCGGTGGAGCGGACCCGCACCATCCAGGGCCTCGTTGACTTCATCAAGAAGTTCCTCAAGCTGATGGCCTCCGAGCAGCTGGTAGGGGCTGGTGTACCTGGTGGCCGGGCCCGAGCTGTCGTGCCTTGCAGGGACGCTGTTTGAACCCAGGCCGTGGCTCTTAGCAGGAAACTTGGTGTGGGGTTTTACCCCAGTAAAACTCTCCAGAGTAACACACTGCGGTGTATGGTGGAGGTGAGCTGTAGTGCACTTCAGATGCACTCGAGTGCACAGCTCCAACCTCTGGGCGTTTTGTCTCTTCTCATCTGATGCCCACATACAGAGCTGAGTGCGTATTGTGCAGCGATGCATTCCAGTGCAAGGTTCATATGCGCAGTGTAGCTGTCATTATGTCAGGTATGCAGAAGGAGTACCTGTGGAAAAAGTCTTTAAAGTGTTTGGGGTTGACTGAACGTTAGTGTCTCTTCCCTACAGAACCTCTCAAACAGCATAATTACTGCTACCAGGCTAATTCATCTATCAAAATGGGTAGCTTGGAAATGTGTACCATTTGGTGACATGTTACCAGTGCTGTTTGTGTGTTCCTTGCTGTGAAGCCCATGTGGCCTCAGATAACATAGAAAGAGCTGGAACAGAAACACAATTGCACTAATTTTGTTATTAGCAGTAAACTTAACATTCATACACAACAGAGTTTTAATTCAAGATATAAAGGTAAAGTGAAACTCATTAAAATTGCTAAAAGTGGGGCTAAAGTATAGATTAAATCTCTAGAGACTACTCTTATTTAAGCATATAGGCATAAAAGGTTTCACTAGCCTTCTGTGTCAGCTGGAAATCACAAAGGATTTCTGTTTTTCAAGGCTTAATATCTCAAAGAAGAGTAACAGTTCAGGTATTTACTGTTCATGGATTTTTTTAAGAGTTTAATTCATTAACTGTCATCTCATCTCAAGAAAAAGAGGAGTATAGAGTCTTCCAGTGTGGGTTAAACTTAAAACTATACTTCAAGAACATAGCTCTAGGAATTTTATGGCTCTTCATTTGTACCATACTTCACATGATACCATATTACACATTTTCAGCTCGCATTGTGGCTCACAAGGACCTCTTTGATATTAGCTAGTATATGTACATATATGCTTGGAGCAGGAAATGAGACGGATGACTTTAAAAAAGAACAAATTCATTCTAAATCCTGTGATGACTGCTGATTTAATTGAGAAAATTTGGAGTAGTGGGAATGGTTTGGATACTGAAAATAGGAGCAAGAACTAAACCAGTGTGTTCACTTTGTGCTGTGTGGGAGGCGAATGAGTCAACTTGCAGGAGAAAGCAGTCAGCGTGCTTTTTTGTCTTGGTGTGGTCAGCCAGCAGTGAGGACTCCTGGAAGTCATGTTGCCCCTCCACACTGAAGTGCAAATACCAATTCATGATATTTTGGTGCGGACTATAAAGATGATAAAATCTTTATTTTCTCATCAGAGGACAGATTTACTGACCTCTGGCTGCAGAATGTTTTTTCCCACGTGGTCTGTTGAGGATCTCCATCATCTGTTTTCTTTTCTTGCAGTTCATATATGTAAACCAGTCTTTTGCTCCATCACCAGATCAAGAAGTTGGGACCCTCTATGAGGTGACTTTCATATTAAATACCCTAATAAATGTGCTTAGCTGAGTTTGTCAGCACACATGAAACCTGCTACTGCCCCTCGCTATGCTGCCAGTATCTTGAATTTAATGTAATGTACTCTGTATGCACATGATTGAAAGAGACAGGATTTACAATCTCTAGAAATGTGTTACAGAATCACAAGGATGGAAAAGACCTTTAAGATCATCAAGTCCAACCATTCCCATCCTAAGCTAAACCATATCCCTAAGTACCTCATCTACCCTTTTTTTCTACCCTTATATGTGTTCCTTCGCATGTGGTATGTTATCATGCTTCCCATAATAATGGAGAGTTTTGTTATCAGCAACAGTATTCCATGACACAGTTACCTGGTGGGTTTGGGTTTTTTTGTTGTGCTTCATCTATACTGATATACCATAAATACTCTAATGACCCTTGCTTTGCTTTTTTTTTTTTCCCTGCAGTGTTTTGGAAGTGATGGCAAACTTGTACTGCATTATTGCAAAACTCAGGCATGGGGATGAATGACAAGCAAAACAATTCTTAAGGTGTTGTCGTCAAAAATGGAAAAGGGACTAACTTTCTTGAGCACAACCTACAAACACACAGAAAGAAGGGTGGTTTTTTTTTTTTGCATTTCTGCTTATGACTAGTACATTTATAAAACAATGCAGATGAAAAGCATAGAAGAGCTACCTAGGCCATCTGATCATGTAGCTTTTTTCTGATGTACATGTGAGGTACAGAAAGGAATCTCTATCTGCCATCCACAGAGTAGATCCAGCTCTCTTGCTGCTGAGTTCTCAATTGATGTATCTGAAGGGAAACTCTTTCATAGTTGCCTGGAGGACTGGGCTGCTCCATCACTCTATATGCTGTACTGAAGATAAAAATTCCTTTTTATTAAAAGGGATGTTTATTGTACAAGTAGCCTGGGATTCAGTTTAATTCTGACGTGTTGTACATCTGTGTTCTGTTCTTTGTGGAGTCTTCATCTTGAACATGTATCTTCAAGTCAAGTGTTTTGATTTTTTTCCCCTCATCTTAAATATGTGGGTATTGGTATATAATCTGATTTCTTCACCCTGTTCCTTCATCATGTTGGTAGAGTAATTAACCTCTTTTACATGGCACAGCGTAATGATAGGTCTCTGAAATAACTTTTCTCCCACCCAAATTGTGCAGTGATTTATTGAAGGCTGGACGCCTCAGGACTTGCCAATGTGTTTCTTCTGGCACTTTGTAATTACTAGCTGTTACATCTTTCAGTTAAAGAAGAAATAGACACGAAATGCTAAAAACCTGCTCTAAGTTTGCTCCTTTTGGCTGCTCTTATTTTTCATTTTCATGAGCTGCATGTGCCATCAACAAAAAGAATGCACTTTATGTCCTTTTGCTAAGTCGTAATATAATGAGGATTTTTTTTTTCACCCTGCAGAGGACTTGGTACCTTGATGAGGGTACTGACCTTTCCATTTATTTATTTATTAGAAGGTTGGGGGGGGGATGTTTTTAACGGGTTATTTTAAATGTCTGCTGTACAATCTTGTATGTTTGCGTAAAGTGTACTAAATTAAATGTTAGCTGTTTGCTTGCAGAGTGTTCTTACGCTGGATGACAGTTTTAGTCCCTGATGTAATCCACTTCAGCACAGACAGGCAAAACACGTACTTCAGAGCATGCTTATACAATGGTCTTGAACCATTTGTTGCTGTTTCACATATAAGTGGCTCTTATGTGGTCTCTGCAACCTGTGGATCGGATTGTTTCCTCCCTTAGAGAACTTTGGAAGAACTAATAGCTTTATTTACTGATCCTGCAGTTTGTGTACAACCTGAACACACGGCACAGGAACACAGGCACATACAGTCATAGAACAATGTAAGTTGGTGAAGACCTTTAAGATCATTGAGTCCAACCATAAACCTAACACTGCCAAGTCCACCACTAAGCTGTGTTCCTGAGGGCCACATGTACACCAGATGAAACTGCCTTCGAAAATCCACTGCCAGAGGCTGGAAGGATTACCAGATCTGTTATGGTAATGCTTGTTGTTGGGGGCTTGAAATGTAATTGTTTGTAACATTGCTTTATAGTCATTTTAGTAGCTGATTTCTGGCACCAGGTCATTAGAACCATAGAATGGTTTTGGTTGGGAAAGACCTTCAAGATCATCTAGCCCAACTGTCTACCCAGCCCTACTAGGTCCAACACTAGACCATGTCACCACGCAGAACGTCTACTCTTCTTTTAAGCGCCTCCAGGGACAGTGACTTAACCACCTCCCCGGGCAGCCTGTTCCAGTGCCTGACAACCCCTTCAGTAAAGAAATTTTCCTAATATCCAACCTAAACTTCCTCTGACACAACTATATTAGCTTATATAATTTATACTTTAACAAGTTCCTTGCCCTGAATGCTTGCTATGTGACTAGCTAGACCTATTTTACCACTTTCTAAGTAGAAAACGTGGATTCATTGGAATAAGCTAACAAGGCAAAATTTACTTTAAACTACAAGTAATCCACACTTGTGCCTGCTCGGAACTCTGATCTCATGAGTCCTTGTCTACTAAAGAGAACTATTGCAGAGGTAAGCGCTGGTTCTGTCTTGAAATTTCGTCGTGGGGTGCTGTGAGGCCAGCGTCACCTTGCGCAGCCGCTAGAGGGTACACGAGGACAAAACGTATTTGCATAGTTTATCCCAGGTTTTTTTTTTCCCCACCAGTCTTTTTCGTAATATGTCCACTTGTTGGCCTTAGTAGAAGCAGTTTGTTCTCCTCTGTGGCAGTATGTTTACCTAAGATAAGCTACTAGTCTGGCTCTCTTTATAAAATGTTCTATTGGTGCCTGTCACCTCGTTTGATCTTACCAAATGAAACTACTGATGTAGCAGTAGTGAGGAGCAGATGTGTGCTTCAGGAGTGATGCAAGCAGGCCGGTGCACATGCGCGCGCGCGCGCGCGTGTGTGTGTGTGTGTGTGTGTGTGTGTTTTAGGGGCGGAGGGGGGAGTTGTGGTTTGTTTTCTTTTTTAAAAAAAAAGAACAAATAAAACCCTGCTATGATCTCGTTGTGAAGGAGGGCTGTACGTGATGGTATCTTGCCAGCTAATGGTAGAATCTATAGGTAATTTTTATCTGGTGGGAGTGGAAAGAAGAAATGGTTCGCCTCAGTCCCTTCAAAGTAGCATAAAACTCACTGTAATTGATTTGATTTCTTTTATTAATCACATGCATTTTCTGAACTTAGATAATTTACTTGTGAAGATTTGAATTCTTTATTTAAGATTCAGCATGTTCATTGAACAGTATTTATTTATTACTGTTTGCTGCTGCATTTTTCTGTTCTTAATTTCTCTTTAACCCCAGCTAATTATTTCTTGAACCCTAGTGTACCAGTGTGCAGTGACTACTCACCTTGATCCAGCTCCTGCTTCCTCTTTCCTGAAGGCTCTTAAGTGGTAGCCTTTTTCTGTTCCTTTTAACAACTGCCAGTACCAATTACAGTAATTTGCCCCTGTAGCTTTGAGTGACTTCTCTTTTTTACCACCCTGTAGTTTTCTACCATTTTGCATCAGGGAAGCAGTCAGTGCTTGTTTATCTTTGGATCCTTAAGGACCACGGGCTCTCTCTGGAGTCAAGCTGTGACTGTTTTAAGTGGCAGAAACTTTACTTGTGTGTATTCTTAAATAACAGACTAGAGTGCAAACAAGCAAACGAATAGCAGCATGTTGCTTGTAAAATTTGCAAAAGACAAATGCAAAAGTCATGTTAAATCTCATATTTTAAAAAGTCAGATTAGTAGCATCTAAACTCATAGATGATTTTGAAATGTTTTTAAAATGTGTGTACTTAATCTCCTTAAAAAGAATACTTACTGTTACTTGGAAACATCAGAAGCTTAAACAGAACATCAAATGTTCATATGTTCTCTGTATTCAGTTTGCCTTAAGCAAAAGCATTGATCAAATAGCTTAAGTTACTTCAGTTGCTACAATGGGACAGAAAAGGATGAGAAAGTAAGGATTCATCTTCTGAGCAGGTCTCTGAGAATGGTACAAGACCAAAAAAGTGTAGGCTTAAGAGTATTGTGTTCCACCCAAAGATGCTACAACATTGAGCTGCCAGGATTTGTAATAGAATTTAATTAACTTGATTTTGTGTAATTGAATTAACAGAATAGTCAAATCAGAAAATGTCAGCAAATAATTTATAAAGATTGAGAAACAAAAATAAGTATTTGGTATCAAAATTATACTTGTTTTTTGTAGTCTTAGTACTTCACAACATCCCAATATTAAAAAACAATGCTATGCAAAGTTTAGTTATCTTATTTCCAAGGTATCAATCACCAAGTTCAAACACTCTAAACTAGGAGGCATTATTTATCTGCATTATTATTCAGGAATTATTTAGAGGCTAGCTTTAATTATAGATTTCTAATTAGTAGCTTGAACTAGTTTTAAAAACACATGGAAAACATGAATGAGCCAAGTCATAGAATCATAGAATGGCATGGGTTGGAAGGAACCCCAAGGATCATAGAGCTCCAACCTCCCTGCCACAGGCAGGGCCACCAACCTCCAGGCCTGGATCTACACAAGATTGTCCAGGGCCCCATCCAACCTGACCTTGAACACCTCCAGGGATAGGGAGTCCACCACCTCTCTGGGCAGCCTGTTCCAGCACCTTACCACTCTCTCTGTAAAAACTTCCCCCTAATACCTAATCTGAACCTTCCTTCCTTTAGCTTTAGTCCAATCCCCCTTGTCCTAACATTGTCTACCCTGTTAAAAAGTTGATTCCCCTCCTGTTTCTCTGCTCCCTTCAGGTACTGGGAGGCTGCAATGAGGTCCCCCTGCAGCCTTCTCTTCTCCAGGCTGAACAAGCCCAGCTCCCTCATCCTCTCTTCATAGGGGAGGTGCTCTAGCCCTCTAATCATCTTCATGACTTCCTCTGAACCCTCTCCAGCAGTTCCACATCTTTCTTGTATTGTGGGCCCCAGATCTGGACACAGGACTCCAGATGGGGCCTCACAAGGGCAGAGGAGAGAGGGACAATCACCTCCCTGTCCCTGCTGGCCACCCCTCTTATGGAGCCCAGGATACCATTGGCCTTCTGAGCTGCAAGAGCAGCTGCTGGCTCATGTTAAGTTTCTCATCTACCAGAATCCCCAAGTCCTTCTCAGCAGGGCTGCTCTCAAGGAGCTCTTCTCCCAGTCTGTATCTATGTCTGAGATTCTTCCAGCCCAAGTGCAACACCTTACAAGTGAAACTAATGTTACCTCAGGAGTGAAATTTAAAATATGTAGTCATGTTGCCTCTGTGCATGTTGAGCAGATGTCATCTTCAAGACTTCAGTCATGAAGAATTACTGCTAAGATACTATTACAAGTTGTTAATTGTCTCTACAACTAATTTTGAATGTACAAATCTACAGTCAAATCAAAGTGGGGGCTGGCAATTCACACATCCATTCTGCAAACTCCTCAGCTCTAAAGCAGGTAGTTTTCCCATTGCTGCTGTTCATGCTTATCTTCTGATAAAATTCTGCACAGGTTTTTGTCATACACACTTCTTGACTTTACTGAACTCTGAATTACTTAAGATATTATTGTACTACTACATCTTTATACTTGAGACAAAAAAGGAGGGAAAACACCACTAACTCTGGGTTTTTCTTAATCGTCATCATCATCATTATTATTGCTACTCTATTACAAGCTTGTATAAAATGCAGTGTGCATTATAAAAGTGTTTTCAGCCTGTTTTGTATGAGAACATCAAGAGAACAGAAACATTTGAGTAGGTAGCATGTTAAATGTTTTTGTTCTTATTTGTGGAGATGATGCTTCAGCTTAATGTGCTCCCAAGGTAGGGAAGGAGGTGGGCCTGGCTGAACAGAAAGCTTTGGCTGGAACTCAGGAAAAAAAGGAGAGTTTATGACCTTTGGAAGAAGGGGCAGACAACTCAGGAGGACTACAAAGATGTCCTTAGGCTGTCTGGGGAGAAAATTAGAGGGGCCAAAGCCCAGCTGGAACTTAATCTGGTTCCTGACATAAAAGACAATGAGAAATACAGCAGCAATGAAGGGAAGGCTGAGGAGAATCTCCATCCTGTGTTGGATGCTGGGGGAAACACAGTGACAAAGGCTGAGGAAAAGCCCAAGGTACTTAATGCCTTCTTTGCCTCAGTCTTTAGCAGTGGGACCAGTTGTTCTCTGGGTACCCAGCCCCTGGGCTGGAAGACAGGGACAGGCATGACAGAACAACACCCCCAGAATCCAAGGGATATGGTTAGTGACCTGCCACTCCACTTGGACACACGTGTCTGTGGGACCAGATGGGATTCACCCAAGGGTGCTGAGGGAGCTGGCAGAAGTGCTCACCAAGCCACTTCCCATCATTTATCAGCAGTCCTGGCTACCTGGGAAGTCCCAGTTGACTGGAGGTCAGCCAGTATGATGCCCATTTACCAGAAGGACTGGAAGGTGGATCTGTCAGTGCGACCACAGGCTCAGTCAGAGGCCTGTCAGTCTGACCTCAGTGCCAGGGAAGGTTATGGAGCAGATCATCTTGAGGGCAGGAAGGTTCTGAAAAAGGATCTGGACAGGCTGCGTCAATGGAAGAAAGCCATCTGAGTGAGGTTCAACAAGTGCTGGGTCCTGCAGCTGGGTCACAACAGGCTTGGGGAAGAATGGCTAGAAAGCTGCAATGGGGAAAAGGACCTGGAGGAGTTGGTTGTTAGCCAAATATGACCTATCGGTGTGCCCTGGTTGCCAAGGTGTCCAACAGCATCATGGCTGGTGGCAGGAACAGTGTGGCCAGCACCAGAAAGTAATCATCCCCTTGTACTCAGTACCGAAGAGACCACTCCTCAAGTCCTGTGTTCAGTTTTGGGCCCCTCATTATGACAAAAGCTTTTGACTTCCTAGAGTGTGTCCAAAGAAGAGACATTTAGCTGGTGAAGGGTCTAGAGCCCAAGTCTGATGAGGAGTGGCTGGGGGAACAGGGCTTGTTTAGCCTCAAGAAAAGGAGGCTGAGGGGAGACCTGATCGCTCTCTACATCCACCTGACAGGAGGTTGTAGCCAGGTGGGTGTTGAATCATTTTGTTTGAGAGACCTTTAAGATTATCAAGTCCAATTGTTAACCTAACACTGCCAAGTCCAACCACTAAACCATGTCCCTGAGCACTACTACATCAATGCATGTTTTAAATACCCCCAGTGAGGGTGACTCTGGAGACTGACACCCACCTCACTACTTGGTCCCTTCTTCCAAGTAACAAGCGCTAGGACAAGACGAACTGGCTTCAAGTTGTGCCAGAGGAGGTTTAGACTAGATAGTAAGAAAAAATTCTTCATCAAAAGGATTATCAATCACTGCCAACAGCCTGCCCAGGGAAGTGGTTGAGTCACCTTGGCAGTGATAGTTGGACTTCATGATCTTTAAAATATCTTCCAACCTAAATAATTATATGGGTCTAAGGCTAACCATCGTAATATCCTACATATTTTTCTTGTCCCTGCTTTGCATTTTCTTCAATAGCCGTTATGCCACAGATGCCATGAGTATCTCACTGTATTTTAATCAGAAAACTTGACTCCATGCCAAAACATTTAGCAATACAAAAAACTTGTTTGGAGGTTGTTTCGTCCTAAAATAGGTGGTTAAGAAAAGTTGAATGAATCACAGTATTGACTAAAGAGAGACCAAAATAAGTACGTTAAAGGCTTAACATTAAGCTAGTCACACTGTATCTATGTCACTAGACTCAGTAGTGCCAAGAAATTTTCTGGGGCACCTTAGCTCAGTCATCTGTACAGCTAGTTGGTAGAACAGTTGCTGGCACAGACACTGGCGCATGTTTAGTTCAGGAGCTGGCAAGGCACCAGTTCTGGTGGGCACTTTGGACGTGACCAGTCTGTTCTGGAGGTTAAAAGGTAAATAGCGTGGTTGCGAACTGTTCTTTGCAAGCTGGCCTCTGTGCCAGAGGGCAGTCCTTGGGATATTTGTTAGTGGATACGCAGTCCCAATTTCAGGTGAGACTCAATGCCATGTATGCACATTGAAAAGAATTAAACTTTGTTAAGAAAAACATTGTCCTTCTTCGAAGGTCAGGAGAAATCTCAGAACTTTTTTTCAATGGTTGTCCCACTTTCCCTCCTTGTAATCATCACATATGTTCTTGCTCTGAACACCTACCAACATCCAGAGTCCGCAACATTTTTTGTTGAGGATGCAGGTTATAGATCATGAGCAGGTAGGTACTGCCTACGCATCTCCATTCACTCACACCTTTCTTTATTAGAAGTAGATTATGAAAATTCATTAGCAAGCTTTAGGAAAAAGTCACAGTGTTCTTGCTCTGTATCTTCATATTGAGTGATTCCATGTGGAAAATGGGGGTGTATACATACATATGACGTATATGTATAAAAAAGTATACATAAACTTGGACTGAGTGAACATAAAGTTAAAATATAATTGCATGGTGGGCTTTAAGCATAAAAAAAACAAGTTGAGCTACACTGAGTTACATGTTTCAATTGCAAAAATCAATATCTGACATTAAAATGAACAAAAATGTCTTTACCTCATACCCAGTTTGATAACAGAACTAATAACCCTAGCAGCTCTTGGGAACTAAAATGCATTAAGAGCTCTTCAGCACTGAAACAGGAAACCTCAAGGAAGAGAAGGTCTCCAAACAGGAAACTACACAGTAAATATTGTCAGTGCAGAGAAGACTAGCCAACACTTCAGGTTTCTCATATAAATACCACAGATTGAAAGAAATAGAAACTTATTTTAAAGTGTTTTTCCTTACAGAGAGAATGTCAATATTTTACATTTTATTATAAATAGCATAATGCACACAGGCATAGTCCATCAACTTCCTACCAAAAGTGGATCAAACTGATTTCTTCCAAGAGTCCTTTCTGTGCTATGTGGTTTAATGCCTCACGGCTCTTCAGTGTGGTTTATTTTATTCCTTCACCAGTACACCTGCTGTTTAGTAGTTGTTAGTGTTTTCAGTGTATGGTATGGTATGGTTTAGTATATGGTGCCTTTGTTTCACTCACTGATTACTGCATTTTGTAGCTTGATATTTCACTGCATGATCTGTGCTTCATACAATTTGTTCTTGGGCTTTTTTTTTGTGAAACACTGTGTACACAGCTGGTTCTTGTGCAGACTCTGTTGTCTACAGAGGGATCAATCTCACTTTCCAGGTTATAACTGCAGTGCTTTTCAACAGCCTCAGAAGAAGTCATCCCACTCAGATGTAGGGCTCAATAATCATTTAGCTTAGTCTTCCTGGACAGAGTTTGTGAACTGCTGCTTTAGATGGTGCATTGCTTCCAAATAGCAATCTGAGTGACATCTGCAACAAATGTTTACTTATGTTTCCTCCTGGTTACATCCTGAAAGGTCTCTTCTGTTCAACTGGTACCCTTCCAAGAGTTCAAAGACCTCCATGTGAAGTAAAAGGGACAGAATTCTAGGCGTCACAGACAGAGGCACTTCAGGTTTTCAGATACAGGATGCAGTCCTTCTTAAATCGTGCAAAGCTTAAAGGAAATGGAAGTAAACCTATTGTAATGCTTTGGGACTACACAACACAATGTTGTATTTCAGTAAGGTCAGTTTCCTTGGTGCATGTTATTAACCTTTTATCTGTATTAAGATCTATATGACATGGTATTGAGAGGTGTTGCCATCAAGCCATGGAGCCCCAAAACTTGCACTACAGCTGCATATCCAGGTTTTCTCTTTAAAATATCCCCTCTGCAAACGTAAACTTAGTTGAACAGACACTTAATACCATTGGTAAAGGGCTGAAAGTCATAGTATCTTGAGGAGGAGATGTAAGTGCTTATTGCTGGGCTAAACTGCCCTCAGACCAAAACAACTGAACGGGCTCACAGACTTTCTGCAACAGTCTGAGGACTCAGACACCTTGAATACCACTTCCAACTTGCCATGTGTTTGACCATGGCTGGAGTCCAGACACCCACCAAAGTCACTCTATCACACTCTTCCCCTGGTGCACTGTGGGATCCCACCCATGAGAGACAGTCCTCCACAAACTTCTCCATGAGTCCTTTCTGTTGGGGCTTCAGCTCCTCACCAATTGCCTCAGTGCAGCTCCCTTCCATGGGGTGCTGACCTTCAGGCCCAGACTGCTCTGGCCTGGTCCCCCACAGAGTCACAAGTACCCCAGCAAACCTGCTCTGTCATGGGTTGGTCTCTCCATGGGCTGCAGGTTTCGCTGCCAGGAGCTTGCTCCAACAGGGACTTCCCACAGGATCACAGCATCCTTCAGGTGTCTCCACCTGCTCCAGTGTGGGGTCCTCCACAGGCTGTAGGTGGGATTACTGCTCCCCACCACTATCCATGGGCTGCAGGGGCACAGCCTGATTCACCTTTGGTTTCTCCACTGGCTGCAGGGCAATGTCTCTCTCCAGCACCTGGAGCACCTCATCCCCTGCCTGTCCTACCTCTTTCCTGGCCTTGGTGCCTGCACAGTTTCTTACCTCTTCTCATTCCCATCTCTGGAGGCAAAAAGCAGCTGCAAGGGGTTTTTTCTTCTTCTTTGATGTGATTCCCAGAAGCGCTGTGACCATCACTGATGGGCTCAGCCTTGGTCAGCAACAACTCCGGCCTTGAGCTGGCTGGCATTTACTCCCTTGGGGCTGCAGAGAGCTTCTGGCTGCTTCTTGCAGAAGCCACCCCTGTAGCCCCCTTCTCCACCAGAACCCAGCCACGCAAAACTACACCACCATGATTTTTATATGGAATGACAAGATGCATCATAAAGTCTTCCCAAGCTCCATATTCAGGATCAGTACATGGTGCAAAGTGTCTAACAGTAGAGTTCATTAATGTCATCAGTCCTTATTGAATCTTTTCCTCAACAAGTCAGGAGAAAATCCCTATGAGCTGCACCCCAATAGGAGATGAGGTGCCAATATATGCTTAGGCATATAAGTCTCTCTTGGAGTTAGATGTCATGTCCAGTGACTGCAAGTGCTTACACCCATCTTTTGGGCAATAGCTGAGTGGTTGGACATTGTCCACAAACTCCCATTTTCTAAGCAAGGTTTTAACTGTCAGGGTATCATCAGGACAGCCTTATTGGTTTCCTCTCTGCCTCTCAGTGAATTTATGTCATGACGAATGCAAGAATTACTCACTTTCTGTGTGAACTTTCCGAGGATCTCTGCTTTTCACAAGGGCTGAAAATGTGAAATACAGTAAAAGAACGTAGACTTTCATTCTGCCTTCCCTGATGCTTGCTTTTTCTCTGTAGCCCAGAGACTGTACATCCACTTTAGGGACTGTGGTATTTGAATGATGAGTATGAAGAACCCATATGTCATCCGACAGATGTCATAGTGTCACACAGACTCTGGAGAGCCAAATATGTTCACGGCTCTCCTCCAAGAGACACCAAGGTATGCCATCATTAAGCAAAGCTCAATAGCTCATTTATCAAAGAAACAAGGTGTGAGACCCTGATCACAGGAACTAGCTAATTCTTGCAGATTTATGTAATGGGAATACAGTACTACATACCTGGTACTTGTGAAAAGCCAAGGACTGAGAGTGCGGGTGCTACCCAAAGACAGGATGAAAGACCTGCTGTGTGAGGCATGTTGGTACAGTAGACATCTGATAAAAAAATGTGTGTTTTTTAAACTTCATCAGCGACCCATTGTACCACTACCGGTGTGTATTCCAGCTTCTGAGGAACTGAACACCAGCTGCAGTGTGGCAGCCTGCATTGTAAGATACTCAGACGTCATTCACTGTGCTGTTTGCCTCAACTTTGCACTTATTTTTCAAATAAGCCTTAAGTAATTGGTCTTGAAAGGGAACTAAGCTTTTTGGTTTTGAAAGTTACAACATCTCTTACACTTGTTGGAATAAAGCCTCCCACAGACTGAGTATTATTCTAAAATAATAGACCAATTGAGAAATATGGCAATAGTTAACTTCTATGGGGCACAAATATATGATTTTCAGAAGTAAAAAGAAATGGGTAAAATGCTGAACAATCATTTATAAGAAACAAAACCAAGATTTTTAAGACAAGTCCTGTGCTGTGTGGATTACAATGGTCTCTTTTTCTTTTTTTTTTTTTTAAACTTTTTCGGTGACAGATACCATCAGTGGCTGAGTCTAGAATCTGTTAACTGCTGTATGTTCTCAGATCCTTGTGCCCTTTCTATGAAGGCAGTACTAGCAAAAACATGAGCTGGAGAGCTATAAATACTGTTCCTAGTGATTTTCATGCAATCAAATAATCAAACTGTGTAAACACTTTTGAATGGGAGTAAATACAAGGATAATATTTTCCAGTACTACTACAGAAATTTAAATCTTTGGTAACCAATGAAAAAGCTTTGACAAATTGGTACAGCAGTTTAAGTAAAGCTGCAAGGAACAACAGCAGTTCCAAACTGCAATAGGTGGATCCAGCCTGATCCCTTAGTTGTAACAGAGGAAGGTATAAAATGTTGGTTTGATTTTAGTAGCAGCATCTGAAGGCATCACTAATGATCCTGTCACTATTGTGGCAAAGGAATTGAGGTTCTGAAGTTCCTGGGATTAACAGCATAAGCATAATTCAGGGTGGGTTTTTTTCTGAAATAATGCAAGGTGTGGTTTTCTGGATTTAAACACCAGAACAGCAGAGAACACATACGTTTACAAATAAGCAGAGAGACATTATAACTCCCTGAAAATAATTTAAATCAAAGCCTTGGAATGTCAGAATAAACAAAACAAAAAATTGAAATCTGATCTCACTGTTCACAAGACATTTTGGTGATTCTTACAACAGCTTAATTCCTGGAAGGTATTTTATTCCTTTGGGCAGCGTTTCTGACAACCTCTGAAGTTATGTGAGTTCTGCTTTTGAAATAAGCACAGGGTGCCTCACTAATTCTAACTTTTTGCAATCTACAGTGATTGTTATGGTGCCCATATGGGAACGCTCAAGCAAGTACTGAAAAGAAGTGCTACTTGCCCATACTATCTTTTGACACTAACCAATAGCTAAAATAGACCTGAGGCAAATTTCATTCAGAAATAAGGCACTCCTTAGCTCTGAGTTTCAACAAGTTACCAAGGAAAGTGATGTGTTTCTTCATTCCGTGTGGTTCTCCCAGAAAGGCTGGACGATTTCTTCTTTAACACCACAATAGCTCTTGACAAGAGTGGCGGGGTGTCCTGGCTGTGTTTCAGATTCAGGGTCGTCTTAGAAAGTCACCACAGTCCTCTCTCACACAGATATATGCACAGCTTTTTTAAAAAGTAGCGATAAGGTTGCGTCTGCTTTCTGTGTGCCAGGAGAGGTTCCGGACTGATGCCTGACAATGTCCCTATTCAGTACATTCATTTGTATTTCACTCCAATGCACTAGATCCCAGCCCCATTTAAATCTAATGGGAATGTATTCCTGACTGCAGTTGAGCCAGAAATTAATCCAGAGTTGTAGCTACTGTGCTAATGGTGCTTTCTTTTCTCCCACCTATTTGATGCAGAGGTCAGGAAGAGGTAAGGGAAAGCAGGCACACTATAAAACCCTCTATTTCCTTCTCTCTAAGGGAAATTATGAGCTGCCAGTAGTGTGAGCACCTTTAAGCCTCAGAACAACAGTAGATCATACCACCAATCTGTTTACTTTCAGCGCCACAGTCATCAGGCTGAACAGCTAAACAAACACACACGCACATACTTTTCAGAAAGAAAAAAAAAATTTAAAATCACAATTCTATGACATATAGTGACTTCCATTGCCAACATTCATAACTAATAAACATCCTATAAACGGATGAACCAGAAATGAAGACAGCTGGCATGAGATCTGCTTGCTCAGCAGCCAGTATACAGGTTTCATGGACTGAGGAGTGTCATCGTAGTCTGGCTACCTATGTCCTATTCATCACATTTCTAGGAGTCACACCAGACGCAAATGCTCACAGCCGCCCTAAAGGTGACTGCAGAGTGCGCAGTTTTCAAGGAACAGCCCTTTCAGCTGTATAATGTAACCTCCACCAGCAATTTTCTGGTGTGTTTTTGTTTGCTTTTACATAGAGCTTCAAGATGCGTTTTTCTAGGGCAAGCCTCAAAGTAATACTTCTTTGCTACAGAGGAAGCTTCTTCCTCTGTGATAGAAGTGACGGAGGCAACAGCGGGCACACCGTCGACCACAGACCTTATCCAAAGGGGGTGAAGATGCGCACAGACAAAGAGGTCTAGCAGGGAAATCTGCGTGGGCACTGCTACCGGGGGAGATGTTTCCCGCCCGGCCGCGACGGCCACTTCTTCTTCACTTCTTGTTCCCTCCACCGGGGACATCGGAGCGCCGAGCGGCTGCCTGCACGGGGCGATAAAGCGAGCCCAGCTCCGCACCGCCCGGGCTCGCTGGATGGACTGACGGCGGCCGGAGCGGAGGCAGAAGCGGGCGGTGCGGGGCGCGCCGCTGCAGCCGGCTCTGGCTGCCCCCGCCCGCCGGGGTCGGTGGCCCCGCTCCCGGGGACGGGCACGGCTGGCCGCGGACCCGCCCGCCACCGCCCGGCCCCTCCGCCCGCCGGGGCGGTGGTAGGCTCCCGCCGTGCCTCCCGGCGCATAAAGGGAGGCGGCGGGGGCCGGGCGGGGGCAGCGGCTGGCGGCGATGGAGCAGCAGGAGATGATGGAGCAGCCGGTGCAGACGGAGACGTGGAAGGCGCAGAGCCTGGAGGAGCTGATCCGCATCCTCCATCGGATATTCGCCGAGGACAAAGTCAGCGTGGAGGAGGTGCAGGCGCTAATGGAATCGTACGAGAGCAACCCCGAGGAGTGGCTGCAGTACGCCAAATTCGACCAGTACAGGTACGAATCACCCCGGAGCAATGAGTCCCCGGCGCCGCGCCCTTCACCGTGCAGCGGGAGCGGCGGCGGCGGGGCCGAGCCGCGGTCGGGGAGCAGGGACCACCGGGACGCAAGGGCGGACGCCTTCTCCCCTCCTCCTCACCCCTCTTTCCCTTCCCCCCACCGCGACTCGAGCCGGCTGACAGCCCCTCCCGGCTAGGCGCCGAGTCGGGTGAAGCGCAAAGGCCCCCGGGGGGCTAAAGGAGGGGAACGCACCCGCGCAGCTCCTCGGTGCCCCGCGGCGGGGCCGGGCGGGGGCGGGGAGCGGGCGGGGCGGTGGCGGCCAATGGCGGCATCGGCGGGCGACTGCTCGGCAGCCGGCACCGGCGGTCCCCCGGCTGCGGCGCTGGTGGCCGGCCCCGCCGGGACGGAGGGAGGGGTACCGCGGGTGCGTGATGCCGCTCCGGCCTGCGGGGATAACCCGCGGAGGAGACAGAAACGCGCCGAAGCAACTTCTTCCCCCTCTCCCACCCCAAAAGAAGTATGTCGGCAGCAGAAACTGCCGCTCGGAGCTTCCGCGCAGGTTGCGCGGAGGTTGCGCGGCGTGCTGGGGTGAGGGAACAGACGGCTCCGAAGTGTGTGTGTTAGGTTTTGCGGCGGAGCCGGTGCGCGTATTCCCGGCTTTACCGGTGGGTCGGGAGCCGCCTGCCCCGACGATTCAGCCGCTTGCTGCTGCGGGGTGGTGCTGGTCCAGGCTTTCTGCTGCTCGCCAGCTGGGCAGAAAATACCTGCTGGCGTTTTGAATTGCTCATATTTTGTTAACAACTAACTTTTTTCTCTCATTGGTGGCGTTCCTGTCTTAAATTCCAATATAAATACATTTTATTTGAGCATTTTCTTAAAAAAAAAAAACAAACCTCAAACAAAAAACACCCAAAACCAAACCCCCAAACTTTCCTTGTTAACCCTGCTATCATGAAAACATTGCTCTGGCATCACTGCTTTTTTAGCCTCCTTTCACCTCATGTTGACTATCCTCCATTCTGAACAACAAAAAAAAATAAATTGTAGCAGAACATAAGAAAGTAAGAATTGGAAAAAACAAACTTGCTAACATTAGAAGTATGCATGGTAGCCTTGTCTTTTTTCTTTTTTTTTTTTTTTCTGGCCAGCCAGACCTGCTGTACAGAAATAACAGCACTTGGAAAGTTCTGTCAAGTGCCAGCATTGATTGCTTGTGTTCTGACATCATAGGGAAAATATGTCAATGTAATATAAGCACAAATTGTAGATGCAATGAGAGGCAGCATAAAGATCTGCGTATTGTACTTTGAAATGAATCTGTAGCGAGCATCCTATCTTGATGGCCTTACAGAGAAACTAACAAAAAATTCGGTTGATGTCAGTGCAGTTCCTGTGTGCCCTCCCTTGCATCTTTTAGGCAAGAGTGAGGCATCTTATCATTGGCATAAATACTTGCTTTACTTGGCAAAGAGTGAATAGCAATGACTAAAGCTAAAATGAAAGCAGAATGTCCCTCTCAGTTACTTGCCCAGAAACAGCTAGAAGACCCAGACCAGAAGAGCCTCACTATGGAAAACAATGTATAGAGCAAAATCCCAGTCCCTTCTCTAGTGAACTTTTCCATATGATAAGATAAGCAGCAGCTCAGGGGAGGCTTGCAGGAGAGTACAAGGAAACAAGCATAAGATGTCGCTATTAAAGATGTTTCCAAGCCCTTGAGAGCAAATCACAGTTTAGAATACACATACTAATTACAATTCTTTGGGACCGAGTTTTTTCTGTCCTATCTGTAAGTTAGCTCATGAAAAGTTGTTTTAAGAAATCTTGCTCTGATATGCTCTGTTTGTAAGTAGATGCTGGCAGAAATTCCCCCACAGGTGTTTTACCCACATGTGAATGCTACAGGACAAGACGTAGAACTTTCAGGAACAGAGTGGAAGCACTGTGTACAGAAAGCCTGGCATCTTTTTTCTTTGTGTTTTTTTGGCTTTGTACAAATGAGTGCTGTGTAACAGAAGGAAAGCCGAGCATATCTGAAAAGGAGCTGCAGAAGAATGTAACCGTGTATTTTTCTTGATTTTTTTGCAGTTCTGTTTCTAATTATAAGCCAGCTGCCGAAGTGACTTCATTCAGTAACTATTTTGATTTGATCCTGTCTGCCACATTAGTCTCAGACTCACAGTTCCCAAACCCTAATCATCTATGTAATTCAAAAGCAATATGATAATAAAATACTAAATATGTCAATTTCTTTTCTTCCCTTCCCAGAAAACGAACTCTTACTACAAAAAGAAAAAAAAAAAGCTGCTTAAAAATACAGGTTTTTTTCCCATATAAAATTTGTCTGTCAATAAAAAGAAGAAAAAGGGTTTTTATATGTCATAACCTTCCAGTATAACATTGGACCTTATCAGCACATTGGTACAGTAAAAAGCAAACACTTTCTATTTCAGGTATACAAGAAATCTTGTGGACAATGGAAATGGAAAGTTCAACTTGATGATCTTGTGCTGGGGTGAAGGGCATGGCAGGTTTGTATCTAAAGACTATAGTTTTAGTAAACAGATATAAAGCCACCGTATCTTTCACTGTCATAGAAAATTCCCACAAATAATCAGCCCTGCATGAGCTATCAGAAAATGTTTGGAAACTAAGCAGTGCAGAGCTCCTATTGGTACAGAAGTCCTGAATATTTGCCGTATCTCTTGCAAGTTTCTACCTCATTGACATTTTTTAAGTGCTCTTGTAAAAATGCTTTGTTTTCCTACCAAATTTCTGCTCTATTTCCATCACAGGAAGTTTTTAGTCCCAGAGATACAGCAGGTCCTATGGGCACAGAACAACTGCAACCAAGTACAGCACTTGGTTGCAGAAGCAGGACTTGGTGCAGTTTAAATTGTCTTTGTTCTGTCACCGTGTTTAAATCCTGCGCCTGTGACCAGAAAAGTAGGTTTGGGTTAGGACTGTGGACTGTGAGGAGGGACTCCCTTTCCAAGAGTACTTGGCTTTCTTCAGGCTCATGCATCCCATCTCCTCCCTCCAAACAGACCACACGGCTGATGGGACCTCCGGAGTTGTGTGCACAGACTGTACACTCTGTTCTGTAGTCCTACAAATGTGAGGGCAGGATCTGTCCTTTGGAGGGTCTTTCACAAAACATGGAATAATGGAACTTGCTGGTTTTGCCTGGTTGTTCTTGCATATACACAGAAAACCTAAGGAAATATCAAAGTTGAGGGGTTTTTGTTTTAATTGACCATGCAATCAAACATTTACAATACTCTCTAGGGGATGCCATGATGTTACACTCAGAGGGATATAGGAACCTTGCCCACCACCTCTATTCCTTCCAAGCTATTCCCACAAAGTCTGTAATTTATGTCAAACTGTGTTTGGGTTGGATGAGCATTTGCTAGAGCTAGATTGAGACCACAAGTTGTTTTTGCTTCCTACATGAGGAGGATCAGATTGTTCTCACAGCTTGTGGAAGGAGCGTGACAACGTGGCATTTGTGAACTTCTCTGTGCCTGAAGCGAGCTCTGCTCTCTTGGCATCTCAGCTAGTAAGAAACCCTGACAATTGTTTACTGAAAACAGTAACAAGTACCAAGTTCTTGATTGAAACTCTTTAGCACTGTACTTCTGGGAGGGTTGAATTCCCCCTTCTCCCTCACCCCTGATGAGTGGAGAAGTCTCTCTTTGTCCTAGTCCCATTGACTTCTGTACGGTCTGTTAGTTCTCTATTTAAAAAATAAATAAATAAGGCCAGAACTAAGCTGCATATCTACCCCATATGTCTCCAAATGTAGCAATTAAAACATACTTTACAGCAAAGGAGACAGACAGAATCAGATGAGATCCTGCTGTGTTGCTCGCATTTTGCCAGACTGGTGAAAATAAGAGCTTACTGTGTCTGGTTGTACTCAGTGCTATCAGAGTGAAAGGTACAGCACTTTTTCTTCATCAAACACCTGTGCACCCCAGCAGTAAAGAGACCATAGAAATTCAGGAGAAGTAGCTTGTTTCTATCCATGTTTCAGGAAGGAGCATGGTGGATCTGAAAACATCAGATACACTTACAACTTTGTCCTAGCCTCTCCCTCTGGGCTCTGTGGGAAGCACTGATTGGTTTCTTGGCCCACAAGAGTTTCTGTGTCCAGAAGAATTTGTCTGTCCTCCTCCAGACTTCCTTTGTATTGCTCTGTGGCAGAGTCTTAGGTTGATCAATAACCAACCTTTCTCCAAGTCCTGTTTCATGTGAGCTTGACCCCAGAGCATTTTTCTAAAGCAGCAGTTCAGAGTAGGCATACTTTAGTCACTGAGAATCTTTTTTTCCTAAGACTTTTGTGCCATGGCATTTCATTCTGTGGCCATGTCCAGATGCAATATGCTGTGCCATCTATTCTGTTTGCTGTACTGAAATTAAATATGTACATCACACTGAGTTGGGTTATTCTTTTACATATATAGCAGCATCCATGATCACACTGACTCGCACTGCTTTATGAAGATCCTCCAGGGAAATCTAAAGGAGACTCTGTTTGAATGGCCTGAGAAAAAAGGGAATGGCGAAATGATTAAGAAATCCGAACGAGTTTTGAGAGAAAATCATTGTGCCTACATTAATGGTAAGCTATTAAGCTTGTTTCAACTACTACCTACCCATGAGTATTATTCTTAACAGAAGACTTCGTCTGGTCTCTGCTCTCCTACAGTATAATATAATACACAGTACACTGGAAATATACACTATACAGTATGATACTCTCCTCAACGGTATAATACTAATGGCTTTATGCAATTTAAGAACATAACTCTCTAGATCCTACAAGAATTTATTTATGTTCAGTAAAATACACAACCAAAAAACTAACTCTTAGGACACTGCAGCAATTGCTTGGTACTTAAATATGCTGGGTATCTACAGACCAAGCAGCCTTCAGCACTGTGTCCCTAATAACTAGCTGAAATTTCTTGTAAACACAGACCTTACATAGTATTTTGTGAGAAATAAGTGAGATAAAGTTTAGATAACTTGATTATTATTTATTCTTTTTTACCCCAAAAATGATCCTTTGGATCAGTAGATCAAAAATGTAAAAGCTGGCTGTGGAATAAATTGACCAGCCAGGAGCAGAAGCCCCAATCCTCAGTGCTAATTGTGGTCTGAATTACCAACAGATTGTAGTGCTGAAGTTCAGCATCAGCGGAATCGAAATGCTCAAATCTATCCAATCTACAAAAAAAATTGCCTGACTCTGCAGATGCTGGGAGATGACTAAGCCTTCAGCAGCCAGGCTGCCTAGGTACCTAAATACACAGCATTACAGGTGTCCATAGCTATCACCATCTTGCGCTATGCTGGAGGCCATCCTGGAGCAGCCATCTGGGTGTATTCTGGTGCTATGAAAGACACCATTCTGTGAACAGCAATGAGTTCAGCAGGACAGAGGCAAAGTGTCAGACACTGTTTGCCTCTTATGTGATTAGTTAAAAACTGGAGCACACGCCTTGCAGGGCTGAGACTGGGAGTTCCCCAGCTGGAGGGAGCCTCAATGCTGGGTTATGGACTAAGCCAGGGTGAGAGCATGGGGAAGAAGGACTAGTGCTCTGCAGCCCTCTGTTGATGGTATGCCATATTAAATGAAAACAGAATATCCATAGGACACGAAATACGAGAAGGCGCTTGTCACATCTGTTGACATTCCCATACCAGGGATGTGGGTTCACAGATTTAGTCAGGTTCTCCTACCTATGTGGTTCTTTCCGATGCAAGCAATGGCACCCTCTGTGCATCTGATCCAAAGCTTCCTTGGTTGTTTTACACAAATTTGTTATCCCTTTCTCTGGGGCAGTTTGGGTATCTGCCATGTTTCATAACAAATGTTTTGGTTTAAAAGAAACAGGTGAAACAAGTAGAAGGAAACTACTGACAGTGTGTGGATTGCTCTAGTTACTTCAACAGTGAGTGACCTTCATGTTTCAATTGCGTGCTTCTTGGTTGCTCATGTAGTTTATTTTTAAGGTCAGAACCCTCTAAACAGAGTTTGTTTGAATCTCCCATTAGATAAGCACAGATCCAGGACCTTTTTCCCGTTCTTCCTCTATTTAGATAAACTATGTTAACAACAGTTAGGGCTCTGACACTTCAAAAGTGTCAGAATTAAGAGTGTACTCAGGATTCTCAGAGTATCATGCCTGTGTTGCACAATACAGGCCTCGGTATTATATAACATATTTATTCAAGTACAAAGGCCTGAGTTGTTTTTACAGCAGGGTCATAAATTTAAATTCAAAGTCTCTTTTAAGTAACTCAGGCATTCCACTCTAGTGTAGATTGGAAATTGTTTGGTTCATGGATGTGATTCTTCATACCTTACATTTTTATGTAATAGCTGGACTGCTACTCCACCATTGTAGAAAGTGACATTACTTCATTAGAAACAACACAACAGACAGTGCCTTGTTTTATTATGTGTTCAATAATACTTACTATTCAGATAAAGTTGGAAGTGCACCAGTCCCTAGCAATTTGTCACCTTAGTCAAAAGAGCAAACAAGTGAAAAGCCTGTTCCCCGGAGCAATAATTTGGAAGGATTAATTAGGAAACAGATGCTTGCAGCGAAGACAACAATATCTCTGTCCATAAGTCCATGACCCAAATACATGTAGATGACCTTTGATGTGACAAATATCCTTGTTATCAGGCTGAGAAGTTACTTTTTCCCTGTAAAATGGCCTGCTACTTTTTAGAAACTCAAGCCTTCCTGCTTCTGGATCATCTATAACAACATCTCCTAGGAAAGTAAATAACCTTGATATCCTTTGGGAATGATAGGAAATTACTGACATCGTGGCCTTCCTTAAATTTCTCTGGGTTTCTAATGGTCTTTAGGTGATAATCCAGAAGTTACATGAAGTGTGGAAGGCAGTAATGTGTTTTGAATTAACAGCTTAATTAGGAATAGATGTGCTAGAGAAGAGCAGGAGAATTTCCTGTACTGAGACATCCGTTGCCCACAAAAGCACAGGCATGCCTAACTGTCTTGGGTTTAGAAAGCATTTCTGCAGGCGCCTGAGATCTCATTACCCTTCCCACTAACACAGACTCTTGTTTCATGCCCTGGTTGGTGTAGACTCCATTGGCCTGCACCGTGTGGAGAACATAAGCCACACGGAGACTGCCGTTAGCCTGCATTTGTACAGCCCACCCTTTGACAGCTGTAACACCTTTGATCAGAGGACTGGACACAAGCACAAAGTCAAGATGACTTTCTACAGCCAGTTTGGAGAAAGGACTCTCTGTGTAAGTATGAGAAAGCACTCAATTTGCACTTCAGTTGTATGGAGTCCCCTGCTTTATAGCTTGCCTCCTCTTCATCAGGCGGAGACTAATTCTGGGCAGAGAGGAGGATTAATGAGAACTTTGCTACTAGCCAAGCATCTTCAGGCAGCAAATGATGGTAAATGGAACCTAGTCAATGGAAAGCTGTTTTGGCCAACTTAAGTCATGTGAAACATTTCCTGACTGAACTGTTGTGGCAAAAAGCATCCCACTTCAAGTCAGTTGCTTTAAACCTTGTAGCTTACTGTAACGAATTCTTTAATAAAGTTAAATCAATCATTTAAAAATCAAAACTTTGACACACTTGCTCTGAACGTAAATCTCTTGGCTGTTGCCTACATTCTTGAGCAATGGCATCAGGTTTTATTTGGATAGAAATCTGAAGATCAGCTTTGGGCGACACAGCTAGGACATCTGGGAGAGTTTAATAGGATTCCTTTTAGTGCTCTTCTATGGATTGGGAAACATAACTACTTATATAGGGAGAAAAGACAGATTCTTGATATTCAGCCACAGAGGTTCAAAGACTGGCTTTGTTAGATACAGAACACTTTCACCTTTCACTGAAATTTCAGCCAGAAATTCAGTGCTCAGGAGTTCCCTGGAGTGAGCCATTGGGAGGATCCAGTTAAAGTTTTATATAATTGACAAGTATCACGTAAATTATTTCTCTGAAGCTTGTCACATTATACGATTGCAACTTTACCAAACAGCTGAAACACAAACTTTGGCCTTGAAAGATCCTTGGAAACGTAAACTCAAATTAATAATTCAGATTTTAAAGGGAAATAAACACGGGAAAATAGTGAACAAAACTCTCACAAGAATTCAGTGTCTGCTTGCTTTCTCTTAGTGCTTATTCTTCTCAAGTGTTTATTGAATACGAAGTATCTAAGATAACAAGCAAGACTAGATGTTTTGAATCAGACTATTTTCCTACCCTTGATCTGTAACCATCTGGCAGTGTTTGTACCTTTTGTGGGAAGCTGGATGTGGTTTACAGGAGAGAGGTAAATCTTAATCATTGGGTCTCTTTCATGAATTCCAGTAAATGGAATTCCAGTAAGGGGGAAAGTGGTATCGAGTTTGAGCCATCCGTCTGCCTGAAATGACTTCATGCTACAAAAACCTTTTGATCTCAGTGAGGGTTTCTGGAAAGCTGGCTGGAAAATGAAACTTTCTTTTACTTGCCAGATCTCAAAAGGATGTAGGAAAACAGAGAACTATAAGTTAAAAAAGGCCAAGAGAGTAATGTATAGTTGTGTATTTTTTATGAGTGAGATCTGCCCTGCTAAAGCACATTCAGTGCTTCCTCTTAACCTTAAATTTTTCTGTGGGTAAAATGCACGTGTAAATCCCTAGTTGCTTCTGGCCATGGTGAAGTCTTAATCAGATAAAACTCCAGGAAATATATAGCAACTTACATAGGCCTAATAATTAAAATAGTATATATTATGTCCGAGAACTTGCCTGTGGAAGTAACTGTTCACAAAGTTCAGGTACAGAGCATGTGAAGACGACTGCAAAAGTTCACTGAGGGAAAATTGATTTTGTCTTGGGTGTCACAGCACATCAGCTCCTGCTGCCAGGAATTTTTTGGGTGAGGGGTATTCTTTCTTTGCAGCCTAACTCCCAAGCTGGGCTTTTGAGCAGTTTCTGTCAAGACAAAGTAGAGCTGAGTATCAGGGAGAGAGGATGATCTGAAGAAGGAAGCACTCATCATCTGTCCCTTCCGCTGTGGGTTTGCTGGTGGGCCCGCAGAGCCAATGGTCAGGTGCACAGGGCCTCTATAGAGCTCTGGCAAGGAGGCCAATAAACACACAAAGTATTTTACTGCTCTGGGGATAAAGGCCCATACTAAGATCGTGAAGTAGGTGGTGACTGGTGACAGCAACCTCTCCTCTTTCCTTATAGGCAACAGCGGTACCGCAGGAGAACAACTGAGAAGCACCAGCACATGTTTGTGTAAGACCTGCTGAATGTTTAACCAGGGACAGAAGACTTGCATGGCTAAGGCCGACAGCCAGCTATATTTCTATTCCATGTACACAGAAGTACACTAGGGCAGCTTCCAGGCCACCTGCAGTTCCCCCGAGCGAATGCTGGTTCTGGGACACTAAGATAACTAGTGCCATAAACTACTTCAGAGGTTAGTTGCCTTTTCTTAGGCTCCTGTCAGAATAAAGTAGTTTGTTTTCTGATTCTAGCCTCTTTTTAATTCCACTTCTGATGCTACACTGAGAATATCAGAAACATCATCTGACACAACTTAATAGGCCTAAGTGTATGTATGCTCTCAATGTAATTAATAACTATATGCACCCTCTAAGCTTCCAGTCACTTGTACCTATAGGTAGTTCACTAGATACAACTAACAGCATCCCCCCCTTTTTTTTTTCTTTTTTAATTAAGACTTTTAGGTTTTAATGCTCCAAGCCATTTTGATAGTTTTGTGCGTTTTTTTACTTTTTATTTTTTACAATTTCATTTGTCAGATCTTGTTTTAAATAGGAGCAATGAAATGCTTCATGCACAATGATTTTCAAACTGATTGGGCAGAGATTTGGGGTTTTAATAAGACTAATCATACTTAATTCAGCTAATGTCCAGTTTCCAAGGTATTCTGTATAGCTACTGGAGAAGGTAACCGAAATAAAAACTGGATTTGTGCACAAAGTTCTCAGCCTTTTTCTCCTGGTAACTAAAATACTCATCACACTTTACCAAAATCCACGTTCCTCATGGACATCTAAGACTTTTCCAAGCCATACACTATTAGAAAAGCCTCTAAGAAGTTGAAAGTATTTCAAACATCCAAAGAATCCTGATCCAAATTAAATCGGTGGGAGTCCTGCCATTGAGTTCACTGATGCTTAGTTTTATCCTCCAGATTTAGTTACAAGGAGAGAACCATCTTGAAAAAGTTAACTCTAATTACACATACCACAATCAGCAAAGCTGCCCCACACTGAGGCTATGCCATTAATTTAATGCAACTAGTATGTAAGACAAATGAAGAATGTACAGCAAGCCTCCTAGCCTTGTAGGTGACTACTGGTTTAAACTGGGCCACAGTTAAAGCTTTAACAGTATTTCTGTCCATATTGACAAACCCAGAAAATCCTTACTGAATGTAAAATTGAAACCCTGTGCCAAGGGGGGCTGTATCAAATTTAAATTTTCAAAAAAAATTTTGAGTAGTGTAACAGTTTTTAAATGAACCTATGTCCTTGGGCTGCAATTACTCCTTCAGGGCAACTGGGGAAACAGTAGGCACTTTGCAAATTTTTGCCTTTTTTTTTTTTGTTTTTTTTTTGGGGTGAGGAGTGGAGGAGCAAGAATAAAGGAGGAAAAAAGAGGCGGCAGGGAGGAAAGAAAAAGTAAAGCAGACATAAGGTCAAAAGAACAGATATGCACATCAGCATAGATGCACACCAGCAGCAAGTGGGGACTATCTGCAGGAGCTAGACTTGGATGCTCTGCCAAAGAGTCAAAGGAATGTGCAGCCCAAAGCTGTCATCAGGACCAATGACATCACAGGCATAAAGAATCCCCTGTGCTTTTCCTTGGCTTCAGCATACACAAATTTAGCATGTTTCTCTCTCATTCACTGTCAACTAATTCCTGAAAAATATTGTCAAGCCAGATGCTGGTCTTGACCATCTTAATTTGGCATGACTCAAGTTGCTGTGAGAGTGTCACAGCACCAGAGATGAGCTGGGGCTGGCAGTCCAGCCGCTCTGTTGATGCAGGGTCACCTAGAGCAGGTAGCTCAGGACTGTGCCCAGTTAGATTTTTAGTATCTCCAAGGATGGAGGCATCACAGCCTCCCTGGGCAAATTCTTCCAGTGTTTGACCACCCTCACAATAAAAAAGATTTATGATTGGATAAAATGTCTTGTACTTCAGTTTGCACTCGCTACCTCTTGCTCTCCTCCCTCATTTCATAGTACATGAGCAGTTTCACTTAGCTTACTTAAAATACAGCACATTCATCATGTTTTTTGCTTACCAGTTAAAGTTAAAGAACAAACCAAACAGCTTGTAGGTGACAGTTTCAGTCAGGTCAGGGGAATGATCAGAGAGACAGCCAAGAAGCACTGCAGTGATGACGGCAGCTATCTGTACCAAGATCCACTGATACAGGAACCTAAGACAGTACTCCAGCAAGCCACACGCATGCCTAGCAAGTGTGGCAGAGAAAAACATAAGCAGAAAAGATAACACCTCTCTACCCAAGCTGTCCAAACGCTGTTTAGCTGTGGTGAAAAGGCATCTCACATTGCACAGAAAAATACAGGAATTTCAGTGTTTCAGAACAACGTACTCACCAGGTACTTACTCCCACCATACCAGAGACGTACAGGTATAGCCTATCCACCATAAAGGGCACTAATACAGAAAACCTCAAGAGAAGTTATTCATTTGGTCCAGAGTCCTTAGAACACATACCACAACTGGTACTTTTGCTACACCCTAAACACTAATTATGCTTCATGTGCTCTGTATGGCACAAGAATAAAGATAATGCCTATTGAAAGCAATATTTAACCAACAAATATGAAGTGATATGGTGTCACCTTTTCACTTACACAAAGTCCCCTTTTCACTTACACAAATGTGTTCACATAACTTGTGCTGCCTTAAAACATAGAAACCGGTAACAACAAAATACCAATTTCACATTATTATGGCTGAACACCCAAAGTATTAAACCTTTTAGTATATGAAAGTACTTGAGGCTTGGAGTAGTGCTAACTGGACAGCTGATGAGGTAGCCATATGCTGTAGGCTGACAAATAGCTTTCACTGGACAGGTAACAGAAATTTAGCATATTTAGCATGTGCTTTCATCTGAGAAGGGGCTATTGAGCAGTGTCACTGTAAACTGAAGAGTTTAACAGTCACCTGTATTGCAGCCAAGACCTTTAATTGGTAAGAGATACTTCCCTAAACCATTGATACTGCTAGGTCATTCAGGCTGGCAACAGTAGGAGGAACTCCATCTAACTATGTTTTGGTGCATTATCTCAGACTTCAGTGAAGAAAATTCAACTGAAAGACTTAGGGAGGCAAAGTAAGGCCCAGAGGGAAGTGCAATATTTACATGTGTTAAGCAAATTGTAAGAGTGGTCTTGTTATTTTGGAGAATCACTATTAGAAATTTTGCAAGGAGAGAAGTTGTCTATCAAGCATATTTTTATATGGGAAGGCTCTGCAGGCTAAATGAGCCTGGGAAGCCATATGCCATACACAAGGGAAAATCTGACAAAGAATTGGAAATGCTATCCCTGCATCTGTGGCTGTGACTGATGAGGAGATGCACAGAAGCTCAGGACATGTTCTGAGGGTTTCCACCTGTGTGTAGCTGACAGATGAGCAGCTCTTTTTCTTTCTATGCTGAACCATCTAACTAGAATTGTAACTGGGAGAGGGTCCCTTGCTGCATAAACAGAGTTTCTTGTAGTTCTTGTGGACAATTGAGCCTAGAGTTACTTTCTGTCTAACTCACTACAAAGTGTCAGCATATAAAGTTATTCCAATTTGTATTCTAAGCTTGGGTGGCACGTACTTAAGTCTGTTGATATTTGAGCATTATTCATCTTTGTCCGTTGTCGATGTATAGAGGAACACAGCAGAATCAAAATCCACCCTGCTTCTATTTCAAGGTTTCTTCCCTAAACCACAAAGATACAAGATGTGCTGCTACTCACTAGCTAATCCTTATACTTATTTTTTCACACTCATCTCATGTCCAAGGGAAAGCTGTGTTGCAAGAATATAGCCTTCCCAAGGTTAAAAGAGGTGACCTGCCTACAGTGACTCTGTTTGCAAAGACAAGCAGAACAATGTGAAGCTCAGGACTTTTCAACCATACTATATATTCCAGTTCAACTCATGAAAGGCTCTGATGTCCTTAAATGCCACAGAGTCTTATGTTCCAGGCATGGACAGTAGCTCCAGCCTCTCTGGCTGTTATCAGAAGCAAAGCTACCATGGACTGATCATTCAGGCCTTCAAGACTAGTTTTGACCCTTCTAGGTCCTGTGAAACTTCACTACATATAATTAGATCGCAAATCTTTGAATCCTGTGGGTGTTTTACACTACATTTTATTTCTTCAAGGATGAATGATCCCCCAAAATAGGAATAGACAAACTCTTCTAACTTTACTGATCTTTCTTGCATGCTACAGAAGAAATGTTCAGGGTTTTTTTAATAAATAATGAAACATCTCATGTCTTTTCCAGTGCTGTTTCTTCTTTGTTTTAGTCTCCAATTCAATAAAAATCTTTGGTACAGACAGATGAGTACATAATTTTCTCTTAAAGCCTAACTTCTTGAACAGTGCCTCTTTCCCATCTCATTGGTGGTTCAGTGGACACATAATGTCAAAATCAATTCCATTTCGACTTCATTTCCCAATTGGAAAAGAAAAAAAGTCCTTCTGAGAACCCAAAGATAAAGTGCTTAAGCTTTTCACTGTCTCATGCTTTGGTTTATTTTTCATGCCCATCCTGCTCTTGGTTTTAGATTTGTATTTCTTCTGAGCCCCGTGGTCTCCCAGGGCTGACTTCCAGCCAGCTGTGGTGAAGAACATTTGAAAACCCAAAAACTAAATAGAAATTAAGGCATTTTTTCAGGGGATGAGACTTCAATAGCCCACTTATTTAATTAATAAGAATTAAAGAAATTACATGAGAGCTTTGTGTGGCACATGCTACTCTGATCTAGTAGAGTCCCTGAGATACACATGAATCAGGAAGCTACCATGAGCAAAACATGTTCCCAGAACCACAGAATTACAAGGTTGGAAAAGACCATTAAGATCATCAAGTCCAACTGTTCCTATCCTATGCTAAACCATATCCCTAAGTACCTCATCTACCCTTTTTTTAAACACATCCAGGGATGGTGACTCAACCCCTTCCCTGGGCAGCCTGTTCCAGGCCCTGATAGCTGTTTCAGTTCCCTGATCAAAAAAAAAAAAGCTTCTGCTCCAAAAGAGAGGTATATCCCGTTCTCTGCTCTCACTAAGTATTTAGATTCAGACCCCCAGTGTCTCTGGGGTTTAATTTTTGTCTGTTTTAAATCACAATGTAAATGCAAAGTGTTTTGTTTTCTTTGTAAGTCACTGTCACTCTAAGGAATCTCTGAGAGCAGCTGCCAGAAAAAAGAACCTGATCTTCCCTCCCTAGGTGAAAAAGATGCCCCTGCAACACATCGCCTGTTTGCAGTCATCACTCTGATCAAACAAGCATTCTGGAAAATGTTCCTTCCATTGTTTCTGTCTGTGGGCAGGTAGAAGCCTCTGTCCCGAAGAGAATTGCAAAGCGGCCATGAGTGCTTGGTGCTAGGTGCAGGGACCTGTTGATCACTCACTTTAGAGGGTAGCTCTGAAGGAGCACATCTGAAGCGTAAGAACCATCAGCAATGATGAGCAAGAATAGCTCCAGAGATGAGAGAACTACTCTAAATGCTGAGGGTCTGTTGCTATTGCAAATACCAGGTGCATTTGAAGGCCTAGTTACATACAGTTATAGAAACCCTGGTTTGAACTTTATATTAAAATACTGAAAAAGCCTGTGGGGAGTCACTTGAGCCTGTGGCAGATAGCTGTAACTAGGGTGCTGAATGGGCCTAGGATTGCTACTATAACAGTATTTACTGAGCGCATTCATGGGGAAGGAAACAGGATATATAAGAAGTTGCTTCAAAGGAAATATACAAAATAGCCCTGTTTCATCTCAGAGGCTGGAGGAAGCTTTATCGAGTTTTTGAGCTAGATCTCTATTCAGCATGGGTTGGAGAACAATGCTGTCATCAGCCAACTCACAATATTTTATGCTGGTTCTTATTTTAAGCCTTTACTGGGACTGAGTGCTTTGTTCTGGTTACATTTGTTACCCGAGACTTCTAACCGTGGCCCTCCCTGAACAAGGTTACTTATAAGTGAAAAGGTACTCCCTCGCTACTTGAGAAAAGCTTTTAACATCCAGTATCTTGTGTCATTCAGGAGTACTCAGAATTAAAGTCTTCAGACAAAAGGCAAAGAGAGGAAAAGCCCCTTCCCACATCAGTTAAAATAAATAGCCCACATCTCTACTTCTGCATTTCACTTCATTGTGTCACTGTAACACAAACTCAGAGTGAGCAGGTGCTTTCATTTTGTAATACTCACTTTGGGGTTCTGCTATTTTGGAAAAAATAAAACCTTGAAGTTAAGGGGTTAAGGTTTATGGTCTGAATTACAGCCCACTGCTCTGTCGGCACAAAGCACTTGAAAAAACAGCAAATTGCTTGCAGACTCCTGGAACTTAGAATTTTTGTTAACCCAGTGGTTAAGGGCATTTTGCAGAACAGTGCAACATTTGTAATCTTTCTTAAACCAGGCAGGAAAAGCGAGCAAGGTTCTCAATGAAAATTAAATGCATAAGGTACAAGAATGTAAATTATTACTGCTTTCTTACATGCAAGTAATGTCACGAGTGCCATTCCTCCGTGGACCATGGAAGTACATTACAGGCATTAGAGAATTAGCCTCTCATAGTCCAAGTGAGCTAAATTATGCTTGAGTGACTCATGTAGTCTCAACTGCTGCAGCATCTGAGCTCCTAAAAGTATTTATTCTTTCTGTAGCAAACCTGCAGCAGGTAATACGAAGTTCTTTAGTAATAAGGGAATTGAGGCACAGTGAAATTGGTCACTTCTGTCAGGCAAGGCAGACAGCTCTACAAAAGCATTGGGTAACCCCCTGCTAGTTTCCAATCCATTTAGGTAGCCTGTATTTCTGCTGCTCCCTAAATAGAAGAACATTTTCCATATATAAGGAGACTAAATATTCTTATAGACTTTCTATAATTCAGTTGCCTTGTACTTCTATTGTAAGGCTAAGAAGTTGAATTAAGGCCAGGAAATATCAAATGCTCCTCTACAGGGAAAGCCCACACCCGGAGGAAATAGCACTAGATATTTTATAGTAGTCTTTGACTCTGAAGTCACAACCATAACATTCAATAAAAGCATCTTTCGTAATCAAAAAGTCCCAAACACTTGCTCAGGTCTTTACCACAGAGCTGAAAATGATTCAAAACAAATGGAAAATTCTTTCCATTGACTCATACTAAAATAAAGGCGGGGTTTTGAAAATAGATCTAAACAAAGCAAGACCCAAATACTGACTTGGCTTTGGAATTCCCTTACTTGCATCTGTGGAGCAGCGAATAAGAGGATCCCCAAGTAAATGAGTGAGTCATGGAGTCACTGCAATATTAAATACTTACCTTAATTATAAGGCATTTCTTTGAAACAGTTGCTTCTATTACTTGAATGCATCTAAGTGATATCTCACTGTCACTTGAGAAAAATTAGGTGATTGCAAATGGTTTCATGTTCACAGCACCGCTAGTTTGGGCTTTCAACCACAGCTGAGACCCAGCTACACTGTATAATAGAGATCTTCAAAGCTCAGGCTCTTCCTTGGCTGCAGGCTCCCTGGGATTAACCATGTGAAGACCCCACTACTCTGCTCTGGTGAGACCCCACCTGGAGTACTGTGTCCAGTTCTAGAGACCTCACCACAAGAAGGACATGGACCTCTTGGAGTGGGTCCAGAGGAGGGCCACGAGGATGATTAGAGTGCTGGAGCACCTCTCCTACAAAGACAGGCTGAGACAGTTGGGATTGTTCAGCCTGGAGAAGAGAAGGGAGACCTTATAGCAGCCTTCCAGTACCTGAAGGGACTACAGGAAGGATGGAAAGGGACTATTTGTAAGGGCATGTACTGATAGGACAAGGGGCAATGGTTTTAAACTACAGCAGGGTAAGTTCAGATTAGATATAAGGAAGAAATTCTTTACTATGAGGGAGGTGAGGCACTGGAACAGGTTGCCCAGAGAGGTGGTGGAGGCCCCATCCCTGGAGACATTCAAAGTCAGGTTTGATGAACCTCTAAGCAGCCTGATCTAGTTAAAGTTGCCCCTGCTTACTGCAGGGGTGTTGGACCTGGTGACCTTTAAAGATCCCTTCCAACCTAACACATTCTATGATTCTATGATTTGTACAGCTCAGTGAGGAACACTCTGGACTGAAACTCACCAGTGATTTAAAATGGACCGGCCAAGCAGTTGCTCCCTCCAGCTGTCTATCTGACCATCTATTTTCCAAAGGCTGGAACCTCATAGCAGGCTGAACCTGCTTCTGAGCCACCACAGTCAGCAGCTTTGCATATTAAGACACACTTAAATTGGTGCCATGTTGGTTACATGCAGAGCACTAAATTATCAGAGTTCTTGAGGAGCTACACATACTTTTGGCTGTCCTTGGTGCAAGGTGGAATGGAAAGTGTGGTGGTCAGGTCACTTTCAATAAATGGTGAACCAGCAAGCACTGCCAACTGTCAGCTACCTCCTTCAGATTAAGGATGCAAAGAAATAGAATCATAGAATTGTAGGGGTTGGAAGGGACCTCGAGAGATCATCGGGTCCAACCCCCTGCCGAAGCAGCTCCCTAGGACATTTCACTGAGATAGGCGTCCAGACGGGACAACACCAAAATAAAACATTTTGGTGTTGTAACAGGTCTACTCACTGACATGACCACTTGGAACAACTAACAGTTGCTTGAACCCTCTATACAGCTTCTCTAACTTTTTTGTTAAAGGAATACTGTGGCCTGAAAGCTTCTTCTCATGGCCCTAATGAAAAGCAGCAGCACATTGTTAGCCTACATATATACCTACACATTACGCTCCATGCTCTGTTCATGGAAGTGATCCCATGTCCAAATAAACAGGATTTAAATAGCCATATATGATGAACCATGCAGCAAAGAAGGAAAGATTACGTCCTTGGACCAAGCAGTTCTACTGGTAATAATCATGAGGTTCCAAAACCAGAGTTGCCTACACACACAAGATCTCAAACCTGGTATAGTAGTCTTCAAACAACTCTCAGACTTTTCTTCCAAAGATCACGTAAGATCTCCCCGTCAGATTCCCTTGAAGACTCTGGGGGAGACGTTCCCTGAGAAAAGATGTGGAGTTATTGATTGGTGAAAGGGCAATGACTTAGCAGTTAAAAGCAGTGCTGATTTCTCAACATTATTGCTACCCATGTTATTGTGATGCAAATAGCTTATACCAAACATTAAGAGTGCTGAGAAGAGATTTATTTTTGTTTAGTAAGTACATGAAGTTCCTATTAGGGGCCGAAGTACATGGCCTTGTCTGCAAGGGTGGGGACATCATGGGTTATAAGGAGCCAGTATCACCACCTCACTTGAATGAATCATGGGTATATCTGGACTTGTTCTTTTTTGCTGATTGATAGAGATCTGCTCCAGCACGTCCACTGGACCACTGTTCTGGGGTACGTACTGGGCTCTTATTTGGTGTTTAGGATGCTGCAGCACTGTTGGCATTTCTCCTGAGCACAGATTATTTACTAGACATAGGACCTCACTGGCCAGTTGCCTTCTCAGGTTCCTTCTCAAGTAACTTCTCAGGTAACTTCTCAGGTTACCGTTGGCTCTTCCAGATGTTTCAGTAGTTTCCATGCACTCATCCTTTGGCATCACATTTCTGGATGAGGCACAAGGAAAGTAATTGACTCACAGGTGGTCATGATGGGAAGTCTTTGCAATAGGGTGAGCCTTGTAACTCATTTTTACAATTCATAAATTAGTAAGAATACTGCCCCAGAGACCTATACAAAATAAAACATCACCTCTTCCCACAGGCATCATTAGCCCAGCTAGCACAGTGAGGAAAGATGGACAAATTTCAGGCATATACAAGCTCTTCCTGTATGGAGACAATGAACACATAGGATTTCATCACAGAATAAATTTATGTCTAAGATGACAATCTGCAGGTTTACAGAAGGTTCCTGATGGAGTTGAGATTCATTTATAGAAGGGTAATATCAGCTCCTCTCCTCCCCCCCAAAAAAACCCTATAAAATATGATTTACAAAATAAGAAAATGACTATGTTCAGGCAGGCTTTTCAGACAGATGCTTTTGTAATAAATCTTAGGTTTTATCATTGACTCCCACCAAACAATCCCACTGGATTCAACACTGTTTATCCTAATGATATAACTGAGTTTTTGTGGTTGTGGGGTTGGAAAGGGCAGCACCAATGCAGTAGTCTTCTTTATACCTGTTAGGTCCCCTTCAGCAGAGGCGGCTATCATTCATAAATTCCTGTGAACTCTCCTGGGTCAAACAGGAGACAGACTGTTCTTCCAAGAGCTGCCTACTACCAGAAGTGCCTTGATTAGCTGAGATCTGAGGCTCTGTTATGGTTTTTGTCATGTTCTGGCTCCAAAAACCTTGTTTTCTTTACTTTCCAATTACTTTTCATTGCAGGATACAACGTTAGTTCATCTCACAGGAATTTGTTTACCGTTTTCCACTTTTTCAAGCCTCTTTCCTCATTAGTTTTCAACTTGGAAATTATGTTTTTCCACAAAGACACATTTCTTTCCCGCACAGTTCCAATTAGATACCTTCTTTTTTCCACTTTTTTTGCCTTTCTCTGGTAAGCAGCATTACTGCTCACTGAAGAACACTGGTTAGTCTGCAGCTGTATTTCTCAGTGACAATGAGGGTTTTCTCAAGTTGAGAGGGTGTCCTCTTTGCTGGGTGCTGACCCATAATACCTCCTTGTAATACAAGGAGTGAAAATCAGCCAGGCAGCCTTGATGTAGCTTGTACCTTATTTTCACTAGCTTGGGTCTGTGGGAACGTGGTATTAAATCACAGTTTGGTTTTACTTCCTCCCTTCTTCCTCTTTCCATCTTGTTTTGTCTCCTTTTTCCTGCTGAGTTTCTATCCCAGTTTCTTCCCACCAACCCTATCTTACTTTGCATGCATCATGGGCTACAGCCTGGATAGGGAATTTGATTATGAGGAAAAGCTCTGACAAGGCAGACTGGATGGTCTAACTGCAACACACCTAGTATGTAAAATTTATAGATTTTTCCTCCATTCTTCTGTGATATTCTTTTCAAACATCTTCAAATGATATCTTATTTCAGGGCTCGAACCTGCCAAACAAATGCACCAACCTGGCAGGACTCTCTGTTTTGCCTCTCTCCCTTCCAGTCCACGGTGGTTATATCAAGACTAACAGATCTCTGTGCATTAGAGGTATCTGTTTCCTTAGGGTCCTCGTATTTGTTAGCATTAAGGCTCCCTGCTTTAAGACAAATAGATAGATAGGATGCTGTGGTTACAATCGGGGCATGGAAGGAAGACTGTGGTTACAACTGGGGTATCAAAGGAAAAGGATATTGAAATAACAAAGAAATTGTTGTTTCAGACTGAAGAGTCACCATAATCTGCAAGACCTTCTCTGGGGAGTCCTTTTAATGCCTAAGACCAAACTCTCCAAGGCTGTATATGGCTAAGGGGAGCAGGAAGAGAGAATCTGTGCTACCAAAATACTCGGCACCTTCTGGAGGAGCCCTGGTAGACATCTCCATTGATGTGCCATGTTGATGATGTATTACCACACTAACGTGGCCATGATGGAGTAGGGAAGCAGGACCACACCCCATGTTACCAGAACAGCTCAAGGTTAAATGTTAACATAAACCTAGCAGCCAACAGGAAAGGCTCTGGGAGTGTGTTGCACAGTAGCAGCTGGAAGACAGTTTTATTGCCGCTGGCTCTTAGTCTGCCCCTGGCTTGTTTAAGATCTGAGTGTTTCTCCTGCAGTAGTAAAGTATTTTAAATCATAATACAGTTTTAAAAAGAGTACATATTATGTCACACCATAATACACAATCTTCACTTTCACTTGGGAAGTCCAAAACCTAAAACCTGTTTCATAATATGCAAACACTCTAGGTTTACTTCTCATTTTATACTTTCCTTGGCTACATTCATTTTCTACTTTCTAAATATAACATGCTTTCTAAATATATAGTCTCAGCTAAACTGAATATTCAGGGAAAAACAAATTGGGAGGTTTCTGTGGGGTAATTTTTCCATTTCTGAGAATGTAAATTGAATAGTACGTCCCAAACAGACGAGGAAGATTCTTTGTCAAAGTTTTGGGGTATTTTTTAATAATAATAATTACAATGAGAGATGTGCCATTTTAGGACAGGTTGTTATATGCAACCAACTATACCTATATGTATATTACCAACTCTGAATGACTGTATGTACAGATTCCATGTATGCCTGTTTATAAACAAGGATATTGGAATTATGTATTGAAGAACTGAATTTAAGTATCGATTCCTGGCTGGCTGGTGTCCTGCATGGCTTCTGCTGGAATGGAGTTAGAGCTGCCCTGTGCTTCAGACCCTTCATGGCTAAGAGCAGACAACCTGGGGCTTCAGCTTATGCTGTACATCAGTGCCTACGCTACAGATTCATCTTCCTAAGGTGTGGCCAAGACAGAGGGTAGAATGAAAACTGATTTTCTGGAAGAAGATTCACTGTAGTCTGATGCCATGGCAGGCACAGAGAAAATAGAAGATGCAAAGCTAATTCAAGGCAGGGGTCTCAAAAGGGAACATACCCCTCTCTCCAGTGGCAGAAGGACTGGAGAGCAGTTTGTGTACTTTTCTCTTGGATCCAACTGGAACTGTCCAGTTCTCATCAGCACTTAAGGATAAAGATTGCTGGCTGCCATGTCACGGTTGAGGTGACATGTTTGACTTAAATCCACTTATCAGTTGCTTATCCTGCAGTTTTAATGCCTGGTTTCTTAGCCCATCTTATTCCTTCGGATTTAGTGTCATGTACTCAGAAAAATTAAGCTACACTCTGATAAATGGCTGTTTGTTGATTCTACATCTTGTACAGCAAGGCATTCATTCGGTTAATATTGACTTTCATTTCCTTGGACTGCTATTTATTTAAATAAAGTTCTATATCTCCACTTAAACATGAAAAGCATTAATCAGTGATGCGATAGCTTAAGTTCTACTTTATTATGCTCAGGTGGAGCTGGTGAAATCATGTGGTTATATTGATCTGAGCTCAAATCAGGGCTTAGTTCTGACCTTCGATACACTCTCATAGAGTTCCTGCTGATTACAATGAGAGCCAAGCACATGTAGCCAAGGCTCAGCATTTGGCCTTCGGTCAGAGTATGTGTTAGTTTTTGCTTTTCTCTGGATGTATAAGATATAACAAAAACACTGTCCATTTTAAACTTGGTTTTCTTTTATTTTCCTTGTTTAAAGCAAGTTGTTCTTTCCCATCATCTGACCCCAAGTCACACAGCCAACTTCTAACTTCGCCAGCTGTAGTTCTGCAAACTTGCCAGTACTTTTGGTGGTGAGGGTAGGTCACATCGCCCTGTTGACTCAAGGATACACCTTTTCAGCACAGCCCAGGGGTGACAGTGGTGACCCTGCTGGTCTGTTTCACAAGAAGAAGTATTTACGTCCATTCTTGTTGGAAATTCCCCCTTGCCAGTAACCTCACGAAAAAAGAGTCATTTTAGCTCTTTAGATGGCAACTACAGGAATACTCAAACTAATTTAGCAATAATGTATTTAAAACTCCCATCTTGCACAATGAGAAAAAGCTGAAAACAGCCAAAAGTAATCTTAGTTTAAATGGCCTCAACAGAACTGGCCAAATATTTTTAGCACTTATGTTAGTGTTGTTCCAACAGAGTGCACAAAAAACTGAGGGTGAGACAGAGCTTTCTCATTCTCGTTCCAATCACAGACAGAGCAAGAAACTTACTGCACCAGAAGCTTACAGCATTTGAATATAAAAATAGGAAATTTTTTTCTTGGAAGGGAAGTATTACTACTACACCATTTCTGAGACAAGAAAACTTAGGCAAAGAAATAAGAATGATTTGCTCAAATCTACAGAGGTTGTGGTGTGCTGAGGAACTGCACCCGCTGGTCCTGGACACAGCCCTGGAGTATTTTTCCACTCCATTTTGCTCCTTGGGGTAATATTTAACATTGTGCATGGCAGAGTATAAATGCACGTAATAAGAAAACACGGCTGTTAGGATTAGATGGTAATTTATGCCTACACATAGTGTGCCTGTGTGTCCCATAACACAGGCGGAAAAAAGCTGTCCAGAAGAATAGCCTGGATCAAACTTTTAGGCAGCTCTAGAAGCTGAGCTGGGACAGGCAGAGGGAAGAGGGGAATCCATTTTGCTGACAAAAAGAGACTAGGAGGGATTAGAGCGAGTTATAAGACAGCCTTGCTCTCCAGACCACAGGTACTGCTGGGGTGAAAGCACCACAGAATAGGTCTATGTAAAATACTCAAGTGCTTTTCACAGAAACCACCATTATGCTGATGAAACAGGTATGCATTCTGCAGTCACTGTGCACTTTGCTGTGAATTCCAAAGGCTCTGTACTTATTTTGTCTGTGTGCAACTGATGCTATATTAGTATTGTCCTGCAGCAACACGGGAGTCAAGTTTTAGAATGGGATGAATTCTAAAAAAACTTAAGTAAAATTCAACTTGAAAGAATGTGGATGCCTACGCACACATTTAAATATTTAGACATGTATTTACAAGACTTAGGTGCATAAAAAGTAGAAAGAAAGTGGCAATAAGGTAATAGGGCTGGAAAAGACTTACTTTTATATACAGCAAAAGAATTTCCTTTTGGGAATTTTTAAGAAGTTTTTGTGGGGCTGTTTTTTTATACTTGGGGCACTTCATGTACACAGGCACTACCGAAGTGATGGTGGCATAGCTTCAGGCAAAATTCTCATTTTACTTTGGCGGGATCATTTTCCCAATTTTCCTCTGAATGCATTTAAAATAGTTCTCCTTTATGAGATTGGCTGGTTTAAGTTTAAAAGTGGAAGAAAATACTTCTATTTAAATCTATTTCTTCAACACAGAAGTTCTCTTTTTCTACCATTGAGCTCTCCAAACCTTGTCCATACGCTGTGCATGGCCATCAATTGTTTTTCAGGATTGAAATCAATAATTGGAGAAATGTCATCTCCTTCAAGGTCATGCTAAAAGGCCAGTAGAATAACATAAAATAACAGTTTCAAATGGAAGGTAAGGTAAGGCTGCAGGCTGCGGACAGACCCATAGACAGGCTGACTGTTGAGAGGCTGATGTCATGAGCAGCTTTACTAAAGCGATGGCAGAAAAACCCCTTTATTAGGACAGACTGTGTGAAAAGCTGATGTACGACTCGTTGACGTACAACTCCTCTGCCCGATGGCCACAGTCGTCTTCTCTCCAATGTTTTTTGCTGTTTAAAAAAACATAAAGAGCAAGAAAGTCTGTTCCCTGTCAAGCAGTGGGGGAATACCTGGACAGATGGAAATTCTCGCTATGAGGGCGACTTTCAGATTTTACATGTTTAACAGTGTGGCAAAAACATTTGGCACCCAGAGAACCAAATCTCACACCAAATGTGAGACATGGGACATGTGCATTCATTGGTATTGTCTTTTTCTGCTGCTTTCTCCTCTTTTTACTGTCTTTCTTTTTAAAAATAATCATCTCAATATTTCTGTGGATTCAATTATTTCACAGTATCTTGGCCTATGTGAATGCCAAGTTGTCTCCATGTATTTGAAAGACTGAGTCCAGCATGTTTGTCTTGCAACACTCAGCTGAGGGCTCTAAGAGGGGGGACTTGAAAATGAAAGCTCAAAATAATAGAAACAGGGGAAAATGGCACCTGTTTTATGGGACCTTTCCCAAATTTCTTTTAGGAGACAATTGTGCTTCAACACTGAAGTTTGAAATAACCTTTTGTTAGATTATGTGAAAGCAAAAATACACAACTCTTTAGTTTTTAACTGATGCCTTAAGAAGGCAAAGTTTCCAGTGACACAAGCAGTGAACAAGGTCTGATTACTTAACAAGGCCTCTTTCTTCAACTTTACAATTTTTTCCCCCATAGATATTTTAAACATAAGAACAGCCAGCTTTTGTAACTTTGTCCTTCTTCCCTGGGAGGAAACAAAACAACACCTGACAGAAGCTAACAACTTCTCATCAGATGGCATGCTGATGAGGATGGTAGAAAGATCTGCCCTGAGTTCAGGGGTCAGAGTGGGACTCTGTAGCAATAAGCACAAGGAAAGGACTGAAAAAATAATTATTTTCCCTTCTTGCCTGCCTTTCTGAAACTCAGTACTCTTTCTACAGAAGGGTTTTTTAGATTCACAGATATTTGGGATTGAGGGAGAGGTGTTCAGTTTCACTGTTGGCTCCTTGCAGTCAAAGCTGCAGTTCAGCGAGCTTTCACCAGCATGCAGAAGAAGGGTTGTCAATCAACAGTTAAATACTGACATGAATGGTGCCTTTGTAAATATTTCTGTTGTGCCTTTGAAAGCACACAAGCCAAAACAAAAAATCTTTTGACAGCGTGTGAAAAACAAAACTGAATCACTTCAACAGCCTTTTGCAGCTAGAAAGCTGGCCATATAAACTCTTTAAAATTGAATGCTCTTTGCAGGCGGAAGAAAGCTTGTGTTCTGAGATCTGACCATCAGGCAGCCCCACAGTGCAGCTGTGTGCCTGAGAAAAGCATTTCTTAGCTGTGTGAGATGGCTGGTTGCGTTTTTATTCACATCCATGAGGCATCTGCGGTCATCATTGAACTAAACTTGAGTGAGTTTCCCTTTTTAAACGCACTACCAAGATGCGGAGCAGCTTCCAGGTCGTCCGTCAGATCTGATGCACTATAAGCACCACCAAATAAATCCCCAAGTCGAGTGCTTTCCTTACCTGCAAGTACTGGGATTTGATTTTGTGCTGTTTCCTTTTTTAAACACTGATTGCACTTTGTGCCACGGGCTCAGCCTGACTCCAGCAGCACCAGCAGAAGCAGTCGGTAAGTCAGATAAAGTCTTTTTCTGTGTAATGTCCCGATTCAGTTATGTAAGCATATCTCTGACTTTAAATACAGGGATGGTTGGAACAGTTCATAGGTTCAAAGAGAGAAAACCAAATTGCTGAGCTGCTGACCAGCTCCCAAGATGTTCTGCTTGCCCTCCGTGAGCACCTCCACTCACTGAAGCTGTTACTCCTGCAGCAGTCTTTCTGAGCATGGAGCACAGAGAGCAGTGAAGGAGGCAAAGAAAGAGAAACAGGGTTTCTAAGAGTGGGCAGGAAAAGAATAGACTTGCATACCCAAAGAAAATGTTTTTCCTACATATAAATTCATAATAATCTGCATAGGACAGTCCCAGTGACGTGCACTGTGGAAAACACCGCAGGTGGTGACTAACTAAAGAGCAGTGGGACAGAAGTGGAGCAGTTATCTTGCGTTGCACAATCACACTTGCAAAACTGAATATTCAGACTTGTTTGGATTAAAGGGCACATTGGCTAAAGCTGCCAATTTATCTGCTGCTTTTATTGGATTTTAACTTCCAAAAGAGATGGGAAGAGAGTTGTTAGTACTTCATCCAGTATCTAGCAGACTGAAGAGCGGCACCACTGTTGTCAGTCTGGGAGTCCAAATTCTCTCATAACAATTAACCCCAAAACTTAGTGTCCTAGGGCCCATGTTTGTGGAAAAGTTGTGTTTGTTGGTTTGGTTTTTTTTACAGGATAAACTGCTTCATGCTCATATACAACAATATTGTTGGGGGGTGGTTTAAGTCATCTGGCCAGCTCATCCCCTTTGGAAGGGCATAAATCTATTCCAGAATTGTTATGTTTTCAGGAAAATAAGTTAGACCAACAGTTCACCTTCAGTCATCCCATTGCTATGCTATTCTGCACCGATTCACAGCTGAATTAACCTGTGTCTTTTATCTGTAGGTCCTCTAAGGTCAGTTCAGCTGACTGTAACCTTCCACTTAGATTTTAAAATTCAACTAGTCCCAGTAAAATTCCAGTTTTATGTACATTCAACAGCATTCCCTTTACAGCAGTCATGTTGCCTACCTCCAGGTGCACTTGGTAGGAAGGTCTGCAGTTCTTTGGTCACTGGCAAATTCTCTGAAATGCCAAAACCCAGCAGCACTGGAAATCCAGGAGAGGGATGGAACTTCAGTATCTTTGAAAAATGGTGAATGGAGAAGGCATCTATGTAACCACAGGTGCCAAGGATGGATGCCTTTCCCAAGCAGAAAGAGATTTTTCCATGTAGATTGATTTTCAGTTTATCTAGCTTAATTTGGAAATATGATATGGAAATTCAAGATAAAAATTTAAATCTTGAAGTGGATAACTAGCCTGTGTCCTTTGCTGAGGTGAATACCGCTACCTGGAATACAGCCTGGGATAAGGCTCCTTAAATTATGCGGTATAACCCATGTTCTTCACTTAAAGGAGATCAACACAAGATTGCTCAAACAAGGAGGAAACAAATGTAAACTTCTGAGGCAGAAATAATTTCCAGATACTGATGGAACGGAGAATAGATGCATGTGGATGGATGGAGGGAGGGAAACATCTAGCACCCAAAGTCATGCCTTCAGTGTAGGGTTTTGGATCACAATCTGTGGAGCTGTGTGGGATGGACCTGACATGTACCACTGGTCTCACCTTGACACCAGGGATCCTTCCAATCAGTCCTCGCTAGCATAATAAAACTGGAGGCTTTGAATAAAGAGCAGAAAATATCTGTGTGGATCTTGTTATTTGTCCTGGTGTAGTATCCTTATTATACACCCTAAAATCTATCCTTGAGTTTTGAATTTGCAGTCAGGCTAGTAGCAAAATGTTTTTTGTCTGTATCTTCATCTGGGATGTGTAGTTATTTTGTCCACTGAAGTCAATGATGTAACAATGACCCAAATAATCTGAGCCTTAATCCTGCCTGTGACTGGAAGCCATGTCTTTTGGAGTTTCCCTGCCATGCTTTGCATCAGAAAAAGTATTAAAGAGAAGTGACATTTCAGTTTTGAACCAGAAACCACTTATTTTGTTTTGCCTTGTTGTTTAGGTTTTGGTTTTTTTCATTTGTTACTTTATTTACTCATTAGTCAACCCCTACCAAAAGTGATGCTCCAGTTGAAAACCTAATAGATGGTTTCTGAGTATCAGAAGATGATTTGATGATTTGGGCTATGAACATATTTTGACAAGTAAGGCAACACTGTAGTATAAAGCAATAGGTGCTGAGGACTGGGTACCCCACACTAACTTCAATAGGCTTTACTTCAGGCTGTCTCTGGTCTGACCCATGAATGGAAAACTCGTAGATGTTGGAGTGCTGCAGGGGCACATCTTCTGCAATAGTGTTATCTGCAGGTAATCCAGATAATATGGTTCAGGACCTCTCTGCAACGTGGTGTGTGGGAGAAATCTGGAGGCTTGCTTCAAAGGCTTGCTTGCGGTCTCTGGTACCTAAGAGGTAATGCAGAAGCATGGTTTTCCTCTCTGACCTGAAGACAGGTCACCAGTTATAGGTCCCACAACAAGTGCACAGTTTGGGTATGGCCTTGTGACTTCTTCCCTGGTTAAAATTCTTCCCACTGGATTCAATGTAAGCTTGCTTGCAAGAGGATTATTTCTGAGCTGAAGTAAAACGTATCTGGTGTGCAGCATATAACCATGGCGTTGTTTATACCCCTCCCAGGCTTGCCAGAGAACAGCTGTTTCTTATTTTTCACACAGTGAAAAGGAGACGGATCCAGCAGGAAAGACTCAGAGGGGGGTGGGGGGTGGGGGGTGGTGGTAATGGCTTAGAATTTGCACTCCCTTCTTGGGGCAAAGTGTTTGACTCAAAGAACTTGAAACTGGACCTGGACAAACTCCCTGAAGCAAGTCCAACACAACCGCCTAGCTGTTGTCAACAACCAAAGATCTGACAGATAGACTTTTTACCTGGAGAGGAAATTACCAAGATGTAAACCTCACCACTGAAGTTTTAAACCTCTTGAGTCATACACTTTCATTTTTGGTGCGCTCAAATGACCAGTGACACTTGTTTTTCACAAAGTCATAACTCCACAGATCAGAGTATAAACAATAAGAGATTGATTTGGAGTCATTAAAGCAATTCATCAGTATGCTTATTTGACAATAATGCTTCCTGAAATAAGTCTGAAGCCACTAAGCACCAGTACCGCAGCTGGTGAGAGCACTTTCCAGAGGGTAGATGGAGGTGGCCCTGACAGCTGCTCTGAATTGTCATGTTGCACATTCCACGGTTTAAACAGTAATTTATTTTGCAATCTCTGCATCATCAATTCTGGGGTGTTTGTCCGTAATGTTTAATGTTTAAAGAGGTCAATATTTAAAGAGATCTGTAACAGCAAATAAAACCTCTATGTTGCTTGGAAGTTAATATGTCACACACTCTGACGGTGATATAGAACAAGAACTGTCACTGACAAAGTGTCAGCGCCTCTATTAAGACAAGACATTACAGTGCCAAGAGAACCACCAGCAAGAAAGACTATTTAAAACTTCTGACGCAGTTTCTGAGGATCTCAGTAAAGTTCACCGGAGCTTACAGGAAAAACTCTTATTTGTTAATCCCATTCAAGACATGCAAGGGAACAAAACGGAGTGAATAGCACAGAACAGGGTGTATGGGATTTGCCAACGTGGAGAAGTGAACGTCGCTGCTGCTCTGCCTCCTTCTCCAAGCCAGCGTGGGAAATAAAAGGGCATGTGCATTGGCAGGCTGTAGGGTATGCTGCCGCTCTCAGAAATGCCTGTCAGAGTTGCCACAATATCTTCCTGCAGGATCAGTGCTTTGAAGTAGCGCAGTCATGCTTGGCATTGAAGTTCCCAAAGTGATGCTGGAATAACTCAAGTAGTAAATTCGTGTGCTGTGCTGCTTCTAGGGGAAGATGATGGCCATAAAAGCTGGTACTGCAGGCATTGAAATCAGTGTACGTGACTGTATGGTAACACAAGGAAAGAAGGAAAGGGATGGTGGTGACCCTGCCGCTTCTAGATCACCTCCTCTCTCTGACAGGGCTTTCTGCAGCAAAGGTCTGTGGCAGGGATGCTGAGAAGCACGACCTGCCTTCCCTCCCTCCCCCTTCACATACAGCTCTGAGTGAGAGGAGGGCTGCTGCCTTAAACAGCAGGTGGGAAAAAGACTCTGAGCAAAAGCTGTAATTATCAGAATCTCAAAGATACTTTTGCTCCTGTTAGCTTAAACTTTTACAAACAGTGTTTTTTGATCAGTGAGAGGACTTGCGATTTTTATGCCACACATTATATACATATATGTATAAAAAATTTTATCCGACTTGGGTAAACTCATACCTCTGACACAAGGAAAATTATTCTACCGAATTGGAAAAGCAGCCCTTGAATATAAAATTACTTTGGTCAAAGCATCACCTTTAGCATCATGATGTAGAGTCTTTGTTGCACAAACACAAATTAAATAACCAAATAAACATTCTTGCATTTTCGCTTTTTCTTATTTCTTAGGAGCTGTGACTGCTTTTTTTTCTGGATACTCTGAGCAGTCTGTGTATTTCTGAGAGAGGGGAAGGTGTTTAAAAAATCCTGTCTTTTAACAGTGAAGTTCATTCAGTGTTTCAAGCTGGAAAGAGCTCGCTCCATGAAAATCTTATCTGATAATGTCTTTCCTTGACAAGAAATATCTGATTTCTTTTGTGCAACGGAGCACAAACTCTGAAAGAAATGGAGGATGTGGTTTGTTTCCCTGACTGTATCCCTGCGAGTTAGGTCCTCCACAGTCCCAACAGGTGTGAATAGTTTCTCGTAAGAAGAAATGAGAAACGGAAATAAGACTTATAAAATCTTCTTAATACTCCAGTCTCTGCTCTCTCTCTCTCTCTCTCTCTCTATTCTCTCTGTCTCTAGACCTAAAAATGCTGTGAAGTCGAGGCAAACTGCCAAGGGTTTCACACCCAGTGCTGAACTGGCATGATGTCAAAGGTTGCTAGTTGCATTTGGATGCCAAAACATTATCACAGCTCTCTCTATTGGTTCTTACACATCCTTTTCAAAGCTAGATACTTTGCAGTTTTTCCCTCGTCTATAAGATTTCATTGCTTGCTTTTCCAAGCTTTCCTTGAGTGTTAGCCTTACTGCTGGTAAGAAAGCATCTTGCCTGTTAAAAATTTCCTCTTCAGTGACAATTGTTGATGGAAGTCCATCTTCTGCCATGAGAAACGCATACATCAAGCATTGCATGCCGTGGGTATGTCTGCAGTATCAGGGCAGTATCAGTGCAGTACCATTCAAGATTACCCTTGGGTCAGGACTTGCCAGTCAGCCAGACTTCAACCCCCAGAGCCCCAGTGAGAGGCTCTTCAGCCTGAGCTCCACAGTTCAGAGGGGCACAGCCTGCCCTTTGAGCTCCAAAATATGCCCAAACTTCCACTCAGAAATGGAGCATGTTAAGTTTGAGTCCAATACTGCTCTGCCAGTGATGTCCCAAGCCTGACACTCATTACTGCCATATGAATGAACACACTCAGTGACTAACCACATCAATTTGAAAAGCCACGACTGCACCTGCCAGGATCTGCCCTAGATCCCTGGTCTTTACTCCACAGCTAATATCTACTCTCAGAGGGTACCACATTGCAGCAGCAGTAGATTTGACCCTTAACTTATAAGCATCTTCTGGGGATATAGGCTTTTATTTACAGATGGACACCAATAGGCAACTAGTAAATCACAAACCTCACTTTAAGCTCAGAAATGTTCCCACTGTACTCAGTGGGGAGTATTTGGGTGGGAACGTGCTCTGAGATCAGTCACCCAAGCCTATGAGCAACCAGACCTGCTCAAAGCCCCTCGCTGGTATAAATTTGTATCAGCTCATCTGACAAAATGTCAAGTGGGCACCTTTACAATGCTTGATATGATAGCACTTGGAGCCAAGGCTCCGTTCTCCAGGAAAAGCAAGGGCTCCAATCACAGAAAACCCTATGTAACATTTCTTCTTTGCGGATGCTCAAGTGGCTGACAGAAGAAACCAATACCACTGGGCTGACACCTTGCACCAGGGCAGAGTTATCTCCGGCACGGAGAGAAAACAACAGCAGCCTACAGGGAAGTATTTAATCTCTGTTCTTCTGCGCAATTCTCAGCAACACAGTAAAAGGAACACACACTACAATTAATGATTTACATATTTATAACCCAATCCTCTTGACCTTTGTTAGCCAAAACACCTGAGTAAACCAATCTGTATGCTTAAATTTCTTGTAACAGCTGGGAATGTGGCAAATGCTTTAAAAAAAAAAAAAGTGGGAAGGAAGGATAATTGTGGGGGTTTTTTTAAGGTAGCACAAAGCGGGAACACAGAAATGGTAAAATGGAGTTTAAGAATAAGACAACAAGCAATAACTGCTAAAAAACAGAGTGTAAAAAGCTATTTTGCTTCTGCAGTTGCACACTTCAATTTTGCAATGATAAGAAGTTGCTTGTTTATCTCATCCAACTGTTTCCTCATTTCACATCACAGCAAATAGCTGACTAAGTGAAAAAGGTTGATTGGTAATTTTGAGGATTATGGCTAAATCATTGCACCAGTTTCAAGTTAATGGTCATAAAAATTTCATACTACCTTTGTAGCAGCTCTTAGGACAGAACACAGCATTTTGACTATCTCCAAGTCTTAGGGTGACAGGTACATCCTAAAGGAATATTTAAAAAAATACATGTACCCTTTTTGATAGCTAGCTCTTTTGGCTTCATCCATCCACTTAAAAGAAATAAATCCAATAGTAAACTTCGTGCCCTTCAACAAAGGCAAGATTCCCTTCCTGAGCATGTGTCACTGAAGATCACTGCAGCTTGCAGCTGGTGTTTTGTCTTGAGTTGAGAAGGCTTGTCAATTTTGTACTAACACATGTCACAATGATAATTTAGATGCCTATTTGACTAGCAAGAGAAGGTTATATGAAGAAGGGAAGTTGTTAGGAAGAAGAATGCATTTCTCACTCTCAGGAACTCAGTGCTCTGTTAGTGCAAGTGTTGCTTTAGAGTAAATTAGGATCCATAGGCACTATGGATTCCTTTAGCTCTACCTAATATCTGTAGTTGCCAGATCAAAGCTTTTAACTGAGTAAACCAATTTATTCTTCTGCATTTGAGTCAAACATGCTTCATTGTGCACACTCTGCTGATAAAAATTGGTGCTTAATCAGCATAAATGCGTGCTTTGTGTGCAAGAGCACAGTGTTTCGTTGGAAACAGATTGGAGAGTTTTAGCTGGGGAAAATCTGGGGCTGTTCTCCAGACCGCCAGCAATTTGGAAGGTTGTTTTTGTGTCTGCGTTAGGTACACATGCAACACTAGAAGGCAATGGATGACACTGCATCCATATGGCTGTGCAGGGTGTCAGAATATTAACTGCTAGAGATGTTTTAAATGGGAACGGAAGGATGTTTGTTATTCCACCCTGTAAAGTGTAAGGTATAAACACTGGACTTGGGATCTTGCTCAACAATTGCTCAGAAGAAAAAAAGGGTATCGCCACAGGTCCCTAAATACAGACCCAATGTTGATAAGTGCCCTTCCTGAAATCTTCATTATAAGAATTTGTTATTGAAGACAAATAGCAATTAGTAAAGCGAGCAAACAAACAAAAGCCTAACAAAAATTATTCTTCCCTTGGTAAATCAGTTTTTGCTGCTCTCCATTGTGCAGTGAATATTTCTTTTGTCCTTCATGCTCAGGACTCACTAAGTAAAGAGGATCTTAATTTCTGAAGCGAAATAATACAGATTACGCTAATTTACAGACTGCTGCTCCTCTCAAGGCAGGTGCTCTAAGGGACAAGGACCTAGTGTTCTTCACAAGAAGCGGGAACAAGAAGAAAAGAAAAACACTTTTTCATTTTACGTATGCATTACCTGTGCATTTCCTTAAATAGAAGGTAAGCAATCTAATCTTAGGCACTACAAAACCCTTTTCTCTGACCTTAGTTGGCTGGCAGAGGTGCAGCTATAGTACAGGTGATCCTTTGTTTGACAAGCAGATAAAATCAAAGTTTGAGTTAAGGCTCCTAAAGTAACCAGAGTCTGGGTGCTGAGCTCCAATCCCTCCCTGCAGTGCTGTTGCTACTGCTTTGTTACTGCAGAGAATACATGGAGGCATCCTCTCGAGAGTTACCGGCTGGACACTGCGGGAGAAAATGTGGCCTAAGGGTGTCAATGGGAAATTTGCCACTGACTGAATTTACAACCTGGATTTCACCCACTGCTTCTGGGGTGTTTTTACTGAGTTCTCCAAATGATACGGTACTGCTTAACCTTCGTATTCTATTTTCAGCAGTATTGCTTTCTCTGAGTCAAACATCTCTGTTCATCTGCTTTTTAAATTGGAGCAAAAAAGAAACGGGGGATGGGGGGTGGCACAGGGGGGATGACAAGATTTTAAAAGTTTTGAAAGAAAGCTTTGTACTTCTTTTTAGGTATGGAGCCACAACTACAAAAATCATATCAACAGGACAGAAGAGTATCATTTCAGGAAGATGAGCATCTAACCCTTGGAGGCCTTACACCTGATAGAAGTGGAAGAGTACCTGAATGATATAGCTAAGCTGCAGAGGAATCCCAGGAAGGTAAAAGTTACCCTTACATATTCAAATCTACCTTCTTTAGAAATACATCTCTTCACAGGGTAAACTGATTTGCTTAAGTGAGTCTGGGAACAAGTGGCCTTCTCTGTTTTTCCACTGAAGTAAATAATCATCCTGTTTTCTAGCTGTACCAATGATTTCTGTTGTCTAAAAAGTCAGTTGTTCTTTCTCCCTCCCTCTGTGGGAGAAGGCGAGAAGGAATACTTTCTATTAGAAGCCAACGTATTCATATGTTGTAGCACAACAGCTTCTTTGGGCACACCAGTCTGTGAAGCCAATTAGTTCTACTAGAGATGAGTAGTGCAGGATCCTCCTTTGCCCAAACTCACCTTTTCCGATTACATCTATTTCCCAATCTTTTATTAGTATTTCCATTTTGCAAAGCAAGCATAAACCTGCCTGGTTTAGCATTCCCTTTGCACAGGTGCAAATGATTTGGCAATTGCAACCACATATCTCCCATTATATAACCGTGTACACTTCCTTTTTTAATCAGTGTGGCAAATTACTAATTGCATAAATGTGCAACTTAGATACCTATTGATATGAAAACAAGATACAAAATGCCTTAATTTTTGAGATGCTGCTACCCTCCAACTGAGTGCATCATGCTCAGTGCTATAGTTCTTGTCTGTAATGACACTCTACCCAATTAGCTGGTTCACCTTCTTACTCCCTATGAAATGTGCTGAGTTGTAGCTTCTCTGTCCGACTGTAGAAGTAACAGAGATGCCCTCAGTCAGGTGACCTGTAGGTTCAGGTGCACAGATAGATGATCAGGTGGCTACATTAGAGGTATTATGTACTGATCTACAGAAAAGTTTGAGTGTCTCTGTACTCAAGTACGTGTTCCTTTTGAACTGGGAAGAACTGATCTCACAGTGAAAGAATGTGCTATTTCTGGTGAAAGAAAATAATAATATGTTTATTTTCCCTGTCTGTATTCCTTTATTTTCTTGGAGAGATGAGGTCAGGATGAAAGAGTTTCCTCTACTCTCTATGTAACACTGATGGAATAGAAAAGTTGTGTTGGACAGCCATGCTGGATTCCTCTTCTCCTTAAATTACGGCTAATATTCTGAATAGACAAACACAAGGAAGGAATGTTTATATGTCCTTTGGCAAACACAGAAAGTTAAGAATGATAAACCAGTCATAACCTGCAAAAGCATAGCAGTATGTTTTAAAAAGGAAAATGATGTATATACTGGGGAAAAAATCCAGTAACTTTAGAAAGATTCCCTCTCCAATTTGTAAACTTGCTGTTATGAAAAGTATTACTCATAGTCTCAGTTTTATTTTTGTCACCTATCCAAGCTCAAAGTTGCTTCAAGAATGCAAATCACAACATGCCTACTACTCCAGGAAGGAAACTGAGTATTTTTATTTTCTCATGCTTTCCAACATTTTGCTGCCTCTAGTATTTTAAAAATGCAGAGGGTATCTGTGAATGAAGAAACTATGCATTCTCTTTGTCACCAGGACTATATCCCTTCCAACCCAAAGCATTCTATGATTCTGTGTACTGGTGTCCAGACTTTCATACTGCAGAAATGGTGATGGCTATAACTTTCTGCAGATGCAGCCCTACAATTTAAAGTCCTCACTAGTTAGTAATAGTGTCAACCTAGAGATGTAAATTCTAACTTAATGAGCATAGCATATACTCTGCATCCATTGGAACCTCCATTCAGCCTCATTCTACAAAAGTTCATCAATATCAACAACGATATTCTGTAATCTAATAATAAATATATTGAATAAAAATGCAGGTTCATGTGACTTTCACAATGGAATCAATGTTCTATATTAAACCCCTGAATCCCTTGAAATAATTTATTTTCTCTGCAGTGTTTTATCATGTCAGCTTTCTGTTTCATCTAATGTATAAAAAGCCCTTGTGAAAAGCCTGTCTGTACTTTGATGAGTTATTAATAAAATTAAAAATATATTAAGCCAGAACCTTGATATTTTATTTCTATATACAGCTTTAATTATTACATACTATCTTGTTTTTGTACTGAAAATGTGTGACTATCACAAATTGTAAAAAAGAAGTTGAAAAATTAGCAGCTGCATTCCTGGCACCAAGAAGATCTACAGGTACTCAAGAACATAGAATAAATACCTGTCCAAGCAGATTGACTTTTGTTACATCTTCTCATTCAATAGTGTTCTACTCTTTCTTCTGCCCATAAGCAAACACAACTGTTGAAGCAAATCCTTGTGGTTTTGGTCTTGCTTCCCTCCCACAGCCACTTTAAAACTCCCCCGTCTGCTATAAAATTCCTGTATCACTCCATGCTAGGTTTGTCAGAGTCTCTGTTTGCCACTTTCTCTAACAAAACAGATTAACTCTTTGCACTGAAAAAAGCCTCTGACCTGCTGGGACCCAAAGTATGTTGCAAAATTACCAGCAGAAGTCACTGAAGGGTCTTTGTAAGGTGGCCATAGGAATGTATTACATTTTTCAAACCGGCACAAGCGTATTGCCTTTCCAAGTCTGTGATTAAGTACCAGCCACAATCAGATATTTTTAATATAATGCAAAACACAAGCACGGAAATCTCCCTGATTTCATACCCAGTACTGGTATAAACCCTGGTTATCTATTAACCTATTGATAGCTACCTGTTTTACATCACTGTGATAGGTCCCATGGACTTTATAGCACCCCTTATAAAGACAAACAATAAACAATTCCAGTTTGGGTGTATTATCTAAGTAAACACTTTGAAAATATGTTCTCAAGGGTCAGATGAGATGGCTACCAGAGAAATTACAGGATGTTGAAACAGAAACTATGAGTCTGGAGTAGAAGCTGTAAGAGAAAGAAAGCAGGACAGTTTTATTGTCAATTAATGTTACCATTTCCCTGTGCTCAAGTTACTATAAAGAACTGCAACAACAACAACAAGCAACCCATAAAAACATGGCATCATCTTTGCTTCTTTATTTCTTTCAAAGAAAATATCCCCCCCAGTTGCCCGTTGGGTATCCTCATTCATCCCAACGCATTAGTTTTTACAGCAGGTGTTGCATCACCATGGGGCCGGCAGGACTTGGCAAGGAGCGCAGCAGGCGCTGGTTGCTGTATCACCTCTAGTACCAGCTGTTTCTGTACTTCCTCACAGGTGTTTGTCTTCCACATGGCTGACAGCTGAATTCTGTTCAAAAAGGATGACTACGGCTGCAGTAGGTACAAAGCCAAGTTCCCTCTTGGATTCTCTTTCTCCCTCCTGCTGTGCCTCATGCGGCTGGCAGAGCTTGGCCATTGTGGAACTGAGGTTGCTGCAAATAAATTCTTCTTAACCAGACAGGCTTTTGTTCAGTTTTGACTCCAGGCTCCGAGCCCGAAGTCTTGACGAATCTGCACTGAGAAAGCTCTGTGCAGCTGTGGTAAGGCTCTTTTTAGAGGCTGGGATTCTGAGCCAATCTGTAGTAAAGAGAACCATTTTCTGAAAGACTGCGTTCTGGGCAGAGGATCTGCCTGTTACCAGTTCTGCCCTAGTGTATTCTCTGAGATTTCCATTAAATTAGGCTTTGGAATTCGATGCCAGTAAGATCATACTTGAGGTTTTGTATCTGTATTTCTTTGTAAGAACTAGTTGCACAGCAAATTAGGGAGGCATATGATATTCTTCTACCTCTTGCCTATCAATTAATCCTTCACTTTTTTCTATGCAAACACATGAAAGAGACAGTGTGTGCACATATTTTTTCTTTCTGAAAGCGCACCATTCAGCAGCTTATTTTCTGTTTCAACCACAATTTCACCACGTGAAATCCAAGGTTGCTCTGTGCTCTGAAACAGTCAATATGTTACTCATCATTCTGTGGACATACAAGAGGCCAAGAGTTCCCTTTCCACTTCTCTTGTTACCGCTTCCAGAAGCCGGTATCTGCAATGTCTTTGCACATTTCTACAAACTGAGGCACTTTCTATGATCAAGATTAATTTTTTTTTGCACAGTCACATCAGCCCAACATTTGTGAAACATTCTGTGTAACTGCTCAAAGACAGTCCCGCTCTTGTTTTCTTAGTGATGATGGCAGACAACCCCTCCTGTGTTATCAGAAGTTGTCATCACCTGTTCACCCAAGTTCAGAGCCCTTCTAGTCATGCTTCACTTGCCAGCTATTTTTTTGAATGCTTTGGTGAATCGTATAAAAATTATGTGTGACTTTTGCTGCAATAGGCACTTTACAGACCCTTCACTTCTCCTGCGGCCACAGAGAAGAATGAGGACCTCAAAGAGTTCACATGTTTCTCCATCTAAACCTAAGTCCTAAAATGCACAATCATGGATGTGTATCCTGTTTGGCAGAATGGCAAGGAAACTCTCCAACATCTATGAGCTCCTGGGTAGCCACTTTGTTCTTCTTATTTTTGATCCCGCCTAAATTGCTCGCTTTTCCCTGTAATCTTGTTTTCTCCAAGCAACACACTTGGCTCTGTCCTCTCCGTTATTTACACATGACATTGCTACATGTTTGGGTTTTCCTACCTGGATTTATTTAATGGGTGGACTTTGCTTAGACTCCGTCTGTTACAGGCTGCCACATCCAGACTTGGACTGACATTTTTAAACGCCTTAATAATATGTTTCTTTTCCAGATGTTTCTCTTTTCTGGAAGAATATCTGAATGTACCAGTATGTCAAATATCTTAGAGGCAACAAAGTGTGCACAACAAATGAGAAAAGCCACAAAAGAAAATGCTAGCTGATCCACAACATACGTGATTTTTTTTGCTTTCCAAATATTAATAACCCTGTTGCTGTGTTAGCTATATGTAAGATGAAATGTGGAAACTGCCTTTGACTTAGAACACTGATGACACTTGCAATACTAACACTGATCTGGTACCTTTTACATACTCAACATCTTGTCTCATTTTGCCCGAGATTAAGACAGATGGTTTTTGAATCAGAAGACCACACTTGGGTACCCAGGTAGCGTACCAGATGGCTACCTCCATTCACTTACATGAAATTCTGTATTGCCTCTCTTGGGAAATATTAGGAGTAGCATATTTATTAGAGAGCCACTCATGTTAAAGGCTTTATTAGTTCAACTGACTGCTGCCTGTAAGCAGTAATTACAGCACGACAGAAGGTAACAGATTGATACATTCATTTTTCAGTGCATAACTACAGCCTGAGCATGAATAGCTGTGATAACTATGAATGCAGAAGAACCATTCAGGTATACAACTGAAGAGAGAAATATATTGAATTCTTTTGCATAAAGGTGTTCTTGGTCTTTTAAAAGCTGTTCATCGCTTATGAAACCACAAAATGTTTAAAGTGCTTTAACTGAAACAATTTCTGCAGAGAAAATGATATCTCTCTACAATGACTGGCTACATAGAGTTGTAAAGAGTGGACTGTTTTTATTAAGTATTTTATTTTATTTACCTCAGTTCTGAGTGGATAAAGGTGCACGTGTGGTTTCATGAGGCAAGTGTACCAGCATTATCAAAATTCAGCCATGACTAGGAGAAAAATATAAAACAAAACAAAAAGCAAGCTGATGGGAAGACTGTTGTGGGAATGACACCTGGATTCTTTAGATTCTTCACTTACCATCTGGCCAGGGCACCATTTGGGGTTCTTGTGTACTTCAGTACTGTGAACCTTCCATTGTCTATCTCTTCCTGAGATCCTTCAGCCCCTCACCAGATCTCTCCCCTTCACAGAGTTCACCCAGGTTCAGCTGGAGAACAGACAGAAACCAGCCTTTCACACAAGCCCTTGAAATGATGCCATGAAAAGACAAAATCAAGACTCAATAGTCTTGGTGACTATTAAGCAGCTATTCACTATGAGCGTGATGAGTCCCTGGCACAGGTGCCCAGGGAAGTGGTGGCTGCCCCCTCTCTGGAAGTGTTGAAGGCCAGGCTGGATGGGGCTTTGGGCAACTTGGACTATTGGAGAGTGTCCCTGCCCATGGCAGGAGTTCAGACTTGATGATCTTTTAAGGTCCTTTCCAGCCCTAACCATTCTATGATTCTCTGCTTCTTTACTGCAGCACTGTGCAGCACAGGGGATCACTCCTCCTAATGCACGTGCTGCGAAGGGCCAGTGACACAGCTTTTATACAAGACATATATGCATATTCATAGGGTTTCCAAGGAATGGTTAGTTTTTCCATACATTACAATCTCTTGGTGGGCTTCAAAGATATTTGATGATCATTTTCTTCATTTACTTCTCTTCATTACAGGTCCTTTTGGTGAGCTTTAGCTTTTGTCTTGCTAACAAAGCCACGGAGCTGGTTCTGCACACTTCAGGGCCCTCCTGTTCTGTCTCCTTCTCAGAGATGAGCTGTTTCCCCTGAGCTATCACAATGCACACATTGTGCTAACATTGTAGTCCTTTGGGCAGAACTTTGCACATCCTTTACATAGTCTGTTGCTGACCAACTAATATTTATCATGTTCTTCGCTTGGTAAGTCCTAAAGAAACTGAGTTACAGGGGAAGGTCCCTACTGCCTCACCCCAGCACTTGCTGCTGTGTACAGGCCTGGTGCAGGCACCTGTCCCCAGAGAGGAATCAGGCGCAAGAATGTTGGTCAGAAAATAATCCCTGCCTGTTGCCAAGTGCAGGCCATGAATGCCACCAATGTCAGAACACACTGACATTTCTTCATTTCCTGTGAAAAGTTTTTGCAGCCCCCTGCTCAGGGTGTGTGTGCTGGTGAGCCTCACGGATGGAGGTGTCTGCATGTTACATGTCCTGGTACCTAAAGTGACGCGTGGTTCTTGCTGCTGAACTGGAAGCCTGACTGATGTGTCATGTGCCTTGGGTGTCATAACCCATTCCTTGGCACTACACCTTCATTACGTTTGGCTGGGACTGTCTTTTTCACTTCTTAAAAATAAGCTTATTTTATTTTATTTAGCTTTCCAACATCTGTTTATCACTTAACGGAAGGAGCCACTTTAAAGCAAGAAAAGCTTAGGCACGGAATATGCTTTTCACAAGGAAAAAAAAAAGGGACGAGCAAAGGCGAGTTCTTGTGACCAAGAGCTCCCTCTGGTGCATCACAGGAAGAGCAGAAGGTCCGTGCCCGCTGGGTGCCTGTCGGGCCGCGCAACCTGCGCAGGACCTGTACGGCGGGGACCCTCAGCTGCGCCGGGGCACGGAGGGGCCCCCGGCAGCGGCTTCCCGAGCTCACGGCTTACCTCTGGAAGTTCATTCTGTAATGTAAAAGCTTCTGGCAACATTTGCAACTGCATTACATGTCTTAAAATAAAAGCCACCTACCCACCGAACAAAACCCAAACCACACAAACCGACCCCAGCACTGACACTGTCAAACAAATTCTAACCCATCTGAACTTCTGACTTACAATTACACTTTTTAACATATATTTGAAATCAAGGCACTAAGTTTCTGTGAATACGAGTGCACAAATTCTTCTCAGTAAGACTTCAGACTCCATGAGAGCACGTGTGGGGTATTTCAGAAGGTAACAAGGGTCAGGACTTCCTCAATAATCTCCCTTCTTCTGACTCTGTGATGGCCAATGGCTACTTCAGCAGCAGCTTTCAACCTCTCTGTGAAGCTGTTTATGGGGATGCACATGTACAGTAAGTACCTCATTTTCGTTGCAGCTAAATTTCGTGTTCACCTAAAGCGTTAATGTAAGTCTGCTACTTACATTTCTTGGGGTGTCCTGCCTGCGAGTGTGTCAGCTTTTCGTGTAATGAACTACCACAAGCATAACGAGCTCATTTCTTGTTCACTGCAGTTTTGAAAACATGAGAACAGAGGTTAGAAAACGCACTGAACCTTAAAAGAAAGGATAAATTCAAGCAGTTTTAAGGTCTGGTGATTTTTTCTTCCACAGCATGACTTTGCACAAATCACACTAAAACTGCAGGATGAAACTGTGTTAGCAGTTAGCACACCTGACTGCCCTTCAAATGTTTTGCAGATGTCAAAGTTGCTCAGGGCTGGTTCTTCAAATGTGAAGGACAGTAAAAAGAAACATTAATTTGTATTATAACCTGACCAGCTTATTTTAGTCATTTTAATCTATCAAAAATTGAGCACTGTCCTGACTTGTAAGCAGGAATCAATATCTGGCTTTTGCTATTTATAGTGATAATACACTGTCTACTACATACATAAAACCTGTCAGAGCAAGCCCGAAGCAAAGACTTTTTAAAAGCTGAGATACTTAAAATGGTGAAGCTTTACCAGACTAGGTGAGTTTGAGCAGGAAGGTAAAGCATACCGTGGAATGTACGTTAAGTGAGAATTAAAACAGTAGAGTGATTTTTCTTAACCATTTCACACAAATAGATTTCTAGAAAGGTTTGATGGCCACACAGGCTAATTCATTTTATGATAATACCTTTCAAAATCTCCTGTTCAGAGAATTGCATATTAAAGGTGTAGAGGTGTAGAACAGCTGGTTGTGTTTTACTGCTCTAATAACAGGAAACATTTCCTCAGTCATGAGATCTCATTTTATCTGCCTGAAATTACATCCATACCTACAGCCTTTAACATAGGCAAAAGGATTCTTAACTACCTCAGGAGAAAACAGCTGCTAAGTAGAAAAGAAGAAATACAACCCCCTGAGTTTCCTCCATTTTGCAGGTTTCTTCAGTCTTTTTGCAGCTGTTTCCACATGTTTCAGAAGAAAGGAACTGCTTGTACCACTGTGGCTCATCAGCATTCTTCAGGAGAGCATTTAAGGGAATTGGTGATCACTTTGACTGGACTCTTCAGGAAATGGACATATCACAACAGACTCAAGCTTCAGAAGTCTTGATTTTCATAAGCAGTTCATGTTGCTAATAGTTTTTAATTACTATTAGTCATTATCTCTATGTATACAAAATGATTAGTTGTTAACAAATCTGAGACAGGGTATGAGCACAGGACACAGAGGTGCTGACCTACACAGCCCTGACAGCTGCACTCCTTGGTGGTCCTTAGTCGCCAGAGCCAAGGTGATCAGGCTTGAGAGGTCCTTGCAGGCAGTTTGCCATCTTCTTTACTCAGTTCATGTTTTACACTCTCTGTCCCCAGTCCAAAAGAAAAGGAAGTGATCTCACTTTCTCTTGATGACTTATTTTGGGGATCTATTTATTCTGCAGATTCCACCAGACACTTTTTCTTGCCTGCTCTGCAGGATCATCTTGGATCATCTTTTCCCTTCTGCTTTGTTGATTGGTTATTTGACGACAGGTTTACAAATTTAATTTCTTAAGTCAAGATTGATTTCGCCTATCTGGTAAGGCTTTAAGAAAATAGCTGGAAAGAGAGAACTAGGAAACTACAAACTGCACAGGATCACTTCAGTTGTGAAAAACTATGGAAATCCTCAGTCCTCAAAGACCGAAACCCAGGCTTCTCATGATGTGCTGAGAATGATATTCCCATGTTCCCCAAGCAAACTCAGGAGTCACCTGGTTAAGGCTAGAGGATTACGAAGTAGCATCTGATACTGTGAAAAGCCAAAATCAAAACTCACTAGCCTTGGTGACTGTTAAGCAGGCATTATTTACTACAACGCTGTGCAGCACAGGGGATCGCCCCTCCTCATGTGGCCCGCAAAGGGCCAGTGACACAGCTTTTATACAGGACAAATATGCATATTCATAGAATTTCTAAGGAATGGTTAACTTTTTCATTATGAGAGCTCATTATCACCCACTCACCTACCCCACCCCATAATCTCTTGGTGGCCTTCCAAGGTATCTGATAGCCTGTACTTCATTTACTCCTCTTTATTACAGGTCCTTCAGCTTTTGTCTTGCTAACAATGTCACCAGGTACTCCGTGCAAGTTAGCACCCCCGCCTTTTCCCGAGGAGCAAAACGGGACTCCAGCCCTACCCTGTCAGTTATTTCTCCTGCCTGGGAGACTTGAGCTGAGTTTTCTTTTTCCTACTCTGCCTGATTTACCGTAGAACTGAAAATTGATATAAGGATGGAGATTATCTTAGATTCCTCCTTTTGAATCTCTTTCCTGTTGTAAAAATAACTATTTACTGGAGTACAAGTTGTAGAAAATGATGAGGAATGTGGCTTTTGCATTTGTAAAATAAGTGTAATATTTTTCCCTACTGACATACTTGAGGAAAAAAAGACTCGAGCTGTCTCCTCAAGAATCATTAACCAAAGACTGAAGGGGTCTTACAGGAAATCGGAGCCTAAAGCTATGTCTTATGGGTAAAAGGAAGACAATTGTCAATCAAGATATGTTAATAAAGGGGCAACAGTTAAGGGCCATGTAAGATGAGCAATTGATAACTTAGAAAGATACCGCACTTTGCTCAGGAAGCTCATGAATATCCTTTTCTTCACTGAGAGGAAGCAGGACCCTGCCAGGCATGCAACGTGTGTTATATTATCTCTTATATTACATACTCTCATGAAGAAGGCAGGTGCCTCGGTTGGGCCTGTAAGCCTTGGAAGCGCCTAGAGTAGTAGGCAAATAAGGGAGGGATTTTGGACAGGAATAGGGTATAAAATGCTGAAAACTCTGACCACAGGGGTGCTACCTCGCTGGGACACCAGACCTTGCAATAACCGGAAACAAAGTGCAGCTTCTCTAACACATGGCTGCTGTGGGTCCTGTCTTAGGACCTGTGGCGCTTCTAACTGCTCAGGGGCTCATCTGGGAGAGAGAGATGTCATGTCGGTGAGGGGCTCCTGCCGCCAAGTGTCATTGACAGGGGTTCCAGCAGTGGAGTGACTAAATCCTGAGACCAATTTTAAAGGTAGACCTAGTGAACCAGAGGGAAGGATAGTAGGCGCTGTCATAAAGACCAGGCAACTCTCTGTACAGAACAAGGTAAGAAAATAGGATGTTAAGTATTGCCTTGCTGGTCAGGACATTCTGGGGGGGTCTGGGGGCATGGGTGCGTGTGTGTCTGTCTGTCTGTCAGAGATGCACAGGTAAGTAAGAAGGGAGAGCAGAGCCTGGAACTACAGGCCCTGCCTTTCTGCGAGGGAAGCGGCTGGAGAAGGGCAAAGCAGAAGGTGTATTTGTTACTAAAAAATCTCCAAGGGACTGAATGGGAAATAAGGATAGCTGGCTTAAAAAGAAAATGGGGGGTGGAGAGAGAAGCCCCAGAAATATTGCTCCAGACAACCCCTTAGGGAGGATGTTGACAAATTGGAAAGATGTCTTGAACTAGGAATAAGGATAAGAAAAAGAAGATACAGTACTATTGTTTTACTTGGATCAAGGAAAGTATTAAACCCTCAACTGTCTTGACCAAAATATGGGGCAGAGGAAGATTGGATATGTCAGCCCTTAAATTTGTATGTTAATAAGAAAAAGACCCTTTCTCGAGAAGAATCAGGCTATGCCTCCTGCTGGAAAGGGGAGGGTGCTGTTGTACAATTTTTTGCATTAAGAGCAACTGAGAGAGATTCTAAGGAAAAGACTGAGGATTCCAAAATGTGGGATCCCTTAAAATGTTTACACACCACCACCACCACCCCCCATAACCCACCCACTGTGGAATCTAACCCTCCCTTGCAGAACGCCGAGACAGGCTCCTTACTAGACAATCTGCCACCCCTAGAAAAACAAGAGATTGACCAGGGCACTATGGCCAGTGCTCCTGCTCAGCACACTTACTCTGGGCTCAATGAGGAATTGGAACAATGCAAGAGAGGTATTTTGAAATACACTATGCCCTCAGGAAAGAAACCTCCCAGTAGGAGGAGAATAACCAAGGAACTATATCCTCTCTGAGAAGTTCCCCTAGGAATGGACAAGTGGGACACGTTAGTTCCCTGCTCACAAGTACAGAAGTAAGAAATTTTAAAAAGAAAATGAAACCTTGTCGTGGTTTCACCCCAGCTGTGGGCCAAGATCCACGCACCTGCCTGCTCCTTAAAGTAAAAGAGCAGGGAAAGAGGGAAAAAGGGGGGGGGGGGGAAAGGGAAGGGAAAAGGAAGGGGCAAATAACTCCAAACCCAAGAAACTAAGAGGCCCGTGGGTTGGGATAAGGATAGTTTACTAAGGTAACAGAAAGATAAAATATAACAATGCTAACAGGACTTTAGAGCAAAAGAATATGAAACTATTGATCCCCAATGCAGTTTCTCCCCGAACCACACAACTCAGGCCGTACCACCCAGAGCTGTCCCAGAACCCGACCGTTCCCCCAAGCAGCACGTGTCCCGCCACCGCCCCTCTTCTTCCTCCCCTCAGCCCCCCGTTATCCCGGGCAGGACGTAATTGGCATGGAATACTCTCTTTGGCCCATCTGGGTCACCTGTCCTGGCTTCGCCCCTCCTTTCTCATGAATAGAGAAATACGAAGAAGCTGAGAAAGTCCTTGACTGTCTGACTGCAACTAAGAACATCAGGGTGTTATCAGCACTGCTTTCACTGTAACTCCCAAACACAGCATTCCATCAGCTGCTACAAATGAAGTTAACTCTATCCTGACTGAAACCAGGACAAACCTTTAATTGAGGATCCCATGGGATTAGCTGAACAGCTGGATCAGTTCCTGGGACCTAATTTTTACTCCTGGCAAGAGATGATGTCTGTAACGAATATCGTATTTACTGGGGAAGAAAGAGGAATGATTAGGCAGGCAGCCATGAAGGAAAGGGAAAAAAATAAACCCACCAAGCCAGGGAGTCATCCCAGTTGAAGAAAAATTTCCTAATGTGGACTCAAACTGGAATAATAATGATCCAGTACATCAGGCTACCATGAGAGATTTGAGAGACCTAATAACAGAAGCTATAAAGGAGGCTGCTCCTAAGCCTCAGAACCTTACTCCTGCTTTTGAGACCAAGCAGGAAAATGATAAGACACCCTCAGCATTTTTACAATGGCTGAGAGACCACATGAGGAAATATTTGGGTATGAGTCCTGAAGATCCTGTAGCACAAGGTCTTCTGAAGATCCATTTTGTGACGGAAGTATGGCCTGGTATTAGGAGGAAGTTACAGAAAATGGATGGTTGGAGTGAAAGATCTTTGGAGGATTTACTGAGGGAGACCCAGAAGGTGTTTGTGAAAAGAGAAGAAGAAAAACAGAAGCAGAAAGCAAAAGTGATGGTATCTGCTGTGGATCAGATAGTGAAGAATAGAGCCAGTCTCCCAGAGAGGTAGAGGGGAAAGTTGGTGAAAAGGGAGGGGGTGTGAGAAATGTAAATATAGGAGGAGTTGGCAGAGGCGTGGGAAGACCTTGGCAGTTACCACAGGACAGTTCTCTCTCAGGGTGTTATCAGTGCGGTAAACAGGGACATTTTAAGTGAGAATGCCCTGATCTAAGGAAAGAAGGTGATTCCCTTAATGACCTTTGAAGATGAATAGGTCAACCAGGGGTTTCTTAATTTAAGGTCCTACCAAGAACCCTTGATAAATTGGAAGGTGGGACCCCAGGAGGAGGATGTTGTCTTCCTGGTTGACACTGGAGCTTCTAGAACTTACTAAATTTTATACCTCAAGGATTGAAACAAAGTAGAACAGTCTCAGAGGTGAAAGGGGAAGGATTCACACTCCCCATCTGTGAAAATACTACCCTAAAATTAGGTGATGAGATAATTCATGGGTAACTTCTATATATCCCTGATGCCGTAAGTAATTTATTAGGAAGAGATTCAATAATACAATTAGGATTGGATTGAAAACTCAGGATGGCCAGATTGTAGTAACCGTGGCTTTATTAACAGAGGAAGATGAAGGCCAGATTGATCAAATAGTGTAGGTGCAAGGGGGTAACTGAGGTGGATTAAACTTAAAAGGGACAACGGAATTATTTGCCAAAAACAGTATCCCACTCCATTTGAAGGCCATAGGGGCCTCCAACCAGTTATAGAGAGCTTAATTAAGGATGGACTTTTAGAACCATGTATGTCTCCTTTTAACACCCCAATTTTGTCAGCAAAAACCCTGTATGTATCATATCATCTGGTACAGGACCTAAGAAAATTAAACCAAATAGTCACAGAATCACAGAATGTTAAGAGTTGGAAGGGACCTTGAAAGATCACCTAGTCCAACCTCCCTGCTAGAGTAGGATCACCTAGACTAAATCACACAAGAATGCATCCAGGCAGGGTTTGAATGTCTCCAGAGAAGGAGACTCCACAGCCTCTCTGGGCAGCCTGTTCCTGTGCTCTGTCACCCTCACAGTGAAAAAATTCCTCCTTATATTCACATGGAACTTCCTATGCTCCAGCTTGTCCCTGTGTCTCCTTGTCCTATTGCTAGCTGTTACTGAGAAGAGCCTGGCTCCATCCTCCTGACTCTCATCCTTTACATATTTATAAACATTAATGAGGTCACCTCTCAGTCTCCTGTCCAAGTGCATCACCCAGTGGTTCCTAATCCTTACACTCTATTGAGCAAAATACCACATGACCATGGATGGTTTAGTGTGATTGATTTAAAGGATGCTTTCTGGGCGTGTCCAGTCGACCCTGATTGCAGAGACACGTTTTCTTTTGAATGGGGGGATCCTTCCACAAGATGGAAACAACAATTTAGATGGACATTTTTACCTCAAGGATTCACTGAATTGCCAAATTTATTTGGACAAGCATTGGAACAAGTATTAGAGAAGTTTAAAGGCCCAACTGAAGTTACCATTCTACAATATGTAGATGATCTTTTAATCTCAGGGAAAAAAGAAGGGAATCATAAGGGAAACCACAAACACTTTGTTAAATTTCCTGGGGAAGCAGGGACTCAGAGTACCAAAACCCAAAACTACAGTACATGGAAAGAGAAGTTAAATATTTTAGGACATCTAATCAGTGAAGGGAAATGAAGGATCAATCCAGAAAGGATAAAAGAGATAGCTGAAGTACCTCTCCTGGAAACTAAAAAAAGAGCTGCTAAATTTTTTGGGACTGACAGGCTATTGTCACCTATAGATTGAAGCATATGCACTGAAAACAGGTGTTCTGTGTTAGAAGAAGAGCCTAATGACTTAATACGGACTAATGAAGAAAAAGAATTAATACAGGAATTAAAAAGATTGTTCACTGCTCCTGTGTTAGCATTGCCCTCCCTTGACAAACAGTTCCACCTGTTTGCTACCACAGATAAGGGAACAGCCCTGGGGGTGTTAACCCAAGAGTGGGGAGGCAAGCAACAGCCAATTGCCTATTTATCTAAGCTATTGGACCCAGTATCTTGAGGGTGGCCAGAATGTACAGGCAGTAGCAGCTGCAGCCCTCCTGGTGGAAAAAATCAGACAACTCACTTTTGGAGGAGCACTTGTAGTGAGTACTCCACAACAAGTAAGGGCACTTCTGACTCAGAACGCAGGAAGATGGCTCACTGATTCTAGGATTTTGAAGTATGAGACAATCTTAACGGACAAAGATGACTTGGTTCTAACTGCCAACTCATGCCTCGATCCTGCCACCTTTCTGTCGAATAACCATCACCTTGAACATGATAGCCTAGACATAATAAAGTATCATACCAAAGTGTGACCTGACTTGAGGGACTTACTCTTGCCAGCAGGTCTCCATTTATTTATTGATGGGTCCTCCAGAATCAAACAGGGAAAAAAGCACAATGGTTATGGAATTATTGATGAGGAGAATCAAAGTGTAAAAATCAGGAAGACTACCTAACAATTTGTCTGCACAGACATGTGAATTGTATGCTTTAAATCAAGCATTACAACTGTTAGGAGGGATAGAAGGGATGATTTACACTGATTTGAGGTATGCTTTTGGGGTAGTTAAAACTTTTAGAAAAGTATGGGATGAAAGAGGATTAAGTAACAGTAAAGGAAGGGAGTTGGTTCATGGGAATTGGTGAAATGGGTTTTAAAGGATTTACTCCTACCCTGAGAAATTGCAGTAATCCATATAAGTGGGCATTAGAAAAGGAACTCCTTGGAAGCTAGAAGAAACAGACTGGCAGATGAGGTAGCCCAAGAAGCTGCCTTAGGGTCTCAATTAGTTAGGATGTGCAATCTTACTCCTTGTGTGCCTGAAACAAAAGGGATTCCAACTTTCACTGAAGGAGAGAAAAATAAGTTGAAGTAATTGGGAGCTATTGAAACAGAAGAAGGAAAGTTGATTCTCCCAGATAGATGAGAAATGCTAAAGAAACAAATTATGAGGGAAATAATGTATATTTTACATGAAGGCAGTCATTGGGGGGTACAAGCGGTGTGTGACTTAATCACAAGGAAATATGGACACGCAGGAATTTATACTATAGCTAAACAAATTTATGAAAGGTGCATTGTTTGTAAAAAGATAAATAAAAAGGTTCTCAAGAAACAGCCTCAAGGAGGAAGAGAACCCGATTTAAGACCATTTCAAAGATTCCAAGTGCATTTTACAGAATTACCACCTGTAGGAAGGTTGAAAAACATGCTGGTCTTAGTTGACCATCTAACAGGATGGGTAGAAGCACATTCAATGGCTACAGTCACAGCTGCAGGGGTAATGAATATCCTTCTAGAACAAACTATTCCCAGGTATGGAATAGTTGAAAATGTAGATTCAGACCAAGGAAGTCACTTTACATCCAAGGTTCTCCAAGGGACCATGGAAGGATTAGGGATATCCTGGGACTTTCATACTCCCTGGCATCCACCCTCATCTGATAAGGTTGAATGGATGAATCAGACCCTAAAGAAACAATTATCGAAGTTCATTTTAAAAACTATATTACCTTGGATTAAATGCTTGCCCATTGCCTTACTGAGAATTCAGACTGCACCTAGGAAAGATTTAGGTGTATCTCCCAATGAAATGGTGTTTGGCTTACCTTATATGGGTGTAATAGGAAAAATCCCAAGGTTTGAAACCAAAGGTACGTTAGTTAAGAACTATATACTGGGGTTGTCCTCTTCTTTATCCTTCCTCAGGAGTAAAGGACTCTTTGCACAAACTTCTGATTAACTCATGGAAGGAATCCAAGCTGCAGCCTCAGTGGGAAGGACATTTCCATGTCCAACTGGTAACCAAAACTGTAGTGAGGACTGCTGAGAAAGGCTGGACTCACTACACCCAGCTAAAATGACCAATGGAACCTCCCTCTGAGGACAAACAGCCCACTAAGAATCCTCTGCTCATCTAAGTGAAGAAGCAATAATTTAAAAACTACCTGAAACACTGTTTTAGTAGTAAATATTTTCTTTGTAGTTTTAATTGCACTAGTATTTATCTATTGTGTTTGGGGTTGTAAAGGGATGAACACGAATTTTCAAAATAATGTTAATATGTTGTTTATACTTCACTATCATGAAGGCAGGCGTGCCAGGTCATACCAAAAAAACCCACTTAATAATCAAATGAAATTACCATTCAGCGTTCCAGAGGGGACCAGGCTCCAGAGCATGGTGTTTGATGCTTGCCAGATTTTGGAATGCAGGGGTCTAGAGAGCTAAAGGGCACTGAGCAATGCAGAAAAGTACATGTGTCCTGAACTGGTACAAGGTTGAATGCTTTATGGGGAGGGTCCTCCTTGCCCCTCTTGGAGCAATGTTTGGTGGACTACTAAGGTTAACAGATGTACAGCAGATGGAAATAGAGAAAGTTGGTATTGGAGATCTCTAAACCAGACGATTACAATCTCAAAAGGACACACAATTGCCAAGAAGGGGGTGTAATCCTATAATAATTAGAGGATAGAGGTCACAGGGAAAGATCCATTAGGGTGATTCAGAATAATAGTAGAAAAATTTGGAAACATAAGTTCAAACAAGGATGAAGAATGGAAAAGCACATAGAAACCTAGGACAGAGGTAGGAGGACTTTTAAGTGATGCTACAATAGTAAAAGTAGTAAGAATTGAGGATTTGAGCCAGATATTTGAAGTAGAAACAGGATATGGAGACACGAATGCCTGGGTGGAATGGATAAAATATACTTGGAAAAGTTTAAAGAAGAGTGGTTGTTATGCACGTGCCTCAAGTCAACCTAAACCACAAGTTGTTCCTTTTCCCCTAGGGTGGCCGTGGACCGCACAGGAATGGAGTGCATTATTGCATTATATCAGGAAAGAACAGCCTGGGGAAACTATCCCTGATAAACACTTTCACTTTTGTTCCCAGCCTGGCTGAAGGACATTCATGTATCCCGTTCTCACGGGTGGAGCTGGAAACTGCACGGCCTGTTTCTTAAGACAAGGCAGAGTGCCTACACAATTTTGGGGGCAGTTCTCAGGATGTAAGAGAATGTGGAGCGTGACAAATGATAAAGGTGGGAAGTATTCATCTGTAGCATGTTCCTAGAGATGACCTGTGCTGGCACTGCGGAGGAAGAGTTTTCAGGGATACTCTTCCATCCCACTGGAAAGGCACTCGTGTGATAAAACGCTGAGAACTCTGACCACGGAGGTGCTACCTCGCTAGGACACCAGCTCTTGCAAGAACGTGTGGCAAAGTGCAGCTTCGCTAGCACATGGCTGCTGAGGGTCCTTTCTCAGGACCTGTGCCGTTTCCAACCACGCCAGCGCCGGCCCCGCCGCAGCGGCCGCAGCACTTCAACGCGCGCTTTCTCTCCCTGAAGCCACGAGCGCTTCACGCCCCGCGCCCGGAGCTCCTCGGGCCCGTCCCGCGTACCTGCCCTGCGGCCGCAGAGCGCGTGGGCGCAGCCTCGCACCTCACCGTACGCCCTGCCTGAGGCAGCCCTGCCTAGCACGGCACCGCCAGGCGACACAGCATCGCGAAGAGCGTGGCCCGCCCTGGCTCCCGCCCCTTCCGGTGCCTCACAGCACGTCTGCACAATGACCCACGGGGGGAGGCGCCCGCCCGGAAGTACCCGTCCTGGGCGGCACCGCTGTCCGGGAGCGCTTCCGGCTCGCTACGCGCTTCCCCCCGCTCGGTTCCTCCGCCACGCCGGCGCTGCCGCCTCCTGCCGGGCCGCCCTCTCCCCCTCTTCCCTCGTTCCCGCCTCGTTCCCGCCTCGTTCTGCGTCCCCCCGTTGCCCATCTCCGCGCCCGACGATGCCGCTGCTGGGTTCCCGGGCGGGGCGGCTGCCGCTGTTGTTCCTGGTGGTGCTGGCGGCCTGCACCGCGCGGGCCTCCGAGATCACCTTCGAGCTGCCCGACAACGCCAAGCAGTGCTTCTACGAGGAGATCGCCCAGGGCACCAAGTGCACCCTCGAGTTCCAGGTAGCTGGGCGGCGCAGGGCAGCCTCGCGGGGAGGCGCCGCCCCGGGCCTGGGCGGGCCGCGCTGGCGGAGCCGGGCCGCCATCCCGGAGCCCTGCCGGCCGCCGGGGAGCTTGTGCTGGAGAGGGAGCCGAGAGGCTTCATTGCTCAGCTGAGGAAATAGCAGCGTGCTGTGGTACGCGCGGCGGGGAGGCGCGGGTTGAGCCCGTGGCTGAGGCATGTAGAGGTGGCCCAGAAAACTGGCGGTAGCTTTTATCCTGATCGCCGTGTCTCAGCGGCACTTCAGAACAGCACGGAGAGTACCGAAAGCTCCCTGGCCCGGCAAGTTGGCACAGAATCAATTTCCTTGCTGTTTGTGAAGGGTTTGTGTGATGGCCACGATACAGCGTGAGGAGCTAGTGCCTCTTATTCCAGCGTGTGACAGGGAATCTTGTAGCAAGCAGTAAGAAAGAGATGGGATAGGTACACATTAATAACAACGTGACCCAAGGGTAGAGCAAAACAGTAATCTTACAGAAAAATATGAAATGCAGCAACTGATGGCGTACTGAAGGCTGTGGTTAACATGTGCGTAGTAAGTGAGGATGCACAGTTTTTCTTCCTTTTCCCAGTTTCTAATGGTTTGAACGTGCATCCATCATGATGGACCAAGCTTTGCAGCTTTGAGCAGCATCAAGTCCCAACAGTTTTTGATCGTATCCACAGAGTTTGAGCTTTTCATTCTGCCACTTCAGGTGATGAAGTCACTGACAGTACAGCAGCAACAAGAGAAAAAAAGACCTTGCCGATGGGAATCGCAATGCTTCAAGGGGATGTGTAATTTTATGGTCTGACTTCCTGAAGTTCTGTGGGATTTGGGTTTATTTGCTTCCTGTCTGCTGGCCTGCCTCTCTGTTTTGGGGAGTGTTGCTGCCAAATACTGGTCCTTGTTATTCTGTCCTATGTGTTCTAGTTTGATCTTAGATATATCTTTTTTTCCTTCCCAAATGTCTCATGTCTGTTAAATTTCACAAAGTCTTCCCTGTGGTGTACCTTGTTCTGAAGTGAATAGAGCTGGAGGTTTCTGTACAGAGCAGCCTACTGTTGTCACTTCATTGGTGATGAGGAGTAGTGCTGTGAAAAGTCTGGATTATGACAGCCTGCAGTAGACTGAAGTTTTCTCTGTGTGTCCTTTGCCACTATGTCTTAAAGCTGAGAGGAGGCTCAAATAAGCTCTCCGGGAAGGAACCCTAGGAAAATTTTAAAGCTCTGGCAAATCTTTACTGTGTATATATAAACTGGCCCTTCCAGGGTATGTGATATTACTGAATGTGAGTGACCTCTGTGTAACAGGTAAAAAGTACACCTTGTGAAATTTCACATCATAATTAAAAAATGAGCCATCACCTCAGTATAGAAAATCTTAACTCTGCTTTTTTCCTTCCAACCAGGTAAGCATTTCTGTATGAAATTCTCAAGTAGTTGCAGACATCCAGGGAGAGACATCCAGAGATCCAGTGCAGCACATTTTTGGTCTTTCTTTCTTTCTTTCATGTCATCACACTTTTTTGAAAAACTCCAAAGATACTGCTTACCAACTGAGTATTTTTAAAACTTCCTGTTCATGGAGCAGCTGCTGCTTCGATCTCTTGTTATTTCAGTTGTACCATTAATACTACCTTTAATAACTTGACACCTAAATCGACTGGTGCAAGTTCAAATTATACTGTGTGAACTGACACGTGGATACTCAGGGCAGTATTTCAGTGATTTCTGCATATGTATGAAAAGGACTTCCCTTTAGATATAAGTCTCTTCCTCCTTCAGCATTCTTTTATCTTAAAAGCAGAAAGTTTGGAGCAAGTATTAAGTGTAAAACCACTAGTAGCATAAGATCCATCAGAACACCCGAGTTTTGAATACCTAAGCTGCTCCACAGAGCAGTATGTTGTAGACCAACAGTAATGAAAGCCTGGAAAAAACCTTGAGACAACGGAGAAGTTTTGAGTCCCTTGCAGAGGGAGGCAGCAGATCCCCCTCAGAGCATTGCTCTGTTCACAAGCACATGTGAAGACAGGTTGAAATACTTGTTCTACTGGTCGAATGCCATTCCTGCAGCCCAAAGTGGCTTGTCCTAGTAGGGTAGTTACACTCTTCTGGCCATACAGAAAGTAGCTATCTTGCTGCATGTCAGCAATCTCTGGCTAAATAAATTCTGTGGAGCACTTGTGGATACAGCAAATGGTTGATGGTTTACAGTATTATCTTTGCTGCCCCATCATTTCATCTACAGCCATTACTGTTGCACATTTGTAACTAACTAAAATTGGTTTTGTGAGGGGTTTGAAAATACAGTTGACCTTGCACATACTGAACCTAAATTTGCGGTACCACTTAACAAATTCTGCTTCTTAGAAGAAATGATTTGTTAAAAAGCTAATTTCTTGGGTTTTATTTTCAGGTAATCACTGGAGGTCATTATGATGTTGACTGTCGGCTGGAAGATCCTGATGGCATTGTACTGTACAAGGAGATGAAGAAACAGTACGATAGCTTCACGTTTACTGCATCCAGAAATGGAACATACAAATTCTGCTTCAGCAACGAATTCTCTACCTTCACACACAAAACTGTGTACTTCGATTTCCAGGTCGGAGAAGATCCACCACTGTTTCCTAGTGAGAACAGAGTAACTGCACTTACCCAGGTAAAATGCTGTTGTGTTTGACAGAAGCTGCTAGGTGGAGGCAGTATTTTTTTTTTCATTGTCAGCTACATTAGGTATCTATCACTTTTGAAGATCAATGGACTGGAGCTTTTAAAATAATCTGAATTACTACAAATGAGATTTCTTTCTGAAGATAGAATTTATAGAGCAGAGCTGAGAAGAAGTCACCAAGTACTTAACAGAAAGTTAAGGTAGTAACTTAAACTCTAGGGCACTGTCTCTTTTATTTTTTTTTCTTTTGTGTGTGTGTGTGTTACTGGAGCTTCCTTTTAATCCCATGATTCTGTGCCTCTTGATTTCACAAAGTGTAAATATTGGTGGATCAGGGTTTTAAAAATTTCCAAACTTTGGAGAAACATTGGGAATTGTTTTTATATTTAAAATGGCAGAGTCCTTTTTGGGGTAGGACATAAATTGGCCTACCATCTAAACCCCGTTTTTAAAATGGAGAAGAAAATTTGAGCGAAATACACAAATTAATGAAACCAGCTATATTTAACCGGCTTCTAGATATTTTTCCTTTATAAGACACTACAAAGTGTCAGAGCATTATTATTTTATCAGCTGGATGTTACAGTTTTGAACCACCTCTACCCAATCTAAATCCATCAAAACTTCCCTTGAAACACTTGCTTCTTTAATTCCCACTGAAGTTCATAGAATATAATCATCTCCAAACCTCGATTTTAAACAACCATGAAAGAATTCTGGACATAGTGATTATTTTGCTAGTCTGGACTCAGTGATGTATATATCACTTACCAAATGCCAATCTCACTTGAATTTACCTCACTCGAGTCTGCAGTAGCTGTGATAAGTTTCTGTTAATTCAACTACAGCTCTTACCTATGTCTTCTTGTCACTCTTCTGCTCTGCTTTATTTTGTTCTCTGATTCTTGATCTTTCCATCTCTTATGTTAGTCTTCATTCTGTTCAGTCTGTGTGTTCTGTTACATCTGCTTTTTTCTTTTGCTGTCTTGGCATCAGCACAGGGATTTTGAGAGCACAGTTTATTGCTGTGTTATAGCGTACCCGATGCAAATAAGGTATTTGGGAGGGGGAAAGTTAATTTTCATAACCTAACACATGTTTAGTAAGACGGTTAAAAGGTAAATCCCCAAAATAAGAGTGACTGTGTTCAAATCCCTTGTGCAGACTAGGAGAGCTCTATAATGTCATCAGTGATACCAATGGCAGAACTTAGTTTGGAAAACCTCACCCTGAATTTGATTGAGAGGAATATCTTTAGGCTTGCTTAAGCACCTGTCATGAAAGTCAACTTGAAAAGATGGTCAGACACAGTTAGAAGTAACTGAGAGTGGTCCTACCAGGGTATTAAATGTTTCATTTTATGGCAGGTTGTGCTGCTTGATCTGTAGGAAATAGTAATTTTAAGCCCTAAGCAGAAAAACAAACTCTTGACTAGAAATTAAGTCTTTTGAAGATCTATTGATAAATCTTGTGGTGATTAAAACACGGTGGGGGTACTCAGTTAATTACAGAAGATAAACTGAAAGCACAAGAGGGTTATGTGAAAAATTATGTAGAGCTTGGAAAACTGGTAATACTTACTCTTAAATGAAAAATTACCATGTGGTTGTGCAGTTCTTTAAGTATGTTACATGTTTATGTTATGGAGCATTCAGTAACTGAAAGGTAACAGAATTGTCCCTTCTCTAACCATTTTTTGTGCATGTGACTAACAGAAGAGCCTCTTTCTGAAAGAACATTTTGAGTTCAGTTAAGTAGACTTCTGGGATGTTAGTGCCACTCGAATGAGAATTACGCAGTGAAGAATGTCATACTTGTGAAACACAGAAGCATTTAATACATGCTGTGTGCTTCTTAACATTATAAGCAACTGTTTTTCTGGCATGTGTGGCATTAACAACTGGGAGATGGCTGACATTTCTAATGCTGTAATATGTTTCTCGTGTTCATTTTACACTGAAATGCACATGAATTTAAGATTTGTTTAGTCATTCTCAGAGCCTGTTGCTTTTTATTAGATCTGCAGTTTTACATGCTTCTCTGTTTAATACCCGGTTGCATTCCTGTGTATAGAGTTTGATCAGTGGAAGTTAAATTTTACTGCATTTGCTGTATTTCAGTCTCACAATGGACTAAATCCTTAGCCTGCAAAGTGTACATGAATCTTAGATAGCAGATCACACAGCTTCTCAGAAAAAAAAACCACTAAGGGGTTCTTAATTCACTGGTGTGTATATGTTTGCTTCTCCAGATGGAGTCTGCGTGCGTTTCAATTCATGAAGCTCTGAAGTCAGTCATCGATTATCAGACTCACTTCCGATTGAGGGAGGCGCAGGGCCGCAGCAGGGCGGAGGATTTAAACACGAGGGTCGCCTACTGGTCAATAGGGGAAGCAATCATTCTTCTTGTCGTTAGTATCGGGCAGGTGTTTCTCCTCAAAAGCTTCTTCTCCGATAAAAGAACCACAACAACCCGTGTTGGATCATAACTGGTAGTGGTAATGCTTCAGGTCATTGTGTGCTACTCATCCGTAAAAGTTACTGTTCTCCAATTAATTGCAGGTACAAAGGATCTGAATATATGCAATGTTCAAATGTGTACCCCTCATCCCTCAAAAAAAAAAAAAAAATCACAAAACAGACCCAAAATGTTATTAAAAGGAAAAATAATTTGAAATATTTTTGAAGTACTTTGGAACTTTTTTCTGATTCCTGTAGTAAATGTCTGGCAGTGACCAGCCTCTCTTCATTTCTAATGATTGTGATCCAAGCTAACTTTGATTTTTCCAGATTAGCCATCTGCAGTATAACACTTTATAATAACCCAACAGTCAAGTGTCTGATACGAGAGCCAGTATATGTGAAAATTTGATTTTATTTTAATTTTCAGGCCAAATATATTGGATTAAGAAAAGGCAAGTGTGATAAATCATTGTGCACTGTTTTGATTTGTTAAAAAAAAAATAAATCCAATTATACCCTTGCTTATTTGTAAAATTCTTGCAAGCATGATGCAAATACTCCATCATGGTGCAAATAGTCCATCACCCTGGTTAAGTGTTCACCTTCAAAACTTGATAAATTTAACCTGAGTATGTTTTCTTAAACGTACGTTTGTCCATATTAAAATTAATGCATTTCCTCTTCTACAACATTTATTTTACTCAACAAACTAAGCTGAGACTACTCAGGAATTCCACTTTCTGTGTTCAGAAAAATCCCAAACTCCAAGTTTATTTTACAATCATGCAATAAAATAGGGAATATTGCAGATTTGCCGCTGAAACTATACGGTTTCTGTACTCATCTGTGCTGCTGCTGCTTTTTGGATTTAAGACCAGAAGTAGCTTGGTTTCTTAGGCAGCACAGCACCAGCACTGGACGAGGTTGTGTTACATGTTAAGGCACATGCAAAACTTTTGACTAAATTGTAAGAGGCCAATTTGATATTGATACTGCATTGCACGAGTGCTGTAAATTTTACTTCCCTGTGTGTGGTGCACTGATACTTGATGGCCTTTGTGCATCTGATTGCCACTCTTTTTTGCTAGTGGTCAGGAAATGTTTTCAATATTTCAGGTTATCTTTTTTGGTAGAATTGTAGTTACATTGTTCCCACTGCTCATGTCTTTAGTAGCTTATGTACTGTAAAGTCTTGTTTTATTTGGATGTGGAAGGTAGTAAATACATGTACCTGCAAGTAGCTTGAATTGAGCTGGTTGTAATAAAGCTAAACTTCAAAAGACTATGGAAGAATAAGTAGACTGACCAATTATTAAGTACATGCAAACTAAACTAAGCTGAAGGCATTTTGTCATATATTACTGGCTAATTCAAAAGATGCTTCTTAAGGTCTCAGCAAGCAGAGAAAGAATGCTAAACCCTTATTAATTGCCTGTATTTCTAGCAAAAATTTGAAATTACATGTACAGGTGACACTTGAGCAGACTGAAGAGTGGTCTAAAATGACTTAAATCTTGTAATGGCTGAAAAAATAAACAGCAGTGCACCCACTCTCTGTTGTGAACTGAATGACTGCTGTTTTGGAAACTGAAGAAAAACATCAACCAGCTCAAAAATTATTTCTAAGCTTAATGTACGTAAAATGCAGGACTATATATAGTATTTTTCAATCCTGCACTGAACTTTAAATCCCATTTTGGGATGCAGCCTTCCCAGAAATGGACAGACTCACAAAGACCAGAAAATATAGTGCTGCTTTCGTATGATACAAACCTGTGCCTGCACACAATGTTTTTGATTGTACCTATACGCTTTATTCTTGTGTTTCAGCAACTGACTCAGTACTTTTTGTGCTGAATTGCACACAACAATGAAGCACGTGGTACACTTTGAGTGCAAGTTTTGGATAAAAACATGATAGTGTCTACTATTATCTTACGGAGTTTGAATATCACTTGTGTAGCTTTAATCACAGCAAAATAATTTGGTTTTAGGATTGAAACATGTTGTGGGTTTTCCACTGAGTTGTTCTGTGTGCTGTCAAAATTACTAAACAGTGAGATTAAATCAGATAATGGTCAGCCATCCCATACAGGTGTCTATTCTTCAATGATATTTGAATGTGTGAGGTGGGAATGTTCAGCTCACTCTTACTCCCACTGTAGAAGTTCAGTGGATTTGAGTTTTGCATTGAAGTTAGATATTTGAACCAATCGCCGGTGTCCTGCTGCACAGTATGCAGCAATAGCTTAAAAATGCCTTTATTTTCGTGTTCTTAAAAACATGGCACAAGTACATGTGGTTAAACTTAGTTGTATATAGTTTTTAAAGTAAGTGACTGAATATGATATAATAAAACACACGCTAACACGCAGTGGGTGAAGAAATGCATTGTGAATTTTGGTTAAAGCTGCATCTTTTAATATGAAAATAACAGCTTGGTGAATGGCGTGAGATACAAGTAAACACTGCATTAAAGGGGATATTACTATGTTTTTAATTACTAAATGCCCTGGGTTTCAGCTACTCTTTGGATGTTTTATGTTTACAGAAGTTATTTTCATGTCCTGAAATGTCAGTTCTTGTTTTAGTTTGGGGAGCGGGGAAAGAAAGTTTAGTTTGAATAAGACAAAAAGCAGACCCTGTGAATATTGTATGGGAAAATAAAAATTAATATATGAACATGGTCTCATTGTTTTGTTTGCCTGTGGGAGTGGGGAGCATTACTGTTCAGAAAAGCTTTGAATAATGATTTGAGCTGTCGCCTTCTATTTTAACACATTGCAGTTAATCTAGCATCTGACACTTGATCATTACTTCTATTGCTGTACATCAGGAAGTGCACCAGTTCACTGCTGCTCAGGCCACGAGAATAACTTAGGTTTCAGGAGGATAGTGTGGCTACTGGCTCTGGGCCAGTACAGGCAGTAAAAATAATACATCTGTTCCTGTTGAGAGTAGAATTCAAAGTCCTTGATTACAGGTGGTAGGAATGATTTGGGACCTCCTGCATCTTTTCACATTAATTTTGGAGACATGGGCTAATAGGATGAGCAAGACAGGTGAATCCAGTTAGTGATATTTCATGATGGAATGTAAACTTCAAGTATTATGTAGTGATGAGATATATTCTGTAGCTTCTTGCTGAATCTTAGCACATACCATTCCAGTTTAAAGAACCACATAAAGTGGGCATCATTGCTTTGTGAGGGTGACTTAGACAGTGGTTTCTTCTTTCCATTTGTGCTTTTCTCCTGTGTCAGTTGTTCTACACTCAAAACTTTCAAGCAGAATTAAAAAAAGCTAGTCTAGAAGTATGGATACATTCTTACCTTTCAGCAACACTTTACTGTGTCCTGGCTTCAGCTTGGGTAGAGGTAAGTTTTCTTCCTAGCAGCAGGTATGGTGCTGTGTTTTGGATCTGGGACGAGAACAATCTGTTCATAACACAAGGGTGTTCTGTTTGTTGCAAGGCAATGGTTACACAAATTGAGGACTTTTCATCTTCTCTTAGGAGGGAGGCTGGTGGAGCACAAGAAGCTGGGAGGGGACACCTCCAGTACAGCTGACCCAGATTGGCCAAAGGGATATTCCAGGCCATATGATATCATGCTCAGTATATTATATGACTTGGAAGAAAAATGGCTTGGGAGTGTGGGGGGGAACAGGATGGGTACTGTGCTCAAGAGCTAGCTAGGCATTGGTGGTGAGTGGGTCATGCAATTGTGCTATGCACCACATACGTTCTTTTTTCTTTATTTATTTCCCCTTCCTTTGCTGTCCTATGAAACTGATCATCTCAGCCCATGACTACATTTTGACCCCAGTATTCTCCCATCACACTGTGCAGTGAAAAAGGGTGAATGAACATCCATGTGGTTGGTTTGGCTCTTTGCTGGATTAAACCATGAGAGTCCTCTTGGTGCCCAACATGGGTCGCAAAGGTTTGAGGTAACGTGGTGTATTGAAAGGCATGGACTCCGATTGCAGTGGATCGAAGACAACTTCAGTAACAACTGAGCAAACTTCTACACCCTCTCATGGCTGACCCAGCAGCCTCCTGTCACGATGATTACTAGAACCACAACATTCCTATACAAAAGGTTGTCCCAGGGGCATCTTTCTGTCTGCACCTTCCTTACCATGACAAAGCACACCATGCCACCTCCCTGCTAAACAACACACAAATTTACATCTCTAAACGACCCTCTTTCCTGCTTTTTCTCTTGCTTTAAGCATAACTCTTTTCCAGGGCCGCTTTTCCACTTCCCACATTTCCCCCTTCTGTATTTACATTAAAAAAACTTGTTTCAAAGCCCTATCTATTAAACCTTGTATACATCTTAACAAACACACATTTCTTAGAGCCGCCCATTTATCGTGTAAGTCTGGGGGATACACATCAGGCTCGTTTTCCAGGTCTATTCACCCTGGTCCGTGAGGTTGACTGCTCAGTGCCGGCACAGCCAAAGCTGCAGTGACAGACCTTGAGGTATAAGGGGGTATGGAATGGTTGCCTTGCCAGGAAAACCCCCATGGAAGTGGAGAGATACATCAGTACACAATAGCTCTCTAACAGGAGAGATAGGCCTCAGCACAGCTCATCACCTTGAAAAAGCCTCAGGGAGGGCAGCGACACATCTGGTTCAGACTATTGGACAGACCGACCAATGTGTTGCTGGTGCTCACCAGTGTGGGGGAGATCATTAAAGGTGTGGAGACAGCCTGGGCTGCAGCGACCATGCCCTAGTTGAGTTTGTGATCTCAAGGAATGTGGGCCTGGCAAAGAGTGGGATCAGGACCCTGAACTTTAGGAGAGCAAACTTTAGGCTGTTTAAGGACTTGTTGGCCAAGATCTCCTGGGAGGTGGTACTTAGAGACAGAAATGTTGAGGAAAGTTGGCTACTCTTTAAGGATGCCTTTCTTAGAACTCAAGGGCTCTCTGTCCCTCTGAATAAGAAAGTGGGCAGGAGGGGCAGGAGACCAGCATGGTTAGGCAAGGACCTGCTGGTCAAACTGAGGGAAAAGAAAGGCAACCGAGTACACGCTCTGGAAACAAGGGTGTGTTGCCTGGAAAGAATACAGGGATGCTGTTCGGTCTTACAGGGGTGGGATCAGGAAAGCTAAGGCATAGATGGAACTGAACTTGGTGAGGGATGTTAAAAACAACAAGAAGGGATTTTACAGGTGCATTGGCCAGAAGAGACAGGCCGAAGAGAGCGTACCCCCCTTGGTAAATGAGAAAGGAGAACTGGCTGCAACGGATGTGGAGAAGACTGAGGTACTGAATGAGTTCTTTGCTTTGGTCTTCTCTGGCAGCCAGGATTCTCATCCTTCTCAAGTCCAAGAACCTTGCATCCCTGGACTTCTAGGTGGGAACTGGGGGAGTAAATCCCCCCTCACTGTAAGGGCAGAGCAAGTCTGAGACCGCCTCATGAGACTGAATGTCTACAAGTCTATGGGGCCAGATGACATGCATCCCAGGGTCCTGAAGGAGCTGGCTGATGTGGTTGCCAAGCCACTCTCCATCATATTTGAAAGGTCCTGGCAGTCAGGAGAGGTCCCTGGGGACTGGAAAAAAGGTCATGTCACTCCCAATTATACAAAAGGGAGCAAGGAAGACCCAGGGAATTACAGGCCGGTGAGCCTCACCTCTGTGCCTGGGAAGATCATGGAACAGATCCTCCTGGATGACATGTTGGAGCACATGAGGGATGAGCGCCTGATCCGGGACAGCCAGCAAGGCTTCACCAAGGGAAGATCGTGCCTCACCAATCTGGTGACCTTCTATGATGGAGTGACAGCATTGGTAGATAAAGGGAAGGCAACTGATGTCATCTACCTGGACTTGTGCAAGGCCTTTGACACAGTCCCCCACCACATCCTTACCTCTAATTTGGGGGGACGTGGATTTGATGGGTGGACCATCCAGTGGATAAGAAACTGGTTGACAGAACATAGACAAAGGGTGGTGGTCAATGGGTCTATGTCCAGGTGGAGGCTGGGGACAAGCGGGGTCCCCCAGGGGTCTGTCTTGGGACCGGTGCTCTTTAACATCTTTATCAGTGACATCGATGATGGATGACACCAAGCTGAGTGGTGTGGTTGACACAATAGAAGGAAAGGAAGCCATCCAGAGGGATCTTGAAAGGCTGGAAAGGTGGGCCCGGGTGAACCTAATGAGGTTCAACACTGCCAAGTGTAAGGTGTTGCACTTGGGCCAGAAAAATCCCAGACATAGATAGAGACTGGGAGAAGAGCTCCTTGAGAATAGCCCTGCTGAGAAGGACTTGGGGATTCTGGTAAATGAGAAACTTAACATGAGCCAGCAGCTGCTCTTGCAGCTTGGAAGGCCAATGGTATCCTGGGCTCCATCAGAAGAGGGGTGGCCAGCAGGGACAGGGAGGTGATTGTCCTTCTCTACTCTGCCCTCAGGAGGCCCCATCTGGAGTCCTGTGTCCAGATCTGGGGCCCACAATACAAGAAAGATGTAGAACTGTTGGAGAGGGTTCAGAGGAGGCCATGAAGATGATTAGAGGGCTAGAGCACCTCCCCTATGAAGAGAGGCTGAGGGAGCTGGGCTTGTTCAGCCTGGAGAAGAGAAGGCTGCGGGGGGACCTCATTGCAGCCTCCCAGTACCTGAAGGGAGCAGAGAAACAGGAGGGGAATCAACTTTTTAAATGGGTAGACAATGGCAAGACAAGGGGGAATGGATTAAAGCTGAAGGAAGGTTTAAATTAGATATTAGGGGGAAGTTTTTTACAGAGGGAGTGGTGAGGTGCTGGAACAGGAGGTTGGTGACCCTGCCTGTGGCAAGGGGATTGGAACTCTATGATCCTTGGGATCCCTTCCAGCCCATGCCATTCTATGATTCTATGATCAAATGGATCATCCAGATCAGCATCAGAATTATTAGGAAGTCTTACAGTACAGTCCATGGAAGGGGGCATCAGTGGGGGTAGGGTGCTGACAGCAGTGTAGACTTCTTTTGCCCCTCACCCACCTGAGAAACAACATGCGTCTTTAAGGTCTCCAAAAGGACCCTCTAAGAGGTTAACAAACCAGCCGCCATTTTAGTGGTGCAATCCCAAAGACTAACCCCAACTTTATCCCAGATTTCTGGATGATAACTATTCCAACTGTCTGTGGAAGGATCACTTTTAAAAGTCCAAAGAAAAAATATTTGTAACTCTTCACTATCCATATTCTTCTCATGCTCCTTCAAAATCTTATTGATTAGATTTACCCCCATAGTCCTCAGCTGCTCACCTTCATCCTGCAAAAGGTAACTGAGTGCGCCAGTAATGGTTCCTTGCAGCTTTTGTCCCTTGAGTTCAGCTGAGCTACGCCACATGATCGACAGCGAGTCGTGTCAGTGCTCCACACCAGGCACCATCTGTGGTGTATTGGCAGGCACGGACTCCAATTGCAGTGGATTGAAGAGAACTTCAGTAACAACTGAGCAAACTTTTACACCCTCTCATGGCTGACCCAGCAGCCTCCTGTCAGGTTTCAGAACTTTTCATGAATACTAGAACCACAACATTCCTATACACTTAAAAGCTTGTCCCAGGGGTGTCTTTCTGTGGCATGGGGCTTGAAAGACAAAGCCTCAAGCACTGCTAGGTTAATAGATAACATGATGGAGCCTTTAGGCCATAAACCATGACATGCGGCAAGATTGTAATAAACAAAGTTCCAGGCCCCCCACCTGGACAGGCTCTCCCTTAGATAACCTAAGCCTGCTGTCTGGCAAGGTCTTAGCATGATAAGATAAGGTTGCTGGTGTGACAGTAGACCACTGACCAACCAGATGCAGACCCACGAGCAGTGTATGTACGAAAGGACCAATCTGTTTAAAGCACACAGTCCTCTGAGCATATTTAAAGGAATGATTTTATACAATAAATCGACTTTTGCTTGCATCAAGCTGTGTCCTGTCTCTGTGTCCCAGCATCTGTCTGCACCTTCCTTACCATGACAAAGCACACTGTGATATAGGGGGCCATATAGAAATAGAAAGAATAGCTCACAGGATTGTCAAGTAATTGTGTAGCCTGAAACAATTAAGAGAAGGAGGCCCACAGGAACTGGCTTGTAGGGAAGTAGACCTTCTAGGGAGCATTGTAGGAAAACAGGAATTCAGGATTTAGGAAACAGGACGAAACAAGATGATATTCATCACAGAGATGTCAGTGAAGGAACAGATGGCCGGAATATGTCCATAGGCCTCCCTACCGGACATAAGTTAGCCCAAACTGATAAGAACAGTGCAAGCTTGCAAGACCCTCGGACTCCAGACGAAAAGTTGACCCTCGCCCACAATTCCTGGAAGGATCTGCATAAACGTGAAGGATGATAAGCTAATTAGCATACAAGGCGAGAGTAGGCAGGTACAGGTAATTAATATGTACAGGCACGGAATGAATATTCATTATTATGTTGTATAAATAAACGGACGGCTTGCTGCGTGGGGTGTGCGTGTTTGTGGCAGAGCGATCCCCTGCTCACCCAGCGCTGAATAAACATACCTACTTTGTAACTTGCCAGTTATAGAGTCTATTTTCCACACGTCATTTTGGCGAGCCAGGCAGGAGATCTCTGCTTGACCGAGGGAGCAGCCGTGGAGTGGACTCTCCTAGGTGCACCCCAGGTATTTTCCTCAGAGGAGCCTCCGCTACCGGCCGCTCACCCGGAGAACAGACAACAACCTCCTGAAGCTGTGGATATAAACGGTATGTTTGATAAAGGGACCAAGGGGGTCCAAGGGAGCCTGTAAGTCGTACGCATGGCTGGGGCAGCTGGTAAATCGCGCAGAGACATCTGGCGTGCAGCACAGTCCCTGGGGAAGGGTACCCTGGTGCGGTGAGGGTGGATTTGCTGACCAATAGGGGTGGCTGCTAGCGATCTTGGGAGTAGATCGAGCAAATCCAGGGTAACCGCTGTATCCCTATCGGGAGCCATAACGGACCTGTCCACGGAGGGTATAAGGGACAGGAACGGGTAAGCGGCCCTCACGTAATTACGTCTGGTTGGTTTTATCTTTTTCGCAGCTGTTACTTACAAAGCTGTTCAGACATAGCTTGACATGCACCTGTAGAATAGAGTCATTGTTTTGCTGTCCTGCTGCTATAGTGTCTGTCTTGTCATAAACCTTGCCTTCTGGCATAAATCTTGGTGTTTGGTGTGGTGTGCATGATGCGTGAATGAGTGATTGTGAAATTGAGTTATTGTACAGTGTCATTTGTTGTTTTGTTGTTATGGTATATCTGTCATAGAAACTTGGTGCTGTGTGTATGCTGTGTGTATGAGTGATTGTGCAACTAAGTTTATCGTAAACTGAGTGAAGAATCCTGATCCGTGGTCTCACGTCTCCACCAGGAGACTGGTTGGAAACAGACGGAAGAGATAAAATAAGTTCTGGTGAATGTTAGATGAGGGCTGGAATCAGTAACTTTGTAAAGGACTTAAGAGATTTATTACCATGTGTTGTTTGAATGATTTGAGTGTTTGAGTGAGTGAGACGCAGTTCGACTGCGAAGGGAGTGCGGGGTCCCACTCTGCAGTTCCGAATCTCTGCGAGGAGACCGGCCGGAGACGGACGAAGCGTATGACAAATTTATACTGCTTGTGAAAACTTCCTGTGCAAACCATCATTTGTGTTTGGTGTGGTCAGTGTGAGAGAAACTGAGTGGGAGAACTCCTGTCTGTCACACAGGAGATGGGTTTGATTCACAAAGGGACTCACTGCTCTGAGGGGCACTGATTTATTGGTATTGACTTTGGATATTGTTACAAGGAACTGTGTTTTGAAAATTGATTTGAATTTGACAAACTGTTTGTGGGAGTGAAACGAGTTAACTCTGGTGTGAGGAGTGAGTGACTGAGCCGCAGCATGTCTGTGTGAGAAGGAGAAAAATACCCACTAGAAATTTACGGTTTGTTTTTGTTTGGTGTAATCAGTTTTGAACTGAGAATATATTAGAAAAAAACCAAAAAAAAAAAAAAAAAAGAAAAAAATTAACCCAAAAAAACCCCCCAAGTCCATATAATTCTTGTTAGTATTGCTGGAGAAACCTTAACTTGTGATTTGTAAAGTAGAAAGAATATTAGAGGTGGAAAAAAGCTAAACTGGTGGTTTCAAATTATAGTAAAAATCAAGCATTACATATGTTGTTGCTCCCCTGTCCCAAAATCCAGGATCAGTGGAGAGATAAAAATTTCCAGGGCTTTGGAAGGGCAGGAGGTGCTTGGGCACCAATATGGTTAAAAGCAAACACTCCATTTTATTCAAGCAAGCTGCAGCCTTTTACACCTTCAAGGAAGACAGCTGATTCACACGGATAGCTAGTTCTCATACAGATAGGTAGGGGCCAAGAAAAGGGGGGAACCAGCTGCACAGTATCAAAATCCCGTTGCTACTTTGGAATGTAAGAGCTCCTGTTACAGCCTTGATTCCCATGCTTATTAGCTTCTTATCAGTGCTCCTGCTCAAGCTGCTGTTAGGAAATGTAAAAATGGCCTTGATCAATTAGCCGGTCATCCCCACAGACACAGAGCCTGGGTGAAGTTTGAGTGCTTAACCTGTCATCAAGTACAAGGCTGCCAGAGTAGCCGACAGTGTCAGTGTCCTGCATGCATCACTATTTTGTGGCTGGAAATTAGGGATAACAACCTTGTGGGAAATATTGGAAGATAGGTGGGAGAGGGATTGTTGAACAGGGTTGATGACTCATCTTAGCACATTGGAAAGATATTGTGGAAAAAGGAGAGCAAAAAGACTCTCATCAAATATTGTAATCAGTGGTGTCTGCTTTATAAACTAAACAGCAGGGGAAAATGGCCGTTGAATGGAACTCTAAATTATAACACCCTATTACAATTGATGTTATTTCTAAGAAGAGAAGGAAAATGGGATGAAGTTACATATCTAGATATGTTTTATACCCTCCAAAACTATCCAGAGTGGCAAAGGGAGTACAGATTAGTCCCACCACAAGATCCTATGGTACTCACACTCAAGAGGGAGAATAAAATAAAAAAAAAAAAACAAAAACAAAAACCAAAAACCAAACCCCAAAGGTAAACTGAAGCAGTGTTGCTCAGCGTGCAGTATAGGGCAGAGGTGTACCAGACCTGATAAAATTTACCAGGTACCAGAACAGGATCTAAACAATATTTTTAAGCCTCCCCCTCGGCTGCAGGAGCAGGATGAGGACTCGGATGGAGCTTATACTTCTCAGGACAGCCCTGTATCCTCAAGAACTCGAAAGAAACCTGTTTTACAAGCACCTCTTTGAGAGGCGGTAGGACCGGACAGTGGAACCATGTTAATTAAGGTACCTTTTTCCACTATGGATTTAGAGGTTTGGAAGAAGGTAGCCCGGGAATATCGATCTGATCCAGTTGGTGTCACGGAACACTTTATAATAAGACAATATAACCCCGATTGGAATGACATTCAATTGTTATTAGAACATTTGACTGAGACAGAAAGACGGTTAATTTTGAGGGTTGCAGGAGATTTGGCTGAAGGTTACTATAAAATTAGGGGAGATGACACTAAGGAATTCCTCCCTCTTCAAGACCCAAAATGGGATCAGCTCATATGGAAAGGTTAAAGGCATTCCAGGAGTGGATTGCTAAGGGGATGGAAAGAGCTATCCCCAAAACTATAAACTGGTCAGCCCTATATGCAGTAAAACAGGGCCCTTCTGAGTCCCCGTCTGAATTCCTGGACCGACTGAGGGATGTGATGCGCCGCAGCACACCATTGGATCCTGGATCAGAGGTAGGGATACAGCATTTAGTGTCTCTATTTCTGGGGCAGTGCGCAGGGGATATCAGGCGCAAACTTCAAAAATTACATCCCACAGAAAGTCGTGATCTGGAGGTTTTGCTGGAAGAAGCGTGGAGAATATTTAGTAACAGAGAGGAAGATTGCAAACAAAACCAGAAGAGGGTACTAGCAGTAGTAAGAAATAATGAACTCCAAAGATTTAAAACCAAACCAATTCAGGGGTTAACACCTCTGAGTAGAGATCAGTGTGCCATATGCAGGAAAAAGGGACATTGGAAGAACGAGTGCCCTGAGCACCAAAAGGACACTAGAAGGCACAACAACCCAAGGAACACGATAGCTCAGGTGGAAACAGAAAAATGACTAACCGACCTGAGCGATCCCCTGATAAAAATAGAGCTCAGGGAAGAACAAAAGGAAGTTGAATTTCTCGTAGATACAGGAGCGACTTACTCGGTTTTTAATCCAGCCTTAATGCCTTTGGAAAATATTTATGTTTCAGTGAAGGGTGCAACTGGCCAGGCTGAGAAGGCCTACTTTTGTAAACCTTTAAAATATAAATTGGGTAAACAAATAGGGGTCCACAGATTTTTATATATGCCAAATTCTCCAAAGCCCCTCCTTGGTAGGGACTTGTTAGAACAATTGGAAGCAATAATTAAATTTAAGCAAGGGGAAGTTACTCTGGAGGTAAATGATCACCAATACGTTCAAGTCATGAGTTTATCCTTAATGGACATTTCTGTAGATAGAGAAATTGACACAAGAGTTGATGATCAAGTGTACCCTGGAGTCTGGGCAACTGATGTACCAGGGCGGGCAAAGAGAGCATCACCAATACTGATCAAAAGGAAGGACAGAGTGCAGTAAGAATTAAACAATACCCATTGAAAAGGGAGGACAGGGAAGGAATTGGTCTAATTATAGAACGATTCATAGAACTCGGACTACTAAGGGACTGTGAATCGGAATTCAGTACACCTATCCTCCCAGTTAGGAAACCCGATGGGTCCTATAGAATAGTCCAAGATTTAAGAGCCATCAACAAAATAACTGAAGACCTATACCCAGTAGTAGCTAATCCATAAACCCTACTAACCACATTAACCCCAGATTTAGCCTGGTTCACAGTCTTGGATTTGAAGGATGCTTTCTTTTGCCTCCCTCTACATGAAGCCAGACAGAAAATTTTTGCGTTTGAGTGGGAAAATCCTAAAAGCGGTCGAAAGACCCAGCTCACATGGACGGTGTTGCCACAGGGGTTCAAAAACAGCCCCACACTTTTCGGGAATCAGTTAGCCAAGGACCTGGAGTCATGGGAACCACCATCGGAGGAAGGGAAAGTTCTACAGTACGTAGATGATCTTCTCGTCGCGACCAAAACTGAAGAATCCTGTGTCATCTGGACTGTGAGTCTGTTAAATTTCCTGGGATTGCAGGGGTACCGAGTTTCTAAGAAAAAGGCACAGGTTGTGTTACAACAGGTCACATACCTAGGGTACGAGATCAGCGCTGGACAGCGGGTCCTAGGACAAGCTCGGAAAGAGGCCATATGCCAGACCCCCGACCACAAACTGTAAAGGAACTAAGGACATTCTTAGGCATGACGGGGTGGTGTCGACTCTGGATATGTGTCTACAGTCTGCTTGTTAAGCCATTATATTCTTTAATGACAACCAACCAAAAGGATCTCCAGTGGGATGACGAGTCGGATCAAAGTTTTCACCAGCTAAAGACAGCCTTGATGTCAGCACCAGCTCTGGGACTTCCTGATGTAAGTAAGCCATTTTTCTTATTCTCCCATGAAAAACAGGGGATAGCATTAGGAGTACTGGCACAGGAGTTAGAACCACACAGACGGGCAGTAGCATACTTCTCCAAGCAACTGGACACTGCGGCAAAAGGATGGCCCGGTAGTTTGAGAGCAGTAGCAGCTGTTATTCTAAACATTCAAGAAGCCTGAAAATTCACCCTCGGCCAGAAAATGATTGTCCTAGTATCTCACATGGTATCAGCGGTTCTTGAGGCGAAAGGAGGACATTGGCTCTCACCACAGAGATTCCTGAAATATCAAGCTATAATGGTTGAACAAGATGATGTTGAGATTGTGACCACAAACATCATTAACCCGGCTTCATTCCTAGAAGGGAACACTAGAGAACAAGTGAGTCACGATTGTTTGGAAACAATTGAGGCCACATACTCTAGCCACATGGATCCTAAAGATATTCCCATCAAAGGAGCCGAACATCTGTTCACCGATGGAAGCAGCTACGTGCTAAATGGAAAACGATATTCTGGATATGCTGTCACCACCTCTGAAAGGGTAACAGAATCTGGACCACTACCAGCTGATGTCTCAGCCCAGAAGGCCGAGATTATAGCTCTTACCAGAGCACTGGAAAGAGCTCAAGGAAAAGTTATAAACATCTGGACTGACTCTAAATATGCCTTTGGAGTGGTGCATGCTCATGGGGCAATCTGGAAAGAAAGAGGATTGTTAAGTTCACAGGGAAAAACCATTAAGCATGCAGAAGAAATCTTGAAGCTCTTGAACGCAGTCCTACTCCCTGAAAGGGTGGCAATTATGCACATCAAGGCACACCAGAAGGTGGGCACAGAATTGGAAAAAGGGAATGAGCTGGCAGACAGGGAGGCAAAACAAGCAGCCAGAGGACCTGATACAGTAGAAGGCGCATTAATACCTGATGGGCAAGTGTCTTTAGAAGGTAAACCAGAGTATACAAAAGAAGATCGTAAGCTTATTAATGACGTGAGGGGATCATATAATGAGGAAGGGTGGGCTATCACTTCTCATGGGAGGATAGTGATTCCTTCCTGCATGATATGGTCAGTAGTTCATGAAGAACATAGAAAAAGGCACTGGGGGGCAGAGGCTTTATATAAAGACCTCATTAAAAACATAATTGCACGAAACTTATACACTACAGTCAAACAGGTAACTCAACAATGTGATCTTTGCCTCCAGACTAATCCCAAAATTGTGAAAGGGTTGAAATTAGGAAAAATTGGAAAAGGGAATGGCCCAGGACAGCATTGGCAAATCGATTTCACAGAATTCCCTAGAAAAGGGGGGTATAGATACCTGTTGGTACTAACAGATACCTTCTCAGGCTGGCCTGAAGCCTTCCCGTGCAAAACTGCTAAGGCCCGGGAGGTAACCAAAGTATTGTTCCAAGAGATAATACCCAGGTTTGGAGTTCCTGCAATAATATCTTCAGATAGGGGACCACATTTTGTATCTAAAATAATAAAACAGACTAGTCACCATCTAGGAATAGATTGGCAATTGCATACCCCATACCGACCACAATCAAGCGGCCAGGTGGAGAAAATGAATCATTTAATAAAAAAAAAGATTGTTAAATTAGGACAGGAAACAGATTTAGCCTGGCCACAGTCGTTGTCACTAGCCCTTATTGGAATACAAACCAGACCCAGAGCAAGAGAAGGGCTTAGTCCCTTCGAAATTTTGTATGGACGACCTTATGGGGTGCAAAACAGAATGTCTTCACGAATTGGTGAAGAAACAATGACTTCCTATATGGTGGCACTTAACAAACAACTAAAGAAAATTGAAAAGCATGTAATGGGGACACGTAGTAGAGGTTTGGATGAGCCTGTTCATAACATACAACCAGGAGACTATGTATATGTTAAGTCTTTTACAGAAAGAACCTTGGAACCACAGTGGACCGGACCTTATCAAGTCCTTCTTACAACTTACACGGCGGTCAAGGTTGAGGGACTGAGCTCCTGGATTCACCACACCCGGGTCAAAAGGACCCCTACAACTCCATGGAAAGTGACTTCAGATAACGAGGGACTGAAACTTAAACTCGTTCGGGCAAATAAGAGCAGAAACAATGTGGGTAACAAGTAAGTGAACCAGAGGTTAGGGGTTTGAGCTACCAAAGAAAGTTTAGGTCAGTAACCAATCCAGGCTCAGAATGAGCTGCACTAAGTTGAAAATATTAATCTGCTTCAGCATCTTTTCTATAGCTTATAACCAAACGCTTACAGATTGGCCTTGGAACTATGCTCAGAAAGACTTCACTGTGATGGGGGAAAATGTGGATCCCAGAACAAAAATAGCCACAGTAATCTTTACAGAAGGTGACGTGTATCAAGGGAAATGGGATAAAGATGAAGATGAATTAACCCAAATATGGGGAAGAATAGGAGAGAGAATAACAATAGGATGTCGGGCATACCATGAGGAAAAGAAGGCCATGGTCTCAGGAGACACTATGATTGGAGTAAGAAGATTACCGTTCTCATATAAATTTGGAGAATCATGTCAAAGAAAATCAATCTGTTGGTTCAACCACACTCTAACTGAACCTGTCATCCTAACCTGTCTATGGCAAGAGACAGAAGGGCAGGTATTGTTGTTTAACAGAATAAAAATAAACATACTACCACTGTAACTGTGACAACAACTACCGAACATCCTGAAACGGAGTTTAGAGATAGGATAAACTTTCAGCATACAAGGCGAGAGTAGGCGGGTACAGGTAATTAATATGTACAGGCATGGAATGAATATTCATTATTATGTTGTATAAATAAACGGACGGCTTGCTGCGTGGGGTGTGCGTGTTTGTGGCAGAGCGATCCCCTGCTCACCCAGCGCTGAATAAACATACGTACTTTGTAACTTGCCAGTTGTAGAGTCTATTTTCCACACATCAACTCTACCACCTCCCTGCTAAACAATGCAGAAATGCACTTCTCTAAACGACCCTCTTTACTGCTTTTTCTCTTGCTTTTGCATCTTGTCTCCAACAAGCATAACTATTTCTTTTCCAGGGCTGCTTTTCCACTTCCCACAGTAACAACAGATCTCACCAGAGCAAGTTAAAACAAATTTGTAATAAGCATTTGTTACATTAGCTTAACAGTCCCTGGTCATAATGGGGATTGAATTGCTGTCAGAGCTGTGCTTATTCTCACAGTTGTAGGATGTACAATCTTGCTTGCCATATATATTTCCTGTGGTGCTCTTTATCACCTCTGGGACCTGGACTGAGATGATCCTTTTGATGTGCTGTGTTATAAGCACTAGGTTATAAGATCACTGGTTGTAAGACTAGTCTAGTATATGTACTCAGCATTGATGTCACCTCCATGGTTGGGGAGACGTCCTGCAGAAACTTAATACACTCCTCTTGTCAGAAAGCCAGTCTGTGAGGGAGACAAGGGGGACACTTGGCCTTGTGGAAAATGCTGGGAAATGTTGCTTTTGCAAACTGCCTTTTTCGGGCATTGAGGACAATGAGTGGTTAAACTGTGACTCAGGACATGGGGTGGAACTTGAGCATTGTCTGCCTCAGTCCCACAAGCAGGTGTGGGCACGGCAATCGACAAACAATCAAGCCCCACTATTCAGGGCTTCAATGGGCCCCGACAAAACCAGACTGGCAACAGATAAGGGCTATGTAAGATAACTTAGTAAACTCATAAATATTCATTTTCTTCACCAATGGGAAGCAGGAACCTGCCAGACATGCAATGTGTATTATATTATGTACTATTGTGAATAAGGCGCCTTGGTTGAACCTGTAAACCTTTGAAATAGCTAATCCATAGGTAAAGAGGGGAGGGATTTCGCACGGGGATATGGTATAAAAATGCTACAAACTCTGACCAAAAGTGTGCCTGCTTTTTGGATCACCTGCTCTTGCATGAACGTATAATAAATTACTGCTTCACTAACGTGTCTACCTTGAGTCCTTTCTTAGGACCTTTGGCATTTCTAACAGCCTCACTCTTTCACCTTCTCCTTCTCCTCCTGGCCACTTACAACAGCTCTTGAGTATGTTAAATATCCTGGGATGTTCAAACCAGCATGTTCCTACTGCTATGCCTCCTGAATGTGTTTCAGGTCTTGTTTAGGGTTAAACAACTATTAAGAATACCACCCAGACATTTGCCCCTTGGCTAGACAGTCATGGATGGCATAGCATGTGGGGGCATATGGGGAGCACCCAGGGCAGTGGGCACCTCCAGTGTTTTGGAAATTAACCCCAGAACAACTGCAGAATCCTGAAAAAACACTAGAATATTTGGAAAAGGTATGCCATCACCCTGGCAATTCCAGAGAGACACCAATCACACCAATGTGCTGAGGCCTGGCCCATGCCCACCACACTATTCAGTTCCCTCAATAGGAAAAAAAGGTCTTTGGATCTGACAAAAAAATGACAGGCACTGTGGCTACTGCAACATGTGCTGCAGCTGAACCAGAGAAGCAACCTGTGACGTATCACTCACCCCCATACACAAGAAGAAATACTGAAAGGGACAGCTTGATTAATAATGGAAGAAAATCTTATTAAGGGAAGAAGTGGATGAGGCACACTACAAACACAGGAGTGAGCTCAGAGATAGGAGAAAATATTTCAGCTGCCTTTCAGGTGAGCACACCACCTGGCTACTCCAATGCTAGGATAAGAGGACGAGTGTTGTTATGACAAAAGCACAGGACCCATCACTTCATCATGTTGAACTTCATCCCACTGGACTCTACCCATCGATTCAACCTGTCCAGGTCCCTCTGGAGGGCCTTACTAGTCTCCGGCAGATCGACACTTCCCCAAAACTGGGTGCCGTATGTAAACTTACTGAGGGTGCGCTCAATTGCCTCATCCAAATCACCAGTAAAGATATTAAAAAAGGATGGGCCTCAGTACCGACGCCTGGGGAACACCACTTGTGACCAGTCACCAGTTGGATTTAACTCCATTCACCACCACTCTCTGGGCCCAGCCACCCAGCCAGTTTTTAGCCCAGCAAAGAGTGCAGCTGTCCAAGCCCTGGCCTGCTAGCTTCTCCAGGAGAATACTGTGGGAGACCGTTTCAAAGGTTTTACTGAGGGCAACAGAAACTGGGGAGAAGGGACAGGTGGCAGGGGGAGATCACGACCACCCACCTAGTTCAAGGCCTATGCAAATGACACCCTCCCCCCAATACCACCACCTTCAAGGAGCATGCCTATTAATTTGACTATGCTTGACCAATAGGTGATGACGCATGTGATATATGTCCATCTGATTTGTGTTAATATGGAATAATGTTGGGGCCACATAATAAAATATGACATTCCTATACCCTTGTATGGCCAGGGGCAGGTTTATGTAAATAGTTTCTGAAATAAGTGCCTTACCTTTCCAGGGCACATTGTGAGGAGCTGTAAGGGTCATAGGCAATGGCTCTCCCTAAGAGTCCCTCAGTGCCAGCTGGAGTTCAGTCAGCACCCAGTCCCATCCAGTCTCTCACAAGGTCCCATCTGGGTCACCAAAACTGCTAGTGGTCGCAAACATGAAGAACTTATCTATACAAAGCAGATAAGCAGGCACTTCTTTATTTAAGCACTGGGAAACACGGGGGATAGCTCCACCAAAGATGTGCTCTGGAGTTAGTTACAAATCACAGTATATTTATACATTTTTTTCAACAGATTCATTGCTTAAAATTCCATGGAATGCTCACTTCTTAATTTGACCTTTAACATGATTGGCTTTTAATTGATTCACCTTATCCATATTCTTCTTCTACAAAAATCATCGGTTATCTTTAATGATTGTTTTAAATACAAAGAGGGGAGGGTGATGATTAGCATATTCATGTTATTTCCTAGAAATCATTATCACATGCATATGTCCTAACCCACTCGTAGTTGTGTTGAGTGGAGGTCGTTTGGTGATTGATAGTCTTCCTCACTGTGTCCACTGTTTGATCCCTATTCTTTTGCATGATCATCTCATCTCATCTCATCTCATCTCATCTCATCTCATCTCATCTTTCAGCTAATTCTCCAGATCCTAACCATTCTTACTGGAGACAGGCACTCCCTGTACCTGGTACATACTCTCACCAAAGTACAGAACTCTCAGCATACACTGTCCTGCCCTGGCATAGTTGCTATAATTTCCTAAAACCAAACTATTTCATTGGGGTAACCATAACACTTCTAAGCCTTTCTATTTTATCTTTCAGCCTTTCAAGCTCATCTTGCAGCTGTGCCACTTGGCCAAGCAGGTCATCTACCTGCTCACACCACACACAGCTGTACTCATAGCTGCTCCCTGCTACCAGTGAGAGGCTTTGGCATTCCCTACAGCCTGTGACCTACTCAGCCTGGGTTCCCACATCCATTTCAGATCCTGTCAGGAGCTTGATCCTCTTTGGTGTGAGGCCATTGTTCTTTGACTGAGCTGGTAATTTAGTTATGTATTTATTTTTAGTGCCCTGGCCACTAATCAGTTGCTAATCAACTTACTCTTACACCCATTCACAGCTTGTTTGCTCCACCTCACTGCACTCCCTCCAGGCTGTTTTTAAGGGAAGGGTGTGGGCTCAGTGAGTGGCCATAGTTGTGTTTACACCTTGTTAGATGCTGTTGTCACCTACATGATGACAGTAGCCCACCCACAAGCTGACTGTCCCAGCACAAGCTAGGCTGTCTTCACCACAATTCCTTTCCCCAGTGTGGAGGTATCTGCTCTGGAACTGGTCTCCTCAGTGAGTGACCATTGGTGTGTTAACTCCTTGTTCAGATGTGCCAACATCGATTTGTAACAACCTGCATGAGCAGGTAGCTAAAGGTCCAAAGGAAGTCAAGTGCACATGGCTCACATGACAGAAATTTGTATGGAGCACACCATGGTTATACACAACTCATTGGCAGCAATGACCTGTAAAGGCAGAGGGGGACAAACTGGATGAACTGGCTCACCAACTCTGGCAATAAGAAGAAAGTCTTTCCCCCTCCCTACAGGTTTGTGTCTCAGCTGTGGAAAACTGAGAAACTCTCACAGGGGTTCCAGCAGTTCAAAGAGGATAAGTTCTACTCCTCACCTGTACCATTATCTCAGCTACTAGGAGAAAGAGTTCCTCTGCTCGAGAGAGGATACAGAGGATACCTGGTGTCTGTAGACCTCCATTCAGCTGGCAGCAGCGTTCCCTGTGGAAAAGATGGAGGGGATGCCACAGGGTAACAGGAGCTGTTTACAGCCAGGTGGCTAGGAGTGCCTCCTGACTGGCTGCTGGCATCTGGTGACTCTTTGGGGGATTTAATGAAATGTTCTAAAGTTGTAATATCCCCACACCAAAACCCTCGAACTCTATCAGTGCTCTGCAGAGTGGGTACTCTGGTTTCACAAATGTCCACTGCATAATGTAGCCCAGGCAGAACTGGTAGCAACATGGTATTGCATAGGCAATGTTAATTCCACTGTTGTGACAGTTGGGGCAGCTCCACTTGTCCTCTATGGAACTGTCTGGGCTCTCCAGTGGGTCAGCTGAAGCTGAGGATGAAAAGATGCTCCCCATCACAGATGCTGCAGCTGCCGAAGGGTGTTACACGCTGCAAAATGCAGAGGCTGTGGTCACTTGCTGTCCTGCACAGGGCAGGGAAGGAAGAGATGCCCAAGCCCCTCAAGGAGGACACCCTCCCAGCTCCCTGAGCCCCTGCTCCCTGAGCTCAAGCTCCTGCCCCACGGCCTCCTCTGGGAAACCTTTTCCCAAACGGCTCACCTGCCCTGCTACAAGTTCATCCTGTGGTGCCTGGCTGCCTGACCCAGACAGGGCCGGGGAAACTCAGAGGACAGCTCTGGGATGGGCAGTAAGAGCTGCTGATGGCAGCCCCCAAAGCACCTCACAGGCACGCTTGACAGGAGGCCAGGCACAAGCTAGTTGGGGGCCAGCCTCTGACATCACCCCAACTTAAGCAGCAGGGGATGTGATGTCTTTGCTGGGCGACGTCTCAGGCCACTGAGCAGTTAGAATCATAGAACCATAGAATCTCCTGATAAGGCTCATTGAGTTCAGCTGCCGGCTCCACACAGGGTCAGCCAAGTCAGAGCATGGGACTGAGTTCATTGTCCAGATGCTTCCTGAACTCAGTCAAGCTGGGTGCTGTGACCCCTCCCCTGGGGAGCCTGTTCCAGTGCTCAACCTCCCTCTCAGTAAAGAGCCTCTTCCTGACATCCAACCTAAACCTCCCCTGTCGCAGCTTCATGCCGTTCCCTGAGATTCTATCACTGGTCCCCAAAGAGAGGAGATTGGTGCCTGCCCCTTTGTTCCCCCTCATCAGGAAGCCACAGACCACAATGAGGTCTCCCTTCAGCCTCCTCTTCTCCAGGCTGCACAAACCAAGGGACTTCAGCCTCTCCTTGTACACCTTCCCCTCCAGACCCCTCACCATCCTTGTTGGCCTCCTCTGGACACTCTCCAGTTTTGTGTCCCTCTTGTACTGTACAACCCAAGGCAGCAGACAAGACCTTGCTGTGACCCTGGCTGGAGTGATTTACAGCTCCTTGCAAATGGCAGGCGAAGCAGCTTTGATAGTACAGTGAGAAGAACAGAGACCTTCCTTCCTTGGGTGGCCCAGCCAGTGGCCCACACCAGCGCATGGGGGATGACTGCAGCTCAATGTTGGGATAGGCTTGCTCCGTGTTTTTGACAGGTCTGACCAAGATTTTGCTTGTGTGCCTCTTTTTCCATTATATGTCCATTCTTAATGTTGTTTTGGAATGGGATGAGAGCAATGGAGGGCTTTCACACAGCTAATGACACCATCATTAAAACATGGATGTATCTGAATATACAACTAATAATACTGGAAAAGGGAAGGGAAGGAACCTGGAATTATGATGTCTTTTTAAAGGTTCCACAGACATTTAGGGTTTTTATAACTCATTGTCGCAGTTTTGCATAGTTGGCTACTGAGAGAGAGGGCCAGGTGCTACAGAAAATGGCTGCTAGAGTCTTCTGCAGGCCTGCTTATAGTGCCTCTGAGAATCACATATAGGAGACAAAGACTCCAGCAGAACAGGGAGTGCCAGGAATACCGCAATTTTGGCCAAGAGCATTGAAATACTTACTTGCATATAAATGTAAGCAGTTGACAGACACAAAAGGCCGGGAAGGCTGGGGGAGGAGGTGCCCAGGTACCCAGGTGAGAGATTGCCCCTGCAGCCTGAGCTGAAGCACATGGAGTAGCCGGAGGAAAGGACCCATGGAGGAGGCAGAGACCCGACCTGCCCAGTGGAGAGGCTCGGCTCCACGCTGGATGGAGCCGGTGGAGACATAGAGAAGATGCCGGGACTTACGCTGGGATGAGCCCCTGCCAGCACAAGCGACCTACAGAGATGAGCCAAACAGGTTTGCTGGAGGAGGCATCATAGCTCCGTGGAGGACTGGGACTGAGAGACACGGTGATTGATTGCTGCCTGCCATAGCAGAGATGAAGCCCGGTGGGAAGAGATTTGCCTTGGAGAAAGTTTGTGGAGGACTGGCTCTCGTGGGTGAGATCCTACGGTGCAGCAGGGGGAGGCTGTGTGGAATGGATGCCCCCATCCCGGCCGAGAAGGAAACCATCTTGCAAGGGACTGACCGAAGCCCTCATCTCCTAGTCCCTGCCCCCCTGTCCTGTGCTGCGAGCAGGAGAGGGGAAGAATGGAGCAAAATCATGGCTGAAAGGGAAGTCTGCTTTAGAATGGAGGGGTGGGGGGAAGGTGTTACCGAGACCCCCATTTCCCCAGTCCCTGCCCTTCCTGGGCTGCGACTGGGAGGGAAGAAGGGAGCAAACTTCTAACTAAAGCCTGCTAAGGAGGGAGTGGTGGGGGGTAAAGTGTTTGCCTGGTTTGCATTTGTTTCAAGATTGTTGGTTGCACTCCTGACTCTGGTTCTTTTTCACTGTTTCTCTTTAGTGTAGTGTAATAAATTAGAGAACTTTCTCTTCAGCACTCTGTTGAGTCTGTTTTGCCCGCATCATTAACGAGTTTGCCTCTTGAGCCGCCCAATTATATTATTTCTCCCCTGTCCAACTGAGAAGGGGAGTAACAGACTGGTTTTGGTGGGCATCTGGCCTTTGGCCAGGGCTCAACCACCACACTCATACACGTTTCAACTTAATCAAACTGAAGGGGCTTTCATTCACTCGGAAATGAAGGTATAAACAGCTGAAGATTCCCAGCACAGTATCCTTCCAATGCTTAAGTCTTGATATGGTTAGGACAACTTTTCATAACAAGGAGGTGAGACGGAAGAAGACAAGTATATCAGTGCATGTGAAACTGCAGAAAGCATTTGTAGATTTGCAGATTTGTTCAGAGGCGTAGATATGGGAGTTCTGAGGATGTTCTTTTCATTTTAGATCTGCTCTCAGGATGGAAACCTGTCTTGGTAAACACACAGATGAAACAGCTTGTGCTAAACAAATTGCAAAGAGTTGGCTTTTTATTTCCCTACCAGTAGAGAACAGCAAGGGAAGGGCTCTACTGGGCAAGCAATGCACACAGCCCTACAGAAAGAAGTAATGTCCTTGTGCCCATCACTCAGTGAGCAATTGTGTGGTGCTGAGCAATTGTGTGGTGCTCAGCTGCAGGCTGGTGTTTCATAAATGAGTCCCCTTGTCAGTTCTTCCTGGGGTGCCATGTTGCCGTAAGACTTTCTTCTCAAGGCCCAGGATTGTGTTCATGGTGGTGCCAAGGAACATGGGGTATGTTTCCCACCATCTAGGAGTTCCTTCCACCATTGTAAGCACATGGCACTTGGTCTGGTGGGTTTGTGGGAATGTAATATAATCAATCTGCCAGGCCTCCCTATATTTATATTTCAGCCAAATAGGCTGAAAAACTGTTGCCTTGTTTAATCATCACAGCAGATATTTCATATTCATGGCTGACCTGTGCAATATCGTCCATAGTTAAGTTCACCCCTCAACCACAAGCCTATCTATATGTTTCATCTCTTCCCTGATGGCCTGAGGCATTGGGATCATGGGCCCATCAAGCTATCAAAAATTCACCTCTATGTTGCAAGTCACTATCTACCTAAGCCAGTCCAATCTTAGCAGCCTGATCCACCTGCTGGTTGTTCTGATGTTCTTTAGTACCGACTCTGGGGTACACAGGCATTTCTATGATGCTCCCAGTTACTCTGCTTCCATTGCTGTAATGACCCCCACAGAGCATGTGCCACCACCCATGAGTCAGTACAGAGGTAAAGCATCAGCCACTTCTCTCATTGTCGCAGTTTGCTGTAGCTGTGCTGCTGAGATGTCTTTTGCAAAGCAGCAGTTACAGTTTGGTGAGTTCCCAACAGTAAACAAGAGCTAATTCAAGGCCAAAGTCACTTTTGACCAATCCCAGAAGGATTCATAGCGCCTCTGTGAATCACATATTGGAGGAAAAAACCTCCTGGCTGGTGCACTTTGCCACCGGAATGCAGAGTGGGAAGATGTGACCAGCTGCAGCGATAGCCAAGGCCAGGCTCTGAAGGAGAGGGGGGAAGGAATGTGGAAAGTTTCCCCTGCAGCTCGTGGAGAAGACCATGGTGAAGCGGGTTGTCCCCTCACAGCCCATGGATGAGGATGGGGAGCAGAGACATCTACGCCCTGTGAAGAGATTGGTCCACGCCTCAGCAGGTTTGCCAGGGGACTTGTGAATTTTGCCAGGGGACTTGTGAATTTTGCCAGGGGACTTGTGAATTTTGCAGAGGAGCCCGGGGGCTCAAATGTCGAAACCATATGGAAAGAAGTCCTGCTGAGAGGCCTGTGGTGAGGAGATGACTCCCCGATGGAGAGGACTCACGCTGCAGAAGTTCGTGGATACGATTTCTGGCGTGGGTGGGACCCCACGGCGCTGTAAGGGAAGAGTGTGTGTGTGTGTGTGGAATGCCCCCCCCCAGCTGAGACAGAAGACAACTCGGGCAAAACGGACTGAAACCCCCCACTCCCCATTCCCTGCCCCTCCTGGTGCTGCGACGGGAGGGAAGAAGGGAGTAAAATGGTGATGAAGTTTGAGTTTGCTAAGAAGGGGAGGGGTGGGGGGAAGGCGCTTTAAGACCTGGCCGCTTCTCACTCTTATCTCGTTCCTGTTCACTGGGTGTATTAGTCGTAGTTGTAATAAATCCCTTTTCTTTCCTTTATTCTGTGCTGAGTCTGTTTTGCCCATTGCACTAATTGGAGAGTGATCCCTCTGTCCTTATCTCAGGGCCTGAGCCCCCGAAAACATATTTTCTCCCCTTTTCAGCTGAAGGGGGAAGTGAGCGAGCAGCTTGGTGGGCATTTGGCTTCTAGCCAGGACCGAAACTACCACACTCATTCAGCAATGTCCAGAGACAGATTAGTGGCTTTCACCTCTGTAAACTGGCTCAATTCACCTTCTCCTTCAGCAGCTTCTGTAATTCACCCTGTATGACTCCATCTCCTCTCTTGTCCCACAATGAGATAGGACCTGTCACTGAACAGAGCATATTGCTTCTCCTTTTCTAATAGTGGGTGACTCCTCCCTGAGGTTGGGGCAGCACTGTTGCAAAGACAGCAGCATCTCCTCTACCCTGTACTGCCCTGGTTGCACAGGAGCTAGAGACAGTATGAGAGGAAGAGTGTGGCTGGCAGTGGCAGCATAAATGCTGACCCTGCACAGCCTGTGCTGCTATGAGCTGGATGAGAAAGAGGACGCTGACCTTGAGGAAAATAGAGCACTGCTGGGACATGGCATCATCAATGCAATAGTGCATCAGGGCAACAAAGGGGCTGCAGGACCAGAGGCCGTGGTGGCCTCCTGCCCAAGGTCTGGACAGGAGTCTTCTAAAGATGGCAGCATCTCCACAATCCCATGCTGCCCTGACTGCACCAGGAGCTGGAGGCAATATATGGGGCGCAGTGGTGGCTGGCAAGGAGTGTGGAGAGGAGCATCCTACACACGTCTGCAGTCCGCATGGGGAGGTCATGGTCCAGATGCTGCAGGCTGTGCTGGAGGAACATGCAGCACCTCTCGTCCATGGCCTCATCAACACCGTTGTGCGCCAATGCAGTCAGGAGGTCTGGAGCTTGCTGCAATCCCATGCAGCCACGGAGGAGGAGGACAACAACCCTTCAGTCAGCCCCAGCAGCTCCCAGCAGGGGATTCCCACCCTGCACTTAGCCTCCTCCAGCAGCTTGGCCAACTCTCAGGGGGGTACGAAGCCAGACAGCAGGGGCTCCCTCCACGGAGGTCCCAGCAGCCCCCACTCTGTGCCCACCCCTGCAGAGCAGGAGCAGCCCCAGGAGCAGCTGGGGGAAGTGGGAGGCAGAAGTCCCTCAGCCCTGGACTGCAGCCACAGGCTCTCCACTCCTGACCAGGACAGGGAATGCTTCCCTGGGGTCCCATCTGCCCTCGGAAGAGGAGGGCCCTCAGCCCCCAGCACTCTCACTGGTGGCACTAGTATACACTAGTGGCTGCCAGTGGCACTAGTAGGGCTTCACCTTCCATTAACTGAAGAAAAAGGAAATAAATTCTATTATTTTTTCCTGACACAGACCCTGGTTGTTGACATCTCTCCCTTCTCCTGGTGCCTCTCACACCCCACCATGGTGGCACCAGCATGCTGGGGATTGCGGCCATGGGACATGTCCCTCCTACATGAAATCCTGCTGCAGCTGCAGAGGATGCATTCCCTGCCAGGCTCATAGGATCTGATGAGTGATTTATCTGGCTTAGCAAATTCCAAACGGCACTGTGGCTTCAGCCAGGCTTTTAAGGTAAAGACTGCCAAAATGCCATGCAGCACTGAATCATTTCTTAAGCACACGGACAAAGACGTTCTTGCATTTCCCTTGTTCAGAGATGCTGTGTGCCTTCAAGCGCATCCCTCGGCACCTGTGTGGCTCCATTCCCATGGATGCATGTGCCTGCAGAGAGCGCCGGTCCTAACTTGCACCACTGAGCGAACAGCATGGAGCCTGCTGCTAGGGACAGTGGCGAGGTCGGGGTCGCTGTAGTCTTCTCCTAAGCGGCCATCTAACTCCGAAGCACTTCAAGGGATAGAGAGAGAGAGGGCGCTGTCGAGAAACAGAGTAACAGAACGGTGGAGTTCCCCTTCACTGACAAGCACCTCTCTGTGGGCTGCTGGCAGGAAGCACCGCAGCACTGCGCCTAGGCGAGGGGCTGGGCTGCCAAACAGCTTCTCATGGGCTGCTGCTGTGCAAGAACCCCAGACCCCTAACTACCATGCCAGGCCTCCCAGCTGATGTGCCAGGCCCCCAGCTGACACACCTCTCAGCCCACCCCGTTATGAACAGAATATGACATCCTATGGTATGGAATAGCCCTCTGGCTAGTTTGGGTGTGTCCTCTCCCAGCTTCTTGGGTGCCCCCTCCCTTCTCACTGGCAGGGCAGTCTGCAAAAGTTGACTTGGCTGCTTGGCAGCAGTGTGTTATCAGTATGATTCTCATCTGAACTCCCAAACACAGCTCTACAGCAGCTACCAGAAAGCTAGCTATCTCTATCCCAGCCAACACCAGCGCAGTTTAAAACAACTCCAGGAACTGATACCTATAAAATAGATTTTTCCAACTTTTCAGGAACAGAAATGTGTTTGGGTTAGTGCTTAGACACTGTTTAATTTAGGGTTAAATATCTTGCTTTGCTAACAAGTAGACCTTTGAAGATGAGCCTAAGAATTGATAAAGCACATGCTTTGCTAAAAAGTACCTTTGAAGAAGAGAGGAAAGACTGATAAAGAGGAACCATCCTGCCCTAGAAGACCCGATAGCTGGAGCACTGCCAGAAAGGCCTGAAGTCAATAAAAATCAGCAGTAACTAGGAGAGAAGTAAAGGTGACAGGGAAGTTTATGACTACCAACCCAACTCAAGGACTATGCAAAAGACACCCACCCACCTTCAAGGGGCATATGTGCTAATTTGAATATGCTTAACCAATAGGTGATGATGTGGTAATTACTAACCAGTTAGCATAAATTTATGTGGTTTTTTTAATCCTGTAAGAAAATAAATACATTGTAGATTCCATGTACTGTGGTGATAGCTTTCTGATTTAGCACCATCTCTGCATGGACTTGGAATAAATCAAATACTGCTGCTCTGCAGGTTTGTTGGTGTAATACACACTTTTGGTGTAATCCCACTTTTGGAACAACAGTTTTCTGTCAACCCAGATGGGACAGCACTCTACCTGACAAGTGGACCAACGACTCCAGAGCACACTGCCCTGTTGGTCAAGGACTGCACTGGTCCCTTTCTGCAGTCGGGTGATGTGGTGGTTTGACCCTGGCTGGAGGCCAGACACCCACCAAAGTTGCTCTATCACTCCCCTTTCCAGCTGGACAGGGGTGAAAATATATATTGAGAGGCTTAGGAGTTGAGATAAGGACAGGGAGAGCTCAGATACACCCATTGACTGAGAAAAATCTTACAGATGTAGGAGGTACTCCTTATGAAGTATTGGATATGGTAGCATCTATACTGTGGTCCTTGGGGAGACCAGGACAAGCCAAGAATGTGACCCTGGTAAACTCTAAAACTTATTTAACTGAAAGAATTAAGCAAGTATCTGTCTTCTGGAAGCGAGTCATATGTGATGCTTTCTAAATATGTAAGTCAGGGTCCTCATGTTCCAGTATTTTAAATTCTTCTTCCTTTTTTTTACTGCATGAATTTCAGGTATCTCTGTACACTGAATGTTGTCATGTTATTGCCCTGTCATTCAGTCCCATAAAGTCACTGCACACTTCTGCCAGCACACATCCTTACTTGCCTGTCATCCCGTAGTTGCTGGTTTCACTCTTCACCCCTTTTTTTCACAGGGTTACATTTAGGAATAGCCTAGTCCCTAGCACTGATCTCTGCAGAACTATACTGGCAACTTTCCTTCAGTGCAGGAGTTAACTATTAACTCACACTCCCCTCCCTATCTCCTATCTGTTAATTATTTATCAGACTGTACTATTAAATTGTTCTTTTAGGTTTAAGTATTCTTTTAGGGCATAATGTTTCTTTTGAAAGCCATTAGGGGACTTAGCCAAGAAGCCTTTTGGAAATCACTAGACTACATTAATTAGATATTCAGTGCTTATGGATCCTTTTCAAATAGCATCAACAGACCTGAAAGTCTTTAAAAAGCCTTTCCTAGATAAAGTAAACAAAATCAAAGTTTGCAGTGCATGAAAAAAAAAAAAGGTGTAGCATGAAGCAATCCAGTAGCAGGTGATGACAGTGTATGGTATGTAATCCAAAAATCACTCTTCAGGCAGCTGTATCACTGTGCTACTGTTAATTACTTCTAATAAAAGGTTTTAAACCTTAACTAAGGCAGAATAATTAATTTTGCAGGCTATGTAGTAATAACTCTACATAATAAACTGTTGACAGACAGTAGGGATTTAGTATCCTGTGGAGGCAATCTGTAAATATGCTCTGGTACAAGGGCCCAGTCACCTCCCTAGACCTACTGGCTGCACTATTTTTGATACAAGCCAGGATGCCACTGGCCTTCCTGGCCACCTGAGCACACTGCTGGCTCATATTCAGTCTGCAGTCAACCAACACCCCCAGGTCCTTCTCTGTCTGACAGCTGTCTAGCCAAAACTGTCCCTCAGCTTCTCTTCATAAAGAGGTGGTTTAGTCCCCTTATCATTCATCTTTATAGCCCTTTTTTGTATCCTCTCCAGTATTTCCCTGTCCTTCTTGAGCCAGGGAGCCCAGAACTGCACGCAATATTCCACATGAGGCCTCTCACCAGGGCAGAATAGAGGGGGAGGAGAACCTCCCTCAACCTGCTGGCCACACTTTTCTTGATACACCCCGATATGCCACTGGCTTTCTTGGCCATGAGGGCACATTGCTGGCTTCTGGCTAACTTCTTGTGCACCAGCACTCAGAAGTCTTTTTCCACAGAGCTGCTTCCCAGCAGGCCAGCCCCTAACCTGTACTGGTGCCTGGGATTATTCCTCCCTAGGTGCAGGACCCTACACTTGTTGAATTTAATGAGATTACTCTCTGCCCAGCTCTCCAGCCTGTCCAGATCTCACTGGATGGTGGCACAGGCTTCCAGCCTGTCAGCCACTCCTCCCAGCTTTGTATCATCAGTGAACTTGCTGAGGGTACACTCTGTCCCCTCTTGCAAGCCATTGATGAGTATATTGAACAGAGCTGGACCCAGGACTGACCCCTGAGGAACACCACTCTACAGACCTCCAACTAGACTCTGTGTCACTGATCACAAACCTCTGGGATCTCTCTTTCAGCCAATTTTCAGTCCACCCAACTGTCCATTCATCTAACCCACATTTCCTGAGCTTGTCTGTGAGGATGCTGTGGGAGATGGTGTCAAAAGCCTTGCTGAAGTCAAAGTAGACATCATCCACCGCTCCCCTTTTGTCTATCTGTCCAGTCATGCCCTTGTAGAAGACTATCAAGTTAGTCAGACATGACTTCCCCTTGGTGAATCCATGCTGATTTCTGACAACCTTCTTTTCCTCCACATGTTTTGAGATGACCCCCAGAATGAGCTGCTCCATCGTCTTTCCACAGATGGAGATAAGGCTGACTGGCCTGTAGTTTCCTAGGTCATTCTTCTTGCCCTTTTGGAAGGCTGGAGTGACACTGGCTTTCCTCCAATCTTCAGGCACCTTGCGGGTTCTCCAGGACCTTTCAAAGATGGTGGAGAGTGGCTTAGCAATGACTTCTGCCAGCTCCCTCAGCACTTGCCGTGCATCCCATCAGGATCCATGGACTGGTTACCCAGTTTATTTAGCCCCTCTCCCTTCCTTTGAAGTAGTTGTATACATGTGTAACTGCAACAATATTTTAACAAGCACTTTGGAAATTAGATGGCACCACTGGTATTTCTGACTGACCTGTCAGAACACAGGGTACGCATTTGTTTAGCACAAAGATTTTTATAAAACAAACAGCAACTTGTGGCATTGGGCTTGGAGGACAAAGCCTCAAGCACTGCTAGGTTAATAGCTAACAGGATGGAGCCTTTAGGCCATAGGAACAGGTGGCAACACTGAAATAAACAAAATTGCATGCTCCCTGCTGAGACAGGCGCCAGAAGAAGCCTCTTCTTTTGCTAAGGTATGCCTGCTGTCTAGTGAGGTTTTATAAGTTCTATTAGCATGATGAGATAAGGTTGCTGGTGTGACAGTAGACCGCTGACCAACCAGATGCAGCCCCACAAGCAGTGTATATACGAAAGGACCGATCTGTTTAAAGCACACAGTCCTCTGAGCATATTTAAAGGAATGATTTTATACAATAAATCGACTTTTGCTTGCATCAAGCTGTGTCCCGTCTCTCCATCACGGCAGCACCTGAAGTGCCTGTCTTAGATGCTAGAACACTGGAAAAAAAAAGTAATTTTGATCAGTTGTGAGACTGAAATGCTCTACTTACGGGCTGTATAGTGCTGATGGGGTGTCACAACATGACATGCTGTTGCGTGACTCAGTGATTCTTCTGAAACAGAAGGATCATTGGTATGATCATTTGTATGATTTGTATGAGCCTCAGTTACATTTCTATAACCTTGATATTTCTGAAATGGACAAAGAGATTTAATTATGATGGTCTTTTCTGATAAAGGATCGTGATCACAGTTAACTGAAATGAACCTAACGTTTCCTTTTCTTAGCCAAAAGAGAGCATTTGTCAGGACATGACACTTTACTTCGTATTTATCACTGTACCGCTGCCTGAGTTTAACAATGAACTATCAGTAAGATTAAGGCTACGTTACCCAACAACCACCCTGCTCCCCAGTAGACACATTAAACCCCAGTTTGGTTCCTAGTCAGGAAGAATGGAAGGTATCCCAAACGGGTGCATTTATTTGCAATCTCCCTAGTCTCAGCAGAAATGTTTGTAACTTTACAAATCGATTATAGACTTCCTTATGCCATTCATATTGGCTGCAGCATACATTTAAATACTGGTAAACATGTTGTACCAGCATTAGTAAGTTGGGTCTGTACGTTTTCAAGCTTTACCTGAGAGAACAGTAGCATACTCTGTGGGTTCTCATCCAAGTTATACAGTGTTGGGTTCTGGGTACAAATACCTAAACTTGGAAGCTGTGGAGAGACACAAAATGTAATACTGCTGGTAATGATGCAGGACAAGAATGTTTAAGACTTGAATTAATGGTGGTGAATAGAGTTTTATTACTAATAATAATTAATGATGGTGAATAGAGTTTTATTGGGCATCGGTGAAGGCAGAAATTTGTGTAGTGTGAGCAGTCCTTTATACTGCAGGTTCTGTGCCAAGACAGCAGGAAGCATTTCTAGCATGGTAACTTCCCGTTGGTGTGAAAATTATACAGGTTAAAGTCTACTGATAGAAACTGTGGCAAGCCAGAATTCTTTGCCAGTTAAAAGAGGGGCCCCGCTGATGTGAATGCTCTGGCTGCACAGGTGCAGAAAAGCAGAATGACTGGGATGGGTACAAAAATCTTCACTAAAGAGGGAACAGTCTGTATAAAAGTACTCCTTTCACGAGATAGGTGGGGTAGAAGGCAGGGTAAAGTTTCCTCACCTTCCCCTTCAGTTTGCAGGATCAGACCCGGGCTGAATATTGAATCAGTCACAAGCCATTCCCTGCCTGTTCTGGGCTACCGGAGTGATCACAAATTAAGACCAATAGAGTTAGAAAGACGCAGGGCATAGGTAGTGTCACTTTTTTATGTATTTAATGCTTATCTATTTAGTTTACATTTCTACAGCATGTTTCTGGAGTCCACATTTGACGAGTTTGAAGGTTTTACTGGAATTTCTACCTTCAAAAACTTGTTGTTTGGAAGTTTGAACCTTCTGAAAGAGGCTGTAGTGTGTATGTAGGAAATACCAGTGCTGTAGATAGAATTCCTACTGTACTGGTGCTGCTTTGTTCTCAGTCACAGATGTTTTATGTTGGCACAAAATACAAATAAACCCCAAAACGTTTAAAAAATATACACTGAATACACGTTGTACGGCTTCTGAAAATACTTGTGTGATATATCGGGGCGTGGCGCGGCGGGGGAACCCAGGAGCGAAGCAGGGATCCTCGCGTTCGTGGCACGCTGTGGAAGATGCTGGTGCGGCGTGCCGGTCTTCCCTGCGAACTGCAGCCGCGCCGGGGACACCACAAGCCCGTTCCGAAAGCGACAGGGCAAAGGGATTTTCGTTTGTCCCAGCAACTGCTCGGAAGTTCAGAGTTTCACTGGGACTCATGACTCACCGTACTCATCGATACCGCGGGGCCCCGGCACTCCTCACCGGCGGCCGCGCCCCGGGGCAGCGGGCGGGAAAGCGACCGCTCCCGCCGCGCCGGCTCCGCAAGGCCCGCCGCTCTCCGCCGGCCGGAAGCTCCCGCCTCCCCTGGCGAGGGCAGCTCGGGCGCCGCAGGTGAGGCCGCCGGGGCGGGGCGGTGCAGGTGCCGAGGGCTGCCTGCTGTCGGGGGTTCGGACGCGGAACGGGGTGTAGGGTGCTTCCCAGGCCGGGTTACCGACGCGCTGCGCCGCGGGGATCACCCCTGATCTTCCGCACCGACGGCGGCTGCGCTTGGGACTCGGCGGCGGCTTCCTCCCGTCGGGTGAATGAGAGGCGGCCGAGCGGGGCCGGGGAGCGCCTGACGCCGGGCCCAGCGCCAGCCATGTCGAGGAGCAACGGCTCGGAGGGCGGGCGGCCCGGCAGGTCCGTCCTGCCCCGTGGGGCCGGACTGGACTCCCCGCGCCCCCGGGACGCGGAGCCGGTGGCCGTCGATCCCTTGCCGCCGCCCCCGCTTCCCCTGCAGCCCCCTTCGGCCCCGGCGCCTACCCCGGGGACGACAGCCCCGGCCCGAGCGTGCCGGCCGAGCTCAAGCCGGTCCGGCGGTTCATCCCGGACTCGTGGAAGAACTTCTTTAGAGGGAAACGCAACGACTCCAGCTGGGACGGCACGGCCTCAGACATCAGGTACGTCTCGGACGGTGTCGAGTGCTCGCCGCCTCTGCCGCGGGGAGCCCAAGTCGGTGCCCGGCTCGTACAAGGATCCCTACGGAGGATCGGGTGGGAGCTACGACTCGCGGAAGGAGGCCGAAGCCATGCTTCCCGGGGACCCCTTCGGGTCGCTGGAGCACCACGCCGCCACCGGCCAGACGTACAGCGAGCGGGTGGAGGCTTACAACCAGCGCTACGCCTACATGAAGTCCTGGGCCGGCCTGCTCAGGATCCTGTGTGTCGTGGAGCTGCTGCTGGGCGCCGCCGTCTTTGCCTGCGTCACGGCCTACGTGCACAAGGATAACGAGTGGAACAACGTGTTTGGGTACTCGCAGCCCTATGGCTATGGGGCCGGCGGCGCTTATGGAGGCTACTCCTACAGCGGACCCAAGACGCCTTTCGTCCTGGTGGTGGCGGGAATGGCGTGGGTAGTCACCATAGTGCTGCTGGTGCTGGGCATGTCCATGTACTACCGGACTATCCTCCTTGACTCCAGCTGGTGGCCTCTGACGGAGTTCGGAATTAACGTGGCCATGTTCCTTCTGTACATGTCAGCTGCCATAGTGTACGTGAACGACACCAACCGAGGTGGGCTCTGCTACTACCAGCTGTTTAAGACACCGATAAACGCGTCCTTTTGCCGCGTAGAGGGTGGCCAGACCGCAGCAATCATCTTCTTGTTTGTCACGGTGATCATGTATCTAATTAGTGCGGTGGTTTCTCTGAAGTTGTGGAGGCATGAAGGCGCTAGGAGGCACAGGGAACTGATGGAACGGGAGGTAGGTATTGATCACTTTGCATCTGCCGGGTGTGGTGTAATGGGGAGCAGCTGTAAGATCTTTCCACGCTGTAGATGGAGTCACATAAGGTGACTTAGCAGCAGCCCGTCCATAGCTTTTAAGGGTGAACTTTCACCAGTCTTAACAATATTTAAGATTGCCAAATAAAAAAGGGTTTTAAGATGTCTGATGCAAATTCTTGTAATTTTTTTGTAATTATTATTTTTTTTTAATTCACTTCGTTGAGGAGCTGGCTGTGTTCTCTTTGTGACATTCAGCTCCCTTCCTGCATCAGCTGATGAGCTACTTCCTGGCGTGTATTTTCCAAACAAAGGAAGAAATATGCACGATGTGCATGTTCAGTGGGGGTTAGGCTGAAAGCCACCTAGCATTTATTTGAAGACTGTGCTTTCAGCACATGAAGTGCTTAGTGGGAATGGCATAAGAACTTTGCAAACAAAACTACAATCTACTTCTTTATGTCTTTCCCATTTTCCTTACAATAGGCATTGGAAAACAGTAGTAATAACGGAGTTGGTGACATTATAATCAACCCGATCTTCTTCACATCAAGCTTTGCCACTGACCTTGCCCTAACTAGAGGCATTCAATACTCACCTGGTTAACGAGAAATTGTAATAGTAGAGACTTCCTACTCTAAACTAGTGAATTCAGAATCATTCCTGTGAAACAATTTAACGTGCCAGCACAGCAAAGACTTTAAAAATTATTACTTTTTAAAAAATACAATTTATCATAAGAATTCATGTATGTGAAGCCCACTTAAGCTTATTTTAAGGAGGGGCCAGTATTTAAGTAATTTTTAGTAGGAGAGAGCAAATTTGAAGTTGCATTTCTTCTGCTTTGTGAGTGCAGTCTGATTGGCAGCCTTTTAATTTAAAACTCTTCTTCCACTTCACCACTCTGCATAAAACTGAGACTCCCCTTCCGAAAAGTAGCAGCTTCTTTTATCACAGTTTCTGAACCAACTTTTTAATACGTTTTCCAGGAATGAGGTAGGTGATTTCAGGAATTAGAAGGCATTCAGTCACTTCCCTGTTACTATCAATGTTCTTTTATTCCATATTAGTTAATATTTTTAAAGGGAAAACTTCCATAATGCAGGTTAGGCCATGGAAAGTGCTGGCTGAAAGAGCTGCTTATTCAGCTGTTAGCGTGGTGTTGTGTTCTCTGGGCAGTGAGTTAGGCTGCAGAGTTAATACAGGCTGGAATGTGAAATAATAAAGGAGACCGGGAAGTGGATGGGGTATTTCCTGCAAACTGTTCCTTACAGCTGTATAGGCTCTGGGAGATCCTGTCTTTGTTCTAAGTGGTTGTTTTTCTTCCAGTGTTGTTCAACAGTCTTTCAATCAAATGATCTGAAAATATTCCCTATGCTAAATTTATTTATACCTAAATATAAATGCGGTTCTTAGTACAGCACGATTTGGAAAAAGTGTAGATGAGTCTGTGGTTTTGCATACTGTTTTCTTCCTGAAAATAAAACTTAGTTCTTTCCATTTTTTGATAGATGAAAACACAGTCGTCTTTTCCAGAAAAGAAGGTAGGAAACGGGAATTTAGTTTTCTGTTTACTGAGGTTTCCAAATGGTTGTTCTTTTTCCTGTGACTATTTTGATCAACCTCTTTACATACTTACTCGGTTTGGAAGAGATTATGTTTAATTCTGTAACGTAGTCCAGACACCATTCACCTAATTAGAAGATTTGCAAGAAGCTTGTAAAGAAGTTACTACTAATTAGGCTAAGTTATAAAATTTACTGTAATTAGCAAATTACTGCTGACTACTTCTGTATGTCCTCTTACCCTCTTTCATGAAGCAACAAGTTCAGTAGCATTTATCACAGAGCTCAGCAGACATGGCTAGAACAGCGGACCCTCTGATGGGTTGTAGGTTTTCAGAGGCTCTTCCCTCCTGGCTGTCTGTATGCTTTGGAGGAGAGCCAGTGGAAGCACAGTGGTTGGTGAGTTGAGCTTGTTCCCATGTCTCTCAGACTGCTCCAAAGACCTCATTGCTGGTTGTGAAGTATCAGCAATTTTAGTCCTTCTGCTGCACAAAGGTGAGGTTGCATACACTACAAAGGTTGTATGGGATCTTAACAGCTGATGTTGATGATTACCAGAGAATTTATGGTTTGCTTTTGCTTCAGTCTTAAATGTCTCCTGTTAGATGCTGTGAATTTCCTACCACTCTTTTTTCCTGTTGGTTCGGTACACTGTATCCTTTTCTATGTATTACAGCAAGACTTCACACAGGCTTTTATTTCTGGTTCAAGGGATAAATTATGCAGTAGGAAACAAGGGGGAAAGGGAAGTGCAGAGAACCAAGTGTATCCTGTTAATTCACAGGTTAGATGGATATCCAAGGAAACTTGCTTACATTATTTGTTTAAGACATCCAAGATAAGTCTTTCCAACACCCAAGAAGAAATACTTGGGTATTTATATAAACTAGTATGGCTGTTAGGATAAACTGAAGATAAGTGTTGTGTGAGAAACATTATTCTTTACTAATTTTCTAATTGCTATAAGGGTTGTAAGAAATATTTATGATTTTCCTCTACTGCTGCTCCTGCTTGTATCTCTGTCATCACATGATTTGAGTATTTTGTGGTTTGTATACATTGCATTTGAAGTAAAACTGACTTCTTTTTTCTTTGAAAACAGTATGAAACTGATGAGAGACCAAGAGAAGAGGTTGCTTACAGGCAGCTTAAACCAGTGGAAAGAAAACCAGAACTACTTAATGGTCATATACCTGCAGGCCACATTCCTAAACCTATAGTGATGCCAGACTACTTAGCGTAAGTGGCTTTGAGCAAACTTAATTGAGAATGCTTGAATGATGTTGTTCTACTCACCGTTCTTCATACTACACCTGTGATTTCTCTGCCATGCATGTTCCCTGGAAACTTAAGTGTCTTTATTAATGTCAGAAATACGGAGGATATGGACTGGTATGAATGGCATAGAACCAGTGCTATAAATAAAAATTTTAAATTTAAAAATAATGCCACCTGATCCTCAGATGTTAGAGCAGAATGTCAATCTAGCAACTACAGTAACTGCCAAAGGAACAGAAGACCATCACACAATTTAGAAAGAAAAAGGAAAAAAAAAAAAGGAAATTGTTTCTCTTTTTGGCCCCTGCAGTTTGCCTACTCTTGCACTTCCTAAGTGCCAAATCTGTAATATGCTCTGTTTTAAACTGTAGGACTTTCCATTGTGAGGTATGACACCATAAATTAATTTTTATACTGTTTGCACAAACTGAAACACAGCAGGCTCCACCAGAATGTTAGGAGAATCTTTTTCACTGTGAAGGTGAGCACAGGCTGCCCAGAGAGATTATGGACTCTGCATCCTTGGAGACTCCTGGACACAGTCATGGGCAACCTGGTCTAGGTGGCTCTGCTTGAACAAGGTGTTGGACCAGATGGTCTCCAAAGGTCCCTTCCAACCTGGACCATTTTAAGATTCTGTGATTTCAGAGCTTAACATGCATGCAGATTTCAGCAGGTTATGAGAAGAGCAAACAATACAGAAATATGTTGCCAAGGTGAAGGGCCCCTGGGTTGAAGGCCTACCTCTAAAACTAGTCCTTGAAAACTTCTTCTTTTCTATTTTTTTTTTTTTTTTTTAAGGAAATACCCAGCGATCCAAACAAACGAAATGCGAGACCGGTACAAAGCGGTGTTCAACGATCAGTTTGCTGAGTACAAAGAACTGTCTGTGGAAGTTCATGCTGTGTTAAAAAAATTTGACGAGCTGGATGCATTGATGAGGCAGCTTCCCCACCATCCTGAGAGCATATATGTAAGTACCTGTGAAATGGACTTAGAGTATTTAGTGTGGTATTTACTCAGTTTCTGAGTGGCTTTACAAGACACTGTGCCTTAGGCAATGCTTGCAGTGGGAGAAAGTTTCCCCAAATACGTTATTTCTTGTTTCGCCATCAGTCAAGGATACCAGGTTGTAATTAAGCTATATACAAGTTTTTCCATTAGGGTGGTTTAGGGCTTTTTTTTTTCCCTGCTTAGTAGCTTTCAAGCTAGAGTGAATGACATTTAATGTTACTTTCGTTATTTCTTGAGTACAAGATTTACAACTAAAATGTTGCAACTAGGGTGAATTGATCAAATGAGAATTTTCCTCTTGACAAGTCTTTTGTGGTGTTCATGTGAAGATACAGAGTGCAGTCTTAAGTGTTTAAAACACACGATCTCTCTCTCTCTCATTAGGAACAGGAAAGAATATCAAAAGTTCTGCAAGAATATAAGAAGAAGAAAATGTGAGTGTTTGTTTTCACCTTTATGTTGCTAGTGAATCTGAAGAATAGGAAATAACAGAAAGACTGTAAATGACCAACATTAGTGACACCAGGTACAATTGGCTGCCTTAGGGTACCTGGAGCTACTGCGGAGCTTTGTGTTATTTGTCTTTGGGAAATAAGGACACAACCCCCTCCGCTCATGCCAGCAGTCTGTTCTGAGAATGATTCTCTTAGCCAGATGTGGGAGAAAAGAACCAAACGCAACAGTTAAGCGTTTTTATCTTCTGAGAGTATGCCTCATCTCTTAGCATTCTGCATCTAGAAGACTGGTTATTTTTGGGGATCCAGTTAATTTATATTCACTGACTGACACAACAGATAAGCAGAAAACCTAATCTTGCCCTTGAAAAGAAATTTTGTATTTTCTTTGTGGCATGGAACAAAACTTCTTTTTGAGAGTCTAATCCAACAGGTTTCACTCTGTCATTTTTAAATGCAGGCACCTCCATAATACATTACAAACTATAAATAGCTTATTTTCCCACACCCCCACACCCCCCCCCCCCCCCCATGGAATTAATTTTCTGTCCATGTTAGTGAAACTTCATTGCTTCTCTGGGAAGGATGGGCTTATTAGACATGGTACAACATGCCTATAAAATCTAAATCATGTAGTAGGATGTAATTTATATTCGTAGATTTCTGTTTTAAAACTACTCTGTTTACTAAATAACTATGGCATATGAAAACTGACCATCTTTTTCCAGCCTTCCATGAAGGAAGTGGCAGCAGGAAATAAGAAAACAAAGTGATTTTGTGTGGAGATCATCCAAATAATACTAATATACTGTCTTTAATCTCTAATCAATTACATTACTGCTTATTCTTTGCAGAGTCTGAAATGTGTAATATGTTTATGTAAAGGTTTGTGGTTTTGTTTTTGGTTTTTTTTTTATAGGATCCTGCATTTCTGGAGAAAAAGGAGCGTTGTGAATACCTAAAGAATAAGCTTTCTCACATAAAACAACGGATTCAGGACTATGATAAAATTATGAATTGGAATGTAGAAACTTAGCTATGCCTTCACTTTGTGGATACTGTTTTCTATTTTTTAAATCAATATGCATATTTTTAAACTATTTATTTACTCTCAGAACAGCACAACTATGGGGATTACTTAATCACTTTGACATTTATTTAGCTGTTGTGCATTACCAGTAGGTTTTCTATGCAGATCCAAATTTAAATCAATGTAATGAAGTTCTCAGATAAGTTTAGAAAACCTGCGCTAACATTCTGCTTTTATTAGACTGTCCACAGCCTGGTGTCTTAAATGTGAATACTTTAGTTAAAAATACTGTGTTTGCAAACTTACAAGGCCCACCAGAGAAAGCAGTTCTAAATCATAGAATCACAGAATCGTAGGGGTTGGAAGGGACCTCGAGAGCTCATCGGGTCCAACCCCCTGACAAAGCAGCTCCCTAGCTCATATTGCACAGACAGGCGTCCAGACGGGTCTTGAATATCTCCAGAGAACGAGACTCCACCACCTCCCTGGGCAGCCTGTCCCAGGCCTCTGGCACCCTCACTGTGGAAAAGTTCTTCCGCATGTTGGTGTGGAACTTCCTATATCATGTCAAAAGTTTTCAGAGAAATGCTGTTAACAATTTCAGATTTTATTTAGAGGTGACATCTTAATGATAACAGAAAGACTTGAGCTGCTCTTTCTGGCTGGGGTTTTGTGAAGTGCTTAAGTGTATCAAGCAATTTTGGTAAGTCAGAAATTAGTTTAGTAAGACTTCTTGTGTTTTATTTCCAAATGCTTTGCTGTATGTCAGAAATTTTCTGGAAATACACCCTACAAGACAAGCAAAGTATTTTCCTATTTAAGCAACCATAGCGTAATAGGAAGGAAGGCAGGTTGTGTTGAAGGGTTTTTTTCTTGGTTTTGGGGGATTATTATTCCCCTTTATAAAGATAATGCAACAAATTTATACATGGCCTTAAAGAAATAGAAGGGATGAGATTCATGTTAGTGTTCCTTTAGTGTTGCTATAGGCCAGTATGCTCGGCATACCTTTTCTTGGTTGTCTTTGTGGGTTTAAAGGCAAAACACTTCATTCTTAAACCAGCAAGTAACAGGACTTTTTGTCTAGGCAGCAGCTGTTTGTGAACTTGGCATTCACAGAGTAAGTACAGCAGAATTAATTCTCTTGCAAAGTACAAATTATTAGTATCTTTTATGAGGTCAGGTAAAATGTTTTAATAGACATGCTCTCCAGAGCATAACTGCATAAATTCAGTATGCATTTTTTATATTTTTTTCTTGGGGATAGATTTGTATATGCAAATATTTTAACAAGCCAGTAAATTTTCTCTTTGTATCCTTTTTTCACAACCTTGTTTACTTTTTTACTTACCAAATTGTTGTAAGCATTGGTAGTTTCTCTGTACAGTTTTCTACAACTGCAATTTGTCTGTTCTGAAATATATTTTAATTTGAAGAAAATCCCCACCACTGTAGGCATTCTATGGTTCATGAAGGTATACTTCTCCTCACCTCTCTGACCACAGCGCCCTCCCTGCCTCTCCTGTTCCTGGCGCAGTGATGTTGTCACACTGACAGCATGGACACTCCAGTGCTGGAGCAAGGAGCAGTGCGGAGCAGTGAGCAGTCCTCTGCTGCTGGGTGCTGTGCCTGCTGCTGGCCCTCAGCTGCTTCTGCACTGCCACCAGTGGTGCACAAGCAAAATGTGAGGAACCCCAATCCCCCTGTGGTAACGGACCGCGTACTCCAGAAGTGTGGTGATGATGGGGACTGTTCAGCGATGAATCTGATTTTGTGTGCATCAGCGGTCGGCGTGTGCCTAACGCAGGGCAGTCTGATGGGGATCCAGACTGTGAGACTGATGGGCCTGATGCATGCTGAACTGTGTCATGTGGGAGCATTCTGGGTAAATTAAATCAGTATCAAACCCAGTATATCACAGTGTCCTGGAAACGTGCTGGTGAAAAGGACTGTGACAATGGAGATCATTAGGGAACTGCAGCAATGTTACTTACAGCGCAGCAGTGGGCAGTGCATCTCCAAGAGCTTTGCAGTGGCCAAGGTGACTGAAGCAATGACAGTGACAAATTAAGAGTGTGCATCTCCTACACCTTTGGAGTTCATGAGTTCCAGTGCAAGAGTTCCACTTGCATCTCCGTCAGCTGGGGATGTGATGATGACTGCTCTGACCACTCAAATGGATCTCTAGAGGAATGTGGCCACCAACCTTCACCTCCCATGAAGTGCTCTGCCAGTGAGGCACGGTGTGGCTCAGGTGAATGTATCCACAAAAAGTGGTGCTGTGATGGAGATAATGACTACGAGGAGTGAAGTCAACTGCCCTTGGACCTCTGCGGTCTCACCCTAACCACATCCATGGAGGTAGGCAGTGCACTGGTGTGAGAGCCTGGATGGTACTGATGAAGCAATTGTAGCAATGTAATTCAGTGCTCCAGACATGACAAACTGAAGTGCAGAAGTGGAGAATGCACAGGTGTCAGTGAAGGGTGTAACAAGCAGGGAGGCTGCAAGGGCTGCAGTAATGAACCTTTCAAGGAGTGTAATATAAATGAACATCTGGTGAGATACAGGGGATGCTCTCATATTTGCAGAAATCTCATTATTGGATATGAATGTGGCCGTCCAGCTGGCTTTCAGCTTATACCTTACTGTTTTCTGTAAAAAAAAAAAAAAAAAAAGAAGAACATTTTTTTAAAAGCTTTACATGAGCCTGCCATGTGTGCTGCTAGCCCAGAAGGCCAACCATGTCTTGGCCACATCAAAGACAGTGTGACCAGCAGGTCGAGGGAGGTGATTCTCCTCCTCTACTCTGCTCTTGTGAGACCCCACCTGGAATACTGCATCCAGCTCTGTGGCACCTAGGACAAGACAGACATGGAGCTGTTGGAGCAAGTCCAGAGGAAGGCCATGAAGATGATGAGAGGGCTGGAGCACCTCTCCTATAAAGGCAGGCTGAGAGAGTTGGGCTTGTTCAGCCTGGAGAAGACGAGGCTTTGGGGTGATGTTTCAGCAGCTTTCCAGTACCTGAAGGGGCTACAGGAACGCTGGGAAGGGGCTATTCATTGGGGAGTGTAGTGATGGGACACTATCACTGATAGAAAGCTGATGGAGGGGAGAGTTATGAGAGATATTAGGAAGAAATTCTTCCCTGTGAGGGTAGTGAGTCCCTGGCACAGGTTGCCCAGAGAAGCTGTGGCTGCCCCTCCCTGGCAGTGTTCCAGGCCAGGCTGGATGGGGCTTTGGGGAACCTGGTGTAAGGTACTGGAAATATGCCTTAATAATTGCCAACAGAAGCGTCCCCCCTCTTTTTTCCTCTCACCTAACCAAACCTCATTCCTATCACAACCACTGGCTCAGGCTTCCAAAGACTTAATGACTATTCAATGAGCCACCCAAAAGATAGACATCAGGAGATACATCAGGAGCCATTCACGCATCGGGAGAACATTCCACTATCAGGAGAAACATCAGGAGCCATTGACACATAGAACATTTGGTCATACACCCTGAAACATTCCCACAAGCCAGGTGGAAGCTTGTGGCAATACAAAAAGGGAGCATTCTGCCATGGAAAAACAAAAGCAACATGGAACAGAAGGGAAGCAATGGAGAATGAACACATTGAGGGACATGGAGACAACGAGGGAACGCTCTCCCCTTCCATCGGACCCGGAGACACTGAAGAATACCATCGGACGGTGGTAGATACAGCCCCCCTTCCTCTTTTCCACTCTCTCTTTTCCGCCCTTTTCTCTTTTTTCCCCCTTCCCCTGCACGTTTGTTGTGGGCCAAATAAAGTAACTTTAACCTTGACTCCATTTTGAGTCTTAATTCTGTTCTCCGAGAACTGTGAAGAACTGATCACAATAAAACACCTATTGCATAACTGGACGTCACTCAGGGGTTCAGCCCAGCCACCCAGAGCGATCTGAGGTTCAGTTGGAATGCAAGGGGGTTTAACCTCTGCCAAACTAAGTCTCCTCCGGGTTGTGGCTCATGACACCTGGTCTAGTGGAGGGTGTCTCTGCCCATGGCAGGGGGTTGGAGCTAGATGATCTTTGAGGTCCCTTCCAAACAGATCTGTGATTTTTAGGAAGAGGTGGGCTGGTTAAGGTGATTTCAAATTTTTTAGTGTTTTGTTTTTTCTTTAAAGTTTTCATATTTTGTCTTAATTTAAAGGCAAGACATCACGAAAGCTGTTCATAGTTCAGAACAGTGATGGTAGTACTACCCTCTACTCTTCAGTACTGGAAATGCATTAAAATAATGCATTTAAGTCTGGCTGTTAAATCTCTTCTGGTTTTGGAGCCCTTACTATTCACACTGCAATCCTGATAGCTACAAACCCACTTTCATATTTATAAAGTTTACATTCCAATTTTACCAGCCACTGAATTCCAACAGTTTTAGTGGGCAAAGTAAATAACATAAGACACCATGGGAACCCTGAGAGAATTTGAAGCCTTGGCACCTCTTCATCTGAAAGCATTCAGTCTCATGTACCTGGAAGGTGTCTCAATATTCATCAGTCTGATCAGATGACAGCAAGTCATGTTTTCCCTCTCTTTTCAGGTTCAGGTATATACTCTTTTCAAAGAGGAAACCTCTGTGTCTTATAAATTAGCAGGGCCATATGTTTTATAGTTACTATGCTGTACACATGTTAAACTTTTCTTGGCAAGAGGAGTGCTTGTCCATATCCTCACAACATAAAGTACCTCTTGCTGCACACCCAGGTTCCTCATTCTTTTCTCAAAGGGAGTTCTGGGCTTCTGGGTATTGTATCAGTTACAGGAAAAGATCAATCAAAGTTTAAGGATCAACTCTTTTTAAAGGTGCTAAAAAGAAGCTGACTGATGGGGTTTTTCTTAAAAGGAGCATGTCCTGCACCCATAGACTCATAGAATGGTTTCGGTTGGAAAAGACCTTTAAGACTGAGTCCAACCATCTACCCAGCCCTACTAGGTCCAACACTAGACCATGTCACCAAGTACAACATCTATTCTTCTTTTAAACATCTCCAGGGATGGTGACTCAACCACCTCCCTGGGCAGCCTGTTCCAATATCTGACAACCCTTTCAGTAAAGAAATTTTCCTAATATCCAACCTAAACTTCCCCTGATGCAACTTCAGACCATTTCCTCTTGTCCTGTCACTAGCTACCAGGGAGGAGGAAAAACAAACCCCCACCTCACTACAACCACCTACTAGAAAGAGTAATGAGGTCTCCCATCAGTCTCCTTGACAGGCTTTCCTCCTGTAGGATGCTGATACCCAGCTCCAGGAACCTTCTGTTAGTGGTCCTGAGTTTCAGTGTCTGAGGAACTGGCTCCTGGCCCTCAGATAGTGCCTGTATAGCTTCTGCAGAACCATCCTGCTTCTCCTTTCCTGCAGTGCTTCAAACAAGTGGGTTGGGGAGGGTGGAGACCATGTCTGTGGCTGGAATGAGGAAATAAACCAAGTGGAGACAGCTGTGTGTAGATTGCTCCGTGTTTCCCAGCAAGGAGCCACAGAGGTGGCTGAGTGGATTTTCCAAAAGCTGGAGAGAGAAGATGGGTGGGAATACTTCTGCCAGCCTTTTGGAGTTTAAACAGGATTAGTGCAGTGCATGGCAGTGGGGTATGGTGAGCAGGGAGCGCCAGGAGAACTCATTTACCTTCACAGCTTAGGAAGTCAAGCAGGGCAACATGTTGTGACCATCATAGTAAATTACTTGCTTGGTCCTGGATCTCTTGCAGACCTCGACACCTCAATGCAGCTAATCAGGCACATCCAGGACATACGACTGATGAGCTGGGTTTGCTCTAACCTATCTCTGGAGGACTGAAAAGGGACTTACCAGCAGGGCTCTGTGTAAAGAAAAGAAAAGAATATGTACCAAAGAAAAAAAAAATCAGGGAATTTGAAAGATGAAATAACTGTAAGAATGAATGGCTGGAAGTTGAAGCCAAACACAAGCCAGAAAATGGACTGAGAATTAGTTGCAATCAGAATTACATGGGAAAGTTGTCTCCCTCAAGTATAGAAGGTATACTCCAGACAAACTAAAGAGATGATTATCACCTGGGTCTCATACATCTCAACTCTGTTAATCTACACTGCTGCATGGACCTGTAAGCAGTCTGCTATGTGGTCTTACTGGTGCAACTGGGTTTTTGCAGAAGGTAGTAAACATTGGTTTGAAACTTACCAAGTAATAAAGCCCTGCATCAGTGGGCATGCAGCATCCACTTTCTCCCTCAGCTTGTCCCAGGAACACTGAGTGTTTTATCCTTTTATCCTTCAGACTTCCTTGCAGAAAATGCCCTACCTGGCTCCTCAGATCAATAAATGGAAATATGCAAGAGACAAACAGTTTCCAGGAATATAATGGTTTTCAAACTGGACTTGAATATATCAATAAAAAGACTTTTTTTTTTGTCTTGAAAAACAGCTGGATAGCCTTACTCAGGATAACTGTGGCAATATCTGCATACTCTACTCATCTGCATATTTTTGTAGTGCAGACAAAGCAGCGCCTAACAAACATTAACAAGGTTTGTATTGCATAGTAGGGTGCATTAGCTTACAGGACAACATATCAACTAAGAATGCTCATGGCAATGAAAAAAATAATTGGTTTGAAATTGTAGAATAAATTATCCAATCTCTAGTTTATTAGTCTCAAATTTGTAGTGGGATTTGAAGCATTTACACTATTATAATCTACAAAATGATCATATATCCTGTATTCCTGACCAGTATTGAAATTCTTGGCCTTGACAATAAAAAAATCCCTGTTCTGAAAGAAGTCTCATTTCTCTCTTCTTTTGTGAAAATTTGCAGCTTGCAGCCACTTTTCCATTTCAAGATTTTAGAAACTGGACTTTTTTCCTTCTTAAGAAAGGGTGGCCTGTGATCTATTAGGAGTAGATCAAACTGCAACTTGTCCCAAATCACCCAGAAATCCTGGAAGTGATCACAGACTGGCCAGAAGGCAAAGACTGTGGAATATCACCAGAGGAGGTGACACGTGCTGAAGAGGCCCCACTATACAATGACCTGCCATAAAATGAGAAAAAATATGCCATGTTGTATTGTCAGAAAACATCAGAGGTGGAAGGTTCCTGGAGGGAGTCCCACACAAGAAGTTGCAGAAGCTGCCGAAGAAGGTGAATCCAGCCAGTACGCAGAGGTAAAAGCCATCCAGCTGGCTTTAAACATTGCCAAAGGAGAAAGGTGGCCAAAATTGTACCTTTGTACTGACTCCTGGATGGTGGCCAGTGCTCCGTGGGGGTGGTGGCAGCCATGGGAACAGAGGAACTGGCAGCAGAGAGGCAAACCTGTCTGGGCTGCTCCACTGTGGCAAGACATTTCTGCCCAGTTAGAGAACCTAACTGTAAAAGTACATCATGTAGATGCCCACATACCCAAGAGCTGAGCCACTGAAGAACATCAAAACAACCAGCAGGTCAATCAGGCTGCTAAGATTGAAGTGGCTTAAGCAGATCTCAATTGGCAACATAAGGGCAAATTATTTATAGCTCGCTGGGCCCATGACACCCCAGGCCATCAAGGAAGAGATGTCACATACAGATGGGCTCATGATCAAGGGGTGGATTTGACCAGGGACATTATCCCACGGGTCATCCATGAATATGGAACATTTGCCTCGATCAAGCAAGCCAAGCAGTTAAAGCCTTTGTGCTATGGAGGACGATGGCTGAAAGACAAATATGGAGAGGCCTGGCAGATCGATTACATAACCTTGCCACAAACACGCCCAGGCAAGCGGTATGTGCTCACGTGGCTGTGAAGCAACCACTGGCTGCCTAGAAACTTATCCTGTGTCCCATGCCACCACCCAGAACACCATCCTGGGTCTTGAGAAGCAAGTGCCCTGGCAACATGGCACTCCAGAAAGAACTGAGTCGGACAATGGCACTCATTTCCAGAACACACTCATAGACGCTTGGGCCAAAGAACACGGCACCGAGTGGGTATAAGATATACCCCACCATGCCCCGGCCTCTGGGAAAATCGAGGTACAATGGGCTGTTAAATCCTACACTAAAAGCAGTGGGTGGTGGAACCCTGAAAAACTGGGATATGCATTTAGCTGAAGCCACCTGGCTAGTTAACTCCAGGGGATCTACCAACAGAGCTGGCCCTGCCCGATCCAAACTCCCACAGACCGTAGAGGGGATAAAGTCCCTGCAGTGGGAATGAAAAACCTGTTGGGAAAGACAGTCTGGGTTGTTCCTGCTTCAGGCAAAGGCAAACCCCTTAGTGCTTTCGCTCGGGGGCCTGAGTGCACTTGCTGGTGGTGCAAAAGGATGGGGAAGTCCTGTGTGTACCCCAAGGGGATGTATTTTTGGGTGAGGAGAGATGATAAATTAAATTGTGTAATGTTAATTGCTGTCTAATATATCAATGGTATTATGTTACTAACTGCACAAATTGATGAAGGATGCATTTTGATGAAACTGAGCAAAGTTCTGTGATGATGAGCCTAGGGACTGGCTTCAGCAGCCAGTGCCCAGTGTCTCCCTTGAGACAGACATCTTCAACACATAGACTGCAAGCATGGACCATCCCAGGCCTGCCAGCTGCAGGTTCCAGACACTGCATTCAACAACTCAACATCACACACCATCACTCCTGCCCTGAGACACTCTCAATGCATAATGAACCTTAGGTCACAGGCTAAGTGAACTCACTCAACATTTTAGAGGGATGGCCCATGGACTACAGGAACGACACATGTATGTGTATCTCAAACATGGGGAAAGTGGTAGCAATTAACTTAAAATGTAGGATCCAGACATGATGTAGATAGTATGGAAAAAGGGGTGAATAATGTCCTTATTCTGGCCAGGACAGAGTTAATCCTCAAGGAGCCACCATGGGTGAACTGAGCTGGCCAAGGCTGTTTACCACACCTCATGACATCATGCTCCCCACAAAAGGGGCTGCTCAGGGAGGGGCAGGTCCAGGGGTGGCTCCAGGACAGTCTGAGTTTGGTAGGGCACTGGGTCTGTGAAATGCTTTGTCTTATCACCCTGTGTGTATTCTGTCACAGGTTCTGGTGGTGGTGTTCCTCTCTCCCTGTGCTGTGTCAGTAACTGTCCTTATCTCAACCTTCAGGTGCCTTTGTGCTCAGCTGGGGCTGAATCATGAAAATCTTTACTTATGTTCCTAGAAGCAAATCTTGATGTCTTAACCTTGATGAAATCTTAAAGATTTCCCTTTTTCCATCTCAGTAGTCTTCAACGCTTTCTTTAAAAATACCTTGGATTTTTCCCAGTTACAGTTTAATTGAAAGCTAATTAATTTCTCCTCTGTTTTCCCTGTATTTATAAATTGTTCCTGATGAATGCAACAGGCTGAAGGATAAAGAAGCAGTATTTTCTTCTTCATTGTCTTACTTGGATGCAGAGCAAGAACCCTTTCCGGTGCAGCCACTTTCCTGTAATTCAAGAGGTCAAACCCAGTTTTGGCACATTTCCACTGTATCCAGTGAAGCTATTACTGCTCTGCAGAAAAACTGGCTAAAGCTGTCTCTAGCTTAGCCAGACCAGTATCTTGACCAGGCACCATTCTACTACATTAATCAATATTTCACAGAACTGCAGAACACGTTAGGTTGGAAGGGACCTTTAAAGTTCATCTAGTCCAACCACCCTGCAGTAAGCAGGGACACCTTTAATTAGATCAGGTTGCTCAGAGCCCCATCAAACCTGACCTTGAATATCTCCAGGGATGGGGCCTCCACCACCTCTCTAGGCAACCTGTGCCAGTGTCTCAACACCCACCCACACTGTGAAGAGCTTCTTCCTGTTGTCTAAACTATTGCCCCTATCACTTGTCCTATCACTGCATGTCCCCAGCTTTCTTTTAGGTCCCCTTCAGGGACTGGAAGACCACTACAAGGTCTCCCTGGAGCCTTCTCTTCTCCAGGCTGAACAAGCCCAACTCTCTCAGCCTGTCTTTGTAGGAGAGGTGCTCCAGCTCTCTGATCATCTTTGTGGCCTCCTCTGGAGTGCTACAATAAGTCCACGTCCTTCTTGTGCTGAGGGCTCCAAAGCTGGATGCAGTATTCCAGGTGGGGTTGGACCAGAGCAGAGCAGAGGGGAGAATCACCTCTCTCGATCTGCTGGCCACACTTCTTTTGATGCAACCCACGGTGCAATTTGCCTTCTGGGCTGCAAGTGCACATCAATGGCTCATGTCCAGCTTTTTGTCCCTCAGTAACCCCAAGCCCTTTTCCACAGGGCTGCTCTCTATCACATCATCCCCCAGCCTGTACTGGTAATGAAGATTTTCCCAATCCAAGTGTAGGACCTTGCACTTGTCCTTGTTGAACTTCATGAGATTTGCATGGGCCCAGCTATCTAGCTCGTCCAAGTCCCCAGGTCCCTCTGGATGACATCCCATCCCTCTGGTGTGTCGGCTGCACCACACAGCTTGGTGTCATTGCAGCTTGCTGAGGGTGCACTTGATCCCACTGTCTATGTCACTGATGAAGATATTAAACAACACTGGTCCCAGTATAGATCTCCTAGGGACACAACTTGGCACTCCCTCCATCTGGACATCGAGCCATTGACCACTACCCTCTGGATGTGACCATCCAGCCAATTCCTTTTCTACTGGACAGTCTGCCCATCAAATCTGTGTTTCTTCGACTTAGAGAGAAAGATGTTGTGGGGAACTGTGTCAAAGGCCTTGCAGAAGTCCAGACAGATGACATCCAGTGCTCTTCCCCTGTCCACTGATGTAGTCACTCCACTGTAGAAAGCCACTAGGTTTGTCAGACAACCCTTGCTGGTCTTCCTTTGTCAAAATCTCTGTGCTATAATCTGTAATAACAAGAGCTGCTAGACATGTACTGGGCAGCTGAAAACATAAACTGTATGCTTGCAAAGGAGACAAATGGTAAAGCTGAAGATACCTGAAAAATGAAATATACAGTGCTTAGTGAAAGACTACATTTCCTTTAGAACAATTGACATACTCAATGGAATAGGAAGGATCCCAACTCGCTTTCTAATGCATTTGTTTGTTAACTGTTCATAGCTTTGTAGTGCTAATTAATTAAAACAAATCCCACAGAAAGGTGTTGCAATGCAACAACAACCCTGCCGCAGAGGGGGATTCTGAATACAGAAATTATTCTGCACCTTTGCAAAAACCTGCATTACCCCACTACTCAGTCTGCTCCCTCGAGTGCATTAAAATCACTGAAAATACACTCTAACCTTTGCAGCAACCAATGGATCCCAAGTCCTGTATTTCCTAACAGTTAACACACTGCTTTTGCTAATGGAATAACAGGCAGTTGCTTCCATTAAATAACTAGTGAGCTGAGTTATGCGTTAAAGTTCAGTGCTGCAGTAATATGCACATAACGGCGTCTTTCCAGGCTCCCGGGTTTTTCTGTTAATGTACTTTAGTTAACGACAGAAGTGCCCTGCAAACGCAGGAAGCGCCTTCGTCCTGGTACCCGCTCCCGGGGCGGGCTGGGTCGCCCCCTGACAGAAACCTGCCGCGGGCTGCAGGCCCACACTCGATGTATCCAACGCGCTTTTTCACTGTTTTTTAATAATTTGAGTATTTCTGTGGTTTTATGAAAAGAAAGCACACGACATCCGGCGTCTATCCGCAGGGGCAGCAATATCTGCCTCAGCCTGAGGTGCCCAGCACCGCCCGCTCGCAGGGGCTGCCGAGAGGCCGGGCAGCGCCGGTCTGCCGCTTGCTGCCTGCGGTGGGACGGGGCAGCCGCGGCCTCAGAGCGTTTTTAAGCTCGGGCTAAATTGAACGCGGTGTTACCAGTGTCGGCCGGCGGGCTTCCCCTTGTTCTCCCCCGCCCCCCCCCCCCCCCCCCAATCCCTGCCGCGAGGGGGCGTTAGGTCCCGTCTGCCTGGGAGCGCTGCCCCTCCTCCCCGGAGCGATCGCCCGGCGGCCCGAGAGGTGGCCGGGAAGGGTTGGCGGCGCACCGAGGCGGAAGAGGGCGGGCGCCGGCGTTTCCGGGTCGGCGCCGTGGGGCGGCTGGACCTAGCGGCGGGCGCGGCTGGGGTGCGGGTCCGGTTCCGGTTCCCTTCAGCCCTGCTGGTCGCCGGCGGCAGGCCTGGGGCTGGTCTCTCCTCGTAGCCCCTTCACCCGCCTTGCGGCACTGTAAACGGGGCTTTCCTTTGGGCGGGCCTGGGGTCAGCGGCGTTCGCTGTGGTCGGGAGCGCGGTCGGGAGAGCGGAGCCGCGGAGATGGATGAGGAACCCGAGCGGACCAAGCGCTGGGAAGGCGGCTACGAGAGGACATGGTAGGCTTTCCTTTTCCCTCCTCGCCGCCTTGCTGGTGAAAGACGAGAAGAGGCTCCCCTCTGCTCAACGGCAATCTGTTTTGTGCAGGGAGATTCTTAAAGAAGATGAATCCGGATCGCTGAAAGCGACGATCGAGGACATTCTTTTCAAAGCAAAGAGGAAGAGGTACAGCGTGTGGCACAAGCCTGCCGGTCTACCCCTTTTGGCCAGTTGTAAGGACTCGGTCATTGCGAAACTGGGGCCCCCGCCTTGAGTTGGCGTGTTGGCGTGCCCGGGGTGTACCTTTGTGCCCATGCCCGTTCAGAGCGCGGGGTGCATCCTACTCGCCTGGTACTTGCTTATTGTGCCGCAAAATACTGTACGTGTTGCCTTAAGACTGAACGTATGTAGCTGCCCCGGGTGTAGGGTAGCTGAAGAGGTGAAGCCTTTGACCTGGTGAAACACAGTGCATAGCACTGCAGTTGTGATTTGTACGTCTTAGAAAAATTCCTTCAACATTTTTTTAATATATAAAGTTTGCTTCAAGCAAAGGCTTTTTATTTTTCCTGAGATACATGAATTCTGTTTGTAATTGAATAGGGTTTTTTTCTTTTTCAGTGTAAATAAGTGTCTGTGATTTGTTATTGCTGCATACTTGACAGAAGTCTAGTATTGGATTTGTTCTAGACTTTGTTTTAAGAACTATTTATTCATTTGCACTTTACTTAAATCCTTTTGTGGCTTTTTTTTAGACGCTGTGAGCACCATGGACAAGTTCGACTTGGAATGGTATGTTAATGTCTTAACCCTCATCTATCCTGAGTCCAAAACTACTTTAATAGAGGTACTGTGCCTAATCTGAAATACACATTTGCTGGCTTAATGTCCTTGAGACCAAAGCTTGTGTTTGCTGTGATTTAAAAAAAAAAACCCAAAAAGCAAAGTAACAAAATGTAAACACGAACGAACCATTCTTTGTTCATTGACAGCATGGTTTGTGAAGCTTGAGTATGGCATGGTAGCTGTATCAGGGTGTGTTTTACAACAATGGTTGTATCACACACACTTGCACTCATAATACATGTGAAAAATGGGCATAATTTAAGTGAGCTGTAAATAACAGCATTGCTTTATACAACGCTGAGTTCTTCGCATAAGAAACGAAGGTGAAAACTACGTGTATTTTGTAACTTACAGTGAGAGGAAAATAACTGTGTTTTTAAGATAGTATCTTTGTTTTTAAGAGAAAGTGGAAAAATACGTTAAGTTTTCAGTTGCTGTTCATCACATAGCTCAGTATGCTGCATTTTCTGTTTGAAAGAGGAAGCAGTTGCTTTTTTTTTTTCAAGCAAATACAGATACTTCATTTAAATACCTGTTCCTTGAATGATTATCCTTTATGTTGATAATGCAGATGCGTCACCTTTACGTGGTTGTCGATGCATCAAGAACTATGGAGGACCAGGATTTAAAACCAAACAGACTTACTTGCACTTTGAAGGTATTTCTGTACTCAAGACTTTTCTCTTATTAACCCACAGATTCTCTGTAAACCAGTTACATTTTGTATTTAGAAGAATGTCAGTAGATTACTTGCAGAGCTTCATCTCTCCTGCCATCCCACCTTTCCCCCCCCCCGCCTTGTTTGTGCTCGGTAATTTTCCATTTTTTGGGTAGTAAAATCTGTGTGACATTAGTTGGCCTTGCATGACTATTTCTGTGCAGTAAAAACACTTTGTAAAGACATACTGTGGAAAGACACATTGTGAAAAGTATGTGGAAATTAAGCTTAAGTGTTGCTCATGATGATGGATGGAAGAAGAACAAACATGCTTCCAGTATGCATGTTACTACTTTTCCTACAGTTGTGTTTTGATGCATTCTGGATTGAATGGAAGCTAGACAGGAGTTTAATTGGATCACTGCTTCAGACTGAAGGAATTGAACTGCGTATTTTGTATTACATGATCATCTCTAATAACATTAAGTGTTGAAAGGCTGGCTTTTGATGATTTTCTACAGAGTAGTGCTTTCTGGTAGTATCTTAAAACTCCCTTTGAACCAACAGTAATGCAGAATTTTAATAGATGAAGTGAATAATATGGTGCTAAGTTCTGAAATTTGCTTTGCAGAGGTAACATGGGAGGAAGAAGAAGGGAAGGGTTCATTCACCCTTTTGTTTTCTTCACAAATCTCACTGAATGTGAGATTGATTGTACCACCTACTTAAAGCATGTGGAATAAAACTGTTTTAGTTTCTAAGTTGTAACTTTTTTTACAGTTACTGGAGTATTTTGTTGAAGAGTACTTTGACCAAAATCCTATTAGCCAGGTATGTATCACCACACAAGAAACAAGTAACTGAAAACTACTTTAAAAGTCAGTTTTATCTAGTAAATTGCTTCCAACTGATGTGTTGGTTCCCATCCCTTTCTCATCAGTCTGGTGAAACACTTGTTTCTGCCTGAAATAATGAAAATACAAACTTATCTATTCCCATTTTCCTAAACACAGAAAATTTGCTGAGATGTTTGGGTTTTTTTCAGGCATTTAGAATTTTAGATTTATTTTTGTACCTTGTGGCAAAAGCGCAGGAAATACAGGAATGTGTGTTCACTGATGTCGTGGTTGTGTACTGCTTATAAGAAAACCTGTATAGTTAAGTAATGCAGATTCATAAAGAAGTATTAGGCAAAATACAGCAAAAATGTAAATTGGCTTATTTTTAAACTTTAAACTGAAGGATTTTGTTTTGGTTTTTTCTTTCTTTTCCCACCCACACCCTCCCCCGCTTTCAGATTGGCTTAATTGTGACCAAGAGTAAAAGAGCTGAAAAAATGACAGAACTTTCAGGTAGGAAAGGAGAATGGTTTTTTTTGTTTTTAAATTGGAGATTTGTTTTCATCTCTTGTGTAATCTATTTGGATGATACTGCTGCAAGTGAAGGACTGTTATTTAAAACTTTTAATTTAAAAGGGAATTTATTGGGAGTTAACAGAAACCAGTCTTTATCTTGATCTGTTTTGATCTAGAACTGTAATGGTGTGTTTGTGATCAAGTTTTATCCAAATTTCAAGTAAAATGTTTTGTTTCCCCTACTGTTAATTTCTCACCCTGATTGTTAATTTTGTCTTTTATGACATCTGTGTATTCTGTGAGATCTGTCAGGATGTTAAGAAGCAAGGTTCCTTTGCTTCCTGCCCTCTGTTACTAGTATTCCATGTGGCTTCAGGGATGAAGTCTTTTTTCCCCCACCCTCTTTATTCACCTATAAAACTGGAGCAGTTTTATCAAGGAATTCAAGGATCAATCAGTCCTTGAACAAAACTTTGATGATAGCAGAGGAAACTAATCTGTGTTTCTGTGGAAACACTTTCTGAGTTGCTTTGCGCTCGTGTTAAGTGCTTAATGATGCAGAACAGTGAATTTTATTCTTTTTGATCTCTTAAGGTTTCTAACAATTGAGTCCCTGTAGAGTCTTTCTGCTAATGCATTTTTTATTGCTTTCTATATTGTGTTCAAGAGGCCAGTGTCTAAGAAGAAACAACCTGTTATTGTATATTTTAACTTAACTGTTTGAGGTGAATTTATTTATTTTTTTCCCCTTACAGGTAACTCAAAAAAGCACATAACAGCTCTGAAGAAAGCAGTGGATATGAATTGCAATGGAGAGCCATCTCTATATAATTCCCTAAATTTGGCCATGCAGACTTTAAAGTTAGTGTATACGTGAAATTTCTTTATTTTCTTTTTTTTTCCCCATAATCAGTATAATGTTGACTGTGAATATTTGGAGGGGCAGAAACAGTATTTTTTACAAGTAACATCCTGCTTCATGTTCACCTTAGTCTTTAAAAGGCAGATTTATCTCTCTAAATACAAACTGTTAAGAAGTTAAAAATGCTAGTAGTGAAGAAGTTTAATCTTCTAACACAAGATGATTCTATTTAGAAGTGTTCTGCTTATAAAAGGCAGTAATAATTTTAACTGAAGTAGGTGGTCTTATGCTGTTTGTGAGTATGGTGATGAAAGACCTTGCAATTGTTATTTTTTACTAGAGAGCTAACGTATATGAGAGATTGGAGTTAGAGATTAATAAGAGAACAGGAAAAGAAACAGCAATCACGGTAACCTGGTGGGAGTTTTTGGCATACTCTGGGAGGTAAAATTTCAGGTAGGATAGGTTTAAACTTTTTCGCTGTGTGGAGATGGCACAAACATTTGTGGAAGGCTGTTTAAACAAGTATAGCTAGAAACACTGGCAGAACAAAGCTAGTAGTCAATGTCATAAAAATTAGTTGAATGACTAGTTGGGGCAGGGTTTTCTGTTAAAAGATGGTAGTTAGAAGAATGGATTTAACTTAAGCATTAGAGCAAACAGTGAGACAGCAACTACAGAAATGCTGTACTACAATCCTGCTCTGGCAGGGGGTTGCACTAGGTGATTTTTTTGAGGTCACTTCCAACCTTTACTCTTACCCTTTTGTGATTCTGTGAAATGCTGTATTTTAGGTACTGAGAAGGTTTGGCTTTTGGAAGGCGAAATTCCGATGCTCAGAGAAGGATCTTACCACAGCCTTTTATAGTTTGTAGGGAAGGTCATGTCATGTTGTCTTCTGACTTTAATGTACTCAAGTCTTCAGAGGTATTAGCATACAAGTAGCTTAGTGTACAGAAGTAAATTAACTATATACTTTCTTTAGGCACATGCCAGGACATACAAGCAGAGAAGTTTTGATAGTCTTCAGCAGTCTGACAACATGTGATCCATCCAACATCTATGACCTAATTAAGGTACAGAAATTAAGTTTGAGTACTACATGGAACATCTTAAGCTATCACACTAAAAGCAGACAGTTGCAGTGACATTGCCCACTAATTTTAATTTAAAACTTCAAACTTTCTGCATATGAATTTGTGTTTGCTTTCTTTTTCCATTTGAAGTGCTTAAAAGCAGTTAAGATCAGAGTATCTGTCATCGGCCTCAGTGCTGAAGTTCGAGTTTGTACAGTGCTTGCCCAAGAAACTGGGGGTATGTATCTGAAGTTCAGTAGTTACACTCTCAACATATATTTGTTAATGCATTTTGATATTTAAGGATGAATATTCTGTTGTGCTAGCAGAAAAATTTATTTAGTGAAATTATGGCAGCTTCTAGAGTGAAGAAATACTTAGCTTTATATGTACAACACTAGGTTTTAAAATGCATGTGATGTGTAACTTATGCAGCATGTGAATTAGTATAGTGGTAACTGCAGTATTGTTGCTACAGTGTAATGTTGGAGAAGAAAACTAATTGACAGTTGGACTCAGTGATTTCAGAGGTCTCTTCCAACCTTAAAGATTCTATGATTCTATGATAATGTTCTGGTATTACTAATTTCAAAAGGCCATTTTCCATAACATTAATAGGACTGGTTTTTAGGAACAAGGTTGGCTAAATTATTTTCTTTATTTGTTTTCTGTCAGTTGGAGAATGTGTTTGTAATTCTTACCTGCTCATAATCTGAGAGTAAGGCATTTCTTTCTTTGTGACAGGAACATACCACGTCATTTTAGATGAAAGTCATTATAAGGAACTGCTGTTGCATCATGTCAGTCCTCCACCTGCCAGCTCAAGTTCTGAGTGCTCCCTTATCCGAATGGGTACGATTCGGCTTTGTTCAAGTCTTAGCAGAACATTTCCAAATCTTGTCTTTTTCTCTCTTTGTATGATAAAGGCCTTACAATTATTTCTTGGTGGTTTTTTACCTCTTTCTTTTGCCAGATAGCTATCAGCTTTTTACCTCATTGTTGCAGAGTGGTCAGCTTTTCAATACAGCTAAGAGTTAAACAAAAAAAGAAAAGTTATGTAAATGGAGTTGGAAACAATAAAGTGGAATTATATGGCTTTTACAATAATTGGTTTAAATATAATACTTAGAAATGAAGGATGAAAAATTATTTTGGTTCTTCCTCTGTTTTTTTCCCTGCAGAAGGCAACTATTATAAGCTTAATTGCCTGTAAGAGCCATCTGTTTGGCTGTGTGTGTTAGGAGCACTGTTGTGGTATTCTTTCAACAAATGGATTAGGTATCTTCTCCTGATGAATTTCTCCATAAATTTAAACCAGGAGTTAAACCAGAATAGAAAATCTAATGCTGCCATTGATTTGTCTCTTTCATCTCCCCCTTTTTCACAGATAAAATACATGTATTTTTGTATGTAGATTTAAATACTGAAGAGACTTACTTGTGATAAGTGAAGGCTGAGCAGCAGTCAGAAGAACCACATGCCCACTTGACATGAGCTGTTAAACATAGCTGGCAGAAAGAACAGTATCAGTAACAGCCTTCATAAAGTGCTATAATCTCATCTGTTGTATTCTGCACTCAGAAGGTGGATATACACTTGGTGTCTGCATAAAAATATTTCCCCCTTAATTTGAAACCATCGCCTATCTGACTGTAGTGCTCTTTCTGCTTTCCTACCATTACATATAACTTGCTTTTTGGCTGATCTTCAAAAATGGGGTTCCTGTGAGCTTCAGCTAATACGTAGTCTGTGAAAAGATTTAATTTTCAGTTGGGAGAGATGTAATGAGGAGATTACTGGTCGATTGTAGGTAGAAAACTTTAGTAAGAATTTGATACCTAGTAAGAGTGTATTGCTTGTCTTCTGGAATAACAAAAAAGAAACATGCCTAAATGTTTAGAATAGTCTTTGAACTTCTCCAATGAAGTAAGAAACCGAGAGATTACTTGCATGTTTAAAATTGGTAATATCAGATGTTTCCCTTTTCAGGTTTTCCTCAGCATACTATTGCTTCTCTGTCTGACCAAGATGCAAAGCCATCCTTTAGCATGGCGTAAGTGGAACTGATGAGAATTCAGTGATAAGTAGTCATACTTGGAGAATCTGCCTCTGGTAAAAATACTCCCAAAATAACAGGAGAAAGTCGTGAGCAATGGCTTGTGATTTCTCATTAGAAATTTTATGTCTATTTCACAACTGGTATGTGCCTATGTTACCTCTGTTAACTATGCTTTTAAAAACTAACATTTAAAAAATTTTGAAGGTGGTAAATAGTTTCTTGCTGTGTTCTGCAGTGATTAGAACACCAGGGTGCGAGAACGCATTAAAGTAACTGATACCAATTTCACTTGCATTCATTGATTTAAGTGTTTTTAATCACTATAAAGATAATTGAGGATGAAGTAATATTTTAAAAATCTGTTTACTGATGTGGCTTTAAAGGGAAGCTTAAAGTAGTGGCCTCTGGTTAGTGTACCAGTGCTCTTCTCAGTGAATCATGGTTTTCAGAGATGATAGGGGACTCTGAATTTTCAGAAGAAAACAGTATCTTTGTTTGAAAGAACAGGTACTAACATACATCTTTAAGTCAATATAGAATATTTGTAGAAATATTAATGCCATTATCTGTCGTAACTTTTAAAAAATATTTTATTGGCTCCTTTATGGGGGAAAATTTGGTCTTTGTTCTGTTTCTCTGGGAAAACGTGGGTGTTCATATCTCACCCTATAAATTCCTTTCTGACCTTTCCAAACATGTGTAACTGTTGCATGGAAGCTTTTAAACTTTTAAAACTTTTAATGTTGTGACAACTAGGTAGTATTTTTTGTTAGGTAGCATTATGGTCTTAACTCTTAGATATTACATTGTCTTTCTCTACTTTAGGCAATTGGAAAACAACAGCGAGCCAGGACTTACGCTGGGTGGGTATTTCTGTCCCCAGTGCAGAGCCAAGTACTGTGAACTTCCTGTGGAATGCAAAGTCTGTGGTGAGTAGCGAGACGAAGTGAGCAGATTAATTATGTGGTAAGAGAGTTAAAGGGTCATCTATACGTAGGAGTTACAAGCCAGCTCTGCTTTAAGACACAGCCTGTTCCCGTGTCCTGGGTTTGCCAGCTCTGTACAAGGGGCTTTCAGGACTGTACCTGTACCAGTAAAGTTATATTTTTATTCCCTAGTACAATGTTATTAACTGAAAGTCCTAAAGCAAAATGGGGAGAAGAGTGATTCACACACGAATGGTAGTTCTTTCCTCAAGAGTCCTGATTTAACAGGCACAGCAATGCGTCAGGCTCCTCGGTGCAAGGCCATGAAGAAAGAGAGTGCTTTGGAGTAAAAGGACAGGAGTCCCTCCCCTCACCTCCGGGAGTATGTGGGTCAAAGTTTTTAAAAGTGAACCCAAGTCACATGTGAAAGCCCTTCCTTGCAAATGTTAATGAGCTGTGCAACCAGTGGTGCCTCCCCTTCCTTCATAAGGGCGGGAGGGATGGTTAGCGGGGTTTACAGTATTAATATCGTGTGACCAGTAGCTGTTCTTCTGTTAGCTTCTACAGTCATATGACTAAAATGTGATAGGTATTATCACGATATGTGTGTTTGGCAAGAGGATGAAAAAATTCCAGTTTAGGGTCACCTTGTCCTAGCTTCCTGTCAAGGTTTTTCATATCAGCACAAGTTTCATTTCAGCAAGCTAATAGTGTAACACAGGAGAAATCCTGTGTGTTGGGAACAGATTCTGTGCAGCTGTCAAAGAACAAGAGTTCAGAAGTTTACAGTCCATGTGAGTGAGCGAGGAGGAAGTTTGTGCCAGCTCATGCCCCAGCTAACCCTAGCCTGTTGTCATGGTGTAACCCCGGGTGGCAACTAACCCCCACACAGCCACTTGCTCACCCCCAGCAGGATAGGGGAGAGAATCAGAAGAGTAAAAGTGAGAAAACTTGTGTGTGGAAATAAAGGCAGTTTAATAGGGAAGGTAAAAGCCACACACATAAAGCAGACTTCATTTACCACTCCCAGCCAGCAGCTATCTCCAGGAAAGCAGGACTCCATCATGCATAATGATTACTTGGGAAGACAGATGATCACTGTGATGTGAAACGGCAGAACCACTGTTGCCAAAGAGGAGCTGTGCTTTTAGATTTAACTGGAAGACTTTTGCAGTTGCATTTTGTTTAAGGCATGAGGACAAAAAACTTGCTAACTTTACAACTGTGCATTGTAAATGTGAAAAGGCTGAGTTAAACCCTTTAATTAGAAATTTGGATGACTTGCTTGATTTCATATTTGGATTTAATTGTGGAAAGGAATATAGATTTTTATTATGGAAGCTAATGTTATTTTATGGGGTTTTTTTAATACTGAAAAGCTCTGAACTGCTGAGTAATTAAAACTTTTTTTTTTTAAATCTTTGCTTTGTTTAATGCAGAAAAGATATTTCAGCCAGTCCTCTCTTGTAATAATTCTGATGTCTCTTTCTGTTTGCAGGTCTTACATTAGTGTCTGCACCTCACCTGGCTCGGTCTTACCATCACTTGTTTCCTTTGGACGCCTTTCAGGAAGTTCCTCTGGAAGAATATCAGGGTGAACGGTATGCAAATCATCCTTGTGATAATGAGTGTATTTGTGGACTCTGGAGTTTTTTGGTCATGAAAATCAGGATAGATGTTTGGGTGGGGTGGGGCATCTCTGGCAACGCGAAGTATTTGTAGTTCCCATTAAGTTACCCTGTGTGTTCAGTTGACTAGCTAAAATAGCTGCTGTAAATTACTATGTATAAGATAGTGTTTAAACACTGTTTTACATGATCTTGACTCTATTTTTTTCATTTAACATGCACAATTTTGCTCTTAGGTGTTGTCAAGGCTGCCAGGGAGAAATGAAAGATCAAAATGTAAGTATGAACTGCAATGAATTTGCAGTCAGGGTAAAGTATAGTCTTCTAAATGCTAGAAAAATGTGGAAATTTATCTCAAGTTAATTAACTAGAGTTATCTGTCAGGCCTGTTAGACTGCAAAGTATGAAAGCATGGGGAGGAGTTCCCTAGGAAGTTGCATAAATAAGCTTCCACTCTTAGCCATTTGGAAACATCTGCAGTGGCCCAAGCTCTCAGCTTTTGGACATACCTCCTATCAGGAACTGTAACTCAGTTCAGCAGTTTTAGTGATGCGAGCAGTGTATTTAGTCTGTTAGCACTGTCTCAGTGACACAGCTGTTGCCCTGCTGTAGGGCTATGATGATGACGATTTTTTTCTGAAATAGACTTGGTTTTTTTCTGTCCTTTCCACACAGGTTTACATTTGTAAAGTGTGTCAGAGTGCCTTCTGTGTGGAATGCGATTTGTTTGTCCATGACTCCCTGCACTGCTGCCCTGGCTGTATCCACGAGCACCCCGCTCCTGTCTCTGTATGATGTTAACTCCTCAGAAACTTGTCATATCCACGTTGTTCTCAGACAAACGTCTTCTGCTTGTTCAGGCACAGCTCTCACTGAGGCAATCTCAAAGCAAGGAGGACCTAGGTGGTTGCAGAAGGATGAACACTGGATTGAGAGCAAACTTTAATTTTTACCTAACGTATTAAGGATTTTATTACTGTTAATATATTAATGCATTATCTGTATGTGTTTTTTCTTTGCCCTCATCTGAAGAGCTTGGGTTTTTCAGAATGTTACTGTAACATGTATATTTGTAAATGCAAAAGAAATAAAACTGGTTTGTACAATAATGTGGCGATTCATCTTTATTTCATTACTTTTTAAAAAAAGAAGCCCTGAAAATATATTTTATATATTAGTTGTTAGAAGCTCTTTAGTTTTGGTAGTTGGTGGAGCTCTGTAGCTCAAACTATTTTTTGGTATGAATTTAACAAAGGGGTTTTTTAGCAGTTGGTTGGGGGGTATTTCAGATACTAATTTCAGGTACTGTGGCTATTCACCTTGGCCTTCAGTTCAGCAGCTCAAATACAGCTGTTCTAACTATGCTGAAAACACATTTTAGGTTTTAACGGTACAACTCAACCAGTGGAACTCACAACTAGAGACACAGCAGTAAGAGTGGTTTAAATTTCTTATAGGAGTGTAAGGTTACTGAAGGGCAGCAAGTTTGCAAAGGTTTACACAAACTTGTGTGATGGTCACTGCACTGTGTGAAGACGGTGATTTTATTACTTTGATTCTGAGGCTGGAACAAATTGCCAGAACTGAAAGTCATCTTTTCTCCTTGGCTAAACAAAACCCCAGAGCAACAGATAATAATTAGGGGGGACAAGGGGAATAGGAATGTGTCCTCTCGGAATGTGGGAGAATGAAAGCTGAGGCAAAGGCCAGGCACTCTTCACCACCTCACTGTGTCTGTAGGATTTAAACTTCTGAGGGTCTAATGTGCTACCCCTCATGGTGCAGTGTAAAAAGGCAGGTCACTGCCTTTCTGAAGACGTCTTAACAACGTTTTCAATACATCCAGAGTAATTCAGTTGCTGATGTATCTGACTCTGTTTTTAACATTGTGATCTATTTGTTAGATTAGGAAGAGCAACAGTCTAACCTGCTGAATCTTCAGAGTGCAAACAAATAGGAAACAACAAACTTTCTGTTTTAAGTTAGTTCTCCTTTTGTGCTTGCTGCATAGAAACAGAACATCAACTTTTCACAGGCAATTTTCAATTCAAGTCCTTTAAAATGCAAATTCTCAATCAATGTGTAATTACCTCTGAGATCTGTAAGTCTCTGCAGGCAGGCAAGAAAGGCAACAGTGCAGTGGTTTTCCTGTAGTGGATGCCTGGGACATTGGGAAGAAGATGGTGATGAGAGAACATGCTCAGTGGTTTCCTGAGTAAGTGGACTGACCGTCCTAGAAATATTTCTATCTGTACAAAGTGTTGCTTTGCTTTGGTATGTATTTATTTTTTCTTCTAGCTAAGCAATGATGCTGGAGAACAAACCACAGCTCCCACATTTTCATCTTCAAGTTTGTTATGTAGAGACAACTCATTTCAGCAGATCTTTATTTCAGAGAACTGATCACTCTAAGTCTGCTGTCACTAACTTTGCGATTATTCTATGTATTTTCGTTATTTTTTTACATATTTTCTAGACATCTCCCATGGGCTTATCATTAAAGGAAAGCCAGCTGGCTGATCTCTCAGTCTCTATGTTGCACCAAAAGGTTTGCCTTTGTTTCTGTTGTGAAAGACCTTGAGCATGTACCTCTTACAATGTCTCATACAAACTCTTGGAGTCTGAAAGGCAGGGTTCTGGAGTTGTGCTTTTGCTTTGCAGTAAGCTCCAGGTAGTTGCACTTGGCTTGGAGAATCTGACAGCAGACTAAATTTTTCCTACTTAATCAAATGTCTTTGGTTGCAAAGGTGATCTCATCTTCAACAGCTTTGAGGATGAAGGTGTTTGGGCTCAAAACTGGGCTGGCAGAAGCCCATGTTGAAGCCACTGCTCTTGCTAAAGCTGGTTTGTTTTGGTTTTTTTTTCTATACAGGTTTGAACCAAGCTCGTTAGCTATGTAAACACAGGACAAGTAAAAGATCCACTTTCCAAAGCAGGTGGGATGGTAATTTAAGATAATCTTGGGACCTAATTAAAATTTCTTGCTTTAGTTTTCAGTATGGAGAGTACTGCAGCTGCAAAATCAGAACGGCTTTTGCAGAAGCCGGAGCAAGTGACTCAGAATGGAATGACCCTGTCTGAGGTGAAAGCCAGAAGGAAGAGTTGCAAGGAGGGGTATGTTTTTAGAAAGGAGAAAGGTTTTATCTGTGCGTTTGTATGTTCATTTGTCTGGTGTTACTAAAGGGACGATAATGGCCCATCTCTCAATTCTGTGACCTTCCTGGATTAGATTTTTTTTGTATTCATGATGTAAAAAGCACATAATTCCTGCAACAGATAGAAGTAAACTGAAGTAAACTCTTGAAACAACTGTTTTGTTGCAGTTTTTATAGAGCTGGCATGTTAGTAAGGAAAAACCCCAAGAACAACCAGACACACACGTGACCCTTTTTGAGGTGCACCATTTCTTGCTTGCAAGGGAAGGTGACGGGGTACAGTGCTTCCACTGTGCAGGTCACTTAAAGGAGGAAGGTGAAGATCCTATGGAAGAATACAAAATGCTTCCCTGGGTGACAGAGTATCCTAATTAATTTTCATGCTCTGTGACAAAAGATGACATACACTTTTTCTGTTATTTTTTAATGCTACACTAAATGTATGTAAATAAGTGTTTCCTGAGCATATCAGACATTGTGTCTTTCTGAAAGTCCCATTATTAATTGTTTAAATATAGAAAGTCAGAAAAAGTTTCCAAAACAAAAGGAATTTTAGTGAAATAGTTCCTTCTTTCTGCCAAATGTAAGCAACTGCATTTTTGTTTTGTTTTGTTTTGTTTTCTGGCAAACTCCCCATAAAGCAAATCTCAAAGGGAAAGCAACCCTGCACTCTCTAGGACCTGGCAAGTTCTGTGCAGCCTCACTTTGAAGGACTGCAGCATTTAATTTATTTGAGAGGATTGTTAATGGTTTTGTGTTTGGCCCTTACTTAGTAGGACACAATTTTCATTGAAGACTGAATTAGGTTTGATGGATGGCCCAGGTTACAGGGACAGCAAGTAACAGAGGCCAGCTGCTGCCTACTCTTGCCATCCCAGAATACAAACCAGTCCCTTAGCAGATGGAAGTCACTTCTGTGCAGGGGAGGCACTCAAGCAAATTAAACTATTTTGTGACAATATGGTATACTTTTTCTTTTCCACTCATGTTTTGTAAAATTGTGAATGTGTATGAGCTGCCTACTACATGTTACAGGCATGTGCTTTTAGACACAAAAGAAACTGAAGTTGGAATCATCTGCTTTGCTTCTGACACTTCCTTTTCCCAAAAACTGCTGCCAGTTCCAGGGAGTGGTTTTCTTGACACATGTGGATTTCTGAGGGAAGGGTTCATATACTGCAGAATGGTACTGATCTGCTAACTCAAACACAGATTTGCTGGTGGCACTGCCCAGATGCTTTCTTCAGCAGCCAATCCAAAGACCAGCTATTCCTGTCTCCCAGAAACACCAGCATTACTTGGAATGTATGTGAGCTTGCCTTAACCGGTCTTTTCAACTCATCCTTTGTGTTCACCATCTGTTTGAAGCAGGAGCTGATGGAGATGAAGCTGTTAGGCTGGCTTTACTGAACAAATTTACTGCCCAAAGGCTTCATCCAGGTTGTAAATTCTTTTGCTGCCAGTTCCAGGAGTTTCTTGCAAGGAGAAAGCTGATTAAGTTCTAAATCCATACTACTTTCTGTTACCTTTCCACAGCTGTGCTTTTAGTAACAGTACTTAGAAAGAGGCCATACAGCAAAACTTTGATGGATTTCAGAGATTCACCCAACAGACAGATACAGGAGATACAAGTAAGAACCACCCCAAACCACACCCCTAAATTCAAAGTTTGAAAAGCAGAACTTTATAAACAAGCGTATGAAATAAAATAAATCAACCTTTCTGAATCCAGCAGTCATATTCAGGATTTATATCTGACCCATGAGGTATCTCTTCACATCACGGTATGAAGTTTCCTAGGCTGCTGCCACCAGCAGCCACTGTAACCTGTGTTTCTGCCATAACCATCTCCTGAAAGGCCAATACTGTGATTGCTAGTTCTGGTGTTGCCCTTCAGGTGAAAAGTTGGAGGAACACAAGAGGTGTTAAAATAAGAGATAAATTAATTCTCTCATGTGGGGCTTAAATCTGTGTTGTGGCAAGAAGACTTAAAATTGTTTCAGGGAAGTGAAAAATATTTTATTGCTGCAGTGCTATCTAAATACATTTGACTAAAGGTCTTTAAGGAACAGCTCCTGCCAATGCACACAAAATTACTAGTCTCAAGCTAGTTGTTTGTTATCAAGAGCAGTTTGGTGTTAAGAAAATGTCAAGTTTAATTGTCTTGATAGGTTCTGATCTTCACCATCAACCACTGTTGTGTAAGTGATACACACCTCTCAGTAGGAAAGATTTGTACCTGGCTTTAAAAAAGAAGCAAAAATTAGTATGTAAGAGCTTTCTGCTTTCAAACAAACAAACAAGAATTACTCAATGATACAGAAATTACATGTTGTCACAGAAAATTAGAAAAACAAGTCCCCAAGAGAATACAATTTTATTTTACAAGGAACTGAACAATACACTGGAGAATACTAGCCAAAGGATTTCAAATAAAAGCATAAGCAGCAAAGTAATGAGAAGAGAATGGCTCAACATCAACTGAAATGCTGACCTTGTCCTGAAAGTAAGTTCAGCTACACATCCTGCTACCTGGTCTGTATGAAACAGAACAAAAATTCTGAAGATGTGCACACAGATGCAAAAACTGCATTTCACCCAACAGATTTTTATCCTCAGAGTAGCCCACAAACAAACAAGGTATCTCCTAATAATGCAAGAAAGCTGAGCTGTTCATCCTGATGTAGAGAGATGCTGTAGTTAAACTCCTCATCAGAGCAATAAAATACTTTCCTTCATTTAATTCAAGAAACACTATTCCACAGCTGCTAAGCATAGAAGGGATTAATACTGGCACGAATAGTCTTTGCAGAGAGCCCTAGGAGCAGGTGGAAGTCCCGAAGCTTACAGTTTCTGCAGAGTTCAAAACTTGCTGAGAGCTTGTAAAATGAACTGCAGTTTCAAACAAACCTGTCAAGCACACTGTATCCTCATTTAGCATAAAATCAACAATACTTACAACCCTTCAAAACAATGATGGGCATTCAGTTATTTTGCATGTGTTTCTTTCTCCAGTGCTGCTTCCATTCGACTTTGTTTTAAACCCTACAGGACACAATTTAGTAAAATCTTGGTTTTACTAACATGGAAATAAAAGCTTTAGTCACAACACAAAAACATTTTTGGTCTTTTCTTTAGTCTTCTAAAAACAAAAAGTAGCTTTAAGCTCTGGAGAAATCAGAAAGGGTGGTTTAAAAAGGACAAAAGCCAAAACTACACATCTTCTTTATAATCAGTGGCTGGTACAGAAAAATTTCAAATAAATACTTCTTGTTCAATTAAAAGTAAATTAAACCATCCACAGGTATATCATCTGAAGAAAGAATTTCCAAAACTAGTCTTCTGAAGATACCCTCTGGCACCAAAACCCTTCTTTCCAAATTTCCCAGTGCAAGAAGTCTGATTTCTCCTATAACTTTCTTTCTTTGTCAAGAATACAACAGAAAACAGAAATCAATACACAACAGTCGCCTACAACAATTACTGATGAACAGTCTCTGCAACAACACCAAGTCTGATCCTAAGTGTGATACCACCACACACACTTAAAGAGAATACACAGAAGACTACTGCAAGGTAAACATTGAGATTTACTCCACGTGTCTATAAAGACAGAAGCAGTTGTTTCACAACAACTACAAAACACTGGCTACAAAAGCACCTAACAGAGCCCCTCCAGTGGAAGAAAGCATTCAAACAGCACTGACTACACTTCTGTGACGCTTCATCTGACTCCTATTTGAGAACAAGAATACTTACGCAATACCCTTAAATCTAGACACCATAAATTATGCCATAAGAGACCTAAAAGCAGCCCTCCCTGACTGACTTCTTGCTGAAAACAGCAGCAGCAACACAAAAGCAAATTTACAGACAGACCGAGACAAAAGTGGCACGTACCAGGTAATATCCAGTGTGATAACCACTCATGTACCAGGCTATCAACATGCTCCCCAATGCTTCATCATCTTCGGGGCAGTCTGGTCTCATAGGTGGTGGAGGAGGAATCAACTAAGAAATCACAAAGGAAATGTCTTTCAATAACAGGGTATATCCCAGGTTAAGTAGTGACCAATTCTAAAAAAAAAATAAAGCTGAAAAACAGGAACTTATCCTCAACGCATTCTCTGAAAATTAGGATGGCATTTTCCAAAAATTTGGAATTTCTAAAGTCTGGGAGAAACAGAATTCCTAACTTGACTGTACAAAAGAGGTTTTATCAGGGGAAAGTACTTATCTGCATCAGTGAAATGCTGTTAATCAAACATAAGGTGTGGTTCCTTCAAATAATTTTCCTCTTTACATTATTACTAACAGCTTCACTGTCACAAAAAAGAGTGCAGAACAGACCTTGCGTATTCATGTAACTGAATGCTTTATCACATTACCGGGCAAATGCAGACTCCAATACAGCAACGTGCTCTCACAACACCGTCAGTGGCCACATCCAGCTAGAAAACTTGAGACTGATCACAAATACTCTGACACTTTTACCCATTCACTTATCGCTTACCGGTGGTCCTGCTGGGAAGGGTGGAGGCCAGCAAGATAAAAACGATGGAGACGTCCTGAATTTTGACCCAAGCTACAGTGAAGAAAGGTGAATAGTGCAAATTAAAAAGGAAAATTCAGGCACTAGGATCTTACTTAAGAGAGTTATTTGAAGCAATTCACAAACATTAAACTAAAGACAATTCACCCCAGCAGTTTAATAAATTGCAGTAACAACTCACACTAGCTATTTCTATGGAGCATCCCTTCACTGGAAAAGTAAAGCTCTGTAAACACTGCTAAAATAGGGTTCTAGATAATACAAGCATTTAAATTATTTTTTTTTCTAAACAAAAGTCAGTTGTTATACTCTCATAGGAAGAAAGCATCTAATATTGCCCAGAAGCAAACAGTTCCTGTGCAGCTGGGCGCACAGGCTGACTAGATTCCATCATGCTTGTGAATGTCAAATACAAATCTACCCATATGAAAGAAAAAAAAGAGAAAAATCTTATAAACAAAACTTGCATAAACAGTAATGTTTAGAAAACAAAACACTGCATTCAAAACTTCTACAAACAGGAAAACCAAAGAGTATAGCAATAACACAGCCCTAATAAATCAATAAAGAAGCTACAACTGAAAGTATCTATGACATCTGGACCTGACTTCTGCTATCTCCAATGTCCTGTGTAGTGAAACATACTGACTGGCTAGAAAAAGCAGTCTTAACACATCAGCAGAACTATGACTAACAGCACTATCACAATCCAGGAAGCAACATCCCTCTTTTAAGTTACAAAGCAATTGCACAGCAAGTCTTAACTAGTGCAAAGGCTTTCCTCACTAGACAGCAGGGCTGCAAATGAGCTATGCTATGGCCAGATTATTATAAAATGACCTATCAACATACACATCTGAATATCCATTCTCAAAATGCTGTTAGTTGTTTTCTAGATACATGATATGTATCATCTTATCGTCTCAGAACTTACAATGATAACCCACCTAACAGCAGACCAGGCTTTACTTCAGACAAGGCTAAGCTTACCCTTCCCAGCCCTGGTGGTGTGGGAAAACGTAGGTTTTGAGGGGAGGATCGTGCTTTTGAGCAGTTGTTTTTGTTTTGAGGTGACCGAGAAGATTTTTCACTTTCATCTGTTGAATATGGAGTCTCGTTTTCATTCTGCAAAACCAAGACATTGTTATAAGCTGCACTAAACAGGAATTTACAGCAAGCAATTTTTGTGTGAAAAAGTTTGGAAAGCCCCACCCACATCCTTCCCTTTCTCTAGCCCTCCCAGTCCTACTCAGGAAAGCTCTTATAGCCTCATAATTCTATCTGCTCACCATTTTAGCTATGTTATTTTTCAAGCATTAATTTGTTCAAGAAGTAAGGGGACACTTTCATTCCATCAGCTTGTGTCCATTCAGAATGGAATCAGGCACTGATTCTGACTCTGAACACTGCAGTGGCACCAGAAATACTAACAAACAAACAAACAAGTGGATTCTCCCCTTTCTTTTTCAGAAGAGTGAAGAAGTGTCCCTCACCTCCCCAGAACTTCCCATCCCATTTACTGTTTCATCGCTGGTGGGAGGAAGTAGATCAGACAGGTTCTGCTCCTCTTGATTTCCATATCCCGTGTAAGTAACAACACACGTGCCTCTCTTCTGATTGATGGAAACAATAGTCGCCAGGTACATGTTACCATCCTCAGACCAAACAGCATTACAGCTGTCACCAACTTTCCACTGCAACAGAAAAGAAAGAGGCACACCAACCATCAGAGAGAACGATGCCTTTTTCTAAACGACTTTCTGTCCTGCTTATGAGAAAGATGACTCCCAGTCTGAAAATTTTTCCTCTGTATGTAATGAAATTGCTCCAGGTAACCCTATAGATACGGTTTGCAAGATTCTCACCCCCCCACACACCGCAGAATGTTACTCTCACGGCAATGGAAACACTACTTTTGAGTATAACATGCAGCACAAGCATCAGTAGTATCTACACGTGCAGTGACCTGTTTCAAAGGCACTGTGTTGCTCTTCTTCCTATTCCTGTTCTTTTTATTGTTTTTTCTCTTCATGCTCAGGCGCTGCTCCTGTTTGTCCGAGGGCTCTGAACACTCTCCATTCTTTAAAGCGTTCTGCGGGAAGAGAGAGGAGGAAAACAATAAAAGGCAAGCTCCGGTGTGGCCGCCCCCTCCCCGGCAGTGTTCGGGGCCAGGTTGGATGGGGCCCTGGGCAACCTGCACTAGCGGAGAGTGTCCCCTGGCCACGGCAGGGGGTGGGACCAGACGGGCTTCGAGGTCCCTTCCAGCCCAAACCAGCCTGGGGTTCTATGATCCGGCGGCCGCAGCCCGGGGTCCAGCTTACGCCCAGGCCGCCCCCCTTACCTTGAAGGAGGCCACCGCCTTGTCGTACGCCTTTATGAGGGCCGTGTCGTCCCACACGTCCGAGTCATCGCTCTGCGGAGGGCACAGACCGCTTTACCACCGCTCCAAACCCCAAATCCCCGCTCCGCGTCCCGCCCCGGCCGGCCCTCACCTGCCCGGTCCCACGCCGGAACAGCACCCGATCCGCCATAGCCCGCCCCAACCCCGCGCGGCCGCCTGCCGCGCAAGCGCAGCACTGTCACTTCCGGCGCGCCGCCGCGCGGCCTCGCCCCGACGTAGGTCCCTCACCCGCGGAGATCGTCGCCAGCCAGGCGGCGCTGCGCTGGGCGCTGGCGAAGCGCCCGGTCCGCGGGGATGCGCGGTCCCTTCCTCAGGGAGCGCAGCTGGCAGTGCCCCTGTGCCTCGGGCTCGCGACCGTGGAGACCCACGTGGAGGGGCCCGGGGAGCTGCAGGGCAGGAACCTGCCCGGGCAACGCAGGCCCAGCAGAACAACGATTAAACAGAACAAGGCCCTCGGCAGCCAGTCCCGCTCAGCTGCTCAGCGTCTGCGGGTACGACACTGCCAAAGCCTGCAGCGTGTCCCTCCAGGCTCTCCCGGGCTGCAGCGAGGGCACTCGACTTTGTTAAAGCTTACATAAGCAACAGCTTCAAAGCTCTTCCCTTCCAGTGGTTTAAACCGGCTGTCAGCAGGCGCAAACACACCTGTAAAACAAGCACTATTTCCCCACGGTAACTTCCAGTCTTCAGCCTAATTTAAGCAGCAATTCTGAATCACTTCAGTGATGCAGCACTTTATAAAGATCTGCTTGCATCTGCAACTCATTAACTCCAAGCCTGCAGCTCCACCCAAGTTAGCTTCAGTAGTACATTCAGCCAGTCACATACACCAACAAAGTTTGCAACTTGATGAAGGGCATCTTTTTCTAAAGTGCAGACTTACCACTGCATACTACATTGCTTATGTGAATCACAGTACATCTTTACATTATTATACTTGCATCTCTCCACAATTCTACCCATCCTTTGTATCCTTGGTAACTTAAGAAACCCACTGATCAACAAGCATAACCATTTCACATTAAGACAATATTTCATGCAACCTTTTATTGTAAAAATAATCCAAGATTTACAGTTCAGACCTCTGTAAGGTTAAGCACATTTTACAGGAATGTTCCATTCCAAATGGAGCTGTACTTCAAGAATTTAATCAAGATAATCAGGTCTAACTGTAGATCCAGAAATTCACTGTAACTGGAACCATTAAGTGAAACCAACAACCGCAGTAAAAGCTGGCGTGAAGCTACTGCTTGGTACTTTTATTCACATGCATGCAGAAGAATGTAGTCGGTTTTGAAACAGCACTCCAGACAACTAAGCCTATGCTAACCAGAAAATACTCTAAACAAACACGAGTCGATCAACTCTGCAAGGTAGAGATTTAATCATTTCATGGCCGGATGCACTCATAAATGATCTTCTAGGCCCTTCTGCTTCAGTGGTGCCTTCTTTCTTCTTCATAGATGCAGCTCATTTTGCTCCTGTCTGCAAAGATTTCCTTTCATTAGCTGCTTTTTGTTTCTGCTGCATAATTTCAGAGTCCCTGTAAGGAGAAAAGAATTGTGTTACAGATACTGGCTCACTGTTTTGTATTTTTTTATTTGCCCTCAGCTTGTTTCTGCCCTTTAACAAACCTCGATTTCAAGAAGGGAAAAAGATGAGTGTAAGATTTTTCAGTCAGAAAACAGTGAGCACAGTTTTCTATTATCCTATTCAGTACAGTAGCCCATGAAGTAGACAAGCTGGTGGACTAGTAGCCTTTATGTAATTCTTTGTTTTGGAAGGAAGAGACACAACAGATCAAGCATCTTCAAGAAAGTATTACACAATCTGTTTGCACCTGGCACAAAAAAAAACTTGCTCAAAAGAAATAAAAGTGTTACAGGTCTCACCAAAAATAAACCTGTTTAACAGCAGATACAGTAAAAGATACATCCACGGTTTATGCTCTGGCACGTGTCTGGCCCATGAATCAAGGCAAACTACCTAAATCCCATTTCAGTTAAGACACATTTTCTTACACATTTTCCCCTCCTATTTTGCCCAAGCATTTCACTCAACTGTACTAGATCTTACCTCTGTTTCCTCTGAGAAGCAGACAAGCTATCCTCTTTCCTTTTCCCTTTGTGGATCTCCTGAGTCTTCTTCAAATTCTTTTGGCGGGCAAGTTCACGCTGGTTCCCACCTGCAAGATCACATACAGTTTATACAGGTACTATGACTTTCTACACACCATTGGCTGATGTAGAAGTATGTTACAAAGGTGGTGAGGCTTGGCTCTATCTGTAGACTTGGTACAGCAGTATCCTCTGTAATTTGCAGTATATTCAATCAGTTTACCCCTCCAGTGCCAAATGGGAGGCATGAAAGCTGTTAGTTTTCACATCTACACTCCTATGGGTGATTGTCTAAGAGATCAAAGTCCATTCCACCATTCCTTCCAGAAATGCAAGGCAGTTTTGCATAGAAGACTGAAGGCAGACCATCGCATCAACAGGGAGGTTAAAATGCCAACAGTCACTCATCCAGAGAGGAGCCATCCTCTCAAACAACTTCTGGCATCCGTTACAGCTTACTAATTCATTTTACTACAGAAACATCCACCAGCTTTCAGTACATAGTGCTGTCATGCAAAACCACAGTCCACAGTCAAGCACCATAAAATTTTTAAGTCTTGCTCCTACTCAGTAATGGCAGTTAGGGCCCTTGCATGTGTTTGCAGAAAGAATATGCTTCTGCTAGCACTACATAGGAGACAACCAGCAGAGTTAATACATATGGGAACCTGGGCTTTAATTTCTACTGGGATAAAGTCCCCAAAACTACTTAACACTGACTTAACCATAAAAGCAGGTAACACATACTATACAAGCAGCTATATCTAAGTTTAATTCACTGTTGCTCCAAGGCAGCTGTTGTGTGCACTATGAGGCTACAGCAGTTATGGAGCTTCAGCTCAGGACGTTTTTACGTACCATGTACCACAGAAGCCCTTGCTAAAGAAGTGGGGCTGACAAAGCTGAAATTAACATGCAACCAAAATGCCAGTTCCTCAATCAGAATAAAACTACTTTACCACTTTCCCAAAACAGGTACATGCATACATCCCTGCACAGAGTGGACAACCATAATGCTTTTCACATGCAAGAGTATTTCACGCTATTGAAGGAATCACCCAAAAAGCATTCAGGAAGGCTGCTTACATGCACTATTATGTGCTCCTGCTCAGAGCTTTCTTTCCCATGCAGGCTTTTTATATTTCATTGTCCACCAACACTTACATTTTTCAGGCTTCCTCATTTTAAGAGTTTCTCTACATAGGTCTTCCCTTAAGCTGGCAGCAAGGCCACTGTTACAGCTATTCTACCTACTTTGTTCATGATGAACTGATACTCCATTCAGTCAATTTCACTCAAATGCTATTAAAGAGTTGATCTCAAAAGACTTTAGTTGAAATCAAGAGCAGGACTTAAGCATGGGCTTAGCAAGTGGTTAGCCTCACTTTCATCAAAAGCAAGAAGCACCAGGTTGTACATATGTGCTGGGTCTGGCTGAGCCAGAGTCAGTTTTCCCCACAGCGCTGCTCTGTCTATCAGTACCAGCACCCTGCTGATAACAGACCCATGTTGGGTGCTGCTGAGCAGGGCTGGTACAGCCTCAGGGCTGTCTCTCCAAAATTCTCCTCAGCAGTGGGCTAGGTGTGGGCAAGGCCTTGGGAGGGGACACAGCCAGGACAGCTGCCCAAAGGGATAGTCCATACCATATGATGTCATGCTCAGAAAAAACACTGAGAAAGGAGGGGGAATTGGAGACATTTGTCTTCTGGACCAACTACTACTCATGCTGAAGTCCTGCTTCTTGGGAAGTGGCTGGACATCACATGCTGATGGGAGGCAGAGAATAAATCTCCATTGGGTTGGTTTGGTTTTTTTCTTTGCTTCTGCACAGCCTTTTGCTGTATTAAACTGCCTTTATCTTGACCCATGAGGTTTTTTTCTGATCTTATTTTCTCCTCCCTGTTTAGCTGATGAGGGCAGCGATGGAGCAGCTTGGTGGGCACTTGGCCTCCAACTAAGTTCAACCCACCACAACATATAAAGACACAAAACTACATCACAGTATAAAGACACCCTTTCAGGGGACAGCCAGCTTTCCCCAAGGCAACCAAGCCCTAAACTGCTGGTATTTACACATGCCATATTTTTATCAAGACATTCCTGAGAGCAAGAAATCAAAACCAGCACAACACAACTGCTGCTTAGAGCAGATGGAACTCACCATCTAAGCACTCAGGGTCTTCCAGGCAGCAGCTGCAACCATCACAATTACAAACTCTTCTGCATTAGCTGACAATCTTTCCTTAGTACCAACCTCTCTATGGCAGCTCTAGTCTGCTATAACTTGCCTGAGCTCATTTACTTGCTAGGTGTTTCTTCTTGCCCTGCTTCCAGATACGGTACGTGTCATCACCTGCTGTTGACCAAACATGATCACATTTTTTAATGCTCAAAAATGAAAGCTCCATCTCCCCATAATTTCTGTTGTGCCTCTTTTCAGCCTTACGACTACCTATGCTGTCTTTCCATCTCAAAGACAGATCTCTCCAGTCTTTTGGTGCCTGTAGTTTCAGGTATACCGAAGCAGTTTAGGACCGAGTCAGTTTTAAACAGCAACCTGTTAAGATCCACATCTTTGTACCCACCCCATTCCTGAGCTGATAAAGGTACCTGCCATGTCAACAAGTAGACAAGAGCAACCCTGGAGAAGAGGGGGCTCTGTGCATTCTTCACACCAGTATGTACACTGTCTGGCAAGAGGTGACAGGACCCCAAATGAAAACACTGTTTTATAGCTGCTGCTTCCTGAGGGCTGCTCTTGCCTTGGAAGATACACTTCACTTGTGACAGGACATCAAGTACTACCTTTTAAAAAAGCTAAGAGAACTCCTGCTCCAACCTCATCACTATCCTGTGAGATCCTGTCCCCAAAGTCTATGTAGAAGGGTGACCACTATTTTTTCAGAAACACAAGGAAGACAGCTATGTATCTCTGGCAGTACCAGTGTTGATTAGAACTTGATGACTCATGAGCAGATGATACATTCCATGCTATAAATGGTTCTTGAGCGGTGTGGTGCTTAGAAGGCATGAACATTGTATAAGAAAGTTACCAGCAATATAACAGCTTTTCTGTGGTCCTTAATGAAATTAAGTATCTTTATCACAAACAAAAAGATGCAGGAAGTCAAAATACACTGCTGTAGTCAGAATTCATACAGCAGCGATCCTTTACACACAGCTTCATGTACTTCCTTCCTTTCCAAGAAAGGACTGTGCAGGGCATCTACAGAAATATTCCACACACACGGCAAAATTGTAAACCTGAGAACAGAACTGAGTGGCATCATTGAGCAGCTTGGCTGCCATTTCTGTACAGCAAAGCAGATAGAAAACTACAGCAATATGGTGTACAGACAATGCATACAGAGCCAGACAACTACTTGAAAAGAAACCTTCCTGAACCATCCCCGCTTCCAAGTAAACATCACCAAGGGCTGTTTGCCCCCAGTACTTCACCAGGGATGCTGAATGAGTATCCCTAGCTCTAAGGAGATGGCACTGTTTCTCTCTATTTTGTAACATCAACGTGTGTCTTTCACGAAGTGTGACCCAGTCTTGACAGAAGACAGTTCATGTTTGAATTTGACTTATCAGGAAGCTGAACTGCCACACAAAATCTAGCACACACTTCCTCCTTATACCTATACTTCACCATTCACCATCCTTGCCCTCTCCCTGCAAGACATATTGTGCAACCTGTCTCTGCTCTTCCAACTCCAAGACCCAGCTATTCTTGAAGAGAAAGATAAGCAAAAGACCTCTGGACAGCACTGCAACAAACAGTAACCATCTCTAGTATAAGGAGGTCAAAGAGAATGGCAATAAGGACTGGCAACTGAGGTCATCATCCCCAGAATTCTTTCTGAGCAGCAAGGATCTGATCACATGCGAGAACTTAAAGCAGAAGTGCCTGCCACCACACCCCAAAAATAGATTACACAAGTCAAAGAGCAATTGTTGCAAACAGAAAATAACAGCGGAAGACAAGTGACACCCCTCCCTCCAAATCACACAGTCATCACTAACTTCACAAATTTATTCAGAGTTCAGGTACCTTTAAATTTAGCAGTACAAGTACTGTGAATTTAGAAGCTTAGAAGCAGTCCATTCTTTTTCTGTTTTACTGTTTTGAAATCACAGAGTCTAGTCCAGGTCTGATTGATAACAAAACACTGAACTCTGGAAATATACACTAAAGCTAAGACTAGACTTTATGGTGGCACACCTTCTACACCGCTAGTACTTCAGATACTGTAAACTAAGTCCTCCTAAAATGAAATGTTGGGACTTTGCATTCAATTATGTGAAGCCATACCTGTTCAAACCGTGTTTATTTTAGTGTCGTGCACCATGGGGGGGGGGATACCAACAAAAGCCATAAACCTGCTTCTTCCTCACATTCAAGGTCTTATCCATACACAAACTGTTTACGACCCAGGTTTTCACGCACACTTCCAGTAGCTTGGTGGCTTCGAAGGAACGCCTTTAAGCTTGAACGTAAAAGCACCTCCTCAGCTAAAGACCGGCAGTTCCTGCACTGCCGAGTACAATACACAGAAGCCAACAGAGCAACCCCACCAGTTAGGTTCGGTTCACAGCTCTCCGCCATTTTAGAGCGGCTTTTCAATAAGGTGATGCCCAACGATCTCTGTTGCCCTTCCAAAGACAGCCTTAACGACCACCATTTAAGTAGGGAAGCGTTACGCATTCTCCAGGGCTACAAAAATCCTTCGCTTACGGACCAGGCGGCCGCCAGGGCCGCAGTGACCACTACCGCTGCTCTAGCACATTACCCACTTTCCTCCTACCCGCCCCCCTCCCCCGCGGCGATGCCGGGGGATGGGGCGAGGGTGACCCTACTCCAAGCCTCGTCCGGCGGCGGGCCGCGGGAAGCCACAGACCCAGCGGCCCGCGCACTCGCCGCCGAGCCTCGCCACAGGGGCGCCAAGTCCCCAAGGACCAAGCGCCGACAGCGGTCCACACCGCAACCGACCCCCGTCCCCGGACAGACCGCCGAGCCGCCTTCAGAGTCGCGCCCAGGCCGCACTTCACCCCCAGCCCGGAGCCGACCGGCCGGGCCGCCGCGCCGGTGGAGGGGCCGAAGGCCCACCGCCCACTCCGCTCCCCGACGGGGCCCTGGAGCGGTCTGCCAGCACTCACGAGTCATCGCGAAGCGATGAAGCCGCCACCAGAACCGTCTGCTTCCGCGCCCGCTGATGGCGCCGCTTAGAACTACCCTGCCGGGCCGTGACGTCACTGCGGCGCGCGGTACACCGCCCAGGCCCTGTACGGCGGCCCTGGAAGGGTGGGAGGGATCTTTCTGCCCGCTGAGAGCTGGAGGGCGTGGGGCCGGTGTTATGGCAGCGGCGCGCGGGATTGTCGCTGCGCCCCCGAGCGAAGGGGAAGGGGGTGACGGGCGTCCCCGGTGATGGTTTTCAGCAGAGTCAAGCTCCCGTAAAGCGGCGGCGTTCAGCTTTGGGCCCCTCGCTGCGAGAAGGGCATCGAGGGCCTGGAGTGTGTCCAGAGAAGGGCAACCAGGCTGGGGAAGGGGCTGGAGAGCAAACCTCACGACAAGTGGCTGAGGGAACTGGGGTTGTTTAGCCTGGGGAAGAGGAGGCTGAGGGGAGACCTTATCACGGCCTACAATTACCTGAAGGGAGGTTGTAGAGAGGTGGGCGTTGGTCTCTTTGACCAAGCGACAGGTGATGGCACAAGGGGAATGGGCTGAAGCTGCACCAGGGCAGGGTCAGGTTAGACATTAGGAAAAAATTCTTCCCCGAAGGGGTTATCGGGCACTGGAACAGGCTGCCCAGGGAGGGGGCTCAGTCACCACTGACCCTGGATGCGTTTAAAAGACTGGCAGATGAGGTGCTCAGGGATACGGGTTAGTAGAGGACGGATATGGTTGAACTCGATGATCTCAAAGGTCTTTTCCAGCCCAGTGATTCTGCGGGAATGCCGTCGTACGCGGAGCTGATGCACTCGGTGCCGCCACAAGCTGAGCGAGCTCCAGTCAGGAAAGGGGGGCTCAAAGAGGCTCGGTCTGTGCGGCCGAGGGAAACCAACACGCTCTCGAAGCACCGCGGCTCTAGGTCAACGAACGGGAAAAGGGACCATGGCAGATCGCGGCCAGCTAGAATCGCAGAGGAACGTTAAAAAGCACAAACCGCGTGGCTCGCTTCGGGCACCCGAGCTTGGCACGCCGAGAAGCGCAGCGTGCCCCTCCCATGCCGGGGTGCTCTGCTCCCCGCGCTGTGCACGCCCTTCCGTCGGGCCGGAGAACGCTGCCCCAGCCGGAGGAACCTCCCCGGCCTGCTCAGAGGCGGTCATCGCGGGCCAAGCGAGCGCCCGACAAACCGCTGGCAGGGTGTCTGACTGGGGGGGCGGGGAGAGGCGGGGCGCAGAAGCTCCGAGACGCTGAGGTACTCGCGGGTTCCGCTGCCGTACTCGTTCCCCCGCCTGCCTCACGCTGGCCCCGCCAACTTGGCCCCTCCCTTTCCGAGGCACGCTGATGACGATGCGGGACGCGCCGGGCGGAGAGGCGGGTGACATGGCGTGAGGTAGCTGAGGTTGCGGCGTTACCGGGACCTGCGCCGCCGACGCCGAGTACGCGCACTTGCTCGTTCGCGGGCGGGCGCGTGTGCACGCCCCTGCCGAGCGCCCGGAGGCAGCCGCTGCCACCATGTTCCGCCGGGCCCGCCTCAATGTGCGGCCCAACGTCCGACCCGCGGGCAGGGGCGGCGGCGCGGCGGACCCCGAGGCTCAGGGCTCGACAGCTGCCCCAGCAGAAGCCGCGGCGGATGCGGCGGTCGAGCCCCCGCCGGCTGCGCGGCCGGCTGAGAGGTGAGTGTCACTGAGGCCCCGCTTGAGCTTTGGGTGTGGGCAGTGGGGTTGGCCGCTCGGTGGGTGTCCCTTCCCCCGGCGAGGTCTCGCCTGGGCCGCTGCCGCAGCCCGGCGGGGTCCCCCGGGAGTGGAACGGGCCTGGGGAAGTTGGGAGGTCGGCTCACGCCGTCCTCGGGAGCCCCTGGGGGTGTGGTGGCGGAGGGCTCGGCAGCAACGCGTGTTATCACTGCCTGTGGCCCCCTCTCCGTCCCTGCTCTTGAGTGGAGTTTTCTCGTCTTGAAGAACCGAAATGGAGGTGCCACACAGCCCGTCGGTCCGTGCTTAGGGACGGTTGTGATGTGGCAATCGGACAGCGACTTCTCGGCGCTTGACACATTTGCAACCTAAGCAGAGCCCGCATTTCTTTCCTGCGGTTGCACTGCAGGTGCTTGAAATAATACATAAGTTAAGACGGCAAAGGAGGGGCTAGAGTGGGCAGATACTCGTTTTTTCTGGCATGGCAGCAGGACCAATCTCTAGTTTGATGCATGCAGCAAAAATTCTTCTCACTCCGTGACTGAATGGCTTCGATTTTGCATTTTTACAGTGCTTCCAGTTTTGTGTTTGCTTCTTCATGTGTTAATGAGGGAGAACTTTCTGATGCTTTCCTTTTTGACGGTTTTATTTTCTAAGTGCTTTTCATTGCAAAGGAAGTGCATCATAAAGGCTGGGCTTAGGACTAGTCCTTCCAGACTTCCCTGTTGTGGGTTAATTCCACCTGGCTGCTAAGCCCCACGTGGCGGCCTGCTTGCCCCCTCCCCCATGGGGTGGGCAGGGAATCTGAAGGGCAAAAGTGCACAAACTCCTGAGTTGAGATACAGGGATTTGAATAGGCAAAGCAAAAGCCACTTGCAGAAGCAAAGCAAGACAAGCGATTAATTCCCCACTGCCCGTGTGCAGGCAGTAGTTCAGTCATCCCCAGGAAAGCAGGGCTCTGTCATGCCTAAGGGTGACTTGGGAACACAAACACCATCAGTCTGAGTGTCATTCTTCCTTCTTCCCCCATGCTTGTTGAGCATTACAGCGCTGTGGTCAGTGGGGGTCTGCGGACCTGGCTGTGTCCCCTCCCAACTCTTTGTGTAGGTCCAGCCTACTCACTGGTGGGTTGGACTGAGAAAATTCTTTGATATGGTGTAAGCACCAATGAGCAGTGCTGAAAAGTGTGCTGTCTGCACTGTTTTTGTCACAAGTGTGAAACAGCACCATATGAACGACTGTGAAGAAAATTAATCTGTCCTCACCAAAGCTAGTGGTCCTCACCCATTCTTCAGGGCATTGCTCCATTCCACTTGAGAACAACCTTTTTGCTTAACCAATTGTTTTTGCATCTTGCATGAATATCACTATTCTTTTACCTGAAACTTGTAATTTTGACATAATACAAGGTCCTGTTACAGTATTCTGCTTCCTGTAACTAGAAGTTCAGGTACTGGACTAGTTGACATAATGTGTTGTTGGTAAACTCATGCTGCCTTTAATCTGCTTGCATCTTCCTTCCTTTATATTTGTTTTATCATGTGTTGAGAGGATATTCTTCTTTCAAATTTTATTTACAAACTTTGGGTTCCAGAGATTAGGCTACTGGATCTTTCGCTGTCCAGAACTTTTTTCTAAAAAGATGTAGTTGCTATTTTTCAATTATGTGCTCCTTTTGCTGATTCAGAACAATTATTAAAGATATTTGTGTTAGTAATAGGAGTGTTTCAGTGTAATCTAACTGTAAGTTTTGAAACTAGGTACTGATGCTGTTGTAAAAGGGCGAATATTCTAAGCAGTTTATTTACATGGCTTGAAAAGTAGACAATTGCCAAGTAAGTAATAGGCTCACAGAGAATTTTCCTCAATAAATGTGGAATATATCCAAGTGAACAAAAACACCATCCTACTGTTCTAAAGAAAAAGTGGAGCAGTTTTAAGAAATTTCAGTGTCTTGTGGTGGAAGTTGTTCATGTTGAAGGTAGCTTACAGACATCTTCAGTTTGCCAATGCAGGGAAATGTGGAGGTTTATGAAGAAGAACCAGCTGCAGGTTGATTCTAATGTGGTGTCTTGTATATAACTGTATTTTTCTGCAGTGTTATGTTTATATTGATTGGAGCATAAACATCTTTAAAGTAGGAGTTAAAAATATGTCACTGAAGTATTTCAGAATAATATTTTAAATTTTCTAGTGATGACAAGCCTGATAAATCAAGTGATGCTGGAGAAGCTAGTAAACCTGCAGAAATGCCTACACAGAGAAGAAAAAGAATCTCCACTATGCCCAATCTTGCCAAACCCAGAGCTGGACCTTCATCTGCTCAGCGTTCTGCACCAAAACAGCAGAAGCGAGTATTGCAGGCTCCTGATGGCAGTGCTTTGCTTCAGAAGGATACCTCTCCACCAGAAAAGAGTAATGTTGAAAGTTCTTTTAAGTCTTCCATGCTGCCTGAAAAAAAACACCTGTGCCACAAGTGCCACAGTTTTCCCCACTAAAGAAATCAGTGAACAAAGAGCAAACTGTAGGTGTAGCTGCTCAGAAAAATGATGATACCTTGCAGAAGAATGTACCCTCCCCGCTCAAGGAGAGACCAACACAGAAACGATCAGGAACACAAGAGGAAAAGCTACCTGTGAAACTTGTCCCTGCAAAAGAGAAACAAATGTGTTCTGACCGCGAAAGGATCCTCAAAGCTCGGAAGTTGAGAGAGATGCTTAAAGAAGAGCTGAGGAAAGAGCGGATGGTAGGCCTCTGCACGGAGTAATGCTGATCTGTGAAGGGCAAAGGCGTGTGATTCACCTAACATATGTTATCTCTTTGCAGTAGTGTTTTATGATGATCATCAGCTGCTTACTGCTAATGATCTGTAGTATCTCATAACTGTACAAGTTTAGTTTGCTTTTTAAGCAGTAGTAGCACTCTGTTCCCTCATAACACAGATTTCAGAGAAATTGCATGACTTCTTATTTGTTTAGACACACGAGCCTTTTGACGTGAGACCTGCTGTTATGGTCAACACTCCGATTTTAAAATGACATGGTTGGTAACACAGTGGGGAAGTGTGCTTTAAGAAGCATGAGGTGTGGAGTTTCTCAGATCTTTTCAGCTCCATTGCTGATAGAGTTCTGTAATTTTGCATGACTTTTCACTTTTCTGCCAAGTATTGAGTTTCTGAAGGGGTTACTCACCTGCAGCTACATCTGTGACAAATTTTTATCTTTTAAGATAAAAATTATTTTGGTTATGGAGGGTGGGAGGAGCTTCCCCAAATGAGGTACTCTGTAAACAAAGAAAAATAGTAATGTGTGAAAAACCAAGTACTTTAAGGTTGAATTTAAGCAATTTTTTTATGTTTATATGGAAACAGTTAAAGCACAGGCCTCCAGTAATTGAAGGACGTTCTCCACCAGATCGTTCTAAAATGACCATGAGAGACTTGATATACTATCTCCCAGAAAACAATCCTATGAAGTAAGTTTGACTTTTTTTTGGGTTGGTTTTTTTTTTCCCCTCTCCCCTTGAGTTTTTATTCTTTTATATCAATTCAATTACTGTGAAAAGGTGTATTCCTAAATCTGGAGTATTAACACAGAGGCAGTATTGTTGCAGTGGTAACAAAAGCTTCAAGATATTTTCATATCTGTTCAATCTTCATACAGAAATAAGACCAGAGATCAGTGTGCTTGTTGAAATATAAAAACATGAACCTGTCCCTGGTGTTGATTTATCCCTACAGATGCAGAATAGAAAATTACGCTTTTTTTTTTCCTCTCTACTGTTGGAGTTTTCAGTTTCAGCTTCTAGTGATCATATGACTGCCTGCCAAATCTAGGGGACTACAAGAAGTTAAGCATTTTTCCTTCATAGGAGCTGATGCACAGAATGCACTGCCAGACCCATGAGGTCTCTCCATTCTAGCTGGATGGATGTACTGTTCCCTTTACAGGCTTTGCCAGTAGCAAGGCTGAGGGAGGATTCCAGAGGCAGACGTACACATGGAGCACTTAGGCAGCTGGCTGTGCAGGCAGAGCAGGGCCTTTTTCCTGCAGCTACCAAAACCAATGACATAACTATAAGTAGAGCTATCCAAGTCCTGTTCTTCCACTCAGTAGCAGTTGAGTTTTCTGTTACCATCTCTTACCACCTGCTTGTTCGTGATTTGTGCTTGTGTGTTCTACTCATCACTTTCCTTGTTATTTTGCCTTTTTATTATGTGGCCCTTAAGGAGGTAATGAATTAAACACTCTTAACCTTCCCTATGTCCTTACAATGGATACTACGTGAACTATCTTTTTTTGCCCTTGCTTATACAAAACCCACAAAATTTATTAAGCTGTGGTGGTTCTTCAGTTAGACTAGAATGTAGATGTGGTACAGTGAATTGGAAAAAAGCTTTGTGTTTCTTTGTTCATTATCCACCAAAAGTAGGCCCTGTGGAATGAAGCAGAAATGTATCTGTATATATGTTCACTTTAGATTTTTATAAAATTCTAGGTCTTCATTGGCAGAAGAAAAGAGAACAGAAAAAAATTCTGCACTCGGTCAAATGAAGGAGTAAGTATTGGTGATAGACTTTTTTTTTTATTACACTGTTTCGGTATCACAATCCTTATTTATAACAAATTGTAATTTGTTGAGGTATGGTGCTTTAACCCTGGCTGGAGGCCAGGTGCCCCCCCCAACCACTTTATCACTCCCTGACTCAGCTGGACAGGGAAGAGAAAATGTAATGAAAGGCTCCTGGGTCAAGATAAGGACAGGGAGAGATGATCCAGCAGTTATCATGGCCAAAACAGACTCAACAGGAAATAAAATGCATCAAATTTATTCATATCCAATCTGGTGAAAGCAGAGTAGGATAAAGAGAAATAAAACCTCCCCCCACCCCTCCCTTCTTCCCAGGCACAATGGCTTATCTCCCTTCCCACCCTGCCCCCGAGCAGCATGTGAGGACAGGGAATGGGGGCTGTGGTCTGTTCATCACTAGTTGTCTGTGCTGGTTCTTCCCTCTCACAAGGAGGTCTGCTCACCCCTGCTCCACCTGTGGGAAATAGTCCTCCACAAACTTCTCCATGCTGAGTCCTTCCCATGGGGGCTTCACCAACTGCCCCAGTGTGGGTCCCTTCTATGGGGTGCAATCTCTGAGGCCTAGGCTGCTCCAGCCTGGTCCCCCACAGGGTCACAAGTCCCCCCAGCAAACCTGCTCTGCTATGAGCCCCCTCCCCACAGGCAGATCCTGCCAGAAGCCTGGTCTGATGTGGGCTTCCCACCCGGTCACAGCCTCCTTCAGGTATCACCACCTGCTCTACGCGGTTCCCCATGAGCCACAGGTGGGATCTCTGTTGCCCGTCATCCACCATGTGCTGCAGAGGGACAACCTGCTCCACCATGGTCTTCTCCACAGGCTGCAGGGAAATGTCGTGGGTGCCTGGAGCACCTCTGCCCTCTCCTTTTTCACTGACCTTGGTGTCTACAAAAAGCAGCTGCTTGGGGTTTTTTCTCTTCTTGAAAATGTTACCGCAGAGGCTCTGTGACCATCACTGATGGGCTTGGCCTTGCTTAGACCTGCCGGTCTGGCCCTGAGCCAGCTGATATTGGCTCTGTTGGATGTAGAGGAAGCTTCTAGCAGCTTCTTGCAGAAGCCTCCCCTGCAGCTGCCCCACCCATTCATGCTAACAAAACCTTGTAACACAAACCAAAAACAGGAGGGGAGAGTTGTAAGGAGCATTTTGCTTTCAAGATTAATTATTTGTATTTGTGCATTTTGCAGTAGAATGTAAAGCAGACTCCAGGGTTTATGTATTGACTGACTGACTGCCAGGCTGCATTGCTGGGTGGTTCATTGAATTGTGTGTCTGGCATATGTAGCAGGAATTTAAAATGCTAACAGAAGTAACACTTTTACTTGGTCTCTTAATATTGTAGACCGGAAGAGAAAAGTACTCCTGAGCATGAAGAGGAAGATGAGGAGGAAGAAGCAGAGAATGCAGAGGAGAGTCAAGATGGTCCATTACTAGTTCCTCGTGTGAAAGTAGCAGAAGATGGTTCAATTATTCTTGATGAAGAAAGGTAACAAATTCTGTGCTTGGCTTAAGGGCAATATACATGACATTGCTGTTCGGTTTTTGAGGTTAGGACAGTTCCTTCATGCAGGGACAAATGTGAGTGTATGTGTTGAGAGCTGAGCTATCCTAATTTAGGAAACAGTACAAACATGTGGCAAAATGAGAGCAGTGGTTATCTGCATCTAAGTCGTGGCAAACGTCCATGAGAAAAGTTTTTTGAGAAGGAGAGGAATATGTCATACTTTGTTACAGTGAATGAATGCTGAATATTTGTCAAACTTCTAAATGTCTTTTGCTTAGCTAAGTTCATTGTTTCTCACAGTTGCATGTGTCTGCTTACTGTTATTCAGTTGTCAGTATGATTTGCTCCAGCTTTACATCTTGCATACTGCTACTTTATTCAGCTGTCAATGTTTTCAGGAACTTTGTTTCAAATATGACTTTTTATTAGATAACCCAGTTTTTGAGTTCTCCAAATGGACTATTAGCATGAAATTTAGGCTAAGGTTAAGGCTGGAGCGGTCCTGGTAAAGGAATTTGAAAGTATTCTAAAATAACTTTCTTGACTGTTAAAAATATTTTGCTTTTTTAAAGATGTTTAATTGTGTCTTAAAAAAATTAAAAAGCAAGTTTATTTGCTCAGGTTGAGCAGGTTAATGATTTTGTGCTACATCCTCCCAACATAACTATTATCCCAACAGGATTACTGTTAATGCAATTTCTAATTCTCATTACAGTACAAACTCTGACATATGGTAGGAAAAAGCTGAATAGCTGGCTTGTAAACATCTAGTATGTGTCTCGTTAGCACTATTTTCAGATGAGTTTCTTTGTGTGTTTGCTTTTCCAGTTTAACTGTAGAAGTTCTAAGAACAAAAGGTCCCTGTGTTGTAGAAGAAAATGATCCCATCTTTGAGCGTGGCTCTACAACTACATATTCCAGCTTCAGGAAAAGCTTTTACACAAAACCATGGTCAAACAAAGGTTAGTGTATTTTTGATTTCAAGTTTTTGAGTCTGCAATAAAATCTTAGTTATGTGTTACAATAGTCTCAACCCTCTAAACTGTCAAAGCAAGCAGAGCTGCTGTGAACAGAGCTGTTCACAGTAAACAAAGATGTTTACTGTGAAAATTGGCATGTTTTAAAAAATCCTATGTCTTAGGATATGCAGGCTGCCTGTGAAATGTTTCTGTCATAGATATTTAGCTGCTGTGGAAATGTTAATTTGCCTTAACAAAAGTGTAATTTTGGATTCTGGTGTCTGATATTTGATCTCTGTATGGAATAGTTAGCTCTTCTTAGCAGATTCTTGACTTGGTTCTTCCAGCATGGGCAGGAATATGTTTTGTAAGCTATCTCTATACAGGCTGATTTCAGTGGACATGGACATCTGTGTTTTTGAGTGGGTGGGTTGTTGGTTGTTTTTGTATTATGCCTGCTGTGAATTGATTACTGTCTCTAGGCTGACAGCACTGCAGGACTTTTTACAATTGGAAATCTTTTTCACCAGTGTAGATCGAAAAATTAGCCTCATAATTTACCATGCTGCTTTTGGAATGCACTCTTTTCCTGTTAACAAATAAAAATAAAGATCGTGTTTTACAGGGTTTTTTCCTGATTTCTGTTTGTAGCTATGTTCATAGCAAAAATGAACATTGGCAACGTGGAGTTGATTAGCTTTGATTTACTAGCTTTAAAAAACATATTTAATATTCTGGTGTTTTGTAGTAAGTTAGGAAGCTCTTTCTGTTAGTAGTTAGTTCAGCAAATGTCATTAGAGGCTTTTAGGTAAAATAACACACACGCTCCTGAACTTGCAGCAGTCTTGAAAGTGTAGATAACCTTAAAGTTATATATCTCATAGCACTAAGCTTGAAAGGTCTTTTATTTTAGAGAGCAAGTATGGTTAACTAAATACTTATGTGTGTGTATCTCTTTTTTTTTTTTTTTTTTTTCCAATCTCCCTCCCCCCATGTCCAGAAACAGACATGTTCTTTTTAGCTATCAGTATGGTAGGGACAGACTTCTCCTTGATTGGACGGCTGTTTCCTCATAGAGCCAGAGCAGAAATTAAGGTAAAAAATAAAGTACTTCATAAATGAAGCAACTAAATGTCTGTTTTCACTTTCCTAATTTGTAAGCTTTCTCTATTAGTATTGTTAGTTTTGATCCTAAATGGTTCTGTAGCAATGTTTTTAATACCTGTTTCCAAGTAGTAGTAAGTATCATTAATAGGCTGGGTTGAATTCTCAACATACCTAGTAAATCTAGCATATCTAGACACAGTTTGTCTCAACTTTAACTGGAAAATGCTGCTAAGTGGATGCTTGGTGACAGTCTTCTGTGTTGCTTCTTTTGTGGTGTCCCTTTGGGAGAATCTTTCATATTTCAAACCCTGCTTAGGATGGAAGTAAGGACAAAGATAACGAAAATACTAAAAAATTATGATCGGTGGTACCTTTTGGTGACAGATTCTATCTTTAAAAATTGATTAGAAATTTGTGTTCTTGTAAGATTTAACAACTTCAGTTGGTAGAAAATTTTGTTGCATTGGAGGTTTGCCTCAGTCTGCCATATTATACAATATGTCCTTGCATTTCTTGCTTACTGAAAAAGACAAATATACTTTTGCTTTTAGAACAAGTTCAAACGTGAGGAAAAAGCTAATGGATGGAGAATAGACAAAGCTTTCAGTAAGTAAAGTAAATGTACCCCACCCTACAATGAGTCATTAAATGGTAGTGTAGTGGTTCAGCCCTGGCCAGCAACTAAGCCCCATGCATCCACTTGCTCACTTCCCGTGGCGGGTTGGGGGAGAGAATCAAAAGACTGAAAGTGAGAAAACTCATGGGTTGATATAAAGACAGTTTAATAGATAAAGCAAAAGCCATGCATGCCAGCAAAGTGTCCCAAGGAGTTCATTCCCCTCTGCCCGTGTGCAGGCAGTTCAGCCCTCCCCAGGACAGCGGGGTTCTGTCATGCCTAAGGGTGACTTGGAAACACAAACACCACCTCTCCGAACACTCTTGCACCCCCTCCTGTATAAGCTGAACGTGACATCATATGGTATGGGACGTCCCTCTGGCCAGTTTGGGTCAGCTGTCCCCTCACAACTCCTTGTGCACCCCCAGCCCCCTTGCAGGTGGGGTGGTATGAGAGGCAGCTCTGTGTCAGCACTGCTCAGCAGGAACGAAAATGTCCCTGTCTTGGCAATGCTGTTTTCAGTACAAATCTAAACCACAGCCCCATACCAACCCCTCTGAAGAAAATTAACTCTATCCCAGCTGAAACCAGGACAGGTAGTTGTCTTTTTTTCATTTTTTTGTGCTTTGTCTTGCTTGAATTAATTATAAGAAAATGTTTTTGCTCATAGGCGAGTTCAGAAGCTTGGGAATACTGGGCTTTTATAGCAGGCATGATCCATACTAAAGACATTTAATTTTAATTTCTGACTTTTCTATATGTTAAATTGGATTCATAGAAACTTTCCTGTATGTATTCAGTTGGAGATTATTGTGATTCATGGTAATTTCTAGCAGCTACCTATGGTAATCTGCTTCCAGAGTCCTTAAAGGTGCTGTGTATTATTTGAATGAGCTACTTAAAGCCTAGACCAGCCTGTTAATGCATTACTGCCTCATGTGTTACAATTTGTTTATTTTTCAGGTCTTAAAATTTGTAAACTACTAATTACTGTAACCTTTGTGCTACTTGCTTTTGAAAACCAAGCTACTGTAATTCATACATGTCAACTCTAGTCTTTGCTAAAGTGATACAGATGATATTTTCAAAACCAATTTTGTTTAAATTTATGTAATGTTTGCTTTTTGATACTTTAATATGTGCCACGGATTATTTTACTAAGCAGAAACTGGGAAAAATTACCAACTTTTAAATCTTTCCTATTTCTTTGCTTTAATCTGATAGAAGAAAAGCGGCCCTTTGATTTTGAATTCTTTGCCCAGCTGCTTGAGAAGGTCTTAGCAGATGAGGAAAAGAGGAAGCAAAAGACTGTTAAAAGCCAGAAATCGAAGGAAAAGAAGCCATCGAGGCCTCGGAAGAAGCCTAAAGGTACTTCAGAATAAGGCTTGAAATATCATTGCGAAGCAGTGCTTGGTAACGTGTCTCTAGAAGAAGAAAAAACATGTGGGAAATCTTTTCTCCTATAGGCAAAGAAGATCCTGATTTCATAGTGCAACTCTTTCAGGTGTAATGTACTGATGTAATTGGTACATTTTACCATTATTACCATGGAGGGTAATAATTGGTAAAAGCCAGTTTCCTGATCTCTGTTTTCTCTGGGCAAGAATGAGAGAGCACACTGTGATTAATGGTCTTCCTCAGCTTGTTTCAGTGGGATATTCTAGCTTAACAGTTGATAAATAATCTCCATGAGTTCCTAACAAATCACTTTTAGAATCCTTGTGTCAAAACCGTATTTTTGGCAAGCTCTTACATGACTTTCAAATTTTTCTTACCTTTTAAACCCTTTTCTTTTATGGGATCTGTTTCTCTCTTAATTATAGTTTAACCCTAAATCTGAAGGGTGTGATTCTTGTCAGGGTGTCTCGTAAAAGTTGTTTTCAGTTTTTTGGTCTGTTCAGAATAAAAAATAAAGATTATGTTTAATTACTGTTGATCACCATAGCATCTAACTACTTCAGTACCTGTAAAATGACCTTTCACAAGTGTGCTTAAATTAAGCACAGCTATACTGACACCATTTTATAAATTCCCTGATAATTCTGTTGAGTTATCTTGCTTTTCTTTTAAATGGTATGTGGAACAAAAAAGGTAACAAACCTTTTTAAAGGGAATGCTATCTAGGAAGCAGCATTGCTGTTAAATTCTTGAAATTGACATAGTTGCTGCATTTCTGTGGCGTTGATTTCAGACTTGATTAAGTAAAATGTCCCAGCTATTAAGACTCATAGCTACATGTAGATGTTCTGTTCATAGACTTCAATTGTATCTAAAGCTACTTAGGTGCAAAGCAATGTGGCTGTGCTTTTCTATTTTTTTTTTTTGCATTTTGAATTTCTGAATTAGAGGAATATGTTTGTATAAGAATGATAAAAAGGACATGGCAAACTTCTGGGTGGTTGATGTGCTGTATAAATACAAAGTCAAGATAAAAAGCCCTGAAAAAGGGGGAAGGAGAATTTTAGAAAATTGTTAAACCCGGGAAAGAACTTGTATATTATTAGCTAGATAACAATTCAGCTTCAGTAAACAAGAATGATTAATTACAACACATCTATTGATAAAAATGACTTTTTTCATAGCATAATTTCTGCTCTTATCATCACATCTTTCTGCAGAGATATGATAATTCCTTTCACGAATAGCAATGCCTTTTTTTCCCTGGATTTACATCCTATATTGACTTTATCCTGGTGAAGTGCTATCCCACTTAGAGAATGTGGTTGCATTTACTGTTGAAGTTAATCTATGCTGCAGCTTCTCTATAAAGTCAGTGATTGACTTCCTGTGGTTCTGCTTATGTGCCTGACAGTGTATTGGCAGTGATGTATGAGTTAAGATGTTAGTAGTGGAAATACCTTTGCAACTTATGGCTCCTTATTCTCCACCAGTATATTAATTTGGAACCACATTGTCTCAATAGCAAAAGCTGTCAGCACAGAAGCTGCTAATGATCAAGATGATATTCAGGAAGCCAGAATTTCTGAAGCAGAAACAGAAGCAGATGCTGGGACGGCTGAGAAAGAAAATGAGGAATCATTGAGTGTTTCTGAACAGGCAGAAGAACAGGTTGCACTAGACCCAACATTAGCAAAAAAGAAGAGAAAGAAGAGAAAAGATGATCTTGAACAGGAAGAGGAGAATCTCCCGGAGGAAATGGCCACCCCTTCAAAAATGGTTGAAGAAGGGAAATCCTCACAGGAAAGTAAGAGGCAAAAATGTTTACTTTCTAATGTTCAAATATAAATTTTATATAAAGACACTGCAAACGTAAAAGTGAGAATTAGGCTTTTGATTTATATGACATTGTGAGGTTGTGGTGCAATGTCTTCCAAAATCAGCTTTTATATTAAATCTAAACATTTTTTTTTCTGAGAACAGTTCTCTTAAATCTTAATACTTAAGCTTTTTCTATTGGGATTTTTTTTTGTTTTAAATTCGTGTTTCACTGTAGCTAGGATGTGAGAATTGGAATTCTAAGATGCTGCCCAGAATGTGCAATTTGATTTAATTCTTATTTGTTAGTAGACAAAAGAATGGTATGTGATGCAAACAGTGATGGTCATACAACCTGCAGAGAAGAACCAGATAGCGTTACTGAAGGAAAACAAGATGACACTGCTGTTACAGAGGAAGAGAGATCAGAGTCCTGTTTATCAGTGGATGACATAACCGAGAGAGAAAGTGATGTCAATTTATGCAGGTAATGTTTATAAAGGAAAGTTTAGGCAACATAAAAAATATTCGAAAGTTTTAATATTGTTTTATTAAAATTTAATATTTTTTTTCGTGCTTACTATCATGTTAACCAGCACAGAATGGACAAGGTTTTGGTTTCTGAGGGCTGTTCTAGGTTTCAGAAGCTGCTTTTAATGTACCTGATGGACTGTCCTTGCTAAGTTGATTGACACTGATAGTAAAATGGTACCTGAAGCTACTTTCACATTTTCTTTTTCAGATGTTCATGGAGGCTGTTGGCTTATACTAACTCTTAATATTTCTCTCAAAGCACTGCTTGGTAATGTTGTGCAGAACCTAAGTGGGAGGCAAGATCTTGTTTTCACTTCGGGCATTCTTTTACTTGAAAGGAAGTGAATGTTTTATTAATTTTGTTATACAAGAAAGCAGTACATCTAAAAAGGCTCTTACAAAGCTGTTAGTGCTACTTCAGAATTTTATGTTAACTGTAATATTTAGCTGCATTGTAATTGTTTATTTCATACAGATTCTCAGAACTTTTGTGTGCTTTAATACTTAACGGGAAGCATGTGAAGGAATAGTATTTGTCTTTCAACTCAACATAGATTGTTACAGAAGATCGAGGGAGAAAAGAAAAGCTTCTGCATGCAGTGCTTATATTAGTAAAATCTGGACTTAAAAACTGTCTTGTCTAGAATACTCAGACAGAATTTTAACATCATCTTGTAATACCATTTAGAAAGTACAGAAGTTGCTTTACAGCCCATATCCTGCAAGTATCACTAAAACTTGAAACACATCTAGTTATTTAATATTAAAATTGCAATATTTTTCTGTGCAATTTGATCTATCTGCAAACAATAATAGCTTTCTCATTAAAATACACTAATGGTTTTGTGTGCTCTTATTGATTTCAGCTTTGAAACCAGCAATGATGTCATACTAGAAATGGAATCTGCTAAACTGAGAACCCTAGATATTAGAGATGATATATCACAGGAAAGTCATTTTTCAGAGTTAACAGTTTCAGAGATGAGAAGCAAAGAAAGTCAATCTGAAGAAACTAGAGAAACAAAGGTATTTTTTATGTAGCTCTTAAGATTCTCTTAAGGTCTTCCTCTTTACCATTAAAAGCCTAAAGTTTTGTACATCAAAGCCTTTGGTTGCTTTTTGTGATGTGTTTACAACTAGGTGGAAAAAGGCAACAAGCTTGACATCATCACCAAAATTTAAATAGTATCCATTTGGCTGGCTTTAATGGGTTTTCTGGAACTCCACGCTCACTTTGTGCTTACTTAAATGTCTCAGTCACACCGGCACAGGATCTTTATGCAATAGATCCAAACCAGAACAATGCTTGATACACTTACTGAGATTCCAATCATTAGCAGCATTTCCATGCTACTAACCAAGTGTATACAATCAGGCACTAGTAACCTGGTATACTACACTCGTGTAGGACTTCGCCCAACAGCTTACAGTGTCCCCAAACGACCGGTCCCCAAAAACCAAATACCAAGATACCTCAGTATACCAATACAACCGGGTGTACACCAAACCAAGAGCTCAAATAAGTTTAAAGGAATACCTTAATAATCGGAGATGGTTCTTGTCTGTGCCTGCAGTGAGCAGAGCAGGGTGAGGAGTCCCTCCGGGGAATCCTGGGGCATGCCTAGGGAGTCCAGTTCTTTACCAGATCCTGCAGCTGAGCAGAGAGGGTCCCATCTGGGCTGCCAAACCGAAGCCTTGAAAAGCCAGAATTAAAACTCACTGGCCTTGGTGGCTGTGAAGCAGGTATCCTTTATTGCAGTGCTGGGCACACAGGAGATTGTTCCTCCGAATGTGTGCCCCAATTAAAGCCAAATTTCTCATATTTATACAGATTAACTATACATATTCATTATAATTTCTAGGAAAAGGCAGGGTTATGCAAATTATTTCTAAGAAGTCATTTATATTAATTCCTCCCAGATAGAGCATGCTCAGTGACACTCGGGATCTTCCAGTGGTCTTCAGGGATGAAGGCTGGATGTCTTCCTTGCTCTCAGCACAGGCTCTTTATGTTTCTTCTCCATGGTTACCTGAGCTCAAAACCACATTGCTGCACAAACTAGCTAGGAACCCCTTTTAGCTGAAAACAAGATATACTCTGTCTCTTAATTGGTCTCATTATTTATGACTCCCTTACCTTCTCTTTCTTTAGCTTCAAGGCTGTTGCACTGTTATGGCTGAGTTTTGTAGCTGCTCTCACAAAGCAGCTCACGCAGTTATAGCCATATTCTACTAAAATCCAAAACTAATCTATTCTTAAAAATAGGAACATTCTTATATTAAAGTTATGTTAATTGTCTCTTAAGCTACACTTACATCAATCCATTCAGCATGATTACATTTCATTGAATCATAATAATTATAAAAATCAATGACCTGAACAGGGCAATGTGTTATATACACCAGCCTATTACAGTCATGTCAGTAGCCTGCATAGCTAAACTCTCTGCCTGATCAGTTTCACCTGTTTGACATGAGGAAAAGACACTATCTCTAAAGTGGGTAATTATAAAATAGGTTTTATGTTGGTTCTTGTTCTTTTGGTCTGCTGTGGTTAATTTACTTTGAAAGTGTATGAACATAATTACTGACCTGAAACTGGAAATACTCAGTGATGGGAAGCATGATTCTACTAGTATTACTAAAGAGGCAAATAAAGTAGAGAAATAATGCTTTTCTGCAGTAGGCTTTTACCTTAATTCACTAAATAGATTCTGTAAAGTCTTTGCTGTAGTTGTGATTAGTGTGCTCTGTGGTTGGGCTTTTTTTTTTTATTGTCATAGTGATGGTCAGTGTTCTAGGAAAATTATTTGAACGCTACCCCTGGAAAGTAATGATGGTTGATACTGTCTAGGGAGTCTGTTACCAGCTTCATCCAATTATAAGTAAAAGAAATGGGTTGATAAGAACTTTACAAAGTTCAACCAGGGCAAATGTAAAGTCCTGCACCTGGGGAGGAACAACCCCAGGTACCAGGCACCAGAGTCATGTTCTTGTTTCTGGTTTTCTATAAATGACAGCAATGAGTTCTACATCTATTGTTTCCTTTCTATAACACGGATTTTTTTTCTTTACTCAGAACAAAGATATATATGACCTACCTGGGTCAAATGAAAAGCAGATTGTTTCAGAAAGTGGTTCTCATTCTGAAGCCACGTAAGTAGAATTATTTTATCTTGCAGTGATACTTGAGCTAAATCTGCATTTACTTTATTTGGGTATAATTCGGGTATAATTCTGATTAACCTTAGTGGGTCTGACTAGACAGTAGATCATGATAACTTTTTTCCATATTCAGTTATTGATAGAAATTTTGATCACTGAGGAGCAATGCTTTGACTAAGATTTAAAATGTTGCATGGGAATGAGGGGGAACTGTAGTCAGCAAGAATGTGAAATTTCTCTGAAGATGTTCTGCTATTTTGTGGGTGAACTTTGTGAAAATAGATTTGCTTATGGAAAAAGATTTGTTTATTTTCTCCCCTTTATAAGAGGACCTTGCTGTATTCTTTGCAATTTGTAGTTACCCATCAGTGCTTTAGATGTACACCTGTATGGTGTGTTCATGCCTTCTGAACTGGAAACTGTTGCTCTTTCGAACTCCGTGCAAGAGTCTAAGTTGAGACACACCTCTCTAGAAGATGGTTGCAGTTTTGGGTGGCTGGGCTCTGGTGGAGACCTGGGGGCTGCAGGGGTGACTTCTGCAAGAAGCAGCCAGAAGCTCTCTGTAGGCTCCAGAGTAAACATCAGCCAATTTAAGGCTGGAGTTGTTGCTGACCAAGGCTGAGACAATCGATCAGCCTTGGTCAGCCAATGGTCACAACGCCTCTGGGAATTGCATTTAGGAGAAAAAAAACACTGGCAGCTGCATTTTGACACCAGAGATGGGAGTGAGAAGATGTAAGGAGCTGTGCAGACACCAAGGCCAGTGAAGCAGTGGGGGGAGTGGGGTGAAGAGGAGGCGCCCCAGGTGCTGGAGAGAAAGATGCCCCTGCAGCCTGAGGAGAAACCCATGGTGGAGTGGATGTCCCCCCACAGCCCATGGAAGAGGCTGAGACCCCACCTGCAGCCCGTGGAGAGGCTCCACACTGGAGCAGGTGGAGACATATAGGAGATGCTGTGACCTGTGTTGGAGCAAGCCCCTGACAGCACTTGCAGCCCGTGGAGAGAGACAGAGACACAGAGATGAGTGAGAGAGAGAGATCCATGCTGGAGCAGGTTTGCTGGGGGGCTTGTGACTCCATGGAGGACCAGGCTGGAGCAGTCTGGGCCTGAGAGACTGAGAGACATTCTGTGATTGATGACTGCACCCCACAGAAGTGCCCGACACTGGGGCAGCTGTTGAAGAGCTGAAGCCCCGTGGGAAGGGACTCACATTGGAGAAGTTCGTGGAGGACTGTCTCCTGTGGGAGAGACCCCATGGTGCAGCAGGGGAAGGGGGTGAGGGATGATACCCCAGCCAAGAAGGAAACCAACTCTTGAGGAACTGGCTGTGAAACCCCATTTCCCCAGTCTCTGCCCCTCCCTGTGCCACAATGGGGGGAAGAAGGGAGTGAAATCATGACTAGAGTGAATCATAGAATGGGATGGGTTGGAAAGGACCCCAAGGATCATAGAGCTCCAAGCCCCCTGCCACAGGCAGGGCCACCAACCTCAGGCCTGGATCTACACAAGGTTGCCCAGGGCCCCATCCAACCTGGCCTTGAACACTTCCAGGGACGGGGCATCCACCACCTCTCTGGGCAGCCTGTTCCAGCACCTCACCACTCTCTCTGTAAAGAACTTCCCCCTAATATCTAATTTAAACCTTCCTTCCTTTAGCTTGAATCCATTCCCCCTTGTCCTGCCATTGCCTACCCTTTTAAAAAGTTGATTCCCCTCCTGTTTCTCTGCTCCCTTCAGGTGCTGGGAGGCTGCAATGAGGTCCCCCCGCAGCCTTCGCTTCTCCAGGCTGAACAAGCCCAGCTCCCTCACCCTCTCTTCATAGGGGAGGTGCTCCAGCCCTCTAATCATCCTCGTGGCCTCCTCTGAACCCTCTCCCAACAGTTCTATATCTTTCTTGTATTGGGGGCCCCAGATCTGGACACAGGACTCCAGATGGGGCCTTATGAGGGCAGAGTAGAGAGAGACAATCACCTCCCTGTCCCTGCTGGCCACCCCTCTTCTGATGGAGCCCAGGATACCATTGGCCTCCGGAGCTGCAAGAGCACACTGCTGGCTCATGTTAATTTTCTCACCCACCATGACACTCAGCCCTTCTCAGCAGGGCTACTCTCAAGGAGTGAACTCTGCTAAGAAGGGAGGGGTGGGGGTGCTGCTTGAAGACCTGCTTGCACTTTTCATGGTCTGACTTGTGTCTGTGTGTGTGGGGTGCGATGTAATAAACTAGAGAGGTTTCTTTCCTTTCTTCTGTGTTAAGTCTGTTTTGCCTGTGACACTAATTGCAGAATGATCTCTCCCTGTCCTTATCCTGACTCCTGAGCCTCTCAATATATATTTTTTCCCCTGTCCAGTTGGAAGGGTAGTGACAGAGTGACTTTGGCTGGCATCTTGGCCTCCAGCCAGGGCTAAACCACCACAAAGATATTCCAAGCTACCCACGTCTTGCACTCCTTTATGAAATTAGTCTTCATGACTATTGCTTAGACTTATTGCTGTAACTGAGCAGTGGCATTTAAAGAAGTCTGTGCTAAAGTTTCTGGGTTTGTGTGATCAGCTTACTCCATGTTATGATTTTTTTAAAGGTGATTTAAGGATGAGCTGCTAGTTGATGCTAAGTTGGTTTTTGTCCTTCTATGTTTCCCTTATGTCCTTTGAAGGGCACGTCACTGTTAAGGTAAGGACTGTATTATTTTTCCGGTCCTAGGAAGAGTATAAGAAAAGGTAGTTCCCAATCTGAAGACTAATGATAAGCTGTAGGACTCTGCCAAACAGTGTGTGAATCCCTGGTCATGCTATTGCACTGTTTAGGGATATAGAGATTGGTGTTTATAGCCCATTCCTTAGTAATATATGGATGTTGGCAGTAGGACATGGTGTTTGAAAACAGTGCAGTTTGCAAGAAGTTCATAGTTCAGTGATTGGGATAGCTTTGAAAAGGAAGAAAAGGATAGAAGAGCCTATGCAAAATTTTGTATATGAAGTCATTCTGCTCTACTTTGGGGCAGATTTCAGATTGAAATCAGTACGCCTGTTCATACTGACATCAGTTGTAAATCCCTAGGAGAAGAGGTATTCCTATTTATTTAACAGCAAGAAACATGTCTGATGGGCTGACACTGGCTGGAGGTCAGGTGCCTACAAAGCTGCTCTGTCACTGCCCTCCCCAGCTCGGCAGGGGAGAGAAAATGTAAGGAAAGGCTCCTGGGTTGACATAAGGACAGGGAGACATCACTCACCAGTTATTGTTGTGGGCAAAACACTCAACTTGGGGAAATTAATTTGTTGCCAATTAAGTCAAGAGTAGAGAGCAAGGAAAAATAAAAACTAAATCTTAAAACCTTTTCCCCACCCATCCCTTCTTCCTGGGCTCAACTTCACTTCTGAGTTCTCTCCCTCCTCCCCCTCAAGTGGTGGCACAGGTGAACACAGAATGGGGGTTGGAGACAGTTGGTCACACATTGTCTCTGCTACTCCTTCCTCTTTGGGGAGGTCTCCTCATGCTCTTATCCTGCTCCAGTGTCAGGTCCCTCTCACAGGAGACAGTGCTCCACCAACTTCTCCAACTTTTCCTGCAGGCTGCAGGTCCTTCCAGGAGCTTGCTCCAGCACAGGCTTCCCATGGGATCATAGATAGCCTTCTTCAGGTATTTCCACTTGTGTGGGGTCCTCTAAGGGCTGCAGGTGGGATCTCTACTCCCCATCATCTTCCACGGGCTGCAGGGGAATCTATGCCCTGGCACCCAGAGAGCCTCCTCCTCTTCCTTCTGCTCTGACCTTGGTGTCTGCAGTTTCTTAGATCTTAGTCCTCTCACCGGTGGCAAATAACAGCCACTAGGGTTTTTTTACCTTCTTAAATAGGTTATCCCAGAGGCATTACCACCATTGCCAGTTAGGTTGGCCTTTGCCAGGTCTGTCTTGAAGCTGGACAGAGCTGCTTGCAGCAGCCAGCCCTGTAGCTCCCCCTGCTACCAAAACCTTGCCATGCAAAACTAAAACCACTTTCTTGGAGTGTTTTCAAGTAGGTTCCACTGAAAGCCCGCAAAATTGTTCAGGTCTTGTCTTTGTAATAAGTAGTATCATATCTTCCAATATCAGAAAGATGTAATATACCTGGTTTCAGTTTATTGTCTTGCTTCATTACCCAAGAGCAGTCTGCAGTGCTCTTAAAGTCTTATATGGTCCAAGATGTACTTCATGTTTCTCTTTGGTAATAATATATACAACCTCTTTTTATACCTTAAGGAAAAATGAAAAGCCAGCAGGCAGAGGACGCTTCCAAAGACCTAAGCCAAATTTAGTGAGATCATCTAGAAGGGGCGAAGCAGCAACCCGAGAGAAAATGGAGGTTGAGACTTCCTCTCCAAACCTTGTGAATACAGATGAAAAGGTCAGAAGGGAACTGTTGCTTAATATGCTATGTTTTTGATACTGTATCTTTTTTGACCAATGCTGATAATGTGTACCAGCTACAGTCTAAGAAGTAGTATTCTGAGGACTGCTCTGAGGTATCTGTACACTTATCAAAAACTACTATTCATTGCTTCATTCTAGTGCTCTGGGGAAGATGGTAGAAGAAACAGAAATGAAGCTACAGAAGTAGAGAACGTGGATTCAGATACTAAATCTAAGTAAGTTTTGAGATTGCTTTTCCAACTCCTGGAGTTATCTGACTAGAATTATTAATATGTTCTACATAGGGCCATTATAAAAAGACAGCGGTAATCATGCTATTACAAGTCATAAATTTGACTGGCGTTTTCTTGGGTGATACCAAGTGGTACTGTGGTAGAAGGTTTGTGCTTTTGTGGGAAGTTGAGGAAAGCATTGCTTTATCACACTTGCAATTTGGGAGTGGGAAGGAAGGGAAGTGACAACTGTAGTTTCATCTTCTTACCACCCTCAGTTCTCAGCAAATGGCTCTGCTTCTGACACTTGCAGAAGCAGCTATGATGTGCAGTCTAGTTTGGTTCTTCCCTTGTGTGATAAATTTTTATCTTTTCAATAGGTAGATAAATTGAGTTTTCCATACGCTGTAGAGCTAAGTAAAGTTTGGTTCTCATGTGAAGAAACTAGCATTAATTTGTGCAAATCCTTTGGAAGACAACCCTGTTCCAGTAAACAACGCTGTGCAAGTCATTCAATATTACAGAGACTTGGATATTTATGGAATAACTGTTACTGTTGATCCTTTGTGCAGAGCACCTGAAAAAATTTCAAAGGCAATAGGTAGAGGATGTCGACAGAGATTTAAGCCTAATGTTACAAGAGCACCTGCGATGAAAGAAGAGCCTGAAAAAGATGCAGGAAGTGATAAAAAGTCTCATCCGCAGCCTATGGGGGAAACTGAACAGGTATTAAATAGGGTAATGTAAGTGGAGAGAATGTGTTGGCTGAAAAGCTGCTGGATGCAGGAGGAATGTTACCTTTTCTTTTTTCCTTTTGCCCCTAAATATGACCAGTGACTGTGATACTGCTTAGAAGCTTCAGCTAAACTGCGAGCTTGTCATACAAACAATAGATAGATGACAACAATCTTTCATGTCCTGCAGCAAATACAGGTTTAGTTGTTTGATCTAGATTTTTACTTCACCTTCCTGAGTATGTGAAAAGTACCCTGTAATTGTCTGTTTTGTCATAAGCAATCCATTTGTTTTGTTACCTGGTTTGTTAAGTAATGCTGTATTTTATAGATGTAAGAGAGTTAATGTCTTGATGTTCTATTTCTATTCAGAATATTGACCAAAATAATAGCTCTGATACCAGTGAAGAAGCTGCAGGAAGTGGTGATCAAATCCTGGGGACAGTGTCTCAGTAAGTATGTTAAAAAAGATTTGTTGCTGCTCTCCAGCAATTTGCCATCTATCTTACTTCTGGTAGTATTACATAGTGCGTTAATTATAGATGTTTCTCAAGGGACTTCTGCAATGAGCAGAAATTGAAGAAAGAATAGGAACCTCTTTTTAATGCATGAAAGAAGTAGATAAATTTTTTTTTGTTTGTTTAAAGCAGTAATTTGAAATGAAATAACAGTCATGATGAATTCAGAAAACCCTGGAAAGTTAGTCCCTTGAAAACTAAAACCAGCCTTATCCACTAGCTTTAATACTAAAATACATCAGTTTCAGTGGTTAGATATTTAAACAGAAGAAATGCATGTATGTTCTAAAAGTGTAGTTAAGTGTTACATGTCTGTTATTATGCGAAAAAATTCCACCATGTGGGCAAGTTAATGCACATGGTAATTAAGAAGTTTCCTGTATTTCTTTTCAGAGAAATGGCAGCTGTAGTGCAGAAGGAAGAATATTTTATATGACGAATTGAAGGGAAAAAAAAAGGGGAGGGGGGAACAAAACAACGAACAACCAAAATAGCCAGCAGTCCTCCTGTCTCCCTCTCAAAAAACCCAAACCCCAAAGAAATGAAAAAGAAGAAAAAAAAACCCTCAACCAGCAAACAACTCCTCCCCCGTCACCCCAGACTTTTGTTTTTAAAGGGATAGTTGAAGAGGATGGTGTCATGTAAAGGGTAGGGAGGTGAACCGGCTTTGATAATCTGTTGGCAAAATACATTAGCAGTGATTTCTTTCATTAACATGCTATGTAACTTGGTGCTAAGGGTAAAAAGAAATAGAAGCATCCAATAGTTGTAATAATACACATCTGATATTTTTATATTACTAATTGTGGAGTTACATATGTATTTTTCTGAATGTGATTTTTAACCTTTTATTAAATTAGGTCCACCTGCCAGATAGGAATACAAGAAGAGCTATTATGGGTCAGAAAAAGGTCTGTCTAGTATGATATCCTTTCTCCAGGGGGAAAAGAAAAAGAACAGGGCAAGCATAAGTTTAAACTTGTCAGGTACTTTTCCAGTCTCCAGCAGATACACTTCTACCTGTATAGTGTCATGAAGTTAGTAACACATAGCTCCATTTTAGATAAATGTGTTTTTAATAACTCTTGAAAATAAAGAAAAGAAAATAACTTTTCCAAGACTCCTCCCACTTTCAGATGTGGTATGTGCATATGGATCTTATGTTTTTTTCCAGGTCTAGTGAAACAGCTGGTGACAGCGAACAGGTTGTGCTGAAACCAGCACCTGTAAAGAGAGGCAGAGTGCAGAGACCAAAACCGAATCTCGGAAGAACTGTTGCAAGGCAGAAAGACCTGATGGATGAAAAAGATCATGAAGAGAAGAAAACCAAAGGTGAAGAGATAGAAGAAGGTGTGATACATCATAAGGATGAAAACAATCATCCATGCCTCAAAAATGTAAGTTTCTTGACCTGAGGTACACTGTTTTGATGGGACCTGAGTAGAAGCTTTTAGTAACAAGGATCTGGGAATATAACCACATCATTTGTAAGCATAACCTTTGTATGATTCATAAATAAACTAGATTGTCATAACATTTCCTCATGCTTGCATTTGGGCTCTGTTTTCCACGATTAGGCGGATTATGTCTCACTTTGTTGAAAAGTGGAGAGAAAAAAGTTCTCTTGGAAAAGCGGCCACTTCAGGTAGAAAGTATACAGATAATTAACATCTTATTTTAAAGTATTTACTCATATTAGTTGGACTCACAGGAAACAAGATTTTTTTTTTGTTTTAGTGTTTCTGTAAAAGGTGCTAAAACACTTTCTTTTCCTTCTATTCCTCTAAAAGAGATGTCAAGCAAATCTTTAATCATAATAGAGTGAAACTTTTATCCCTTTTAGGATGTGGCGGTTCACGAAGATGCTCAGCCATGTAATGTGATGTTGGAAGAGGATGTTTCTACAGATGCTGAGATGAAGTCAATACAGAGAAGGCAGTGTTCTCAAGAGAAGTCGTCAGATGTAGAAAGCCATAAAAGTGAAGAGAGGTTCTCAGATGTCTTGAAACAGGTTTCAGATTTCAATACAGGGTAAGGTTAGTTTTTAAATGGAGAGAAGAGTTGGTTCAAAAGTGTCAGTATCTCCAGGTGTTCTACACTTTTACATTCAACTCCAGCATTAAAACCAAGTTTTATATCTATAATGAGAATTTTGGTCAAGACAATACTAGAGTTAAACAAAACACCAAAAGCTTGAAAACACTAAAACACTATTTTACCTTCATTTGATCTTTTCACTCTGAGTCCAGCTTTCAAATAATTGTATTTTTCTAATGTTCAACTGCTATGGTTATCTTCTTTCTGTTGGTCCTAGCAGTGCATCCCTGTGTGTTTATGTAAATCTTTGAGTATAGGCTTTGGCTTCCTACCTTGGTGTCCTCTAAAAAAGCAACCACTCCGCTGTGCATCTACTGAGCAGTTTTAGACATGATTAGACAAAGAAAGGTGCTTGTAAAATGTTTTTATTTCTCTCAAGGCATGACTGGAAGTTGCAGTTGTTCTGAAATGGCATCCTTTTTTTAAACTTAACTTTGCTCACCTGTTCATAAGATATGTTTTTTGATGATGTTTCATCTGCTTTTATTGGATATTTTTTTACAGTGTTTCTAAATTTATTATTGGCCCAAGAAACTAAGAGGTTTTATATTTGGCTACTCTATAGAATACATCTACATACAAGTATGTCATGCATGCCTTGGAGAACCACTGTTGTCTCATGTCTTCAGTGGTTCTTTGCCTTTTCTAGGGAGTGCGGTCCCCAGAAGGAAGAGGAGAAATCTGTTGTGTCATCAGCTCGGCTGCTGAGGAGTCGATTCCAGAGACCAAAGCCAAATTTAAGAATGACAACTGGTAGAAAGGAAGTGCTGGATCTAAATAATAAAGGTGTATCCCAGAAAGATACCTCCCAGGAAGAAAGCTTGACACAGTGTGACAGCGAATGTAGCATCGTTCCTGATACAGATGTAAGGCTTTTTTTTGAGCATTTGAGTTTGTGAAATGAAATACTAATTATTTAAAAAATAAAGTTAGTTGTCTTTGAAACAATTTTTAAAAAGCTAAAATTTCCTACAAGAAAATCTTGTACTTTCCACTTGTTTATATGTGAGAAGAAAATGATTACATCCATTCTGTATCTCATGTTATGCACCTATGCCTTTCTGACCTGAGGTGGCCTTGTAGAGTTGACAGTGAAGAAAGAAAAGCACTAATAGAAAAAGGCAAAGAAGAAATCTAGATTTCAAGCTATTTTGTTTAAAATAAACTGTCTTCTAAACAAACACAGCATTACATTGGTTACTAGAAAGAAAGAAAATTAACTGTATCCCAGCTGAACCCAGGACAGAAAAAAATGTGTGTTAGGCCTGGAAAGACTAGAAAAGGGGTTACAAAGAGGTTTTTGAAAGAAACATTTCAGAGATCGTTTAGTATTTAATGTCAAAATCATCAAAATGTCTTCTTTTGATTTAGTGTTATGACTTTTTCTGGGGTTTATGTTTATGTTTTTTAGAAGGCAGGAAAACATGAAGTTCTGCAACCATTGGAACCCTTGGGGAAAGATGAGTCGTGTGGCACTCAGTTGGTTTCTGAAAGGTCGACTTGTGCATCTCCAAAGATATCTTCAAGACCAGAGGATGCTGAACTCCAGTTCCGTCTACCTGAAATTAACCAAGATGACACCTCAACTATTAACACAGGGTTAGGACTTAGCTACTTTTGTTTCTTGGCTGTAACAATGAAATGTATTTTAAAAGGAAATCCAGGTGACAATGGGTTGCTAACTGGCAAAGAAAATGTAATGAAAATGCTAAACAAAATCTCAGTTCTACTTTTGTCACTGGTTATACTAAAATCCCTGTCACTTAAGCATTAAATTAATGAGCATTCATTTTACAACTATTTTTTAATCTGAAACACAAGATTCATTTAATGTAAGCAGAGGAATACCAGTTTGCTCATTGGAGAAACAAACCACGTGCAAATCACACTGGTTTTGTAGTAATATGCAGACAGTAAGTTATTGATACCAGTGACTTAGTTAATTCTATTGTGGTGTAGTTAAGAGACCAGTGCTTTGAAATTCTTGCTGACATAGAATTTTGTACCTGTAACTTATAGTCAGGAGAAATTTACATTTCACAAACTCAGAGAATGGCTTGGAAGGGACCTCTAGAGATCATGTAGTCCAGCACTCCTGCCAGGCAGGTTTACCTAGGGCATGTCACACATGGACAACATCCAGGCAGGTTTTGAATGCCTCCAGAGATAGAGACACCACAGTCTCTCTGGCAGCCTGTTCCAGTGCCCCCTTGCTGTAAAGGAGTTCCTCCTCCAGGTTGATGTGGAACTTCTATGTTCCAGTTTATGTCCATTGCCCTTCATCTTCTTGACACCCACACTTCAGGTATTTGTACACATTGATCAGATTCTCAGCCTTCTCTCCTTAAGGCTGAACAGACCTAGGTTCCTCATCCTTTCCTCATAAGAGAGATGTTCCAGTCCCCTAATCATCTTTGTAGCCCTTCTCTGGATTTTCTCCAATATTTCCCTATCTCGCTTGAATTGAGGAGCACAGAACTGGACACAGTACTCAAGATGAGTCCTGACCAGGACAGAGTAGTATACATGGTTACTTGTAAAAAATCTGGGTTTATACATAAATATATTAAGCCTGGGTTTGTTAATGCTTTTGTATGATGATTTGGATTTTTTTTGTGTCTCTGACTTAGCATCGATAGCAAAACTACCACTGAAGAAGAAAGTGAACAAACACCTCTTCGACCTGTCCAGTTAGCACGGAGTAGATTCCAGAGGTACAAGCCAAACTTGGAAAGAGCTGTTGGAAAGAAGGAATTAAAAACATCAAAAAATGAGAAGGAGAAAAAGCCTGAAGCCAAGCAGTTGGTATTGCAAAAAGATGAGTCTGTGAATACTCTCATGGTAAGTCTAATAAGAATAAGCACACTGCCTTCAGAAGTGTGGTTCCAAGTTGCAAGTTTTATTTTATGAACATTTAAGTTACATTCCCTGAAGCTGATGGAACATGCTAGATGAAAAAAATCCCCAAAATCTTGGTATGTTCAGGTATTACAGATAGGAAGTCAGTGAGGGCTACAACGTGTACAGTTATAGTCTTACAGAAAATGGGGATCTGATTTTGATACAGTTGTACAATAGAAAAAAAAGATTATGCACATTTAAGGTAAACTCTAGAATAAAGATGTGGTTTATATTACAATACATTTAAAAAATAGGCTTTTTTGTTCATTTTATCTTTCCTATTTGGATGAATCAAGTCTGTGTTGTGAAATGTAGTATAGAGTATTGAGAGAAGGCAGAGGATAGCTATTTTTCCATAAAAAATAAGATCTTATTAATTTGGGACACTTTGACTGGCTTCACCACTACAGTGTCTGTCACTTGTCCACATGGGTAAATTTAGTCATTCATCTACATTGTGTATCCCCACAGACACTTTAATAGACACTTGAAATCCTCAAAAATCACTATAGTCTGAACTCTGTAACCGTATTGTGGGATGCTGATTAATCATGTCATGAGTGTGGGCATGAATTGTCTTTGCATAGATCTCAGACAGAGCTAAGCGTTCTAAAAGTGACTAATTTTTGGAGTAATTATAGCTGGTTTTCTTATTGAACCTGTGTAGAGCTAGTTTGGATACTCGTGTCCTGTGGTCCCAGAGAGGATAACAAGTGCTCTGCACCTGCTGTCTCTCAGTGCCACAGTGTCTTCTCATGCTGAGCTGAGATAGTTGCTTGCAGTTCAGCTTTGTCTGTTCTAGACCTGTGGACCATGCATGTGCATATGCTCTGTGCTATGTAAACCTGTAGAATTACAGCATGCCCAAAGCTCCTCTGTACTGAAGCTGTCACAGACCTGTGACAGTGCTGAGGGATGTGTTTAAGTAGCTTCTTTGCGGAACTGGTGTGGCAAATATAGAAGTAAAACCAGTAAACTCTTCAGAATCTGAGGTTATGTTCTAGTGGCTTGGGTGTGTCTGTGCTGTGCTCTGCAGAGTCTGGTTTGCAAAGGTTTTTTCCATTTGTCCAAGTATTTTGTTTCCATAGTATTTCAGGTAATGGAGAGTTGATTGAGTACTAAATAGAAAAGCATTACCCATAATGCCTGGGTGGATATAGTATTTAAGAATCTAATTTTAGGCTAAAAAGGACTACAAAGACTTCTCTTCCTGCTTATCTACAAATTGAATTATGTACTCAGGCAAATTAGTCTTAAAAAATAGAATGGGATTGTTTTCTTCATTCAGATAATAGCACAAAGATATTTTTTTAAACATAAATTAAACTTCTGTTTTAAAACTTCATTGATTCTGTTCTTCTTCATGCTTTTTCATTGCAAATTAAAGAGGGAAAATGAAGCTGTATTGTGTCAAGCAGATGTATTGAGCAATGAGGAACAGGAGCAGCAAGAGGTTCTTCAGATACCCTGTATTTCTGAAAACATACTGTGTGAACAAAGCAGGTGAGATTAGAGCTTAGCAAGATTGTGTATGAAAAGCTTTCATGAGGTGCATAATGAGACACCTTTGTGTCACTGTTGTTCCTTGTTACCTGTCTTTCCCCAGTATCTAACTTTCACTGTCTACAGGCAGCTTCTTCACATGTTTTCAGAGCACATTTTTACTTGAGCTGCACTACTGGTCATTGTTTATCTGGTACATACTTGGTCTGTATGAGCTCATAGATGAGCTTTGTCAAAAAGAGCTTTTATTTGGTTTATATTTGAACATAAAACATTCATACATGTAACAAACTTTTCATAGTGTCAGACATCTGCCTTTCATTGATGCCAGTGTGCTCTTCTATTTAATTGCTGCTCTTGTTAGAGTAAGACCCTAAGCATGTATTAGACTACAGATACCTTAGTCTTGATATGGCTAGGAACAAACTTTTCTCTTAATGTTAAAAATGCCTTGAAAAAGAAGTCTTGCTATTTGTTCTCACATGTTAACCATAAATGCAAAAAAAGTAGAATTACATACTTGAAAAGGTAATTTTCCTTGATTTTAAACAAAACAGTATATCAGGCTCTGAGCTATTTGTTTAAATGTTGATTCAAAACTCAGTGAATGCAGAATTGGGGGTTTTTCCCCCTCCCAACCAACGTGAAGTGACGCCTTTTTTTGTTGTTGGTTTTGGGTTTTTGTTTTATTTGCATTAAATTCACTAGCACTGAGAAATCCACTTCCCAAGAAGGCAATCTGAGTGCTCTGAAACCAGGACGATTCAGAAATAGCTCTCAGAGACCTGGACCAAATCTTGAAAAAGCATATATCGAAAAAGAATCTCCAGCAGAGCAAAAACTTCTTGCTCCAGTTGAGGAGGAAGCAAATAAAGGAGAGAATCTTCCTGTGGCAGAAGAACCTGAGGAGCTTCTTTCACCAAAAGTGAGTATTCTGGTTAGGTATTTCTAACTCTTATTTTCTTCTTGGTTCTCCACCAGCTGATTTTAAGTTCTCTGAATAAGCTGGTTTAAATGCATAAATTAATTTTAGACTGGTAAGAATTATATTGTTCTTTAATATTTGCACCCTATTAATGAGTTCTCCTAAAATTCTGTTAATGACACATTGATAATATATAGGCCTAACAAATCTAAAGACTTAAAACTTCAAAATTCCAGTCATCTTCATGATACATGAATAGTTACTTGCATACCATGTTTCTGTTGCTGGGTTTCTTCTGCACTCCTTGGTGGCTGCTCGTGGAAGACGATGTTAATTATAATACCTGTTTTAGATAAATATGGTCTCTAAAGGAACAAGAAACAGTGATAATTGCCATAAACTACTTGGAAGTTTTTAAGCAAAGTTTTGTCTCAGCTTGATACCTTGATCACAGCTTGCATGCTTTATTTTACAGATGATATATTTTGTGCTAATATTGTTTGTGGGGTTTTTTTTCCCAAATCTAAGGATGACATGGAAGTATTGTTGTTTGTGGAGAATTTGGCTAAGAATGACAACCTAGACATAAATCCAAAAAGCACAAAGTCAGAACCATTCTGTTTCTCTAAAAATTCACCTAACTGCCACAGCAAGGGAGAACGAGAGGAACATCTATCTACAGATGCTATAGGAAGTATTAAGGATACTATAAAAAGGTAAAGTTCCCTCTTCAAAGAGAAAAAAAAATTAAAAACCTTTGTCTGTTTATCCAGGTTTTTTTCATACAGCACTTACATTTGAAATTCAGGCTCTGGCTGTACTAGTTGTTACATGCTACAAGCTGTGAAAGTCACTAGATGGCATCCTTAGGCAATACAATAAGTTTTAACAGAATTTTTCTCACAGCTTTTTACCTTTTTAGAAGGTATTTTGAAGGTGAGAGTGAGAAGCAAGTAAACAAAGCTTAGCTGTCTGAATTTCTCAGTATTACCTTCTGGGGTGCAGTGCACCATGAATGTGCACTGTTGAAAAGGAATTGTGAGCAGTGCTATTTGGTGCAGGACCTTGCATTTCCCCTTGTTGAACTTCATGAGGTTTCTCCCTGTCAGCCCATTTCACAAGCCTGTCAAGATCCCTCTGGTTGACACCATGATCTTCCTGTGTATCAGTCACTTCTCCCAGTTCTGCATCATCTGTAAATTTGCTGAGAGTGCACCCTACCCCATCACCCAGACATTAATGAAGATTTTACACAGGACTGGACATAGCATTGACCCATGGAGTACTGGCCTCCAACTAGACTTTGTGTGACTGTTCACCAATCTCTGAGCCTGGCCAATCAGTTTTGAGTGCAACTTCTTGTCTGCTCATCCAGCCCATACTTCATTGGCTTCTCTATGAAGATGTTAGGGGAGATATAGTGTTAGAAGCTTTATTGAAGTCAAAGTAGACGCTGCTGCTCTCCATCTACCAAGCAAGTCATGTCATTGTAAAAAGTTACCAAGTTGGTTAAGCATGACTTCCCCATTGTGAATCCATCCTGACTAGTCTAAGTCACTTTCTTCTTTTTCATGTGTCTGACAGTGGTTTCCAGGATTTGTTCCATCACTTTCCCAGGTGCTGAGATGAGGCAGATTGGCCTGTAGTTCACTGAATCCTCCTTCTTGCCCTTTCCTGAGACATAACTTTAAAAGTCCAAGACGCCTGTCTTATTGATCCAAATGTGCTTGTACAGAATTTTATCCTGCTCAAAAGCAGCAGTACCTTGAGCATTGGATTTGATAAAATGTTCCTATGGTTGCTTAATTTTGGGGACTTACGGTGGTATAGCTTGAAGCTTTCTGTTCTACCTGACTACTGCAGAAAAGCTGGTTATCTCCTTTTTGCATTGCTTTTATCCTGTCTTATTTTTTAAGCTTCACCAACAAACTTAACAAGCGCAGAACACTGAAGTTAATTTCTAGGTGGTAGTACAAAATACTTGATAGTAAATGAAGCTTGCAGAGTGTATTTTATAAGAAGTAAAACTTTAAAACTTTTGTAGGTCCAAGGATAAAGCAAGCTCTGGAGAAGAAACTGAGCAGAGCTATACACAAACTTTGAATCAAGCAAGGGACCCCCCTCAAACCCAAGGCCAAACCTAATGAGAGTTACTAGAAAAAGAGTTTATCCTGGTGAAGGTGAAAACAGAGAAGACAACACTGAGAACAGAAATACCGAAGTGTGTTTGGTGCTAGAAAAGACAGGCCTTTCAATGGTAAGTGCTGATCACATATTCTGAGCCAATTTATACCTCAGTTCCTGTGTTTCAGGTCTCAGAACTGTAGGTGGCACAGAAATCCAGTATATGGCTGTGAAATGTTAATGCGATTCTTAATTTACTGTTGGTAACGATGCTGAGTAAATGGACTTAGAATCTAAAAACTGTGGAAATACTGAATGTACACTGTTATCTTAAGTTTTACAGTTGATATGGTCAGAAGTCTGCATTATCATAAAAGCATGGTAACACTGTTACCGATTAATTTAATACCTGTTATTCACTGAACAGTGGAAACTAGTTATTCAAATACTACTTAAAATCAATATTAGTATAATTATAAGTTGAAATGTACGGAAACAAAGTTCAGACCTTCTGCTTAAATTTGCTCAACAGTCCTAACCTAGCCCAGACTAGTTCCTTCTGTCTGAAATTGCAATACCTGGACCAAGTTTATCTGGTGTTCTGTATTTTCTAGATAGATCACTAAAATCTTTCAGTTAATGTTATTTTAGCCAAGCATCCAGTGTTGACAGAACTATGCTTACTGATTTTTTTATATTCTGGGATACATTTCTCCATGTGTTTTGAATAACATTTAATGCTGTTCTATAAACTCAGGTAGCTTATTCCCAGGGCAGAAACAAGTATTTTTTCCTTTTCTTCAAGTAACTGATCTTTAAATGAATAGGTAGTGTTTGAAAATTATTCATCTTTCCAGCTTCTGAAGAGTTGCTGCTCTTAACAAGTTGAACGCATGGCCTTGGTGTTTTAACTAGCAGCAGCACTGGGAGCTCAAGCCTCCCAGATAGTACCATCTAACAACACTTCCGCTATAAAGCCTGAAATTAAAGAAAATGGGAAAACATATCCTAAGCTGTTTTCAAGAACTTTAAACTTAGTTCTTTATATATTATTGTCACCAAAGCTAGTTAAAAATACTAGGCATTTAATGCATTAATAATTGTCTCCTGTTCAGCAAAACTCCAGTGACGTGGTAGAAGTTGCGCCCTTCTCAAAGGCTGCGAGCAAACACAATTCTACAGACTCTGGTGGAGAAACATTTTGTAAAAGAATCAAGCATGATAGTAGACTTCAGTCTTCAGAGGTACCATCAGAAAGTGGGAGTCAAGTAGACCAAGAAGATGATTCTCAGTTTTCTACCTCTCAGGGAAAAAAATCGGACAATCTCACAAGGTAGCGCAAGTAATTTGGGCTTGTAAGCTCAATTGATTGGTTTTGGATTTTGTTTCAAGAATGTAATTGTTATCTGTCTTTTTACAGTGTGTTGTGTGAGCACATGCAGGGTGTCAGTCCTTGTGTCTTCCATTTGAACTCTTAACAGGTGCTTGCACATATACCCATGTCTTCTACCCTGCCTGCGCTCTCATAAAATGACCACAGCCAGCCCTCACACAAACCAATACCAGGGTCCACTTTTGGTTCCACAGAAATTGCTGATTTTAAAGGGGAAGACTTTGAAATGCCCATATTGGGAGCGCAGAGATTCGTTGTGGGATTAAACAGAAGCTCTGTGCTGTACATGTACTCTGCTGAGTCTCTTCTCCCCACCAGTTCACCAAGGAGGATGTTTTTGGGAGGAAGTTTGGAATTACTTTTGGTACTCAAAGTAATCATGCCCATCAGTTTGAGGAGGGAAACACTAAGCAGCTGATTACTGAAGAGAATCCTGACAGAAGTCTGGGAAACCACTGCAGTTAAATTGTTATTGTCTAACAGTTCAGCTTTCTAGATGTTAGTCTTATCAACTGAAATATCGTGGTTTGGGGCTCCCAGTACAGCTTTAGCAAAAAAGAACTGCGAATGTTCCTGTGCCATAAAAAGCACATAACTTCCTTGTCCTTCAAAAGGAAAACTATTCATACTTTTCCAATAAGAGGGTTCTGTATCTTGTTAATTTAATTGTGCAGCTTTCCAATACTCTGAAACTGCTTAATAAACATTTACAATCATTACTTTGGGCATGCATGAAGAAATTAGGATTTCTGATTAAGTGGTTTGTGGAGGCATTATTGTCACTATACAATAGGAAGTAGATAGATTGAATTGTTGGTCGCAGTAATCTTTTTTTTTTTTTATTCATTGTGTGATTTGCAATACTCCTTTTTTTTTTTAAAAAAAAAAAAGTCTTGGACTTGATTGGTTTTTAAATGTGCTTTTGTTCTGTACCCTCAAAGGCAGTCCAGAAGGTCATCAAAATGCACAGTGCTGCCAAAACATGTCTCGGAGCTAAAATGTGAGACCGATACCAGTGAGAAGGGAAATCAAGAAGTTAATCTGAGTGTTACTAGAGGCAAAAATTTGAAAACCACACATAGAAAGAAATCTGGGAAGGAGCAGAGAAGTTCAAAGATAACCTTGGTAACTCTCCGGACCTCTCAGGAAGAGGAGGAAGAAGAGGCTGATGATGACTTTGAGCCTGATGATGAAGATGAATACTTTGCACCTGAGGAAGTAAACAAAGCTCCAGTGTTTGTTCCTATAGGTCTTCGATCTCCAAAGCCTGTTCCTGTTCAGATAGAGGAAACCATGGAGGAGGTATCATGTAGCTGGGTTCTGCATATGTACTTTTGATTCTTTTAACAGCTCTTTTCTAATTGCATCTCTGAGTACTTGGTGTTTATTCCAATTTAATTAGTTAAGAATGGCAGTGAAAGTAGCAGGGATGTTAGCTGGCACGTGTACTTGGTTTTGAACAGATGCTACATCAGTCTAAGGTCCAGTATTGTGGTTTAACCCTACCTGGTAACTAAGCACCACACAGCTGCTCACTCACCTTTTCTTCCCCCAGTAGTTTGGGGAGAAGGATGGAAAAAAACTCATGGGCTGAGATAGTCATCTTAGTAGGATGACAAAGGAAGAGAATAATAATAATATAAATGTATTATGTGAGTATATATGTATATAAAATACAAGTGATGTGTAAATATTTGCAGTCACTCACCACCTGTGGAAAAATAGCCCAAGTGCTCGTAGTTTCTGGGCAGTGATCCCACCACCTGGCTTGCTTCCCCAGATATATCTGAAGCATGATAAAGTAGGGAATATCCTCCCTCTAGCCAGCCTGGGTCACATGTCCCATTTGTGGTCTCCCACCTTCTTGTGCACCTGGCAGGGTGTGAGGAGCTGAAAAATCCTGGACTTGGTATGGACACTACAACTACCTAGCAACAACTGAAACCATCAGTGTGTTATCAGCATTATTCTCATCCTAAATCCAAACCACAGCACTAAACTGGCTACTAGAAAAGCCACTTTTGTCCCGGCTGAAACCAGGAGATCCAGTTATATTTCCAAACTGTATGTAGGGCTGTAGCGTCCTCACCAGTTCCTTTATTAGGATTGAATATGGGCACAGACTGCCATGTTTACTATGTATAGTAAGCCTGGGATGCAACAAATGGAGCATTTCAATTTCAGTGAGAGAAGGAAGGAGATGCCTTCTATATGTGGTGTCTCCCTTGCTGAGGAGCTTTTAACTGTGTTAAAAGGTTGACCCTGACCTGCAGCCAGGCACAGACAGAGCTGCTTGCTCGCTCACCTCTCCTGTTGGACAAGGAGAAAATAGAAGGAAGATAAGGAGACTTAGGTATTGATATTAAAACAGTTCAATAGGTGAAGCAAAATCTGCATTTGACAGCAAAGCGAAACAAGGAATTTATTCACTACTTTCCATTGGCAGGCCACTTCCTGGAAAGCAGGGCCTCAGCCTGTGTTACAGTTACTCTGAAGGATAAAGGGAGTAGCCACAAATGTTTTCCTCTTCTCTTTTCCCTGAGCTTTTATTGCTGAGCAAGACATCGTATGATAGATAATATCCTTTCATTCAGAATGGGTCAGCTGTTGGGCTGTGTGTTCTCCTGACCCTTTTCACACCTCCAGCCCACTGACTGGGACAGAGGAGAAAAACAAAAGTTTTGACACACTGCAAAACAAACACTGATCAGCAATAACAAGAACAGTGGTTTGTTAACAAAACTGTTGTAGTGATAAATTCAAAATGCAGTACTATGTGGGCTGCTGTGAAGAAAATGGGCTTAACCGCAGCCATGTGCAGTACAATCTTCACCCTGTATTTCTTAGCATTTGTGTCATGCTCCGGCCCCACGCTATCCGGTACGTCCTTATTAACCACAACTTATTCTTTTCCTGTCATTTGCTGTGTACATGGATGTCATTCCCTTGGTCTGAGCTATCCCCTTAAAATGTCTATCAGCTGGCCTTTGAGTTGTTCAGTCCATTGAGCTTCATGTATTATATGGTTGCTCGGGAGAGGTGGTGGGTTGTGTTCAGGTTTTGTATGCCAAAACCAAGTCAGGTTGGTCACCACTGCACTTGCTGGTTTCTTGTGTGGCTCATTTTTCCTTGATTTGTGTTCTTTCTGTAGGACTTAGTAAGGTATACAACTTCACAGGTAAAAAAAAAGTTCAGGAGTACATCCATTATAATCTCCAGCCCTTGTCTCTTTGGTCCTTTTGTCATTGTAATGGTATCCACTCCTTGCTCGTGCTCCAGCATGGATTCTCCATGAGCTACAGTGCCATTCTGGGATCTTCCTGCTCTGTCTGGCACAGGCAGATCCATGACCCTCAGTCCCTGATACTGTCAATAAGAGACCATCTAAACCTTTGGGGTTTTTTTTCCAAAATCTATATGTTTTGCCTCTTCCATGAATAATTTGTAGAGTTGGAAACTTTAACCCTAGAGTACAGGCTTATGTTTCAATTGTACTTTTACACAAGAAAAAAGCTTGAGACTGTGAGACTGTAGCATGACTTACATATCAACTAAGACCAGACACTAAAGAGAAAATGGCATAGTTTTTTTGTCATTAAGGAACTATTGAGGCTTGTGAAGAGTGGACTCTGTTCAAGGTCTTGAAAGAGATTGTGCTTAAAGGTATAGACCTTTTCCTATTTTTTCTCTATCATTCAATGTAATTCTTTGCTTTTATCTGTTCCTTCTAGCTTGTCTTATCTCAGCTATGTATCTTCATAGTTCTTTTTTTTTTTTTTTACTTCTACTTCATTCCAAGTCTGTTCATCTGACCTGTTCAATTCATGTCTCAGTTCTTTACTGCTACTTCTTTCTATTCATTCCAGTTCTTTTTGCCTACTAGTGCTAGTCATCTTACTCTTCTCTCACTGAAATCCTGCATTTTTGTATCCTGAATTGTCATGCTGTTTCTTTCTCTGGGTGAAATAGCAGGAGAATTTAAAGCTCAATCAAAATACCAAGGGAGACTCTATAATAATAATGAACAGCAAACTTATTGCATGGAAAGTTTTGCTGAATCCTTTAATTTTAAAGGTGTGGAATAGTGCTGCATGTGGGGATGATCGAGTTTTCTTGTTTAACACACAGGAGCCATGAATGCTAGTAAGTAATGGGGGTGTGTGTGTGGTTGGATGAGATGATCTTGGAGGTCTTTTCCAACCTTAATAATTCTGTGATTCTAGGGGATTTGGTTAAGTACCTGAGAACTCTGCTGTTGACAAATGTAAATAGATAAGTGGAAAGTATCTGTAAAAGTGCAAGCCTTCGAAAGCTACCAAAATTGAGCAGTGTTTTTCAGAAGAACCTCACTGGAAATTTTCTAATCTTTCTGCCACATTTCAAGGCCTTGTTTCTGAAAATGTCAAATGTTTGAAGTTCTCAGTGAAAAAGCAGTGTTAAAGAAGAAAAAAAGCAACCTATAGGTAAAATGGTGGAAGGGTGTTGTCTTTTTGCAGGAAGGTGTGTGCATTCCCCAGTATTACTTGGGAAAAAGCTGAACTCTTTTTTTTCTTTCCTGGAGACTTAAAAAACAGAAAAATTGTGAAAACAAAAAACATTTGGGGTAAACAGCCACCATGAAACATCTCAGCCATGTAACTTAGTTTGATGGTGAAATAAGCAATTAGAAACAAGGTCTTAGGTTGTCTGATGCTTCCAGTTAGTTACCGGCAGCATTACCGGTTCTGTCTCCAGTTCATACAACTGCTGACTTCCTTAACTAGAAGGTATGTAGTATAAGATGTGATTTTTGGGAGGGATCCCAATAAATGTTCATGATTTCTAAGTATATGCAGTTTATAAAAAATGCAATTTGACAGAGTTTCTTTTGGGGCTAAAGAACTGAAATACTTTAAAAATTATTTTTACAGCTGGAAATACCTGTGAATGTACCAGACGTGCAGCTCTCTACTGAAAGTCTCTTGCGTGCATCTGTCGAGCCAGTGGTACAGAAGGAAGAAAAAGTAAGCAGCTCAACAGCCATAAGAATGTTGTTTGCTTGCTTCATGGCACAGACAGTGTCTGGTTGCAACAGTATAGCTTAATAGACTCTTACCTGTCCCTTGCAAATATGTGGGACACAGCTAGGGGAAAACTATGCAAGTAAATATTGTCGGCCTTTAACATACTCTTTCAAAGCCAGGGTAACGTTTGGGCAGATAATTTATTCAAAAGCATTAAATTAAAATTTGTTGACTTGTTTTCTATATAACTTTGATAATTTTTTCTTTTCATTTAAGGAAACAACAGTACATGAAAATCCAGAGGTGGACAAAGGTAAACATGAAACAATCTTGTTTGTATCTTTCCTGTGAACTTGCTACCTACGCACAGCTATTCTTGCTGGAAGTTTGGAGGTTTATATATCTGCTCATGAGATACTGCTTTGGAGGGTATTTAAACCATTTTCTTTCATACTGTTTTCTATGGAGTAGAGAGACCTGGAAACAGAACCCCTGTTTTCCAGGATTAGAATGTGCCCTGTGTGGGTCCCATCTGTAACTTTCCCATGCTGTGGCTAGTTGTACCAGGAGAAGAGGAAACTTTGTCAGTGCTTACTTGTAGCTTGCTTGGTGTCTGAGTGATACAAACGCTGGGCAGATTGATTACTTTGTCATTTCTGTAGCCTTTGACTTTATTATTCTAAACTGGTAAAATATCATGTGTGACAGAGTGTAATCACAGTCTGTCAGAAGCAAAGTTTCTTTTCATGTGAGACATGTTACGAACTCTTATGGATTTACTGCTTTTTAGAATACCTTTCATTTTTAAATGCAATCTCAATATATCTTCCTAGGAAGCACTGGAAATGGAATGGGCTACTGTCTCAGTTGAAGGAGGGGAATCCAGTTTTGTTATTTCAGTTTATTTCAGTAGCTTTGTAGGATGGAAATGTTCTGTCTGATATGACCAGTTAGTGATAGGCAAGGGGATGTGTTCTGGGTAGAGATTAGGAATTGAGAGCCTAAACTGGGATATGGATCAACACTATGGATTTCTGTGACTGAACTGTTACATATTTCTTCTTTCTTTGTGGTGGGTTGATCTTGACTGACTGTGAGATGCCCACCCAGGTCCTCTCCCACTTCTCACCATAACTAGGAGAGAAAATACAGTAGAAATGCTCCCAAGTTGAGATAAAGACCATTCACCAAAACAGATTCAACTTGAGGAAAACTAATCTTTTGTCAAATAAAATAGGGTGGAATGGTGAGAAGAAAAAAAAAAAAAAAGGCAAAACTAAAACACCTGCCTCACCTTCTTAGCCTCAACTTCACACATTCATTTCCCACGCCTCTGCCTCTGCCCCCCAAGTGGTACAGGAGGGTGGGGAATGGAGGCTGCAGTCAGTTCCTAACACTTCATGTCTGATGCTTCTTCTCACACTTCTCCCCTGCTCCAGTATGGGGTCCTTCCCATAGGATGCAGTCCTTCAAGATAAATCTTCTCTACCATGGGTCCTCTACAGGGTGCAGTTTCTTCAGGGGATACATACCTGTTCCACCAAGGTCTCCTTCACAGGTGGCAGGGGAATCTCTGCACCCATGCATGGATCACCTCCTTCCTCTCCTTCCTTACCCAGCTATGTCTTCACAGGGTTGTTTCTGACACTTCTTCTCCTCACTGTTCACTGCTGTGCAACGTTTTCCCCTTTCTTAAATATCTTTCCTAAAGGTGTCGCCGTCTTGGCTGACAGGCTCAGCTGTATCTACCCTGCTGGGGTCAGTTGGAACAACTGTGTCCAGGGCAGCCTCTCTGCCAGCTCCCCTGCTACCAACACCTTGTCACCAGTACACCACTAAAGGCAATCCTGTTGCTGCTGTGTTTTTAATGTAGCTTGTATTTACTGGATGAGAATTGCTCTCTGTCTACAAGCATCTTGATCCATGAATGGCAACAATTTAAAACATACGTACTTCACTGTGGTGACGATAGTTGCAAATGCTTATCGAATATGGGTGAGTGGGTCTCTGGTTACTGTGCTTGGGACTTTTAACATGTGTGAAAAACTTTGCAGGAATTAATGATGGAAGTGCTGAAGCAGCCATGACGTTACTTGCAATGGGTGATCCAACCTTCCAGTTGAAATCAAGCCCTGAAGGTACGATCTGATTTGCGGGACAGCCTTGTTTGTCCTTTCAGGGCCCACCTAAGGAGGGATGGAGCAGCGTCTGCAAAGCTCTTCCACGTGCTGATATGTAGCTGGAGGTCAAGAGTCAGTGACTCTTTTTAGTCCTGCTGAATTGTAATGCATAGTCAGAATAGGCAATGCAGATTGCCTGGAAGAAGTAATGCACTTTACTGGATACTGCCAACTGCATCACTGTGCAACAAAGATGCTTCTGAGACCTGTTCTAGGAAGGATATGTTTGAATTAATCTGGTCACATCAATTGGATAGAAGAAAGGAATCAGACTTAAATGACTTAATTATCAGTGGCATTTTCAGACCTTTAATCTGAAACAGCTTTTCCATCTCACTAGCTGCAAGCTGAAATTACCTTGGTTTACTTCAGCTTTTATTTAGAATTTATTGTCTGATTCCATTGGTTGAATGTTAGTTTGTTTCTGCATTCTTACTATTAAAAGTATGATCTTAGGACTGCGTTTATCTGGGATTTGAATTTGCATCTTTGGAGAATGCAGAATTTGTTAAATGAGCTTTTAAGTTGAACAGCTGTAAAACAGTTCTATGTAAGAATCTATCTAAGTCTTTTAAATTATGCTTTTTTAACTCCTTTTATTCTTTCAATCAGAATGGACACAGATGTTACCCACTCAAGATGAGCTGGACATGGCCAATAGCCTTGTAACCCATGCCTACTCGAAACAAAATAGAACTCCAAGTCAGTATTTGCTTCCTTCAGACACTTCTACCAAGGAATCGGTCCCCTCTGAGGATGGAAGCCATGTTAATGTAGAGGATCAAAGCACTGGCACAAGAATAGGTGTCCAAGAGTATTCTGAGAAAAATGCTACAGATACCAGGTTAAACTCCTACTTCATTTTCTTTCAGAAGATAGGTCCTCTGACGCTGCTTACTTTTGCTAGGTTCTTTGTGGCATTCTTACCGAATTGCAAGCAATCTTGCTTTAGCAGAGGTTTTTCAGTTTATGTAATTTGGTATGTAATCTGCAGATCCCCTTGTCTCTTTCTTACAACTTCTATGAGAAGATGGTACATAAGTTTGGGGTTGTAGAACTTGTTTTTTGCTCTTGAAGTTTACCTTGGTTGGAGAGAAAAGAATATCTGAACTTAGGTGGTGTGGATCACTGTTTATTACCAAGATCATTTTCTGAAAGTAATAGGCCAAGGCAAATCATTCAAGTGTCACTGCTGCTCTGGAATGCAGATCGAAGATTAGGAGTAAGGGATGTCAAGGATCCTCTATCATTATGCTTTTTAATGCTTTAGGATTTTTTAATTGTGGTCAAGCATTTGTGAATGTTGAAAAAGCTTGATGGAATGCCTTCTCAGAAAAAATCTGCAGTGCTCATGTTCCATAATTTGAAAGACTATTTAACTTGTTGGTTACTTGAACAAACTATCAGATTATGGTCCTCTGAAAAATTAGAATCAAAGATATTTTACTCTTAAGTCCAGTGGTTCTTTTATTATATTATTAACCAGAACTTAGAGGAATGTGGTCAGTGTTAGATTTCTGATCATGTCATGTTTTTAAAGTACTTTTAAATTACTTTTTTTTCCATAGGTAGGCAACATTCTAGCTTGCCATATATATCTGCATGTTCCAGTTCCCAGATGATCTTTATTTTTCGTTCTGCTGGCTGCAGCCTGTATTTAGCTCTCCAACTCTTATCTTTCCTCTGCACTGTGATCTTTGCTGGAAATAGGAATTTCATCTCACAACTAATTGTCAAAAATCCAGAACTATATTGACAGCATTTTTCCTTTCTACTTGCAGTGATGGCTCTTTCCATATGGTGGATAGTATGAGACTGGCAGAAGGCAGGCTTCTGGAGCCTGAGCCAGACTTTGGAGTATTGAAGTCCAATGAAAACATAATTCAGAATTCACTTAATACAGATGTACTTGTGGAACAACTAGAGCAAGGTCAAAGTGGTAAGCCTGTTTCTTATCCTTAGGGTTCTGAAAAGTATTTCTTCTGATGGATTCACATCTCTTAACTTCCTGTTCCTGTTCAGCAATGATGCATCACTACTGTAATGTAGGGCATCCATTTATGGTATAATTTTATACATAAGCATACTTTTCAATATGAAATGAAATCTGAAGAGCAGTTTTTCTGTGCATGTCTTAAATGACCTGGAAAAGCCTTAAATTACTGGAATGCCAATTACAGAGATACAGTATAATATAGTGTACTTTCTTCTATTATAACTGACTTTCCATTCTAGTAAAACCAGAAAGGGAGATGTGCAGGATTGTTTTGATTGCAAAAAGAGGTGGTCTTACTGTTTATCACCTTCGTATCTCTGGCAAAATGCACAGCATACTGAAGGCAAGATGTCTACATATACAGCAAAATTGTTAACAGTTTTGGAGTTTGTCTTTATATACACACATCTGCATATATATATATATGTGTTAATATACAAAAGCTTACACAGAATATGCATATATACAAACATGCACACAGATATTTTAATTTTTATTCTTGCATATCTCAGAGTCTACAGTCCTGAGAGGTACTGCAGAAATGCAGAAGGTGGACCTAGAACAGGTCAGACCAGCTGCAGGTGATTCTTCAGGTCTTCATGATTTTACAAGTGTGAAACATACCAAGGAAGTGGACAAAACTGAGAGGTAGGAAGAATCATTAGTTAATACTGATTTTATTCCTAAAATCTCTTAAAATATGTAACTGAAGTGCATATGTAGTATCCATCTGTGAAAGAAACACTGTGCCTACAGATCCTCTGTGTGTTTATGCACGTAAATCTATGGTATAGACTTTTAAGTTTTTTCTTTTGCATGTTGTCCTGCAGCTTTTGGCAGTAAAACATTAACTTACCTTTCTGTTTCTGAACTTAGTAATCATTTTGCTGCTTAATTGTTTCCCATGAAACTGTGCCTGAACGGAAATGTTGAGGAATTGATCAATTTGGAAATGTTAATGAGCTTGTAAGGCTTCCTGCTTGGTCATGCTTTTAGTAGTAAAGTCTCAATTAGTGGTTTAGGGAGGCTTTATCCTGAAATACTTTATGTGGACATGTTCAAAGAAGATACATTTTGTTTACTGGAATGATGTCATTTTTAAGTAGATGCTTTGTTTCTCTGTCACTACATAAGCTTCATATTAAAATAAGTAATTACACAGAATTTACCCCGTGCACAGGGTATCAGTCGGTTTCAAATTAACTGGATATATACTTTACAGAAACAAGATGAGAGATGCTTGTGGAAATTCAGGGGAACTAAGACCTGGAACTGCATCACCAAAACCTGAAAAATTTCACCTTGGACTAGAGGATTGTCCAAATCAAAGTTCTGTGGATGAACTTCATGAGCAAAATTCTTGCCATCCTGAGCACAGTGTATGCACGATCAACTTTACTCAGGTAAAGAACTTAATTTAATTATAGTCTAGGTATCTAGTTTCTGAAATTCCTTAAAGGAAGAGCTTGTCAGTGCAAATGTACTCACCCATTTTAAAGACCCGATGAATTGGTTTTTTTCTTTTTTGCAAAGGCATAATCAAGCTGTCCTGGTTTCAGCTAGGATAGAGTTAATTTTCTTTCTAGCAGCCGGTGTAATGCCATGTTTGGGAGTCAGGATGAGAGCAGTGCTGATAACACAGGGGTGTTTTAGTTACTCCCAGGGGCTTTTCAGTCAGGGGCTTTTCAGCTGTTCACAGTGCCCTGCTAATGAGAAGGCTCGGGGCTCCCAGGGAGCTGGGAGAGGAAACAGACAGGACAGGTGACCCAGACTGGCCAAAGAAGCTGTTCCATGCCAATTATGTCATGCTCAGCATAAAGGGGGGCTGGGGGTGGAGGGGTGGGGGTGGTGCAGGGAGAAGTGCACAACTCCAGGACACATGTTTTTGGGGATGGTTCAGCTTCGGGACAGCTCTGAGCTGAACGATCTCAGTTGTGCAGTTTGGTGAGAAACTGCATTTATCACGTGTCACCAGTTTTGCATATTTTGCTATAAGGTCCTGTTGCTGTTACTTCTCTCTCGCTGCTCTCCCAGTAAACTATCCTTATTCCAACTGTGAGGTTTGCCTTTGGTTTTCTTTCCTTTCCTCCCTCCCACCCCTGAGAGAGCCACCCCCCTGGGTGCTCTCCCTCTGGGTACAAAACCATGGCACACACTTAATCTTTCAGACACAATCTTTGCAACCCTCAGTTCATAGCGTTTCAGCAATAAGTGCTAATACATTAGCAAAATTTTGAGGAATTTTTAAGAGAGTTTTGATGGAAGAAGTTACCTAGGACTCATTTAATCAATCAGTCTGACCTCTTACCGTTATATTTTCTTAAGTTAAAATGTCACTGCCAGATACAGCATTTTCATTGTCACCTTCATCTGTGTTTGTTTAAAACAAACTTCATCCTTTGCCATATTCTTTTCCATTTATTTCAAAACTTAATGAAGAAATGTACATTTTGTGGACTGGCAGGGCAGTATGTCTTTCATAACCATTTCTCTACAGTGTTTTGTGTATCCCTGTCATAGTATAAACAAGAATTAGCTTATTTCTTCATGAGAAGAAGATTGATTCTCAGTTGCCTCAGGTTCACTAGTGTTGCCTGAGATCATTGTATATGTGGGCAGGGTGGAACAGCCAATGGGTAGTTTCCCCGGTTCAGCTTGTTGGTGTGTCGAGGCTGATGTCATGTTAGAACAAGGTACAAGGGCAGAGAGATGGTGAGAAGAGGCAACTTGCAGTGGAGTATTTCCTTTCTTGGTAAAGGTACATGCTGTAAAAGGGGACCGATAGATGCGTTGCAGAGCTTGGTGTTTTTCTTTGGCGCTCAGTGGTTTTGTAATGGTTGGGGGAATTTGTGTTCTTAGTTCCACTGAGCAATTTATTATGTGAGTCATCTCTGACAGAGTTGTGCTGTAGGAAGTATAAATTTATTTTGACAAACCATCAATACAGACAATGAGCTGCACATAAATTTTATAATGCCTGAGTGTTTCTTGTCCTTGTCAGGCTAAGACAACTACTTTTACTTCGAGAGTAGCTAGAAGTAAAAGCTGACAAAATGTAATTTGGATGATGTCATTATTTTATCTTTTTTTTTGGCTTTTCAGCATTTGACATGCTTTGTTTCTTTCCTAGTTTTTTAGACTTGTTTCTCAGATTTATTAATTTATTTCAAATGTGTTGTTTCTAGAGTGAAGCTTGTGATCAGGATCGTCAACAGCAATGTGTAAGCAGCACAGAAGAGACTTCAGGTATAGTGTGCTAATACTACATTAGCTAGAATGTAGAATTGTCTTACAGTCACACAAAGATAAAAACTTTTGTTTTTCTTAACATGATTAATCAATCTATATAATTAACAGCACAGTGCCATTCCCCTTGCTAGCCTCTTACCATTACATTTCGTTAATACAGACAAGATTTGGGAACTCTTTGAATGGCATTTCATTAAGTTTAAATATCAGTGGAAGGGCAACTTCTTACTCTCTCCTCCCTGCTGTGAGCTCCTGCTGCTTACCTTGTGCTAGGTTTAGCAGTTGTTAGAACCTTTTATGAGCCTCTGACTCACTTATCCGTCAGAAATGGAAAGCAACAGAGGGACAGAACCTGTGTAGTTTTCCACTGCTGTAGTGAGCTATAGTGGCTCATGAAGCTGTCGGCTGAATGCCAGAGTCAGTAGTGTGAGTAGGAGGGCTGGACTATGCAAGTGTGGAGTAAGGGAGAAAGGAAAAGAGTGGAAGGAGGAAAACAGCCAGTCTTCCCTCTTTAGCTATAGGGAGTCAGCAGATTAACTCCTAATGGTCCAGATATGATGAAAGGTGTGAAGGGGATGGCTGTTTTTCCCTAAAAGAACTCGGAGCTGTTGCAGAACCAAAACCTGTGTAAGGTATGTGAAAATCACTGTGTGGGAAGCCCAGAATACTTATTCTATGTGCAAATTACAGTCTGAAGTAGTAACAACTGAGCATGTGCAAAAGATAGAGCCAATACTTCTTAGACTTCTGTTGTTATGCTTTGTTATTGCAGGGATCTTGAGATGGAGCATCTTAATCATCTTTAATTAGATAAAGAACCAAAGTGAATTAAGAGTGGAATAACAGCAGGTTTACATCATCAAGGATGAGAGTTGTCTTAAATAATGGAGCAGCACGGTTGTTTTCCATCCTTTGAAAACTTCACAGATGTTCTCCCCTTAAATTCTTTCTAACAGATGGCAGTTCCTAGTTACGTGTTTATGTCAACCTGTTGACTAAATTATTTATCTTTTTCATTTATGAAAATCAAGATGATATTTCTCAGGTCCTGTTGTGTAAGTCTGCAGTAAGGGCAAAAATTTTTGTGCTTACCATCGAAACATCAGCCTCCTGCCATAGAAAGAAGTAATTCTTAATACCTGACAGTTGCAATAAAAATCAGAGGGCCGTTTGACCAGCTTTACAGAAGTTTATTTAAACTGCAAATTGCTCTTTAATGCTAGAACACCCATTAAAAAAGCTCTATCCCTCCCAGGCATTTTAATACTCTTCATTCTGAATCGAAGTCAGGACTCCAATGCAATGAATAGGCTGCAGGGGGTGACAATGCGTGTCTCATCCAAGAAGAAAGGAAGTGTATTGTCTCAAGAATATCCCCAGCATCTCTATCCACAGAGAAATTATTGTTCCATAAGAAATACCTGGCGTAGGGAGGGCATGAAAAGAACAGTGTAATTTCCAACTTGAATAATAGGATTCTGTTATTTATTTCCTTGGGAAAAAAATACAGTAGTGAACAACGATCACAGATGTCCAGAGGAGGAGCAGACATTCATTTTAACATTGGTGGAAATAACAGCTGACTCAAAAGAATTTGATGCATCTGCTGTGATGGAAGACACTTCAGAACCATTGCTACCAGCCCCAATACTTATCAGCCCAATAAATACAAGTGAAACAAGCATGATTGAAGAAGAGAGGTAATTGCTTTCTTTCTGAGCAAAGTGAAACACTTTTTGTGAACCTTGATTGTTCCCTGAATATGCATTACAGGTTAGAGCTTTTCAAAAAATGAAATGCAGGAGGAGATCATTTTGACAGACTAGTCAGGGAATTGAGAAAGTGAAAAAGGTTTCTCAGATTTGAGAAAGATCTCATCAGTTGTTTAAAATCTGTGTTTTAGTTAGCTGGGATTTTGATGTCAACCTTAATTCTGATTTATCCTTTAGAGCAGTTGTGCCTTTTTAGAAGTCATTTGTACAGCTTGAGTCTATGCTGTCATGAATACTTAGAATGAAAAGTAATTGAAAAATCTAAACGTTTGCATTTTTACAGCACTTTCATAGTTATGTAAAGTGACTGTTTATTAATTGCTCTTCCAGATTTTTAGTGTAGAAGGTCTTCTGGAGAACATGAGAAACAGTGGACATAAAATCAGATATTCTCTTGAGTTCGTGACAGGTTCAAAAGGCAAAAGAGCTGAAAAAGCAAACAGATTAAATACTCAACTTAATAATAGCTGGTGTGCAGTACTGCAATGCCAGGAGTTTGAGCTCCTTTTACAAGCAGTACTCAATGCAATGTAACAGACTTATTTCAGTGTCACAGTTGAACTAAATCTCATGGTCAGTTTTGGAGGAAAAAACCACAACATCAAAGGAAAAAGAGATTCTGAAGAGTAGGAAGTATCACAAGGTTTTGGTTTGTTGGTTTTTTTTATTAAAAAAAGCAATCCTGTTACTATATTATTGTAAATTCCCAGATCATAAATACAGCTGTGATGCAATCAGATGCTAATGCCACTCCCTTAGTTACTGAAAGGCTAGGTGTTTTGAGTGAATTTTGGCTACATCATTGATTCTAGGTGCACTATGTAAGAATTCTGCCTCCTGTACAACTGCTGATGATAGAATTTCTGACAGGCAAAGTTAGGGTATGTCTTCTGTTTCACTGTCCCTTCCTGCTTTAGCTTATTTCCTCTTAGGGCCTGCTGGTTCCCTAGATGCTAGATGTCTTGCTGTCTTTTGAGATCATATTGGGAAGGACTGGAAGGGTATGAGGGCCTGGGGTTTAGGATTCAACCATGCATATAAAATAATACTGTGTTTTAGGATTTTCTGGAGCAGTTAAAGTTGTCATATTTTTACGTTTTGTGAAAATAGCAAGTGGAGTTCAAATAGAATGGCTTTTGAAGTAACTAGATTAAATTACTACTAGAAAATGACAGTTCTGTGACTTAAGATAGTGCTGCAAAATGTTTCTTGGTAGTAAATAGTACGTTTGAAGTTAATATTGACATTAAGACTATCACTGTAGTTATATGTGTAACTTCCATAGAGAAATGTCATATGAGGTAAATTTTAACTTCTTGTACAGTCACAATAATGACTTTAAATATAAACAGCATTGGATCCTTGACAACCACACCTGATGAATTTACTGCACCTGTAAACAGCAGTATGGAAACACAGCGGCTAGAGAGTGCATCCATAGAGCCTCTTCCAAATTTGCAGACAACTCAAAAACGGTCAGCTGCTGAGCTTGAAGAGGATGATTTTCCTCCTGCCAAGAAAGCTCTGTCTGCTGTTGTAGTGGAAGATAACTTGGAAACCAGATCTCAGGTGAGATGGTATTGCCAGTCTTTATGCATAGTGTAGAGGCATGACACATAATAGAACTTTTTAATTATGTTTATTGTTTAATGATGTCACTTGCTTAATAATGTACTGCCTATACAACTTGAAAGGAAAATCAAGACCCATAGATTGCCTTTTATTTTGACCTCTACAGCAGGTTTTGGCCTGTTGATTTAATATTATTTTTTTGAGAGCCTGTAGACTTTCAGGTGTTTTATTAGGCTTCCTAGTAGGCAGACTGAAAATGTATCTTTGATTTGATCTCTGCAGCCTTTCTTACAGTGACATTGCAGGAGGGGAAGCCCTGGATGTTTATTGGATGACTGGTAGGCTGTCTAGGTTCACTGAACAACATTGTGATTCCCTGTGGTGACTGTTACATATGTTCCTACCTTTTTCTTTTTTTAACATAGTGGGTATTAATTTAAAAGAACAAACTGCAAACTAAAACTGGCCACCACATTTCCAGCTTCCCTCTGTGCTTTTAGAATATGACCAAGCCCATGGCAGTGACTACAAGTCACTTTTGTGAGTAGGCTAACAACATGTAGGGTGTCTGGGTGAGGGAAGGGGTGATAATTCCCCACATGATTCAGAGAGCTTTTCTGGGAAGAACTGGATAATAATCCTTTTCCTTCTTTGCCCTCTCATCTTAACATCCTTGTCTTGAGTCATTTGCTATAAGAACACTCTGAAAAGCCCTGTTCAGGAAATGAATTAAGTGATGAATGATACTGTACTAAAGGTGTAGTCCTTTGTATCACTCCTGTTCTTAGAACTGTACACATATGATATGACTTTATCAACTTCTCATTTTCTCTTCTATATTGAGAGAAGTAACTTTTTCCCCATTTTTTTCCCTTTTTAATGTAGGGTTGTTCCCTTAAATCCGCCAATGCTCCAGTGAGAGAGTCAGGTAGGTAAACTTGTAAAACAAAGTATAATGAATGTAGATACATAATGCATTATGGTTTAATACTGGTTGTCATTGAGCTGAATAGTCCTGTCTGAGGGTATCTTCCATAACAGTAGAAACACGTTTTCCTGGTAATACCCTATACCACCGTTTCATGTTTTCTGCTATAAACTAGATGTTTTACAAGATAACTTTGCCTGTTAATTTAATAATAGTTCTTAAAACACGGCTATAGCTAGTCTATATGTGAAATTTGGGATGGTTTTGGGTTTTTTGGAATAAACATTATATTCTCTAAAGCAAATATTTCTACCTCTTGGAGAACCCTGTTAACCAAAGGATAGCTAGTATTTTAACCATACTATATTTCTAATTTTATTTTGTATTTATTATCTTAAAAATACATGCACAATGTAACTGTTTGAAAGCTTAATCTGCCTCTGAAGAATGAGAGGGAAAATAGAATTGCTGAAAATGCAGTCTTCAGTGACCTCGGACTGTTAGGTGTTGGGGAATTTCTTTTTGGTCCTGAAAAATACTTTCCTCCATAACATCTGTAAGATCTTACAGACTTTAAAAGTAGACCTCGTTCTTTTGCTTTTTAGTAGTGACTTAAAAAAATAAAGTGACAAAAAAAAGGAGCAAAAATTCAGCTCTTGTTTTCCAACGGTGCAGGCTTAACATCACATGCATCTTTTGGGCTGTTGTGTTTGTAGTAAAGTAACTGAAATCCTTGCTTGAATTATTCTCAACTCCTTTTACAGAGAATCCTTTTCAAAAAACAGAGGCTTCGGCAAAGGAAGAAGTACTTAAAGCTGTGTCTGAGTCTGTGTTACCACTGGCTGAGAGAAGCCAGCTTGAGACTTTGGAGAATTTAGGGAAAGCACCACTTGAGAATTCAGCATCCAAACAGGAAGAGGACATGACATCTGGATTAACCTCTAACAGAAAAGCAGAAATTGTTGAACAAGGAAAACAAGGGGATGTGCATGAATCTGGACAGCTAGAACATGCTGGAAGCCTAGCATCATCTTCAAAAAGTCCACTACTTAGGTATTTATGCAGTAATGTTTTTTCAGCCTTTTTTTCTATAGTGAGGTTTTAATATCCTTTTCCCACTTAGTATTACAGGAAGGGCAGTACCATTGTCTGTGGCCTACATGTTCAAGAGTTACGCTATCCTCTCTTCAGCAAAGTAGAAAGGATAAAACTGCCTGCTTTGAAATTTGAATTACTTTGTTTATTAAATGAGCAGAGTGATCAAGGGAGGCTACCTACATATGGTATGTCTATTCAGACACTGACAGATGTCTCTTGTGAGAATGACATCTTTTGGCTATGATACAGATTTAGGATAATTGTTGTTTTCCTCAGCTCACTCTAATGTGATATATACTCTGATCCACTTGTTTTGATTTTTGTCCTTCCTCCAGGAAGATTTGTTACTGGATTTTTAGGACTAACTTAAGATGTGTCATTGCCCCAAGGGAAAAGTCTTGATAGCTCAGAGGATATTCCTCTTATCTATCTTTTTGATTGTGGATTTTTTAATATACCTTTCTATAACATTTACCTATTTGAGTTCCTGCTTTCTATTGCTCTTGGGCTCACTGATTTTGATTGTGGTGCTCCACTGGTCTCTTCTGATCCTGGCATTTACTCTTTCTTTATGCTCGTCTGAGTTTCAAAACTGGCTATTTATACCTGGGACAGACACAGAAATTGGGTTATGATGCATCAACATCAGAGTCCTTGCCTTAAAGTGAACTTTAAGTTGTAAATTCTTAACAACACGAAAAGCTGATGCTCTCAGTACCTCACTGACTTCTGCAAGTTCATTGGTATTATGTATGATGCTGTTATTAGGCTGAAACCCTGCAGCTGATAGTCTTCTCTTGGTGGTTAAGACTGTGGCCCTGTCCTTGGGAACCAGATTGATTTTTACTTTGATTACATAAAGAGTGCTCTATTCAGTTCATTCTTTAGGAGTGTGTCTCCATTCCTCTTGGAATCTTTCTGAAGTTCTGGTAGCTTGTTACAGGGTCTGGTTTAGTAGCAAAAAGTGGGTTCTTGTTTTCAAGAAATTGTGGGCGTCTCTAACGCTTTGAAAAATAATTGTGCCAGAATATTCAGTAATAAAAACGCTTGTCTCAGAATTACTTTTTTTATCCTTAGAATTTGTATAGATCTTGTCTGTGTGTCGTTTTTTGTATGTAATGAATTGCAGTCCTGTAATACTATTTACATCTTCCTTTTATGGAGCAATCTTATGACATCCTGACTATTTGCCTGTATTTGTTTTGAATAGGGGTGGACGAAAACCACTGGGATTTTTATCTTTGATTTGCAAAAAAAGCACTTCTGAATCTGCAGAAGATACCAAACGGAATAGAGGGAAGATCCTAAAACCTCGGATTGTGACTCCAAAACGAGGTCTAAAAAACCCACTCCAGCCAGTAAGGATGATAGGGAATCTTGTTCCCTTCCCTCTACAAGCACATCATCATCTGTGGAGGATAAGAATGTAGCTGCTGATGCTGCAGTTATGGTATGTGTTTGCTTTGAATGCCTTTGCATTTTTAAGGTGTGAAAAAGTTAATTAGTTGTTTCAGGAATGGATAGGTGGGTATGTAGTGTTTATGTTTTGAGAGAGATACTTGGACCAGTGAATAAAAACTGACTTGTGCATGTCTAGGAAACTTATAAGGGAATTGGGTTATTCTTCCTCTGCATACATACCGTGTAGTTCAGTAAACTCTGAATGTTTTGTCTAAACATCCCATCTAAATTTTAAGCTCGGCATATACATAGACACACAAGCACAGATTAAGACCGTTAAGAGCGATCTTTTCTATTTCTATTAGGTTCCAAGTAACAAACCATCTGAGAAGCCCCCCTTTCACCTAAAGATCAAGAGAAGGAAGAAGAGCCAACAAGAATCTCTGAGTATTTTTTCAGTGACATCTTCATGGAAGTGGATGATTCAGAATAGTGAATTGACTTTATAAACCCTAGGATCTGAGAGTACAATGCAACAAGATAAAGAGTATTTTTTAAAAGTTCTGATTTGTTCTGATGTTCACTATGCCACACAATGTCAGCCAAGCTGTTGATTCTGTAAAGATGAGAAGCAACCTGCATACTTTTAAAATGCTGACATCTAAACCATTATGTTGATGTCATTGGACCAGACCAGCAGCTGCTGGCTTATAGTTTCACTTGTTTAGATGCTGATAATGGGTGCATGACTATCTTCCAGAAAAGTGCAATGAAAAAATGCTTAATCTTGTGACAAATAGCCCTCTGAATTGTAATGCTAAAGCTTGTGGTACTGGTTATGCAAATTCTTTACTTCTTTTTGTGAAGTATGCTATGTGTGAGTATCTTAGGAGGAGGAATTAATTTTTTTGTATAGCGTAATCTCTGTAGATCAGGATACAAATACTCAAAGTAGTATAGTAAATACATAGATGTGTTTAGCACTGCAAGTATTTTTATTAGCATTTACAAAGACATATTTTTATAAGAGTTTTTAATTATATAAATTAAAAAATCCTAACCCGAAAAGCCAAATTAGTGTAGTTCCTTAAAAATGTATTGAGATCAATCAGAAACACAGTTTACTAAAAGATGCTACACAATGTTAAACTTTGTACCTGTCTTATAGGAGTGAGAGGAAGGGGTCAATGTTTAGTAGTATAAATGCTAATTTCTTTCTAAATTTGAAAACAAGGGGATAAATACCATTTCTTTCCTGTAGTTTTGCATGTAGGTGCTTGTATCTCTGCTAACTTCCTTGGTTTGCTTTGTGCAAAGTAGCACAGAGACAGGATTTAAACCACGACTATACAACATGGTTATGTGGAGGATTTGCTGCCTTGAAGCAGCTGAATTTGAATGTTGCATGTCTTGTACTGTAACTTGCTATAAAATACTGGTATAGCTTTAGATTTTAGTCTCATTTTTTACTTGGCTCATGAAGAAGATTGTCTTGATGAGTTGACAAGGTTCGTGCAGTCTCAAAGTCAGGTGATCACTGAAAGATTCAATATTTACTCTGAACTGCTTATTACACAAAAATGAGTGTATAGATTTAAGTAGTCTTTTTTTTTTTTTTTTGCTTGTTTCTTAATACCAGCAGGTTACTTTTGAAAAAAAAATATTATGAAAGTGAAACTGATGTCTAAATGGTAGTGCTACGCTCTCAAGAAACCTATCTTCAGCTTTGGACTGGACAAACATTTACTGGCAAATATGTTCATATAAGTATCTAGTTAACTTTAAAATAATTGATGAAGTTTGAGAATGTTTACCGTCTTAGAAAGTTAACGTCAAGGTTTGTGGAGGAGCCTTTAACATGTTGTCTATAAACAAATATCCACTGAAAAGCTACTGTTACTGCAAATGGCAATGTTATTGGCTCTCTGTCAATCACCTGTGGCTTGCAGCAGTATCACCTTCATGATGGAAAAGGGACTAACAATCCCAGCGTAAAGTAACTTATTTCAAAGCATATTGTCAACCCAACTCCCACAAAAAAAATCTCAATCCAAACAAAACCCCCCACCATGAACAACAGTTTCTCTTCAGATAGTATCTCGTGCTCTGCCTAATCCATTTAACTTGAAATGTTTATCTGAATATTGTCTTACTGTAAACATTATGAAAGATTAAGCTATACATAAAGCTCCATGTATTGTATGTCTTGTAGATATTATTTTATGTACATAAGTGTTTAGGTCCTGGTATGTGTGGCATGTTTAAATCACTTGCACTAATAGAGCCTAAAAATAGACATGGGGAATGGCTATAAAATAATTGGCCTAAGTATTTTCTGATGTGATTTAGTTCCGTGTATTTTAGCGTGCATTCATATCACAAGGGAAAAAAAAACCACAATTACTTCATTACTAGATTTAAGGTGCCTTATCCCTTGTAAACTGGGGCTACACATCTTTTCCCCCTGCAGTAAATCACATGCACTTTGTTGGAGAATTTTTTTTAAAGAACAAATTTAATTTGAATAGAGGTAAGACAATTTTGTGTTCTGCTTTGTGTATGAAAGTTTTGTAATGGTGAAAGATATAAGAAAAGATTGATGAAATCTCAATGCCTATTAGTTTAGCATTTTTACAAAGATGTGGCATAGGATTGCTTTGCTTAAGAGTTGTCTGACACCCTGTACGATCACATATAAGCTTTCTGTTTCAAAGAAAGTACTCATTCTGTATGTAAATTATGTGAATAAATTATTTTCTATTACTTATGTTTCCATTTCTTGAATGTCAGCTGTAGTCTAATTGCTCATAGGTACAGTATGTTAACACAAATGAATAGCTGAAATTGTAGCTGCAACACTGCTGCAGACAGCGCTGCTTGCATGGTAACAGGCTGAACAGGCTTTAACAGGAGTTTTGCATGTTTGGTTTTGTGTCAGAATAGTGCTCAATTTACTTGGTGTCCAACTTCCCAGTGTAAATACTGGAGTGTTGTTTAAAGATGGTAAAGCTGGAATGCTAGGTAACAGCATACTTTCAAAGGAGGAGGCAACCCAAGCAAAGAGGTTATTGTTTTTTAAAAAAAACCCTGCCACTGTTACTGTAGCTTGGCAGCCCTTAAGAAAAGGACCTACAGGTATCACACAGCTATGTAACCCTGTCATGTACAAGCAGAATTGTACACAATCTTTCCAGGGAAGATCATGGAGAGGGTCATCTTGGGAGCTATCAATGCAGCACATGTGTGATGGCCAGGGGATCAGGCCTAGTCAACACGGGTTTACAGAAGGTAGATCCTTTCAAACTAACCCGATCGCCTTCTATGACAAGGTGACCTGCTTAGTGGACAAGGGGAAGACTATGGATGTGGTCTACCTGGAGTTCAGTAAAGCCTTTGACACCTTTTCTCACAGCATTCTGACTGAGAAACTGGCTGCCACTGGCCTGGACAGATGCACCCTCTGCTGGGTTAAAATGAGGTCCAAAGAGTGGTGGTTAATGGAGCTAAATCCAGCTGGAGGCCAGTCATGAGTGGTGTCCTCCAAGGCTCAGTTCTGAGTCCAGTTTTGTTCAACATCTTTATCAGTGACCTCCATGAAGGGATTGAATGTTCCCTCAGTAAGACTGTAGATGACACTAAGCTGGGAAGAAGTGTTCTTCTGCCTGAGGGTAGGGAGGCTCTTCAGAGGGATCTGAACAGACTGGACTGATGGGCTGAGACCAATGGGATGAGGTTTAACAATGCCAAGTGTAGAGTCCTGCACATGGGACGTAACAACCCCATGCAGCGCTACAGGCTTGGGGGAGAGTGGCTGGAGAGCTGTCAGGCAGACGAGAACCTGGGGTTGTTGGTTGCCTGCACACTGAGTCAGCAGTGTGCCCAGGCGGCCAGGAAGGCCAATGTCATCCTGGCTTGTATCAAAAATAGTGTGGCCAGTAGGTCTAGGGAGGTGATTGTGCCCCTGTACTCAGCATTGGTGAGGCTGCACCTCGAGTACTGTGTCCAGTTCTGGGCTCCTCACCCTCACCATAAGAAGGACACTGAGGTCCTTGAGTGAGTCCAGAGAAGGGCAACCAGTCTGGTGAAGGGGCTGGAGGGCAAACCATATGAGGAGCAGCTGAGGGAGCTGGGGATGTTTAGTCTGGAGGAGGCTGAGGTGAGACCTTATCACTGCCTACAACTACCTGAAGGGAGGTTGTAGAAAGGTAGTCAATGGTCTCTTCAGCCAGGTGACAGGAGATAGGGCAAGGGGAAATGGCACAAAGCTGCGCCAGGGCAGGGTCAGATTAGATGTTAGGAAATTTTTTTCACTGAAAGAGTTGTCGGGCCTCACCATCCATGGATGTGTGTAAAAGATGGGTAGATGAGGTACTTATGGATATGGTTTAGCATAGGACAGGAATGGTTTGACTTGATGATCTTAAAGGCCTTTTCCAACTTTGTGGCTCTGTGATTTGTGTCAAAAGTTACTCTGCAGCATTACCCTGTGCCTAGAGCCCCTGGGACTGAGCTAGGCACGCAGCTGTAGTGTAAAAGGAAAAGCTTCCACCCTTAACGAGTTTAACGCTCCACGTAGCAGCGCTCCCGCGGGCGGTAGAGCGAGGCGGAGCGGGCGGAGACCGGCGCTAGGCCGCAGGGCCTGAGCACACCTACCCCCACTGGGAGCAGGCAAGGACGCGGCTGCCCAGCCCGGCCCTGCCCCGCCGCCCGGTGCGCTGCTCCGCTCATTGGCTGCGGTGGGGGGAGTGGCGGTGGCCGCGGGCCTGGGACAGCTCGGCTCCGCTCGCCTCGGTTCGGCCGCCATGCTGCTGGGCCCGCGGCAGCTGCTGGGCTCCTGGCGGCTGCTGCGCCGCGCCGCCCCGCCCGTCCGCGCCTACCGCGGTGAGGCCGTGGCGGCGGTGGGCTCGCGGCCCGACGCGAGTTCCGCGCTCTACCAGGTACGCCGGCCCGGGCGGAGCCGGCTCCCTCCGTCCGGTGGGCCGCGGAGGGGAGGCTCCAGCGGGCGGGGGCTGCCTCCTAGTGCGGCGGGGCGTGGGGGCGGGCAGTGGCGCCGAGCCCCGGGGACCGGCGGGAGTCAGGGGCTGGTCGCCCCTCAGCGGGGCCTCGCTCACTTTTGCCCTGGCGGCCGGGCTGAAAACGGGCAGGGGCGCGGCCGGTGCCGACCTTCCCGGCGTGGCGCGGCTCGGCCGCGCTCCGTTTCCACGCCTTAGTTGTGAATAAATCGGCCGGTTGTCGAGGGAAGCCCGCGCCCGTGAGGCGAGGCCCGCAAGCGGCACCCCGGGGCTGCACGCTGCGCGGGATACTCCGCGGGGGAACAGGGACAACACGGGGGGACGCGGGCAGGGAGCGAAATGGCAGCAGCGCCCGCTGAGCAGCTGGCGTCGGCGCCGCCGGTCGTACAGCGGTGCGCGGTAACGTGCGCACCCCCGAGCTGTCCCCGGGGCGCCCTGCACGCAGGGTAGGCTGTACAGCGCGGGCCCGCCTCGCGCCTCTGAGTGTAGAAGTGCCGGTAGGCTGGTGCCATTGGCTCCCTCGTTATGGATTTTTTTTTTCTTCTTACACTCTTAATCAAGAATGTGCGTTCTTGCTGCATTTTCAGTGGTGAAGAGCTGGTCGGTACCGTGCCAATGAAGTAGGTGGTTGCAGGTGGTGCCTGGTGGTTCCAGAGGCAGAAATTCTCCAGTGTTTACACATTGACTCCGGAGTTGAGGACAGGTGGACTAGTTTTGTGACATTAGAGTCATACCTCCAGGAGACATGGTACCTGCAGAAATCCCTTTGAGGAGGAGAGTGAGGAGCACTAGAGGGAATTCCAGTTGTCATTACAAAGAGAGCAGTGCTTGTATGTACTGTAAATCATTCCTAGTGGGGTGTTACTAACATACTCAACAAAGAAATTGTGTTTACAGTTCGGCTGAGAAAACAAGGTTTGGGTGTGGATCAGAGCCAGTAGGAGAGTACAGATTTGTTTCCAGCTTCGTTTCCAGTAAAATACCAAACAGCAGGGAAAACAATAACAAGGGTTCTTACTGAAATATTCCCTAAGTATTTTCTTTGGGACACAAGCTAGATGACTGAAACTAGTGTGAAATTTCAGTATGTGTAAATACGTGCACACACAAAGCTTGTGTATATGAAGTGTGCGTATATACATGTGTGTATTCGTATTTTGCAGGCCAAAAATGTAATTATTGTAAGGTGGTTTTGCTCAACTAAGCTGTCACTGGATTTGCATTTGTTTGTGTGCACCTTCTGGACTCAAAAGTAGGGCTTGGTAACTTTTGTAGAACGTTTTTTTTGAATGTTACTACTTTGGCAGCAGATTCCAGTGGGATGTCAAGATGGAAAGTTAGCCTAGCCTTATCTAGCACGAGCCCGCTTGTATACATCTGCTACGTCATTCATGCAGTAAAATAACTGATAGTATTAGCTAATTTATAGAGCACTGTCAATGCATGTAGTACCCTACACACACGAAGAGCTGAGGTCCCTTCTGTGAGGCACATAACCACCTGAAATAAAAGTAATACGAGGAATAACAGTGCAAACACAAGAAGGTGTAATGATACATGATGAAGGTCTTGTTGCCTTTAGCTGGTGTTTACCTTTATGGCTGTGTACTCAGCTGGACAGGCTGGCCTTCATAATGTAAACTGTCTTTCAAACCAGATGGGTAAAAATGTAGTTTAAAAATTTCTGGAAAATCTATCTAAAGATTCCAAGGATTAACTCTTGCAGCCAGTGTAAATCAGTGTTTAGTCTTTACTCAGTTGAGTCAGTAGCCAGTGTAAATCAGAAAAAAACCCGTGTTATTTTCCCCACTGTGCTCTTCCCAAGCACCAAAAGAAATTGAGACGATGAGAGGAAGAGAAAACTGGGCAGTTGTCTAAAAAGTCCTTTCACAGTTTTTCATGTAGAGTACCTAAGCAGCTACAGCAAATTGTTAACTTGGAATCTTACAAGCCTATGATTGTGATGGCTATGCCTCTTAATTTCCTCTGACAGTATTAGCTGGATTTTTTTTTTTATGTTAAAGGTGAGTATTTAAGCTCACAGTACTGTGTGCTGGAGGTGAATGTTCTTAGAGAAAATAGGCCAACTGATAAAGGAGAAACAGGGAAAGTAGATGTGATGCTGGACAAGCTGAACATTCGCATATATGATAAAATGGGGTGTTGTAACAACTGCAGATTTTTAAAAGTATGAAAACACAGAGTCTTTTTTTCACAAGGAAAAAATTAACCTCTGAACAGCCTCTTTTGGAAAAGATTAAAATCAAGTTCTGTTTTCTTCAGCACTGCATGTGGTTGTCTGGCTACAGTTACTGTCCAAAGTCTTTTCTAGGAGCAGCGGAGTCAAATTGACAAGATGTGGCTTATTTTGTTCTTGGGTTTTGCGATGCTGTGGCAGTAGTAAAACTTCCAGTCAGTCATTGCAGTGTGATTTCGCTCGTTAGAAGGAAGGGCAGCAGTTGTAGAGGTCAGTGTTGGAGTTGTGCTACCAGTGGGGCAGGGAGAGGGAGAATTACTGTCAAAAGAAATAGACTGAAAAGGAAATAATGTTGTGGGCAAGCTGATGTAGCCTTACAAAGGAGGGAGGAGATGCAGAAGTCTGGTCATCTCCCATGGCCTTGGAAGTTTAGGGGCTGCAGGGCAGCACCCAAGAGATTTGGTTAACTGAGGTTGGTATCTTGAGATGCATTAGGTGTTGGTGAGCGATTGGGTGATGCAAAATCTGCACTAGTGTTGGCTGTGAGCCATGTGGCAAGTGGCACTTTGCTAGGACATGGGGAGTCCTTCCCAGGAGCTGACAGAGGCACACGTGTTGGATGGTACTCTTCCAGTATGTCTGTCACCTTGATCTCACCAGACAACCTTTAATTATGACCTTACGTATTAAATGTGTATATGAGCTGATAAAATTGCTAAAACCTGCTTTCACCTGATGTGTTTTTTACCTTTTTGTATTTTTAATCTGTTTGTAGCAATTCCAAGGGGGAGAAATTTGTTACATCAGTTTTTCTGTCAAAGTAGCGATCTTCTAAACAAGGGTTAGACAAAACTGTATGATCTTATTTTATATGCAGCAGTTACCATGTTCCTTTATTGCAGTTACAGCTTACCAGGAGGTAACCTAGCTCTTCAGATGCCTGGGAAAAAGAAATGAAGCTTGACTCATATTTTCTGATTCCTAAGAAATGGTAAAAAACTACTGTAATGAGCACATAGTTTTAGGTAATTGTGATAGGAACGGTGAGCTCACAGCTGCATCATTCATATACAAAACTAAAACTTCTTTGTTTTTCTAAGAGGGATAATGGAAAGAAGACCAGGCTTCTTTTTTTTTTTTTTTTTAATCACACACAACCTAACATTCTACCTGAACAACAGGAATGTAAAAAGTATTTACCACATTCTGTTTGGGCCAGGTAATGTATCTTTTGGTACAGGAGACATAGCAGCACTTGATTTTAAATCCTCCTGATGTTTTTTTACAAAATTAGAATAGAAAAGCAAACTACCCTGTAACAAAAAATTTACAAAACCTGAAAAATAGCACTTCAAGTCCATAATGACTAATTCTATGTTTGTTTATTAAATTTGGAACTAGTCTTTTACAGTTCTAATGCACTGAGAGCTTTTGTGAAGGATGTTTATTAATGCTTTGGGATGCTTGAAGAAAGCCAATACGTAGGTAAAAATATAACTACTTTAAAGACAATACAGAAACAGTATTTAATAAGGTAAAATTAAAATTAAAGATAAATAAACCTTGTAGGTTTTTTGTTTGTTAAAAATAATACTGTCAGTCTTGGTTAAACTTAACATGCTGGTTTGTTTTCCTCGTAGGAAAACTATGAACGAATGAAAGCCCTGGTAACTGAACTCCGAGAGCAAGCAGAAAAAATCAGATTGGGTAAGTATGATAGTCTCCATTTTAGAACACTTGCTCAGGTTGGTCCAAAACCTAATTTTGAATTTCCACACCCCACCCAGCCCCTCATCCCCATCACAGTACATTCATTAATCAGTTCACCCAGATACGACTTCACTTGCTGGATTATAGTAGTCAGACTGAAATATTAGCTCATCTGTTTAAATCTGCCTTCTTTCAGTTGAATATCTTAAAAGGTTTATATCCAAGCTAACAGAGCAAAATATAGGTGGGTTTTTTTTCAACAACTAAGGCAAGCTAATGAAAATTTTCAGTGTTAATACATCTTTGTTTACAAAGGTAGCTAGTGTGTTACATTTTTGTTTGCCAGTTGAATATCAATGCAACATCCTCATGTGAGCAAATCCATAAATTACTGGAATCAGACATAAATGAAACCAGATCTGCTTTAGTCGAACAGAAGATTTAATGTCAATGTCAGGCAAAAAGTAAGCAAGTAGATCGTGAAAACCGGTTATTTGGAGTCAGTTAATTTTTATCAGTTAAAATTTTCAGTAATCAACAGAATCTATGTTTTTAACAGCATATTTTTAATAGTTAGGACTATTAGAAGGCTTTTACTGATATACTTTTCACTTCACCTGCTTCCTTGTTTCATCCACTGCTGCCTTCTTTTATAACAAATTGCTTTGGGTAATGTGCTTCTGTTCAAGTTGCGTGTTCGTTTCTTCATCTGCACAGAGGATTTTCAAAGCCCTGGCTGTAGTTGTGCTGACAAACAACAGCAAGTCTGTAATAGCTTAAAAGATTGAAAGCTGTGCTTCATCTTCTTGACTTGCTAAGACTACCTGAATTTATTACAGTTGGCTGTAATTAACGAGGACTGTAAAATGAGCATGGTTTATAAATGTTTAACTGTGCTGCCAGACGTTTAGTATGCAGTTTTAATTCTTCCTGTCTGGTGTCCAGCATGATCCTGTTTGTCTCCTCATACACTTTTTCTTACGTAATGGTTTCTTTTACAGCTCTGGAATGGAGCACAGTTAGGATTTTGTGCTTAGTATTTTTTTCTTGCTTGCTGTGAAACAAAGCTTCAGTATTTCCTGAGGAGACGGAGAAACCCACAGACTCTCTCTGTCTTTTAGGGGCATAGAGACTGTTCAGCACTTCCCTCTGTGGCTCATGAACCTGTGATCGTGATCATGGCTGTTTTCACTGCTGCATGTTTTCCTGTTCTTGCACGTGACACAATAACAGGACAGGAACATGGCCCTCATCTTTTCTCCATCTCAGGGAGCTCTACCAGGATGTTAATACAGCATTTTGAGTGACACTGAGATTTCTTTGCCTGTCGTTTGACTGTATGAGAAGAATTAGGTACTTATCACTGAATACTTTTGAAGAATAAGTGCAACATCTTTTTCTTTGTAAAAGCTGTCTTTCAGATCATGAGTTCTTGTTTCAAGTCTTTGCAATGAATGCTTCATTTTTTACAGTCCTGGTCTCAGCTAAGATAGAGTTAATTTTCTTTCTAGCAGCTGGTGTAATGCTGTGTTTGGGAGTCAGGATGAGAGCAGTGCTGATAACACAGGGGTGTTTTAGTTACTGCCAAGCAGTCAGGGGCTTTTCAGCTGCTCACAGTGCCCTGCTAATGAGAAGGCTGGGAGCACCCAGGAAGCTGAGAGGGGACACAGCCAGGACAGGTGACCCAGAAGAGCTATTCCATACCAATTATGTCATGCTCAGTAGGGGAGCAGTGGGAGGAGGAACAGTGAGCTCCAGGGCACGCGGTTTTGTGGATGATGCAGTTTCAGGATGTCTCTGATCTGTACGGCCTGAGTTGTGCAGTTCGGTGAGAAACTGCATCGTGTATCACCAGTTTTGTGTATTTTGCTATAAAGTCCCATTGTTATAATATCTGTCTCTGCTGTCCCAGCAAACTCTCCTTATCCCAACCCACAAGGTTTGGTTTTTTTTTTTTAGGGGAATTCTTTTTCCCTCCCTTTTCCACCCCACAATTCCCCACAACACCCTTGTAGAAAAAGCGGCTGTGTGGTGCCTGGCTCTTGGCTGGGGCAAAACCACAACAGTTACTTCAGTGTGTAAGGGTTTTTATGAACCCATATCCCATTCCACTGAGTAATGCTCAGCTGTGCAACAGGAAGATGGTCCCTGCCCTGAAGAATTTACAGGCAATGATAAATTGCAGCAGGATTTCTGACAACAAGCACAAGAAACTGAGTTACTTTTAGTCTCCATGATGAGCAGCAAACATAGCACATTAGTAATCACATTGAAGTTTTTATAGATATTACTGTAAAGAGAAATTAAGCAAGGGATTCCAAATGAAATGCCTCCAAGTCTGTTTCATTGTCAGTGGTGTTGGTTCTCCCAGCATACAGAATGGAGGCTAACTTAGGATACAGTTAACATTTTGATCTTGGAAGTGGGAAGTTGGGTTGAATGGCTGCTGGTTTTGGAGGGCAAGCATTTATGATTAGTGTGTGAAGAGATTAGAAAAATCCCAGAGTAGAAAATTATTTTTGCAGTATCACTCTGTAAATGAGAAAGGCAAGGTGGACGTCAGAGAAAATGTAGTTATGATGTGGGATACTGAGAACTTGGATGAGAGTATTAGCTCTGTGGGTGGATATGAGAGGTTGTATCTTGAGAAACCTGTACAGAAAGAATTTACAAGATTTAGAATTAAGCTGGATATATGGATCAAATAAACAAGTCTGAATCAGGAATAAATTGTGGGCTTTCTGGCATGCCTATCAGGTAGGAAATGATGTGCCTAGTGATCAAGGAAGGAGACAGGAGAAAGGGCTTGAAATGGAGGCTTAAAAGCTCTGTTTCTGTGATGCTTAGCTGTTAAAGAAATCTTCAAATCTCAGGAGAAATGTTAGCAAAATAGGACCTTCTTTATTTTAGACAGGGGAGACAGTTTTAGAGTGATGGGATGGATCAGTGATCTGTCTACATAGCCAGTGTTTGTATAAGCTGTTGTTATAAAGAGGCTGAGGTGTGTCAACAAATCTTAAGTATTGAATGACAAAAAGCTCTGGACAGCAAAATATATGATTTAGAATGGCCTCAAGTGAAGGGTTGAAATGAAGCAAAGATAAACTTGATGTTAAATGCCATGTGTCTGAACTCTGCTTACAGTTTTGGAGTGGTCTAAGGAAATGAATCCAGATTGTGTTGGGTCTTTCAAGATTGGATTCAGCATAGCTATGCTGAACTGATTTTGGGGAGTAGTATTTTTTGTAGTTCTTACTTGTCTTACTGTCTTTTGTGTGTTTCTGTTTTCAGCTCTTCAGTTATTCCCAAACAATGGGACAAAGTTTCAGACAACTGTGTTCATTAAAGACTTTTTGCCCTGAGACTAAATTTCGTAAATGAGAGGGAAAATGGGGTAGATTCTTAAAAGTGAGCATTGATAACAATATCTTAAGTCCATTTGAAATTAAAACCATTGTTTATTAAATTGATAATTAAGGTCCATACTTCAAAAACTGGGAGCTGATCAGTACTTCCACTCTAAGGTTTAATGTAAGGGGTGATGTATCTATCTGTGTCTGTAGTAAATCTATCAATTTACTATTGTGTCACAGGAGGTGGAGAAAAAGCTCGTAAGCTTCACACATCAAGAGGGAAGCTGTTACCCAGAGAGAGGATTGACAGGCTTATTGATCCTGGGTAGGTACTTATTTTAAAAATGCTTCAGGTACTCTTTTGCAGGTAAGTACTGTAATAGCCTTGTTTTCTCTTCAGTTTCCATCTACACTGGTAGTAACACAGTTTTGCGAAAGTGTTCTTTGATATAGCATTTTTTGATAACCTTTTAAGTGAGATTCAGTAGCAAATGTGGCTGATTCCTTTTTAAAATCATGTTATATTTATTGTTATTCAGGTCTCCATTCCTGGAGTTCTCCCAGTTTGCAGGTTACCAGTTGTATGGTAACGAAGAGGTACCGGCTGGTGGCATTATCACAGGCATTGGACGAGTATCTGGGTGAGAGATACCACTGGTCTAGAATATTGGTGATAGGTAAAACAAGAAGGTATGATTTTGTGTAGTCTTCATTACTAAGCTATTAGAATTTTCAGTGTTTCATTTCTGACACCTAAAAAATCCAACAAATTTGGTATCTTAATGTGTTCAGTTTAGCAAAAGGGAATTGATTCTTTTTTAGTTAGTGTATCCCATATTAAAGCATTACACACATGAAGTTTCTGGTGTCCTTTGAAGAAAAGAGTGTACCAGTAAGGCAATTTTCAAAAAGAGGGTGGTATTCTAGGTTAGGAGTTAGTTTTTCTCACTAAAAGAACCTCCAAGACTATTGCTGAAATTAAGTATGATGTTGTACAGCACTATTTGAGGGAGTTAAAGGACTGTGAAACAGGACATCATAGTGCTGACACTTCTGTTACGACGCATGTTTGAGGGAATACAGGTGAGGGGGGCTCTTCCTGACCATCAGGCCTTCAAGGCTCATTAGCACGCTGCAGTTCTTAACTACTCACTCATTTGAAATATTTTCCTCATAAGCCTTTTTTTTTTTTTTTTAAGGGTGGAATGTTTGATTGTTGCTAACGATGCAACTGTCAAAGGTGGTACCTATTATCCCATCACTGTTAAGAAACATCTACGTGCTCAAGAAATTGCAATGCAGAATCACCTCCCTTGCCTGTATTTGGGTAAGTCCCATTGCAGAAATAGAAAATGTATGACGATGCCGTTGTATTACTTCTTTCTTATTCCTTTCCTTTCTGCCATGCTTGAGCATGAGTCTCATCCAGTCTTAACTGAAATTGCAGTTTTGGGTTATTTAACCAGAACTTCATGTAAGTTTCTTGCATGTGTTTCTATTAAAGATTGTGATGCCAGATGTCTCTGTATTACCAGAAGTATTTCTTTAGCATGGTTTAGTACAAAATCAGGAGTGCATTTTTCACTCTCAATTCCTGATCTAGCAACGTTTGCATCTACTAGCCAATTTCAGTCAAATTTGAGAGAGCTTGAAAAGAGTGTGTACTCCTGTGGATTTTGTGAAAGTCAGCACTGGAGGATAAAGACCCTTCTACTGCCTCCATTTAAGAAATAGGATGGATTGGTTCTTGTCTCTTCTGCTTGGGTTAGCAGCTTACATAGCAGCTGAGAGGCATTAGTTTTCCAGTCAGGGTGCTTGTACTAGCTAAATAAACGGATAGATGTTAGTCCTGGGCAGAATACATGTTTGTATTTTCTTGCCCTGATGGCCAGCCAAAACATGTACTAAAACATGTACTAAAACCTGTCAGAGTATTTTACCTTTGCAGTTTTTTTCTGTACCTAGGCTTCTTTCAGGTCACTACAATTGTGTCGTCAAGAGGTAGTGCACTTTTCTTTGTAGTTTTCATGTTATTTGAGCTGCTGTTGCCCTCAGTGGTGGCCACCTAGGTGTTAATTCTCTAATGTGTACACCTAGTGCCACTTGTCACTGACTCAGTCACTGGTGTGGGCATTTTCTTCTGTGTTCAGGGGTGGCCCATTTCACAACACTGATATGTTGACCAGGTTGAAGTTTGTCTAGTTGCCTGAATTCTGCTGGTTTGGGAGAGCAGTTCTGCAGGGCAGGGAAAAGAATTAAAACCCTACTTCACAGGCAAGCTGAATATTGGGCATTATTGGCTGCAGTCATGCAGTGTGAGAATGTGCCGGTGGACTGTTGCTCCTAGGTAAAAATTAGTTACTGGCAGCCAGAGTTCTCAGAGCTGCTTGCCCCCCTGTGCATTTCATTCTAGTCTTTTATCCTTCTCTGGAGCCTTACAAAATCGTATTTTTTTCATTATTTGGGAGTGGAAAGGTGGATGTCATTGGAGACATCTAAGCTGCAGGGCATGTTGTGAGGCAAGAACACATAATAAGTAAAGGTTCCTAAAGACAGCATATGTCTGTATGATGCGGGTATGAAAGCACATACGTTACACCTCTTGAACTCGGTGATGGTTAGTCTTGCTTTTTGCTGGAACTTGTGACATAATTTGAGTAGAATAATTGAAAATGTTCTTAGTGTAAATGTTTTGTAGGAAGATGAGTTTAGAAGTTTGTAGAGAGAGATGCAATTGCATTTCTTAAGCACATCTCAATTTGTTTTCCATTAGAAAATGATGGGATGGAGGGAGGTTGTTAATTTTTTTAAGAAGAATAAAAATATCCTAATATACCTAGATTTGTGGAAATGCATAGCGTTAGTGATAGTAATTGCTGTATATTTTAAGTGATGTGTACATATGTTCCAAACAAGTATGCAACAAAGACATGTTAATATAATTTCATGTACTCTAGTTGATTCAGGGGGAGCAAATTTACCTCGGCAAGCAGAAGTATTTCCAGATCGAGATCATTTTGGACGGATTTTCTACAATCAAGCAGTCATGTCCTCACAAGGAATTCCACAGGTAATTTTCTTTTGCTTCAGGATGAAATGTACTAATTAGTTCTTATGCTTGCCACCTTTATCTGATTTCAAGGCTTGTACCTGTGGTTTGTTTTTGATGGCACTGTGTTGTGCTGACCTGATGGCCTAGTCTGGGGATTGGAGGCACTGTAAACGCAATAGCTGTCCACAGAAAGTCATTATAGTTTTGAAGAAGCTGTCTTCATTCTTGGCCTTAGTGTAATGACATAACCTACCTCCTCCTATCTTGGAGTGGGAGAAAAAGGGACTTGACAACAGGGTGTGTAGGGCCACGTGAGGAGGCACAAAGAAGTCTCTTGGAACAGTTGATTATTTTGCATCAGTGCTTTAAAGGTGAGGACCCCTTTGACGATAGCTAGTACATGAGACACACTTTATACTGACAGGGTTATGAGTATATTTATATATCCACTTTATATGCTGATGTGCTATATGATAAAATTGCCCTAACAAGGTTGTTTTCTAACATACTGATAATGCATAGAATTACTGTTAGTCATGGTTCCTGGATTTAGAAATGTTTTTCTGTCATGGGTATTTCAAGAGTATGTTTGGGTCAGTTTTTTGATGAAGGTGGCATGTTAGGGGAGTTTAAATACAAAGAATGTAGAACTCTTTGAGAATGTGATTGCTGATGGCAGCCTTGGCTGCAGTGAAAGTGATGGGCAGAGTATTAAGGTCCCATTGGAGGTGAGAATGAGAAAGGTAGGTAGCCAAATAAAGATCCTGGGCTTCAGGAGAGTAGTCTTGGACTTAAGGGAATTGTCAGCAGGGACCTCTGAGAGGCTGGCAGGGATGCTTAGGAGTCCATGGTCTTTGAAGTTAACCTACTCCAAACAAAGGAATGCTCCAGGAGAGCAGATAGTGAGGTCATTCCTGCAGACTTGCTGTCTAGTCAGTCAACTCCCACCTTCTTAGTATTGTTGTGTAGCCCTCTCATATACCTGCCTATTGCACCTTTTTGCAGGCCAAAGAATTCAGGCTTATTTAACAGTTCTTCCTACAGAAATTTTTCCAGCTGATCCTAGTTTACCTTCTGTAAAAGTTTTCCCAGGTCTCATCGTATCTATTTTGAAAAGGAGACAAATTGCACTACTCAATATGTGAACTAATGATTTGTATAGCATATCATGGTATTCACTATTCTCTTTTCTATTCCTTTGCCAACAGTTCCTAATATCTTTGATTGATTTTTTTTTTTGACTGCTGAGCAATGAGCTGATGTTTTCACTGAATTGTCTTAATTTCAAGAGCTGCCTTCTAGGTGCGGTTGTCAGTTCAATGCCTGTGACTTCATATTGGCTGTATGAAAGAAGGTGAAGGAAATTTTTAGGGTATGCCACCTCAGAAAAATTGGTTTAGAACGTTAAGTTTAGAAACAGGTGTTTGAACCATAAGCAGAGTATATATTTAGCTAGCTTGCTGTTTCACCCTGAGGGCTGTCATGAAAATGTTTCACCACTGTATTGTTTTGATGTTTGACTGTTGAATTCATCATAAATGAAGAGTAGAAATAGGAATTTATTTTGTTCATTCTTGCCAACATCTGTCATTGCGGGGCATCTTTGGGCTGGAACCATTTTTATTTATTCTCTGTGAGAAGCTGTGCTTATTTGAATATCCTAGTCCAAAACAAGGAAGTAGAAGCTAATACTTCCTTTCACTGCGAAGTGGATGCTGGTCAGTATTCTGTCTGACTCATCCTTACACAGCAGACACTGGTTTTGCAAGGTTTCTGGGAAAACTACATTTGTTACATTGATACCTTTTTAGCACATTTTAGGAGCATGTCAGATTTCAGATCTTCAACCATCTTTTCCTCTACCAAAGAAACTTGAAATCCATTACCTCCAGTGAAATGCAAGGCTGTAGGTTTCAATAAAACATTAAATCTCAGAAGGTCTGACAGAATTTAACTTCTGCAGCTCTTTCCTTTCCAACAATAAAAGTGGAGCAATTGTAGTCATTAGTTAGGTCTCCAGAGGAAAAGCACTGTTTAATTAGAACAGAAATACTTTGGCAAAAATTTTACAAGGGGGCTGTCCTGTGGAGTCACTGATAGGTCTAGGTTATACTTTAGATTTTAACTGAAATTACTGGTGTTAGGCAGGACCTTTCTAGTAATGCCTGGCCCTAAAGTCATATAGGTATTTTCCTGAGCATCTTGAAACAACTTTAATGTATTTGTAAAGTTTCTTATAAAGTTGAATTTGGTTTTATTTTGATTACCATACAGTGTTGCATCAAGAGTAGCATTGTGTTCCTGTACAATCAAAAGCAAATGTCAGAAAGACTTGCTTTTTAATAAAACCCAGTTGTATTTGGTATGACACTGATAAGAGTTTAATTTTCTTAAAATATTTTTAGAAGACTAAGAAAAATGTTTTACTGAAGTGCTTCCTTCATTTAAAGGATGTTATACAGGTGTATTTTGTTTAGGAGATGTTTCTATCCTCTGTTTCATTTCAAAAGGGCACTATTAACATTTGTAAATCTGCTATTGATTCTGTGCTAACAGACAGTGGTAGCTAGAATAATTTTCCATGTCTGAGAGGATGTTTCATTAGGAAATGGTGTTAGGAAATTGTGCTCCCTTTCATTTCCATTCTAGTTAATTTTTCTGACATGGGAGTCTGGATGTTGTTAGTTTTGTACCTGCCATTGTTTGTTGTGGCCTGTCTGAAGATCTGTTTCGGAAGTTCATCAGCCCATCTCAGTTTGGCCTTTAAAGTGCTTGCTTTCCCCTGCCCTCTTTTTTTAAATTTTTTTTTCCCCAGTTGCCTATGGTGCTTTTAATTTTCCTCTCCACTTTTACCTGTGACTAATTTATTATACTCCTACTGCAACCTTAAATTGTGTTGATGTGTGTATGGCTGTGAATCAGAAAGCGGTGGTTAGCTTCTCATTAGCCACTTCCTAAGCTCTCACACTCATACGCTGGATGGATACGAGGGGGAGCTGATCAGTTGGGATGAAATATAGTATGTGCCTGCAGAACTGCTGGTTTTTATTGTGCTCTAAAGTAATTTCCCATGCAGTAATTCAAATAATGAAGTCAGGAAGTAGCACATTAGTTGGGAATTTGAGGTTGTGCTATTTGACAGGTAGATTTGGGTTTTTCTAATACATACGTATTCCAATTTATTTATTGGAATAAGTTACACCTGAGTTGAAGTTTAAATGCAGGCATGTTGAGCATGGTAAAAGTAAGAGTAGGAAAAAAAACACTAATCCTGAGCAGGGGGAGAAATAACTTCTTCCCCAGGTTTCTCCCATTTCTAGGGGCTTACCATTGTGTTTTCCTGGAGGTACTTATTAAATGCACAACAGAAACACTGCAGATTAATCATGTGACTCTGAATGTAGTTTAAGAAGCAGGAAACTGCTAGAAAATCGGTTTGATTTGATGTTAGCAAGTTGACATAGTTCATCTGCTTTAGATACGTGTAATGTGATTTGGAAGTTTTACTTCTCTGCGCTAATGTATTTTAAGAGCAAACAAATTATTTAACACAGAACACTATTTGATCTTGGTTTAGAAATATTTTGAAACAAAATTAAAACATTATTTTGTGGGGGGTTGGTTTGGGTATTTTTTGGTAGTTGTGAAAGGAATCATTAGATTAGACAGTTACTTTCTTTTTGTCTGCCTTTTCCATGAGACTATTCCATTTGTTCTGTTTTATAAGATGTTTTGAAAGGATCTTTGGAAGAGCTCTGCTGAAGAAGTGAGAATCTTCACTTTCATGATTATATGCTGCTACAGAATTCCTTATGTCTGGGGTCAAGTCAGTTTTATAAAAGTGTCACCAAAATTGTACTGTACAAAGTGTTCACTGGGTAGATGTTCATCTCAAAATTAGTCATAAGGATGAAGTAGAGAGATTATTCATGCTAAAGCCCATAACAAGATACTCAACATGTCTTGAAGGGACAGATTTAGTTAGTTGATCCATTGAAAAACTGAAGTCACATACTAACAGATGTGAGGAATTTTCGTCGAAGAATGTTAACACTGGTGCAGTTATGCCAATAAGCAACAGATGAAGTTCTGACCTAACCCGCATACCAGGAGCAGCCTCTGGGTTTCAATTTTCTACCATTCATTGGTAAAAACAAATTTCATGATAGAAGGTGTACCTTTCCAAACGTTTCACATACATAGCTCATTGTACTTAATGTATGAATTTTCCTGCAGGGTGGCCTGAATATCATACTTTAAGAGACTGTTGAAAACTGGAGAGATTCCCTCTTTTTAAATTATGCTAAAACATAACATAAAAGTTTGCTCTGTGAGGCAAAAATAATCTTGGAGTGCTGCCACAGAACCTTTATTAATATCAGTACAGTAATGTACCACATAATGGTAGCATGTGTGTTCGTTATTTTTAAGGCTTGAGCAATTCATTAACTTGTGATTTTTGTTTTCCCAATAGATAGCTGTAGTAATGGGATCCTGCACAGCAGGAGGAGCATATGTACCTGCGATGGCTGATGAAAGTATTATTGTTGGCAAACAGGGAACAATATTCTTGGGAGGACCACCACTGGTAAGGATACAGAAGTTTCTAGTAACATAGCCACCAAAAAAAAAGGTGATAATGATAATTTTACAGCTTAAACGTTTGAGAACTTTCTTGGTTAGATACTTCCAGATATACTGTAGATAAGTTTGCATTAAGTCTATTTGAATGTTTATATCCAAAATTAAATCTTTTCTATCTGTTACCGGGTGTGTGTATATATAAATCAGACTTTGATAAGGTTTTTTTATAGTACTGCTCTTAGATTGCTGTGCACATTTTAAATCACAAAAATACTTCTTATATTCAATTATTTAGTCTCTATGTTTGACTTGAAATAAAAAATAATAACAAGCATGTATATTATATCTCAGACTCAAGATCACAGAACTTCAGAAGTAGGACTAATCTGCTATATTTTATGTCAGTGTACAGACAAAGGAGATGCACTTATGGTGGAGGTTGTCATCATTTCCTTACCTTATTTATAAGGAAATTGTGTTTACAGAAACTGACCTGAAGAACTCTTGTGAATTGAAACTTGCTTTATGGTGGAACTCATGGTGAAGTTTGTGACTGTGCAAAATACTGCTGTGTAAGACAGCTTTCAAGTTGCAGTAGCCTGGCTCCATCAGGAAAGGGAGTGCATGAGTGGTGTTTATTTTTTTAAAAAATCAGCTCTACCAGTATGTGTTCCAACATGGACTCCTGTTTATACCAATGCAAATAATAATTGCTAACAAAGATTGTTTTACTTCACACAAGTAGTTTACTTAAATTGTTTTACTTCTTTATGAGAAGAAAGGATTTTCCTCTCATGTTAGTGCTGGAGAGAACAGGTAGGGCAACAATCAGCAAAACTATTCTAGGAACTTTCAGGTGTGCTTCCTGTGACAAAGTCAAGTGCAAATCAAATGTGTTTCCAAAGCACTTTCAGCTTGAGCAGGCTTGAATGAAAAAATCACTTTGTAACAGCATTGATAATGAAGATACTGCTCAACTCAAATTCCTGTAACAACAGAGGAGGGGACATTTGCTGGTAACACCACTTCAGATACTGAGAAAATGTGGCATGTCCTATAAACAATGGGAAGACAACCTCTGACAAGATTTTTTTTTTTCTTGACCATTCCTAAGGCATGATTGTGTTAATTTCCTTAAAAGTATGAAGAACATACCTGCGATGTCACTTAGTGGTTACTCATATAGTACTGCTCTTATTTCCACTCTATGTTTTTGTATTGCATTCTTTTCCTTTAAGTTGTTTTTATTTTTCTTCACTGTGTCATCTTGATGCTAAAAGTGGGGTTTTTTACCATTTTTTTTCTTGCAAAGTTCAATGTATAGATACATTTTAAATTCCTGTGCAGGCTGAAAAAAAAAAAAAAAGCCAAACAAACAACAGAATCTCCTGAGTTGGAAGGGACCTGTAAGGACCATGTAGTCCAACTCCTGGCTCCACACAGGGACAGCCAAGTCAGAGCATGGGACTGAGCACATCATCCAGACACTTCCTGAACTCAGTCAAGCTGGGTGCTGTGACCCCTTCCCTGGGGAGCCTGTTCCAGTGCCTGACCTCCCCCTCAGTAAAGAGCCTCTTCCTGACATCCAACCTAAACCTCCGGTCGCAGCTTCATGCTGTTCCCTGAGATTCTATCACTGGTCCCCAAAGAGAGGAGATTGGCGCCTGCCCCTTTGTTCCCCCTCATCAGGAAGCCACAGACCACAATGAGGTCTCCCTTCAGCCTCCTCTTCTCCAGGCTGAACAAACCAAAAAAAATCTTACTTATGCAGGCATACTTTTCTGTGGCTGGTAAATGTTAATTACTGTTCCAGATCATCATATAGAAATATAACTCCTATATCAAAAGCATTGGGGATACGCACACAGAGTTTATTGTCAGCCATAATAAGTAACACATTGAGCTTGAAGTATTTTATTATTTCAGTGGAGTTTCCAAGTTGACAATAACAAAGTAATTGGCAAAAGCAGATGAAGTAATTAATAGCGCCCAAGTAATTTTATTTACTGCTTATTAGAATTGATAATTCTATAATTTGTCTGGTATTTTCTTTGGCAGTTATTATTTCAGATGTCTTACCAAATATCTATTACCTTTTATCTTGTATTAAGTCTCTGTCAGCTTGTTGTTTATAGGAAAACGGAGACAAATCCTCCCTCAAAGTTAGGCAATGTTCTGTATATTTATCACTGTAATTTAGATATTGGGAGTTTCTTGGCAAAAACTGGCATAAATATGAATGAAGATATTAGTTGATAATATTAGTTGAGTGAATAACATTGGGTGATTCATAATTCTTTTTATTGAGATAAAGAAATTAGTACAATGAAAGAAATGAACTTTTACATCAGACTGTTATTAGCTTGGTTGTTGTGCTACAAGTAGCTGCCTTGGTTGCACAAACAGAATCACAGAATCTCGGGTTGGAAGGGACCTCAAGAAATCATTGGGTCCAACCTGAGCTGTCTTAAATACAAACCATTTCATGATCCAGCATGTTCACTAGTTTAGAGCCAGTGGCATATAAAGTGGCAGTACTGCCTCTGAGGCCTGGTTATGTTCAGAGTAATTTGTTGCAGAAGCTCAGCTAGTAAATCTGAAAGACGTGATGAAACTCAGCTCTTCTGACATGGCATTTCCATTGGCAAAAGTGCTGCCAAATGCTGTGTGCTTTGACTGATTCTAACTATGTTAGAGCTGGAAAGGTTCATCAGACCCTGTGAGACTCCTCGGATGCACTGAGTAATATGTCCCGGAGAACCTACTCAAAACCAGATTATTTCAAGGTCTGGCATTAAGCAGGTACAAAATAAGACAGCTAATTCCCAATACTACCCAGGAAGTTGAAAAAATGAACCACACTGTCCTGTTCTAAGAGGATGGCAATCATTTAACTTCGTAATGGAATTTAGGTCACACATGTGTCACTGAGATTTAGCACAGGAGACTTTTGCCAGGATCGGCAGCTGAAAAAGGGTGGCCTCAGAAAGGTCTCAAAGGGAAAACTTGCCTGGTCAGTCAGTGGCTACAAGAAGGCTGTGAAGTTAGAAAGGATAAAAACTTTTCACCGCTTTCAGAGGAAGATTTCACAACTGTGTTCCAATTTAATTTGTTCCTTAGCAACCTCCAGATGTAATGATCCTTATCGTTGTGCGTATAGATCAAACTTTAATATCACTGTCAACTTTTCTGCTTGGTAGAGCTTTTCATATTCTCACTGAAAATATTTTGCTTGTCTTTCTCTAAGCATCAAAATTACTTCTGACTCCCATAGAAACTTCTATTCCATGTTTTAGCACATATTGTAGCCATTATTGTGTATGCTCTGCTCCCCAAAATGCCTTTCCTATATGAAGAAAATTGGATTGGATTTTATCACTCACCTTTCTAAAACAAAACATCCTAGGGAAGTGAAAGAAAATCTCTGACGTTAGTTATAATTAGCCTTGGGATGTGTATGCTAAAAAAAAAAAAGTCAATTGCAGGTACAGTCCAAGTCTAAAGCACAACTTTCTTTGGCCTTTTTTTTAGAAAGGTGAGGAGTAATGACTTCATGAGCAGACAGATCATAATAGTAAGAGGAGAAGCGTCACAGCAGTAGTGAAATCTAGGGCCATGCTTCTGCACACCCCCAAGCTGAAGAGTCTGTATACTCACCCCTGGCAATACTACTTTGGTAGCTCAGGATGCCATTCTGACCTGTCACTTCTCCATCCCATTCCAGAAGTTTCTGATTCTTCCTTCCCTGGGGAAGATTTGCTACTTTCTGTGCTCATCAGTGAAGGAAAGTCTGGGAAAAAGGGATGTTTGTCAAATTAATGCGTATTTATATTCTGGGGACTCTTCTATATGTCATCCTGATCTACTGTGGGAAATGCACGTTTATCTGAAGTTTGTGATCATTTCTCCTGATGATTGCTAGCTGAAGTAGCTTCAACAGGGATTTTTTTTTTTTAAAATCCCCATATACCTCATCTAGGCTGTGTTTGCAGTCTGGTAGAATAGATTTTTTTTTTTTAATTAAAGAATTAATCTTTCTTAAGTTTAAGAAAGTGCTGTTTAAACCACGTTTTGTGGAACACTGTTGCAGTGCAGTACCTGGGAAGGTGATGGAGCAGATAAACCTGGAAGCTACTTCCAAAAAATTCTACAGACAAGAAGGTCCTTTGAGTACTGAGCATAGATTGACAGTGGGGAAAATCAGGCCTGACCAAACTGATAACACTATATGCTGAAATGACAGGCTTAGTGGAAGCAGAGAGAGCAGTGGATGTTATTTATCTTGACTTTGACAAGGCTTTTGGTACTGTCTTCCATAACATCCTCAACAAACTGTTGAAATACAAACTGAGTAAATATGTAGTGATGTGATCTTAGAACTGGTTGAACTTCTGGGCTGGAGCTGGAGGCCAGTCATTAGTAGTGTACCCCAGAGGTCAGTACTGGGACCAGTACTGTTTAACATCTTCATTGACGACCTGGACAGTGGTCTATAGTTCACCACTGGCAAATGATACTTGGGTGAATCCAGATGATAAAATCCTATGAGGAGTGGTTAGTAGAGGAGACAATTGTGTTGCCTTTCAGAGGAACCTCAACAGGCTGAAGAGTGGGGCTGAATGGAACAGTTCAAAGTTAAACAGAGCTGGTAAATGCTCCTTAGGAGGAATAATCCTGGATGGCAGAACAGGCTGGGGACCGCATAGTTGGAAAGATCCTTGGCAGAAAATGCACTGTTAAGTCTTGGTGGACACTAAGTTGAACATGAGCCAACAGTGTGCCCTTGCAGTGAAGACAGCCAGTAACATCCTGAGCATACATTAGGTAGAGTATTTCCTGCAAGTCAAGAGTGGTGATACTACCCGTCTGCTCAGCTCTCACAGTGCACATTTGGGGTGCTAGCTCCAGCTCTGGGCTGTCTAGACAGACGTGGACATAATTCAGTGAGTCATTGAAGGTCCATGGAGATGATGGACAGGAGCATCTGTGATATGAGGAGAGTCTGAGAGAGCTGGGACTTTTCAGCTTGATGAAGAGGTGGCTCAGGGAATCTGTCCATGCAGGTGAATACCTTGGAGCAAGGAGTAAAAATAGTAGGGACAGACTTCTCACTGATGCCCAGTAACTGGTCAAGAGGCTATAGGGCACAACCCAAAATAGAACTAATTCTATTTAGATGTAAGAAATTTTTTTTTTCTTTTTTACTGCAAGGGTGGTCATGCTGAACCAAGTTGTCCAGAGAGGTTGTGGACTCTTCATCCTTAGAGGTACTCAAAAGTTGACTGTACATGGTCATGAGTAGCCTCCTTTTGTTGATCCTGTTTTGACCTGGAGACTTAAACTAGGCAGTGTCCCAGAGTGGCTGACATACTCCACAACTCTGATTCTGTGGCTTGGATAAGGACAATTTCACCTCTGTGGAAAAGGCAAAAAGCTGTTATTCTAAAGTTTAAGAACATAAAGTCACAGAACGGTTTGGGTTGGAAGGAACCTTAAAGATCATCTAGTTCCAAACCCCCTTGTATGGGCAGGGACACCCTCGACTGGCCCATGTTGCCCAAAGCCTCATCCAACCTGACCTTGAACACTGCTAGGCAGGGAAAATCCACAGCCTCTCTGGGCAACCTGTGCCAGGCCTTACTGCCACCCCTCTCCTGATGGATCCCAGGATACCATTGGCCTTGTGAGCTGCAAGAGCAACTGCTGGCTCATGTTAAGTTTCTCATCTACCGGAATCCCCAAGTCCTTCTCAGCAGGGCTACTCTCAAGGAGCTCTTCTCCCAGTCTCTATCTATGTCTGGGATTTTTCTGGCCCAAGTGCAACACCTTACACTTGGCAGTGTTGAACCTCATTAGGTTCACCCAGGCCCACCTTTCCAGCCTTTCAAGATCCCTCTGGATGGCTTCCTTTCCTTCTATTGTGTCAACCACACCACTCAGCTTGGTGTCATCCACAAACTTGCTGAGACTGCACTCAATTCCAGCATGGATGTCATTGATAAAGATGTTAAAGAGCACCGGTCCCAAGACAGACCCCTGGGGGACCCCGCTTGTCCCCAGCCTCCACCTGGACATAGACCTATTGACCACCACCCTTTGTCTATGTTCTGTCAACCAGTTTCTTATCCACTGGATGGTCCACCCATCAAATCCATGTCCCCCCAAATTAGAGGTAAGGATGTGGTGGGGGACTGTGTCAAAGGCCTTGCACAAGTCCAGGTAGATGACATCAGTATCCTTTACCTCTGGCATGTCAACTGCCCCACACAGTTTGGTGTTGGCAGCAGACTGGCTAAGGGTGCACACAATCCCATTGTCCATGTGTCCAGCAAATGTGAGCGACCTGATCTAGTGAAGATGCTCCTGCGTACTGCAGTGTGACGTGGTCTCAGGCATGGAACTTGGAAGCAGAAATCTGTTTCGGAAGTGATGGTAGTTTTCTCTTGTCTCTTTTGCTGCTTCTGTACTTTTCTGTGTGTGATGGGTGCTGGTTTCACCAGCTTGCAGGGAGTCCTTTCCAGAACAGTTACAGTGGACTGGAAGTGCATTGAGAAGTTTGGGGTGGGTTTTTTTGCCTTGTGGTAAATTATACTGTTTTATTCAAGAAGATCACTTACGTATTGTAGTGTCAGGTCGAAGATTTAACAGATCTAGGACTTAGACGCACTCCACATGTTTTTATGGAGACATCCTACTTGGCAGAAGCAGTTTTATACCATTAATATGCATTTTAATGAAAATTATCCATACTAAGTTACCATGTTTTTAATGGAAGATTTAGAAAATAGAAACTGCTAATGATTGTTTTACAGTTAATATTTAAATAAATAAGTGAAAATTCCAGAAGAGTTTTTGTAGAGAAGCAAAGTTGAGAATTCTAAGTTTCAACTGAGACATTGTTTGAAACAAAGCAGGAAAGTATCACGTTTGAAATTGCTTGTTAAGTGCTAAGAAATTATGTTCATAAATCTGAAGGTTGTGTAAGTATACCAACACTAATAATAGGCATAGCAATAAATACTACAGTGAGCAGAGAATCTTACTCAATAAAACCTATATACTAATCCTAGAATAAAGATACCAAATCAGAGAAATAAGTAATTTTCACAAGATTCTGTGTGTCATGGTTATATTCCCAGCCAGCAGCTAAACACCACACAGCTGCTTGCTCCCTCCCCCAGGGCAGGATAGGGGAGAGAAGGAGAGAGTGAAAGTGAGAAAACTCATAGATTGAGATAAAGGCAATTTAACAGGTGAAGTAAAAGCTGTGCACTCAAGTGAAGCAAGACAAGGAGTTCATTCCCCACTGCCCGTGTGCAGGCAGAAGTTCAGTCATCCCCAGGGAAGCCGGGCTCTGTCATGCCTAAGGGTGACTTGGGAACACAAACACCATCTGTCTGGGTGGTGCCACCCTTCCTCTTCCCTCAAGCCCCCTTGCAGGTGAGGTGGTACAAGAGGCAGCTCTGTGTCAGCACTGCTCAGCAGGTGCTGACAGGAAAACATGCCCATGTTACCAATGCTGTTTCCGGCACAAATCCAAACCACAGCCTCATACCAGCCCCTCTGAAGAAAATTAACTTCATTCATCCCAGGCAAAACCAGCACACTGTGTTTTCGAATTTTAAATGCTCTGAGGGAAGGTAACTCAGGAAATAATATTCACAAAGAAGCACTTTGCAAAGATGTCTTTTATAACTAAGCCAGCATAAATAATAATGCGAGACAAATGTCAATTATAAGCTCATTTTCCTTTTCTTGTGGTAGGTTAAAGCAGCAACAGGTGAAGAGGTATCAGCAGAGGATCTTGGAGGGGCAGACCTTCACTGCAGGTTTAAATAAATATTTTCCCAGAGTTAGTTTCTTCCGTCCTTTTGGCTTCATTAGGGTTTATTTTAATTTACTTTATATTCAGATATTTTTAAACTATATTTAGATTTTGATCATTAACAGGTTTTGTCTTTATGTGGTGCTGATGATTCATTTTATTAGAGCAGCATAGTTACCTTATGTTAGTCTAGTCAGGATCTTGTTTCCCTAATTTACTGCTTTGAAATGTTTACATGCCTAATGTACTCCTGCATTATGCATAGTATGGAGGACTTATTGTTAATAGAATAATACACATTGAGAAAGATAATAGATTTTGCAGATTTTTGTCTTTATTACTGTTATTTAGAAGTTACTACAAACAAGCTCAATATAGCTTGTGTTTTTTGTTATAAAAAAGAATTCTAAATGCTTTCTAGTTCTAAAACGAGAAATAAACAAATTTTAGGTATTATTAAGCAATAATTGTTGTTACTGAAGTGAAATTATTTTTAAGGAGAGCTTGTAACACTACTGTTAACATGTTTTCTTTGCAATTTCAGTAGGATTTTCATTAGAACAGTGTTTGTCATCTTATATTGCCACTTCTATTTTTTCTTCCTAGAGTTGCTATTTTATGTCATAACTCATAACTTACACTGTTTCAAAGGAAAGTTCAGGCATGGGTTTTATTTTGGAAGTCATACCATGACAAAACATGAAGAGCTCTATTGTAGTATCTGCATTTTAGAGATAAATATAAAAGATTTAGTGTCTTTAAAGTTTCTAAAATTACAAATATTCATATTGTTATTTATATACAGAAAATCTGGTGTAACAGATCATTATGCTTTGGATGACAGTCATGCACTTCATCTAGCAAGGAAAGCTGTAAGAAGCTTAAATCTTCGAAAGAAACTAGATGTAAGTATAAAGAATTTGAAAATAGTGCATTAGAAATTACGAATGCTTTTCTTCACCTGATTTATGCAGCATATATTTTTGTCTCTGGCTTTAGACACTTTGAAACTGGAGGTTATGCTTCTTGTCCTTAAATACTTCTCTAACGTTTCAGTTCTGCAATTATATTCCTGCTGCATTATTCCCAGTATAATCACTGATGACAGAATTGTACTTTAACCCAGTCTTGCAAGGTGCTTAATTTAATTCTAAGCCCATGTGACCATTCCCATGGACTTAAAATTAGATACCTGCTGAAGCATCTTTTTGAATATACATTTTCTGTTACTATTAATGAAAAGTTTATCCCTTCAGTTTAGTACCTAAATGATGTTGTATTGATTTAAGAATATGCTGTAGAAAACACGATTGATAGCCTATGGGGAGGAACTGCCTGAGGTGAGAGAGTGAATTGAAAATTAAAGCTCAGCAGCTGAAGGAAGGAAGATGCTTTAGTCAGTTGTCTGGCAAAAATCTTCATCATTTTTTCAGAATACTACCTGTCTAATAGGGCACAGGGAGAAGGTGAGCCAATGGGAAGACAGGCTTAATTTTTGATAAGATGGAAGAAGTGGAGCACATGTGGAGGTATGTGCAAGAATAGTAATAAAGGTAGCAATAAGTGAGAAAGTGTTATTGTCCTACAGTGTAAGAAACCTGACCTCTGTGCAAAATGAGAACGAGGCAGAACAGATATCTTGATGTGGTTGGTGAAGAGAAGAATGTACTCAAAGCAGTTGGGAAATTAATTGCTGGGTTGTTAAGTCATAATATGGACTAATAACTGCTTTGTTAGGTAAATTCTTTTGTTAAATTACCACAGGTGACTGTAGAGCCATCAGAAGAGCCTTTATTTCCTGCTGATGAGATATATGGAATAGTTGGCGACCAGCTAAAAAGAAACTTTGATGTCAAAGAGGTATGAATATAAATGTAAGATGCCCATACCTATGGATGCATACACTCATTTTTTTTGCACAGGAAATCAGTCTTTATATCCTCATAGAAATTTCATTTGGGGCATGTAACAAATATTTACATTTCATAAAATCTTTTAATGTGTCATTTTCTGTTTCTGTCCAGCAGATCCATTGCAATGGCAATGACATAATAATTTTTGGTTATACTTTTAAAAAGGATGAGTCAGGGCAAGAGATTGATAGCATTCTGAAAATGCTGCCAGGAAGTGGGAAAATTTGTCTTGGCAAAGCATTTGTTAGACTAGCTGAATGATATGATAGCTTTTTCTGTTAATCCCATTAAAGTAAAGATCAAATATTTAAATATTTATGGATTATAAGCACCCCAAACAATTCAGGGCTCTCCCAGCCACATACAGAGCCTCCTAAAGGTCTAGTGTAATTGCCTCAGTACCTTCATCCAAGACCCCATCCTTTCTCATGTTTTGCATAGGTCACATTTTTAGAGCTTTTTTCAATGCCAACCAAGTATTTATTTTAGGAAGAATGTTAATATGCACCTTTCTAGAAATTTCTGACCAACTATTTTTAAGAGTTTGCTTTGCATGAGGGGAAAAAGGTGAGCACTTACTGAGTGTTACGCTGCACTTTTGAAAGTTGCAATAGCTTGGATTTACATTCATTAAGGGCTGAAGTGGTCAAGCCTTGGCCTTCCTGACCTCATCCCTCATCAACCAGGCAAGGTCTCTATACTTTTCCCAGGATGCCTGTTCCTGCTTGAACTGCCTGTGCAGGTCTTTCTTGCCTTAAAGTTTGATCAGCAGGTCCAGACTCAGCCATGCTGGTCTCTTCCCTTCTTTGCCTGATTTCTTACACCTGGGGATTGAGAGCTCTTATGTTCTGTGGAAAGTGTCCTTAAAGATCTGCTAGCTCTGCGTTGCTCCCTTGTCCCTGAGGACATTTTCCTAGGGAGTCCTCCTGACCCAATACCTTGAAGAGCTAGAAGTTTCCTTTCCTAAAATTCAGGGTCCTGACTCTGCTCCTTGCCTGACACATACCCCTTAGGACTCTGAACTCCACCAGTGTGTGATTACTGCATCACAGGCTGTGTCCAGCATTGACATCCCTGATGAGCTCACTTGCATTGGTGACTATCAGGTCCACATCTGCTTGGATAGGTTTGTCTATTTCCTGACTTGGGAAGTTGTCACCAGGGCACTCCAGGGACCTCCTGGATTGTCTGCAGTTCGCTGTGTTGCTTTTCTAGCAGATGTTGGGGTGGTTGAAATCCCTCAGCAGGACAGGGGCCTTTGAGCACAATGCCTCCTGCAGCTGTAGTAAGAATGCTTCATCAGTAGCCTCCCCTTGGTCAGGCAGCCTGTACTAGACACCAACCCCAAGGTTCCCCTTGCTGCCTCACTCTCCAATTCTTACCCGTAAGCTTTCAACCTCCTCTTGGTAATTCTTTAAGGAATTAAAGGGTTTAAATTAATCCCTTCACTCTCTATCTGTTCCTTAACATAGAGTGCCACACCTCCACCCCTCCTTCCTTGCTTGTCCCTTCTGCACAGCTTGTGGCCATCCATAGCCACACTCCAGTCACAGGATTCATCCCACCAAGTTTCATTAATGACCACTAGGTCATAGCTTTCTAGCAGCACTGTCACTTCCATCTCCTGTTTGTTACCCATGCTGTGTGTATTCGTGCAGAGACACTTCAGCTGGGCTGGTGGCCATGTTATCTTCCTAGAGGAATAACCCTTGAGGTATTTCATGGGTGTTTCCCTGCGAACTCCAACCACCTCAGCAGCCCCTGGCTCAGCTCTGTAAGACATTGTGCAGCATGCCCCAGGGCAACATGTAGAAGGCCCCTACTAGCACCCTGCCCCTCTAACCCTGGTATGTCATCCCACAGCTTGTTACAGACAAACCTGGTACTGTTATCCCCCTCCCACATCACATGTAGTTTAAAGCCTTGTCAAGCAGCCCGGCAATTTTTTGGGCAAAGACCCTCTTCTCCCCCTGGAAGGGGTGTTTCCCATTTGGCACAAGCAAGCCTGGTGCCATGTTGGCCATCCCGTTGTCAAAGAAAGCAAAATTTTAGCACTGACACCAGCCATGAAGCCACGTGTTGATAGATTGGATCTGCTTGTTCCATCCAGTGTCACTGCCTGCAGCTGGAAGGAGAAAGGTAAAGGGATGTCAAGAATAGCAAGAAGGGTTTCTACAGATACATCAGTCAGGAAGGTTAAAGAAAGCACATCCTCCCCAATAACCAGGGGTGGCAGACTAGTAACAACAGACGACAAGAAGGCTGAGGTCCTCAACAACTATTTTGCCTTGGTCTTCAGTGCCAACATCTGTCCTCACATCTCAAGTTAAAGAATTTAATGAAGAGCACCTGGGGGACAAAGTCACTTTACTGTAAGTGAGCACAAGGCTCATGACCACCTGAGGAACCCAAATGTCCAGAAGTCCGTAGGACCTGATGAAATGCATCCCAAGTCCTGAGGGAATGGGCTGATGTAGTTGCCAGGCCACTCTCCATGATACTTGAAAATTCATAGCAGGTAGGTGCAGTCCCTAGTGACTGGAAGAGAGGAAACATCACAGCCATTTTTAAGAAGGGTGGGAAGGAGGACGCTGGGAACTACCACCCTCTCAGCTTCACCTTGGTGCCTGGGAATAGCATGGGACAGATCCTTCTTGGAACTATGTGAGGGCATGTGGAGGACAAGGAAGTGATTTCAGACAACCAGCATGACTTTGCCAAGGGCAAGCCCTGCCTAACAAACCTAGTGGATTTCTACAGTGAAGCACTACATCAGTGAGCAAGGAAAGAGCAGTTGTCACGGTTGTGCATAGTTGGGTGCTGAGAGAGAGAGGGCCAGGGGCTGCAGAAAATGGTTGCTGGAATCTTCATTGACAACCTTGATGAGGGAATAGCATCCACCCTCAGCAAGTGCTGATGATACAAAGCTGGGAGGAGTGGCTGACACACAGGAACACTGCGCTGCCATCCAGTGAGACCTGGACAGGCTGGAGAGCTGGGCAGGGAGAAACCAGATGAGGTTCAACAAAAGCAAGTGTAGAGTCTTGCACCTGGGAAGGAACAACCGTTTGTATCAGTACAGGCTGGGGGATGACCTGCTGGAGAGGAGCTCTGTGGAGAAGGACCTGGGGGTCCTGGTTGATGACAGGTTGGCCATGAGCCAGCAGTGTGCCCTGGTGGCTAAGAGCCAATGGGATCCTGGGGTGCATCAGGAGGAGTGTGGCCAGCAGGTCAAAGGAGGTGATCCTCCCCCTCTACTCTGCCCTGGTCAGGCCCCACCTGGAGTATTGTGTCCAGTTCTGGGCTCCCTGGTATAAAAAGGACAGGGATCTCCTGGAGAGAGTCCAGAGAAGGGCTACAAAGATGATTAAGGGCCTGGAGCATCTCCCCTGTGAGGAAAGGCTGAGCGAGCTGGGGCTGTTCAGTCTTGAGAAGACTAAGGGGGGACCTTATGAATGTTTATAATTATCTTAAGCAGGGGATGCAGGGGGAATCAGCCAGCCCCTTTTCAGAGGTCTGTGGGGATAGGACAAGGGGCAATGGCTGCAAGTTGGAGCATAGGAAGTTCTGCACCAACATGTGGAAGAACTTTTCCACAGTGAGGGTGCCAGAGGCCTGGGACAGGCTGCCCAGGGAGGTGGTGGAGTCTCCTTCTCTGGAGATATTCAAGACCCATCTGGACGCCTATCTCAGTGAAATGTTCTAGGGAGCTGCTTTGGCAGGGGGTTGGACCCGATGATCTCTCGAGGTCCCTTCCAACCCCTACAATTCTGTGATTCTGTGAATTCTGTGAATCTTCTGCCAGCCTGCTGGTAGTGCCTCTGAGAATCACATATAGGAGAGAAAGACTCCGCCAGAACACGGAGTGCCAGGAAGACCGCAATTTTGGCCTGTTAAGGGCATTGAAATACTTACTTGCATATAAATGTAAGCAGTTGACAGACACAAAAGGCCGGGAAGGCTGGGGGAGGAGGTGTCCAGGTGCCCAAGAGAGAGATGCCCCTGCAGCTTGAGTAGCTGGTGGAGAGGACCCATGGAAGAGGCAGAGACCCGACCTGCCCCATGGAGAGGCTCCACACTGGATGGAGCTGGTGGAGACATAGAGAAGATGCCGGGACTTACGCTGGGATGAGCCCCTGCCAGCACAAGCGACCTACAGAGATGAGCCAAACAGGTTTGCTGGAGGAGGCCTGTAGCCCCGTGGAGGACTGGGACTGAGAGACACTGTGATTTGTTGCTGCCTGCCAGAGCAGAGATGAAGCCCGGTGGGAAGAGATTTGCCTTGGAGAAAGTTCCTGGAGGACTGTCTCTCGTGGGTGAGATCCTACGGTGCAGCAGGGGGAGGTTGTGTGGAATGAATGCCCCCATCCCGGCCGAGAAGGAAACCATCTTGGAAGGGACTGACCAAAGCCCCCATCTCCTGGTCCCTGCCCCCCTGTCCTGTGCTGCGAGCAGGAGAGGGGAAGAAGGGAGCAAAATCATGACTAAAGGGAAGTCTTCTTTAGAATGGAGGGGTGGGGGGACGGTGTTACCAAGACCCCCATTTCCCCAGTCCCTGCCCCTCCTGGGCTGCGACCGGGAGGGAAGAAGGGAGCAAACTTCTAACTAAAGCCTGCTAAGGAGGGAGTGGTGGGGGAAAAAGTGTTTACATGGTTGCATTTGTTTCAAGATTGTTGGTTGCACTCCTGACTCTGGTTCTTTTTCACTGTTTCTCTTTAGTGTAGTGTAATAAATTAGAGAACTTTCTCTCCTGCACTCTGTGTTGAGTCTGTTTTGCCCACATCGTTAACGGGTTTGATTCTCGAGCCACTTAATATATTTTTCTCCCCTGTCCAACTGAGAAGGGGAGTAACAGACTGATTTTGGTGGGCGTCTGACCTTTAGCCAGGGCTCAACCACCACAGCAATGAATGTAACCTGTGTGAAATTCTGCAAGGCCTTTGACACAGTTCCCCACAACATCTTTATCTCTGAGTTGAAGAAACACAGATTTGATGGGCAGACTGTCCAGTGGAAAAGGAATTGGCTGGATGGTCACATCCAGAGGGTAGTGGTCAATGGCTCGATGTCCAGACAGAGAGGAGTGACAAAAGGTGTCCCTCAGAAACCCATACTGGGACCAGTGTTGTTTAATATCTTCATCAGTGACACAGCAGGATTGGGCGCACCCTCAGCCAGTTTGCATATGACACCAAGCTGAGTGGTGCAGTTAGCACACCAGAGTGATGGAATGTCATCCAGAGGATCCTGAACCAACCAGCTCGATAGCTGGGCCCATGCAAATCTCATGAAGTTCAGTAAGGATGAGTGCAGCATCCTACACACTTTGGTCAGGACAGTTCTCATTACCAGTACAGGCTGGGGGATGATGTGATAGAGAGCAGCCCTGTGGAAAAGGACTTGGGGTTACTGAGGTACAAAAAGCTGGACATGAGCCATTGATGTGCACTTGCAGCCCAGAAGGCAAACTGCACTGTGGGCTGCATCAAAGGAAGAGTGGCCAGCAGATCAAGAGAGGTGATTCTCCCCCTCTACTCTGCTCTGGTCCAACCCCACCTGGGATACTGCATCCAGCTTTGGAGCCCTCAGCATGAGAAGGACATGGACTTGTTGGAGCACTCCAGAGGAGGCCACAAAGATGATAAGAGGGCTGGAGCACCTCTCCTACAAAGACAGGCTGAGAGAGTTGGGCTTGTTCAGCCTGGAGAAGGGAAGGCTCAGGGGAACCTTAGAGTGACCTTCCAGTACCTGAAGGAGCTACAGGAAACCTAGGGAAGGACTGTTTGTAAGGGCAGGGGTTTTAAACTAGAGCAGGGTAGGTTTAGATTAGACATCAGGAAGAAGTTCTTTACTGTGAGGGTGGTGAGACACTGGAACAGGTTGCCCAAGGAGGTGATGGAGGCCCCACCCCTGGAGACATTCAAGGTCAGGCTTGATGGGGATCTGAGCAACCTGATCTAGTAAAGATGCCCCTGTTTCCTGCAGGGTGTTGGACTAGGTCACCTTTAAGGTCCCTTCCAACCCAATACATTCTATGATTCTGTGAAGTTGAAATAAATATCTTCTAGCAAATGTCTTGTTACTAGTTGAACTAGATGAGCTTCTGAGGTCCCTTCCAACTCCTAACATTCTGTGGCTCTGTAATTAATCTATATTTATATGAAATAGCTCCTTTGCATCTCAGAGAAACCTCAGAAACAGCTCTTCATTATTTTTGTATGTCCTGAACTTAGGCAAAACTCAAACTTATCTCTAGGAAAGTGACTCATGGCTGTGTATGTTTTTCCTTTTTATAAATGTGAGTCTGTTGATTAATGTTTAATATAACCAGAGGTAGCGGTTTTGCAGTCTTTCTTTGAAATTTAATTAGGAAAACTTTGTTCCTGTATAATTTAAACTTTTTGGTTAGAATAGCCTTGAAATTTCATTTCTTATAAATCTGTAGATAAGTCACACTTTAAAAAGTAAATGGGCTTTGCCCACCATCTAGACTACTTATATGGTGGGCTGCTTGGTGTTCTCGGAAAAGCATTGATTTTAAGTTATATGTTAGGGTGGTCATTCTTTGTAAACAAATTAAAAGCTATGAAGGATTAAGAATTTAATATTATTTTTCTGTTTTTTCTTAAGGTCATTGCTAGAATTGTAGATGGAAGTAAATTTGATGAATTCAAAGCCTTGTATGGGGATACTTTAATAACAGGTATTTAGAAACATATTGCAATTATTCTGAATACGTTCCAATTGGGTTTATGGTTGGATTCACTGTTTAGCTCACCCAGTTATCTTTTCAATAACATTTTTCTTCAAAAGAATAGCATGAGCTTCTGTCAAGAGGAAGTGTTACTTTGACATGCTCTAGTAAAATACGTGAAAATACACAAATTCATCTTTCCTCTTCAGGATTTGCAAGAATATTTGGTTATCCAGTAGGAATTATTGGAAACAATGGAGTTCTTTTCTCAGAGTCAGCAAAAAAGGTAAGTATTATTAGCTTCTTTGCCATTAAGAAACAAAACTTCAGGTAGACAACCCGTTCTTGAAATGTGAAGCTTTTTCTAAATCATGAAGGTGGACTGGCTTCCTGTATTTCATGTAATCAAGAAATAGCTTATTAAATTGTAAAAATAATTGGCCATGTTTTAGGAACAGACTTTTCTGATATGAAGTAGATAGGTCAATAGGAAAATAAAATTAGAAATCCAGCACTTGAAATCATGTGACTGCAACCCAGTTGAAATAATATATCCTGAAACTTAATACATGAAACATCTATGATGATTGCATACAATACCCTGTTATTTGTAATCCTAATCTCTAAACTGTGAAGTAATACAGTAAATCACATCAGCTTTGTAATAACTGTAAAAAATCAAAGCTGGATTCCAGTTCACTGGTTTATCAGAGGTTTAATTCTCATACTTCACTGTGGTAGCTCCTGGCTTAGACTAATGAGTGAAAACGTGTGCAGTCTCATGAAATCTGTGGACTAAATTGCCTGTTTTGTGAAGTAAAGGGCATCTTTGATGGAATACAGTGATTGTGTTACCGTTAGCAGTGCTTTACAGATTGGGCTTGAGGGATTGGTGGCAATACTGAGTTTCTGGCTATGGCAGAGTGAGTGGTTACCTTGTTACCTGTTGTTTAGTTCTTTTATTTTTTAAGAAACTACTGTCAGCCGAGGTTTTTGTAATAGCAATTATATATGGTAGTTCTGTTCTAGCAAGGTCCTTAAAAATAATGGTGAGGAAATCAGTATTGAAAATCTATAGGAAAAAGGAAGCCTTGATGAGAGATTAGGAGAAAGGAAGTAAATTTACTTGATTTATTGCTGTAATAAAATAATACACGAAATTGAGTTTCATGTACTGAAGGAATACTTTCAACTTAGAGCAGAGCAGTAAGCAACATTGTTTTCAGCTAGCATTTAACAGTTGTTTCCAAATTGAAAATATTTTTTTTCTTATACTTTCATTTTTTTTTTCCTGATAATTTAGCACTGCAACATTTTTCCTAACAATGAAAAAAATACACAGACTCTTCCTCTGCCAATTTTGCTGGCATGTCAGTACTATAAGAGGAGATAGTTAAGTTTCACTTCTGGAGAGTCGTTGTCTATAATGTTGCTAATGTAAATTCTGTAAACATCATAATCTAACAATATTCCTTTTTTTTCCCCCTTGGCATTTCTGTAATGAGTTGTGGCACATCTTTTTCCCTCCTCATTACCACACTTTTTGAATGCTTCACTGGAAAAGCTAGAGAAAGTGTATGCTTTATGATTTTTCTCTCTTTTTTTTATAATTTGTTTTGGTTTTGTATTGTGATGATTCCAGAGGGTTTTTTGGTTGCTGTGCTATGTAGGTTTTTTTTTCTTTTTTTCTTTTTTAACAGCAGTGTGTTAAATAACCTGAGGGACATGTATTGAGTTAGATTAGTTGAAACAGAAGCTTGGCATCTATCACGTGTATCTTTGCTAGGAAAATAGCCTTTTCCTAGAAAAGGGGAAGAGGGCATCTGCCCTGAGAAAAATTAAGAAGTGTTACAACAGTTGGCAGCGCCATGAGCAAATAATGTATGGGGGCCTTTCCCAGTATCAGAGAACGTTTTTCTTTTGTACAGGAAATGGGAATTATTCTTCCTGACTGGCTGTCTCAGTTTCCATGACACAGTCTTAATAAAACTCAGATGTCACATTATGAAGCTGTATGTGGTTTTAACTACATACTGGCTGAGTAAAACAGTTGAATTTTTCAGTATCATCAGCGATGCTTTTTCATTATATTACTTCTGCTTTACCCTTGGACTCAGACATTTTTGGCATTTTCTTAATGTCTGCTCCAGTGAGTCCATGTTTTGCTGTTGACTTTGGATGAAGCAGAAGTAGTACAGCATTTCATGGGCTTCAGAGGAAGGAGGCTTGTCACAGACTTGAGGGTACTGGTAGTGGTGGCTTCGCTGATCAAACTTTTAATGGCTTACTCTTCTTTTTGTCAATGTTTTTCTTTCCTCTCTACAGGGTACACATTTTATCCAATTGTGTTGCCAGAGAAATATTCCCATTGTGTTTTTGCAGAATATTACAGGTGAATAAGCTTGTTATTTTGAAGTTTTGCTGTGTTACAGGCTTTGCTGTTAACTGTTGAGGCTGTGACCTTCAGACAGCATCTTGTGTGCTTTGTTGTACCTCTATCTCCAGCCCATTCTGAAGTCATCCTGTCAGCAGCTGGTGAAGGCCTTGTCTTACGTGTTCTTTGTTTTTTTTCTGCATGTGCTATAAATAAAGCTCATATTCTGGCATACAGCACAGTGTAAACATACAAAGTTAGTAAGCCTTTTTTTCATGTTGTAATTCTTCAGGTTTCATGGTTGGCAGAGAATATGAAGCTGGAGGGATAGCAAAAGACGGTGCCAAGATGGTAACTGCTGTAGCTTGTGCCAATGTACCTAAAATAACAGTGATTATCGGTGGTTCTTATGGAGCTGGAAACTATGGGATGTGTGGAAGAGCATATAGGTAAGTGTTACTTCACTTTACAACTGGAGGTAAGACTAAGTTCAGAGAATATAACCGTTATGAAAAACAGTGCAATTTGGAAACAGTTACCATAGAATTATGAATAGAATCATAACAACAACCTGACAAACCTGTGGAGACTGATAGGCTCATGATGAAACTTGGATTAGGAGACAGAGGAGCTCTTCTAACATGTAAGCATGCTGACATGCTTTTCTCACATTTTACCTTTTAGAAGAGAAATTCTGTAGTCCTACAAAATCATTAAAAACTATGGGCTGGTCCTTTATTGTACATGTATATGAAGGGTTCCAGCTTGTGTAACAGAATCCTTATTCACTTTCATGAGCCTGTTTTTATGAGTAATGTTTGCAGAATCCCATAGGATTTATTTTTTGACCCTTTGGACATGACTCACATACTTCTGTGGGTTTTTTTCTTTTTCATTTTTCAAGATCCCTGATACTATTGAAGTTGCTGGTGATATTTTTAAAGAGAAAGATTCTAGGGGGCAAAAAAGTTAGAGGAGGGTGGGGGTGTGGTGGTGGTGAGATGGAAGAGACTCAAGAAAATGAGAAATAAATTTTTAAGGAGCTTGAATATAGGAAATTAGCAGAATTTTCACATTTTGAAACAATGCTGCAAGCATTAAAGTATGTTAATTTGTTTTCTTTAATACATTTCAAGATTTTCATGCATAAAAATAATTCTTAGTTGAATGACAATTAGTTTACTAAGAAATAAGGCAATATCTTATTTTAATGTTTAACATGTATTTTTTAGTCCAAGATTTCTTTATGTGTGGCCAAATGCTCGCATATCAGTGATGGGAGGAGAACAAGCTGCAACTGTTTTAGCTACAATAGCTAAGGACCAAAAAGCAAGGGAAGGAAAACAGGTACAGCTTTCCTCTTTTATTTGCAGTAGTGTCATTATCATTTACTCTTTCACTGGAGTTACTCATTTTATGAGCTAGGAAAGGATGTTACAGAGAGAGAGACGTACCAATGAACTATGATTCTCCCAGTGCCCTCTAGTGCATTGACAATCATGAAGCATGTGTGTAATGTTACTCCTTACATCTTCTGAATGTGAAGACACGTGAAACATCATGACGTTCCTTGTCTTTGCTTAAAAAGAGGAGTATTTCTCATATCTTTCTGGTATTTTCTGCACCAGATTATTAGCTCTGCCCGAGATGAGCATCCAGGGATCCCCCTGGTTTGGCAGTATGAAGGGGAATATGTGAGAACAAAGTGTCTTTCCAGTTATTTTTGAAGTAGGCAGTTTTATAGAAAGTTTCAAAGTACTTGTTGACTGAGAAGTGTAAAATATCTAACAGCAGAATGCTGTGAAGGTTTGGAAAATGTTTTTACTCACTTCAACATTTTGACTGAAAATTAGTGGTATTTTGTTTAATAATCCTGTTTCTCGGTACACTCTTTCCTGCTGTGTTCTGTAAATTACATTGTTTATGCTTACATTGGTGCCTTGGACCCATGAGAAGCGATTTTATTGTGATGTCTTAAAATTGCTTGTATTTATCCTGATTAGCTATTCAGAGTAAAGAAGCAGTATGTACATGTTATCTCAGCAGCTCTTTTTTCTGCACTGTACTTGGGCTTTTGGTGGATAGAATATATTCACCCTTGTTTCTCTCTGTCTCAATTTCCCAAATCTCTAAGATGGACAGGATGATACCTAGAAGAACAATTGAGAAAAATAATTGTAGTTGATGTCAGCAAAAATCTGTTAGAAACTGAAAAATTTTCTGAATTAGCGGTGACTGCTCTGGATCATAAAGAAACCCAGCATTAGAATGGCACAGGCTTGTTTTATTAAAAAACTTGCAAAACCCAGCTCAGAACAGGCTTTATTCAGCACAGTAGCATTGGTAATTTTTCAGATGTAAATCTCCAGTTATCCTTATATTCAGCTCAGTATGTTTTTACTCTCCTTTTCCCATCTACCCATTTTAAAAAGTTGTTTTAATTTTATTGCCAAATATGATAAATTGATTATTTGTGTGTAAAAAGGAAAGAATTTTGGGGAGGTGATTTAGTCTGTTTCTTCTAGTATGATGCTGCATATAAAGCTCCTCTGTTAATTGTGGATTAAAATATTAAATATGTATTTGTGGTTGTTTATTTCCCTGGTTTTTTTTAGTTATCTGAGGCAGATGAAGCAGCTTTGAAGGAGCCCATCATCAGGAGGTTTGAGGAGGAAGGAAACCCTTACTATTCAAGTGCAAGGTAATAATCACAGGCTGTAACAGTAGCATCTAAATCTTGATGTTGAGGAACAGCAGAACAGGGCAACCCGCAACAAAGAGCATGTTTGATGAGTAAAGCTGCAACAGAGGTTTAAGTTGGATGTCAGGAAGAGGCTCTTTACTGAGAGGGTGGTCGGGCACTGCAACAGGCTCCCCAGGGAAGGGGTCACAGCACCCAGCTTGACTGAGTTCAGGAAGCATCTGGACAATGTGCTCAGTCCCATGCTCTGACTTGGCTGGCCCTGTGTGGAGCCAGGAGTTGGACTTGATGAGCTTCATGGGTCTCTCCCAGCTTGGGAGATTCTGTGGTTCTGTGTTTTTTATCTTAGAGATAGGTAAGCTGCTCTTAATGCTAAGTCCTTCATTTTAAAAAGCAGGGTAGTTAGGTACTTGTTATTGTACCTGTAGCTTGGAGGGCACATTTAACGTGCACAGAGCTGGCTAACTGAGAACTACCTTGGGTCTGAGTTGCATGTGGTTAAGTCCATGTGATGCTATACTCAAGCTAATAAGCACAGCTGAGACGTGAAGTCAGATGTCAAAGCTGAAATCCTGTAGAGGTTTATCTGGCTAAAAACAATGAATGTGAAATGTCCCTTAGCACTGTGGAGTGTTTGTGAGTGTGTGGCTCAGGTCAAGACAGCTCATGCTGGTTTCTCTCTTCAATTGGTATAGGTACAGCCTGCATTGTCTGGGAGATTGTAATTGCTCTCTGCTGTCTCATAGAAATAATTGCTACTTAATCACGTGTTTTCTGCCCTGATCTCGTGCTTTCCTGACACTATTACCATGCGTGTTCCTGGTTCCTTTGTTTATTGCTAATTCCTAAGCAAGATCTCAGACCAACAGCTCAAAAGTTTTCATTACTGTAAAGCAGGCTGCCCAAACAGAGGCAATGAGATGAACTGGGATTACAGTTTTTGTGGCAAGTAGTGTACTGGAGAGAGGGATTTGGCCACCCACATCTTGGAGCAAACCCATTTGTAAGCCAACATCAGCAGCTGTTTGGCAAGCATTTACTCTAGGTCAGGGAGTAGTAACCTGTTCACTTTGCACTAGGGGATGCTTCCTGTCTGATCCCAAGCATGGTAAAAGTCCCAGTTGACTGTCAACCAAATGTTAGAGTCCTGTACTGAAACAAGGATGGTCTTGGCTTTGTCAGGTGCTAACTAGATCCCTCCAGCAAAAAGACCGACAAGGAAACTCCAACAAATGGCTGTGTATCACTGAGAGGAAGGAGTGGTGGGTGGGCAGAACTGATGTCTGTATTGCTACTCATGTGCAGCTAGTTCAGGGAGTCCCTCATGCTGCCCTCTTGCTAAGAATTGGGACCAGTCTGCCTCAGCCCTAATGTCCACCGACACTGATAGGACCCTTCTGTTTGACGTCATTAGGCTTTCGATCAAACTTCTAGCAGCAGTAATGAGGTGGAAGGAAAAAGCCCCAATGATCTCAAAATACAAGCAAATTTCCCTTTTATTTTCTTACGTACTTTTGCTTATAAATTAAAACTTGTTATATGTACGGGATGTCAATACTGTTCCCCACAGTTGTATTTTCTAATCAAAGTTTAATCAATTATTTTATTAGAACCTTTCACAGTGAGCAGTCTTAATTAACAGCAGTCATTAGGCAGCACCCTTTTTAATGAGTTATATTAATCTGCTTACAGGTTTCTAGAAGGATTGCAGCAGTTTGCATCTCAACAAATTATATGAGCATTTTACTTTTGGGGACTTAATTTCTTTTACTCACAGTGTTTCTGTTACAAATATTTTATGAGTTTAGATGTGACTCATGTTCTAGCAGTGGGTTTTAATAGATGGTTTAATTATTAATGCTACATCCCAGTAGAGAACGTAGTTTTCTTTAAACAAGGTGAAGCAGAAGCCAGTGGTGACCATATGAAAGCAGCTTTACTTCATGCAACATAAAATCTTTCTGATTGTCAGTGTAAGTTAATTGTGTAACTACAGAAAAACAAGGCTGCCATTAAAATGGGCTTCATGTTTGGAAATGTTTACCCTGTTAAGTTGGTGATTCTGATTCGCTTCATCCATGCCCTCTCCAGGCTCTTAGCAGATCTATGAAATAATTTAAAGAATTATAAATGAATTCATTCAGTTTCAATGTGTTTCATTTAAAAAAAAAAAGTTAATTTCAGGTGTTCATTAAAAAAGTTGCAGAGCAAGCAAACCTGTAATAGTAAAAAAAAGCAAATTTGCTTACAAACAGAAGTTACCATCTTTGAGATAGTTCTTACAGTTACTTTTTTCACAGTGCTAAGAAAGGGATTATGGTTGACTTGATCTCATAAAACTACTTTCCTTTTCACTGTTAATAGGGATCTCCCCCATCCCTCCTGCAGGATTCATCTGACTATTCATCAAAACTAAATAAAGATCTAAAATATGGGAAGCAGGAAAGACAAGTATATGCACTAAACTTCAGTAGTGCATATTTCATGATGTTGTGAGTATAGGAAGCACACTGTTTTGGCCATTCTGTCATGCCAGATTATGTGAAGAGGTATAGCCACCGTGTTGGAGAAAACCAGAAGAATTCAAACAACTCTTTAAGTTCTGTGTCAGTAATACCAGGTTATACTTGGACCTTCGACTATATTGAAGAAAGACGCCGCTAATTGGGTTTTTTGCTCTGTGTTAAGAATCACTGAACTCTGAGTCTCTTTTCAGCGAGTTTTTACTTACAGTTTGAAGCTTCCGTTAAGAGAAGAGATATTCACAGGAACCAGACTGCAAGAACTTACATCATGCACTTTATCCAGAGTATGATACAGGCAATTCTTGTGTGCCTTCTGCAACAGGATGTGCTGTTCATACTGCTTCAGTGCAGATGCAGGTGTGGCTGGTAGAATATTCCAGCACAAGGCTTACTAGCCCACTAAGAAAGTAGATATGGAGGATCCTAAAAGGAGAACAGATTAAGTACAGCTGCTGTTTCCTCACATTTGTAGTTTGGGTTTATAGTTTCTTTTCTTTTTCTGGTCCTTGGAAGACATTCTTTTTCTTCCAGTCACCTTTGCATGCTGATTGGGACCTGTCAGACAGGTCAGTGAGTACCACAGCTACTGTGGTGTAAATTTTTTTAAATCAAGCATTTCTTTCCAGTCCTACAAATGAAACAGTGTAATTTTGCTCAGCTAACAGCAGAATCTTCCTTCTCCAACCCCCTTTCTCCTTTTGCACTTCAGTTGTGCTCTTGTGACCCATGTAGGGTAGCAGTCTCCTCTACTTGTGGAGCTGTACCATGGTAAGATACATTTATACTAGAACCTTCTTTATGAGTTGGGTCTCTTCTTTCTCTGCTAGTTGAGGAACAGGTTCCCCCGGTGAGTCTGAGCCCCCCTTTATTACAATTACACTTTGTGCATTCTAGGATAGATAAATGTGTTTGTTGTAAAACAAAAAAGCACACATTGACAGTCTCTTTAATATTTCTTTTGAATATTACATGCACAGCAAATGGTGAAATAAAGCAAAGGTAGAAACACTGACGTGCCTGCTGCTGCCTCGAGCTTATCAGCATGTATTTGTGTACAGCTTGCAGTCCTCTTTCATTTGGGTGTGAGGTTGGCACATTTAATATTGAGAGAAGAGCACAAAGTACAGTTTCCTGTGTAATTAGATTTTTTCAATTAGTCTTGAAACAAAGGGAAATCTGCAGCTGGAAACTTCAGTTAGAAAGGGGTTGCTATGATTTCATTTGGTAGAGTTAGTCTTAGGTCCCTAATCATCACCCTTTCTTATATTTTTTAATTTTCCTTAATAACCAACACTGAACTAAGTTTATAAAGCATGTAAAGTAAGTGTCTCTAGGGAGAGCTGGGATGGAGGAGGAGCATCACTCTCTTGATCAAAGACACTATGTTTTGCAGACCCTGATTAAAATGCATGTGTATTTAGGTGAGCCTGGGGTTGCAGTGAGCAGTGTGGTATCTTGTTTTACATATCTTGCTGGGGAGGTAGTAGTAGTTATGCAGTACTTTGTTTTTGTGGCCTGCTGGGGGTTTTGACATGGATTTTACTCTGGGTAGGGTGGAGGTGTCATTGAGTTTGAGAATAGATGCCACTAGTATTTAAGGTCTTGGATAGTATTGAAGGAACTATTTGCAAGTGTTTGTGAGCTTGGGGCTCATTACTAATTTAATTGCCTTCAGGACTGGGGGCTAAGGAGGGTTGTTAGAACAGTTGTGTAGAAGTGGACCTCAGAAAAAACACATGCAACAACTACTGTAAATACTTGAAATTTACTCTGAGTCTTTTAATGATGAAAGAATAAACACAAATACCCTCACCTGGCAGCTGAACTAACCTGAGTAACATAAATAATGAAGTGACATAGTCTTTCAAATACTAGCCTTCTTAATAGAATACAGACCATTGACAAAAAGTCATTTTCCATGTGAATATCAAGAAACAAAGAGGACCTCTTTTCTCTAAAGTGATGAGTCCATACTAAAAATAAACATGAAGAGTTTCATTTAAAATATGTAGACCTAACAACGTTCAGTCTTCATTTAAAATATGTAGATCTCACATTGTTCATTTATCTAAAATGTGTACTGTTCTAGAAGACAGATTCCATGGAACAATACACATCAGTCCATAGCACTGATGGCTCAGGTGAATTAACTCCACGGTTTCAAGCATAATGTAGCTCTTTAGTCCACTCTCTTTAGTGTACCTCTTTCCAGTTTCATGTGTTTGAAAATCTGCCTGCTGTATGTGTTAATTTCCTTTAATTATTGTTGATTCATTGTTGTTTGCTTTTTGTTTTCTTCTAGATTGTGGGATGATGGAATTATTGATCCAGCTGACACAAGACTGGTTTTGGGCCTCAGTCTCAGTGCAGCATTAAATGCACCTATGAAGAAAACAGAGTTTGGGGTTTTCAGGATGTAAACTTGAACATACACTTTACCAGAATTGCCTCTGTGTGTTTTAATTGGGGCTGGAGAGCAAATAAACTATAGTGTTGAGGTGGTTAAAAAATAAAGATCTGTACAATGCTATTTTTAATAGAAATGTCCAAACTATTTATTTTCAGTGAGTAATATCACACAGTGCTTGAGTGTTTTGAGCCAGATTTGACATCAGCCACTTCCTGTGTTTGTATAACACTGCTTTGCATTAATAAACTGCAAGTTCTAGCTTTATGTCTAATGTTTGACGAGAAGCCATTGATACTATATCTTATATAAATAAATTTGCAAAATAAGCTACCTGTTTGGTGCTTATCAGCTCCTTTATTTCTTCTTTGTACATCTCCTGTATAAATGCAAAATATTCTTGCAGTGCAACAAAAAAATGTACATTTTCTGGTGTATATTTTTTCCAAAAGAGAAGTGCTGTAAAGGGCAGCAAGGGAGCTCAACGCAGCATGAAATTATGGATTTCACACAGTTGTTGGTATTTTGGCCTTTCTCTGGCTTTCATCCAAATAACATCACTCTTCTGTGCAGTTCCCTGGAGTCAAAACGACAAGAGAACCTGATGGATGCGTAGTGTTTTCTGGAAGAGCTGGGGAGCGTATGTCGCTATCTGTGGGAGCTGCAGGTTGCTGAGAGCACTTCTCAGGAAGGGGGTTGGCTACAGAGGTGTTTCCAGCATCTTGCTGTGTAATACTTCTGGCAATTTTAGTTTTGTGAGGACAGAGCGTTCTCCTCACATGGATCAATGCTTCACTCAGGGCACATGCCTGAATCTCACTGACTGGGGCTATAGAGATGCTGGAGTCCTTTGGTTAATCATTTATTTATCATAGTTTGTCGCAGTGTAATGTTGTCTGGTAACTCAGTGTCTGTCATTTATTTTGTTCTCTTGAGAAATACTGCTGCTTGTAGGAGCTAAATGCTTGGCATGTAGTGTGCCTTGAATAAGGCAGCAAATAACTGCTGGATGGGAGCAGGGAGGTGATTTCATCTGGCTTTGCCCTACAGGTGTCCAGATAACCATCAGAAGGCTGCTGAACAGAAGAGATACTCTTGACTGAGAATCAAATCCAGTAAGGGTTAATGAGCATGGATGGAGGTCCCACCCTCAGCTGGAGTAATCATCCTGGGTAACACACTACCTGTAGTCTTCCTGGGCTTGTGTGGCAGAGGAGTTCCCCTTGGACGTGTGAGGGGAAGTAGGATCTGCTAGCTCCTGTCTCTCTCTGCTGTGTCTCAGGCAGATGGAGAAGTGGAAATAAGAGACTTCTTGGGAATGGGGATTTTCAGTAGAAATACAGAGTGCCCAGTGTATGTTGAGCTGTGGGGTCTCTGGTACACCTCTCTACCCTGTGCTACAATACCAGTTTTCTCTCATTTTACAGAGAAGAAATCTATCCAAAACCTAGTTCTGCACCACTAGAGAGCTTCTCTAGGACTGCACACATGTTAATCTCACTTTTGTGCTGATATGCATGTTATTAGCATATTAAGTACATATTTAGCAGGGAGCAACTGTTCTAAATAATGCAGGAAACAGCAACAGAGCACAGAACTCTGTTTGGTGTGCCACTGAATGTCCTTCTGGCCCTGCTGCACAATTTGTACACATGTTGGGCATGGCCTTGGGATTTCTTTATCCTGAAAGTACAGTGACATTATTTATAGTTGCTGAACTTAAGAAATGCCTTTAAAAATACCCTTCTTTTAAATGTAGGTATATATAAAATACAGCCAGGAAGAACATAGGATTGAGACCCTGAAATTCCCGTTGTTAATGGCTTCCAATAAAAAGAAATACTCCCTATTTTCTCCTACAGTAGTTGTGTAATCATTTAAGACATGTATTGTCCTTCTGCCCTAAATTAGAGATCTCATTCCCTGGCCTGTTACTCCCAAAGCTGTAAGAAGTACAGCCTTTTTCTGCTACGGAAATTATCACTTTGGAATATTATTTTTGCTTTGAATATATTCTTTCAATGAGACTAATAACGAAATCATTCTGAATTGGAGACAGTAACAGATAATCATGGGATACAGATAATGGAAGCAGATACATTTGTGAGGATTTGTGCTTGTAAGAACAGTAAGAGTGTTCTGCCTCAATAATAATTATCTGTGGAAACTCATTAATCAAATGAAACTCATCAGCACAGGCTTAGCATCCTATCAGCATGATCTGGTTAGGGGAGGTTACAGAGCAGACAAAGATTCAAGGAATCACTAGTGATTACCCCCACCCCCACCCCCAGATGCATAGCAGAGTGTTTTGGAAAAGCTTCCGCAGGTTAAGTGGGTGTGTGTTGGCTGGCGTGATGCCTGTGGCGGCACTCTGGTGGCAGAGGTGGCCGTTTGCTGCCCCAAGGTTTGCTGAAAAACTTTGTGGACCCCCCAGGAGCGAGGAGTGGACCCCATGCTCTTCCCATGTTTGGTGATGTTTGTGGGTCTGTTGGTGCTTGGGTACTACTTACTGTTACGTGTCATTCTCATTTCCCACGGCCGTGATTTGACCAGAAAGATCTCATGTCTGATGACAGGAAATGTTACATAAACCTGAACAGAAGGTAGCTGCCACTTCAAGGGCTAAAGATTCCTGGCAGCAGAGGCAACAAGAGCTCTGGGTGACTATTTCAAGGCTTGCCCTGCCTATCTCCAGTATGTGTCACCTATTCACTGTGGTATTGGAGCAGCTCACAACCATTGATCGCTTTACTTTCTGGAAAGGATGGCACTTAGGATGACACTGATTTTTCAGAGGAACAAGGGAAATGGCTTTGCCATTTCAAGCATGCAACTGTGATGCACCAGGGCCTCAAATTTGGTGTTTTAGGCTGCCAGGAGACCTTTTTGCTCCCATGTGGCCTTTCCTTAGGGATTGCTCTTCTCAGCTGTATGTTTTCCTCCTGCCTCAGAGCAGTGTCATGGCCACAAGGTTACCTAGTTCCAATTCTCTGATAGCTGGATGTGGCCAGTTTAAGAGAGGTCAACACTTGAGTGCAAGGAGTTTAAAAGGGCCAAAACTGTGACCTTGTGGGTGTTTTCAAATGCCCCTGTAGAATGAAGCAGAAAACTGTGAATGAGGTGAGCTAAGCTGCTGCTCATCATGTCCCTTGCAGGCCACTGTAATAGTCAAGGGTGCTCTCAAATTACCTGGGGTGAGGTGGTGAATTCAGGATAGATCATAAAAACCTACCCGTTGCCATTTTCCTTTTTATTCTCATGGCACCTGGGGATGTGCCAGGAACCACTGGGAGCTACACTGTGGTCACTAACCAAAACTGGTGGCAGTTTGTATAGCAAACATCAAGGGCAGAGCCTCCGGTACACAATCACTGTGAGGTTTGCATTCCTGTTGCTAAGGCTGGAATGAGACGTGACTATTGCACAGACTCTGCAATGGCTCTGCCTAAAGACAGGAAGGCTGTAAGTGTAATTTCTGAGAAGCCACTGGGTGACTGTTCCACTCATTTTGGGGTTAGTTTAATGGGGAGTTTGTAGCCTCAGTGTTTGTGTTGGCCTTTGTGTATGTACTGTTCTTGTGAGAACCCGTCTTTTTATTTAGATGGTGTTTTTCCAATCTGTTACTCATCAAGATGAATTGGTATCTCCTGCTGAAACAGATGCTATCTTTCAAGCATGCCTCTGGACTCTATTATTGCTTCAAATGTGGCAGAACCCTAATTTATCTTAGATTTTCCTTGCCCTTCCACATTTCAGCCAAAGAAATGTCTTGATTCAGAAAGCCAATGATGGTATATTATATTAACCTTCCCCCCCCCCCTTAAACTGAGGTTTATAAATTAAGTCAATTCAACAAAGCACTTAGAAAAGCCTGCTACTTTTCAGCAAAGCCTTAAAGCCAGATGTCCACTTCTGGGGCTCTGATTCAGTGGTGCACTTGAACAAATGCTTCAAGCTAATCTCTATGGTCTAGTAGTCATAAAATCCATCCAACTCTGTGTCTACGTCAAGCCAAAACCAGAATGCATAAATGCATCGGAACTGCTCAGTGGATACTCCATAATTTTGACACTGGTGTTAACAGAAACCTCCATTATTTTCCTGCTTTTAGAAGTACACTCAATTAATTGATCGTGATGGAAGAGTGTGATTATGGAAAGCATACACCGAGCCCGTTTAATGCACAGGTGTTAACGCACATGGGCTCTGTCCTGTTTGTACCTCATCTGCAGTAACACTTGTACAGAGAAAGTAAGTTAACTTTGAGAACTCTGAATTAATGAGTAGCTACAACAGAGTTGTCCCTCTCTGAGGTCTGATGGCATTTCATGTAGATTATCTGGAGCTGAGCTCTGTAGTACCACAGACTCCCTTAATTACAGCCAGTTGCCTTATGACTGGCCACTGACGCTGCTGTCGCAAGTACCTGCCTTTTCGTAGCTGTAAACAGTGATTTTGCAGTTTTATCCCGTGACCCTGCTCTGCTCCCTGACACAGCAGCTACTGACGCTTCCATTTCAGATCCAGCTGGCCGGCGTCCGATGACTTTATTTACCCCCTCGTGCTGAAGACTAAGCCTGAATGGCTGAACAGGGAACAGGGTGCAGTGACGCCTGCAGAGATACAGCGTGATACAGACAGCAACAGGCAGAGACACATGCACTTCTGTAGGTGACTGCAGCCGGGCAGATGCAACGACTTTTGGAAACAGTAATTTGTAATTGTGTCTACAGTCAATACTAATTTTATGGGGGCAACTAACAAGTTCGGCTTTTTACGTGGAAGTGCGAGCTGGAAAGAAAACGGTGATGTTTTGTGAGCATCTCTGTGGTGCTTTCAACACTGTGTGAGTAATCAAACTATAAAGTATGGCTGGAATTTTCTGGTCAGGCTTCATAGATGCTGCTTTCAGAGTTGAGTAGGCCGTATATCTGCCTCTTCATAGGAAGCGCTGTGTTTTTCTTAGCCTGTGTTATTTTTCTGCTCTACGAAACTTTGTCTCAGCAAACCCAGTATTTCCCTACTTCATGCAGCTGCAGCCTGGGATCACAGGATTCACTGTGAGTGGGTCACTGCCAGCCTGATGTCTGACATCGTAGCCTTCCCTGTGGCAAAATGGGACTGGAGGATTCATGCAAACACACAGAAGTTCTCCACACTCCAAACAGCAATTACAAACAAGACCTTTGCTGTATGTGATGATCAACGGGAGTGTGTGGGAGGAGGTAAGAGCAAGAGGTGAACACACAGGTCTGGAGGCAAGCCACATGACAGTTGGAGAGATCGGGGTTGTTTTATTGCCTCAAACAAAATGGTACTGTTGAAAATTACTTGTTAAGCCACACTTCTCTTGGTCTCTTTAAATGCAGCCTTCCTGTTTGGAAAAATACATCCCTGGACCTGTTTCATTTCCTATAAACAACTTTTTTTTTCCCCCTCCCTCCTGTTCCCTTGCCTTTTCAGGCTGCTCCTAGCTCCCCTATGACCAACCAGATAGGAAAGTTTTGTTAACCAGACTTCCCAAATTCTTCCTCCCTCCACCTAGGGAGACCCACCTTAGCTCCTGCTGCCACTGGCTGTAGGGCAGGTCCCCACCCCACACCACTGCAGAGCTGGGAGTGGAGCCTCCCCACAGGCAGACGCTGCTTGCTGCCTCCTTGCCCCACAATGGTTATGCTGGAGAGCCAAAGGTCTCGGGCCAGCCTTTGCCCCAACCTTGGTGCAGAGGTGTGATCCCGGAGGGGGCTGAGCACTGCCCCTCATCTTGCATGCTCATCTTGGCATGCGACTGCTTTTCTTTGTGGGGGAAACTGCTCCTGTCTTTCTCCTGCCCCCGTGATGACTGTGAGGCTAGGGCAAGTTTGGGCCCAACTGGGAATTTTTCAGCCACACTGTTGGCGAACCTGAGGCTGCAGAGCCAAGCTTCAGTAGCCAGGTCTGACTGGAGATGCGTGCACTAATGTTAGGTTCCCTTTTGGCAACGGTGCTTTTACTCTCCCCAAAAAGAGGTGACTGCATTTTGCACGCAGGGTGGATGGTGCTCACTGAGCACCTGCTCAGTAATGCGCTGTTTGACCTCACACACCTTTTCACAGTTCTTCTCCCAATCACTTTTTTCCCGGCCCTTTTGATGCTCCTTCTTACCTTCCACCCCATGGCCCCGAGCCTTTCCACCCTGTGGTGCTCCCACCCATCCCCATTTAAGTGTCCCATCCCAACTCCTTCAGGTGAATCCTCCCACTCCAGCTCTTCCTACCATCACACTGTATGTTTCCTTAGCCCTTGGGCTTAGCCCACAGGCTACTAACTCGACTTCCTCTCTCATCCCTGCGTTGATTTCCAAGCATAGACCCCCTGGAGCTTCTGTGGGTGTCCACCTGCAGCCCCTCGGGTGCAGGAAAAGCCATGGGTACTCCATACGCCCAGAGCATGGGGGCGGCCCGGCCCTTCATCGTGGACAAGGCACAGTGCTGGCGGGCGGGCCGCTGCCCCTCGGGACGGCTGTGCAGCCTCTGCCGAGCTCGGCGGGACACGGGGCCACCCGTGCCGGGGGACAACTTCTTCCGGAGCAGCTGGCTTTGGGGCAATGGCTGGGCGGTCGGGAGGCGGGGAGCCCTGAGCCGGGCTGAGCCGAGCCGAGCCCGCCAGAGCCCAGCTGAGCCAGGCCGGGTCGATCCGGGCCGGGCCGAGGCGAGTCGGGATGAGGCGAGCCGATCGGGGCTGGAACGAGACGAGGCGCGGTGCGGCGCGGCGGCGGGGGGCGCTGACGCACGGCGGGGCGGGCGCGGAGCTATAAAGGCGGCGGCGGCGGCGGCGGGGCGGCAGCACCATGGAGAGCTGCCGGGCGCTGGCGCTCTGCGCCGTGGCGGCCGCGCTGCTGTTGAGCGCCCGCGGGCAGGGGCCGACCCCGCCGCGCCGCGTCCGAGACCTAGGGTCCCCGGCGGCGGCGCCTCCCGAGAGAAGGAGCTGGTGGGGCGGGGGACTGGGGCTGGGGCGGGGGGCGCCGCCCGCCCGGGCGCGGCCTGACGGGGGGTTCTGGGGTCTCTCGGCAGATCGAGGCGCTGCAGGAGGTGCTGGAGAAGCTGAAGAGCAAGCGGGTTCCGCACTACGAGAAGAAGTTCGGGCAGGTGCCCATGGTGAGTGCTTCGGCTGGACGGGATGGGACGGGACGGGACGGGGCAGCCGCCGGCGGTGCCCCCCTGACCGCCCGCCGCTGCCCGCAGTGCGATGCCGGGGAGCAGTGCGCCGTGAGGAAGGGGGCCCGCATCGGGAAGCTCTGCGACTGTCCCCGGAGAACTTCGTGCAATTCCTTTCTCCTCAAGTGCCTGTAAGCGGGGTCGCCCCGGGACGAGCCGCCGGGACCGCAGGCACAGATCTCTGCCCGCCCCGACGTGCCGGCCCGGGGCGGTAGCGGCGACTTCCCGCGGCTCGTCCGTCCGAGAAACGCAGTGAGACGCCCCCGCGTCGCCCGTGTAACGCCGTCCGTGACATCCGACATCCGTGGAGCTGTTTTCTTTCTCTCCTGTCCCTCTCCCCACAACCCCATACCCGTCCCCGCCCTCCTCCACCCCCTTCCCCGTTTGATTTTGTCCGTCCAGGAAAACCCCATCCCGTGCCTTGCGGAGCGGAGGTGCCGGTACCGCCAGCTGCAGTGTCGTGCTGGTGCAGAGCCGAGTTGTGCCGAGCCGTGCCCGGAGCGGGGCTGGCCCCGTGCCGTGCCCCGGGGTGCCCGGCTCCTTCCCGAAGCGAAGAGCGCCGGGGACAGGGGATCTCCTGGGTGGCTGTAAGGGGGAGCGGGGAGGCAGATGTATTCAGAGCACCCCGACCCCCTTTTCCTTGCCCCAACCCGGCACACCCCGGCGGGAGCGGCGCGCAGCCGGCGGCGGGGCTTGTCCCGCACCGCCGGGTTCAGGCCGAGCCCGGCCGCGCTGGGGAAGGTCCGTCCCACACGAGATACCGGTGGCGTTGGGGGGCCCGGCACTAGCCCGGCGGGGGTGGGGCTGGGAGGAAATCGGTTGCTTTACCGGAGCCACCACGGAGAGAAAGCTGTCTGGATCCGTTGCAAACTACCAGGGGATATATCCTAGTCATCTAGACCAAATTGCTCACGTTTCTACAAAGAACTGTTGTATATAAACATGTCCGTCCTCCACAGGTACACTGAGTGTTTCAGCAAACTCATGACGTGTTCTAATCCTTTGTCTGTCTCTCTTAATAAAGTCACTGTTCTGATGGCGGTCTTTGGGAAGAAGTCTTCATTTCACACGTGGGAATCCCTAGCAGTCAGAGGGAAAGGCTGGGTGAGGGTTACTCCAAAATCACTGCAACTGCCCACATCACTGACAGCCAAGGTGTCAGCCAGGTCAGGACAAGGCTGGAAACTGAGGAGGTTCATGCCTTCTGGCTCGGCCGATGGGCTGCTTCCTGCTGCATGGGCACCCAGAGGGAGCCTGATGAATGCAAGTGCTTTTGGGCCTTGGGAGATGGCTGGTTTCCTCCCAGATGCAGGGACTGGGCTGGGGAGGCAAAGAGGGAAGTGGGGGAGCAACCACCGTATGCTGGATCATCTTTGCTGTTTTGCATTTTATTACCATAAAGAGGGACCCCTGAAAGAGTTTCTTGCCTCTCCCTGAGTCATAATTTATCTGTGGGTGTCTGTGCCAGAATCAGGTCTTACTTCTATCAGCAGGGAGATGAGGGGCTACATGGGCCAAGGTGGACACTCCTCCAAACAGGCTTCATATCTGGTGCTGAAGAAAGCACAAATTTAGGTGAGAGACCTTTGAGAACGGATTTCTCTAAGGCACTTGCTTTACTGCCGTGTGAGCACATGAGCAAGCCTGACTGAAACAGAAAATCTGCCTGCAGAAAGAGACATGCCACTTGTTTGTTTGCTTGTTTCCAGGACAGGGATGGAGCAGTGGTGGTGACCAGCTGTGACTGCAGTTTTTGTGCTGGTGGGTGGGTGTTGGCCTGTGGGGGAGAAGTGTGAGAGTACATTCACAGGGCTGGAGGTGTGTGCTAGGATTTGTAAATTGGTAACTCTGCTCCCGAATGCCTTTACGGTGGTTCCCGGAGACACTGGAGAGGCATTTCCCTCCATCCCTTGTGAAACAACAAACTAATTTTTGTAGCATCTGGGTCTGGTTCCCCTCACCCCTCAATAAAAAGATCATATACTTAGGTGCTGGATACTTTCAGGCACGCAGCGATTAGCCTGGTTCTTTGGTGGTCCCCTCACTGAGTCAAGCCCCAGCCATCCCAAGGAAGTGTGTCCAGAATAGATCATCTCAACATGTAACATTCTCTACTTCATGCAGAAGTGAACCAAAACATGAAATACTGGACTAAAATCTATCAAGATTTATTCATCTTGTGTGTTAATTTTATAGTCCTTGTTTTGCCTGATCATAGTGCTCAGAATTATAAATGTGTATTAAATAATAAATCTAAACCCTAACTTAAGGAAACTGCGATTTATGGTTCATTTGCACAATGCTGTCATTATGACTGTACTCTCTGCAAGAGCATGTGCACCAGCCTGAGTGCTCTTCTGGCTTTGATTGTGCCCATGATCACTTACACTGCAGTTATTTCTGTGCTACAGACTGGGAAAAGTGGGGGGAGGGGAGGGGAGGGGAGGGGAAGGGGTGTGGAGGGAGAGGGGCAAATGACCTGTGCTGTAACAGGATAAATTTGGCATTTTATTTTCACCCCTAAAATCAATGACATGAGATGACTGTTTTTCATTTTAAAGATCGCTTTATTTCATCTTCCATTTTGATGGGTTTGAACACTCTCTGTCATGCTGTTTTAGAGGTAGTGGACTGCCAATACCTCTGAGGATCTCCCGCGTCCTTTGCACAGGAGGTTGTAATGTCCTCAAAGGACACCAAGAGCCTCAAGGGCCATTCCTGCTATCCCCCAGGGCTTCTCCTCACCCTGCACATCACCCAGGACCCCATTTCAACCCTGCCTGGGGCCCTCAGCCCATGCTCCACTGATGCTATAGGGTGACAGTCTCCAGCTCCCCACATCACTGTCCTGCCCAGCCATGGGCCTGTGGGCTGATGTACCAGCCTGGCCTTGGCCGATCCCTATTCCTGGGGAGGTGCCTGATGCCTCTGGACCTGTCCTGCTCCTTCTCTGGGGTGGGATGGGTCTAGCTGTGACACATTGCCCTGCCACCCTGGGAGCAGCCCCCAGTGGTCCCAGCACCAGCAGCCCCTGTGGGAGATGGACAGCAGAAGGCTAGTTGTCAGTGCTGTACACCAGGGCCAATACTGGAGTCAATACTATTTAACAACTTAATGCCCTGGACAATGGTACAAAGTGAACCATGCAGTTCAATACAAGGATATACCCCAGGGGAGGAACAGCCCTTAGCTCCAGGACAGGCTGCCTCTCTTGGTCCAAGTGGAAGAGTTGGGTCCTACCACACGGCAGCTGAGGACCATGCAGCTGAACAGGAACATGACTTTGTGGACTCATAGCAGTCTCAGCTTTGTATCTTCTTTGCAAAGGGTCTGGGTTTTGCAGGTATCGCTTTTTCTGCCCACCAGAAAGAAAGGGAAAGCAAGCAGAGGAGCTCCCACCCAGTTCTCTGTGGCCATTGATCCAAGTACAAGGTCAGTAATGACACCAACATCAAAGACACATTCATAGAAACACAGACTGGTTTGCATTGGAAGGGACCTCAAAGATCATCTAGTCCCAACTCCTTGCCAAATGCAGGAACACCCTCCACTAGCACAGGTTGCCCAGAGCCCCATCCAACCTGGTCTTGAACACTGCCAGGGAGCCACAGCTTCTCTGGGCAACCTGTGCCAGGGACTCACCTTCCTCACAGAGAATTTCTTCCTATATGTCTAATCTAATTCTCCCCTCTTTTAGTTTAAGGCCATTACCCCTTGTCCTGTCACTCCATGCCCTTGCAAACAGCCCCTCTCCAGCTTTTCTGTAGCCCCTTCAGGTACTGTAAGGCTGCTATAAGGTCTCCCTGGAGCCTTTCTTTTCCAGGTTGAACAAAGCTGAATTGTCTTTGCTTGTTTTCATAGGAGAGGTGCTCCAGCCTTCTGATCAACTTGTCAGTAAACTTGATGAGGGTGGACTCAATCCCACTGTTCATGTCTCCAACAAAGATGCTAAACAGTGCTGGTCCCAGTACCAACCCCTGAGCAATTGCCATTCATCACCGGTCTTGATTTGGACATTGAATCATTGTCCACAACTTGTTGAATGCAATCATTCAGCCAATTCCTTATTTACCAAGTGGTCCATCAAATCCATGTCTCTCCAATTTAGAGACAAGGATGCTATGTGGGACAGTGTTGAATGCTTTGCACAGGTTCAGGTAGATGATGTCTGTCACTCTTCCCTTATCCACCAACACTGTAACCCCATCACAGAAGGTCAGCCATGATTTGCCCTTTGTGAAGCCATGTTGACTGTCACCAATCACATCTTTACTTTCCATGTCCCTGAACATCGTTTCCTGGAGGATCTGCTCCATGATCTTGCCAGGCACAGAGGTTGTGACTGACCAGCCTATAGTTCCCTGGGGTTTCCATTTTAAAATGGGTGTTGTGTTTCCTCTTCTCCAGTCAGTGCTATCTCCACCACACTACCATGACCTCTGCAGGGACATGGGTCTGGCTAAATGCATTTCACCTATTTTTAATTATTGCATACACCAAGACTGAAACACAAAGAGACATCATTAAAAAAGCAGAGCAAATAAGTGTTAATTAAAGGTGCTGTTATTTATTAATGACTTCTAAAGCCACCTGAAAGATTTTAACAATTACATATAGTGCTGGAAATCAAAGAACTTATGCAGAAAACTCATCTCTGCCACTAGCCTAGCCCCAACCAAATGAGCTAAGTGAATGGCAAGCAGTGGCACAAAGAGGTCTGCTGGGACTGTGTTGTTTGTCTCTTTTTCCTGCTTTCTGTGGGCTTTCCCCATAATGTAACTGCTAGCATAAAGGTGATCAACCTACATTGCTCATCTGTGGCCAAGTCTTCTCCAGGAGGTTTCCACACAATTTGCAGACTTGCCTGGTGGAGGCAGAAGAAGTGCTGCCCTTCTTTTACCAGCATCAGGAAAACTGTTCCACTTGGATGGCAGCCTCTGGTGAAGAAGATTGGGCATGTATGAAGAGAACAATTGAGACTTGCATCAGGAAAAGTCATAGTGCTTGGAGATAACTGCATGGACACATTTGACACTCCCTGGAGAAATACCATAACATTTTCTGCTAGGGTGGGTTTTGAAGCTAATTGAGGTCTGGGGTTTTTGGTGGGTTTTTTGTTTGGCTGGTTGGCTATTAGGGGGGTTTATGTGTGTTATGTTTTGTTTTGTTTTGTTTTGGTGGTGGTGGTGGTTTGAGGTCCCCCTTCCCCCACCCTTCATCCCTTTCTTTTGGTACCACACTGAGTTACCAGAAAGAACTGTTAACATACCACTCAACACTGATGTTGGGATGCTTTTTAGGCTTTCTAATTGTTTGTAACTTGTGTGGAAGCACATGACATCGTATCCACTCAACGGCCCTTCCTTGAGAAGTTTCAGTTTAACGCAGGTAGTGGGGCTTTATGTGTTTGTGCCGGGGGCGGATCCATCGCGGGCTGAAGCTGGGCAAAGTAAAATCTGCAGATGAACAAGAGGTGGCACTGTTGTAATGGAATAAAATTAGCAGCAGGAGCCGTCTGATCTAAATGAGTGCGTTAGTTTAACTGTGACAAAAGGGAGGATCGACTATTCAGTTTTGGGATTGGACTGTAGGTTTTTTATAAAGCAACTTGGAGCACACAGCTACACTTTGCATGGCTAGATGACTTGTGACCCCTTACTACCTCCAGCAAGTCACCTTTAAACCCAGATCTCTGCAAGGTGTGATGAGACACCTTGCTGTGAATGGACACTGCACAAACAGGGACACAGAGATGTGAGCAGCCCTACCTGGGACCTTCAACCCTCACCCCAATCCCTTACCCCACCTGTGTGAGCCTTGTTTCTGCTCAGGTGTGGGTCTTCAGTCCCCAGCCATGTCTCCTAGATGTAAATCAGACCTATGCAGGTGTCTTGTCTCCTGCATGGACCCCTCATTTGTATGTTGCAGCTTGGCTCCAGCTCCAGCTCCTATGACTGCATTCTAGACCTGGTTCATCACTTGATTCTTTGGGAATGGTGATGAACCCTGTTACCAGCACATAGCTGTGCTCTGCTGGTGACAGCACTGCCCATGTTGGGGTCCATCTTAGCTCCCATTTCACCTTCCCTTGGGGAGCAAACATCTCTTGCTGCTATGATGTTTGGGCATGTTGTGGTTTTGCCCCAGATGAGAGCTGAGCACCACGCAGTCACTTGTTCTTTAAAAGGGAGTGGGGGAAGGGGAGGGGAGGGGGGAAAGCTGGGAGGAGGGGAGGGAGGGAAGGGAAAAGGAAAAAAACCCCTGAAACTACAGAATCAAAACCTCGTGGGTTCGGATAAGGATAGTTTACTAGAATAGCAGAAAGACAGATATAACAATGATAACAGGACTTTATAGCAAAATATATGAAACTGGTGATACACAATGCAGTTTCTCACCAAATCACACAACTCAGGTTGTGCAGCCCAGAGCTGCCCTGAAAAACCCTACTGTCCCCAAAACTGCACATCCTGGAGCTGCCTGCTCCTCCCCCCACCAGCCCCCCTTTATGCTGAGCACGATGTAATATGCATGGAATACCCCCTTTGGCCAGTTTGGGTGACCCGTCCTGGTTGTGTCCCCTCCCTTCTCGTTAGTAGGGAAATATGAACAACTGAAAAGTCCTTGATTGCTTGGCAACAACTAGAAACATCAGGGTGCTATCAGCACTGCTCTCATCCTAACTCCCAAACATGGCATTCCATCCACTACTAGAAAAGAAATTAACTCCATCCTAGCTGAAACCAGGACAGGGCACAACACTTAATGCACAAATGGAAAAGTGGTCCTGCAGTCGTGGGAGATTTAAGACTGTTCAACATCCTTCTTGCTCCTGAATAAACAACAATCTGTCTCAGTGCTGTGGCAAGTAGCGGCTTGGGAACCCTGCACTGCCACAGCTGGTGGGAGTGGCCATTTGTTGAGGAGCCAAATATGCGGCCATGCAGGCCCAGGGGACCTCAGTGCTGTTCACAGTGTGTCTTTGCCCACAAAACAGCCTGGCAGACCAGGGTAGGCAGGCAGAGGGAATGGTCTTTCATGCCCTTCCTCTTGCAGCCAGTGACTGTGCCCGTGATTTTGGCAAAATTGTACACAAGGGGTATGGGACCTGCTTGGAGCCCTTCCACGCAGCCTGTCTCCAGTCGCAGCTTTAACAAGGTCAGAAATTGAAACATAAATACTGGTTAAGTGTTCAAGCATTTCCCAGTTAATCCCTCCCTAGAAAAGGGCAAATTCTGGTTTGTATGTGGTCACTGGTTGGGAGACTGAAGATCCTGCCTGTTTTGCATGGGGCCAAAATTCCTTCTCCCCTGCAGGCACTACTGGGAGTACCTAAAGGACCATACAGGAGAGCCATACTTTGTGCCAGAAGTCCCTCCCCTCTTCTGGTCCACTGTGATTGGCTTCAGGACCCTATGGGATTCCCCAAAAAGACTGTGCCAACCCAAAGAATCAGCTGATGAACCACAAATAACATTTCAAGGTGTAGCACCAAGAGGTCATATGGTGGTAGGGACCTTCCTTTACTGGTGGCTCTGGTGGATCTTACAGCAACACCTAAGACCATGGCAGGGTGCAGGCTGGTGCTACACGTGCTTCCTATAAGGTCTATAAGGCCAGTGACCTGACTAAATGTTGAAAAACAACTTTGGCTGGCAGTCTGAGCATGGAGAAGTCAGAAGCATGCCATGACCTGCTGGTGTTCCCGTCCAAGCCAGCTGCAGACAAAGAAAGAGAACAGGTATGGAAGTGAAAGTGGTGTTCAGTGGCAATAGAAAAGAAAAAGCCTGGAGAACCCTGACTGGCAACCAACTCCCCTCACATCCTGTTAATAAGTTTTATCTGTATTTGTGTTATAGTCCACTGTTGTGTATTATACACATCTAGCAGTGGTGTGCCCGTAGACGTCACCACTTCTCTTACCAGACACTTATAATGCTCCAGAGGAAGTGGGAAGATGGGTGTGTGTGTGGGGGGTGGGTGGGTGGGTATAAATGCTCTTTGTGAAGCTGCTAAAAGGTGAATTGGAAATTTGAAGAGAAGCCTGGCTCTTACAGCTCTCTTGCAGCTTACACAAGGCAGCAAGAAAACATCATAAAAGAAGTAAGGTGATTGTGGCTGTGGTGGATGCACAGTGGAAGGCAGACTTTGTGCATGTACAGCAGTCTTCCAAACACAGCAGCAGTGCAACTTTATGCTGACAGGCGTATTATCCAAGCATGCCTGGGCCATTGGTCTACAAGGCAAAACAGGTTCTGAAATAGTTGGAACTTTTACGAGAATTTTTATCAGAGAGCACTGGCCTCAGAAATTACAGACCAACCCAACACAAGAATTTTGAAACAACCTCTAAATAAGCTGTCAAAGTAGTGTAATGTTCACAATTCTTTTTCTTTTTGCGAATAATGAAGTAAAAGTCACAGAGTGTTTTAGCCAGGCACATCCGAGAGGTGGAGATGTTTTGCAGCACACAGCATTTTTTGCTGTGCTCCTGTGTTGTCAGCCTTTATAATGAATGGCAGTCATAACTTCTGTCCAGTGATCAAAGACCAGCATGTGAATGCAAACCCTTCAAACCCTGTGAGATTCTGGAAAACCCTAAATGGTACAGGGGGAGGGGACTGTGGGCAGAAATGGGGTGGGTGTGCTGGAAGTGGTCTCTCTGGCTTCCAAGGTGTAGGATGATGGTGTTGGAGCTGTGTCTAAATTCTCAAAAATAACTTCAGAGTACCCAGGAGAGAATTGATTTCTTTTGTTGATGAAGGCAGGGATGCCAGTAAAATGACAGCAGTATACCTTTCCACTGGGGTCTGCTTTGTGATACAGACAAATTACATTTATGCTGCTGCCAAAAAGTGCATCTCTGGAGATCAGCAGTGCAGTCAGGTTGGCCATAGCTAAGCACTCTGCAAGCTCCCCATCTCATTTTGTCACAGCAACCCACTCATGCCCATGAATGTGTTAAAACACATAGTCTTTAGGTGGTTCTTTTGAGCAGTTTTGAAAAAAATGGGATACCTTGAAAATACTGAGCTTTTGCCACTCTTAATATCCAAAACATGGGGGAAACTTCTTCGTTGTGTGGATAAGTTTAAAGACTTTATGAAACCTATACACAGGTTGAGTACATGTATATATATACACACATGAGTTTACCACCTTAGTAATTAATTGCATACCCATTTTTCCTTGGGAAACCGACAATAAAGTAGCCATCAAAGCCTTTGCCATTCTGCACTAGGAAGGCATAGCTCTGAGCTCTGCTTTGGTCAACAACTGAATAAAGTGCACAAAATGTGTCCCCTTTAAACTCCCATTTAATTTCGTTTTTCTTGTCTGCCCCTTCTTCAGCTGAAGGGTCATCCAGGGCTATCTCCATGTAAAAATTTATTTTGGGAAATGTGTCCCAGATCCCTGCACATGGTCCATGTCATAGACAGTATGACCGTGTCCCACTCCTGCATTTTTGATCATGGCCATGATTTGTGGCTGGACCAAATGATCTGAAATGTCTTTTCCAACCTAAATGATTCTATGATTCTACTATTCCATGATTTCTGATCACCAGTGCTTCTTTACATTACAAACCTGTTCCTAGCCCGTTTCACACTTCCAGCCTTTACATTCTTGATGGTTTTTTTCTTTATGGAATTTACACTTCTCTCAGAAAATCCCAGCCAAGCAGTCATCTTGGTTTTCAAATAGCCAGGGTCTTGTGCCTGTAAAATCCTCCCAGACCTGCAGCCAGAGCACTTTATCCTTGTCCCCACACTGTGAGATAACAAAGCCAGCAGTAATATTTAAAGCTCTGGCCATAGTTATACATTGTATGACAAAGCACACAAAGCCTTCTTACCCCAAATACCTTCCTGATGTCTTTAACACCAGAGTAATGTTAATTGCATAAAAGGAGGAAACTCCTTTAGCACAAAGATCCCCCAACACCTTTTCCCCTTGTATTAGGAGGGTGATGCATGTATTAACTCCTGGGGTCACCCTTCTGCCCCAGTGTGAGACATTCACTGGCCCACCATGTGGGATTGTCTCTAGTGAAGGGTCTTTTTATCCTGTAACCCTTTGCCCACAAGATGCTTGAAGTGATGTAAAATTCATTTGCCTTTCATAATTAGCACCTGGGTGTAACAGTTTGTCCTGCTATGCTGACTTGTGAGCCAAGACCCCAGAAGTAAAAGCCTCACCAGCCCTGTTATTACCATCCTGCCTGCTGCTCCTCTGCCCTAAAATGATTGTGGTCTGGAAAGAAAAGCTCTGCAACACCTCAATGGTTATAATGACCCACAGAGCCCCCTTGGTTGACTCCCTGGTGGGGTCCACGCCTCCTTTCCTGGTATCCGCTGATGTGTTGGTGCTTCTGTGTTTGTGTGTGTGTGTTTACAGGGCAAACCTGCCTTTTACCTTTATTTAGTCACTTTAAATTCCCATTAAAAGTTCACTAGTCATCCATCCCATTAGCTGTTAGTAAAAGATGTTTTGTCTACATCATACCTGTGCTTTTACAGATATATATGATTTAACTACAGGCCAGTCAGCCTCACCTCTGTGCCTGGTAAGATCATGGAGCAGATTCTCCTGGATACTATGGATAAAGGAGGAACAACTGATATCATCTACCTGGACTTGTGTAAGGCATTTTACAATATCCCTCTAAATTGGAGAGAAATTGATTCGACAGACGGACCACTTGGTGGGTATGGAGTTGGCAGGATGGTTGCACTCACAGAGCTCTGGTCAACTTATCAATGTCCAAATCAAGTCCGGTGACGAGTGTCATTCCTCAGAGTTCGGAATTAGGTCCAGCATTATTTAAATCTTTATCAGAGACATGGACAGCAGGAGTAAGTGTACCCTCAACAAGTTTCCTGACAACATCTAGCAGTGTGGGACAGTTGATACACTTGAGGGACAAGATCACAGAGGGACCCAGACAGGCTTGAGAGGTGGGCGGGCCCGTGTCAACCACATGTCATTCAATAAAGCCAAGTACAAGGTCCTGCTACATGCTGGGGGATGAAGGGCTTGAGAGCAGCCCTGAGGAGAAGGACTTGTGGATATTGGTGGATTGTTGTAGTTTTGCATGGCTGGGTTCTGGTGGAGAAGGGGGCTACAGGGGTGGCTTCTGCAAGAAGCAGCCAGAAGCTCTCTGCAGCCCCAAGGGAGTAAACGCCAGCCGGCTCAAGGCTGAAGTTGTTGCTGACCAAGGCTGAGCCCATCAGTGATGCTCACAGCGCTTCTGGGAATTGCATCAAAGAAGAAGAAAAAAACCCTTGCAGCTGCTTTTTGCCTCCAGAGAAGGGAGTGAGAAGATGTAAGAAACTGTGCTGACACCAAGGCCAGGGAAGAGGTGGGGTGAGGGGGAAGGAGGCACCCCAGGTTCTGGAGAGAAAGATGACCCTGCAGCCCATGGAGAAACCCATGGTGGAGCGGGTGTCCCCCCACAGCCCATGGAAAAGGCCAAGACTCCACCTGCAGCCCATGGAGAGGCCCCACACTGGAGCAGGTGGAGACATACAGGAGATGCTGTGACCTGCATTGGAGCAAGTCCCTGCCAGCACTTGCAGCCCATGGAGAGAGACAGAGACACAGAGATGAGTGAGAGAGATATATCCACACAGGAACAGGTTTGCTGGGGGTCTTGTGACTCCATGGAGAACCAGACTGGAGCAGTCTGGGCCTGAGAGACATTCTGTGATTGATGACTGCACCCCATAGCAGTGACTCACGCTGGGGCAGCTGGTGAAGAGCTGAAGCCCTGTGGGAAAGGACTCACATTGGATAAGTTCATGGAGGACTGTCTCCTGTGGATGGGACCCCACACTGGAGCAGGGGCAGAGTGTGAGGAATGCCCCTCCCAGCTAAGAAGGAAAACAGCTCTTGAGGAACTGACCAAAACCCCTGTTCCCCCTTCCCTGTCCCTCCCTGTGCCACAGGAAGAAGGGACTGAAATCATGACTAAAGTGAAGTCTGCTAATGGAGGGGTGAGGGGAGCTGCTTAAAGACCTGCTTGCACTTCTCATGAGCCAACTCTGGTGTCACTGGGTGTGTGGTGCAGTGTAATAAATGAGTTTTCTTTCCTTTCTTCTGTGTTGAGTCTGTTTTGCCCGTGACGCTGATTGCAGAATGATCTCTCCCTGTCTTTATCTTGACTCCTAAGCCTCTCAATATGTATTTTCTCCCCTGTCCAGCTGAAAAGGGGAGTGACAGAGCAACTTTGGTGGGCACCTGGCCTCCAGCCAGGGCCAAACCGCCACAGGAATGAAGAGCTGGACATGACACAGTAATGAATACTCACAGCCCAGAAAGCCAACCGTATCACAGAATCACAGAATGGAAAAGACCTTTAAGATCATCGATATTTTGAGTATCTCATCTACCTTTTTTTTTAAACACATCCAGGGATGGTGACTAAATGCCCTCCCTGGGCAGCCTGTTCCAGGCCCTGACAACTCTTTCAGTGAAAAATCTTTTCCTAACATCTAATCTGACCCTGGCACAGCTTTGTGCCATTTCCTGTTCTATCTCCTGTCACGTGGCTGAAGAGACCATCGCCCACCTCTCTACAACCTCCTTTCAGGTAATTGTAGGCAGCAATAAGGTCTCCCCTCAGCCTCCTCTTCAAAAGGCTAAACACCTCCAGCTCTCTCAACTGCTCCTCATATGATTTGTCCTTCAATCCTGGACAGCACCCAGTGTGACCAGCAGGGCAAGGGAGGTGATTCTGCCCTTCCACTGCAATCTGGTGAGACCCCACCTGCAGTACTGTGTCCAGCTCTGGGGTCCCCAGTACAAGAATGGCATGGAGCTGTTGGTTTAACTCCAAAGGAGGGTTATGAGGATGATCAGAGGGCTGGAGCACCTCTCCTATGAATACAAGCAAAGACAGTTCAGTTTTGTTCAGACTGAAGAAGAAAAGGCTCCAGAGAGACCTTACAGCAACCTTCCAGTACCTGAAGAGGCCTACAGGAAAGCTGGAGAGGGGCTGTTTACAAGGGCATGGAGTGACAGGACAAGGGGTAATGGCCTTAAACTAAAAGAGGGGAGAATTAGATTAGACATTAGGAAGAAATTCTTCCCTGTGAGAGTGGTGAGGCCCTGGCACAGGTTGCCCAGAGAAGCTGTGGCTGCCCCCTGCCTGGCAGTGTTCAAAGCCAGGCTGGATGGGGCTCTGGGCAACCTGGGCTAGTGAAGGGCAACTGAGAGTCAGAGACTGATCAAGACAATTAACACCCCCATGGCAGGAGGGTTGTCACTAGATGAACTTTAAGGTGCCTTCCAAGAATGTTTCTATGATTCTGTGATATTAGAGGGACCATTCTAAGCCTTATCTGGAGCTCTTGACATTGCAAGACTTATTCTGAAATGTCCCCTTGAAACTCTTGCTGGCTGACCTTAACCAAGGAATGGATTCACAGATTCACACAATGGTCAGGGCTGGAAGGGACCTCTGGAGATCATCTAGCCCAACACCCCTGCTAAAGCAGGATCACCTAGACCAGGTTGCACAGGATCATGTCCATGCTGGTTTTGAATATCTGCACAGAAATAAGTCAATGACACTTCCAGGCAGCCTGTTCCTGTGGTCTTCTACCTTTGGATTAAGGAAGTTTTTCCTCATGTTCAGAAAAAACTGACTGTGTTCCAGTCTGTGCCTGTTGCCCCTTGTCCTGTCACTGGGTATTACTGAGAAGAGTCAACCACATTCCTCTACACATCTGCCCTTTAGATACCTAAAATATTGATCAGATCCCCTCTCAGACTTGTCTACTTCAGGCAGAATGACCCCAGCTCTCTCAACCTTTCCTTGTAAGAGAGATGCTCCAGTCACCTCACCATCTGTGTAGCCCTCCGCTGGACTCTCTCCAGTAGTTCCCTGTCCTTCTTGAACTGGGGAGCCCAGAACTGGACACAACAGTCCAGGTGGGGCCTCACCAGGGCAGAGCAGAGGGGGAGGAGAACCTCCCTTGACCTGCTGGTCACACTGCTCTTACTACACCACAGGTACCATTTGCCTTCTTGGCCATGAGGGCACACTGCTGGCTCATGGAGAGTTGCCTGTCCACCACAGAATCACAGAATCACAGAATTATCAAGGTTGGAAAAGACCTAGAAGATCATCCAGTCCAACCATTCACCTATTACTACTAGCTCCCACTAAACCATATCCCTCAATACAACATCCAGTCTTTCCTTGAACACCCCCAGGGTTGGTGACTCCACCACCTCCCTGGGCAGTGCATTCCAGTGCCTGACTACCCTTTCCGAGAAGTAGTATTTCCTAATGTCCAGCCTGAATCTCCCCTGGCGCAGCTTGATACCATTCCCTCTAGTTCTGTCACTGCCTACACGGGAGAAGAGGCCGATTCCCAGCTCACTACAACCTCCCTTCAGGAAGTTATAGAGAGCTATAAGGTCTCCCCTGAGCCTCCTCTTCTCCAGGCTGAACAATCCCAGCTCCCTCAGACGCTCCTCGTAAGGCCTGTGTTCCAGACCCCTCACCAGCTTAGTAGCCCTCCTCTGAACGCGTTCCAGGGCCTCAATGTCTTTCCTGTAGTGAGGGGCCCAAAACTGAACACAGTACTCGAGATGCGGCCTCACAAGTGCTGAGTACAGGGGGACAATTACCTCCCTGCTCCTACTAGTAACACTATTTTTGATGCAAGCCAGGATGCCGTTGGCCTTCTTGGCCACCCGCGCACACTGTCGGCTCATGTTCAGCCATGCATCAATCAGTACCCCCAGGTCCATTTCCTCCACACAGTCCTCCAGCCACTCCACCCCAAGCCTATAGCGCTGCCTGGGGTTGTTGTGGCCAAAGTGCAGGACTCGGCATTTGCTCTTGTTGAACCTCATGCCATTGGCTTCAGCCCAGCTCTCCAGCCTTTGCAGATCCCTCTGTAGGGCCTCGCTACCCCCAGGCAGATCCACACTCCCAGCCAGTTTAGTGTCATCTGCAAACTTACTGAGGGTGCACTCAATGCCCTCATCTAGGTCATCAATAAAGATATTGAAGAGGACAGGCCCCAGCACTGACCCCTGGGGAACACCACTCGTGACCGGTCGCCAGCTGGATTTAACTCCATTTACTACCACTCTCTGAGCCCGGCCCTCCAGCCAGCTCCTTACCCAGCCGAGGGTGTACCCATCCAAGCCACGGGCTGCCAGCTTCTGCAGGAGAATACTGTGGGAGACAGTGTCAAAGGCTTTGCTGAAGTCTAGGTAGACCACATCAACAGCCTTTCCCTCATCCAGCAGATGGGTCACTAGATCATAGAAGGAGATCAGGTTGGTCAAACAGGACCTGCCCTTCATGAACCCATGCTGGCTAGGCCTGATCCCCCGGCCATCCCGCACATACCGCATGATCTCCCTCAAGACTATCTGTTCCATAACCTTCCCTGGAACCGAGGTCAGGCTAACAGGCCTGTAGTTCCCCGGATCCTCCTTACAACCTTTCTTGTAAATGGGAGTCACATTGGCGAGCCTCCAGTCTTCTGGGACCTCACCAGTCAACAAGGAGAGCTGATAGATAATGGAAAGCGGCTCGGCTACCACCTCTGCCAGTTCCCTCAGCACTCTCGGGTGGATCTCATCCGGCCCCATGGACTTGTGGCAGTCCAGTTGGAGTAGGAAGTCTCTGACCGTTTCTTCCAGAATCACAGGGGAGTTAGCATGCTCCCCAGCCGAGACTACCAGGTCAGAGAGAGGGGTACCCTGAGGATCTGTCTGACCTTTAAAGACAGACGTAAAGAAGGCATTCAGAACCTCCGCCTTTTCCTTATCCTCAGTGATCACATTCCCAGCCTCATCCAGTAAAGAGTGGATATTCTCCTTTGTCCTCCTCTTACTGTTAATGTACTTATAAAAGAGTTTGTTATTCCTTTTCACCCCAGCGGCCAGGTTAAATTCAAGCTGGGCTTTTGCCTTTCTGATTTCACCTCTACACATCCTGACAACTTCCTTGAATGCATTCTCAGTTACCCGTCCCTCCTTCCACAGGCGGTAGATTCTCTTTTTCTCCCAGAGCCTCAAGAGTAACTCCCTATTCATCCACGCCGGTCTTCTTCCCCGCCGGCTCATTTTGCGGCTCAGGGGGACCGCCTGCTCCTGCGCCCTTAAGACTTCCTTCTTGAGCCAGATCCAGATGTGGATGTGACCCTTGGAATAGCTGAGTGAGGAGGAGATATTGGAAGAATTGAAGGAGTAGGACATATGTGTGCAGGTGAAAGTTCTGGTGGAGTTTCTTATTAACAACTGCACGGAAGTGTTTGAAAGAACACTTGCCTTCCAAATCCCTCAGCTGAGGAGTCACCAGTGCCCATAGGCAGCTACAAACAGTACGGAGATAGACAGAGGACCATCACGGACTGGAGCTGCTGGTTCTTCTTCCTTAATGTGTTACTGCATCTGTGAAAAGCCAAACACCTTTCTGAGTGCTCAAGATGCTATGGCAATGCTTTCCTACTGGAAGACATGCCAAAAGTTTTGTGGCAAAATTCACAAAATAAAATCTCACAGCAGATGTTAGCCATCTGCTCTCCACATGCCCATCAAGCACAGGCTTCAAGACTGATGCTTTAAGTTCAGGGACATTACTGGTGGGGCTGAAAACAAAATGTTACTCACTCAAGCCAGCTCTCCCCACAGCCTGTATTTTGCCATGGCCTCTCAGGACAAATGTGCAATGAAGAGAAATGCTTTTCAGTAACATCTGGTAGCGGTAATGCTGTCAGTGTCCTGTTCCACACTTGTGTTATCACAGTTACCTCTCTCCAGAACTGTTTACACTTCAAGGTGGGCTGAAACCTGATGGTCTAGACTCTGACTTCGGAAACATGCTGAGGTGTCATTTTCCAAAGCATTTCCAATTAGTGCAGCAGACATCCTAGAAGATAATTGGTATAGGGTTTAAAGAGGGTTTTACTTCCAGTTTTATTCCTTCTGAGAAGTCACTTTACTGCACATGTTTCTGCTCTCCAGAGCTGTGTTTACAAGAGTGTAATGACCACAAAACAGAGGCAGATAGAGCGTCCAACAGATGCATTTCTCCATAGACCATCCTCTCTGCTCTTACTCCTCCTCAGCTCAGGGGCAGATGAGGTCACAGAAATGGAAAAAGTGCAGGTATGTCAAGTCCACAAACACTGCAGTGAAGTGTGTCATGCATGAAGGAGTGTCCTGATGCAAAACAGGTAAAACTAGGGTCTGGCTAACTGCTCTGCCTCTTCCTGGCAGACCCCAACCCAGCTGAAGGGATTTGATGGGAAGCCATAAAGACAGTGGGGGCTGGAGATGAGCATGCCCAGTCACTAGGCAAGAATATTGGGCTGAAGCTACACCAAGCCCATTGTACTCTTAAAGTTCATTTTATTGGTTGTCTGTTTTTTATACTTCATGCACACAAATTGCTATTATAGTTTTGCTATTTTATTATATGGTTTCGCTCCTAACATCTGCTTACCTTGTTAGGAGAAATCACAGCAAAAGCAATAGGCGGGACTTACAGGTGGGCAAGTCAGAATGTTCTTCTGAGACCAAAGGAAAGAGAAGGAACAGGAACAGAGACATTCTGCTCTTCCCTCACCCCCATCTGCTTTGCATTCCTACATGCAACAGCATCCATGATTTCCAGAAGCTAAGGCTCCTCTGCAGCAGGAGACTAAAACCCAGTGCCTTTTTTGCCGGGTGCCTACATGTTCTTGCTACTGTTGAGGTAGGCAGTAGCTCTGCACCCTTGCTGCAAAACATGCATGCAGGCCACAGCACTCACCGTATCAGCAGCCACCTTGCACAGTCTCCACAGTATTTGCTTGTCTCCCTTGGTCAGGGACTTCATGTTCTGTGGACCTACCAAGGGGCTGAGAGCAGGCAGAGAGACACTTAGGCCAGGCACACGTCAAACCCTGTGGTCTGCCAGAGATGCCAAACCAAGGCAGAGCACACTGCCACTGTGCTGGGATGGAGCTTGACAATACCCTTCTGCAGGGACATGTTTTGCGGGCAGTCTGAGCTAAGTACTGATGGCTGGAAGGCCAGCACCATCTCCCACCCATCTGAGATGGGCAGAAGTAGAAGTAGGGCTTTCTCTTATGGAAGATCTCTGTTTCAGCCAGGAAAACTGCTCACGCAGCCACACCAGCTATCATCCAGCTTGCACTCAGACACTAACTGTGTGTTTGGCTCCAATGCTCTCAAAGCCCGGGAGCTCTAGATTTCTCCTGCTCTACTTCAGAGTGCAGTAGGTATGTATATACAGGGATTATTTCCTTCTGGGTGGGGGACTTGCCAAGGAAGGGGAGAAGTTTGTTCTTGTGATAATTTCTGTAAATCTCGACCTCCCAAGCCCGGGCAAAGACAGCTTTTGATAGACATTCTTCTGCAAGCTTCCCCTTCTTCTTCAGATTGCACCTTTTGCCCTTTAAAGTTGTTTTCTTTCCTATGGTTCTTTAAACTACCTTTATAGAGATACAGTATTATGAATGTATCCTTTGATTACTCAGTTTAGATTAACATGTATCAGTTGTGGGGGCTTTTCTGTACTGCTTTTTAACGTATGGAAGCAAAATTTCTTACAACAAAGGACTGGGGAACAAAGTTGGCACTTTGGAAGTAATTTCCTAATTACAGATTAACTTGAATAGCCAAGCATTTTTTTTCCATGTCAGTAAAAGAAAAAAAAAAGAATTTATTACTGCCTTTGAGCAAGAGACTGTGGCACTTAGCTATGACACACTCTTGATCTTAGGTATCAGCTGTCTTGATCTCCAAATTAAGAAAGTAAACCACACTTCAAGAATGTCTGAAGTAAACAAATGAGCCTGTCATCTAGCAATATATGAGACCTGGCGTGATGTATCACATAGTCCTGAGAGAAATGCAGATGCCAAGTCACCCTCCATGATATTTGAAAAGTCATGGCAGTCAGGTGAAGTCCCTGAAGGGGGACTGCTAAAAGGGGGACCTTGCATGCATTTTTATAAACGTTAGAAAGAAGGACCCTATCCTGTCATACTCACCTCTGTATCTGGGAAATCATGGAACAGATCATCATAGAAGCTATGCTATTGTGCATGGAGGGCAGGGAGGTGATTCCAGACAGGCAGTAAAGCTTCACCATGGCAAGTCTTGCTTGTCTGGTGATGTGGGTAGTGTATCGAGGCCTTTGACACGGTCCTCTCACTATCCTTCTCTCTAAATGGGAGAGATATGGATCTGATGGATGGACTCTTTGGTCAATAAGGAATTGGATGAATGGCCATGTTCATAGGGTAGTGGTCACCAGCTCAGTGTCAGGATGGAGACCAGTGATGAGTGGTTTCCATCAGAGGTCTATAATGAGACAAGCACTATCTAATATCTTCTTCAATGACAACTTATCCCCAGTACTGAATCAATCCTTGTGGTCAGAAGTATTTTTTTCTTTAACTATACCTTCAAGAGTGGATTAAACACTACTGTTCCATACTGAAAACTCTTAGACATCTTTTTATATCTGGTCTCTTGTGACTGTAAACCAGATTTAAATTTACCTAATACTCCCATGTAGAAAAGTTATCAAGGCTCCACTAACAAAGATAACAAAAACCTGTGTAGATAAGCATTAATACAGACCTGATAAAATATGGTTATATTTGTGTGCAAAGCACTTCTTTGTTCACTGAGAAACCCATAGCATTAAACAGAAAATGGTGATCATACTTGAGGGTTCTTGGAGAAGAACTACTGTGCAGTAAGAACAGCACATGCTACATCAGTATATGCTGTCATGGTTTTGGCTAGAATAGAGTTAATTTTCTTTCTAGCAGCTGGTGTAATGCTGTGTTTGGGAGTCAGGATGAGAGCAGTGCTGATAACACAGGGGTGTTTTAGTTACTGCCAAGCAGTCAGGGGCTTTTCAGCTGCTCACAGTGCCCTACTAATGAGAAGGTGACTGGCACCCAGGGAGTTGGGAGGGGACACAGCCAGCCAGGACCAGTGACCCAGACTGGCCACAGGAGCTATTCCATGCCTCCATGGAATGGAGGAGGATTGCATGGGGAGGATTGCATGGCTTCAGGACACACAGTTTGGGGACACTGGCTTTGGGACAGCTCTGAGCTGTATGGCCTGAGTTGTGCAGTTCAGTGAGAAACTACATCACCTGTCATCAGTTTTGTGTATTTTGCTATGAAGTCCTGTTACTGTTATTTCTCTCTCTCTGCTGTCCAGGAACCTGTCCTTAGCCCAACCCACAGGGTTTGCTTTTTGGTTTTCTTTTCCTTCCTTCCCCCTTCCCCCCAATCCCTCCCACTCTGATGGGGTGGCTGCTTGGTGCTCAGCTCCAGCCTACGGTGAAACCCTGACAGCTTCCAAAATATGCAGTTCTCTGTTAGAGCAGTTCAGAAGTTTCTGTAGAGAACTGTTTACCAACGATATGAAATTCTGATTTTCTGTATGAAGTAATCCAAAAAGAGGTCTTTACTGACAGTTTAGAGGCTAGCAGTCCTCTTCATTTTTTAAATAAGAATTGATCCGGTGGCAGTTGCATTAATTGGGCTTTTATTCAGATACTAGTGCTGAGCCCTAGGCAAACTGTATTTGTTCTGCTGTGGTTCAACTTATTTAATTGCTATTGCACTGTTCCTTGTGCAATTTACAGAGTGATGGAGATTTGAAAGAACACTGAGGACTTCCTGCCTTCTGTGAAAACTCTTCTTTGAGAAACTTCCATGTTTCCTGGAAAAGCACCAGTAGTTCCAAATAGTGGGGTAACTGTTGTTCAGATTGAAGTTTTCTAATAGTGTTTGTGTAAATGAACAGGTGAGGTACATATAGCTGTACTAATTCCTGCTTTTCTGTCTGGGCAATTGCCAGCTGCTGGAAGAACACGTGTGAGCCCGCTGTCATGTCAGGTCTGGGGCAGGGGAAGGTGCACTGCACGGTCAATGAGATTCTGGGGTTACGGGGAATTATCTGGTGCAGGGTTTGGCTTCTGCACACCATGAACACAAGAGGGTGCTGGGTACTCTGTGGAGACTTTTGCTTTCAGAAATAACTTTCTCTGGGCTTTGGAATGGAAAACTTAGAGGGAAATATGCCGCCCTGAAGAGCTGCACATCAGGAACTGAAAAGACATGGAACACACAGTTACTCAAAATAAACCTCCTTAACAATACTGAATGTGTAGGTCTTACCTCTATACTGCTGGCATATTTCTTCATCCTTCCTTTATCCTGTCTAAAGTCAAATAAGAAGCTGGGGGGCACACAAGAAACTGATGGAGGGTGGCGGGGGGTGTGGGGGCGCGGGGAAGGGATGGGGAATGACACAGACAGGATGCACACACAACCAGGACAGTTGATACAAACTGACCAAAGGGATATTCCATACCATAGGACATCATGATCTGTATTTAACTCAGGGAGTTGGCCAGGAGGTGTCTCAGCTTGGGACCTGGTTGAGTATTGGTTTCAGGTGGTGAAAAATTGTGCTGTGCAGCATTTGGTTTGTATATTCTTTTATCATCATCATCATGTTCCTTTTCTGTCCCATTAAACTGTCTTTATCTCAACTTTGTTTTTTCTTTTAATTTCTGTCCCCTATCCCTCTAGGAGGGGAGTGAGTTAACATCTCTGTTGTTTTTTAGCTCCCTGCTGGGTTAAACTATGACAGTCCTTTTGGCACTCAACATAGGGCACAAAGGGCTGAGATAACACCCACTCTGAACACAGTGTATTGAGAACGGAAAGAAAATAATCTAAATCCTTCTGGAAGTCAGTTTTGGTAGAAAACAAAGTAAAAAGTCAAGCCATCCAGGTTTTAGGAATAAAATGGCAAGGTGGACACCATCAGATCCCAATAGGTTTGATTTACAAAAGAGTTGTGTCTCCACCAACTAGCTAAAAGGAAGCAGAGGCTTTTTTAGGCATTGTGGGATTTTTGGAGGATGCATATGCCAAATTACAGTCTGATTGTGGCCCTTCTCTACCAGGTGACATGGAAGAATGGTTTCAAATGGGGCCCTGAGAAATGTGGGCTGCTAAAGTCTATGCTGAGAGTAATGGGTGGTGGGACCTTTAACCATTAGGACACACATTAGGAAAGGCCACCTGCTTAGTTAACACTGGGGGATCTACCAGTTGAGCCAGCCAACCTTGCCCAGTCAAACTTTTTACATGCTGCAGGAGGAGATAATGTCCCTGTGATACACATGAAGAATACATTGTGGAGGACAGTTGGGTTACTCTTGCTTGAGGCAGAAGCAAACCCCATCTGTGGTTTGCTTGTGCTCAGGGACCGGGTGTTGCCTAAGGGTGATGTGGAAGGATTGAACAGTCCAGTGTGGATCCCAGGGGGATTTGATTTTGAGTGAGAATAGCCAATGGTTTTAATTGGATGATGTTTATTGTTTTATTATAATGTGTTATCATTATTGTGATTGCTACATGCCATAGTAATGTTATTGCAGTGATAATTATCCAGTTTAATGAAGAATTAACTTGGTTGAAAGTCTGAATAAAGCCCAGAAGCAATGAAACCAGAACTGGTTTTAGCAGTCTGCACCTAGCAATTTCTTTGAGACCAATATCTCAGTCTGTAGAGCATGAAGATGAACTGCATCAGATGCATCAGCTACAAGTTCCGGATGCAACATGTAGCAGTCCACCATCACACACCATCTTTCCTGCCTTGAAAGACTGTTTACAACAGGGGGACCTCAGTCATGGACTAGAGGAACTCAATGGACATTTGGTGGACATTTATGAACATTTTACAGACATTTCACAACGTGGTTCATTAATTAAGGGAATTACATCCTGTGTGTCGATATATCAAAAGAGAAGAAAAATTGCAAAGCAAAGTGTGGGACCTGGGTATGTCACAGATCCTTGTGATGGTTTAACCCTGCCTGGAGGTCACACTGTGACTCCCTTCCTACAGCTCTTCACCAACTGCCCCAGCGGGGGTTCCTTCCATGGCATGCAGACCCTCAGACACAGACTGCTCCAGCCTGGTCCCCATCCCCAGAGACACAAATTCCCCCATCACACCTGCTCTAACATGAGCCTCTGTCTCCACAGACTGCAGATCCTGTCAGGAGCTTGCTCCAATGTGGGCTTTCCACCAAGTCACAGCATTCTTCATGCGTCTGGGGTCCACCAAGGGCTGCAGGTAGGATATCTACTCCCACCATCTTCCATGGGCTGGAGGGGGACAACCTGTTCCACCATGGTCTTCTCCATGGGCTGCAGGGGAACCTCTTCTCTGGCACCTGGAGTGCCTCCTTCTTCGCTGACCTTGGTGTGATGGTTTCTTACATCTTCTCACTTCCTTCTCTGGTGGCAAAAAGCAGACATCTGTGGTTTTTTCTTCTCTTAAATATGTTACCTCAGAGGTGCCATGACCATCACTGATGGGCTCAGCCTTGGTCAGCAATGGGTCTGGCCTTGAGTCCAGCTGGTACTTACACTGTTGGGTCTAGCAGAAGCTTCTAGCTGCTTCCTGCAGAAGCCACCCCTGCAGCCCCCTCCCATCTTTCACCAGTACCCCACCATACAAAACCACAACAATGGTGTAGAATAAGAGGTGGATATGATCCTGATTTAGCAGTGATAATTTTTCTCCTAGCAACTGGTGTAGAGCTGTTTTGGGTTTAGGATGAGAATAATGTTGATAACACACCAATAGTTTTAATTGTCATCAAGCAGTCAAGGACTTCTAAGGTTCTCAGACTGCCCTGCAAGGAGAGGATGTGGGTAACCCAAGAAGCTGGGAGGGGATACAGACAGAGCAGGTGACCCAACTGGCCAAAGGAATATTCTGCACCATAGGAAATTATGTCAGGGCAGCCAAATCTTTGTCATTTACTGGAAAAAGGTCAGAATCAAACAATGTTTGAGAAACAGTTTTCAATGCCGTGCTTCATTTAAGGAACATTTCTTCTTTGACTTGTGCAGTAGGTCTGTGTGTGCTGTAAGAGAACAGTTCTAATATCCAACCAGAACAGAAGTTTTGCAGTTGATCTGGATGGTTTACCTTTGTCTTCCAATGTTGACAGCTATTCTTCATATGAGTCAACAGACTGAAACAAGCAGTTTGTTTTCACTTGTGCCATGATGACAAAAGTATGAAAGAAGCCTTTGTTCTTGCCTCACTGCATGTCTCAGTTGTGGTAGCAACTGCCAGGTAGCAGCGGAGGGTAAAATCAGTGCTGTATACAGCATGTAGTCACGTAAAATTAGACAGAGGATCTAAGTGCCTAACCCAGTGTTGTGGTTTTGCCCCATTTGGGACCTGAGCACCACAATGCTGCTCTCTCTGGAGGGGCGGGGGGTGGGGGAGTGGGGGGCGGGTGGAGGGAGTGGGGAAGGATAAGGAAAAGAAAACAAAGGATACAACCCATGGGCTGGGCTAAGGACAGGTTACCGGGACAGCAGAAATAACAATAATAGGACTTCATAGCAAAATGCACAAAACTTCCTGGGGTGCCCTCCACCTTCCCATTAGCAGGGCACTGTGAGAAGCTGAAAAGTCCTCAACTGCTTGGCAGTAACTAAAACATCCATTTGTTGTTACCATTGCTCTCATGCTAACACCCAAACATTACACCAGCTACTAGAAAGTAAATTAACTCTATCCTAGCCAAAACTGGGACACCCAGCCCAGAGGATTATGGTATCACTGGAGATACAAAGTCTCTGCTTTTCCTCTTCCACTTATTTCTGAAGAGACTTTGTGTTCCTAGTTTTCAATTAGTAGCTCTTTTTGCCACCCTCAATGTTACTTTTTCATTTTGGACAACCTTTCTGCTATATTTACAGTTTATTTCAATGATCACAGTAGCTGAACTTGCCAACTGCTATGGAATGTTGCTGACTAATGAAGGTCACTCACTGGCCTGCCTGGTGTACTGCTTTATGTGCTGCATTTCATAGCTTCGTCTTGGATGAATTCACTTCTCTGGCAACACAAAAATGCTTTCAAGTTCACTCTATTGCTGTGTGAAAAGGGGAGCAGAACATACAAGTACTAGTAACAAAGAATATCTGTCAGGGTTACAAGTGAGGCACAATACCTGGACATTTTTAAGCACCGCCTTTCATTAAAAGAGAAGTTATAAAACAGACCTTGTGAACAGCAAACTTAATTCCACAGCTGTATGTTCATCCTAATCAAGGATGGAACAGTAGTTACACTGACAACACCAAGGTCAGAATCTCACCCAAATCTCAGGATCTCATGCTGTTGCCTTCCCCTTGCTCATAATTCTGCCCAGTCTTGTATTTGGCCAAAAAAAAAAAAAAAAAAAGAGAGAGAGATACAGATCTTTTTCTTTGTTCTTGTTTATCATTCTTCTGAATATATCAGACCACCTTTAGCATAAACTTTAAATCCACACATACACAGAACAAACAAACCAGTTATCCTTTACCTGAAGTGCACACATTGAGAATGTTTCTTATGATAACATATCTTTTGATTTCTTATTAACATATCTTAAGATTCTTATTATTTACATACCTATAGTGTAGTAGACATGCTGTTTCTACAGCATAGTTGTTTCCTACAAGAAATAGTAAGATTTTGCCATAATTCATCTCTCTTCACAAAATATGCTGACTTCTAGGTAGTTTGTTGAGGGTAAGGCTCAGTATTGCTTAGGATCTACAGGTCTGTTACTGAAACATTGGATTATGTAAAGTTGGAGCAAAACCAAAAAGTTTCAGGGCAGCCCAAGTGCAATTCAGAAATTAAGAATTAAAAACTTTTAAGAATTTTAACTTTTTGGCCCAATCCAGCAAATCTCAAAAAAATACTGAATGCTTCACAAGATGTGAGTTTCAGTTTCCAATCCATTCTTACTTCTTACCCAGTTTAAAGCAGCAGACAACAGGGAATGCCTAGCATACTAAAATAAATACCCAAACAGTTGCCTCTTCTGAAAAAATCAGGGAATTTATAATACTATATAACGTCAGACTGTCATCAGAAGCATCATATACAATGCTGCTTTTTGTAATGAATGCGCTTCTTTCCATCTAGTTAACCGGTTAAGGCTTTAGTGAGTTCAGTCAATACCCACACCAAAACTTCTTCCTGAGCTGCTGCTGAAATGCTTTCTTTTCCAGAGCAAAGAGTAAAAGGAAACTATAGTCTGCCTGTCAGTACATACCCAAGTATGTTGTTTTACCTGGAACCATTTTTTTCACCATTCTGAAGTTAAAAGTTGGGAAACATTTGCATTATGACAGTGATGTGTTTAGGAGGACAGTCAGACAAGAATATTTGATTCATGCTTTTTGTTTTGTTTAATGCAACTCCAAATTTGAAAAGAAAAGCTCACCTGTCTATGTTTGGTCCGTTGCTAAACACTTGAGGATTCTCATGTAATTCTGTAGGGGTTTTTTCCTTTGAAATTTGAAGTCGCATTTTTCTGGAGGTTTGGGTTTGGCTGCGTTTTTGAGACCTATTCAAACACAGTTGGTTCATGGGGTGACACACAACAAACTGAAGGCTGAAGCAGTTTTGAGAAGAAAGGCGGCTGCCTACCCGCAACTGCAACACTATTCCGAGGGTCATTGCTCTAACATAATACAGACTATTCAGCAACTCAATCATTAACAGAGCTCAAAATCAAAGAGCTTCCATGAACCCTCTATGAAATATTAGTATGCAAATGTAAAATAACTTCTCTATAACAGAAAGGGGGTAAAGAGAACTATTTTCTTACAATATGTCGAGTTTTTAAAGACTTCTATCTGTGCCTAAATTGGGACAAAAAATACAGAAAGCATTCCAGTGTCACATGTTTAGTGAACTTAAGTTGAAAATAAAAATACAAATAGCTTTTGAAAATCTTGTGAGTTTAGAGAGGAGAGAAAGAGGAAACACTGTGAGTATATGTTACACCTAAAAATCGTGTCCAAAACTGTCTTAGGACTTGTGAACTATGTTTTTATTTTGCAAGTTCCAGAGTCTGTTATTTAGATGGCTACTCAAAAACTGGTCTTTCCTGGTACTGTATTTGCTGTTTATTAGGAACAAAACCTAAAAGGTATTAATTGCCTAGAAGCTCATCAGCAAGGAAGTACATCCCTTACAAATCCACAGTCACCAGCATACACGTAGTCATACCCTGGGTTAAGGCAGGAGTCAACAGCACTGTGCCGAGTTGTTACTGTGCTATTCTTCTAAGCAATGACTGTTGTGGAGCACACAGAAAAGGTGTTTTATAAATGGAAGAACATTTGGGTTTGATGAATGCTGGAAAAAAAAATCATTAGTTTTAAATTGAAAAAGTTTAAGCTTTTAAACGTTAACAAAACTACTGAAGAGATTACATTGTTTTCATGATAAAATACGAACATTAAATCATACTGGAAGTATTGAAGACAGAAGAATGTAATGTTAAGTTCAAAGTGTACACTGCCAGTTTATTAATGCCTTTTACAGTTAAGAAAATGTAGACTTCAAATAAGTATATTTTACCTGAAATTGAAAGGATTTCTGTAAAAAGTAAACCAACATGCGTCTAGACAGCAAGTCTGTGCTACTGGATAAGCAAACAAAACTTGCCTGAGAAAGTACTAAGTAGGAGCCATTCTGCTATTTTCAGAGTTAAGATGGTCCTGAGGCAATGAAAAAGAAATGTAGATCCAGTTCCATTGTTAGCATTCACAGCTATTGCAGCAGTGTGACTTGCTTAGGACTAGAACACTGCCAAACATGCTTTATACCTGTTTCCTTGAAAAAACGAACCAGGTACCCTGGCACGTTTCACTGACTACAACCCAAACATAGTATTGAGAAGTCAGTAATAAAGAGTTCTGAGTACTCCTTTAAGGTTTGAGAAAGACAAGTTGTTACTTTGCAGAAACAAGCATTTTACCTCCTCTGCTTGTGAGGTTCCAGGGAGAACACGGGTCCTACAGCAGTTATTTGAAGATTTAGTTGCCACTAAATAACCCAGATCATTATCTTTTTCCTATATAAAGCATCTCTTTAATTTATTCAAACAGGTTAGATAGCTTCCCACTAGTTTTTCCTTTCAGAAAACCAGGTAGGATTTATTCTATTATTAGAATACTAAAAAAAAAAAGTGCAGTAACATCATGCTAGACCCTCAGATAATGGGATGCTACTTGTTGCCAGAAAGCAAGAACTCGTTATCTTGCTACAAGAAAGATGACAGCTGCTCTGTGGACCCAGGGTAGGCTTGAGGGAGGAGGTAAGTCAAATTTTTAGCTGTGTCTGCATCCTGCGCTTTGAGAACAGTAGTAGTATGAGGTGTTTTGGCATTTAGACCATGTTGCTTATACACTGAATTAATTTCAGCATGGATTGGGACAGAGTTCTGTATGCTTGCAAGAATGATGGAGCTTTCCACAACCATACTTAGCGTGCTACACTACGTTTGTGATCATGGGTGCATTAGAATACTAAAATGAGAAGTTCATATATTACCTGCACGACTTCCCACTGCAGATGCGTAAGTGTAGAGACTAAATGAAAATTAATACTAACTAGGCAGCTGGAAGTGATAAGAATGTTAAACTTGTAATGCTTTTGTTTGGGTTTTGTTTTGTTTTTTTGACATGCAGGTCAAGTTCAGTACTTTAAGGACTGGAAGAATTGTGAGTATAAAAGGACTACTGCAAATGCATACAACCTGGAATTGAGTCCTGGTTCTTTACATGGGCTTTTTAAAAGTAGTAATATTACTCCTCCTGATCAGGAATCTATCTTTAGATTATCTAAGCAAAACTTTTTTTTTTTAAATGAAGAAACATCTTTTGTAGAATAAGTATATATAGCAATTTTATCATTCATGTAATTTACACTTTTGTTGAGGTTCCTTGTGCAGCAATTCTGAGTCCATCAAGATCAAGCTTTGCTGCTTTTTAAATTATTATTTAGTTATTGGAAATGGACCAGAGAAATACAGTTAAAACATTTATTTAGTGAGTGGTCTTTCATTTTTTGACTATCACTGTATTCTCATTGCTCAAAAGCCTTTATTAGATGGCTCTTAGCAGAAAGTACAAACATTAAAACTACATAGGGAAGGATTATATAATCAGAATTAGTGAAAAATATGTAAATGGCAATAATACTATGCAGGCTGCTAATTAACAGCTCAATGTCTATGCAAACATGTACAGGTCAGGCAGTGAGAAAAATTCAATCCTTGTGTCCCCTGACAGCATCCCCAAAGCCCCCCAGCCTCTTTATTACTGCATCTCTACACTAACCTCTTCAAAGATATTTACACTGTATGGTATTTGTGTAACAAAAAAATCTTTCCAATTCTGTCCATCCTTCAGTAGTTATATAACTAATAAACACTTGCTGCATCCACACAGAAGTGGGGGCTCAGAAATAGCATTTCAAGTTACATACAAAGTCTAAAGGTGTTCCAAACCCTCATTACAATGTAGACATTCCCTCTGCTGCACACAGACAGGAAAGGTGACAATATGTTGGCATAGCAGGTTTTTAGGTCAACAGCTATGCCAACATCTTGCCTCCCCTCCAGCTCTGCAAAAAGGAAGTTCTTGGAAAGGTGTAAAATCTTTTCCTGACATGTTTTTTTTGATCTGAAATAGAAAATTTATGTATAAGCTTCACAATGTATGTAAAACATCTGATCATCAATCTGACAGTAGAGTGTAAAGTCTTGTTTTTTAATTCTCAAGCTATAAGACTGGAAAAAAAATCAAACAACCACCCAACCCTGACAAAGTGACCAATTTTTAATTCTGTGCCTAGAACAGTTGTAAAACAGAGACAGTGTTTGCTTAACTAGCTTTCGTAAAACAATAATGTATTCAGGATTTTCCCTACTGACCCATCAACATAATTCAAGAGACAGTTGATCTAGGTACATATACTTTTATCTTAGTAGAAAAGTATCCTCAAGTGACTTTATTTTAAATACTCATTTTCTGGATTCGGTTAAATCTCTCTGTACTAGATTCACCTAAACAAAAAACCAATGCCAAAGGAGAAGATTTAAAAGACAAACATTTGTGGTAACCACAATGTATTAGCACCTCCATTCATACTCAGAAATCACACTGCCACCTTGTAATCTATTTCAAATTGCACAAATATTTGCAGAGCAATTTTGGAGGGCAGAAGATTTGCCAAGGAGACAATTTTTCAGGAAGAAAGTGCTAGTTGCTACAAAAGTGGGAGACAGTTTCATGCACACTTGTGCTGTTTAGACATTGGGTTTTTGTTGGTTTGAGGATTTTTAAATGTTTTTTAAAGCAAGAGGGGAGTGGAAGAGGGGAAGGAAGGTATTTGAATATATATGTGTTACTGTGTACCTGGTACTGTACAGCAGCCAAATCATCAAGTCTGAAGTGTAAGAGTTTAATGAGCTTAAGAACATTTGATAACTATATCTGGAACACATTAACTAGGTCTGTCATTTGCAACACCAAAGGTGTTACTCAACGATGCTGTCAACTGAAGGAATCATCCACTGCACCTGTAATTTTCACTTCCAAACTGTATTCAAACTCAAAGCCTTAATATTATACCAGTATGGGGGCACTTTTTTTACTTTTTTTTTTTTAGATTACTGGACTTTGGGAGATGAGAAGAAAAGCAAAGTTATTTACAGTGTATTGATGGTAACCAGAAGCCCCAGTAGCATAAAGTTCTGTAAGCAACCTCTGAACAAATTGTTTTCCAATAAATTCTTTGGCTGTCTCTACAAGTAGTGTCTCTCAGATGCTACTGCATTATCAATGATCAAATCACTTAAAAATGTACAACACAGAACTGTCCAAAAAGAGCAGTGATGGCAGATGGGCTCGATTTGCCATATTACATAAATAGAATATAAACCATTAGGGAACAAAGCACCTTAACACATTTCAAAATACCAGGAGAGCACCTTTTGTTGTCCTTGTTAACACTTGTGCCTTCAATTAACATTGCAATTAGCATGCAAGCTGTCGTTTTCTTACACAGCTGAATGTCTGTTTTCCCACCAATTATTCTCTTGTAAGAAAACAGTGCAGAGTTGAAGATGTCTGAATGACAGTACATTTTAAAGAGTCTCTTTGGAATTATTTTTAAAATCCAGTTTAAGGAAAAGCTATTAAACCTACCACTTGGAGATATTATCAGTGAATCCCATTTAATTTTTCGTTTTGGTTACTGCATCTCAGGTTGGGAAAGATTTAATTCTTCAAAATGGGAAGCAATTTTAAAGTATGCTAGTCTCATTAAATTGTGCATATACAGAAAAAAAACATGTTTGCATGCCTATTTTGTGTTTGCTAAGCCTTTCTGCCTTCAGAATTTAATTATAAATATACTTGGTTCAGCCACGTTAATATACAACTTTTCTTTACCATTACCTCATAGATCTCTGATAAATGAGTGTGGTAATGTTAAAACGTCTGCAATGTCTCTGCATCTGTTTAAGCTAACAACTTCTCAAAAGCTTTTTTGAATTGAGAACTGCCTATATTTGGGATCTGATTCTGCAGAATGTTTGCGTGTAAGTATACTCACATCAATAGAGAGCTTCTATACTCTGACGTGACATACAATAAACAAGAATTAAACTGAAGAGCAGCGTCAGCAGACAAAATCAGGGTGTGTTAACACTGATGTTCTCTGACCTGCCAGTCTCATGTCTCATACAACCCCTTCTGTCCCAACAAAGCCTGTTCTTTTGGAGGGCAGTGTATGAACTGCAGTTCAGTCTAGACTCAGGCCAGGGGAGGTATTATTTCAAAGCTGCGTGTCCCAGCCGTCCCACTAACCCAGCGGGTCTAGATTCGGCATTCTGTGCTACCCCAAAATCTGATCAGTTCAAACTACCAGCAAGGCTGAGCTTGCAGCAGTAAAGGGCTGCCTGTGGAGGTTAACAGGCTCTTTGAAAAATCCATCACTGAAACTGAAAGCAAAGCCTTGTAAAAGCTTGCAGAGCTACTGCAGGACAGGGCAATCCTGACATTCTGCTGACAAAGTACCCTTGCTGCCACAGCAAAGTTTACTGAAAAAAAAAAAAAAGGAAGCTGTAAATAATACAATTAATGCTTTTCATCGATTTCTCTGGAGACCCTACTAGTTAACAAGGCAAACAGGTTAACTACCTGGTGATACACCACATTTTACCAAAGGCACAAGGCAAGCCAGCTTTTGAAAGAACCATCTTCTGATGAGTAGAAAATTTAGTTGTGACTGATAAAAACAGGTAAGGTAAGGGAATGTAGACAGTGCTTTATTTTTAATGGCTTGCCATCCTCATCTGTTCTCTCTGCCAAGAAGTTCAGTAGCAGTACACAACTTATTGTGACTACAGACAGATAAAAATGAGAAGTGAAAAAATGTAGCAAACAAACTAGGTTTCATTTGATACGTTAAAGCCTCTCCCACTCAGACTGCTCTTCAGAGTTTCTAAACGTGCTGCAACAGGGGAGCAGGCAAGAGAGACTGCAGCAGTGGTTGAATCAGGTGAATAAAACTCAGCACCTTATAAAAGAAAAGCCATAGGTATAAAAGGATCCTGAAACAAAGGCAAAATTCTACATGAACATTGCAAGCTAAGCTTTTGGGAGGGGAGAAAGGGAGAACTAACCATTGTTTGTACTGATTCACTGGGAACCTTGTAGTAGAGAGAGCAAAGATGCCTTCCAACCCTCAGTATCACCTGCTTATTGTGTATAGACCTGCTCTGAGCAGGTTTAGACAGCCAATATTTAAAGTGCTGGCAGCCGCCTGAAGCCTGTTCTACGATAGGGCATTCACTATTAGTACCAGTAGCTGCACTAGCGTTAGCACTGTGTGTGTGAGGGAAAGCACCAGGAGAAAACAGGCAGCCTTACAGGCACAGTTTAATCCCTGTAATTATGCAGGCCTCGTAATGTAAAGGTCTGCAAACAAATTCTAAAGCTCCATAACACTGGGAGTTTGGGACATTCCCTGGAGGATCTTTGTTTTAAAAACAAGTATTTTGGCAGCCTCTGACATGCATTATCCATTTCAGTATAGTTTCTCACTAATTATAGAGAGACTATGCCTAATTTCCTCAGAATAATAGCCTGAAAATTCTAAAGATAAGAGTCAGTCATAAATTGACTTAATTGTGTTTTAATTAATTTTCATTTATTACACTGTCTAAAGTATTTTTTCACATTAAATGCAGAATAAGCACATTTTTTAAAAGGAAATAAATACTTCGCTCCAAGGACACCAACCCAGCACTACTGAGGAGTAACATTTTAAATCCTACAGGACTGGTGAACAGTCAGGAGCTGCTCCAATTATAGGGAGACTGAGGCTGAAGAAGTGTCAACTCTCCTATGGACTACGTTCCCAAAGAATATTTGGGAGATTTCTGAAAATCTGAAAGCATTGTGCACCAGGAAGAAGCTGAAAGGAATGAAAAGGCAACTGGTTTCTAGCAGATCCTGCAATCACAATTTTCATGAAAAGTTTTCAGCTGGGGATGAAGCAATAATAAAATAGCAGCATCTGGAAACAAAAACATACAGCTGATCAAAATACTCATTGAGGAAAAACTTGAGTGTCGTCGTACTTCTTTTTTAAAAGTCATACATATTCTTCCCTCACACTAAATTCTTTGGCCATAGAGAATTTTATAAATTATTCATCCAGAAATATTTCTTCACTTTTTGCAGTATAGAACGTTCTTTGTTCTAATTGGATTTGACCGAATAAAACCGTCCTCTTCATGCAATTGCAGGATTCTTCCTTACTAAGTTTCCCATGTCATTTCTTAGTCTAAATTGAATTCCCTTTTTTTCCACCCCCTGAACCCAACACCTATGAGATTACTCCATAGCTTAATCCACATAATTTACCTGTATGGTCATGAAAGACACACTTAATTACAAAGCCTGCTGCAAAGACTCCAGTTAATTTCTGTCTACTAGGTCTACACGTGCTTTTTAATTTTTTTTAAGGTATGTCTTGATTTTACATCCACAAAAGAATAAATATTATGATTGTGCAATTTTTTGTAGATGTTTACATCACCATGTTCAAGTTGTCTAACATATGACTGACTCCCATCTTCCCCCACAAATATATCCATCTCTCTGATAATTTTTTCACTCAAGCTAAAAAAAAAATATACAAAATTACTTTTAAAAAATATGTAGCCTGAGCTCCTTTGATCATTGCAATGGGCATTATTTCAACAGCTAAACTAATAATTTTTAAATTGTCATTTGTGTCATTAAAAATATGTAATTTTGTGGGTGCCTGTAAGATTAAGAGATACGCAGTATAGATGATATCTTGAGAAATGTATTATCCGTCTTTCTCTGGATACTGAAAAAGTTACGGTTTCAAAACAAGGTATTATTTGAAAGGTCACAAACTGAACCATCTCATGGAGGCCTATTTTCTCAGATTTAGCAGAATTCTAAGCCTCTGGGAGAACTGTCAGTCTTAAAGGTGGCCTCAGAACTGATAGACTGAGGTACATGACTTGGAGGGGTTTTGTCTTAAGTATTTAACTGTGCAGTACTGAACTTTGACAGGGAAGCATCTCTGACTTCGCCTTTAATGGCTAGGCTGACCCTTAATCAGGTGTCTGATTCTATCTATCCAATGCCTAAAGGGCAACGTAACTTCATTCACTTATATCTGCGTGCATATGAATGTAAATAAAATACACTTTATCAATATTTAAATTAAGCAGTACACTGGGCATGGTACAGTGAAGTCTGCAACGTGAACAATTGAACACTGCTACCGACTCAGATGGAAAAAACACCCAAGCAATTTCAATTTCATATTCAGCTAAAACTGGATAGCATCATGTACAGCTAGTCAAAATGTCCAATGCTACAGCTGCACCAACAACTACAGCTGTAGTCCCTATTTATAAATAAAGTCACAGGGATTTTAATTTCATCCTTTGGATTAAAAAATACTTGGACTAAAGCCATATGTTTAAAACTTCACTGCTGGTGTCAGATGCAGCTCCTTAGCTTTTCAACTTATCTATAAAGTCCATTTGTTATGTCAAATTTTAAGTTAAAAGTGATGCTAAACTTTCAGATATTTAATTTTGTTCAGCTAGAAAGTCATCACACCTGTTATCCAAAATTGAACAACAAAACTTATGGGAAATGCCAGTAGCATAAGTGGCATGACTAAGATGGAAAGTAGAATAAAAAAATATTTTTCTAAACAATTAAATCAGCAATTTTTTTTAGATCAAACACAGTGATGACTGCAACCAGTAAAAGTGTTAAAGATGTTTGTCACTTACGGTAAACTTCTTATCTGTCTTTAATCTTAAAAAGTGATATAGTAGGAAGAATTTTGGAATACAGGGTCCCTGGATTTCTCAACCCTGTATATGAATTCTCAAGCAGCTTTGTGTGAGTATCTCTCCTCCTTACTGTGTGTGAAAACTCCAAACATCCAAATTGTTTAGCAGCTAGCAGGATTTTGCTGCTGATGGTGTGGAAGCAAGGACAGACTAATGCTTATGTCTTAAGTCAGACTACGAATGAAACCAGAATCACGTAACAGTACTCCACTGATTTATATGAGTTCTGTCCTCCCAGCACACACTGTGAGGCATTAGTATACCATAGGAAATAATGGTTTGCCACAAGAGGAAGAAATAGTTACTCTGAATATTTCTTTTTCTCCAATTAAAATGGATTAAGTCAGTTAGCAGATGTGTAGCCAGATGCAATAAAATGTATGTAAAATAAATCGTAAAAATTGAGGTCAGAGGTGATGTGAGATTGTATGAACTTTAAATAGGAGCAGGACAAGCTCATAATAAGTTCATATTAAGTTTAGCTTTGTTCCTGGAAGACTTACCCTAATAGTAATTCAATTTTTTTCATGACTACCAAGTATGTACTTCCACAGTTAGGGTTCTGTTGGACAGCATATCTATTCATTGCTTAACAAGATAATCATATTTCCTTTCAGCTCAGAACAAAGTTTTATATAAATAAAAAGATAAATCCTTCAGTGGAGCAGCAAAGGTAAATGCTGTTTTGTGGAAATGTAAGCAGACTATATACCTGTATATACTCTCTGCTGGCAAAGAAACAGCTTTGGCTACTCTCTTCCTTTTTTCAGAGTAAAATGAAGCCATTCCCAAGGCACAGCGGAAAAACCTCAAATGTACTTTAGCAAAACGGATGGAAATGTTACCCACATTGTCCTGTTCATCCAAACAGCTTTGTTACTACTGCTATCCTAAAAAGGAAATACCCACTTCATATGTAATGGAGTAGAATGCATATGCTGAAGGGCCATGGGATATGCTAAGATACTTGTCAAGGGCTTTGGTGTGTAAAATCACATTTAACTGCACCATGATGGATCGCTGCTAAACTTAAGGCTCAATTAGGTCTGAACAATAAATCAAACATGTAACAAAACCACTCACTCATCAGTAGGTTAAGATAACAAAGGGCGTATTGACCCAAGAAGCAGAACACATTGATTTGTTAAGAATGTCTAAGCCTTTTGTTATTTGTATCTCGTGTGTTTCAATTGGACTGTACCAGAAGGCATTTATAAAAGACTTCCCTGCACATAGTGGCATTAGTTACTGACATTCTGCCCTTTCCCAGTTTAACAAGTGAACAAATACATTCAGAAATACAAGTCAGGTATGTCAACACGAGGTGTAAGTTATTCTACAGTTTGCAGGCTGTCAGTTCCTCAAATTATTCAGCCCATTTTTTCCACAAAGCCTAGAAACTGATTCTTGGCCATAGGTCAGCACTGAAGCGGTCAGGAAAGCTGCTGCAGCAACTAGTCCTCAGGCAGGTATACAAAACGCTTGGAGTTACCCGTGTGTTGTGATGGATTCAGATTACCCATAAGATTGGTGAAACATGTTCAGACCACCCACCGTATAAGTTACTACTGTCACCTTTACAGTTCACAGACTGGGACTTGGAGAACTGCACCCTGTTACAAATTACTACAGAGATGGTGCAGACATCTCAGGAGAGAGAGAGATTTGAGAATACATCATTCTTCATTAGTGATTTTGCAACCAACATTTAAAAAAAGAATTGATCTATGAACCCAATTCTGTGTTCTTTGCTGTTCTGTTTACTGCTCCTGACCCTATCTGTCTGAAATTCTCTGTTGCACTTTAAAGAAAGGTGTTAATTACTATTCCTGGATAACTTCTTACAGGGGCAGGTGCCTTGCAAATATGTTCTTGCAATTTAAAATGTTCTTAAAATAGCTTGCTGTGGGCAGCATGTTCCTAATCAGTGTTTCTTAGACCTACTTAAGGAAAGATCCCTACTGTGTCAAGAACATCTTTATTGGAAAGAAACTTGTAAATTAACTGGAGTTGATCTGGATTTCTGATTTCTAAGTGTAGTTTAATCCTGCTCCACACCAATCCATCAAGTTTTGTTTTTTCAATTTTTATCTTAGACCTTTTCAGATCACTGAATATAAAGCTGTTTGATGTCCACTGCAGCACTGCCTTTCTCCCCACCCATCCTACAACCTACATTTGACACGCTGACAGTAAAGCTAGGACCGGGTATCAGAAGCTTAGGTGAATCAGTGTCAATATGCTGTGGACACAGAATCCTTGTGTGAATTGTGCGTTTTCTTGTATTTTTCTATTTCTTTAATGTAGAGTTTTTAAAGGAAAAAGCTATGGTTCAATAACTAGAGCAGAACTGTAGGGAAAATTTAAGACTTACCATGATTAGCCAACTTAAATGTTGGCACAGCACGTAAGAATTATTCTTCTTCATGTAGAATAAAGAATCAGTTCCTCTGTACAACGGGTCAAACCCAGCAGCCTCTGCAGAGTATCTTTCTGGGGCACACATGTGGTGGGGCTGGTGGATATATATACTATTTATGATGCAACAAGCCCCACTACAGATTTTCCAGAGGGAACGATTGTTTCTTCTGGAGGATTCCAGTCATAGCTGTGGAAGGGCCCCTGAGCTGGTGGTCTCTGAGATGAGTGATGTTCAGAATAACACGGTAACATAAGAAATCCGATTTTTCTCCTGTTCAGAAACATGGCAATATTTTTATGCTCAATGAGTATTTTCTACGTATCCTAGCATGACTAATTTTGCCAATATAATGTTTTAGCATAAAGCCTGTGCTGTTTAATGAATTGTTTTATTTGTTGCACCCAGTAACAGAAAGATGGAACAAAACCAGAATCTCATTGGAGGAATTGTACATTGTTACTGTCAAGGAATGTTAAACTCTAAATGGATCCAAAAATAATCCCATTGCATTCTATTGCTTATATAGAGCTACTTTCTCTTTTTACATCTATTTGAGTAAATCTACAGAAATAGAAATAACTAAGAAACAACTTACCTTGTTTTATTCTTCAGAAATTTAGGTAATTACCATTATATGCATTTTTAAATTCTAAGATAAAAGTACGAAAACTACAAAAACTACAAAAACAGTAATTCTAGGCACATTTTATATTTAAAAACATACCTACAATGGATTGAAATGGATTTATTATGGACTTTGTCACATATTGAAGCGTGTTATATGTACACAGTTGCAGGAAAAAAGCTCGCTTTTTTTTAAACCTAAATCATACTAGTGAATTAAACCAGAAGTTGGTATTCGTAAGATCTCCATCAACAGATTTCTAAAGACCCTTTTTGTATTATAGTAATGCACTTTAAAAAGTAAAAAGCACCCTACTACTATTTAAACAGTGTATTTACATTAGAAAATTGTCCTGGGTGTGTGTGTGTGTATTCTTTTACTTTTTTAGTAATTTTAAGTGCCAATGTGTGTTTGTTGGCTTGCGCAAAAAAAGCTTTAAAATGTGCCCGGCAAGTAATAGTTCACCACTCATTTGCTCCATTTTTAAAATCTGACCTTACATATTTTACCCTCTGTAATATTCATCTCCAGGTTACCTTGAAAAGTGGTGAAGATTATTTTAAAGTGTTTCTTGCATGTTACTACATGAAGTATTTCTTTAATTCCTCTGAATCTCAGGGCTCATTTTGACAACCAATGACTGGCGCACAGTACTTTGACAGAGCACATCTCAACAGGTAACGATTTACTACCAAATATGAACTTTTTTTTTTTAATTCACTGAATCAAGTAACTTCCTATTAACAATAGTTCCTGGCTATATGCTTATCGCTTTCTGAAAGTACTCTACCTTGCACAGGCCATCCAAAAAGCTATGTTCTTGGAAATCAGCAAGCGTGGCAGGTGAAAAGACAGAAGAAATTAAGAGAATGTACAGAACATTGAAAGCTCTCTCGGAAAACCGAATTCCTTCTCAAGCCTGCATTTCCTATGCGAAGCTGGGACTTGACTTCTTTCAGTTTTCGTAAGTGACTGCTAATTGTTAGTACTTTGTTTTCTGAATAGCCCGGGTGGAAAACACGGAGGCACAGCAACAGATGTGAGGATTTGCTCCAGGAACAGTCACGGACAGGACCCAGCTAAGGTACGCAGCCCTGACCGTATTTGCCCTGATAGTTACCAAAGATTTGCAGGTTTTGTGAAATTAGTTTTTTATGAGATAGTTAAAAAAAAAAAACCACCACACACAATGCTTGTACTAAATGCACATTTAGAAAGAAATTTTTAAAGTCGTCTTTGGTGCACAACAGATGAATTATATACAGGACCTGATGAAATTAAATCAGGTGACGGATATAAATGAGCAGTATAAATGAGAACAATTATTTTACCAAATGAAGGTGGGACTCTAACAGAAGGGGAGATGAGTCAATCCGAACCTATGTCACAGGTTTATAATGCGTGCACAGAGATCGAGGGCAGGAAGAAAGTAAGTCTGCCTGTGCCACCAGTGCTGGTATTTCTTAACAGTTCTTGTATTCACAAGTCATAAATTTGTTTTGGTTTGGGTTTGTTGGGGTTTTTTTATGGCAGAGAGATGTAGAGTCAGAACGGCATCTGACTTACAAGTTCTAAAATAAAGTAGCGGTACTTCTACTAACACTGAAGGAAGACTGCACAATGGGACAACACTGAACTATATTTTAACATCACGTCTCAAAAATAAATGGCAAAATATAAGAACTCATTAATCTGACCTATTCTCAAACTTCCCATATCTCCTTCCTATAAAGTCATTCCTCCTACCACTAGACTTTCCTCCGATGGCAAGTTCTAACAGCATCTGTTCATCTGCCAACTGTGCAGCATTGCTAACGAGAGAAGACCAGGATGCAGAAGAGACAGAGTTATTCTGAGCTGAGCTCATCATTAAATTCACCTATATTGCAAAGGCACATTCCTCTGTCTTCTTCCCTCAACCCCCTCAAAGCACAAGCAAACCCCTCACTGAATTGCAGTTTTATTGTGGGTTTTGAGTTGCCAAAAAAACCCTCAACTTTACTTAGATATTTAATTCTGCCCATCCTGTAAATTTTTCCACCCTCCAGACACGTTAGTACTTTCATCACATGAGGGGATGCAGTGCCTTGTTGTTCTGGCCAGAACCTGACTGGCCTCCTTATTCACTTTTAAGGACAAGTAGTACTGTTTAACTAGTGGTTTCCTGAGGGCACACAGTGATAGCCACACACATTGCTGAGATAAATGGAAACAGCACAAAAAAAAAAAAAAAGGAACTCCTCCCACCTAAGACATTAGAGCTAAGGATTTCTTTTTTACTCAAATATAATTTGTTTCATTTTTTCCAACCCTGTGCTTTCCCTTCTGTTCACAGCAGCTTCATGCAATACTATTGCATTAAGAAATCAAAAATAAAACTGTACATACTAGAACAAACATCGTTCCTGTATGAGATTCTAGAGTTGTAAGAAGCCTCCAAAAATAAGACTGCTAGCTTAGTTTCTTGGAGTAATTTTGGTCAAGCACAAAGAGAAACTTCAAGACAAGGTACTGCTCAAAATGAAGCAGGGACAGGGCTGCTTCCAGTAGCTTAGGACAACACTGGCTCCCTGGCTGTGTGGCCAAGCATCCCAATACACCGACACACACCACCTTAAAGCAAAAATTCTGATTCTATTACCAGACTAGAAAAAGTTCTGTAACTGCAGAATGTTTTGCAGGTATTTAAAGCAGACTGTTTGCTTTTCAAAGTTAAGGAAAAAGACAACAAACAAATAAAACACAAAAACCCTTGCCGCAACTACTTGCGCAGTCCAAAACCTGAGGTCAGTCATTGTCCTAATGCGATGTACTTCCTTTTAATTTTAGGGTTGTATTCAACCTTTACAGCTACAGATATATAAAGATTTATTTTTATACATGCGGTTGGGTTATTTCCTACGAACAGTGGACTACTGCCTTGAAAACATCACTTACCTTGTTTCACTCGACAGCAAAAATCCACTCAACTTCAAAGGTGTAAAACTCTTTCCCTAGGAAGCAAAGTTTTACTTAAATCAAGGATTCAATCATAAATGCCTATCTAATTTTTCTTCACACCAGCCCAGATGCAGGAAACATTAAAGAAATATCGATGGCCACACACAACCATGATACCTGGTTTAGAGTCAAGATGTCAAACACAGAAGAATTAACGATTATGCTTGTTGAGGATATGCCCTGGCTAGTCAGGTGTAAAAGTACACTTTTCTTTCTCCCCTTTGCACCTAACCCTATTGTACAGGGGCTCAGGTACTCCTCAGTGTTAAAGATTACAGATTGATACTTTTTTTGGGGGTGCGGAGGAGGGGATATATTAAGAAAGCATTTCAAAAGTTCTATCTTCAAATAAACCTCTGAGTAGATGTGCAGGACAAAGAAATCTGTCTTAGTGCTACCGGTTTATTTGAAGAATTTTTCTAAAAAAATAAGCAAGGCGACTTAAACTGATATGCTGCCAAAAAGAAGTGGGACAATGAAGTTACACTTCTGAAGGCAAGAGCCTTTAGGAGCAAACTTTAATAAGAAAAAAAAAATCGGTGATTTCAGCAAACTACAGGCTGCAGGCCTATAATCTCTGTCACTGTTTTGCTAAATTAGAGATCACATCAGGTAAAGATGTCAGTGGCAGTCTGTATCATGTGTCTCGAACACTATATATATAGTTGAGAGTAATTACTGGCTTACAAAAAAAGCAAGCGCACTTAAATATTACAAAATGAGGCCGTAAACAAAAAGGAAGCATATATACAGAGAAAGAAGAGCTAAAAACAATCGTGTCCTTGTACGTTTTTGCTTAGTAAGACCACCGTCCTCAGAAATTTACTGTACTATGGCCCCAACTCCAGTGATGGAGTTTAATTTCATCCAAGAATGAAAGGATCTGGTTAAATACGATGGAGAAGTCCTTATACGAGTAAAAAAACAGTACGTTTGACAGTATCTAGAAGAGACACTTCTGAGATCGCCACAGGTCTAAACGTAAGAGATGAAACAGCGTGTCTTAAAAAGAAGCTAGCCATAAAACGCGATAGTTGGCCTCTGAAAACAGTGACATTAAACCACACCTGAGAGCCACGGCAGGGTCTGGTTACGGCTTTATCCGCTCCCCCACTACCTGGCTAGGAGAAATTCATTCCTTAATCCTCATCGCTCTCTCCTGGAGCACGCTCCAGCTATCCCAATACCTGTTCCACATTAGCACAACCGCTGCTTACCAGAAAGCGACCTCCGGTACTTTGCTTCTCCAGCCGATGAGGAGCCGCGGCCGAGGCCCCCTGCGGGAGGGAGCCGAGCGCCGCTCCCGCCGGCGGGCCCGGCCAGACCCGCGTCCTTCCCCCGCGCACCTCCGCCTCTCCGGAGAAGCCGGTTATCTAGCCGCCGACCTTCCCACCGGCTCCCCGCACCCGCCGGGAAGGCCGCGGGACGGGGAAACCTCCATTCGCGTCTCCCCCGGCCACAGGTGCTGACAAGAGCGCTCAGGTCTCGCTCGCCACCGACCCGCCGGGGCCGGCCCTCCTCCGCGGGACACCGCGCTCCTCGCCCTCCAAACCGAAACGGTGCCCAGCACAGCCACCCGACGGGACGGCAGCGCGTCACGGCTTGCCTCTGGCCGCGGAGAGACCGGCTCCACACGCGACGGCTGAGGGCTCCGCGCGGCCCCCGGTCCCCTCAGGGGACCCCAGCGGCCACCCCACGCGAGCAGCGCCACCCTCCCGGCCCAGCGGCGCGGCCCCGCCCGAACCTGCGGCAGCGGGCGGGAGAGCGGAGAGCCGAGCGAGCTGCGGGCGCCTCTTGCTGCGGGCGCCTCTTGCCGCCGCTGCACACCTGCCGCCGCGCAGGAGCGGCCGGCCCAGTTGGCTGCCCGCGCCCTCGGGGGAACACGCCTCTCTCTGCTAGGGAGGGCGGGCAGGGGCGGAGGCGCAGCGGGCGGCCCGACCGGCGGAGAGCAGGAGCTCTGACCCAGCGGCGAGGGGCTGCAAGGAGCCTTTTTGTACTCCTCCCCTTCGTCTCCTCCCGCTCTCCTACGTTTCTTTCTCACGTCCTGCCTCCCACGCCCTGTCCCTCTAGTCGATTTGTTTGCTTTCTCCTCCTGAGCCGCGCTGCGCCTCAGGTGTTACCTCCCGTGCAGCTAAAGCGGGGTCGCAGAGGAGGCTCGCCTCGAAAGCGCCTTGTCCCAGAGCCGGCGCCTGCCTGGCACCCGGCTCCTAACGGGGACCCTGTTTCCTCTCGCAGGTGCCGGGCGCAGACCCATCCCAAAGCCGCCGGCAGACCTCCCGTGTGGGGGGAGGGGTGTCAGCGAGGAGCGGGTCACTGGGGTCCCCAAATGTGCCCAAACGTCACCGCAACAGGTGCTCGGGCTTCGAGGGCTGCGCCGGGGGCCAGTGTGGCACCCTGTCGCGACATCAGCCGGCAACTGGGAGTGTAGGGTTCGTGGTGTGAGTTCACAGACTGTTCGTACAAGCGGTACAGCATACACACGCACCCGAGTAGCGGCTCCGGACAGGTGCGTCTCCAACGCAGCCGTTCCAGCGTCCGAGTGTGCGGTCCGTTCCTGCCGCTGCCGGTCCGCCTGAGGCAGCCCGTGAGCACCCTGCTCCTGTCTGCAGCTCTTTCCGTGGGGAAGACAGACACATCTGACTTCATCTTTTCCTTTATTGTTTAACTCGAATGTCTTAGTTTTTGAAGTGTAGAAAAAAAGGTCCCTTATTAGACCTGCCAATACAGTTGGGAACAGCAGGCAAACATTTGGACCTAGTTCCTTGTCGTGGCTGATCAGGAAAACGCAATATTTAAAAAAAGAGAAAAGTTTCGATACAATTGTTTAGGCAGTCTCCTGGGCTGCCTGAGAATAAAAGTAGTGAACATCTGTGGAGCAGAGCAGGAATATAGGTAGGTTTTGTATTCTCTTACTCATGTACTCTTGGAAAGGAAACCCTCGTTATTTCTCTCCGTTGGTATTTTACTCTCTGATTTGGAAAGCTTGGGCTTGATGCTGCACTATAGAAAAACTAAAATAATTTTTTTTGTTTTTTAAACTGTGACCTTCAAAACAGCTCTTTCATATGAAACAGTGAACTTCGAGCCTTCGTTCTAAGCACACAGTCACACACCGTAGAGAAGCATGCTGCTACTTAAAATGTACTCATTTCTAAATTTAACTACATTTACTTCCAATATATGCTGTTATAAAGCAGTCATTAGGCAAATATATTTTTCTTTATTGCAATTCTGGTTTGTAGTCTTATCAAATCTTTGTATATAGTAATTTTCAGTATTTCCTTCTATGCTCGGCTAATTGCATAGTGCCATGCTCCTTTGTGCAGTGTTCTCACAGAAATTTGACACATTCTTTTGAAATTTAAAGAAGGCAATTGTAAACCCACACAACGGACAGAGCAGCTAATGAGATAAAATCTTCGGGTGCCTTGGTAAAGTTTTCAGTTATGTCCTCTGCTTTTCCTTAGCGCCCTCCGTAAGAGACGGTATTCCAGAAGAAAATATGCTCCCTCAGGATAGCCACTAGTTCCTGCTTTTTGTCTTGCAAAGTATCTGGAAGTAGATTTTTTTACCAACTGTAAAGTTAGGCCAGTTTTAATCGCCTTCTACTTGGTGAGGGAGAGAAGCAATATATGCTACACAAGCATACCTCACCGATTTACTTCATGGCCAAGCCAGTCTTGAATAGAGTTCCTATGACACGTGAAATCCCTTTTTACCTGCATCAGTGCATTACAACGTGTTAGAATCTGGTTTGAGATTACTGCTGACATTTCTGGCTGTAGGAGCTCCTGCTCAGGTGTTTTCCACGGTGTAGGCAATATTCACATGTTTTGAGCAGGTTTTCTCTGCTTCCAGTCACAATTAATGCAGCATAACTTTGTGCATCCCATGTAACTGTTGATGCTCAAGGACATAATGACTGAAGCAAACAGTTCTTTGGAATGTCACCCGTTACCTGTGTTTTGCAGGTAGGAAACAGGTCTCAGTGAGCTGCCTGAGTCACGTAACAAGCCAGGGTTGCAGCTGGGCAAGGAGCTCCAAAAAGACGCTGTCCTCATTTCTCAGAAACAAAACAGAGCAGCCCAGGAGCGGGGAACAGCTCAGCTAAGCCAGATGTGTTCCCTGCGTGCCGTGCTGACCTTCAGAGACAGAAACATCCCCTGGTAGAGTTTGTCAATTTCTGGGCAGTGAGGACAGTGGAGGGGGTGGTATCTGAAATCAGAGCTCTCTCCCTCTGTTGCCGGATTCTCTGCAGCATGACACCTCTGCAGTCAGGGTCTGTGATGGTCATGGGGAAGCCACTTACATGGTCACTCACATTTATCTTGTCTTCTCAGGAAAAACTGAGTTTTACACAATTCTGGCCCTTGCCATTGATTTTATAACGTGAGAATACAGGTAAGGATCTCATTCAGAATCCATAAATTCTAGATATTGTCCCATGTGCGAGGCAAACATAGAGGAGGTGGGAAGGTTCCTCCAGCCACTTTTCTGTCAAATTGTAAATTGCTATTTTACCAACATATTTTACAAACTGAGCTTTTACTCTGGCTTTATTTTATGCAGTGTCTTGAAAGAAAGGAGGTGTCCTAGAAGGGTACAGAAAGCTTATAAAAAGTGTAATGGGTTCCATGATGCTGTCGCTCTCCCAGGTTTATCACCTCTGTTCAGGGCTGAATTCCCCTTAATTTTGATAGAAAATCCAGTACGTGTTGAAATTATTTATTTATTTTTTAAATCTAAATAATTTAATTAAACAAAAATTGAAAATAATCTGTTTGAAATATTTGCTTCATTTTATGAGATAATAAAAAATCCTTTTCACTTTAGAGTTTTAAATTAGTTTTTGAGAGCATCTTTCATCTTCTTTTTCCTGAAAATACTACCATTTTTCTAGCCAGCTATTATTGAAGGATTTTAAAAGAACTAAAGTATGTGAACTAAAAATGACTGAGAACTTTTCTTCAGTATGAAAAGACAGTGTTTCTTCAATCTAGTATCAGCTCTTTTAACCTAACCTTATGATTCTGAGGGGGAAAGGAAAAGTGGCTTGGGGTTTTTGAAAGCCTGGGGTTAGCAAAATATATAGGAAATTGTATAGTGATTTCCATAATCACTATACAATAATTTAAAATTAAAAAATCATTTATAGAAATTTTTTTTCTTGGATTTTATGCTCTTCCCCCCCCCCCTATTTTTTGTGAAGAGTGGTGATAAAGTGATAAAAAGCATAATGTAGACAGACATTAATAAGATGCAGAGTCTCACATTTCTACCAGAAACCCTGAGTTCCGTGGAAATGCTAGTCAAATTTCAGGCTGTAGTCGGTTTTTTGGAGTGATAAGAAACAGCATGAAGCATCCCGTCTGCCAGCTTACTGCCCTAATTGTTTGTCCCAACCCACCACCCTTCTCACTACCTGCAGACAGGCTACTGAGCCTGCAGACCAAAAAGGAGAACGTTGAAAAGAAAGTGAGGAACTTCCAAACTTCTGACCTTCATCAGGGAATCCAGAGAACAGAAAAGAGCTACTCATACCGTATGGTTTGCATTGGTCAAATACATATTCTTTTGACCTTCCTTTCTTGGTAAAAAAAAAGACATTCTTTGTAAAATTAATTAATTTACCTGGAAGATAAAGGCACGGATAGCACATACCTGCTTGCTGTCAATGACCAGTTGGTTAGTTGTTACAGTAACAATATTAAAACAATGAAAACTTGAAATGAACCTGCTGCTAGCCTGAAGAGTGTGGTTTCTTAAAGGTTCCTTGTCACTAAAACTGAATAGGAACAGGTAATAGAATCAATTTTCCAGAATGTCCCTTCAGTATGCAAGCAATTCATTATATTGCACGTACAATTTCACATAGGTTTAGGGTGAAACGACACTTCCACTGTTCTCTCTAAACTCATAGTAAATTCTGTTTATTTCTTTTAAATACAAAACAGAGAAAAAAGGCTTCATATTGAACTTGGTAGACACAGAGCAGGTTGCTGTGTCTTTTCCCCTTCTTTAAATGTGTGTAAGTCTAAGCACTGTTAACAGCTTACTACATTTTGCATGGCAGAAGTACTAAATATTTTTCTTTCTTTTTTGTGGATACCTGAAAAAGAGACATTTCCAGTGCTTTAAAATATCACAAAACCTAGAAAGCTGTGTGGATGAAAGAACAGAGGTTGCTAAACTGAAAGTTTTTCCTGCATGTAGGGAACAAATTGCTCATAAAATTCTCAAAACTTAATTGTGGGTTCTGGAATGTGGGGTCTTTGCAGAAGCAGCAATGAATGCTATGTTTGCATTGAATGAGTTCCAGCTTCCAGCCCAGGCTGTGGCTTACACGGACCTGCCTCATCCCTGAAGTGGGTAACTGAGATGCCATGAACAGGTATCAGTGCTTTCCCCTGTCTGAGCAGAGCACTTGGTGAAGAGCTGCCAGCTCTGCCTCTTTAGAGATGGTTAAAAAGGATCACACTCTTTTTTAGTGAGTAGAAATTCTCTCCAGTGTAACTCCCAGGTACTGCTGACTGACCCAAATGAGGAGGAAAAAAAGCTTGATTTGGCACTTTTGACCTCTTTGAGGTCAAAAAATAAATGTTTTCCAGCTGGGCTTCGTGGGAGGAATGGCAGTATTCGTTGTCTGGGGGAGCAGGACACAAAGTCAGCAAGCAGGCTGGATGTTTGTCTTCTCTTTTCGCCCCCTCCTGTGTGTTCAGAGGGGAGCTGGGGGCCCTCCATCCTTTCAAGTCAAGGTGAAATCCCGTAGATATGGTAAGAATTACACATAAGAGGTTAAAAACACTGGTGTCTGCTTATCTCTTACGCAAACATTGGGATGAAGATCTGCAAGGTTGGTATGAGAAGCAGCCAAAGGAGGGAGGGAGTATCACAGCCCTATTTTGACTAGAGAATGTGGAATAAACAGATAGAAGGTTTCTATGCAGAATCTTGAAGGCCATGTTGCCTGGTGTGAGACCTTTTGCTTAACTGTCCATGAAATTAATATTAAAGTTGACACCCCTAAATGCAATAATGATCTAAAAGAAGTACATGCTAAACGTATATGACTACAGTACTTGACTTTCCACCCAAATCATATTAAATGTCATCCCAGGGAGGGCAACAGCTAAGGTTAGGCTACAAAGGATATTGAGGAAGTTACCCCCAAGGGTAGAGCAGAGATTGAAGAGGCAGTTAGTGGGCTGCACTCCTTCTCCTTCACCCAAGAAAGGGACACCTTCTTGGTAAGCATTGTACCTTCACCTTTTGGCGAACAATACCCAGGACAGTCTTTTGCTGGCATTGTAATCTCAATGCTATTGCAGTATGTTGTGCATTTATCATTAGCAATTCCGAACTCATTATGTCTGTTTCAACTTGACAAAACTGCCTCAGTCAAAGTCCTCTGGGGGCTCATACAGGCAAATGTTGACTCCAATATGCATTTACACATGACCCTTTAGACATAAACCATTGACCAAGTCTGGGACTAAGACTGGACCTAGCCACACCTAGGCTCCTCTCTGAGAAGGAGTGAGTGCTTTCTGAACCCCATTGCAGACAGCTCCACAGGCATATCAACTAAACACATCTCAGCCAGCTGTTGGGCTGGTATTTTGCTGGACCGCTGGTCATTCATCTCAGCTAATTGTTGTGCCAGGGTTTTCCAAGGTGGCCAATTACCCAGACACACCGTTGGAGTTGTGCAGGGCTTTTTAGGCAGCAGCAAATTGGGTTCGGCAAAAATTAAGGTAGTTGCTGGAGTGGAGAGCTTGGCAGGCCGTGAAGGCAGCTGGACTGGCTTATCGGAAAGCTTAGAGCCTTCACCTTTTGTTTCTTCCCCAGTTGCACCCTCCAATTCGCGCTCTTTTAAGTCCCTTTCATTTTTCCACTCTCTCAAGGTTTCCAACAGCAAATGCCAGGTAGTGGCCAGTTCAGTAGCATCTCTAGATCCTGTGGAGACGGCATACCAAAGCTTTTTCCCCATTTTCTCCCAACATGAGACATTAAATGCTACTGCCAAATCTGTTGAAAACCCCATCTGAGCAGCCCACAAGAGCATACACTGCAATACACAGTCATTAGTTTTAACACCTTTTCAGGCAAGCAGAGCTTTCCATGTAGATAATACTTTGTGCTCCTCTTTTGCCATATGTTGCTCCATTCTCAGGCTCGTCCCTGGCAGCTCACCTTATCAGGTGTCTGTACACTGGTCTGGACCTGGCAGGTCCCTTGCCAGGTTCCATCTCTGCTGCACGTCATCCTGCAGCCCTCAAGTTTCATCAGATCATATCTGGTCACCATATGTCGTTGTAGAGACAGACACGACACACCACTCAGCGACCAATCTATTTAAGAATGCTCCAGAATTGCTTTATTGCAACTGCACATACTTTTTATAGTAATAACCAACAACACATAAGAACACTGTAGGCTGAAGGGTTGTTCTTCACCTTTCCCATTGGTCATCTTTTCCCATCGTCTTCTTAGCTCAGGGCAATCTACACACCCTGTCTCTGTGGTCACCGTGAACTTGTTACAAAGTGAAGTGATTTCTCTATCTCAAGGAAATGCAGGAATGTTGTTAAGGTGAATCCATTTGGCTAGGTTGCTGGCAGACCCACGTCCTCCCCCGACACCCCATCATTCAATGGGAGGGCGTCCCTCAGCTACGCATCAGACTCAAATCCTTTACACCACAGACATTGGCAATTTGCATATTGATCGAACACCCTTCATTAGGTGTTTTGTCTTTTCTAAGGGTTGCAGTGTTTAGCATTTGTTGGTTTTACCCTGCTTTATATTAAAAGGTGAAGGATTTCAGTGAGGTCAGAATAAGCTGTGCTATTAGGCGTAGTAATAGTGGCAGGTGTTTTTCCTTCACAACCACAGCTAGTATTTCATTAGGAGTTTAAAATCCTCGGAGATACATATTTCATTGTACCCCTGTGGAAACATTACAAGAGACTGCAGATGTGCCAAATATAATAGCAATGTGTATGAGACTGACCACCAAAAACGGAAATTCTCCTACAAAGCAAGACTGGAATATATAATAGCTTCCTCAAGCACTACGGTGTGGAACTTGTGGGTTACCTTTGCCACAGGTTTCCTTCAACAGAAGAGCCCCAGCTCGGTCCTTACTCATTTTTTCAGACCATTGGTTAATAAATTTTTGGTAAATTGCATATAGAACAGGTGTAGAACTTACAGCACAGTATAGCATAAGAAATAAGGTATGTGTGTATGAACACATATGTCTGCTCATTTAGGCTTGACATGTACAGTTGTTGAGGTGAAGTAATGGACTGATAAACAACCAGCTCCATCTATGTATGTTTTCATTGTCCAGTTCTTTGTAAAACTCCAGCATCAGTTTTCTGCAGTTTTGGGAAACTAAGTTGCTGTAAGTTCCAGTGCCCAGAGTGTGAAGGTAGGAATCGGAAGACATTGTGTTTCTCTTTCCTCTGCATCACTGCCTTAGTACTTTGTACTCACAAAATACTTGGTAAGTGTCCTTAAGCAGGTAGGTATTGGGGCCTCATTTTACCAATGAGGAAGCTTAGGGTCAGACAACACAGTTCACTAAGGTGAGGACATACAATGTCATCAAAAGGTCTTTCCTATTTTCTGCATTTAAATGGAGATCCTAGTCTTGCTCTCCAAAGGGACAGAAGTTTTGGGGTGGATTGAGCCATGTTTGACCTTGCTGTGAATGATGTGATTCTCACAGTTGGTGTGAACTTGACAACAACTGAACGCAAGCAACAGAATGACAGCTGAACAAGACTGACAGGTCAGTGATTTTTGATGTTGGATGGAAGTGAAACTGAAGTTTACAAAAGATGTCCCTCCCTTGAGAGACACTGTTCTGCAAGTCACACACACTAAGGCAGTTTTAGGATTCCTGTACTGGTGTCAGACAATCTATGTAATAAGGGAAATGCCTGTGGAATTCCTCTGATATGAGCAAAAAAGGCAACATTAGATTTTGAGTGAAATCGCCCAGCTTAACTGCATGGGCTTAATCAGTCTGTCAGCACCACTGATTTGAGAAGTCGTGTTCATGTTTCATCAGGAAAAGACTTTATAGAAGAATATTATGCAGTAGGATAGTTATCATACTTGCCATATCATTTTAGGCAGGTTTTCTGTGCTGAGACTGACTGCAAAAGGCACCTGAAACTCACAATTCTAATTGGTATCTTAAATGACAGCACTAGGGAAAGAAAACCCAAGAGTTATGGCATTGCTTCCTGCATATTTCATTCTGCTTCTTCAGCCAAATTGGTTATGGTGCAAAATTATCATCTCTGCTTTTAAATGTGTACTTTTAAAGGCCCAAACATAGTATCCACATCTTATAGGTCTCCCTTGTTCCTTCAGACCTATGCAGTGAGTGTCTGACAAGCCACGCGCTGGTCATCTTCCTTTGCACCTCAGGGATGACTCTGCTTGAAGGCTTTGTGCATACAGCGTTACAGGAAGCAGCAAAGTCAGAAAGGAATGTAGAGAGCCAAGCTCCACACCAAAGCAGAGGTTGATCTGCTGGGATGATGGAACTATGAGATGGCAGCTTGCCTTGTAGGGGATCCACTCGTAGTAAGAAGGGAGCAGAGTGATGGTATTGCCATTGGATCTGGCAAATGGCTGCCCATGGATGCAGGGGTGCTTCCTTCTGAGGATTCCTGGGATTTGTACAGCTGGCAGTCTCTACCCCTTCCCTCTCAACTTTGATCCAAAAGAAGCAATGTGAGGGGACATCCATGAAAAGCAACACACAGGACTACATTTATCTTTGGAATGCACAGAAGCAAATGGGCTACTTTGCAGCATTTAGAATGTGTGATGAGTTAATTCTTCCTTCTCTAGCTATCTCTGGTAAATTGGAGTGATGCCTTTTTCATCCTTAAAATCTCAGCTTGAGTGCCTTGTGTATTTCTATCTAATTATTTTATACTTACATCTTTTCCTTGTAACCCTTGCTCTAAGACACCAAATTAACTCACATGTTTTGCTGAGGATTTTCTCTATCTAGTCAGGTATTAGCTATTCCAAGTGAAGCAAAGCTGTTTTACTGTGGCATGGAAGAGTTTTGCAAACCACAAGAATTCATAGAATTACAGAAGGGTTTGGGTTGGAAAGGACCTCAAAGCCCATCTAGTCCCAACCCCCTGCCATGAGCAGGGACACCCTCCACTAGACCAGGATGCCCAATGCATTCAACCTGGCCTTGAATACTGCCATTACCCCTTTATCCTATCACTACCTGCCCTTGTAAGCAGTCTCTTTCCTTCTTTCCTGTAGCCCTTCCAGGTGCTGGAAGGCTGCAGTACGGCCTCCCTGGACTCACTCCAACAGCTCCATGTCACTCTTGTTGTAGGGTAACCCAGAGCTGGACACAGTACTGCAGGTGGGGTCTCACCAGAGCAGAGGGGCAGAATTCCCTCCCTCACCCTGCTAGCCACTCTTCTTGTGATGCAGCCCAGGATGTGGTTGGCTTTCTTACCTGCACATGCACATTGGTGGCTCCTGTTGAGCTTTACATCAACTAACATCTCAAAGTTCTTCTCCTCAGGGCTGCTCTCCACCCTTTCTTCACCCAGGCTGTAGTTATGCTTGGGATGCACCAACCCAGGTGCAGGACCTTGCACTTGGCCTTGTTGAATTTCATGCAGTTCACATAGGCTCACCTCTCAAGCCTCTGGACGGCATCTCTTCCCAACTCTGACCCTTGCAGAATGTCACTTGTCACTAGTCTCCACTTGCACATTGAGCCGTTGACCACAACTCTTTGAGTGCAACTGTCCAGCCAATTCCATGAAAAAGCATTTAGAAATTAGTATTTACTTTCTGTGACTGAACTAAATTAATATAGAGAAGGATGTCTGAAGAAAAGCTGCTATAATAAACAATATCCTCATTTTGTATGTAGTTGAAATGTGCTAAATTTATCTATCTTATAAATGTATTATATATTTGCACATTCAATTTACAAGGCTGGTTTTGAAAACTCAATCTAAATTGCACCTGCCTGTTTAATGCAAGTGTTGCGTCTGATAAAACATATGAAGTTTCCAGCCAGATGCATCTGAGCAATAGTTAAACTATGCTTTTGGAGAATGACACCGAGTTAAGAGGTAAATCAGTTTAAAAACAGAGTCTTCAATATGCAATACCTCTAATCACTGGGAAGAGGAGTAGGAGAGAGGATTTTATATTTTGCTCTGCTCTTTTGTCATCATGTGAAGCCAGTGCAAAAGCACTATTTGAATTTAACTGAATATAGATCAGGCTTTCTGGAAGTAATTCATGGCTGTTTACTAGCCAATTCATCATTTCCACTAATGTCAAGTTCCTCTTTTCTCCCAAGATAATTTTTTATTGCTGTTGATAGGAATGATTAATTTCCAAATGGGTGAGGCATCTTCCCTTGGCCCTAGATGAAGAAAGTACAGCAGATTTGTGAAGTCCCAGGCTTATTGTCAATAATGAACCTTTCAGACCCTAGACATGAGTTAGTTCTCAGGCAGACTCTTTCAGGCAGAAATGAAAGGGAGAAAACTTTCTATATATTTGTACTAGATTTTCCTAGGCAATATTTTTAAAACAGAAGTTTGGGCTTTTTTTGGAAACTATTTATTATCTTGCATTTTCTGAGCATTTAATAAAGAGACATGAAAAAGATAAGTAGTTGTTTGGTTGAGAAAATTATATTCACTTCAAACTGCTGACAGGCTCATCTGTAAGAATGAAAAGCAGTCTGAGCACCTTGCACTGTGACATATAAACCAGATCCTCTTCATAAGTGTCAAACTCTGGTGTCCATGACTGAACAGGATTAGTCTCAACAGGGTCTCCATGTACCTATAAATTATATAGGGCCACATGTAAAGTATATGTAGAAGATGTATGATATATATTAAATTATATCTATTTGTAATTTCTGCTGTTTAATTTAAGAGCATTGCAAAAGCTCATGGAGGCAAATGCTACAAGCAATAAAGTGCTTACACTTTAAAATATGGCAGAATCCTTTTCTTGGAGCAGGTAGTGCTGTCTCAGTCCACTCTACCTCATTTGCACTGCTTTAATTATTATCCTTTTACTTTCTCTTCAGGGTGTCAGTGCTGCTTGAGAGCTCAGATTGTCTCATCTCATTTAGAATGCTCTTGGCCTGTTGTGTTATTATCGTAGCCAACAAGTATTAAAAGAAAAGACAAGACAGGGCAGTCAGGATTGCATGCTTGAGCTAGAATTTTCCTTTGTTTACACCCTTTAAAGTTTTCTACTTATAGCTGTGAATTTATAAGTGATTGGTTTCTACCTTATCTCAATTATTTTTAATGAAGGTACTGAATTAAGTCAGAGCTGAATAAAAACTTGGAAGCGCTACTGAGAGAAATGAGTTTACAGGTCTCCTAAACTGGGTTTTAATTTGGACAATTGGGACTGAACAATAACCTGCTAGAGAAAGGTTTTTGAATTACAGGATGGCAAGAAATTCGACAGTATGACTATAACATATTGCTAATGACTGAGGTAGACAGGAAAGGATCTAGTTCATATAACAGATTTATTTTGGTTTTTGCTTTTTTTTAAATTTGAAGATTTTGTAATGTCCTGCATTTGGATGGTCAAGAACAATACCAGTGCTGTGCTGTCTATTCATGCTATTCTGGGGTCTTTCTATGAGTGCTCTATTTCAAAACTATATTGTCTAAGCACATGTTTAATTTGATTTAATTGGACTACACATATACATGCAGCTAGCCACATGCACATGTATTTTCTGGATTAGAGACTTTAAGAAAACTTAAGAATAAGGTAAAAAGAATGACCAGAATACAACATTATTATTATTGTTACTAGTTAATTTGCCATTAAGTGTCACGGAAGGTTTTCCTCTCAATGATGTAACTTTGTTGGGAAAAGAGGGCTCCATTTGTAAGGCAATATATGTGCTATTTCTGTTTAGATTATTCTCTGAAGTCTTTACCTAAGTAGATTTTTGGAAAACTGTTAATAGCAGTTTCGAGGATATTGCCTTAATGAACCGTGTCTCTGGTTTGAAAAGTCCAGGAGAAAAAGGCAGTGCCTGAGCGCAGTGTGCACATGCACGCAGAAAGCAGCTGCAAGCAGCAGCTGCAAGCAAGCTGCCTGGCTGGCAGCAAACCGTTGTCCTGTGCTTCAGCACCCAGTTCGGTGTGCTTCAGATTGACCTGGTGAATTAGTGCAGTGAAAACGGAGATTTTAGAAGGGCCGGTGGGTGTGTTTACATTTACACTGTGGTCGCTACAGCTCCTATGGATACACCTGAGTTAAAGCCTCCTAACTGGAGGCTGCTGGCAAAGTCACTGGTGCAGCCGGAGCTCGGTGCAGGCCACTGCATGAATATTTCAGCAGCTGTAGGAGAGCAGTATTTGCAGTCTGCTGAGTTTCATGCTACTGCTGCCACTGGTATGCAAGTGTCTTAAGGGATGTGGATGCACAAACCTTGTCCAAAGCATGTGTTCTTGGTCTCCTTTGGAGACAGTGGAGATGCAAAAACAGAGCATTAGAAGTGGTTAGTTGCAACGATCCTTCATGTGGCACTGAATGAGCAAGTTTCAGAACATAGGGCATAGAGCTAGACACATTAGGCTCAGCAGTTTTGACAATTATTCTGGGAGGTAGAATGAATTAGCTGGACGTGACAATGGTAAATTGAATAATATGTCTTCTGAGACTTGAGGTAGTGCATAATCTGAAGGAGTATGCTATGGAGCTAACAGGACATCTTGCTTCCTGAGGCAGGCTGCTGTGTGATTTTGTGTAGGATAGATGCAAATTTCCCAAGCACTCCTAAAAATGCTTCCTTTATATCTCTGTGAATGTAGCTACTTTTCTGTAGAGACACCATCTGTCAGGCAGAATTTCAGTCATAATGAAGCCCACCAGATTTAAATTCTATAGTGAAATTAAACAAAATTTTTACCACTTCCTCAGTCTTCAACATGACACTAAAAGACAATAGCATTTTGCAATTTCTTTTAACAGGCATCAACTGATCTCATGATGTCCACACCCATAGTGAAAGCAAGTAATTTGGTTTTTCATTATCTATGTGACTTTCACAGATGAGTGCCAAAACAAGCATTCATAGAAACTGTATCACTGAATGGAGAGATTACATATGTAGGATTGTCACCACTCCCAAGTTTGGTGGTAGAAACAATTATCAGTGGGACACATATGCAATTCTTATTCTTTGAATGGTTTCAGTTTTGTTTTTAAAATGTCGTAGAAGTGTAAGGAGACCAGAACCATTTGCCACAGCAGGTTTGCCCCTGCATTACTGGTACTTAGGAAGAGTATACTCATGGTCCTAATCAATAGTCCTTATGGAACCAGAGATCTGTTTCAGCTGATTGAGGTATCACTTTATTCTGGAGTACTCTTTTTTGGACATCTTTTGTCTGTATTCTGTGCTGTAATTTTATACAGCTTTGGATCCTCACCCACGGTATGAAGAAATAAATCCCCATGTTTAGTGTGGGGTCCATTTACAAAGGTACACGCTGGATGAAAATCTGGTGTATAAACATCAGCCAGCTTACTTTCCAGCCTGTTTCAAATAGTGATCCAGGTCTGAGACAAAAGTGGGTGACATGCTAAGAATACAACAAAGAAAGTAATTCAAGAGTAGTAAAGATGTATCTCAAATATGGGTATGTTGTAGACACTTAGATAGGCATGTTTTGAAAGCCAGAAAATATTTTGGTTTACTTTTATTTCATAATACCTGTAAGAATTTGGTAGCTGGACTTCACAGGTCATTTGTAGAGAGCATTGGGATATGCTATACATAAGTACAAAGTAACTTCAGTGAACATACCCTTTCCCTTTATGAATTGTTTTTACTTGTAAATCTTGGAAGATGGGGGCAACCGGTTGATCTGATCCTTCCACAATGTGTTATACCTTTAGGAACCAAACAACCCTTGTTTAAGGTGCTCATACCTTACTCTAGTTAAAGGAAGTCTATGTGAATCTACGAGAAAACACCAGAGTCAGACTGCATCCTAGGTATTTGTAGCCACTGACCTGTTTTGATTTAAATCAGATGAAAGGAGTCCATGCCAAGACCCAGATGTCCCTTAGATAAGCAAAATTAAAGTAGTGAGGCTTTTATTTGACTTTACTTCCCATTCTCACTTCAGTAGGTGTTCAGGGGTAGTTAGAGCTACAGTGATCCGTCATGGTATAGCTATAACACAGTTCTGATGGAAAATCAGGTTCTTTTGTATTAATAAACAGAGAAAAGCCTGTGTGAAATAGCACATGGATTTGTTTAATAAGAAAGCCTGCACAATGTAGATGAATTTCAAAGAAAAGGAACAAAAAATACTATCTGAAAGCACGAAATCAAATATTAATATAGAAACACGCACTTAACATTAATCCTAGTAATTTATCATGGTTTATGTGACATGTTCTCTGTTTCTTAATAATTTGGTTTTTCTTAGTTCTCTGTTTCCTAATAATTTAGTTTTTCTGTCTTACCTTATATTCTTAAAATAACTTTCTCTTCTTCAGCCATGATCTCTATGATCTCAATTTAGCTAGCCTGATTAAATACCCAGGTATGTCTTATTCCACCTGGCTTCTCTTTCTTATTTTAAAGCCACACTGGAAAAGTCTAACAACATGTTGATTTGTTCAGAGTTTTATCTTCAAAGTGTCCTGTGATCTGCCATTATTAAACATCAAAATGAAAAGTAAACACAGCTTTGCATTAGCAATAACACTTAAGGTGTAATGATCTGCAGATTACAGAAAATAAATTAAAAGAATTAATTTTAATGTATTGACAACTTGCAGTGATAAGAGGTTGCTGGATGCATTTGTGAGCAGTATCAGGGGTTGCAATTGAATTTTGATTGTTTATTTCTTAATGTGTTACTAGGCTTCTTTCAGATTCCTATAAGAAGTGGAACGTAACAAGAAAATTAGATTTTTGTAGTTTTCGGAGATTTACAGACTTGATCAATGCTACTCTGGGTCCTCTGTGTTTTCTAGGCATTTCTGCAATTTGAAGGCTGTCAGTGATGAAAGTGGGAAAGAAGTGGTGAAACAGATTGATTGCCTATAATTGTTCTCAGTAAGAGTGATTCTGAAATACCATGGCAGGAGTTCCTGTGGTTCCTTTCACTCTGTATTTTTTGCACTGTGCCTGTTGCCTACTTAGAAACATCTGTGGACAGATGGACAAAGACCAGAAACTATTTCCTCTAAAACGAGGGTGAAAAAACCCTTAAAGCTTTTATCCTTGTGCAACTGTAAAGGCATATAAAGTCTGGAAGTTGGAGTGCAAAAAGAAAAAGCAAAAGAGAGGAGTGACCCTGCCCACAAGGCAGTTTGGAGCTGAAGACAGCTCTTGCCTTGAGCAGAAGGTACATTGCATGTGAGAAAGGCAGACAGCTTCTTCAATCACAGGATCACAGCATCACAGGGGTTGGAAGGGACCTCAAGAGATCATTGGGTCCAACTCCCCTGCCAAAGCAGGTTCCTTAGGACAGAGCAAAAGGTGACATGGTTGTACCAGGAAAGGCAGCTGCAGATACAGCTGGCCTGGCCAGCCACACACACCTGTATCACCAGGAAAAAGCGATCACAGGCTATGGAAGACCCTTGGGTACCCACCCCGGAGACAAGTAAATGGGGTCAGGGTTCTTAGTTCCACCTTCTTCTATGGAGTAGCTTTTCCCTGCTAGCTTCCCACAAGGCCACCCATCAATTTTGTATTGTAAGCCCACCATAATGGTGGGCTGAGCTAAACCTCACTGAGACCAATTCTGGAGTAAATTAGTAGGGAAACAACACAACACACACAGATTACACCCTACTTTATTTTGCAACAAGTTCCCCATGGAGACAAGCTGTTACTTGCCCTTCCAAACAGCACACATAGCCAAGCCCTCTCGGGTGACTTCAGTTGGTGGCAGTGCGGATGGCTCGTGCTCTTAACAGTGCCCCTCTGCTACCACACATGCTTCTCTGTGGACTCACCTTATTTACAGTCTTTCTGCTCTTTCTAACTAGCCCTTTCTGACAGTAACTAATAAATAAGTTCACTGTCTTTTTCTTCTGATGATACTGAAGTATCGGACAAAATTAAAGGTAATAAACAACATCTTCTGTGCTTCTGGAGGGATAGGGTTTTCAGTGGAATATTTTAAATACATATTTACAAATACTGGTTGTCCCCAGTCTGTTTGATTCTCATCTTCTATGAAACACGGCAATTAGCAAGAAGACGGGAATTCTCTCTTCTAACTTATTGAATCCCTCACTTCTGTATTATATAAAATAAGCAGTGCATATATTTTTCTTCTCATGTTTTTCCTATATGAGTGTTACAGCACAGGCTTTCTTAATACAGAAAGCATAGTGTAGTTTTGCCTCACCCTACTTGCTGACATTTTTCCTTTATAACCTAGATTCTGTTGCTGGTTCAAAGTTGTTTAAATATTGTTGAAGGGCATAATCACTGTTTTGTTTATGTCACCATGAGAAAAGTCTTGTTTAGACATGATTATTTGGACATATCAAATTTATACTTAGTTTTATCTGCACAGGTGTTGGTGTGTTTGCCCTTCATAATAATAAACTTCATATACCTGATAATTAGTTGTTAGAAGAACTTTCAGTTTGGGGTTCTGTTTTCTTCCTGCTTTCTCTAGAGACAAGTTTATGTGAGTTTTAAGATTATTGTTATTATCCTATCCCATTGGAAATATTCTTCAGGATGTCAACAGTAGCATCTGACAGATTTCTGCATTGGAGAAATAAGTTAACCCCTGCATATCTTCCCCCTGCAACTACTTATTCTCTAGAGCAGGTTGATGAATGATAAAGAATATTCTCATAAAGACTACAGAATTAGGATCTATATATTTCAAGTATTGTAGATACCATTTCTAAGTGATATAAATTATTTGAGGAAATTTGATTATTTTGTTCCCACCTGTGCAACAGTAATGCATCTTTTTACTAATACAAATGGTACAAGTAGGACTTACTCTTAATACTGTTTTAATCCCTAGATTCATTTCTTTCCCTGAAAGACCTGGTTCAGCTTGGATGGCTTGTTTTGGTGTGCTTGATTCAGCTATGTGCATGTTATCCAACCAAAGCTCTTTTCTTGGGGGACTTCAATTCAGCAGACTTTATTTGCAGTGAGATTTTCTGCCAAGGTTAATGAAATCCAATTTAAAATTTAAGTTCAGGCCTGCAATTTAGTAAAGTTGGTCTGTTATTTCCAAATGTTTTTGTTATGAGCTGGCTTTCATGGCTCTTTGTGGAAATGCGTAAGGTTTAACCACCAGTTGAAATGAAAATATACTCTGCAGAGAGTATCATCATCTCATCATTGTCATCTCCCAATTATTAACAGCACGTTATGTACACCTCACATACTTCCATCACACAGTCCATGAAATGGTGTCCAATACCAAAGGATAATAGCTGCTGATGTTGAACACCTTCAAGCCTTAACAGTTTTATATGACAAAGAACTTAGTATTAAGAGGAGATGCTTAATGTTTCACAAGGTCAGACTGACTGAATGAATTTAAAATAAAATAAATACCTTGCATAGAGCCACCGATACGTGCAGTATTTCTTGGACACATTTTGGTCTCTCTTTAATAAACCCAAGGACGACAAACAAGTCAATTTTATGCCAGTATGAATTGACATCAGTGGTTACTGCATTATTCCTTTCTTTTACTTGTGACTAGATTTCACCCTGCATGTCAATAGATGTTCTGAGTTATATATTATCAGTGCCATATCATTTGTGTATCCTGTAGAATCTATATAACCCCTACACTAGAGGTGGATTGGATTAATAGCCACTGGAGGTTAATGGATCAATAGCAAGGCTGCCCTTGCTGGTTGGTTTAGCTTTTATCCACTTAAAATTCTCAGCAGCATGTTCATTTATGCATCACCTAAATAAATGGTTCAGTAGTGATTATCAAATTACACTAAAGTGTGAGATTTTCAAAGCTGTCTAGACATACTTTTGCACTGGAAATAATGAAGTTATTCAGTGTGGTTTTTAATTAAGGGCAGTGTGGCTAAATCACTTGCATTGGTCTGAAAATTTTATTAAATTTGATGAATTGTTTGGCATCGAGTTGTTTTTTAGTCCTGACTTTGAGTTAGATGTGGGTTTTGTTCTGTTTACAACAAAATTCCTTTGCACCATGCTGAACACAGAAAAAAAATCTTAAAGTGCCATCAAAATAATGTAGTGAAAACTCCCTCTAACTGCTTAGTATAATGCATAAAGCAGAATTTGATTTGCAGAGATCTTCATGAATACACCTGAGAGTTCCTGTGTTTATGCTTTCCTGTCAAAGAAATGGCTGGTCAAATCTGGTATTCTGATAGAGATACTAATTTTGAATTTTAAAATTTAAGTGCCTCAACTTGTTGGACTGTTACACAGCACTGCCCGGTATGTCTGAGATGTAAAGGAGGAAATGCTCTGCTTAGAAGAGGGAATACTTTGCTGGGAAAGTGTGGTCATAGATAAGTGAACTCTGAGATCACTGAGAAAACTTTTACTCAAATGGAGGACTTAAAGCTCCAGGGGAAACTACATAGGGAACAAAAGTTTGTCAGTGCTTTTACAGTTCTTCTGAAGAGAAATATTTGCTCGAAGACATTAACTAGTTATTAATCTGTACTCAGGGAGCTTTTCACCATTTTGAGCATGGAGGCATAGCTGACCAAAACTTGTTTTGTTTCAGTTTTGGTTTTTTCCTTGGAAAGCCTAAACCAAATATTTGGACCGTCCACACTTCTGAAGTGAGGCTTCTTTCGAGAAGTCTGGGGTTTGGTGGGGTTTTTTTTTAAATCAATCTTCTAAATGTGTCTTGTTAACTTGGAATAAAAGTGTTGAAAGTCACCTATCATGTGGGAGCCCTGACTGAGTTTCTTAGTATTTCTGTGCCATCAGAAATGCACTTTTCTGTACAGAAAGCACATTCTAATGGCTTGCCTTCGTGAACCTCTGACTGAAAGCATGTTTAAAAGACAAAGCCATACGATTTATGATAGTGCGTTACTAGCATTTGTCACTCCCCTACGTTCCCAAAACACATTGTTGTTTGGTTCTAAATAGCTAAGAAATCAAAAATAGCTTTTTGCCATGTAGATGTGTTTCAGAAAGCGACTTGAGTGGCCAAGTATATTCAGAATGTTACTTCTCATGTCAGCAATCTGATAAAAAGCTGTGGAGCTGCTAGACTGATCAGCAAGTGATATGCTTCTACTAAAACACACTAGTGAAGGCACTGATGATCAGTAAGGCTCCTCATCTTAAATGGATGCTGAGATGTTCTTTTCTTCTGGTCAGTCCTAATGCTTCCAGTCTGATCACAAACTACGCCTGAGTTTGCTTAGTGGAGCAGAGTTAAAAATATTTTGTAGTCCCTGTTGCACAAATGTGATAATAACTCTAGTGAAATTTTTAGCAGTTTGTACTTTAATATGGGACTTGGTAGCAAGTCCTGGACTAAGCTGTCTATTGCCTGCAAGTAATCTGACTAACATTTTCTTGCTTGAGCAGTGAAGGAAACTAAGTTCCTGCTGTAGTCTACTCTGCATTTTCCAATACACTTCCTCAAGATATTTCTGATGAAAGTCCCATCTGGCTTTAACTCTATTGCTGCAAGGCAGATGTCAACTCCTTCTGCTTTTGTTTCTTTTTGTATTGTATTCATTTCCCTTTGATAAGTCCCTCTGTGCTAGACAGACAATAAACTTTATGGTAGGGATCCTTCTTGCACTCTGCAGCTGGAGAAAAGCACTTTAGAGGCAGTGGTGTCCTCCAGGTAGATTCTTCTTACTACTAATACTGTAAGATTCTGCCTTTGGAGGGAATTTGGAAAGTACCGCGTTCTTGGTGGGGCTGTAGGAGACATAGGGGGGTTTCTCCCACCTTCAGCTGCAGAATGATTGACATGTGTGCTGGAATAGTAATTACCACAGTGAGTTACCCTAGGGTTGAGCACCTGGACTGCTAAAAAAAAAGTCATAAAAATGTTCTGCTAATAGATGCACACTAGATTGCTCTATTTATCTGTTTTTAAAACCTGAATGCTGCAGTTACCGCATATTGCTCAGTTCCAATTTTAAGCCTGCTTTAAACAGCTGCTCATTGTGGCTTTCCATGGCAGACATCTGCTCTGATATCTGCATCTTTTATGAAATTTGTTGTAATTGAGTCAGTAGGCTGACAACTACTGCCAGTATCTGCCCATTCTGTAAGACCAAACGTATTAAGGTCCAAGCAAGGTGTCTGCAGGATGATTTTAAAGATGTGAAGAGTAACAAGGTGACCCTGTTCCAACTGATGACACTTACTGTGTTGACTTGCTGTTGTTATGTGCATGACTGTTGCAAGAAAAGTCCTCTTAGGACTAGAGGTAACTATAGTCCATGTAGAGTCACTAAATATATCCTCTATTACATCTCTACTGGTTTTCTACTTATTTCTATCTGGAGCATAAAGGGAGTGACCCAACCTATCTGCTGGTAAAGCCTGATGGAAGAGATTCAGTGGCACTACTGTGTATCCATTACAAAAGGCAAAGAAAAGCTTGCATTATATTGCTAGATCTATTGTCTAGAGACTGTACAAGTAATTCTGTGAACTCAGGCTTAATAGAGGAAGGTGACAGTGTCCTGAAATTCAAAGATAAAGCCTGGGTCTGTGATAGTGCCATTTAGTGTAATTAGGCTACTTGCAGCTAAACTGTTGAATATTTTTCAAGTTGCCTGGAGTGTTTTGAAAAATACCACGTACTGAACTGATAAATCAGGGTGTAGCTTAGGTCAACTAAAAGGACTGCATTAGCAAAGAAAGAAAGAAATTTTGCTCTTTTACTTACTGAAGTTTTAAGCTTTAAAACGGTTTACATTCTTTTGAGTTATTTTCATAGAATAAACTGCAATCTTTCATATATTTAGAATTTAGAATGTTAGTACCTTTTCTAAAGACTGGTGTGAAGTCAGGCATTTCAGAACGTGTGGCACGCTGCAACAATTACTTCCTTTATGTGTGTTAAAGAGTCTCTTCCAAACTTAAAGGTAAAAATTTGTTAAAATGCAACACACAAACAGTTGTGTCGTTTTGGGTTTTATATTCTTTTTTTTTTAATCCAGAATTAACTGCTGGATTGAAAACTTTTGTAGTGCATGTGTTGCTCAGTGCAGAAAAGAGGTGGCTTTTTTACAGATGAATATTTCATTCTCAGGTGTTCCAGCTAGTTTCTTCTGGACTCTTAATGATGGTTTATTAGGAAGTTTCATATTAAAACAAGCTGTCTTTCCCCCTTTTATTAAGCAGATTTTGTCCTTGGAAGGACTTCTGCTGGTGTTAAATTCATACATTTGAATACTCCAACTAACATAGAACAACGTTCATGCCTAATGTTAAGCACTCAATTCTTTTTAGAAAAAAAAAAATCAAAGGGATTCATAGTGGGTTTAAATGTATAAATTGGTGTTATTTCAAATATAAGTGCCAGAGTAATTTCCACAGTCAGCAGTAAAATTGTACAAGTCTCTGCTGATGCACATACAAAGGCAAAAGGAGCTGGAGCTGAACAAGCAATGAAATACACGTCACAACACACACAGGCATTTATTTGCACAAGTGAGTCACCTGTATTGTTAAATGCAGTAGGGTTTATCCTAGATGGCCACCAGCAGTAAACAGTGCCTTAAAAGCACCCATCCTAATTTGTAACCAGAATCATGTTATATTCAAACCACAGAATATCCCTGAAGAAGGATTTCTAAATCTGGGGAGCCTTATGTTGGAAGTGGGTTTACAACCTAACTGTATAATTGAATCACATCACAAAAACAAATATCCTACCTAAAAAAGCAATATTTCTTAGTGTGTGTCTTAAGATAATGGAAGGGTGTGAAATTATGGGTGAAATAATATGTTTTAGTCATTCAAAATGTGTTTAAAAATATGCTTTCTGGATGGCAACTTGACATCTGGATGTAAACCTGGTTTAAGAGATAAGTAGATCTTACATGCTGTGGTGGCATGGATGGGCAAGGGGAGGAAGTTGCTGTCATCGTTTAAAACAATATTCAGGATGAAGAATATTTGATATCTGCTCAAGTGATATCAATTTTCACGTTAAGATGTTAATTTTTTTTAAAGCTCTGCCATTTACTTGACCTGTTCAAAGTTTGTAAGGACTCATTCACCAGTAACCTGGGTTGTTACATGGTAATAAATTGAGAGTGGACTGGCCTATAGTACTGTGTTTTAGAAAAACCCACCACAAAAATCTTGGAAGCGTGGATAAATGAATGGATTACTGGAAATTAATTCAAAGGATATGTGTCTTCTCATCACATAGAGCATTTGAAAGTGATACCATGATATATATTACATTTTATTAAAGTAAAAATAACTTTGTCTTAATATGGCTGTAATCTCTGAATATTCACTAGCATTGCCTAGAATTTTTCCATCGTCAGACATGCTCACATGAAAACAACAGTAATGCCCACATGCAAATACATATGATATCAATATCAATATTTTAGAGTTACAGAATGTCCATCAGTGCTCCACTTGAAAAATAAATATCTATAGAGAAGTCACTGAAATATTCTCCTTACCTTCTAATGCCTAGCATCTGAGCGTCTTTCAAGGTGATGGCATTATTTGTTCTGGTAGTTCCTAAAACACGCAACACATATATTCCTCAGCTTTGTTTCTCCTTTGTGCTTGCATTTTGGTTGATCAGAAAGATATGAACTACAGATAGATCTGTTCAGGTACATTTGAAATTGAGCTGAATGAGTCCTGCCAGCCACAGGAAGGACTTTTGAGCTGTGGTCTTTGGAGACACGTAATTCTTAGTCAACAAATTGTCCTTTCTCTGGTGATTGATTTACTGTGATCCTTCTTACTAATCCTTTTTTTGATTCTTCTAATTAATTGATGAGGGAGATTAGGCTGAATGTTTATGGACAAAGGGAAAAACCCAACCTTAAGGGAATATATTTCCACCCTTATTTTCTCTTTTTTCCCCTCTCATTCATGTAATTACCACGTAGGAAGAAAATAATGCAAATATCAACTAAAATGACTCATATCCTGGGTTTGCCAGACACACCTGGTTGTTGTAACTTTTTATACCTACATCTAAACGTGATCTTAAGAATGACAAATTCTGAACCTACACTCTCAGGAAGCAGAGGTATTTTCATGTCAATGCGTCATTAGGTCCAGTTGAAACACAATTAAAAAAAAGTAAGCCTGATGCCTTTGGAAGTACTCATGAGCTTTTCTCTATGCTCCAAGGTCTTTGGATGTATTTCTATTGTCATTCTAGAGCTGATCCAAATATTCTTGGATGTACAACTGCATTTCTGTGGGATTGCTAGTCAATACAGTGAGTATGTCAGCTTTATGCATGATCAATGATACTTGACCCCATATAATGTTAGAATTCTGCCAATTAACCATGCTCATGATCTTGACTGCAGCCTTTCAGACAAAGGCTGCAGTCAAGATCATGAGCATGGTTAATTGGCATGTTAAAGCTTAAAAAATTTCTTAAATAATTTGAACCATGATTCTATGATTCTAGTAGTTTGCCACATGTGACCATAGTGTCTGCTCATATGGTAGGAGAAACACTAAAAACAAATACATTTGTTTTACAAAACCAGGGTCTTAAATGAAACTGTTGCATGTTTTATTGTTTTTTTTTTTTCAATGTGAGAAGCTTCAGCTTACAAGACACATCACAGTCCTTATAGCAGGCTTGCCTTCGCAGTCTTTAAACACTCTATTCTTAGTACAGTGGTTACATAATCTCTTTTGCATCCTGTGGAGGTTTTGTATAATTTCCTGGATTTATATCTCCTTTATAATATTTATAATTCTGCAAGTTATAAATCGAATACTTTGGAAATAAATTAGCAAAAGCTGTAGTCTTTAAAGGTAATACCCTAACTGGGGAAGGTTCTTTGGAAGACTCTAAGACCTGCAGATGTTCTTCATATGGTTGCATGTTATTCTTATTCCAAATGCAGTAGTTACAGGAAAGTGTCCCAAGAGCTGGTCTGTCTTCCCAAAACCAGCACAACAGGAACAAATTTTCTTAAAGCAGAATTTGGTGCCATTTCATCTTTTGCCTGGGGAGAAAAATGCAGGCAGTGGCTTCAAAAGTATGATATTAAACTTGTTTGTGCCACCAAGGTTCCCTTCACATAAAGTGAAGATTCTCTTTAAAAATCACTGACTAACTGAGTGTGGCTTTCAACCCAGTGTTCCCAAGCCCAGTAGATAACGTGGCGGTGGTGGCTTATGTGTAGGCACCATTGATAGACCCGAAGGAAACAAAAGAAGGGTGTTGAATGGCATGGATGGGAGTAGGTTGTTTGACCTCAGACTAGGAAGCAGGAGGAGGACTTGGAACACTGTTCTTCCATTTTGAATTTTTTTTCTGGTAGATGCTCAAAATCTTATCTCTTAAGCTGTTGTGATACCCTCTTCACATCTTTTCTTTTGTCTAAGAGAAGGCTGAGTTGTTCATATCTCTGAACTGATTTAAGAAATTAACATAAAGATATTATTAAGTAATGCTGTATGCAGAAATATAAAATGGTCATCTCATGTAAGGGCCACAAGACTTCTGACTGTAAATATTTCTGATGCTTTATTACTTATACCTTTATTATTTACACCTTTCCAAAGAAAACTGTAGATGGGTGCAATTTTTTCTTGGTGCTGTGAGATGGAAAACATGTCGTTACCTGAGAAGAAAATATTTTCAAACATAGCGAGTTAAGGTGAAATTATGACATTTTAACTGCTTCAGAGTAGATGAGAGAGTGGTCAAGCAAAACCTGAGATACCAGACACTTTTTTCTGAAAAAAATCAAGCTTCTAAACAATATATGCAATAATAAGGAAAAAACAGAAATTAGACTTCACTTCCTCGGTGATGGCTCTCATGCCTATGATATGTCCATGTCCTCAGAGCCAACCAAAAGGATGACCATATATTGAAAAAGTAATCCAATTTACTTGGTCTTATTACTTTGAGTAATTTTCTTGGCTCTGGTTCTGACAGTCTTTTCATATTTGATGATGATGATGGGGTTCAAACTGGATCTGGAAAGAGAGGCCTGGCAACCAACTGAGTCATGCAACAAATAGAAATGCACTGAATTTCCTAGGAAAATTGAACTGGAATCAGTCTGATTCAGTTACTCCATACCAAGGTGTATGAAAGTAGTGAGAACGCTGCCAAAGGAAATGGTGCAAAGCCAGAAAGGCATAGATTCACTCTGTCTTTTCCCCTTGAGGTAATGAATTGAAATTAACTTCCCACCCCTTTACACCTCATTTAGTCAGATGTTCCTGGGCAAAATGTTATCTCCAGTGATTTGGGGATGTGAAATATACTAGTTAACATGCATTAATACAGGTGGTTACTCTGATACTGTCACTGTCCTGAAGTGTTTGCCTTAGCCCTCTGTTACACTCAGGTGGAAGCCTACTGCTTTTTAAGGGTGTTAATTATCCCTTAGTCAGATGTCCTGCTGTGGGTGCAGTAGAGCTGTGTTCAGAAGGTATTGCTCTCAGCAAAGAATGTATTGCCTCACAAGCATATGCCAGTTGTGCCACTGCTAGACCTGAAAGGAGCAGTTAAAGACAAGGCTTAAAACTGAGCCTTTCCTGGATTAAAGACTGCTTGGATTAATGTAGGATTTGAATTAGCAAGTCAGTTATTCAGTGAGGGATGATATCTCTCAGCATCTAGGGTGGAAATAAGAGCTGCGTGATTCATAGAAGGGCTGACATGCTATTGGGGTCTGTCTTCTCCCATGGAAGAGCTGCTTGTCTTTTGGGTTTGATATCTTTTTGAACTTTTTTATTTCTACTTTCAGACCACATGTCACCTGGACGTGACTTGCAGATGAGATTTTATTCATGGCTATTGCATGGAGAATATTTGTGTGTAGTGAGTGAGCGCAGTTATTTTCCTTGTAAGAAAATCTTGTAAAGTATCTGCATTGCCCTCTGGAAGAGGGTGCCTGTGCCCATTCACTATATATTAATGGGCCAATTGCATTTCTTACTTTTGAAGAAGTGTTAATACTTTTCAGTCAGCCTACGTATTGTATTTGGGAATTTTTGCTTTCTTTCATGGAGCAAATATTTTTTCCTCTCACTTTGAAAGATTCTGTATTCATTATTACAGGTATTATAGCACTGGTTTTACATTTGGGTCATGTTCTCATTGGCCTCATCAATAAGAAGAGCACTGTTTCTGTAGCAGTGTGGCAATCCTAGCAAAATCATGGTCCTGAAAGCTGATTTTCATTAGAGTATGTGAGATCTGGGGAGTCAGGACCAGCAAAGATAAAACATCTCCTCAGCAAGACAAGTGCTCAACTGCACAAATGCAGTGATCCTCAGTGCTTGACATCACCATTGCTACTCACAGTGTGGGAAGAAAGGGATCTGACACATTCAACTGTTGATTATGTCCTTTCAAAGCATAAAGATTTTGGGGAGTTCCTTACCAAACTGTAGAGAGCCACAGAAATATCAGACAGAAGTGTGAACAGCAAAATAAAGAATCCTGTTTTCTTGTGAGTTTGTACCTCAAGAATGAATCTTTAACGGATTAATGTACAGCCCTGAAAGTCACCAAGAGATTTTTTTTTCTGTTGTCCTTTACTGCCAATTTTGAAAATTGTGGGAATGTAGTATTCTGAGGACTCTGATCTTCTGTCCCATCTGGTTTAATTTGGCCCACTAATTCAAGTGTAGTTTGTCAGAGGAGTCAGACCTGTTCAGCCCTTTGGCCATCTTCCAATATTCACTTTCATGATGGTTTCCTCAGTGCTCTAGTTTTACCACAGACTGTACTGAAATCTGGTGCAATGCTTTTAATCTGTCTTTGCATCCATCCTTACTGTTTGGAAAATGAGAGGAACAGATTTCCTTCATCATGAAGGAAATCATCATACATATCCATGAACTCTATTTGAGATCTTCCTAAGTTGTAATCAAAGTGAATGTAAATTTTTGTCCAGCAGTGTTTCTTAAAAGGCTGCATTAGCACTGCAGATGAGGGTGAGATTCCACAGTATGGTTTGTTGGTAACTCTGGCTTAAAGCTTTTCATCAGACTGCCACCTTCAGCATCTTGTGGTGAGTATGCCCTTGCAGATGAGTGAAAGGAACCGGGTTGCAAATAGCTTTCTAAAATGTGGAATGGCAACCTTGGCAGCTCCATATATAGTTCTCAATATATAGTTGCTTAGTATATAAAATAACAGGCTACATCTGTAGATGCCTTACAGTCTGCTATCTTAGACTGATAAAAGTAGTCAAACCTTAACAAAACTTTGCTCCTTTCCTTGTGGTCTTTCACCAGTGCTACAGAAAATGCAACAAGGAAATTACGTACATTATAATCTTTGAATCAAGGATAGGAGTAAGGAAATGGGCTGTGCAAAGGTATGTAAGCTTATAATAAAAAAATAGTTGGGGGAAATAAAGGGTTTCTAGTTACTTTCATGATCCCTCCTCCATGTCTCCAAACACTTTCCCCCTAAATATTTTCAGTGCAAATGGTATGAAAGCAGAAAATAAGAGAGGAAAGCAGAGCATTAGTGTCACAAAGAGAAAACACAACAGATGCCACATCTTTTCTATCAGACCTGCACTGCACAAGAATCTCTGACAAATGATAACTATGTGATATCTCCAAGTGCTCAACAGCAGATAATGCCATAGCAAAATGAAATCAGGAACATTCCCTGCTGAAAAGCCATAGATGTGTTCCTTTTTTTATAAAGAGTCCAGCCATCCTAGGGTATATGGAATTTCTATCACTGCTGTTGTCCTTGGCTTTGGTTTTGTTTGGTTTTTTTTTCCAGTGTGTGGGGTGTGTGGATTTGGAAGGTTGCCACTGGATATAGTGAGAGCACAGCTGCACAATGTTTTCATTCTGTCCTTCACTTGTTAACAAGTTTCACGTCATATCTTTTGTATGAAGGCTTTACAACGTTCAGAATGTCTTCTTAGTGTTACAGGGACAAGCCTGAAGCAGAGATTTCAAAACTGTATTCAGGGATGGTCAGATAGGGAATGGGATGTTGTGATAGGGAGTAGGCTGGGAAATATATCTGCTGAGTGACTTTGGATGGTGAAGATTTACAAAGTACTTTTCCCAGATGCATTCCAAAGTTGTACAGGCCACGCTTGGGAATCCTTGCTCTCTATCACCCTGAAGAAAGCAATTATATTGCGACAGTTTTGACTCAAGGGCATCTGTGTCAAAATCATTAATCAGATCAAACACTCATATGAATATAGAGAATGCAGGATCAAGCACCAAATGTAAATGTACCTTCTGACAACTGGAAAAAAGTGTTCAGGTTTTAACATTGAATGGGCGTTGTAACTTTTTTATGGCAGCAGAGCTCCCGAATTTGCATTCATTGTAAAAAATGCAATGACTGTACTTTTTTAACAGCTGGCGTGAGGAAGACCTCACTGAGAACAAATGACTCATAAAAAGAACTAGGTTTGCACTCAGTAATTAACTTCTTTTTGTCCTAGTGTATGATCTGTTAGATGCTGGCACTGGGCCATTGTGATAGAGGAGATCAAGTTAAGAAAAACTGCCTACCTTCTTAAAATGCAAAGTTTGGAAATTTAGTTACCAGTTGTGTTAGCTACAAAACCATAATGAAGAGAATAGCAGAAGCTAGGTGTAGTATATATACAGGATTGTGCACACACGATGATGTGTATGAAGTTTTGTAAATCCTAATGTAAAAGCAGGATCTGCAGTCTGTGATTATCTCAAATCAGCCGCCTGGCAGCAGTTTGGTTGGCTTCTGTGAAGTGTCTGCATGTGCGAGGTACTAAGAAAACCTTGCAGAACTGCACTGGCATACTAGAGTTTGGAAGATCAAGGCAGTAAAGCATCACAGTAAGACTTCATTTTACTTATAGTTTATTCTGTGTCCCTACGGTTTATTTTCATTTTATGTACAGTATAAAGCGGTTACTGAAGCTTAAACCTTTGCAAATTACAATGCCGAAGAGATACAATACCAAAGTTTTGTAAAGTTTTTCTGATGAGTTGTCTTCATTTGAGTTTTAACATAAGTGTATTTATTAATGGATATTTTTGGTTCATTTTGGGTTGAACATAAATTTATTTACTAATGGATATTTTTGTATTGTTTTTGTAACCAAAATTTCTCATCTAACTAAATTTAGCAGAATGGGGATGCTCTGTTGAGAGAGAGAAAAAAGGATGTCTGTGAAATAGCCATATAGGTTTTCATTCCAACTATAACAGTAATGTATGTTTTCATGCAAGTGAAATGCAAATACTTTGGAACTTCTGTTCATTGTTAGCAAGTGAAAACTAAATACCCATTAGCATTAAAATTATGAGCTTAGATTGATACAATTTTGCTGTTGAAGATGACATCTTAAAGAAAACAAATAGCATAAATTAAACTCATGTTTAAATTGCAAACATCTGTCTTTATTTTATATATTATGCTTAATGCCCAGAATGTATGTATGTATACATGTGTGCACTCTAAAACACATTTTTACCTACACTGTGTACCTTTCTTTTTTCCTTATACTTCTTTGTTGAGAACAAAAGAAATAACATGCTCCATTTGGTTATTGGGTTTTTTGGGGTTTTGTTGTTGTGGGGGTTTTTTAAGCAAAATCAGTGAAAACAGACCTCTGCCCTGATTTGTGTTTGTGACCTCTCTTAACACGCAGGGAAGAGGCAGGTGAGGAAGACCTGGGAGTGTGTCTGTGCTGGATCACTGGTTGACATGTGACCCAACCTGGCAGTCACTATAGAAGCACCTTGTAGCTAACCCCATTTTAGATTAAATCAGGTTAACTCTTCTCAGAAATGAATTCCCATATAATGCACTAGCAGTGATCACTGTAGCAACCTGAGACTTCAGGGCTTCCCTGCAGGTGTTTGAAGATGCTGCTGGCAGCAGGACCTCACTGATAACTGACCACTTCAAAAGTGAGCAGAATATCTGGGGCAGGGAGTAAATTCAGTGCTTGGTTGGGAGAAATAAGAAGAGCAGTAGTATCCTGTTCCCCTCCCTAAGTCACAGTGATCTGGGGTTTAAAATGGGTCGCTACTGCCTTTTAAATGGAAGTTGATTTGTTTTCTGTTTGTACTTGTTACTGTTTTCTTGACAAAGGGTGCTTGTGCAGGGGGGTTGTATAAGGAAATAAACAGCATAGTCATTTTCTTTGCGGGTGTTTCCAGTGTGTGAATGAAATGTATCCAGCAAAGCCCTTAAGCATGTCCGTAACTCAGCGCTTTGCTGCTGTGGCAAATTGGGCTGCTACTGTCCCTGGAGTTATGCTATGCACATATTTAAGTGCTTTGCTGGATCAGGGCCTAATTTTAGAATAATTTTCAGCTCTCAGCCTACTAACGTCGATAACGCTATGTATGAAACATAGCTCTACTATGATTATGTTAAATGAGCCACACCACAGGCATTAACTTTTTGGAGCAGGCAGTACTTTTTTTCTAGAAGGCAGTCTGTATTTTGTCTTACTTCTTACATATGTTCTCTTTTCCACTCAAAGTAGGAATAAAATGTTATTTCTTCACATGAATGCAGAAATCTCTTCCTCCTCCCTGAATACACAAGTATGCTGTAGCAGCCTTAGACCCATCCTAGTGATTTCTCTTGCTTTTTTTATTAATCCTTTTTAACGAGCATTTCTGTTCCTGACTTTGGATTCCTGCCCCCCTCACCCCCCTTTAGTTAAAAATGAATATTTTTATTAAAAATAAAATAACCATTTCTAGTTAATTCTTTATTTTCTGCTTCTCTCAGCTTGAATATTTAACCACCTAACCACACTCAATATAAATTTTTATCTAGGGTGTCTAGATTATTTACTTTGTTGTTTTTTAAGCATTTGTGGCAACATCTGAATTGTAAATGCTCTGAGATAATACTTGCTTTTAAATCAGATTCTGCTTTAAACCAAAACCAGATTTTCACTTGTCTTAGACATTGTAAAATGTGTATGTATTAGATGAAGTCTTAACCAGTTGTCCTAGTTCAATGACCACAGAAATGGAGATGCTTTTTTTTTTTCTGCCTGGAAGGAAAAAAAAATGCCCAAGAATGTAAGAAAAAATTAATTTTTAACAGATCAGAAATGAGAAATTTCTACTGAAATGCATGGGAAATACATATAAAAAAGGATAAATTGGTAGAGTTTGTGAACATCATTTTTATGAGGTACAAATACACTTTAACAGTGAAAGCAAGTATACACTTTCATATTCATGCTCTAAATTTTGAACACATGCAAGAAGCTATGACCTCACCAAAGTCAAGGACAAAACTGCTGCTGGCTTCACTGGACTCAGGGGTTCACCAGCTTAGGGGACTACTATCTAGGAATTACTCTCTGGAGTGAAAATTTGCTAGGCTGCACCAGAGGACCTATGGATTGATGCATCCAATTCACTTTAAGCATACGATAAATCTCACTGAAACTAATATTGTAAAGCAACCTTAATACTTAGGCCCACATACGGAGCCGATCCTTGCGTTGTGCTGCATGTTTTCCAAGAAGTACAAGTAAGATCGTGTTTCCTTGTGATTTTGTTGTTCAGGACTACTTATCCATGCCTTAATAATATTAATAATTTGACAGGAATAAGCCATCTTGAGTCTGTTCTCTTTCCATAAAAATAGGTACCTGGCATCTAGTCCCTAGTTAGACATCCCTTGCTTAAGAGCAGTTTGTATTCATCCCATGCTCTGCTAGGACTTAAAAAAGTAAAACCTAGTCTGTGCAACACCTAAAGTGACCTGCTTGTGCTGTGCAGACTATTATCTCGTACTGATTATTTGCTGATTTGGTTCATAGAATATTTTAGTTTACTAAAATATGGGCAAAATTGATTTTTTCCCATGCAAGCAGCCTGCAAGTAGAATGAGCACTGTCTGTCTGCAACGTTACTTCTCCTCACTGACTCAAAGACTTACGCAGTATGCTGCTGTTGTGCACATTGCAAAAGGAGGGAGAGGGTCAGGCCATGAGGTAGCAAATTCATACAGACTACAGAATTCAGCATTTTCTTTGAAGATTGCCCTTGTGCAGAGCAGGCCTACTTAATGTTACCCTGCTTGTTGAAGGCATACGTGGAAGTGCAAATATTGCATAAATGAAATGCTGGACCCTGCTCAGGCTTGTATTTTACTCATAGTTAGTATTCCAGCACTGGAGTTTAATATTTGCTTTTCTTTAATATCTGTGCCAAGAAAATGCAACAGCTCAGAAGTGAATGTACAATTAAAAGATTTCTTAAATTCAAACGAGGTGAAGCGATCACTTTCAGTGAGTCCTATCTCAATTCTTTTTTTCTTCAGCAGCATTATTTCTTCTTTTGTACAGAGCTAGTTTTCTGTGACCAGAAAGACATTTATTGATTCTATTTTGTTTCATGTTCCTGCCAAGGCAAGGTATTAGTAACATTTCTTATTGAGATAGGGATCCGTGCTCCCAAATGCCACCTAATCAGTTCAAGGAAAGTTATGGGTCTCTCCATCTGACTTCAATTCCCTAGTCCTCTTCGGCCATTTGATTTAAGTCGTAACAGGATTAGTACATTTCCATGAGCTAAATGAGAGTATGAAGAAGCTTCAAGGGCTGTTAATGTGCAATTTTTTAATTTTTCTGTGCCTGTTCTTCAAGAAGCAAAGTAGCAATTCTTCCTTTTTGCAGGGCAGTATTTAACAGAAGGTGGTTATTTCTAAATGCATTGTATTAATGTGAGACTGTTGGACAACTATACTATTTTCTGCACATTGGAATGTATCAGTTCAAAGGACTTGGTTTCAGAGGTTGCCCTAACTCCCTCTAATTATCAGTAATTTATTTCAGAAATCTTAGGAATCAACCAAGGGGTGGTGCCAGCTCAAAGCAGGGATGTGATAGTCAGCAGGGTTGGTTTATTGTGCCTCTCACTCTGAATATCGAATTTCCTGTCTACAGAAAGCATTTAAACACTGTAGAAGGTTTTCTGATATTGATGGAAAATGACATGAGCATTGAAAGTCTGGGGGAACAAAATATCATGTGAATTATTTGATGCTATTATTCATCACATGAGTAACCTAATAGTGTTTAAATGCATGAATTAAATCTGGTAATATTCCTAATTTTAAGAGATGAAGAATATTCAGAAACAACTATTCAGTTAGGGTCCTTAAAGCAGGACGGGGTTATCTCATATTGTCATTCCAAAGTGTGAGAAGGGAATTTGTCTAGTATTACAGGTTCACATTCATCTGCCTTAGTGTTCATAAATTCAGCAGGAGAAGCAGGAGGTATTACCAAATAAGAACTCCCACAGGCTCGGAGTATAAGCAGCACTTCTAAGAGCAAAGGAGATGCTGGGGGTCTGGTTTCTTTCTCTGTCCTCCTGCTGCAGAGCAACTTCATGAACTAATGCATGAGGTCTGTGCCATAGCTGTCACACACTGTTGTAATTTCAGAAGACTGATACGTGTTTAGACAAGGAGTTTTGTTCTGCAGTCTCTTGCATTTTGATGTACGGCCAGGTGCAAGCTGTCCTTTTAATAGAGTCCAGTGTTGTTCTGCTCTTTAACCAAGAAGAGATGGATGTAAACAGCCAGTGGCTTTCCCTTTTGATTACAAAACCATCATTACTTCTATAGTCCGTTCTAATCAGTTTGTTGGAAACTGGAAGAGGAAAGTGCTTGTAGTAATGGAGAATACAAGCTTATAAAACGTCACGGCTTTGATTTGTGTAGTGACTTGTGATGGCATTTTTATCTTCCTTTCCTTCAGGACAGTAGTGGCCAGGCCTGGGATACAATGTGGCAGTGACAGCAGTTCCATTTTCCAGAACATGTTTCATATTGATTTGCTGCAATCTCACTTTTTCTTCAAGATGTCTTTGGGCTCCTAACTGAAATTTTTAAGTAGGTGTTGTTTAAGATGCTACCTGCAGTCAACAATGCAGGATACAAACCTCTAGAGAATGATGTAGACTTGCAGGTTACAAAATCTGAATTTTCAGTTGTTTCAACAATGGCTTTACATCCTTACTTTCCCACCCACTGATCTCCTAAATCTTTCTTCTTCTCCATGTCAGACAAATTCTTCTTTCCAGACTGCCTCTTTGCATGGGAGTCCTTGATCTTCCCCTCCCTTTCCCCTAGGAGAAAAATCTGCTTTCCCTCTGACTCACTACCACATTTAGCCCCCTCATACCATCAAGCATTTGTCCCACAGATCCAAGTTTGTTTCCTCACTCCACCCTTTGATTTGTGACTGTACCCAGTCTATTCATTGTATTCAACCCCTTTCACAGAGATCTTCCTATACCTCTTTGAAGATTACCCATCATTAAAAGTCATAATTAACATAAATGATAAAATATGCAGGAGTAGGAGGCAAAGTACATTCTCCTAATGCTGTTTCATACTGACTATATATCTCAGTTTTCAGGCTTCTGCAAGTCCAAGCAGGCAACTCAGTAAGCTCAAAGTACTTAATATAGTATATGGCGTTCTTCACCTTGGTTTGTATTATTTGACAACCAGTATTCAGCTTCGTTTATATGAATCTTTCAGTAGTGCCAAGTTATCTTGAAAATTCACTACACTTCAGTGTTTTCGGGTATGTGTCTGTGCATGTATGAATACAAACACAAAAATATAATGTATACACATGCAGACACATTTATGCTTCCACTAGGTTAAGATTTTTAGTATTTCCTTCTCAAAGCCTACGGGTGCAGATACTCACACCACTGGTGGGGTAAACTGTGCTGTAGACAAAAGCATGCCATTTCAGAGTGATTACTGATACATACACCATTTCTGTGGTGACTAACATTTTAGAATGAGGAATTATCAATTAATCAGGGTATCTGGTGACAAATGGGCAAAACGGACCCATTACACTCATGATCCCTAAGTTGCAGGCTCCTGTGTTTTATACCACCAGGAAAAGCTGCAAACTGGAATACAGCCTTCGTTAAAGAACTGTTGGGTTTTTTTTCCAGATAGTCTTTCTTGGTTATTATCTGGATAAAACTTTCAATGCTAGGAGCAAGCTACTTCATTTCCCTTCTAAAAGGCATGGTTCAGTACTGGCTGTCAGCAAAGTATGGGGCTTTGGGAATTTTACCTCTCTGTTTTGTGCTGTACCTGTTGGGGTGGGAGAGGGCAATGGAAGGTCTTTTAGGATTAAGGGAGCATTTGTAAAATGTTCTATGGACTTTAGAGTTTTGTGGCACCTCCACAGTACCATATGCTCTTGTGCACCTTCCAAGGCTTTTCACAAGATGGTAATCTGGGTTTGCAGGGAAGTCTTCAAGGTGTCTGGGCAGAACTCCCCTCTTTGTTTCCTTTCCTCTTATTGCTCACTCATGCTGTTTTGAACTTTTAACAGAAACAAGACCCATCCCAGCCCTTGCATAGGATCACCACTTTTTGAGAAAGGATCACCTTTTTAAAAGAAAGGATCACCTTTTTAAAAGAAAGGATCTGTTCAATCAACCTCATGGTTTTTGTTTTCTGTCTCTTATGGTCGTTCACATCCATCCCTTCCCCTGAGTGTTGCACTTACGTAACTTGGCATGAGTTAAGTGGATTCAGTTGAAACTGAGCTCCTTTTGTATATCTCCTTGCAATCTAAGGAAGAGACTTGTTTTAAAAGAATCAGTCTATTAATTTTGCATTCATGAACAGTGAACTTGTCTTACCTGCAGGCACACAGTGCAGCTTTCTTGCTTCCTGTGGTTGGTCTCTGGTTCACAATATTTATGTGCTATATTTTGGTGCTACCTGATAACAGTGACCTGTGTAAATTCAAGTAGCCATGGGCTAAATTCAATGTAAATTTAACGCCCACTGCCTATGGCCCTGAGGGACCACCCCAGAAGTGAAAGACTAGTGAATGTCCCAAACCACATTCCCTTCAACCAGCCCTGCCCTTTACACAAAAGCCCAGGAGGGAATGTTTAAAGACTGACTCCTGGGGATTTCCTTGCACCAAAGGCATCATTTGATGGGCAGCTGAGGTAAGTTTTGAACTGTGTTATACCACTGGAGCTGGTGCAAAGCAAGTGGAACAGACCCAAGCTCAGACCACAGACTTTAATTGCATGATGACTCAGGTAATGTTTCTTAAAGTTAGGCTTTTTCTCCTCCTCCCCATGTATCCCCTTTAAAAGAAAATCTGTTCCATATTTGTATCTATTAACCAAGCCCAAATTTCTCTTCCTTCCCAATCCACACCCTTGAAAAAAAATGTGCTCTGTATTTTTATTTATTATTTATGAAGCCCTAATTGCCTGCACTGGGCCATTTCAAGATCCTCTTACTCCCATCTAGATTTTTATTTAATTTTTATTCCTTTTTTACTGGGCAGGTGTCCAAAGGCAAATTGGATGTGAGGTGGCGTGGGTATGTACTGATGAAATCAAACAACTTGGGCCTGGTTTCTTCTTAGAAGATCTTCAACCTCACAGTGTCACTTGCAATGATAAAAGCTAAAGGTATATATAATAGACAGACAGATAGATAGATAGGTAGATTTGTGTCTTTGTCCCTTAACAGACAGACCTCCATCCTGTAACGTTTTCTAACCAGAGCATCAGGGGTACAGCTGGCAAATGAGCTAATAGGGATTAATTCCTCCCCAAAATAAAAAATATAGGTTGATTTTACTAATGAATATTGAAAACCAATATCGGTTTGTAACATCTGCGTTGTTTTGATGGCCATGAGACTCTTCATACAGGTTTTTAACAAGTTACACATAAAATATCTTGAAATTTAAAGAAATACAGTTTAGTTTTACTCAGTTTTTCTCCAGAATAAATAAAATATTTTTAGCTACAACTTTTTAAAACCAAATATTTTCAAAATCTGGGTAAAAATTTTATGGATAGTCCTCAAACTTGCTCTTTTCCTGGCAACTATTTGTTTCCAATGAACTGTTATATTCTGATGAAAAAAGTGTCTTGAAAAATACCCTTCCTGATCAACCTGCCACACAAATATGTGTAAAGTGTATATTTTTGAAGCCATTCTTTAATCACCTAGATATCCAGATTCCCCTTCTTGCAGTCAGTAGCCATCTAGCTATTGCACCCATATCATGACACCTCTTTCCTTGTCATCCCATCAGACCTTGTAGCCTGCTGCTTATCATAATAGGGTGAAAGGACTGGGGCTGTTCAGCCTTGAGAAAAGAAGACTGAGAGGGGATCTTATCAATGTTTATAAATATCTCAAGTGTAGGACACAAGGGGAAATGGCCAGCCCCTTTTCAGTGGTCTGTGGAGACAGGACAAGGGGCAATGGCTGCAAGCTGGAGCACAGGAAGTTCCGCACCAACACGTGGAAGAACTTTTTCACAGTGAGGCTGCCAGAGCCCTGGGACAGGCTGCCCAGGGAGGTGGTGGAGTCTCCTTCTCTGGAGATATTCAAGACCCGTCTGGATGCCTGTCTGTGCAATATGAGCTAGGGAGCTGCTTTGGCAGGGGGTTGGACCCGATGATCTCTCGATTTTCCTTCCAACCCCCAGGATTCTGTGATTCTGTGATACCTGGACCATTTCTATGGGCCTCCCCCTCTTTTTTAAAGGTTCTGGCTTTCCTACCCATCCTCCAACAAGAGTCCCACTAGACTCCTTCTCCTAACATACCTGGTCTAGCTAAAAACAAGAAAAGTCATGTGTTTCCTGTGTCCTGTGGAAGGGATCAAGAAAATCTCACTTACTTTCCCATGCCCACGTGCTGCTAGCCTTGACCTTTTTGTCTTCCACACAGCCTTCTGTAGGACTTCCAGCTCTCCCCCTTGGTGACACCATGATCAAGCTCATTGGGATTTACTCGTTAGATGGTGCATGACAGGAATTTTCATGGATATGGGCCACCAAAAAACCTTGCAATTATTGGGTTTATGACTTGTCAGCAATGAGAGCATTGTCTTGGACAGAAGGAGAAGGCTTGAAGCGTATCCAGGTCTTTAGATTTACATTTCAGACTGGAAATCATGCTGTTTCTCATCTTGGACAAACTTGTTCACCTATTCCTAGTAATCCCAGTTGAGAGGGGGTTGTTTCTTCTTTTTATGTATTTTCTCCCTTCTGACACTGTCAGAGGACATAGGCAATTGCACAAGAGCATTTGATATGTTATGTGTCAATAACTGCCCCATCAGTTGCATATCAGTGATGGAAAGGTAATGGGCTTGTTAACTCCATGCCATTGAAGAAAGGGTCGTGTCAAGAAGATTTCTGTCTGTAGCTGACAGTTATCAGAGCAGCTGTACAGGGATTCTGTAGGAAGAGCAGAACAGTCTCATTTTACAATTAATAAGTTATATAACAGCCTGAAAGTATTAAACAGAAAGCCTAGAATAACAGAAGTAATCTTATAGAAAGCCCCAGAATCTACTGAATGTTATCTGCTAATGGATGTCAATAGAGATATTGAAGGGATTTCGATAGAGATATTTAAGGGCTTATTTCTGGTTTGCTAGGCTTTTTACAAATAGGGTTGTCAGACTTTCCTGTCTGAGAACAAGGAGGACACAGAATATTTACTGGAAAAGAGATTTAGTTGCCAGAGATGAGGTTTTACCATCATTTCTGGTGATTGAGAAAGGCCTGGGGACAAGAATGTCTTTCAGATCTTCCTGTCACATACCAGAGAGACTCAAGGAAGGCTGTTCTTGGCTGGACTTGAAGCTGCACTGACAGGTTTGCTGTCTGCATAGGTAACTGATCTGGCCCTGAGAGTGGACTTTGAGTGCTTTTGAGGAGAGAGCCCATATGTATTCACCAGGTCCAAACTGGGATTTGTGCTGCTCATTGGGAGCTACACATTTCTGATTTTGGTACTTAGAATAGGCTGTGGAGTCTTGGTAACGTAAGGGATCCCTGAGATTATGATCCTTTGCAAGACCAAATGTCACCTCTCTGCACTGGCATGTATCTTTACATGAGATGTCATTTAAGGTGCCTGGGAGCACCTCCAGAATTATGATATAATCATAGAATTATAGAATGGACTGGGTTGGAAGGGACCCCAAGGATCATAGAGCTCCAACCGCCCTGTTATAGGCAGGGACACCAGCCTCCACGCCTGGATCTACACAAGGTTGCCCAGGGCCCCATCCAACATGGCCTTGAACACCTCCAGGGATGGGGCATCCACCACCTCTCTGGGCAGCCTGTTCCAGCACCTCACCACTCTCTCTGTAAAAACTTCCCCCTAATATCTAATCTAAACCCTCCTTCCTTTAGTTTTAATCCATTCCCCCTTGTCCTGCCATTGTCTCCCCTTTTAAAAAGTTGATTCCCCTCCTGTTTTTATGCTCTCTTCATGATGTGCATGGCATTCTTTGGGTTAAAATATGAGTCTTTCGGCGTTGAATCTAGCCTATATGTGTTTGTGCATATGTTAATATATATATATATAAAACACATACTTCTTTTTAAACAGCAGATGACTAGAGAATCAATATTTTCAATGCCTCTGGATGTAAGGAAGTAATTCTCTCTTCAGTAAGTCAGAAATCTCCAAGAGTCATTACAGTAAATAAACTTCTGAAAATCCCAGCATGTGCAAAATTACCTCCTTGCTTTCTTCCCAGAACAGCTGCTAATTAGATGCAGGGAATAAAGATTAATATGAAGCATACTAAGACTTGGCTCCCTGCCATCATTTAGTAATGGCTAGCCTTATGGGAAAAAAAAAGCAGCAAAAAGCAGAGGTAGTATGAGGCAGCAAAAACTGCAATTTTAAGGGCATTTAAAATAGGAGTCCCAGTGGAGCAGGTGTTTGTTTTTTCCTGCCACTTGAGTTACAGAATTTTTTCTACTCATCAGTGAAAACTTTTTAAGGGGAGAAAAGGGAATCATCATGGTACTAAGGACTGAAGGAACTGAAGAGAGAAAATTCATAAATTAGATGAAATGACGATCCACATTCAGACTTCCTGTTGACAGTGATATTTGCATCTGTATAGGGAAATAGATACCATGGTGTGTAAATTAGGAGACAGTAAATAAAAAATGGTAAATTAGTTCTAAAGTATCCAGCAGAAAAATATATATTGCTGTCTTCCGTAGAAATATGTGACGGCACCAGATGGTTCTCCCAGAGTCTGTGCAGACACTGTAGAAAGTAATCATAGAAGATATGACAGAATATAAACACTCAAAAAGGGAGAGGGAAGAATATGTGCAAGGATTTATTGATAAAGCACAAATAAAATTCAGCTCCTCTGCCAAGAGCATCCACAAAGGGCCTATTGCTGTGCACCAGCTTTGATTTCATCATCCAGGAAGTACCCCTGAGCACCGATGTAGCTTGTTCTAAGCAGAGAGGAACCCAGGAACCCTTTCAAAGTCCACCTATGTACATTTATTCTGATGAGGAATAAAAACACAGTCTAGCCAAATTGAAATAGAGCAAACCTCCTCACTGATGTGAGACTTGACAGGCAGCAGAGCACTGAGTTGGCAGTGACGTGTGAGGGCTACCAGAGGAATGGAGGAGCTGCTCGCAGTATGAAGCAGAAGCCAAAGGAGGCTCATGTGCTGTTCAGGGACTGAAACATGGAAAGGCATTCTCTGATAGTCAGCTTTTCTTCTGTGTATCTTTGAATGGAAAGGACTACAGTTGGCAACCCTGTTCTTCATTATAACTATTTGTATCAGGAAAGACTTATTGCCCATCCTTACCCCTTAAGGACTGCCCCCTCCAACTCTCCAGGGACGCTGTGTGTGAGGGTATGTTCTACTCTTGAGTCATTTTCATCCAGCTGAGCCTTGGTCTCTCTGTCTTCAAACTAAAGTCCTTGCAGTCAGAGATGTTGATTGGAAGGTTTTGATTTATATCTCGACAGCTGTACTGGATGTATAATCTAGCTTAACAGGCTGATAATCAAAATGTCACTGACATCAGTGGACCTCAGCTGTAGATGGAAGTAGTATGGTAGGAGAGAGCAAGCATCTACCTGATCTAAGAAAGAGCTAAATAAGAACTGAAAGAAAAACACTTTTTCCAGAAGTGGACTGGATTATACCTCAAGGGCAGAATCAGATCCAAGAGGTGGCATTGCCCACAACGAAGCCAGGAGAGGAGCCCTGACTGCAGTGCCTCCCTACCAGCAGTAACCCTCAATGCCCTTACCACTCTCACAGCCACTCCACACCAGCTGCTTTTAAAGATAGACGAATCTCCAGCTATGCTACACAAGGGAAAAGAGCTGAAGAAACAGGTTTTAGCCTGACTGTAAGCTCAGCAGGTTTTCCACAAGTTTGCTTTCTTGGGTTAAATTTCAATGGGTTTTTTTTTGTGCATTAAAACTGTAGCACAAACTGTCATCCTGTTCCTGTTGAAATGACTTTTCCACTGTGGAGCTCTGTACTGCCTTCTCCTCCATCCATCTTGCTGTGGAGGTGCTACGTTGTTAAACTTCACACACAAGACCTGCTAACTTCAAACCTCTACCCTTCTGGTGCAGGCAGCCCTGTGTTGTAGCAACTCATTGTGGCAGCCCATAACCACTGCATGTACTTCAGGGAGACTCCCAGTCCTCAGAGATGCCATACCAAAACATCCTCCTGCAGAGCTTCTTCTATTGATGTCCTACAGCTGGGAATTGAAAATGGCTTAAAGTTCACTTGCATCCCAAGGAAACTCTTTGTGTAATGCTGTGTGCACAGCTAGGGCTTTGCACCCATCCATGCCTTCATTGGGGCTGCAACTAATGGGAGATACAAAGATAGAGAGGATAAAAAAGCCATGTTATGTTACAACTCAGACAAAGATTCACAATCTCCTTTAGGAAGAGTCTGATTTTCTTCTTGTGTACTTTTACCCTTTACATGGTACACCTTTTTTTCTTCTATTCATAGAATCGTAGAATGGCATGGGTTGGAAGGGACCCCAAGGATCATACAGCTCCAACCCCCTGCCACGGGCAGGGACACCAACCTCCAGGCCTGGATCTACATAAGATGGCCCAATCTTGAACACTTCCAGGGACAGAGCACCTCTCCGGGCAGCCTGTTCCAGCACCTCACCACTCTCTCTGTAAAAACTTCCCCCTAGTATCTAATCTAAACCTTCCTTCCTTTAGCTTTAGTCTATTCCCCCTTGTCCTGCCATTGTCTACCCTTTTAAAAAGTTGATTCCCCTCCTGTTTCTCTGCTCCCTTCAGGTACTGGGAGGCTGCAATGAGGTCCCCCCGCAGCCTTCTCTTCTCCAGGTTGAACAAGCCCAGCTCCCTCAGCCTCTCCTCATAGGGGAGGTGCTCCAGCCCTCTAATCATCTTTGTGGCCTCCTCTGAACCCTCTCCAACAGTTCTACATATTTCTTGTATTGGGGGCCCCAGATCTGGACACAGGACTTCAGATGGGGCCTCACAAGGGCAGAGTAGAGAGGGACAATCACCTCCCTGTCCCTGCTGGCCACCCCTCTTCTGATGGAGCCCAGGATACCATTGGCCTTGTGAGCTGCAAGAGCAGCTGCTGGCTCATGTTAAGTTTCTCATCCACCATGACACCCATGTCCTTCTCAGCAGGGCTACTCTCAAGGAGCTCTTCTCCCAGTCTGTGTATATTCTGTGGTAACATTTTTCCGAACCTGTGACAACTTAGTTTATGCTCAGTTTCTGTGTGATTACTGTCTGCTGTAATGTGATTCTATGATAAGATGTAGCTGCCAGGTGTTTGGCACTGTCTTTCCTTTAAAATCTATTAGCAGCAGGAGCAAACCCCAGAACACAGAATTCACATTCTCAGCAGGTCAGAACTGATTTTAGTGGTTTTTTTTATAGAACAGTGTGAAGTACTGTTTACAATTCAGTACCTTATAATCTTTTATTGTTTGTCTAACATATTTTAAAGGGACTTGCTCATTAAAGAAAAAATAATAATATAGCAGTTGTAGCTATCAATTTGTTTTGCTATATTATGGAAATATGCTCCAAACTTAAAGAACAGCCACTTCACAGCCAGGAATCTGATTTTTCCAAAGGACACATGTAACCTCCCAACATGAGAGTAGCATTTGAATATAAAACCACCCAGTTCTGCAAGCTTGTGCTTTTGTAGGAAAGTGCATCATCAAAATGGCACATTACTGCCCCTCACATTTAGCTTGAAGTAATTAGAAAACTTGCAGTAAAAGAGATATTTCCTTCTATCAATATTTTTAACCACTGCCTGAAATGCATTTCAGAAAGATGTTAAAATGTCTAAGCATCTCTAAATATTTTTCATGTATTGAGTTAATTAAAGCAATTTTAAATACTACTGCAGTATACATAGCAGGGTAAGTAAATGTTGCATTCAGACTGGATTTACTATTGGTTTTGCATGTAAGTGTCACAGTCATCATCATCTGTACTGTATTTGCAAAGCACATGGAGAGCCAGAACACACAGTTTGCCTGGGAAAATTTGGGGTTGTACTTTTGCTGCATTTGTGCAAGTTAGAAATGGTGTTCCAGCTTTGATTTTTATTTCCTGTTTGTCAGTTTGTGAAGAAACATCCATATTATCTGTGTCCTGCTGGAAGCTGCGCTCCAGCTGATCATTATTCCTGTGCTAGAAAAGCATATAAAATTTTAATTTGCAGCACTTCTGCTTTAAAACTAATTGTGATACTACTATTTCAGTAGTTCTTCACTTGCTTTTTCCTTTACTCATGTAGATCAAAACAGTACTGTCTGCTGCTAAAGCTTTTACTTTCTTTGCTCTGCTTTCAACAGTCACTGATCTTTACCAAGGAACTGGGAAAACATTTACAGCAGTTAAAGTTCCCGAGCTTTGTTATTTATGTTGCTTCTATTATTTATTTTTTTTTACCTCCTATTCCACAAAAAGAATCCAGATGCATTTATTTTGAGGCGGTTAATTATCCCCAGAGATCAGATGTTTGGCTGATTCATAGAGAAACTTACAGACTTCCTCACCGTCGTGGTTTTTCGAGTAGGAACTAGCTTCCAGATTTCACCTTCTTTCCCCCATGATCTGATTCTCATTGTGAGTAAGGGCTTCAACTCACTTCATTCCAACATGACTGCAAGATTTTAACTGTAGGTAAGGCTGAGTTTTATTTTTATATCTATAAATGTATATTTCTCTCTGTGTGTGGATATACATATTTATGTGTACAGTGATAAATTTCTACCAAAATATGTTATCTGTAAATTGTGTAAAAATTAATTTACTTTTTCTTTTAAGGTGAGATGGTATAAAAGCATTGTGATCTTTATAAGTAACAGGGATTTTTTTTCCCAAATTATTAATCTTAGTAACTGGTTCATTTTTTTCCCCAGATAATTCATTTTAGCAAAGGGTACTGTGATTCTGTTCACAGTAACACTCAGAAGTACATAGCTGAAAAGAGAATTTTATAGCCATAACTCAAATAACTGCAATTTTTCAGCTTTTTCATTTTTTCCAATGTTTCATGTTATTTTCAATTATCGCCTAAAGCTGACATTATATTGTGTTAGAAAAGTAAGCAAGCACTGAGTCTTCTTGGAAGGAAATCTGTAGTAAAATGGCTTGTGAGAAGTTGGCTCATTGAAGGGATTTATGATCTGTCCTCTGATGAGACCCAGTCTTAAAGAGTTTTCAAAGTGACAATCTGCAAAGGAACATTTGATATAGCCTGAAAAAATACAGTCCTTTTTTCTCAATGTGCACAACAGTAGCAGTTATGCAGAAAAGCAACGTGAAGACTCTGGGGGACATAGTGAGGTTCACAGTACACTGGATTCATTCCCACAGGGACAAAATGGGATTACCTCCCTAAGCCTCACAGGGTTTAGGAAAGTAAAGCACAGTTTCTCCAACAGCTAGCTATTTTAAGTAAGTTTTTCTCTTTTTCGCCACCATTCAGAGGTTTCTGCCCTATTTATCAATGATTCAAATTTTTATGTAATGGGCATATGCAGAATTCCCTGCATTGCTGTGTACGTGTGCAATGTTTTAAGGCCATTTTGCAGGAGGTTTGTTGTTGATTTTGGGTGTTGTTTTTTGGGCCATTTTGGGCCAACGTATTTTTCAGACTTCAGCTGAGCCCTGAGATAATTGCAGGCATATTACTGTTGATAAGTGATATGGAGCGTACTTGGAACATCTCAGTATTCTGTAGGCGGTAAAACCAGCTTTTGGTCTGGAGATTTTCATATTCAGAAACTCTCGCTTTAAATAAGGGGTGGAGTGCTTTGTGGCAGCTTTGCATTTGTTGTAACAAGAAAAAGACACATAAGCTCTCTCTTTGACACCCAAGATCAGCTGTTTAAAAGCTATTTCTGTTTCTTAATTCAAAATGGGGTTTTTTAAGTACTTTTAAAGATTAAAAAAAAAAAAAGCTAAATGAAGAGCAACAGTGTGTCTGTCCATTTCCCAAAGAGTCCCAGGGTTTTTTCTTTTACTTAAATTAAGCAAATCAAAACAAGCTTCATGGACTCATTCTGGGTCTAAGAATGGCTGATATTCTCAGAGGATTATGTTTGCTCACTTCAATCAAACAAGCAACTGTAAAAGGCTTGTGGGTTTTCTACTGGCACTAAGGTTTGGTCCAGCTCTGAATTTGAGTGAGTGATTATCTGATGTCTCTCCAAATTACGTAACCATCCTTCCCACAGTGTCCTTCTTCAGGCTCTCCTTGGGACAAACCCTGCACTCCACTCACTTCTCTCCCTTCCACTCCCACCCTTCCTGGCAACAGACTGTCTGTGTCATGCTGTCCCTTCCTGCAAGCAGCGTCTCTTCAGGAGGGATGAAAGCAGGTCTCAGCCCACTAGCTACACTGTTGTTAGCTGACTTCCTTTCAATTACACTTTTATAGGGCTTATCTCAAATGGTGTGGGGCTTTTTTCCAACAGTTTCGGAATTTCAGCACAGGTGTTCAGAAAGGAGTTAGAAATGTGTTGGGGATGTTTCTTATGTTAGTAGTAACTTTTTGCCCTCTTTGCTTTTATGTAAACATTTTTCCTCCAGGAGAGGTTTTTTCCACACCCAGAAAAATTTAATCTTTATAGTACAATGGGATTTTTTATTTTATACTTTTTGCTTACTCCATGGGGAGATGAGCTTCCTTTGGTAATATTTCTGATATCTTTTATTCTGTGCCACTGATGAAAAAATTAGGTATCTACTGATGAGCCTCAGTCAAAAAGTTTTTTTAAACATAAAATTAAAACAATTGAACATCTGTGGATTCGTACACTCAGATAAGAAAGCCAAATATTAAATTAATGTATTAGCAATGTTTATAGTTTTATTACCCTGTAATTATATCATACCTCCTGATTGTTTTTCTTTTCATCCTAGTCTATAAAATGTAGCTGCCTGAACCTGTTTTGAATGTCTACACTTCTAGTGTTAGACTTAGAGATGTTTTGCCAGGTTCAGTGGAAGAAACAGCAGTTGTAGGTCTGGAATTGTTATTTTAGAGATTGTTGATGACTGCCAGCCATCAGAAGGTGAACTAGAGACAACTGGAGACTCAGTTTGGGCCAATAGCAGTGATTGGCATCCTTTCTGCTAGGCCGAGTGGAAGGCGCAATTAAAAGCAGCCTTGAGTAGCAGTGGCTGGCAAGTTCAGCAGGGCTAAGTTGTGTTGTTTCATGAATTCAACTGGTACTAGTTGCAAAAACACAGGGAGAAAGGAATTGTTTGTCAACTAAACCAGCGAAAGGAAGCAATTGTAAATATAGTTCTCTCAAATGCAGAGCCTCCTGACCACATCTGTGACTGAAATTTGTTGCAGCTGTTCATTTCTGTTGGGTTCCATGAAAAACAACTTTGCTCATATCTATATTTTGTTTAAATAAATACCCAGAAAACTGAAAAATATTCATAGTATCAGCCTGACTTCTTAAGTGAAGCATCTCCACAAAAGCCAGCATATAGGTTAGTCACTGAAACCCAGAATAGAAGCATCATCATAACCTGATCATGGTAAAAGAGTTATTATGAGGGATTGATGACCCACCATGACTGGGACTGACTTTGTTAATCCTTGAGGTGCAATGGCTATTTCATCCTACAACTCTGCTTTCATGACATGCCATGTAAGAATTTTTATTTTACTTATTGATTATGTATTAACTGAAAAGGCTGGCATGGTTTTATTTTTATTTATGACTGAATTTAAATGTTAATAACTATTAAAATTGAGGTTACACACTGATTATATTGGACTGATTTCATTGACAGTCTGAGATCCCTCTGTCAATTTTGGACAGTAGTTTCGGTAATGGATGTCCCAGATCCATGGAAAATAATCCCATTATCCACATAATTTCATAGAAGTGAGGCTGAATTTTGCCATTGCTACATCTGTTGCAACTGTCTGTGGGATGGAAAATGGGAGGGGGTTGGCACCAAAACAATTGTGTGGTAAGTTCTAGGAGGGGTACAAAACAATGTGTTTAGTTGACAATAAATGCAGGGTAGTTGCACCAATGAAGTAACAGAGATATGGTTCCTCTTTGGAAGAAAAGGTGGACAGCTTTTAACGGGTACTTGTAAACAAGATTTTGCTTTTATATCCTACCTGATAACCTCTGAAGTTTTTATAGCTAGTGATACTACACAGTTGATAGACAATGTGTAAAGCATTGTCCCACCATGTGTACCTGTTTTCGGTGAGGACAACTGCCTCCAAGCAGTCACTTAGAACTAGAAGAGAAAAATATCGGTTCTGGCTGAAGTAGCATGATAATCCTGCTGGTGGAGGCTACCAATCTTTCTGGATTGAATATGACGTTAGAAATCCGGTAGTGGGAACCACAGAAAAAGACACAAACGTAAAATTCCTCCTCATCAGCTTCAGCTAACTTTAGATTTTTTCCACACCATGATTACCAGGCAAGTTTTTCTACCACTGCTCCTGAAACCACCTCATCATCAGTTGACTTACACTTTAGGGGAACCAGTGCCTCAGTTTGGTGGAAGAGCCTGCCTCATCGGATAACTTGACAGAGTTTTAGTTAGTGGTTGGAGAGGGGTGACTGTCTGGTATATGTCCATAAGCCTGGATTGCTGTAGGAGTATTGACCCAGGCTATCTGTCAATTTGAACTTATTGTAGATCAAAGAGCTCATCCCCACCATGTCAGCAGTAGAACCATTGTCTCCAACTCTAAGAAATGCACAGTGTATTTTTCTGGATGCAATTTTGTAAATTAGTCACTTGGCATGTAAGAATGGCAGAAAAGAAACATTAGGCATGGAAGAAAACTTCTGCTCAGTGACTTGGGCTGTGGGTGTAGAAGATTGGTTAGGAAGGAGGGTCAATAAACTGATGCCTAAACTGTGTCAGGGGAGGGAGACATTTTTCTTCTTCCTTTGCCCCGTGTTTCCCAAATACTATACCAGAGGCTCTCTAACTAGGACACAATGCCAAGACCTATAAAGATGTGCACAGTTATTTGCTCTATACAGAAGATTCAGCTCTGGCCTTCACACAAATGGCAGGGTTGCACAGATCTTAAGGTAAAATTTCCACTGCTACCTGCGGGAATTTTACCACGGGAAAGAGTACAGGTCTGGGCCTGGCATGTGAGGTTGGTCTGTGTTTGCCAGGGGTTTTGTTGACACTGAAGTTCCTAAAGAGAGATAACCATTATGATGGCCAATTGATACTTAACAGTGTCCTGTCTGGGCTTGCCTGGATGTATGATTCACTTGAAATGCTTTTTGCTTTGAGTCAATCATATGGCTCCTGGCACTGCAATTTTTAGCATAGAGACACGTTTGCTGATTTTGAAATCTTTTGAACATGCAAGCATTGCACTCATCTTTTGGGGTACAAACATCACCGTAGCTTCCTGTGATGGTGCAAATCCTACCTTGTCTTCCTGAAGTAGTTCTTCTTTAGCCCTTGGTCCTGTGTGTCCATTGACTTGGACCAAGCATGATGACTTTAAATGGTGCAGCTCAGGGCTGTGGTTCAGGAAGCGGCTGCTGCCTTGGCACCTCTACCCTTCTTCTGACTGTGCTCCAGTCATTATTGTGGAATTTCCTCCCTTTCCTCTCTTATATGTGTAATGCTTGGCCTCAGATCCAGCCACACATTTTGCATGGGAGTTACTGTATTTGCTCACATTGGACTACTCACACACTTGCAGAAATGCATGTCATGAGGGCTTTGAGTCCCCAAGACCTGAAATCCTTGTACCAAGATAGCTACCTTTCAGTGCCAATCAGAACAACTTGGAAGCTGCCAAGCAACATGACTGATATACCATTAGTTAAGATTTTCAAAGCATTGGATTTAGAGAGGTCTCTCCCCTGAAAATTAAACAGAGTATTAAGATAATAATGTGGGCAGACTTCACTAGACAATTGGGATATTATGCATTCTGGTTGATCCTTTGATCCACCTTTCAATTGCCATGTTAAAGAAAATTTATGCTGAGCACAAACATGTGAGATCTCGTATCTATTCCTCTGCTGTTTCAGCAAGTGCACGTGTCTTTCTCTCATATATCTGGCAATTTCAGTTCCTCCTGCCAAAGTTTGGGATAATTGTTCATTTGTTCAGTATGCTCAATTGTTCAATAACTCATTCATCAAGCGTGGCTTGCAGGACTGTAGTCATAAATTACTTATTGCCAGACCTAATGCAGTAAGAATAAGAAAATGCCCTATTATTTAGATATGAAGTGTATATGTAGGAAGAGATGTAATTCCAGCATTTTCTATTTCCCAAAACTTAAAAAACAAATTTCATACATGTTTAAGTGACAATATGAATAGACTAATTAGCATGAATGAAACACAGTACTTATATACTAACCATACATGAATCTTATTGCAACCAAATGTTTTAAAATAATGTCACCTGTAGTCCAGCTTCTGTATTTTTTTAAATCTTATAAAGTGCTTTGTAGTAATATCCCCTTTGTAGTGCAACAAGCAAGAAAAAAATCTGCTTTTCACTCCTTATATTCAGAATGTAGTTCTAAGTTCTGATATTTAAAGTTATTTACTTATTGGTTGTTACTCACTCAAAGGTGCTGCTTGAAACCAGTAAACCTGTAGGTGACTAAGAATTGTCAGCAGATGTACAGATTTGTAGGGCTGAAACTTTACTGTGTCCCAGATGAAAACTAAAACAAAACTGAGACCAGTTTGCCCTATATGGAAGGACTGAGTAAAATAACTCCTCCATAAATTAAGAGTTGCCTCTACAACCTTTAACAGTTTTTTTAAAAGTATTTTGGGAAAGGGTGAAGGAGGAATAACCATAAAACAAAGCTTATTAATAATATTTATTGGGAAATGATTACATGATTTTGGACCCCTTGCTTAATTGTCATTGCTTTAATCCTTAGACTGGAATCATCAGATGGAGAAAGCGTTAGAAATATTTCCTTTTTACTTTGAATTTATTTTGTTTCACTGATTTGATAAAACAAAAAAGATGAATAATATTTCTCCAAAATACACAGGTATTCTGCCTTCATGCATTCAGATTCTGAGCCTAAATTATCTGAAGCTTATGGTAATTTCCATATTTCCTTGACTGGATTTTTCTCAGATTTAGTATCATAAATAATAACAACCCAAGTTGTGCTGCTGTAACCCTAGTGGCTCTCAGTGTGTCCTCAGAACCTCCCAAAAGAAAAAAAGGTTTAAGATACAGTGGCAGAAATGTAAAACTGGAATTCCCTGCAAGAAATTGTACTTGTGTAAATTGGTGTTAAAAACCTCCGTGGTAGGTGATTGTGCACTGCCTTAGAAAGCCTGTTTGACTGTTTCCTCCAGCACATTTAATTTTTTTTTCCTCGTGTTTCATCTGGATTTAAAAAATTTTTTTTCTCTGCTAATTTTGTCAATCTCTTCTTTCCTGGGAATGGAAAGCCATTGATCACTTTATTCAAATCTTTTACATAACCTCCATTCCCTGCCTTGTTACACCCAAGTTAATGATATTTACTCATCCCATTTTTTACTCTATAGATTGTGTTTCCCCAGTCTGTTGCCATTCCTGTTTTCTGAGTGCTTTGCAATTAATCTCTCTTAAAATGTCAGATTGAAGAAAGGATACAACACTTAAACTGTAATAAATGTTAGAATAATTAGCTCCCAAGTCTGCTATATACCACTTCTCTGAATAACATCCCGAGATGAATTCCTTTTCCTTTTCCTCCTCTTTCTAAGGAGCTTATGCTGTGCCCATCTCATTCTGTGTGTGTCAGTTTTCCTGAGCAAATGCTTAACATATTTCAGTCAAATTTGACAGAAGAATGCAGGGGCATCCACAGTCCTTAGGAGTTTTGTGAAAATGAATGGCTGGGCAGGTCACAGAAGGCTCAGCTACCCTTGTAGAGAGACCTGACTGGCTGGGGGCTGGCATGTACGTCCTGTCCGCTCTGTCATTAGAATTCACTTCTGGCTTCCTCTTGCCTAAGCACAGGAGGCAGAAAAAAGGGCATGAAGAGAGGGACTGGAAAAAATAGGAGTCTATGGCAGGTATTTTGGGGGAAAGATGAACTTAGGAGGGAGTAGCTGCAGCTGTTGGTTTGGCGGAGAATACATGCAATTTCACATTTTGTTAGTTCCACCACTGGCAGCCATGTGCAGGGGATTTTTGTTTGGTTTGATTTGTTTTGCTTTTGTGGGTTGATTGTTTGTTGTCAAAAGCTTTGACTTGCTGGTCAATTTTCAGATTGTCATCAGCAGTAATCCTTACATGATTTCCTACAATTACGTTGCTGGACTGCCTGGTGTTTCATGTCCTCCAAGTGCAATTTCACTTCACAGAACATACTCTCAAAAAACCCAAAGAAACCCCAATGTTTTGGGGATTACATGAGTTTCTGAAGTGCAGCATTTAGATGTTCTTGCTGGGAAGTCTTATTAACTGTACACTATTGGACAGGAAAAAAATAATGTTGAAAAAAATTGTCTTCCTATACCCTTACTTCACCGTACTTATTAGTGGAGGGCATTCCTTTCAGCAGCCTGAATTTACTTTGACCATGCTTTTACAAAGTTTGTACTGAAATGTTTAAAATACACCAGTTCTTCCTACCCTACTCCCATATATATTTTCTATATGAAAACTCTTTGGTAATATGAATAGATCAGGTCAGTCTGCTGAGACTGCTGTTGCCCTCAGGAGTAGAACAAGCCGAGCAGGGGGAAGACTGGTGATATTCTCACTAGTGTAACAATGATCCCCACTAACTCAAGGTTACCCGTGCACTTGGCATGCTGGAGAAGAGTTTTATTTGGTTGCCTCAGAGGGACATATTTGGATAGAGACTTGCACAAGAACTTCCACAGGAGTAGGGATAACTATAGTGTTAACAGCAGAGAAGACTATGAAGTAGACAAAGGTCAAGATATTGCTATCGTATCAGAGTTCAGTCTTCTAGGCTTGGTATTATTAACTGCTCATTCTTGTTGCCTATATTCTGCATATTCCGCTTTTACCAATCTGATGCTGTACTCATAATGAAAACAAACAAAAAAACCCAACCCAATTTTTAATTGTAAATATTGGCATGTGCAAATGCTTTATACAGCTGCAATATTTACAGTCCTTATAGAATATGCAAGAGTAGACATGAGCTACATAGTTGTTCTACTCATGGCTTAATTTTAGAATTGTAACAGAATGTTTATTTGTGTTTTGCATGAACTATGTTGTAGAAGATTAGAGCTTTTCCCTAAATACTGTCAGGCAAGAAATGAGTTGAAGAGCAATAGAAAAATTGTGCTGTTATTGTTGTATGACTTGAAACAGTCTATTTTATTATGTTATTTGCTCGGTGTGGTCAAAATATAGCTGCAATTTCCATGTTTTTTTAACATAAGGGTTAAATTTGAAGCATGTTACATTATCAAAGGGAATGCTCTTGTTGCATTTGAAAGAATGGGCTTTGGTCTTAACACCTTATATGGAAACCAGGTATTATTGCACATCCTATCTATGCTGAGAAGGAAACTGGGAGGATGTAAACTGACAGAAGTACGAAGTGCTGAAAACTAGATCTTACAAATATGCAGTACCACAATAATTCACAGGATTTTCACTCACTTTTTTGGTTATGATGGTCAGAAGTAAAACAATGTGATAATCTGAGACTCATCTAAGTCATCAAAACAGATATTGATGTTTTGGAACATGGTCAATGCTGACCATTGCTCCTAGGTCGAATTTCCTCTACAGCTGGGAATCACAAGCACGAGCATATTCCCTCTCCTTTATATAAGCATGTGTATGTGTATGTATATAGATGTATAAATTATATATTGGTATTATGCAAAATTCAGATATGCCAGGGAGACACTGTGAAGTTGGGACAGAACCACTAGTGCAGCCACAGGCCATACTCTAGGATTGCCTACTTAACATTACACAGCCCCTCAAGGCAGCAAAACCAGGACAGAAGATTTCCCTAACATTAAACTTCACACATCCCACACACTTGCTAAATGTACATTTTAAAACTAAGACTTATAGTAAGAGGCTTCTTTATAAGATAACATATCACCATTTGTGTGAACAGAGACAGGAAAGCGGGGAAGCCTGTATGTATCTGTGCTTCTGTGTATGTGCCAACACAGAAATAAGCACATGCAAACACATGTATTTATGTATAAGCATACATGAAATAGCAAAGGTGAAGGCTGGGCTATAAAGCTCAATAACGCATTGATGACCATGAAAAATAATTGTCTTTTTCCTGAAGTGAGAGAGGCTTACAGCCTTTTTTGGCTACTAAGCTGCTTTTTGTCATTTTGGAGTCCTCCCATGTAGTAGTGTATGAAGATTCGAATGATACATTTCACTTCTTTTCCTTCCCATTGCACCTGTGGTCTTACACAGTGCTCAGAGGCATTTTGCAATCTAAAATGCAGCATATAAAGCTTCAAACACATGGAGCTTGGAGTAGCAAAGGAAACCATGGTGTGAGCAGAGTGGTTTAGGCTGCTCTTTGGGGTCCATCTGTGGCTCCACTGGAGCCTCCTTGCTGGTGTCTGGTACAGAAATGACTGTCCCCAGATTGTACATGCTGCCTGCAGCTGTGTGTGTAAAGTTACAGCTCAGCTTGCCTCAGAGCCACCGCAGGCTGTCGGCTTTGGAGGAGTGGTATCCAAGATTAAATTGTTCCTCCTGGTCTCTGGAAGTCTAGTTCTGTAGGATTCTGCTCCCAGACTCTTTCCAGATTCTGTTCTGCTTTTTGTGTCCCAAAGAACTGTGTTATTTGCCCAGTAATAGCTTGTGGTGTGAATTTGTTGGCTGTATTTTCTCTGAAGTGCCACAGCTGATCTTCTTTTGCTTCTTCCACATCTTTCAATTTGATATATTTGAAGATGATGAGTCTCTACTTCCCCCTTCTTATTCTGAATTCTGGACACTGGATCTAGAAGAACTTAATTTAGATGGTATTTTTGTTGTTGTGGGGGATGTTATCATTTATTTATTGCTTTCTTTGTCTGCAAGGTTATTTAGATTTACAAGCAGCAATGCAGACATGTGAATGCACTTATAGGGAAGGTCAAACATTTTGTAAAATTCATTGCGTCCTCCCTTTCCTTAGCGTATTTTGTCATTTACCCACTAGGTCTCCCTTATTTCCCTGTTTTCTGATATCATAGGAAGTACAGTATTTATTATTTTACAACTTCTGTCGGAATGAGAGTGTTCCTGTGTAGGAGTGAAGATGGTCTGCTGAGCAGTCACTGGATGGTGTTTGGTTTGACAAATCTCAATAATTGTCCATAAGGCTATGCAATACTGTGACTGAACTTCATATTCCTGCTCCGATTTATAACTTTTTGAGGCATATTCTCTCTCAACTGACAAGTAGGTACATAGTTAGCGAACTAGTAATTTTATTTTTCAAAAAATCAGAAGTAGTACATTTGCAGTATTGAAGTTTACCACCCCTTTACACAAGAACCAGGTTTCTCGGGTGAGTAGGAACGACTCATGAGAGCTTACTAATACTTAAAAAAACAGACATTAAATGTAACCTTAATTTTAAGCAATGTTAACAGGAATTTCAGAGGCAATTTAAGTTGCTATGCAATCCTTTATAAAAAAAGTCATGATACATAATGACTGGGACTGTCTTAAACCTGAGTTACACAACTTGCTTAGGTTTTTTCTTCTTCCCTCCTGTTTATAAATTGTTGGTGGGGCAAGATGCAAAAAATTCCTGCAAAATCTTTGACCTTTCTTGAGGACCTTTTTTGCACCTTCTCATAATCCTATAACATGACCTACACACACAGTAGTGTGTATGTAGTAGTTCACTGTGACACCACCATCTTATTTCATTTTTCAGTGAAGTTCTACAGAAGCTTTAAATAGAAATACACTTTCTTTAATAAATTGTTTTTCATCATGTGTGATTGTTATCTCATGTGGCTTTTGAAGACTTCTATACCAATCAATTAATTGTTCTTTTTCAATCATTAAATTTTTCCTTAGCCACTGAAATAATATTTTAAAAAGGAAAGAGGCCATTTTGACTGCTTTGTGATTGTGACCTGGTTTTAGGCAGAACAAAACAAGCATAATTCAAATTTAAAAATACAAATTCAAAAAATTGTGAATGACATACTTCTATGACTCCTTGGAAGAAAAAAAAAGTTTTTATTTTAGTCAGTCCTGAACCCATAAATCAGGAGGAATATTACAGATAGCTAAGTTTTGACATGTAAGCTGTAAGTCCCAGGAACCACACTTGTTTTAGGGAATGTCAGGAAAATAACTCTTTAATTTCTGAAGAAAAACATTTAGAGGTTTCCTACTAATATCTTCCCAGCCAAAATCCTTGTTGGCTTCAACAGAGAGATTTGTGAAGGAATCAATAACATTAAGTGAAAGTGGTTTATGTAAGTAGGAGTGCATAATTTATAAATAATGCTTTATTAGTAATCAGTAGTTAGAGAAGCACAGGATAATGTCAATCTTGTTTGAAGTCAGCAATATTTATCTCTGATGTTAGCCAATACATAACAGGATCGGGCCCTTTGTAGCACAGTGCTTTGATGCTGCACAGATTTGTCTTTGAGCCTGTTTCTACATAACAATAATTAAAAATTGGAATAACAAGCTTCCCTCCAGTTAGGTAAAATATACTGTATATACTTGTTCTAAACCAGCAACAGGTAGGTTAAAATTCCATAAATATCATGCTAACATGAGAAGGTTACATTGGTTTCTGGAAAGACCAATTTATAGTACACCTCTGCTGCAGCATGCATTCAGAAAGATGATTTTCAATAAGCCAAAGAATTCTCTCTTCTCCTTCATGGGTGAATTTGCTCTGCTCTTATTAGGAACAGTAAAACTTCAAGCACTCTGAAATTCCCTGCATGAGACATTTCCAGGACAAAGACAACAATCTTTGCAAGAAGATTTTATGTAAATCTCAAAACCTGAAAAAAAGGCAAAAAGTTTTCATTCAACTTTACATGACCTTTAGCATTAGGCACAACCGAAAAGCAGCAAAGGTGGGGACAGATGGTTTTGAAAAACTTCAAAAAGCTTTTCTGGGTTTACCAAGTTTGGTTCTGCCAAAATGTGCATTCTGTATGATTAAAAACTAGATAGGTATACCACGGTGGTGATTGAGAGAGAAGGTATTTGTTGTTTGTAGACAGGCTATTTTGATAAATTGCAATAATATTGTTCTTAAGACATCAAACATGTGACTTGAAATAATTTAAGAATCTCAAATCTGATAGCAGGAAGATAATATTATTTGTACCCTCATACCTCAGCCCAATAATGCATTCTTGGTTTTAGATTGTGCAGACCTCATGCAGTACATACTTGCATGTTTATTTTGATCAGTAGTTTTTCCTGTTCTTTCCTTAAAAGAATTTGAAGCAGTTCATCACAAAACATTGTGTGCTAATGCAGACAAGCGGCTATTCCAGGCTCAGTCTCACCCTCTTATTTGCGCGCTGCAAACAAGACAAAGTTTGCCATGGAGATGGTTGGAGGAAAACCTAACAGCCATTGCAGGATTTAAACTACTTGTTGAGGGATATTAGCTGTTTAACATAAATAAGTTTTAATTAGAATAAATTACTTAGGATTATAATAGGGTGTGATTTGTGCTGTTTGCTTAGGTTTACTTAGCACAAGTACCTAGATTTGCCGAAGCCTTTAGGCTGCAATAAAGGTATTTTTCCCAGTAATTTTCCTAGTAGTTTTCCTAGAAGTTAGTAATGTCCTGTGCTTAGTCTTTCTACTACAGGAAAGTATTTTAATATCACACTCATGTCTTGGCAGTGTTTTTCGCAAATATGGGACTCTTCAGTTCTCCATGTTCCACCAGGAAGGGCAGGGGCACAAGGCATGTAAACCAGAAGATAGAGAGGCCCCAAAATTTGGCAAAAATTGCAGAAACCGCAAGTCAACAAGGTAAGAGCCTGCCTGACTGGGCACAGGAAAGGAATTCAATTAGATGTTAGAAGACCCCCAGACCAAAAGTCACCATTGGACTAAAGGACATATGGACAGTGGGTGAAGAGCCTATCAGGGGTGGGAATATGGGTCCCAAGTGTATAATTGCCTTCAGATATCTTTGTTCTGGGTCCCTCTCTTTGGAGGCACCCAGCCCGGGCTGATCCTGCTGCTGCACCTTTGAATTATACTAACTATTCAATAATACCTGACACCTAAGACTCTGATGTGGGAAACTGAGGGTTGAGCTTGAAGGAGAAGGAAGCGCGCCCAAGAATAAATGTACATCTGTGTACGTGTGACACCATGAGTGGTGTACGAATGCTTGGGCAGCAGCTCCTCCTTTAACAATGCTCCATAGTCACTAAATTCTCAAGCAATAATAGGCCTACTGGTAAAAATTAGTTTAAAAGCTAGTCAATAGAAATCCAGACAAATTAAATCTAAAGAACACCAATTTAATGTCTGGTGCCCATGGCACTCACAATGAGTTTTTTTGAAACTTTTAGCCAAAAATAAAAGATTCTTTTTCTCTCTTCCAGGTCACAGGGAAACTGATGGCCACAAGACACACACTGTGAGCCTGACCCTGGCAGTGCATCAGTTGCCTTCAACTTAAGGCCAGCTTTAGCAGTAGACATTTTTGGTCTCCAGCATGCTTGCCAATCCAACTCAGGGACTGGTCTTTTGCAGAGGCAAGGAATATGCCAGCTTTCACAGATCCATACTTGCAGGAGGAGCACTAGACCTGTGAGGCAGCACCCTGCCATCCAGCTCTTGGCTGGTACAGGGTGCTGTGAGTAATCCTCCGGTGCTAGATGCATTCCAGCTGAAGGGAGCTGTCTCTTGTTTCTTAGGCCCCAAAGCAAAACCCCAAACGAGCAGCTGTTTCCACAGGAAGAATTAGGGCCCAACAGGCATGAGAGGCTTTCAAGACCAGTTCTGGAGGTTTTTGAGGAGCATCAGTACCACATATGCTTAGGTAGGGTGGGAGGAATTCCTCCTTGGTGATGGAATCGGGGCTGCAGATCTGCTGCCCTCTCTTGGCCTGTTGGACCCTGAGCTCATTTCATTTCACAACTGAGTGTAAAAGGCTTGTCCCCACTTATCATCATCATGAGGTTGACAACATGGACATGTAAACAGCTATGCTAAATCCAAGACAGCAGGAAAAACAGCTTTCTGGTACTCACCAGCAACAGCACCTTGGTGGTCCATGAGCAAGGCAGGCAGATGACAACACGTAAGGTCAGTGGTGGTCATGGTGACCGTGCACCACCCACAGCCAAGCCAAACATCCTAGAGGCACCTGGGGCAAACCACAGGTCCATGGATGTATCAGGCAGAGCTCAAAAGGTGAGCAAGCAGTTCAGCCATGTCATCACTCAGCCTTACGCCTGCAAGCAAAACTCATTTTCCATGTATTCTTTATTCCACTGCCAGTCCTCTGAATCACCATGTCCTTCCTTGCTTTCCCCTCACTTGTATGCACACCTACCTGCATGGTGCTTTCTAAAAGACAAAAAAAAATCAAAGTATGCTGCCTACAGATGGTTTTGGATATTCCTTGCAGAACCCTGCCTTTGCCACCTTTGCTGGGCAAGGCATATCGTACAGCAGAATCAAAAAGTGTGTGACGTTTTTCTTGACCTTTATGCTCAATAGTTTCATACTAACCAGCAGGAATAATTTCAAAATATCAGGAAAGTAATTAAAAGAAAAAGACAAAACTTGACAATAAATAAATATTTTAACACCTCACCCTAACGCAACCTGCAACAACTTTCAGTCAAGTTATGGATGTATATTCATCAGTTTTTCTAGTGTTTTGCATAAATTTCATTAGTAGTAACAGAGTAATATTAAAATATACACATATACACAATTTGCTGGCTTTTCAGTTCATTATGAAATACTTCACCTCTGGGCATATGACTAATACGCTATTAGAATTCCCTATCTTTGAGTTGTTTCATAGCCAAAAAAGGGGTGCAGTCACTCATGATCTTTATTAAATAAGCTGAATACACCCACTCAGGGAAAATGTTGTTGTATGACTTTAATGTGTGCTATGGCAGCATTAACATGCTTTTGGGTCCTTCAGCTCCATGATGTGGAGCTACAATAATAACCCCATAGTGAAAACTGGGGGAAATTTCCATCACAACCCTGTGCTGAGTTGCTTGGGAGGCATTGTTCTGAGGTTTTTTATTTCAGGTTAGCAAAAAGAACACTTTGACTGTGTGTTGGATTGTGGCAGCTCATGTTTGGACCTGAAGCTACTCCACAGTCCAGCATAGATGACAGTTCTTCACCATCTCTAAAAGGTAGTTGCTTTCATTCAGTAACAAAAGGTAGGTGTGGACAGTCATATCCCAATTCTATCCAGATTCAGGTGATTCCAATTTAGATCCTCTCTCTGCTAAAGACCCCTCATACAATTTTGATTATTTTCCTGGATCTTTGGTTTCTTATATGTAAAACCAAGATAATGAAACAGCTTTTTTGGTTTGCTTTGGTTTGGTGTGGTGTGGTTTACGTTTGGTTTAGTTTGGTTTGGTTTGGTTTGGTTTGGTTTGGTTTGGTTTGGTTTGGTGTGGTGTGGTTTGTTTTGGTGTGGTTTGTTTTGGTTGGTGTTTTTTTGCTTCTCTGGCTTGCAGTGTGATGTGCGAGCCTGATCCGCAGAGGCTAGCATGATGCCCTCTCCAGTGTACCAGGGCTCTGCCTGGAAGCCAGTGGGGAGCGTGGATGCTATGGAGGTGCCACAGCAGTGTAGCTAATGCCTCTCACAGTGATGCTTGGCTGAGGGATAAAGCCAGCTCTGTGTGTTTGGTGCAGCAGGTCATGTATCTTATCTCCAATAAGCCACTTCCATGGGGCAACATAAGCCGAATAATTTTTTTTTGTTTCAGTTTTTGTGGTAAAATTATAATCTTTTTATGGATTAATCTGTAATAGAAAATGAACTTGAATAATTTCCTATTGACTTTATTATTTATTCTGTCTAGAACCAGACATATATTCAGTTTTTTTTTTCTTTTAAATCAAAATGTTTAGGAAGATGCAAAAACATGCAACCACTGTGAATGGCAAATAGCAAATCCAAATTGCTTATATAGCACACAATGCATCAGGAAACCATTTGTGAATATAATTTACCAGCCTATTTTCAATCAAGTATTGAAGACACTTTTCACCTCTCCCCCATTAAGACATCTCCATAAAATAAAAGGTGAATTGAGCTAATAATTTCATCAGGAAGCAGTTTTCTCTGGTAACATGGGTTTAACAAATTGTTTCTTTGTCACTGTAACTTCTTTGTCTACACTTAAAACTGCCCTTATTAAACATGTTGCATGAGAGTGACTCAAAAGTGCTTGGAAGGAGGTAACTCTAATTACCCATACAGGACCAAACTTGACAGAAAATTCGGGATATTGCTCTGGCAGTACCTGACAGTGACGACACTTACAATAAACTTAAATTATGAACAAATAAACTCCCCTTAAGAACAAACCAATTCTGTGTGTTGTTACGAACAGAGAATCATCTGATTTACTTGTGTTTAGGGACATATTTTTGTTTGGGTAGGAAAATTATTTTTAAATTAAAGACATGCTATTCCAGAAGATTTTTTTTTCTAATGTTCATAGCTGTTGGGGTTTTTTTTCCAAGATTGCACTTCTTGAAACAAACTCTGAATACTGCATGCATTTTATTTTGTAAATGAGGAGCATGTTCTAGCAATAATATTGTAAATTGCAGGAATAAATCCTAGTTATTTTAGCAACTCTAATGACAGAATGGTATAAACTCCAGTAATTCTAAGACATTTCTATTGCAGTAAAAAAAAAAAGAAAGTAAATTTTAACATTTTCTAAGAAAGAAAAAGGAAAACTTATTTATTTCTCTGGATAACTTCACCAGTGAAAATTCCTTTATTTATTTATTTTGGCTGTTGGTTTACCATGGAAGTACCTGAATTGAAAGCGGTTTCACAAACTACTACTCAGCATAAATAAAGGAAAAACTATCAGGACGATAATGAACAAAGGGTCTTTCTTTTTCACTGCTTTTCAAAATACATACTTACTGTGAATGCCTCAGCTTGCTAACTCTAATCTTTAGCCTTACGGTGCTATGCAATCAATCCTGAACTTTCTTTGCATAAGCATTTATCTTTTAATTCCTGGGACATAAATTGCCTAATATGGATCTTTAAAGAGCTTTAAAAATATCTAAACACTTAACGGAAGATATAAAGCAACATGACTGTCATCAGAATTACAGTGATATAAAGGTGCTTAAATTGTCACAGCTACTTCGCTGATGAAAAGCAAACCCCATCTTTATCTCATGATTGTCACCAAAACATGACAAATGTTCTTACTGTGCAACTGTTTTATTTTCTGTTTTTCCATCACTTACAGCTGTAATCAAAACAGATGCAATTAGAAAAAAAAAAAGAACACCATGTGGACCAAAACAAAGTAAATATTTCAAACCCTTCTTTGTGAAAATCGTTTAGTCTTAAGGGTTGTTAGCACACCTAAGGGACTGCAAGTTAGGGTCTTACATACTACCTGTTATTTCATAAAGCCAGGCTAAAAACCAAGACAACAGGAATGCAGCCATACAATGATACAGTTATTATTAAAATAAAAAAATCAACAACTCACAAGCACATTAGAAAAGGGATGAAAAATTTAGATGTCAAGCTGACAAATATTGGACTAACTTTTTACCCCCTTAACATTCATAAGTCTATACAGGTCTCATAGAATGATTCAGATCTAGTAACTTAACGAAACAAACTTAATCAGAGGTGTTCATTAAATAACAATTCCGATATGGAGATAACTTAGAATGACTAAGTAAAGATCTGATTCTTTTCCTCTATCATTCTGTGCAAAGTTCTACGAGGTTGTAATTTGCTAATTAAATCATGAGATCAAAATCAATGTTTTGGGCACTTAATTGCTGTGTTGTGCTCTTCTCCAAGAAATCATGGAAATTTCCATGAGACTTGAGGATGTATCTTCATTTTATTACTTTTTTTACTATCTTTTCAGTTGTTAACAACAGCTTTTTCTTTACAATCTTAAAAAATAATGGACTTAAAACAGGAAATTCTTTGAATTTGTAATATATTGAAATTGGGTGTGCTTGAAATTGTGCAGTTGACAGCATCTCTCAGGAACAAGCTGGCATTTAGATAAAGTATGGTAAAGCACTTAAGTGCATCCTTATTTCTGTCCCTGATCATGAAAGGATAGAAGCATACATTCCACTTGAATGTCATATTTCTGTAATTTTGCACAACTAATTTTTAATTTGTTTTCCTCTCCTTCCGACATTTCTAGGTGCAAAATTAACACCTTAAAAGTTAGCAAAAATTCAGTATTGACTTTTCCCTTGTTCCTTCCTGGTCTGGACAATTTCTGCAACCATGTCAATAATGAAATATGATTACATAATGGGTGCTGGTGTAACTGGAAGTGTCTACAGCCCATCTTTGAGAAACTCCATTGTATACAGGTTAGATGACAATTTGATAGGTTTAAAAATGCTTAATATGTAAAACATTTTCAGTTACAAATACAGAATTCATCCTTGGAAAATATTAAATTTTAGATCAGCTTCCAACACTGTTCTGAGTTTCCAGGTAGTATACTGACTGGGGTGGGGGGGTGACTGCATCTTAAGAACCAGTATGAAAACACCTAAAGTATCCAAGGGTGGAAATCAGTGAAGCTCATAATTCTTAATAATAAGAAAAATGATAAACTGGAAGCATAGTTTCTGTTAAAAAAAACAACCCATAATTCAGTTTTTCAGGGATTTCCCTTAGGTTTTCTAGTATACTTAAGAACAGAGATGGATTTCTTGCTCAAACAGTCTAAGTTTCCTGGGTTTAATTCACTGTTTTCTGCTTGGCTGTTGCAAATTTTTGCAGATTTCTAACATTATTATCATTACTATCATTAAAGAAGAAAAAAATATTCTGACAGATTTTATGTAACATATGATACCACTGGAGTATTAATGAGAAAAGAAAAAAAACTCGGGGTGTGGGGGAGAGCGCTCACTTTTGAACTAAAATTTCTTTCTTATTGGCGAAATTCCTTTCCATGTCCAAATGTAAAACAGCTTGCTGTCTGCTGCTTCCTACCATCCTGTTTCCCAGCTAGCAAACAGAAAAGCTAAGTAGCACAAACACTATACAGTTCCTGTACCTTTCCAGAAACATTCTAGTTGCTTTAGTCCTGTGTCTTCACAGCTCCCTTGTCTGATTTGTGATCGACTCCTTATACACTCTGGGTTTCCAGAAATTGCCTAGGAAGCCACAGCTTGAGTTTAACAAATTCTTAGAAACGTGAATAGTAATTTAGTTGTATTTATTTATTTATCCACCAGTTGGTAGTATGCTCCTCAGTGAGTCACTGAACATGGATTTAGCAGTCTTTCTTTCCATAAATGTGAAGAAACACTGGTTTAATTTTTATGGAGTGTTACATAATCTGAATTAAAAACAAACAGAGTAGAGCACACTAAAGTGTTTGAAATGCTTAACACCCACCTTTTCTGTGGGGACTTTATCATGTTAATCTTTTCCCAGCAGTGGGATTTCAATTCTGTGCGAGGGGGTTTCTGCAGATATTTCAGGTTTTGGGAAAGTATTTTGGAGGTGATACTGCTCTCAGCTGCAGAGGCTGAAGGCTGACAGACCCTCAGCCTTGCAGCTGTTTGGGTGCTGTGCTGATTTTCACACCCTGCCCCACAACTCAGAGACATTTAGCAGCAAGGCATCACAGCTATGTTAGGCCGCGGTTTTTTAACCCTATTTCTCTAGTCCAGAGTGAAGCTAAAGTCAGAGTTCTCATACCCGTGTTTTTGTGTTGTATTTGGGACTGCTCTGATCTGGCTGCTCTAACATGACTTGGTGGCATTGGTGATGACCTGAAGCTCAGTAATCATAGGCTGGCAGTGCCTGGATATGCCTCTCCTCCATTCCTGTTCTCCTGGCAGTCTAAACCTGTGGTTTCCATGCTGGATTATGCATGGTGTGGTGACATTAGACATCAAACCCATGAAACTGGGATATCTTCTGATAGCCACTCTGACAGTTTTACAGCTTTGCTTTCTCTTTATGCTTCTTAGCTAAAGGTAAAGGATGTAGACAAGAACTGGAATGTTGACTTCATGTCTCAACATCTCTATTACCTTCCCAAAGGAGGTGACATGAAGACACACTAACAATAAGTCATTAAAATATCACCATTGTGTAAAACTCTGAGAACCCTGAGTGATAACAAGATGAGAAGTATACAAGGCTCTGCATCAGAAAAAAATACGTTAGTACCTATTTGCAAAACAATCTTATCTGAAAATGTTTAAGCATGGTAGTATGCCCCAGAAAAAAACCCTCTCCCAACTATCTCTGAAATTGGTAGGGTTAATATGAAGATGGCAGGATTAACTTTATCAGACCATCTCCTGTTTTGTATGAACAGTAATAAACTCTTAAGTACTCCTGGAGAACCACCTCGAATAGACATGACCTGACCAGACTTGCTTTTCTATTGTAGCTCAAGATTAAAGCATTTCTTACCACTACATTTTTTTAACTAATCCTCTCTCTGGCTGACTCATAACAGCTGTTAAATAACAAAATATTTAGCTGAAGATGAGCTGAACCTATACATTTAAGCATGCCATATAATAACCAACTCCTTTATGCATAGCAAACTGCTTCTGTCATCATTTGACTGCTTCATGGTGACCTCACTGTCTGCATCTGATTGAACTGGTCTAATGTCATAGTTGACAGAAGATTATAACAATTGTGATTAGATATTTCTGATGTATTATGGAGGACAGATACCACACAGGAGTGCTAGGCATTGCGTGTGGTGAGGCAGAAAGGTTGACATCATGTTTTTGAAACAGGTTGGTTGGAGTTTGCTCCTGAGTGTTTCAACAGTGGCATGTGCATAAGTTCACACACCTTGTTGCAACTTCCTTTCTTTACCCCTTTGACAGTTATCTGACAGTCTCTCTTTCCTCTCACATGACTGTGCAATGAAGTCACAGCCTTGTTGTTGATGTAACAGCACATTCACCATTTTTCTCTGCCTTCTTAGAGATTCTGACTCGTCAGAAATTTACTAACAGTACTACTGGCTGATGCCCCTGCAGCAGTCTATCCTCTCGAGACCATAGAGCATGACAAGTATTAACATCTTTGGAGACAGCCTTAGACCTAGGTAAGTAAAATGACTTGCCTGAATTCATGAAGGGCAAGTCCAGCTTTTTATGCATAGCTCCCTGCCTTATATCACATAGAGCCTCCCATGTTTTGTGTTCACAATGAAAAGACAGCATGTGAACAGAAAGGCTTTTATTAAAACAAATCTATGTAAAAACGCAGCCAGAAGAAAAAAAATTCCTTTTTTTTCCCTCCTGTTCACAAGAGCAACTTGCTTTTTTACATATCTTAGCACAATTTGCATTGGTCTTTAAATGAAGTCCTTTTAAATAAAACCTTTGTAGTGAAGTTGCAAAGAAAATCATCTATTATTGGAATTGAGTCTAGGAAATATAAATTTGTTCCATGTGAAGAAGTTTCAAGAAAACTAAATACAGTAGCATTTTAAAAGATTACAGCCACATTCCTGAAACCATTTAAAAACATGCTCAACTTTAAGCTTGTGAAGAATGCCTTAGGACTTAAGGTTAATGATGTGAGTAACATGTCATCTCAGTGCTCACCTGAATTCATAAGATAGCAATTCATACCCAGAAGTGAAAATACTTAGTTTTGTTCTCCCTACAGTAAACACAGGAGCACCAGTGTTTGTGAGCACCAGTGGCTAGAAGATCTGAGTTTCTTCTGTTCTGAGTTATATTTGTATTATCAGGGACTCCAAAAGAGCTTTATTGTGCTGTACTCTGTGCAAACATGGAATGAAATGACAGACACTGTGACAGCTGATAGAGCACAGCAAGGCAACTACACAGAGGCAGCTATCATGCTACCAGACAGGTGATAGCATATCTCACTGATGTGGTTTGCTGGTCTCTGAGTGTAAAGGGCAATAAGAGAAAGTCTGAAGATGTTCACCTGAAAATGAAATGGAGCAACTTTGGCACTGTGAACTATTCATCAGTATCAATCACATTATCAGTACAAAAAGAAAGAGAAAAGGTAGATATTGCAACAGGAAGAACCTTGGCAGTGACAAGAAGTCACCTATATTTAATGAGAAAGGAGAAGAGGGTATCAGTATCATGGTACAGAGAGTGAGGTTATCTATGTGGGTAAGAAAGTGGTCTTTTGCAGCAACAAAAGGAATGGAAAGGGTTGGTCTAAGTCACTGCTTGACCAAGTCAGGGATGATAATGTTGTGATGAAGGAGAGCTGGAGTCATGAAATGTGTGATTTGGAATGGCCATATCCTTGAGAAAGAGAAACCATTGCACAGTGCAAGCGCCCAAGATTTATAAGAACTGACACTGAGGATGTCAATTCAATATTACAGACTGAGAGTCTGGGTGGCAGGTAAGTGTGAAGAAAGGAAAGTGGGGAAAGCCTGTCAAGACAGATGGATGGCTGAAAATCTTGTTGAACTTCAGCCGACAGCCAGTCATAGAGAAAGAGATGTGAGACAGACAGGACAAGACTTGATTTTTGAGAATGAAACTGGCTTGTAGTCTATGGTTGCCTTGTCTCTCTCATGTAGACCTGTCTTCATGTAACCTTGGATTTAAGCAGGTAAAAATAACATTTTAGAAAAAAATATTTTACAGACTACTATCAGCTCAAGTGGTCATAATCAGACATAGCATCTTTTTACTCGAGGATATACGTGTGAAGCAATGCAATACAGGAACTCAGAGATGACAAGCGGAAGATGCTCAATGATGTTTTAACCAGGAAAGATTAACCCGAATGCTACTGGAAGGAAATGTGCCTAGAATGTGACATGGTCAAAGAGGCAATGGAGATAGAGAATTGCACCCTGGCCTTGTTCACAGAAGGCCATACATATGCGGTGCTGGGGAGGCTTACAGGGACACTGCAACTCTCTGACATCTTTCCCTCCCCACCTTCACTTCACAGTATGTCTTCACAATACTGCTATATATAGCCTAGTTTTCCCCAGGGAACAGAACCGAAGCCACCCTGCTTAATAATAACTCTATTAATTACTCTCCTTTGGCATTTCTTAATAACCTGTTGACTAAATCTCAGCTAATGCAGCAAGAAGTGTTTCACACAAGCAGTGGAGGGAGATTGAGGATGATGATGCAGAGGGGACTGCAGATGACAACCATCACTTGCAGGTGTGCACTAGGCGCCTCCTAGCCATGCACTGTCCTCTGCCCAGAGAGGGAGAGGGGCTCCCAGCAGAACCAGGGATATCCCGTCCTGACCCTGGCTGGAAGCCAGACACCCACCAAAGCCACTCTATCACTCCCCTTTCCAGCTGGACAGGGGAGAAAATATATATTGAGGGGCTTAGGAGTCAAGGTAAGGACAGGGAGAGATCACTCTGTAATCAGCATCATGGGCAAAATGGGCTCAGGACAGAATAAACACACACACACCCCTACACACCCCACCACCCCACCCACACACATCAGCCCTTCCCCCTTCCTTCCCCTCAGGAGTCACAAGGGGATACAGGGAATGTGGGGTTTGGTCAGTTCACAAGTTGTCTCTGTTGGTCCTTTCTTCTTGAGGGAGGATTCCTCACACTCTTCCCCTGCTCCAGCATGAGGTCCCACCCATGGGAGACAGTCCTCCATGAACTCCAACATGAATCATCTTCCATGGGGCTTCAGCTCTTCAACAGTTCCCCCAGCGTGGGTCACTGCTATGGCATGCAATCTCTCAGGCCCAGACTACTCCAGCCTGGTCCCCCACAGTCACAAGTCCCCCAGCAAACCTGCATGGACCCCTCTCTTTATGGACTGTGAGTCCTGCCAGGAGCTTGCTCTGGCACAGCTTTCCCATCAGGTCACAGCATCCTTCATGTGTCTTCCCCAGGCTGCAGGTGGGACTTCTGCTCCCCGCCATCTTCCATGGGTTGCAGGGAGACAACCTGTTCCACCACGGTCTTCGCCATGGGCTGCAGGGGAATTTCTCTCTCTGGCACCTGGAGGGATTCTTTTCCCCCTTCTTCACTGACCTCAGTGTCTGTAGAGTTTCTCACATCTCACTCCCTTCTCCGCTGGCAAAAAACCTCTGCTTGCGGGTTTTCTTCTCTTAAATATGTTCTCACAGAGGCACTGTGACCATCGCTGATGAGTTTGGTCCTGGTCAGCAGTGGGTCCATCCTTGAGCCAGCTGGTATTTACTCTATCAGGCCTAGAGGAAACTTCTAGCTGCTCCTTGCAGAAGCCACCCCTGCAGCCCCTGCTTCCCACACAAACTTTGCTACTCAAGCCTGCAAGAACTAGCTCTGCTGCTCACAGAGCAATGATTCCAATGCAGCAGTCTTACAGCAAGGGTGAGAATCACCAGGGAGCTTAGGCTCTGCTTCAGGGCTGATATGAATGGCGCAGTGGCCATGGGTGGTGTCTTCAGCTAGTCATCAGGAGGAATAAATAGCCCATACAGTATAATGTCTAAGGGCTTACAGAAGAAGAGTTTACAGTCTTAAGTCTTCCTTTTTTCCTCTCTGTCTCCACCCCTTCATGTATTGCCAAGCTCTCCCTCTTTAAACAGATCCACATGTCTGTCCTAGACTCAATTCCTGTCATCAGCTTCACTTACCGGTAATCATCATGCTATTGAAATCACGAGCTCAGAGGCACCTCGCAAAATGTACAAAGAAAGTTCTGTTCAAAATAAGTTTAAAAGCCAGACACACATCCAGATGGCTTATAAACACAGGCTTGATAAGAGGAATTTTTCAGCCCAGCATGCAGCAGCTGTGCTGATGTCACGGACACTTGTGGCTTTGTAGCCATAAGATCTTATGTAGGTAGATTACTGACATCAGAAAGAGAGTACTGACTGCCTCGGAAGTCTGAGCCAAGCTCCATGCTGCCCACCACTCACCTATTTCAGGAGGTTTGCCTCTGACTTCTACCCTCCCCTTTACCTTCCATTTGGAGAATTTAGCACCCTTCCCCAGGCCTAAAGCCATGGAAAAATAGAGAACTTTTTTTAAAATTTTATTTTAAACATCATTCTGGATGAGATTTGAGAGGTCAGCACTGCCTCCAGTCTCCCTTCTCAAAGCCATGGCCCTTTGCACACACACAGACTGCACTTTGTACCTGTTTTCCAGCAGACACGCAGGAGTGTTGTGCACTGTGGATATTCACCTGGTGATGAGAGAGCCAGGTAAGCGAACCAAAGCAGGAGCAAGCTGAGCACGTGCATGAACTTGCTGTGAAGGTGAAGCGCTGTAATTATTCTTCAGAACAGAAAAATCTAATACTCATCTTTCTTCCTGCTGGAGGACGTTCTCCCGAGAGCCCGTAAATACTGGCAGACAGCAAGGTGGGGAGGCAATATGTCACAGACTGAAGAAGTCAGAGGACATTGGTGGCTGTGGAGCTTTCAGCTGACAGCAAACCACAGCATGAGCGGCACGTCTGTACTGTGTACAGCTCCCAGTAGTGTTTCTAGCCCTTTTCTCTATTAAGTTAATGTCAAGAAGGTCCAGCACCAGAGAACAAAAAAAAAAAAAGGAAAGAAAAACACTTACATCCCTGGCTCATACCCTAGACTATGCCAGTGGTTTTAAGACACTGTTACTGGGGAATTGGTGGTTTAGAGGAGGAAAATAGCTGTGGACATGTCATGTGTGCTACTGCAAACCAACTGATCACGACATGATCTTTTTTTAACCCATGCATACAAAGATAAGGCCCCCACACATAAAGCACAACTGTTTTTGTTGGTATGCGTTGACACAGGCGTGCATATATGCTGATGTGTGTACACATGACCATCAGGTACTCTTAGGAGGAATATGAAGCAAACTTCCCAAACAAGGCTCTGCTCCTGTCAACCTCTCTACTTACCCAATGATCTCTTGAGGTACCTCCCAATCCCTATGATTCTGTGATTCTATGATTCTGTGATCATGCCATTGGTATCATTCACTCCAAAGTGGCCCTAACATCTACTCTGAACTGGAAATACTGGAATCTACAGGATAAGCGTGATACAAAATCTAAGTTGAATCCTATTACTCAATCAAATACAGCTGAAAAATACAACTATTGATGCTTTTCATTTATTATATAAAATGGTGGTGAACTGCTTTGTAAGGAAAGATCACAGAAATTTAAATATACATGGAATAAGACACATGCACAGTCACGTATTGCGGTTGATGTGATGAATGTTTTCTAAAGAGTATATTTTCAATATTCAAGAAACTCACCAATTCGTGTGCCCTCAGTCATTTCAGTTTGAAAATAACCTTTCTACAAACCGAAAGGCCTTCCTGCTCCTTTAAAATATTTTGTCTTTCTTCTCTTTAGAGTATATCCTAGACATTTTTGCTACTCAGGCATTGCCAAGCACCCCTGAGGTTGATAGTTTACTGGGATGAAACAGATAAGGCCACGGTATTGTTGTGTCCTGGCACTGCTTGGCTGGGCAACTGGAACATCCCAGGAAAGATGGACACAGAGAGGTGAAGCCACCTTCTGCTTTGGCTGCCTGTAATGCCAAGCCTCCTTTCCCTCACTATAATAAACATGGATTTGGGTGAGGAGCTGGGCCTTTTCTTAAGGGAGCTGGTGTTCACGTTAAGGACAAGTCAGTTCTGAGTACAGAAACGTATTTGCAAGATGAAACTATAATTATACCTGAAATATTTGTGGTTTGATCAACTTTTTTAATCTGGCAGGAATAAAAACAACACCCTTTATTTCTTTGTATTCATTTTCAGCTTTCATTTTCTCTGCATGATAATTCTTCAGACAGGAATTTCTACAACAGCTGCATCTGGTGTATGATTATTTTTGTCTTAATTTTTGTATCATTTAGAAGAAGAGTGAAAGCCATAAGCATGCAGAGAAACTTAACAAAGTCCTTCAGTGTTCTCTGAGAAACTGGAGAGACTAATTAATGGTTAATAGGACGTTTTATGTATCCAGAAGTGCAAAAGAACACTTGCTAAGTCTTGGGTTTTCCATGTTTGCCATGAGATTAACTTTGCATAAGCACCCAAAACTGTCAGGAAATTTTGCTGCCTTCTTTTATCATTTAAGAGGAGAGGAGAGCAATCCTGAATGTCAAATTGTCTCTTCTGTATGAAAGGCAGAGAATGAGGGGTTACTCATATTTTCACCACCTCACTACTCCATTATCATGTCGAAGATGGAGCCAAAATTTTGTGCCAAGTCTCAGTGATTTGCTTGTGGAACAATTTGAATGTTGGCATTACTCTAAGAAACAGTCTGTGGTTAGCTTTACTCATCCCTTCCCTTCTGATCTATGTCAGTATTAGAATGGAAATGGTTTCATCCAGATGTCCTCAGGTTTAAATATCTGTCAGGCAAGTGGAAAACTCAGCAAAGACAATTTTGTTGCTGGAGTCAGAACTGCACATTGGCTTAGAAAATTCTCAGTCTTACTTGGTACTATGCTACAAGGCAAATATATTAACCCTCAAATAGCTGTCCCAAAGTATAGTTGGGTTAAGAGTCATTTAGTCAAGCTACCAGGATTCTTAACATTTCTACCTAGCGCGGAGAAAATTTTCCATATTGCAAATTTTTAAATTATCTTCACAGATCAAGAAGCTCTCTTTATGTATTACAACAAGTAACACGCTTGTCCAGAGAAGAGGTATTTGAGCATCATGTTTATGTCAGTATTTGCAACTCCTCCATCAAAACAGGTTTCTCTACTTACTTAGAATGAATTAGTAAATTTAACATGCCGTGAAATAAAACAGTATATCTATCCTTGGTATTCACAGCACAGCTTCTTCTCTTAGCCTTTTTGCTTTGTGATTTTATATATATGTGTGTATATGTATATATATATACACACATATATATATATATATATACAAATATATATATATTTTTTATATATATATATATATACACATATACAATCTTTTTAGACCACCTGGAGCATTTTGGAAAGGCAGGCCTTGTTTACAAACTGCCTGTCCTCTCTGGCATATTGAAATGCTGCTGCACGTGCTGACACAGTGGAGGGGATATAATTTCCAGGTGCCTCTGGGGGTGGGTGGAGGAGTCACAGGCAGAAATTTTTTCACAACTTCTTGTAGAGATTAGCTGTGTTGTAGGGGTAGCTAGAGGAGCTCTGGTGGCAGGGAAGCAGGAGCATGAAGAGGTGTTAACATCAAGAAAGAAGATTGTGACTACATCAGGTTTATTTAATGAAGTTTAATAGCATGTGCAGTGTGACAGTTTATACAACTGCAATCTATAACAATGCGAGCACAACAATAGTGGTTACAGTTTTGCTTTAGCAGTATTCAACTGTAGGATAATTATGAGATGACCATGGTGATGGCAGCAGATAGTTACAACAAGCTACAAGAATAATTTCAAGTTACAAGAAGAATTAGCAGTACACTGCTATATTTATGATGGCTCTTTCCACATCCCTGAATTCTGCAGGTGCTACAAGGTCTGCAAGAACCCACTTTTGTCACTGAGCACCCACATTGATGGCACTGGGCCTCAGGCTGCTGCATGTGGTCAGGGTGATCTAGAAAAGAGAACAGCAGCCACAACATCTAGTTCTCATGACGCAGTGTCAACAGTGCTAGCCTTCTTCCGCTGACACCACCCTTGTCATCCTTGGGATGTCTGTTTAGCTCCTTAGGACACAATGACTTGCAGCTTAATTTCCTCCATTTTCTGGATAGATTCATCATCACTGAATCACTTGTTGAGTCAATCCAAAAACCACCAGTCACAGCATCCTCCTATTACTGTGTCTTCATCCTGCAGCTCTTCCCCAGGGAAGTCCATCCACTGAAACTGGCTCAGAGGTGATCACTGTTTTCATTATTGCTCTAGGCATCTTAACCATGACATTATTGCTCTAGGCATCTTAACCATGACATTATTGCACTTTTTCTCCTAAGTTCTACAAATCATGTTAAATGAGAAGAACAGTCATCTTCTCATGACAATGCATGTCAGCAATTTCACTGTGGTCTTTAAAATACAGTAAGACTTTATAGTTAGGTGGGCCAATGGCACATTAGTGTGTTAGTCCTTCATCACAGATACTTCTAAATCTGTTTGTTATGCTTGTTCTGTAATATAAGCAGGTTACATTAAGGCCTTATTAGGGCTCAGCTGTCCCTTCTCCCCTACTTTGGACCCCTACAACCATTTGGTTTCCTCTTAAAAATTCATACAAGATTCTTCCTTTGTTTTGGTCCTTCATCCTTCATTTGCAATTTACAAAGTATTTATCATCTTATGTGCTATATGGCATAGTATGGATCATTTAAAGTGGACTGAGTTTCTTCTTTCCTAATTAATTACTGATAATCAATCAGACACAGATGTGATCCTTTTCCCTAACTGGGAGCCACAGAATTTTGTAGTCTACACAAGTAAACCCATCAAACTAAAAAAAAACCCAACAAAACCACCAAAAAAACCTCACCAAAAACATGCATGTGTGTTTGTTCCTTCACATCTCTCATCAAATGCTGAGAACTATTTTTGAGGTGAAAAGGAACACGAGCATTTGTCTTATGACTTTTCAGGAAAATATCATCTGAATGAATTTTATTACAGTGTTATCCCAGATTTTTAAAACACTCCAAAGCAAAGCTTTCAGAGGTTTTCATATCAGCCATAATATTTGCATGTGCAAATTCACCAGCCAAGGTTGGAAGCATGTAGAGATGACTAAGTAGGTTGCCTCTGCCCTAATGCGAGCACAATACAGAGCTGGGCACATGTCCAAGCCGCTCATTTGTTCCTGTTGTTCTTATGCAGGCTAACAGCATTTTGCTATAAATTGCCTTTGGTTGGGATTTGCTGAGTTGTGGCTAAGCAGGGCAAAACGTCTACAACAGTCATGACTCATCAGCTTGGTTTTGTTATGACAGGATATGGTTCTTACTGAAAGTTGCCAGAAGGAGAGATTGAGAGGCAGAATCCCCATCCCTGTCACTCCTCAGGACATAGCCTGATTGAATTCACTGGTGTTCATCTTCCCCCTGACCCTGCCTGAACCCAGTGAGTGAGCTTCATTGACAAGCACCAAATATTTCAGAAAAAAAAACCAAAAAACCCTAACACATCTAATCTGAATCTTGTAGGTGTTCATGTTTTCAGAGATTTCATAAAAATAATTATTTTTACAGTGACTGGGCTGGAAGAAAAGTAATGTAAGGCGTATGTGTGCAATTTATTCTGCATAATAGGTCAATGAAGGAATTCTCATCTACTGCGTGTGACATCAAATCAAAGGAACTCACAAATAGTGCTGATTACTTTCAGTAATACAGCATTACAAAATCAGTGTTACTGATGGATACTTAGCAAATGCAGTGTTTGAGCTCAGCGCCAAAAAGGTCATGAAGGTGAAACATTTTTTTGAAATTTCTTCTTTTGTGGTATAAAACTTAAGGCAACTCTGTTTTGTACTTTGAACATTGCACATTCTTTGGACCAAAATATTTCCAACTTAAAGAAATTATTAAGATTTAGAAAAGTAGATTGTTAATGATTTTGCTAATTATTCCTCTTGTAATAATTTTTTCTTGAATATTAGGTACCTACAGTTCAAGGGCAAAAAGAAAGTGGTTCTTTTTTACATCAGCTTTCCCTTCTACAAGCACTTGATGGACTGTGGTAGAAAGTTCATGTAAGATTTTTGCTCTTTGCCCACACAAATCTAGTCTGTTATTAAGAATGGTATCTCTATCATCATTATACATGCATGAAATCAAATTATGTATTATTTAAAGAAGTAGCCCGAAGCCTCTTCACCATGGGTCTTTACTATGGCATTTACTCCCCCTCTACTCTGCCCTGGTCAGGCCCCACCTGGAGTATTGTGTCCAGTTCTGGGCTCCCTGGTATAAAAAGGACAGGGATCTCCTGGAGAGAGTCCAGAGGAGGGCTACAAAGATGATTAAGGGCCTGGAGCATCTCCCCTGTGAGGAAAGGCTGAGCGAGCTGGGGCTGTTCAGTCTTGAGAAGACTAAGGGGGGACCTTATGAATGTTTATAATTATCTTAAGCATGGAATGCAGGGGGAATTGGCCAGCCCCTTTTCAGAGGTCTGTGGGGATAGGACAAGGGGCAATGGCTGCAAGTTGGAGCACAGGAAGTTCCGCACCAACATGCAGAAGAACTTTTTCACAGTGAGGGTGCCAGAGCCCTGGGACAGGCTGCCCAGGGAGGTGGTGGAGTCTCCTTCTCTGGAGATATTCAAGACCCGTCTGGACGCCTGTCTGTGCAATATGAGCTAGGGAGCTGCTTTGGCAGGGGGGTTGGACCCGATGAGCTCTCGAGGTCCCTTCCAACCCCTACAATTCTGTGATTCTATGATTTAAACTGTATTTATGAGGACAGAAGCCTGCTTTAAGCTCTTTACACCACCTATTTCCCTTAAGGCATCCTTTGATTCTTAAGGCATATGTGAATTAAGCTTCAGATTTTAATAGTCTGATCATGTTTCATAAATGAATGAAAACTATGTGCTATATTAATTTGAATAGATGAGAGATAATTTATATTTATTGTGAGGATTTGGGGGTTGAGTCTGATAAACTATCACTCTAGCATAAGAAATACTGTCTCATTGGCATTACTAAATACTGTTTAACTGTGAACTTCACTTAAGGTATTCCAACACTGGATGGTTGTATGTTTTATCTTGCAAAACCCCAAACATGTCTAACTTCCATACAACTATCAGATACAAGTTTTAAGCACCCACTTAACTTTAAAAACAGATTTAGCCAATGGGTAAGTTGTGAGCCAATTAACTGCTTAGATTAGTATTGTTCTATTACCCAACAATTTACTTAAAATTTGCCTGGAATTTTGCCATCTTACATCTAACATGATCCCTTCTCTAGAAAAGTTGCTCTAGTACAGCAAAATAAAAATAATTATATTTATTTGTCATATGATAGTAAGAGACACATTTGACACTTTTTTACTACTTCTACAACAGATACCTTGATTAGAGAAAGCCTGATATTTAAGTGTTAAGCAAAGATCTTATCCATTAGGGTTTTCTGGGGTTTTTTTACAGTCTGATGAGTTATTTCCTGGGTCTTAGGTGAAAGAAAAAAATACACCGAGATAACAAAATGCAACATATGAGTAAATTTCCTTTTAAGAAACATTTTGCTTTAAAAAGTTTTCCACAAGGAGTTTTTTTCTGCTCATGTTCAAAGTGATATGTTGTTATGCATATTGCTGAATAATTTGTTAGATTTTGCAAACTTTTATCAGCAAATACTAATAAATCAGCCAAATAGCAGCTACACAGTCTGTGTACCATGATACCATGATATTGCAATATATCTGACAGCTGATTGGAGAGGCAATCAGCATATATAAACGGGAAGCTAACTCCATTTCTTCACCCCAGGCAGAAAAGGTGTTGTGTATTAACAAGAAGCATTTTCCAGGCTGGAAGGGACAGTCAGAGGATATCAGGTAAGCTTGCTGAGAGCACATCAGGCAGCAAGTTGTTTGTTTAGACTCAGTATGACCAAATATCAATACAGTGTTGACACAGAATGACAAAGTCACAGCAAGTTGTTCCAGCAAACAATGCAAATTACAACTTATTCTAGTACATAATTTATAGGAGAAAGCTTGCTGCAGGCATGCATTTGCCACTGTACTGGAAGTAGAGTAAGGCAGAGTGACATCATATAGTTACAAGGGGATTTGTTGAGGGTTTTTTTTCTTTTCTTTTTTTTTTCTTTTTTTTCCCCCAAAACCTCAAAATGAAGGTACAAGAAATCATCAGGAATTGGGAAGACAGAAAGAGATAGGCAAAACAGAAGCCTAAAAACAAAGGAGAATACAAAGAACACAGGAATATATGACCTAAGCTTTACAATGAAAGAGAAGGGGGAAAGTACAAGAAGGAATAATACATGCTATTGAATAAATAAATAAATACATAATGTGTTAAAACTGCCCTCCTTGTGCTCAAGCATACATTTTTGCTCCAAGTGTCTCTCAGCTTATGGCTTAAATCAGTAAGAAATGAGATTTCCAGGCTTTCCGTTTCCTTTCATGTTGTCCAGTCATTACATCCTGCAGAGATGAAAAAAACATTACTGCTGTTGAGAAAGGCTAAAAAGGATTCAGACTGGAACCACCTCTCTACAACTGAACCTGACCCAATGGGTCTACCCTCTCAAAGCAGTTATCCCTAGCCTTAACAGTGAGCATGCACGTACTGCAGCTGATTTCAGCTTAACATGGTTTAACTCAGCTGCACACTTACAGGTGAATTTTAAAAATTGGTCTTGGTATGTTTCTCACTTGTCTGGAATGGAACTGACAAATAAAAGTAGTTATTTGAGCAGCAGAAAAAGGGAAGCCTGGTTTCCAGCACATTTCAGAAGGACTTCCCATTTGACAAATAAAAAAGAGGGGTTAGCCTTTTCCTTTGGAAGAAGAGGTGGGAAAGAGTGGATCATTGGCTGTCCCTCCCGCTTCTGCTCAGCCACATGATTTTACATATCTTAAAGGAACCGGTGTCTCTGAGACTTCTCCCTTTGCATTGGATTGACACTGGAGAGTAATGTCAAAGGTTAATGGGAGGGGGTGAGAACAGAGGGTGCAGATACACACAGAGGCAGAATGGTCGAGTATGTCCAATTCTCCAATTTTTCAATCCTCGTGTCCTTCCTTGGTCCTCTTTGCAGAGTAATGTAAAGGCCAAAAGCTATTAAATGGCTGTATTTGTCTATAAGAAACACAAACTTCTTTCTTTGCTCCCTCTTTGCATGGTGAAAAGATCCTTTTATGGTGAACCAGCATGATGCCTCTTTCCACAGGCCCTGTCATCTTTTGTTGTGGTCCAAGACATCAGAGCACGTACAACGCACAGCATCAACTCATGCTCTGATGACTTAGAGAAATTATGAAATAGAAATTTCCCTTAATGAGAATATCAGAAGAAAAATAGATTCAATAATCAGGCCAAAGCAGCTAGACTTATTAGCTGTGCACTTCAGGTTTTGGCTTATTTGGGTTTTTTCCTTCCATAGCCATTTTTTTTTTTGTGTCTCATATGAAAAGCAATTATTATGAGGCTAACTTCACTCAAAAGTCTATGACACAGCTGTTAATAATACTGAAGATAAAGGAGCACTTACTGTTAGCTTTCAGATGGGTTTGAAGTTACTCTGTTCCCACTGAGTCAGTAGCTCTTTGCCAAGAAATTTTGAAATCCCGTATTTCTCACCTGCCATTTTTTAAACCAGCGCCTTTTTCACAACAATAGTAAGCAGCACATTCAGACCGTGAGTATGTACACCCACACGGGATAGCACTCTGTCCTGCCTGCTCACACACCAATTTATATTTATTTTGATACTTTGCCAAACTTTCTTTATTTTCCCAGTCAACCTTTCTTTCTGCAATTCAAGTGAGTCATTGGATCATGCAATCTGTTGTAGTGCGAGCAGCTTCCCTATACACTTGTTGAAAATGGCTTCCTTGGAGCCCCGTCAAAGGCAGTGACTTAAAGAACCTTCATAAATAAGGCATTGAAAATTCCTTCTTTAGTTGTTGTTTCCTTTAGCAGCTGAAGCACCCTACCTCCATCCTCTAGCAATATTTTTGTCTTCAGCTCCCACTTAAATCCATAAAATGTGGTATATCCAGTTTCATGAATGCCAAGAAATGCTTTTCAACCATGTGGTCTCTCAGACTGTACGACTCTTCATTTTGCACAAATCCCAGTCACGGGCCACTGCGAACTTCCCTACGGTGGCCCACAGTATGCCAATGCAGTGCACTGTTTCCTCTAGCCCTCTGCTTTTTCTTCATGGCAGGACTACCAACACATGAATCTTCTTTATTGCTGCAGGGATTTACACTGCTAACAGCTTTTGACAGTTTGCTAAAGCTTGCTAAACTCAAATGATTTTGATAATGCATTATAGTAACAAGACAAATCAGTTATCCCCAGCATAACCCTTCTCCTTTCTTCATCCAAAGATTTGTATTAATTTCTTAGAAAAAGATTATCTTGTAAAATAAATCCACTCTCACTAAATCAGAAAACAGGAAAAAAGACCGTTTTTAGAAACACCTTGGTGATTCCACAAGGTTCACAAACCTGCTAAACAGGTTTCATGTGCCTTTTTAGGTTCCTAAAACTATTCCTATTTCTTTAATTCAGGCTGATTAGAGAAAATTGTGGTTTACGCTGCTTTCCTTCTGCTTTGCAAGCTGTTTGAGAATTCTTTGAATTCACTAAAATTAAAATTAGTTCTTATGAATTGTCCAAGGAAAGTTGGGGAAGCTTCAGCAAAGTTCTTTTCTTAAAGCAGGGAGGGGTACAGATTGTCAAGCTGTCAGGAGGGAAAAGAGACAAGTGGGCAGCAGCATCAGGAAAAGTTCTTAATAAAAATGAGATCAAAACTAGGATCTGGACCACTACAACTCGTCACTGCTTAAGGAAGCCTGGTGACTGTAACTTAGTCCGGGCCAATGAAGAAGTACAGCACTGGGAGTCAGGGGACCTGGATCTGTATTTTCAGGATTCTGTTTTACTTATTTTCACAGCTTAAGTAGGTTCAACTACTTTTATTCCAGTCTCATGTCCTCTCTGCCTGTTTGGATATGTGTAAACAGTAAGCTCTTTGAAGCAGAGACCATCTCAATATATGCTGTGCAGTAGCAAAGCGCTGTCCTCAGAGCACTTTTGCTTGCCAATACTGAAGATATTTCCTTGCAAAGGTACACCAGTCACCACAGAAAGGCACAATTTCAGGAGAGACACTCTGCACAGTAACATTCCAGTTAATCACGTACTTCTCACAGTAGCTAAAAAACAGCAGCAAAGGGTGTTCATCCCAAGAAATTAATTTTTACCTTACAGTTGTCTCTTAAATCTTGCTCAAAGGCAAACAGTGGAAATTAAATAGTTCTCTTTTCATAAAAAAAAAAATAATAAAACCAGCTTCTGAAAACCCCTTTGTCACATGAGCATCTGATGGAGATTTCTGTCACAATCAAGGAACTCTTTTCCTTGTTCCTGCATCTGGGAGAGACTTAGATGCCTGGGCAGTGATGACTCAGGATGCACCTGTGTGTTTGCGTTAGATCCAGAGAGATTTCCTGGAAAAGGTGTTCTGCAAATTCTTTTCCCTTCTCTTTGCAGACATGACCACACCAGAACTACTCATTACAACAGCACTGCCCTCCCACTGCATTTTGCAAAAGACTCAACCTGTAGCAGGGGCAACACAGAAGTCACTCTGCAAGCTCTGGGTGATGTCTCTCTTGGCATTTGGGATACTCTGTTCTCACTACAAGGTGTGCAGCTTGCCCCATTATACTGCCAACCACCTGAGCTCTGTGGTATTTCAACACCCTGACCTCTTTCTTTATCAAGCCCTTAACCTATCATCTGTAACTAGTCTTTCCATCTCATTTAGGTGTTATTAGGAGAAATACTTTCAAAATATTTCATGTTTCTCAACTACATTTAAATGAATGCCATACACATAACGGATAGCAGCCAATGTGAACTCTGTTCAAAGCATTGACCCTTTACTAAGACAGAGAGCAATATACCTTTTGATTTAGGGGGGTTATTTAACTCTTACTACATTGTATTAAGTCACTCTACAATAAGACCAACTGAAATATTAGGTATAAACTTTGAAATACTTCTTTAGTTTCACTCTAAATTTTTTACAATAGTTAACTGAACTAAACTCTTTTTTCAGTTGTCACTGTTCTTATCTCAAGCCTCTTCAGCCATTTTTATAACATGTGTGGACCTAACGTTTAAATTCTGTTCAAAGCCAGATCACGAGCTAGAAGATGACTATACGTCAAGGCTTAACCAGTGTTGCCACACAGGCTACATTAGTGAAGGACCCTCTCATACAAAGAAAAGGAGCTGCTAGAGCTTCACATTGCTGAAGAACATAAGCTGCACCTGAAATCAACACACAGGAAAGAGTGATGTGGATTTTATTTGGCACAGCACAGACAGATGTTGGCTAGAAGCACCAAGTAACCTCAGAAGGAAGCATTAAATGCCCAGATACTTATTCACCTCCATAGACGACCTGCTGGACCAGCAGTCTAACTGTAGGGAAACAGGACTGCGAGCCCATATGATGGGAACAGGCAGAGGCACGAACAAGGTGAAGATCTGGCTCCACTCCTGCTACTCACCGTCCCCACCAAGGCTGTGTGGGATGGGCATGTAATAACGGAAGGACGCAGTGAGTACCTGCACGCCTGCGGCCAGGAGGAAGCAGGGAGGTAGTTTGCGTCAGACACCTCTGAGTCACCATGCCTCCAGGGACAGTCCCCTGGGGTGCAGTTTACAATCACCAGGACCTAACTTTTAATCATCAAAGTCAAACGGAAGCGATGTCTGAAGAGAGCCAAGGCAGGCACCTGAAGTCAAGACACAGTCAAAGTGGAGTTATGGGTAAAAAAATTCCAGCCAAGGTTCAAATAACTACACCTCAATATAAACCAATAGAAAATTCATGTCAGTCTTTTTCATTCTTCCTCTTTTAATATTTGTGTGATGAACTTGGAACTAAGCTCATGCTTATATTAAAAAAAAACCCTCCTGGAAGTAGAAACATGTAGATGAGCAAGTTCCCTCAGAGCTACATGAGGAGGCAGCTCATGTAGCACGTCTATACACAAGCGACAGAGGTGCACTCATGTACTTCATGCACAAAAGCTCATTAATTGCTATGGGGAGTGTATTAAGGAGAAGCACACACATTGAATTCTAGCAGATCAGAGCAGGTATTAACTGAAATAGCACCTATCTTCTGTAAGCACTCCCCTGTGATCTGAGGTACCCTTTTCTCTGCAGCACCACTGAAGATAATGGAGCCTTTGAGGCCATGCACTCAGAAAGGAAAATATGACTACTTAATTGTGGTATGGATTTTATTTTCTGAAGTAACATGTCAGTAACATCAAATGTCAAGGTTCCAGACCTGACTCTCTCATCTTATAGTAGAGACATGCAGCGCACATGTCTTTGCATGGGAGCTTTCCAAAATACTACATCAGTAAATTAACTGTAAGCTGAGAAAATTCTCCTTCTTTCACCTACAATTCATAGACTTGCTATGTCTGTGGACTCTGCAATCTTCAACTTCTTACAGGTATTTATTGCTCAAGGAGCACATTACAGCTTTGAAGCTGAAGAGGTCACCTACTCCTAGAGATAAGAAGTGATTTTATGCTGTTTCTGTGTTGCTAAAATAAAGATACTTCCATTCAGTGCAAACTGAGGAAAAGCCAACTGTTCATTTTGTAAATGGATGGACCAATGGGAAGTGTCAGTCCAAGACAATGTAAAGACAGCACAGCCACCTTCACTTCAGAAAAAGGTTGCTTGAACTTCTTCAGTCATGCTTTCAAGAGTTCAGATCTTTCTGTTTCACAAGAGAGCTGTAGAAACAATAAACTCTGGGTAATGTATTGCAATAAACCATCAGAAACAAGTCTTCAGATACTCCTAAACACGATGCTTGGACGCGTCCACACAGTAGCCTTTAAGCTCATTTATGCTTAAAAATTATTTGTTCTAACACTAAGAGCATATGGTAACTACAGGATTCCTCTCTTGGCTGACATTGGACACAGAGGATGTTCTTCTTTAAACAGGTGTGCAATACTCCATCATTGTTGAAATGAACCTTGTGAATCTGTGGACAGAAAGAACAAAGCCTACAAGCTGTGCAGCATAATGAGAACTCTTGACACTGAGGTCTCTGTGAACAACTGCAGAGGTAAACTTGACCGAGCCTTTAGTTTCCCCACTCTTCAATGTGAATGTTCTTTGAAGTAATGTTAGCATGAGGGACTCAAAGCTCAGCTATGTGTACACACAACTGTTACTTTTTTACAGCAACTTTTGTTGTAACAAAGAATAGTAAGACCTTTTACCTCCAGACTCTGCTTTTCATCTTCAAAGCACTTTCACAATATGCACTAAATAATCTTAACACTCCTTTAAAGTAGCTGACTGTCAACATGATTAGGACTTTACAGGGGGAGCATTTGTGATGTCACAAGAGGGATTAAAACTCAAGGGTCATTATATCCTAATTATCTGCCCACAACATTAGATGCATCCTCTTCTCCCAGTGTTGTGCATTGTTAAGAATTTTCTTTTTATATATAGACTGCTTTCTATACTTAACTAAATAATGTACTATTTGTGTAATTAAAGTACTTCTTACACTCAAAAGAATGTTTCAGTTCATTTGACCAAGATCTCAAAACTCTTGTCAGCCTTATGTCTAAAATTGTTAGGTGGCTGACGGGAGCTTAAATTTTCAGACCTTCCCATCAGTACTTCTAGTAAGGAGGACAGGGTTTTCAGGTACTTGTTACCTGTGGAGTTTTACCAGGAGTTTTACCAGAAGTGTCACACTTCGCTTTTGAGTTTGAAGTGCCTTCACGTGGTGTGTGTATTACTTATTTTCATCTAAAGGTCTAATTTTGCATCTAAAAGTGTAAATGAGACTTAGTTCTTACACTCTAGTTTAAATTAAGCCAAGAAAAACACTGCCCAGAAGACAGCCACCCGAAATAGTGAGAAATGAGAATCCAAGTCATTGTGTGTTTATTTTTGAAAAAGTGAAATGCAACTCCACTACAAGATTCATATGTATTCAGATAAACAGTATTAAGTACAAAGTGCACCCTCTGGGAAAACACAAAGCTATCATTTTATTTCAAGGTTTTCTCTAATGCCATAAATGGAATTGGGAACTGAAATTGCAACCTCGCTACTAATGCTGTAAATGGTGTCTTTTTAATAGCATATGGTCACCCCAAACACCTATGTTCACCATATTTTCCTGAATATGGTTTGGTGGTTTTGGTGGGGTAGTGTTTGATTACCTCCTTCCAATTTCAAATGTTTGCTGTAGAAAGCTGACTACTCACAGTGATAAACACTGTGTTAAGAATTTCTATGTCATAGTCTCCTGTCACAGAACAGTGGCTGAACTGGATTCTGTCCTACAACAGGGTTTTCATTTCAAGCTATTCAAAACTGAGTGACCAAGTGCATACTGTCTTCAGAAATGAAAGCACTTTAAAATGTTTCTTTCAGAAAGCACTGATCAGTTAAACCATTTAAAAGGCTTAAACACATGTACAGCTTGACGTAGGTCGTAAGCTAGTGCCAAGTAACGAGAATTCATTAGCTGCTGATACACACAGCAAGAGCTCACTGGAAGTGCAAAATTTCATATTGATGCACATTTTCCTCACTAGTTAACTGCTAAATTGAAATTAACATGGTATTAAATTTGAAAAGGTACTTAGTATGTCTGCAAGACCACAGCTTTTCAGCCCCTTCTTACATGCATAAGCTGTTCACCCACTGTCTGGAATAAGCCTAAACAGTGGCTCAGACTAGACATCTTTGGAAACCCCATCTAATGAAGCATCACTTAAGCTTCCAATTCAACATTCCTTGAAGTATCTGTGTCATTAATGCACCATAAGCAGGCTTTTCTCCTTGCTCTCTGTATTCAGATTTACCCTGGAAATAGAGTAATACTTCATATAAAGTAATACTCCTGCAAAATGCATATAGTACATAAGCATGAAGTTAGAATGCTGGTTCCCCTCTGGACAGCTGCAGAATCAAACTCCCATGGGAGAAGCCAGTGCAGGAACAACTAGCACAAGTTTTGAACAGGAGTAAGGAAGGACTGTTTTAACTTACAGCCCTGAGAGTTCAAAGAAAGAGTATTTTAGAAAGTGAGCTCTCATATTCAAAAAGACACAAAAAACAGAAGCTGATGGTAAGCAAATGGATTGCACATAATTGTGGTAAAAGAACACTGCAACACAACTGACATAGCTCTTTATGAGCAATTCAGTGTAGGAAAATTGGAGGAGAATTAAACAGAAGGAATTGCCAAAAATTATTCACTAAAAGATTCTGTGCACTGAAAATAAGAAATACAACTTCAACAGAATGGGCAACCTAGAATGAGAAAAATAAGATATATTTCAGGCTTAATATGGTATCATAGCTATGATACACTGCTCTGAAGAAGCTCATGTGTAACTTCTCTCATGTCTGTCTTTCTCCTTCTATTAAATTATGATTTTCCAAAGTCTATTTCTCATCGCTATCACCTTACATTTTGAACTTCACTAAAAAGTCAACGTCTGTGACAAACACCTCAGCTGTGCATGAACACCTCTAGCACACACTGAAGACGAAGTGTTCAAAGCTGCACAGAGAGCAAATTCCAGAAGTCCAGCACTAGCTGCTACTGCCTTAAATTATCAGGAATATCTTTTATCGTGGTATGCAGTGAACAGACTCTCAGATCTCAGATTTTTTCAACTGCAGCAAAATGCAGGGCAGCAAAATGTTCAGTGATGAATGTGAGTGTGCATTTACTGGCAGTTTATTTTTTAACACGCAGGTAGCACAGAGTGCACTTGAGAAAGGCATATCTGGGTGGCTGGGGCTTCTCAAACTGATTAAGTCGCTTTAAAGACAATCTATGACAAGTGCTTTAAAAAGTAAGCACTTCCAATTAAAAATACACTGGCTATTTTTGACAGATTTACATGTAATATTTATGTCTATCTGTAGTGATAAAATATGTATCAAAACTAGGAATGTTTCTCAAAATATAAGATCATATTATAGTAAATGAATGTTCTACCTCAAAGTATGGACTTGCAGCAACAAGGAAAAATACCACTAATACTAAAATTGTAGTTATTAATATATGATATAGCACTTACTTTTTCCTATCACTTAAAGCCTGTATTTAGGCTGGAGAGCTATATATACATACTTCTGTGTATGTGCACTTCAGAATAAAAATAAAACATTCTCCAGCTTGTTCTCAAAATACTTTTTGGGTATTGAAAGACTAAGCTTCATTTGAGCCATACTATATCTCTAAGCTAACTGAGTTTTAATTTAAAACAAATCCCTCCCACTTAGTTACAAATACTATAGATTAGGAATTTTCACATAGGTAACAGCTGGAATTTTGGTCTTGTTTTGCCATTTCCAGCAATTTAGGACTCATCAGGACTTTTTGCTTCATGTCACTGTTTTATAAGGCGCTCCAGGAACACTGCCGTGCTCTATTGACAAATTGAGGAATTCTGGAGGGTAGTCAAATAAATCACCATGTCTCCATTAATCTGGTAGGTGGTCCAGCTTAAATATGGACCATCCGGGTGTTACTTTTCAGCAAGACTGAGCTAATAGTTAACATTTTTAGCACAAGTTTACACCTTTAAATAGATTAATTATTTCCCTTATTCTGAGACATGTACAGAATAGTTTTCTGCAGACTAAGCTAAGAAAGCACACAGCACCAGCTGCAGCATCGCTCTGTTTATGTGCGGTCAGAGAAGGCTCACAGGGAGTCAAATGTACACATGCAGATTAGAAGAATGAGAAAGGCAGCAGGATGGGTACCCTGGCTGTGACTGCATTCAAACGTAGCAGCAACCTCACTGACTTAGTAAAAGTACTTCCAAGAGGAAAACCTTCCAAAAAAAAAAAAAAAAAAAGGAAATTAAAACCTCTACTGAGAGCACATTTCAAGGCTGACATAACATTTCAGAGCTTACAGAGCAGACGGCACTCATGTTTCATGCTGAAGACGTTCTGACGAGCCCAGCAGTGAAGCGCACGAACAGCGTATGGAACCAGTCAGAAATAGCGGGATGGCAATAGCCACTTCCGGAGAGGCGACATCAAGGTGGGGTGAAAGAGGGGAGGCAGCATTTATGTCGTATGCTGTGACACAAAGCCGCGGTGAACCCGCTTTCACCCCAAGCGGCTGTTCTGCACCGCGTGTTCTTCATCGTTTTCCGAAACGACCACCAGCTGTGCGAGCAGCATTAGGCAGAGCGGATACTATCGGGCTCCACTCCAGACACCCGTCCCTCAGCCCCGCAGAGTCCCCGGGCGCCCCCGTCTCCTCCGGCGCGGGGCTGCCCGGCCTCCCCTGCGCCTCCTCGGGCCGGAGATATCAGAGACGGTCCCGGCGGCGCGGCCGGGCAGCCTCCCCTCAGCGCGTGCGAGCGCTGCCCCCTAGCGGGTCACTTGCGACGCAAGTCACATGGCGTCCGGAGGGGGGACCGGTTGTTCACGCCCCACCCCTGTTCCTGTCTTTCCTGCCGACATGGCCGCCGCCGCAGCGGCCGTGAAGGTAAGCGCGGACTCAGCTTGGGAGAGAAGCAGCAGCGGCGGCGCTTCCTACAGCCCTCAGCCCCTCCCTGCCCGTCGCCTCCCTTCTCTCCCGTGCCGGCTGCGGGAGTGTGGAGCGGGGGAAGGTGCGCGGACCACACCGCTGCCATCTTGGCACCGCCGAACACGCGAACGAAAACGCCGCTCACCGTCCGCCTTCTTAGAAGCTCGGCACACTCCGGCGCTTCGCCCCTCCCTTCGCCCCGCCCACGGGCGGGAGGTGGAAGCATGGCGGTTCGCGCGGTGACAGCCGGGAGCAGAGCTGTCATGGCGGGGGTGGCCGGGAGAGTAGCTGCCGCCCGAGGTTGGGCCGTCTTTGCCGCGGGGCCTTGCACGGGCTGGCCGGCTGGCTTTTCAGTAGCCGCCCCGCAAGGGGCGATTTAATTGCTCCTTCTTTTTTATTGTTTATTTTTGTTTTAATGTCAGGGATCTCTGCTCCTCAGGTCTTCCTTCCCAGTCCCCCTTAGCGTGTCGCGTTTGTCAGTGAGAGGGACCAGGGTGGGTTTGTAACTGTCGCAGGGTGCACAGGTCCCGAAGCTGCAGCAGAAGCGAGCTGGGACCAAAGAGTCACCTGAGAGGTTTTTTGTCCCGTGTGCTTAAAGAACAGCCCCGAAAAGTGACAGTCTGTGCCAAGGATGAACAGGCCAGCTAGGCCAAAACTCTGTATTTGTGTTCTGGCCAAAATACAAATTAGTTTCCTTAGCTGAAGTAACTCACCGGTTGTTCTGGTGTGTAGACATAAGGTGACTATTTTACAGAGACGGCAGGTTTATTCTCTTAACTGTGCATTATATGCTTCTTGCTGCTTACCTCTGAAGTAAAAGGGTTTTTTAATGTCATCTTTTTCCTCTTCTCATTATCCCCAAAAAGCAAGAGAGGAATACAGATGTGTTCATTGGTCATTAGCTCTCATGAAGACCCATAACTGACTGTGACAGTGCTTAACACTTACTGCACTGATGCTTCTGTGTCTTCTGTTTCCACCTATTTGAGGAATTTCACTGAACAGCAGGTGAAAAACACATGCACTTAAGTGTGATCATTATTTGGATCAGAGAAATGCTTTTGATCCTGTAGTTACTGATGTGATAACTGTTAGGTTTTGCTTTAGTCATTCTTCATTCCAATGTTTAAGATGGACTACACCATAATAAAATACTTCACATCAACAAGAAGCCTTTGTTATAATAAGCTTTACAGAGTTTTTTCTCACCCATTACAAGCATTCCCAACTAATGGCATTGATTTTTTTATTTGGAATAAATGATGAATTGGTACATCTTTGTGCATTTTTCATAACTTTTTAAATTTGGCATCTTTAAAGATGAAAACCATAGTGTAAGGAATTGGCAAGTTAAATACCATTGTTTAAAATTGATCATTTGAACTTTCCTTTCTGGGAAACTGCTAGCCATACTATGTTTTGCTGATCCATAGTCTAACCCCATCTCAAGCAGAAAATACATTTTATAGCTGACCAGTTAGGTTTTTAGACATGCTGTTAAATGGAGTCTAATCTCAAAAACACTAACAGGTACTTTTTATTGTAAGATTGGAATTATTGGTGGAACTGGCCTGGATGATCCTGATATCTTAGAAGGAAGAACAGAAAAATATGTTGATACTCCTTATGGCAAGGTCTGTATAAACTATTTTTTATTCCTGAGACTTCTACTGGTTTTAATTGTTTGTATGCTTTGAGATTTTTCAGACTGTTAAATGAATGCATAAAGAAAGCGCTGTCTTAGGAATATTTTCTTTTATTGTCAATGTCTTAGTTTGTCAAAGCAAAGCGGTACAAAGATGATGTGCAAAAGAGACTATACTTCATGTAGGTTTGATGAATTTACAAGCTCAGTCCTGAATTTGTAGTCAAATTTGTGGTGTTGTGGGACTTGTAGTGTCAGATCACTCCAGGAACCTTTCTGAATTGCAAAAAAATGTCCTTTGAGGCATATGGGCCACCCTGTAACCACTGAATTATGCTTTACATACCAATGCTTTCCTTATCACCATGCTTATAACCACATAATTTGAAACTGATCTGAAAATGAACCTCTGGAGCTGGTTTTATGGCACAGGTATTCTCGACTAACTGTCCTTCACAGTACTTCAGCCCTTAGCAAAAAAGAGTGGAGGCTAGGGGTGTTGCTCTGCACACAGTGCTGAGTGTGTTGTGAAGGACAATTCCTACCCCAAAGCATTTATTGTAGGAACAGGCAAGACAGAGGATGAGACGGATTTTTATAGACAGGAAATAAAGGTAGGGAGAGGTTCTGGTTGGCAAAGGAAGCTCACAGGAGAACTGGATCTCAGATACACTGGCATGTCATCAGACCAGTGGACTCTGGGTGCCACTGGAATTATATCTTATGAAATCTACCAGCATAACCTAGTATGCATACAACAAAACATCTGGCACGTGGTGGCAAAGAGCTGTTTTATGGGTAGAAGCTTGCCAGAAAGCTCAGCACCTGTGGGGTGTGATTGAAAATCTGAATCCATGCCTCTATTCAAAATTGGTTTAGGTGGGGAGGTGCAAGATTGCAAAGAGCACACGGAGTTTACATGCACACCCTGCAGGAGGGGGATGGAGAGAAAGAGTAAGAGAGAAGGAAACAATATGCTGACAAAGCAAATAGCACTGTCCTTGTAGCAGATACTAACTGAAGCCTTTGTATCCTGGAAGGATGAAACACTCCTCTCCCTCACCAGGGGTCTGTTCAGATCAAACTTAAGGGTACAGTGGCAGCCCACCATTTGCAGGGCAGTTCTATCACAACACTGGAATGCAACAGAATTTGAGAGGCCCAAATTCTGCAGTGCAGTAGGTGGCCTACAGTAGGGTTTAGTCTTGCTGAGAAGAGTAGGAGTGCCTATAGGATGTCTCCTGCACACACGAGTGGATAAAGGTTCCTCAGCCCTGCACATTTGGTCAGTATGGATGGCTTTTTAAATTTCATTTAGGAAGCAGTTTAGCTACTGTCTTCTCCCTCTTTTCTTCACAGAATGCAAAACGAAAAAGGGAAAATAAATCTTGATTGCCTGTAGTGGTTTGTGATAAACCTTGATCAGTGGACATTCAGTGTCTGGGACTTGTGTCTTATGCATTTAGCATAGGCTCAACATAAAGAAAAAGCTTGTGAATATTCCATCTCTTTATAGAGGGGGAATGCGTGTAACTGAGATGTCATGGTAGGAATCCAAGTCTGGATTCTAGATACTGCAGTGAGCTGAGCTGGGACTGTTAAACTGACCTGGGTGGAAAACTGCAACTTCCTTGGGCTTTTGTATCTTTGAAAGGGAGCATAGCCAAACAGCAAGCATTTGTCCTTACCTCTGCTGGCCAGTCTCTCCTCTCTGCCTGTAGATATGAGCTCAGGCCTTCAGTCTGATGGTTGTTTCATGTAGATTCACTCCTGCATAGAATTGTGCTAACTTCAGTGTTTGAATGCAGCTTTCATCCTCGTGGAGAAACTTGGCAGATCAGTGCTAGCGTAAGGTGTGCAGGGTTTAGACTGCAGATCCCAATAGTGTGAAGTGCACTGAGTGAGTCAAGTTGATGACATGAAGCACAGAAAAATCCTCGTAAGTTTAATTGCTATCATTAGATGGATCTTATTTGCTGCTGAGACTTTGCAGCATTCAGAAAGGTCTTACACAGCCTGCCTCTCATTTTAGAACAACAGAGATGAGAGAAGCAGCTGTTGCTAAATACAAAAGGGTGAATTACATGGTTGTGGTTTTTTTAAGTGTGCTCGGAAAACTTCGTGGTTTATTTTGGTATTTTTTTTTCAGAGGTATGTCTTGTTATTGATTGTTACTGAAATAAAACCAAATTGGTTTTTTTTCTGCCATAAAAATGCTTTTTCATAAAGCTGTTACATGAGAATCTGCCTGAAATTTTAAGAGGTAATGGGCTTATTCTAAATAAACTGCTCAGAACTTTGTGATCTTTTAGTTGCTGAGAGAGTTAGATATGTGACATCAAGCCTATTTAGCAAAAATTGGAAGACTGAAAATGGATGCCTGAATGCCAAAAGGAAAATTCAAGGACTAGTTTAAAAAGTGCCTTTCCATTTCATTCTATCCTGTAAAAATCCAAAGTATACAATTCTATTTTCCTTAAATTTTGGAATTTAATTCACAAGCTTTTTGGCAAGAACACAGCCAAAAGACTTCGCACTGAAAACCTTTACAGTGGTGATGTTCCTTTGACATTTCACAACAGCAAAATAGACATTTCTTTAATCATAGATATATGTGTAAGGTTGGAAGGGACCATTAGAGGTCATCTAGTGCAACTCCCCCTACAGTAAGCAGGGACATCTTCACTAGATCATGTCACTCAGAGCCCCATCAAGCCTGACCTTGGATGTCTCCAGGGATGGGGCCTCTACTACCTCTCTGGGCAACCTGTGCCAGTGATCCACCACCCTCATATTGAAGAACTTTTTCCTAATATCCAACCTAAATCTCCCCTTTTTGAGTTTAAAACCATTACCCTTCATCCTACTGCTCCATGTCCTCATGAACTTTTCTTCCCCAGCTTTCCTATAGGCACCTTTCAGGTACTGGAAGGCCAATATAAGGTCCCCCTAGAGCCTCCTCCAAGATGAACAAGCCCAATTTTCTCAGCCTGTCTTCAGAGGAGAGGTGCTCCAGCCCTTTGATCATCCTCATGGCCCTCCTCTGGATGTGCTCCCACAGGTCCATGTCCTTCTCATGCTGAGGCCTCCAAAGCTGGATGCAGTACTCCAGGTGAGGTCTCACCAGAGCAGAGCAGAGGGGCAGAATCACCTCTCCATCTGCTGGCCACTCTTCTTGTGATGCAGCCCAGGATGCACTTGGCCTTCTGGGCTGCAGATGCACATTGGTGGCTCATGTCCAGCTTCTCATCCATGAGTACTCCCAAGTCCTTTTCCTCAGGGCTCCTTTCCAGCACATCATCTCCAAACCTGTATGGATAATGGGGATTGTCCAGGCCCAGGTGCTGAACCCTGCACTTGGCTTTGCTGAACCTCATGAGGTTCACCTGGGCCCGCTTCTCCAGCCTGTCCAGGTCCCTCTGGATGGCATCCCATCCCTCTGGCACATTGACTTTTCACCACTCAGCTTGGTGTGACCAGCAAATTTGCTGAGGTTGCACTCAATCCCACTGTCAGTATCAGTATTAAAGGTATTCAACAGCACCAGTCCCAGCACAGACCCTGGGGAACTCTGCTTGTCACCATCTTCCAGTGGGACTTGGAGCCACTGACCACCACCCTCTGGATGTGACCATCCAGCCAATTCCTTATGCACTGAACAGTCCACCTGTCAAATCCATCTCTCTCCAACTTAGAGAGAAGGATGTTGTGGGGGACTGTGCCAAAGGCCTTGCAGAAATCCAGATAGATGACATCTGTAGCTCTGCCCTTGTCCACTGATGCAGTCATTCCATTGTAGAAAGCCACTGGATTGGTCAGGCAGGACTTGCCCCAGGCAAAGCCATGCTGGCTGTCTCGGATCACCTCCCTGTCCTCCATGTGCTTCAACATAGCTTCTAGGAGGAGCTGTTCCACCTCAAGTACAGAGGTGCAACTGACAGGGCAGTAGTTCCCAAGGTCCTCCTTCCCACCCCTTTTAAAAATGGCCATGATGTTTCCTCTCTTCCAGTCACTAGGGACTATACCTGACTGCCACGACTTTTCAAGTATCATAGAGAGTGGCTTGGCAAGTACATCAGTCAATTCCTTCAGTACTCTGGGATGCATCTCATCAGGTCCCATGGACTTGTGTATGTTCAGGTTCCTCAGATGGTCACAAACCTTCTCTTCACTGACAGCAGGAGGGGCTCTGTCTCCCCGGTCCCCATCGTGTGGGCCCTCAACTTAAGAGCATTGAGGAGAGAGGTCACCAGTGAAGACAGGCATAAAAGTTGTTGAGAACCTCAGCCTTTTCCTCATCTGTTGTCACCAGTTCACCACTGGCACTCATCTGGGGATGTACACTTTTCTTTAACCTTCCTTTTCTAGTTCATGTACCTGTAGAAGCCCTTCTTGTTTTTCTTGGCATCCCTTGCCAAGTTCAGCTCCAAGCGTACCTTGGCCTTCCTACCTCATCCATTCACAACTGGCCAACATCCCTATACTTTTCCCAGAATACCTGTCCCTGTTTCCATTGTCTGTGGAGTTCCATCTTGCCTTTTAGTTTGACCAGCAGGTTTCAACTCAGACGTGCTGGTCTCTTACCTCCCTTGCCTGACTTCTTACATCTGGGGATAGAGAGCTCTTGCGCTTTCTTGAAAGTGTCCTTAAAGATCTGCCAGCTCTGCTCCACCCATTTTTCTTCAAAGGTCATTTTCCAGAGTGTCCTAATGGTTAGTTCCTTGAAGAACTGGAAGTTGGCTTTCCTGAAATTCAGGGTCCTGACTACACTTCTCATTTGGTTCATACACCTTAAGACAGCAAACTGCACCAGTGCATGATTAACTCCAGCCCAGTCTGCCTCCGATCTTGACATCCCTGATGAGCTTCCTCACACTGGTGGTCATCAGGTCCAGTATCACTTCCCCTTGAGTAGGGCTGTCTATTTCCTGTCTCAGGAAGTTGTCCTCTAGGCACTCCAGGAGTCTCTTTGATTGCCTACAGCTTGCCATGCTACTTTTCCAACAGATGTCAGGGTGGTTCTTTATTTAGAAGCAGAATAATAGTTTATATTTTGTTTCATATAGAGTTCTTGAATTATTTTCTGCTTTGGCCTTCTCAAATTGTGAAGATTTATCTCCATTATTCATGGAGATGTTTTTTCAGGTTAAAAGAATCTACCGTGGGAACTGCAGTTCTTTACATGGGCATGGTCCTCCCATGATCTTTTAAATTACATTATTAATACGAATGAAGACAGAGTATATTTGTGGTGTTGTGGGGTTTTTTTAAATGATGTTAATATTTCAGCCTTACTTTCACCCTTATGTGCTTCTACGATATTCATTGCATCAAAAATTTGGTATTCTGTGAAAATATCATAAAACCTTTTGGCATTCCATCTTCAGCTATTCCTCACTTACAGGATATGAAAAGTGCTTGCTATAGCAGTTAATCTTCATTATTGAATATTGAAGCTACTAATAAAACTTTGTTCAGAATATACTTCCAGTTAGGTTGCTTTGCCTCCTGGATGACAGACCTTGGTTCTGAATCACCTTTCCCCAAATCAGCAAAGTATCTTCCTGTTCTAGAAGATTATTTTAGGAGCCGCTCCGCACCTTTTTGTTGTGGTCATCTGTATCTTGGGCAAACAGAGCGGCGGGGTGGGTGGGGCTCATTGCAAATGGGGTTTGTGTGCTTGCATCAGGAAAATCAGACCATGTGACCTAACACTTAAGCTCTTCTTCTGCCTCCCCAAAATATGAGGTACATCATTTGGTTCCTAAGGTAGATCACATGTAAAATGTAGGCTTAGTGAATCTATAAGATACTTCTCCATCTGAAATTTTCCTTCGATGTTTATTCTGGTTCTTCATTTTGTTTTCTGTTGTAGCTTGCTTCTGAGGAGAGACCAAGGGAAAAAGGCATTCTGTTAACACCAAAAGAATAGTTTATGCATATTTATGTTGTGGACAGAGGGAATTTATTTCAGTTGTTTGTTACTGTCCTAATTTACTGTTCTTTGCTTTCTGTTTTGCAACATGGAGTTATACATATCTGACTTGGACTTTTTAGAAGGGGGAAAGTAGTTAAAAATGTATAGGAATTACTAATGTTTGAGAAGCTTTTATTTGGCCTTATTTAAATCCTGTTTTTAAAATACTGTATTACATCTTTAAATTCAGACTGTCAAATTCAAAGTTTGTATTACTTTATCAGCATTTCAAAGGTCCTTACTACAACTGGCAGAGAGGTACAGCACTGGATAGAGCTTGTTGGGCAGAGAGCAGAACCAAAGCATATGTTCATTCTGTTACATGCTTAACGCATCATTTGAAATTTCTGTATCTTTCATGTTCTTGTAATTTTACACACTAATTTAACTTTATTTCTTCTTTTTAAAGATCCATGATGGGGTATCTGCAGATTCTTTTCTTTGACTGTCAGGTCATCTTTAGCATTACATTGTTTGTTCCAAATCTTTCATTTTCTCCTCATTGTCTTTAGCAAGAAATGTATTCAACTGGTCATTTTGAGAGGAGGCAAGGAATTTCAGCTGAAGTTCTTTTCAGTTTTTAAGTGTATTTTTTGTATCCTGCTGTGAACTAAGTTGCGTGTTTATTCCTTCACACAGCAAATGTGTGCTCTTTAAGCAAAAGAAAACAAATCCAAAAATCAACCCCCCAGATAGTAGCTATTGTGAACCGTCATTATTATGGAATGTTGCAACATCAAAATGCTCTTCACCCTGTGTGAAATGCCACTTTCAAGGTCATACCTGGTTCAGAAGAGTATATGTAGAGAAGGTAGATAGATTAAACATTTAAATGTCACTAGGTTAATATTAAATGAGGAATTTTTAAAAGGAGGCAGAAAATACTACAGTTCTAAAAATAAATTTTCTGAAACATTCATCCCACTAAAAAATAAAGTGGTAAATCTGTCTGGCAAAATCTAGATCCAAGTCAGTGAGTAAATGATGGTATTTTAAAGAGATTTCACATTAAAAATAGCCAAAAAGAGCTGTGCAATAGGGAGTAGAAAAACAATTATAATTTAAATCATGCAGGTAGTGTTAAAAAACAAGTAAAATCATACCAAGTAGCAAGCAACAGCACAGTTCTAAAGGCAGATGTGTTGAGTCTTTCCAGATACTTCCAGACTCTGAGCTTTAATTCCTAGGACACAGTTGCTTCCAATTTATTTACCTTCTACGCTGCACGAAAAAGAGGGAAATGTATGTGACTCTGAGTTGGGCAGGAGAAGCAGCACATCCAGCTGCACTGCTGTTCAGCACAAATTACATTTAGCATATAATTAAACATAGGCTTTATGTTTTCTAATAAAAATGGAAGCTAAAAGCATTGTGTGTTTCAGATCCCTGGTACACATAGTCCAGGAGCAGAAAACAGCCCACAGAGAAGTTAATTTGTTGTAGTGGTGGTCGATGCCTTGGGGGCTGCTCCCATGTGTGCAGAATCACCATCTCCAAGGCAGGGCATGTGTCCCAGCTGGTAAGTCAGGAGGAAAGCATGTCCTCCTGTAGCTGTGAGAGGAGGCCATGTGCTGTCTCCTGGCTTATCAGCTGACTAAGTACAATACTGTTTCTGCTGCTGCATACCAGAACTTCTCCATGGTATCACAGTACACTTTCCAATAGCAGGACTTCCAGCAGTGGGGAGGGAGTTTATCAGGAAGCTGGGTGGGTTGGGGGAGTCCTGAGCTCCTCCTTACTCCCACAGTGTAAGCAAGGGGCCCATGATAGAAAGGAAACAAAGAAGGAAATGGGAGCATTACGGAAAGGCACAAATTAAATGTGATTTGTTGGGAGTAAGCTTTTAGTAGGGTATAGCACCTGTCTAGAAAAAAGCAACCAACATTTACAGGAGAGAGGGAGACTTGATAACCCATTTAAAGCCAAAGTGTGCATGCTTCTTTTTTCATGTTTGTATAGCACTGTATGACATAATGTTTCAAAGTATTTGAAACTATTACTGTTTTAAACCCTAAAGTAAGGAGTTGTGATATTGTTAGAATGAACACAGAAAAACTACTGTAATCCTTCTAGTGTCAAATGTGTTTTTACTGTTCCAGACTCTTTTACTAATCTGCCATATCAAATGTTATATGCTTGATTTGCAGCCATCAGATGCTTTGATACTGGGAAAGATAAAGAATGTGGACTGTGTGCTGTTGGCAAGGTAAATGAGCATTTTAAGGGATTTTATATTATGTGTCTTACTTACAGTTTTCTCAGAAGCAAGTGAGCTCATGTTTTGCTCTGACTTCATCTTGCTCTGTGTGGTGGCTAGCAAAATCCAGAAGTCTGGGGTTTTTCCTGAACAAATATGATGCTGCAGAGACTGAGAGTACTAAAGATACTGTCTAGGTGAGGAAGGAGAAATCCAGTGGGGGTGCTGCCCTATTCAGGAATGGCAGCCTGCAAAGTTGCCTGCCTGGGTGGTAGGTAGGTGGTGCCTGATAGCCTCAGTAATCTGACTGCTCCCCATGTTTGCAAACTTCCTTTGTGAAACTGGGAAATTCCGTTTTCAGTTGGGCTGAATGTCTGGTACCACTGCAGACTCTTCCAAATAATTTCCTTTGATTAATGAGTTCTCTGGCTGTTATCTTCGTTGCTTAGGAGTTAGTATCCCATGTAGTAGAGCTTTTAGGGCTAAGGTACCTGCAACTTCACTTTCTGTTCTGGGAAAAATTACAGAGTTGTTAATGAATGCCATATTTGGCAGGGGTGGGGAGGTGGGGCATGTATATTGTAAAAGAGGATTATGACAGCAATTGCATCATTATACAATAAACCTACACACCCAGTAGCTTGTCAGGAATGCTAATGACAACACGGGACTCCTGCCTGACAGTGCTCGGTCATGTTGTGTGCAACTACCAGTCCCCAGATGATCTAGTTCTTAAGATCTTTTGGTCTCCATAAAGAATTAATTGCAAAATTCAGTTCCTCCTTTCCTCTTACATGGTTGAAAATAATTTTCAAATGTCTTTAATCATTATGTGTTGGACCTCAATAGTGATGACTGAGATAAAATGAAAGACTATGTATTTTGTTCTTTGGTGAAAAAAAAACCAAAACACAAGAGTGTGAAGTCATTCTTCTAATTCATGAAAGCTGTCAGATACTCTCAAGTGCAAAGAGAAAAAGGTGATGATTCCACTTTTTTCTTTAGGAAATTGGCAGATTAAAACAATGTGCTCTTTCTATTCTAAATTTCCTGTGATGTGCCACTCTTTTCTAGGTGGGAGAATGCAAACCACATCTGAGCTGAAAAGGGGTAGAGATATATTTAAATCTTCCAAATTTGTTGCAGCATATGGAAGATTTCATTTGCTATACCGGGGTTTTCAGAGCCCGTGGAACTCAGAAATTCAGATAAAAATGGGGTTTTTTTTACCCTTGAAGGTGCTAAAGCATATTCCAAATGTATTTTCAAGATTCTTTTCATTGTAGTCTTGAACTTTAAAATTTTGCATTTAAAGAGAAAACTACACCACTACACCAAAACTGACAGAACCTTAATACCATTAGGAAAACAAGGTACACTGGAAGTAGCCGAAATGGCAATTTCCAGTATTCTTGGGGAAATTACATTTTCTGAAATTCTCTGTCTGGGAGAATGAAGGCAATTTCAATCTGATTTATTTTACTCTTGAAACACATATCTTTGCAGACATGGAAGACATCATACAATTATGCCATCAAATGTCAATTACCGTGCCAATATCTGGGCATTAAAAGAAGAAAACTGTTCGCATGTTTTAGTGACTACTGCCTGTGGCTCCTTGCGAGAGGAAATACAACCTGGGGATCTTGTCATAATTGACCAATTCATTGACAGGTGGGTAACATTCCATTTTAATTGTATCATTTTAAGCAAGAAACAAGAGGACAAGTGAAGTTAAACCCTATAGTAACATATTAAATTAAGTTTCTGTGGAATGAAGGTGTTAGCCTCAGTGCTTATGGCAAAAAAGCGAGATTGATACAAGAAGATGTGATAGGAGACAGGAATGGCATTACAAGAAGTTGAGCTGTGACAGACGTAGAAGAAATTCTAGGCTTTGAAGAATGGCCTTGAATGAAACAAAGTGTAGCTCCTTGGGAAGAGTTTTCTGAAGAGATATCTTATTCTGAGATGAAGGGAGGAACATAGGTAAGAGCACAGTCTTGAGTTTAAAGGAGAATCTGAAATGGCATGGGCAGGTTCAGGAAAGCACAGTAGGAGCCAGGTAGGAAGATATATGCAGTAATAATGAGGCTCTACAGAAGAGAGATCAAATACAACAGTGGGAAAAGAAAGGAGGTTGTTTTAAAACAAGGAGAGATGCTAATGTTTTGGATTTACTGAGAATCATAACAAAGGACTTATTTTCCAAAATCCAGTCAGTTCTCCCTTCTTGATTATCTGATGTTTGAAAAAGTTCGAACAAATGGGGAAAAAAGTTACATTTAAAGATCAGCCAGCTACACCAAGTATTTCAGAAATATAGTTCTGCATTTTAAGAGGTAAATTTATTATTAGTAGTGATAGGTGTACTCTATCTGGAAGTCTTTTTTTTTAGTTTTTTTTTACTGTTTGGACTGGTTTATGCAGCTTCTTTGTGCTTTCGTGAGACAGCTGGCAATATTTCCTTGCTAAATGAGCATGTGTACCTAGGCTGTTCTCTGCAGTACAGCACTATTCAAGTTTTTGACATTCACTTGTATGTAGAATGAGTATGCTTTTTCTTGTGAGACAGACATTTTTCAGTGACTAAGTACCCTGCAGGAGCAAGCCCCATATAAACTGCTTCCTGTTACAGTAGAGTTGATTTATGGGTGGAGAGCAGCTGTGCTGCTGACAATGGCCTTTTTTTTTCTTCTTTTTTTTTTTTTCCCAAGCCGGTCATTTTGCTTATGCAGATTAAATCATAATGATTCTTATTCTGCCAGAACTACTTGGAAATGAGTAATTTTAGTATTGATATTGATACAGGTAAGAAATATATTACACATACTTGGATTGTGGGTAAAGAGCCAGTTAGTTTGACAGCATTATCATCTAGCAGACTGCTTGGTAGCTGAGGAGATCCTAAGCTGCGCATTGGATGCATGGTAGAAAGTAGCCTCTGACCCAGAAAGCTGCAGTTTTAAACAAGAAACAGTTGGAATGATGGTAGTTATTATCTGCTACAGATGAGAGGTGGAAGTATGAAGAAACTAACTCTTGCAGAGGTCAGGCAGAAATATATTAACAGTGCCAGGAAATGAAGCCAGATATGAAATCTGAGACCATCCTTCATCCCAAATGTCATTATCAAAATTAACAATTCATTGTGAAGCTAGCTAATCTCTTCCCAGTCTTAAGATTCCAAGCGTAATTTCCGCAGTATGCATAGCAATTTCTGAGCTGGAAAGAAAATAATCAGCTTGTTTAAGTTTGGGGTTTAAAATGTGTCATTGTCAAGAAGAAGGAAAAAATAAAAGTGTATAGAACAAATCAGTATATTTATCTGATGTGAAGATGAGCAAAAGGACAGGAATCACTTCTCAGCAAGGAAGGCAAATAGAATCTTGGGTTGCATTAGGAGTGTTACCAGTAGGTCGAGGGCGGTGTGGTTTTTCCCTTCCACTCAGCACTGGTGAGGCCACCAGTGGAATACTGAATCCTGTGCTGGGCTCCACTGTACAGGTGGGGTGTGAACATACTGGAGAGAGTCCAGCAAAGGCCATAAGGATATGAAGGGACTGGAGCATCTCCCCTGTGAGAGAGACTGAGCGAGCTGTGCCTGTTCAGCCTGGGGAAGAGAGGGCTCAGAGGGGTTCTCATCAATGTCTATACATGCCAGAAGGAAGGGTCTAAAGAAGACTATGCCCAGTGACAGCAGCAGGGGCAATGGGCACAAACTGAAGCACAGGAGGTTCCCTCTGAACATCAGGAAACACTTCTTCACCGTGAAGGTGACTGAGCACTGGCACAGGTTGCCCAGAGTTGTTGTGGAGTCTCCATCTGTGGAGATATTCAAAAGCTATCTGGACATGGTCCTGAACAACCAGTTATAGGTGGCATTGATTGAGCTAGAGAGGCTGGACTAGATGATCTTCAGAGGTCTCTTCCAACCTCAATCATTCACTGATCCTGTGATCTTTGTCTTCATTTGGAATTTATCCAGGTGGTCACCAGTAATGGTGGTATAGCCCATATATGAACAGTGTTTCATTTGGGCAAATAAGTTTTCCTTTCAATCCAAAAGAGTGGGAACTTGTGTAGACTTGTTTTATGGCTTCAGGAAGGCTTCTCAGAAAAGCACATGAGAATGTTTCAGTGTCTAAACTAATATGTATATGAATTTTAAAATCATTACTACTTTGATCTTTAATTCAGAAAACTGACAAGTCATTTCATTTGACAATTTGATTTCTGTGCTGAGTTTTTTTCCCTGATGATCTTTGCCAATGGCTGTTAGACTGATGGTTCTTTGGAGGTAGGGTCTGTATTTGTTTAATTTTACAGGGATATATCATCTGTAAGAGTGATTACATTATATATCACAAATTACTGTCAAAATAGTGCTGCTAATAGGAAGGTATTGTCATGGGATAGAATAGAATAATTGTCCAACAAAGTCTGAAAAGATGCATTTTTTCTGAAACACCTTCTAAGGAAAGATCAGGGTCCTGCAAACCGTGCCAGCAGTCTTTGAAATAAGGTACTGGTTAAAGCTGTAGCAACAGTTGGTTATTTTTCTTGAAAGGTGCTCTGCCTTCTGTAGAGTGATTCAGCCACACCAGGCACTAGGTAGGGAAGAGGCTTGGGCCTAAGTAGGAAGGATTTACTCAAGCCATCATTAAAATCAATGCCTGCTACATGTCTGAATACCTTCTGGTATCTAGGCTCAGTTCCCAATAAAGGAGTACGTCATTATTCCCTTTTCAAGTATAAAGCAAGAAGAACCAGTAGTGAGTGGGAGAAGAGCTAGAATCAAGCAGGAATCTGTAGGCAGCAGTTGTAATTTGCCCCCCTTGTGCGTGCACACTGTGGCGTTAACGACAGGATCTCACTGTACGGAGTTGAGTAGGACTTAGTTTAGCGCATAGGCTTTACTTACAGTGGGGGCTTAAGGCTCAGTCTCTCTCTGGAGAGCTTAATTCTGCAGACTGTAAGCACACCTAGTAATTGTTTGATTTCAGATACAGAGTCTCTGGTTTCTTCACACCTATCTGTTAGTATCTCTATTTAAACAATAAAAACATACTTTGTTAAATAGGTACCAAAATATTTATATATCTCCCTATTCCCAAATTAAAAAGAAACTACAGGACCTATTACAGCCTACAACAGTTGTTCTCTTGGAAAAAAAAAAGAAAAAAGTGCCTAGAAGAAATCTGGAAGTTGTTCTGTTGGGGTTTTTTTATGGTTTTGGCTCCTCTTTATTACAGTGCTGTTAGTCAGCTGGCTAGATTAGACTGATTAGGGGCCTTATAGTACTTTCTGTTTAGTTCGCTGCTCATGTTTGCTAGGAGAATAACAGTAAGTCTGTACTTAATTGGCTGACCCAGCTCAGGCAGGAAGATGCAGAAAATAGCTTCAGAAAAGAAATCTTAAAACAGCTGCCAACTTTATTGTTTAAATTCTTTGTGTCACATACACCACAGTATTGTTGCACTCAAAAATTTTTCATGGGAGAATTTTCTTTCAGTGTGGCTGAAGAGGAAGAGCATGTTGAGACTGCCAGATGCCAGTATGAATTTCCATTTTTTCTTTAATTACGAATAGGTTATTGACAATTCATTACTACTGTAAGAACAGGAGGTGATGATGCAGGCAGTAGAGGTCCTTTTGTCACAGGTGGAAATGACTGGTTCATTCACTTGTTTGAGCTGGATTTTGCTTACTAGTATCAGTCTCATCAGCATTGCCAGAAAATCTTCTGTTACTGTGATAAAATGAAAATGGAGGATCAAAAACCATGTTAATTTCTGTGTGGGTTTGCACAGCGAGGTTTTGGGGGTAGAAAGGGGTGGCTGTAGGGTGGCTTCTGCAAGAAGCTACTAGAAGCTTTTCCTAGGCCTGACAGATTAAACACCAGCTGGGGTCAAGGATGGACCCTCTGCTGACCAACGTCAAGCCAACCAGTGATGGTCACGGTGCCTCTGTGATACCATATTTAAGAGGAAAATACCGCAAGCAGCCACTTTTTGCCACCAGAGGAAGGAGTGAGAAGATGTAAGAAACTCTGCAGACACAAAGGTCAGTGAAGATGGGGGGAGGGGGTGCTCCAGGCACTGGAGAGAAAGATTCCCCTGCAGCCCCTGGAGAAGATCATGGTGGAGCACACTGTCCCCCTGCAGCCTATGGAAGGAGATGGGGAGTAGAGATTCCCAAGTCCAGCCTGAGGAGGACCCCATGGTGGAGCAGGTGGAGACACATGAAAGGTGCTGTGACCGGGAGAGAAGCCCATGCTGGACCTGCAGCCCATGGAGAGAGGGGCCCATGCTGGAGCAGGTTTGCTGGGGGACTTGTGACTCTGTGTGGAAGCATGCTGGAGCAGTCTGTTCCTGAAGGACTGCACCCCATGGAAATCATGCTGGGGAAATTGGTGAAGAACTGAAACCCTGTGGAAAAGAACTCATGTTGGGGAAGTTTGTGGAGGACTGTCTCCCATGGGTGGGACCCTATGCTGGAGTAGAGGAAGAGTGTGAGGACCATCAGAGACAACTCATGATGAAATGACCAAAAACCCCCATTCCCTGTCTACCCCTGTGCTGCTTGTAGGAGGGGGAGGAGGGAGAGAAATCACTAATAAATTTGAGACCAGGAAAAAGGAAGGGGTGGGGTAAGGTGTTTTAAGATTTGGTTTTACTTCTCATTATCCTACTCTGTTTTCATTGGGTACTTGGGAGGGGAGGGTGGGGGAATAAATTAGATTCATGTTTTATTCCATGTTGAGTCTGTTTTGCCTGTGATGCTGATTACGGGATGAACTCTCCCTGTCTTTATCCTTACTCCTAAGCCTCTCAATATATATATTTTCTCCCCTCTCCAGCTGAAAAGGGGAGTGATAGAGTGACCTTGGTGGGCATCTGGCCTCCAGCCAGCATTAAACTACCACAGTGTCCATCTAAAAGTGTGGGTATTGCTGCAGGGTGGGGAATACAAACTCTGTGGACACCTTCAAAATTGCAGTACACGCAGCTTTGAATTTGAAAAAGCAGTGATGGCAAGGCAGGCATGGCAAAACTGTGCTTGTGTTATGAGTACCACTGTCTCCTTGAGCTTGATACACAAACATCATGCATAAAAACATTCATTCCTCTTTCCTTTAGAAAGAATTTTCTCTTCTCCTGTACCACCATCCCACTTGGCTCAGAGGCTGCATGAGGGGTTCTCCATAGAACCCTACTGAAGTTACATGGTCAGCAGGAGCTATGAAGCCCGCCCACCCCTTAGCTACTTTCTTGTAGGTACCAGTCCAATGCTTTCAGCTGCTGCTTCTGAACTCACCCCCTGGGGCATGCTATATTTTCCCTTTTTGCTATGCTTGCTGCTTCTGGATTGTGTGCTCCTATTACAAGTAGTGTGGCTAGATTCTAGGCAGGCACTTGGTGACTTCTTCCTGTTTTAATGTAAACAACCAGGCAATTGTGTAACATTGAGGCCTGCCGTGTTTTTAAGCAGCCTCTCCTGATGAGGAGCATGCAGACTTCTCCACATGTAAAACTGAGATCTAAAGAGCAGATTGAAGAGTGGCTGTTGAGTTCCTTATTTCTTGTTTCCTGCTGTCTTGATAAGATGTTCCTCAGGGTATGTGGGGAAGATCTTACCTCCTGTAATGAGAGTTTTTCTCTCTGGTTCTCAGTCTCTGTGAGAGTAAGGAAACCATCTATGATTCTGTAACTTACATTCTCTTTGCAAGGGATACAGAGGAATGGTATTGCAGTGGTGAAAGTCCTGTGCTGCTGCCCTGCACCTTGCATGCAGGTGAGTTGGACAGATCAGGATGGCCAACGCCTGACTAGAATAGCAAGGCTACGGAAAGGAGGAGAGGCTAAAAAACATTTCTCTGTGCCAGCTGTTACTTCATAGATAACAAGAATCAGAAATCGGTTCAGATCTGTGCCTATTATCACCTTAAACCTGGCAATTTACAGACCAGCAGCCGGCCCTGTATTGAATAGCTATGGCCTTTGTAGAGTTGCGGCCTTCCACGCAGAAGATAAAATGGGTGCAGACACACATGTGGTCCGTTGCCCAGTCATAGGTCTTGCTGTTGGTGCTTACTCGCATGCCGTTTGTATGTATGGTGCTAAATGTAGTGGGGTTTCTGTATTAGACCATATCATGATGTGGGTGTTCTCTCCAGGGAACATAGGGTATCTGAGAGATTAATATACGTGTGTGATCTTTCCTCGGGACTTTCCTGAGTGAAAGGACCTGGCTAACAATATCTGAAATACTGTAATGCAGGAAATGGATTATGACTTTTCCCATTTCCTCCAATTCTAAATAATTCATTAGCAGACACTGAAAAAAGTGAGTTAAATCAGACATTCTATTTGCAGCTATTCAGTATCCCGTAAAGGAAAAATTAATACCAGTGTTTCAGCCAATTTTAACAGCTGTATCCCATTTTGCATATGTTTTTAATTCACTGATCTCTTTTCCTGTTTTATAATCTCATCCTTAAGACTACCTGATTAGCTCTTTTTTTTTCCCAAATCTATTCTAACATGTAACTTATATTTAAAACCTTCTTTTAAATATTTGCTGGTGACTTGGATACGCAACTGTCGTGAACAGTATTACCAGCAGAAATTTTGTGTTTCAACTGTGGCTTGCCTTTGGCTGTTGCCTTACTTTTCTCCTGTGAAGTTCAGTATGTGACACACAGGGGAGAAGTAGTGAATGTCTCATTTAATTTTGTTCCAGAGGTTTTTCACTATCCAGTTGGCTGAATTAACTTGAGACAGTGAAGGTAAAGTGATAGCAGGTAGAAGTTCTAGCAGTTGTCAGAATTACATGCTGGATGGTCATTTCTCCAGCGTGCTTGACCATTTCTATGCAAGGAAACATTTTCTCAATTGAAAGAAGGGAGAAGAAAGATTCTTCTGTTTGCAAGCTGCCAGTGTGTGTAATCTTTCTGAGAATATGAAGACATCCTGTTCTGGTTGAACTCAGACCTCTCTTGCTCAGGAAACTGTTCCTATAAATTCCCATCCTTTCAATGTAGAATGCAATTATATGAACAAGTTTTATTTTGACTAGCTCTGTGGTTAACTCAGACTCGATTCTCTCCCTTCCTGAAACATATTGTGTTCTTTTTTTTTTCCCCCGAGATTCTTTCCTGATTATTAAATTTAGCTGATTTCTTTTTTCTCCAAATAATTGCCAGTCCATACCGGAGTAACAATGCTATACTCTCAAACTCATTCCTGAAAGGTCTATTTAGCAGCAAACCACATAGCTATTAATATCATGCTGATATTTTTGTTCCCTCCCAGAGATGTTGTATTTTTTGGATTTCTGTAAATTTCTTACTCTCTGTTTTATTTTCTCCCTGTTCTTTCTGAGCATGTTTTTTTGCTTTTCTAGGACAACTAAAAGACATTGTACTTTATACGATGGGCAGCATTCCAGCCTTCCAGGAGTATGTCATATTCCAATGGCAGAGCCGTTCTGCACCAAAACCAGAGAGGTTAGTGAATTTTGTAACACTATTTAGAAATTTTATTTTTATGGTACTCATTCATGATAGAGTAGTCTAATAATGCATTCTTACAATATGCAATCTGATGGCACTTATTCATGATGTAGTAGTCTAATTGTGAACTCTTACGATGTAAAGCCAACCCGCATCTCTTTACTCCTGTTTCTCAGATACGTCACAGTATTAAGGGAAAATACAACAGTTGGGAAATACAGCATGGGAATTAAAAGATCTTGTGTCTGTAGGAGCTGTCTTCCTAAGGAAGATATGCAGAAGATGTCAGTTGGCAACCTAGATTTCCCTGGGTTCTTAGTAACAGGATAAAATATCTTTATAAATCAAGTAAGAACCCAAGAGAGCAACCAGGTGGATAAAGCAGGAAGGTAGAATCAGGAATCAGTTCTTTTTTTCTGAATAAAACTGCACCTATGGTAGAGGCACTCTACATACTTAATTACACAGACTTTATCAAATACTACTGTAGCATTCACAGAAATTACAATATTGCATTTATGCTTTTGTGCATTGCAACAGTGACTGGTGGTGGAAAGTCAACGCTTAAAGAATATTAAATGTAGAAACAAGACAAATTACAGTAGCATTTTATTCTTAACTGTTACTCTTAGATTTGTATCTTCAAGATTTTCAGGCTTCAAAAACACTTAGATTAATCAGTGTGTAACACTGCTCTGTTTTTCAAACCTTTATAAGCTATCTGTGATTAAATGTGTCACCTTGGCATTTTCTGAGACATACGGAAAAGGGAAGGTGAAGATTGAAACTGCTTATTTTATGCTGTTGTGGAATGCTCTGATCAGAAGCAGCTAGGAGCTACGTTCTCCAGGGGCACAGGAATGTGTGCAGAATCAGTCATATCCATCTAAGAGGCTTGCTGTCTGTGCAGTCAGTTACTGCACTGAGCAGGACAAACCTGAATTGTAAAGCAGGCAGCCCAATCTGTACGCAAAGCATGTACAAATGTTTGTGCTACTGAGCTGTTCTGCACTTGTCACCACTTCACTGCAGTGTCATGACAGGCGATTTTTGTTAGCTGGCCATACAGTGTCATTTCAAGATGTCCACCAGCAGGTCCACAGCACTGTTAGAGCAGTGCTGCAGTGCGCTGGGAATCAAGGTGTTTTGTCATGAAGTAAAGACATTTTAAATCTCATGAGGAAACAAAACAGTGCAGGTTACACATCTGCATGTTTTTGCCTTTCTTCCACTGAGCAGCAAGTTATGCCAAATACTTTACATTTTTCATGCAACGAGAGCCTAGCCACTTGCTCTTACCAAAGACCAGTTGGCATATAGTTCTTACTAGCTTTGAGTATGATGTCATGTCACGACAGATGCAAGGAGTTTGTTGAGAGCTAACTGTGTACTTTCTGAAATGGATTAAAACCAGATTTATTACTGAAGTTACCAGCCATACTTCATATTGTGTCTCTTTCTATTTTTTTACATAAGGTAAGTAGATATATATAAAAGCCATTTCCTGAGGTTGCAAGAGATGTACAGCAAGGCTGGTTTTCATTCAGCTGTTAATTAGCTAGAGACAATGTTCTTTGACTATTACATTTTTTGAAAAGCCAATGGAGAAATGCTCCTTTTCAAACAGAGAAAAAACATTTAGGTACTTCCCAGTTTCACATGTGATCATTATCTCATTAGCCTGTGCATTCTAATCAGCCTAACAGATGTTTTAAATAACATGCGGTTTTGAACTTTTGGTGAGGCTGAAAAGTGATATTTTCACATCATTTGAAAATACCAGATATGTGACTTTTTTCCTGGAACTATCCCTGAAAATTGTTGAATTGTTTGGATCATTTCAGACCTGTTTATCCTAATTCAAGTTAATTCTGTAGATAAATGCAATAATAATAAAGCCAAAACTATTAATGTCATAGATGATTTAAGAAGTTTTGCATTAAAACATCTAAAACAATTCTATTAAATTATATTTGTGCAAATATATGAAATTACTCTGCTTTATTTGCTTTATGGTCTGTAAAGTAAATGAGAACCTTCAAGGAGTTTATCTCTTCTTTGCAGATTTTTTACTAATGCAGAGAGTGCCTTGGCTATAACTGCTTTCAGAAACTGAGGGTCACTGCAATGTCCTGTAGGGAGTAAAGTTGGAACTTTGTAAAGAGTTTTGGGAAAATACTGCTCAACTATGGTTTAAGTCCCAGTTGAAGTTGTCTATTGCGGTGGTTCAGCCTCAAGCAGTGGCTGAACAGTGAGCGTCCTGCTCACTCAGTCCCTGAGCAGAAACAGGCAGAGCCTCCTTGGGTTGGGATAAGGACAGTTTACTGACAAAATCACCATGAAAGAGGAACAATAACAGCCTAAAGCAAATTTCACTGGCACCCAGTGACAACACAGAGTACCTTAGGACCCAACAATAATACAGTACTGCCCAACACAAGGACTGACCTAACACTCCAGCCACACTCAGCCAAAGCACCTCTGCCTAACTCCCTGCTGGCTGCTTGGGTAGGTTGACTCTGGCGTGTCCAGGACCAGGACATCTGTTAATTTATTAACAATGTGTAATTAACTGGCAATCAGTATATCACACATTCAGAATTAATATCAGCCATAAACCACAATATTAGGCATGATTAATATTAGATTAACAGCATGGTAATAAACACATACAGATGTCTAAGTGTCCACCTGTGGCTAATTCTTATAAGCTGTGCTTACCTTTAGAGACACACTCACACAGTGGCGTGTACAAATACCCTTCCCCAGCACATGTGGGGTACACCCACACCCACACTCTTCTGGGAGTGCAGGTTTACCTGTTCACACACACCTGCTGTGGGAGATGTGGGTACTCCAGCATTATGTGTGCTTGTGCTGCTCCACACAATCCAGTGATCCACATGCCAGCAAGGAGGCACCCCACAAGGTTACATAGCATCGCTACTTCTTGCATCCATGTATAGCAGGTCAAACAGCCAGCAGGAATGCAGGTTTCTCGCAGCATTTTGGAGGGAGGCTGTGCCTCTTGGCTTATGTGAGGGTTATGATGCTGACAAGACAAGTTCTAGTGGTGTCCGATGTCAGACTAGGTTTTCACTGCTGCTGTTATGAAGGTCTTTTCTGTCCTCTCACAATTTTTCATGCTGCTTTTGTACATCTTTTCAAGCTTTGCTTTTCTTTTGATAGTCTTATCTGGTGGTTTGGCCCTGGCTGGAGGCCAGACGCCCATCAAAGCCACTCTCCTTTCCAGCTGGACAGGGAAGAAAATACATATTGAGAGGCTTAGGAGTCAACCCAAGGACAGGGAAAGATCATTCTGCAATCAGCGTCATGGGCAAAACAGACTCAACACAGAAGAAAGGAAAGAAAACCCTCTCACTTATTACACTGCACCACACACCCAGTGACACCAGAGTCGGCTCCTGAGAAGTGCAAGCAGGTCTACAAGCACCTCTCCCCACCCCTCCCATAGCAGACTTCACTGGCATCATGATTTTACTCCCTTCTTCCCCCCAATTGTGGCATGGGGAGGGGCAGAGAATGGGGGAATGGGGGTTTTGGTCAGTTCCTTATAAGTTGCTTTTCTTCTCAGATGGGGGGATTCCTCACCCCCTTCCCCTGCTGCACCATGGGGTCTCACCCACAGGAGACAGTCCTCCACGAACTTCTCCAATGTGAGTCCCTTCCCACGGGGCTTCAGCTCTTCAACAGCTGCCCCAGCATGGATTACTGCCATGAGGTGCAGTCACCAATCACAGAATGTCTCTCAGTCTCTCAGGCCCAGACTGCTCCAGCCTGGTCCTCCATGGAGTCACAAGCCTTCCCTTCCAGCAAACCTGCTCCATTATGGTTCTCTGTGTCTCCGTCTCTCTCCACGGGCTGCAAGTGCTGTCAGGGGCTTGCTCCAACACAGGTCACAGCATCCCCTGTGTGTCTCCACCTGCTCCAGCGTGGGGCCTCTCCACAGGCTGCAGGAGGGGTCTCAGCCTTTTCCATGGGCTGTGGGGGGACACCCACTCCACCATGGGTTTCTCCACAGGCTGCAGGGGCATTTTTCTCTCCAGCACCTGGGGCGCCTCCTCCCCCGCCCTCCCCGGCCTTGGTGTCTGCACAGCTCCTTACAACTTCTCACTCCCATCTGGGGTGGCACAATGCAACTGCCTGTGGTTTTTTTTCTCCTATGTATGACTCTGGCCTTGAATCAGCTGATGTTTACTCTCTGGGACCTGCAGAGAGCTTCTAGCTGCTTCTTACAGCAGCCATCTCTGCAGCCCCCTGTTCTGTCCCAGCACCCAGCAGTGCAAAACTGTGACATCTGTGAAGTGGAAGAGAAGAAGGTCATGAGGAGCAGTCAGCATGGATTCACCATGAGGAGGTCATGCTCGACCAATCTCATAGCCTTCTATGGTCTCATCACCGGCTGGGTGGATGGAGGGAGAGCAGTGGATGTCATCTACCTTGACTTCAGCAAGGCTTTTGATACTGTCTCCCATGACATCCTGATAGCAAAGCTGAGAGAGCATGGGATAGATGAGTGGGCAGTGAGGTGGGTTGAGAATTGGTTGTCGGACCGAGCCCAGAGGGTGGTGATCAGTGGAGCAGAGTCTGACTGGAGGCCTGTGACTAGCGCTGTTCCCCAGGGCTCATTGTTGGGTCCAGTCCTGTTTAATATCTTCATCAATGACCTTGATGAGGGAATAGCATCCATCCTCAGCAAGTGCTGATGATACAAAGCTGGGAGGAGTGGCTGACACACAGGAACACTGCGCTGCCATTCAGTGAGACCTGGACAGGCTGGAGAGCTGGGCAGGGAGAAACCAAATGAGGGTCAACAAAAGCAAGTGTAAAGTCTTGCACCTGGGAAGGAATAACCGTTTCTATCAGTACAGGCTGGGGGATGACCTGCTGGAGAGGAGCTCTGTGGAGAAGGACCTGGGGGTCCTGGGTGATGACAGGTTGGCCATGAGCCAGCAGTGTGCCCTGAGGGCTGAGAGAGCCAATGGGATCCTGGGGTGCATCAGGAGGAGTGTGGCCAGCAGGTCAAAGGAAGTGATCCTCCCCCTCTACTCTGCCCTGGTCAGGCCCCACCTTGAGTATTGTGTCCAGTTCTGGGCTCCCTGGTATAAAAAGGACAGGGATCTCCTGGAGAGAGTCCAGAGAAGGGCTACGAAGATGATTAGGGGCCTGGAGCATCTCCCCTGTGAGGAAAGGCTGAGTGAACTGGGGCTGTTCAGCCTAGAGAAAAGAAGACCTTATAATGTCTTCTTTTGATAAGGGGGACCTTATTAATGGTTATAAATATCTTAAGTGTGGGACACAAGGGGAAATAACCAGCCCCTTTTCAGTGGTCTGTGGAGACAGGACAAGGGGCAATGGCTGCAAGCTGGAGCACAGGAAGTTCCACACCAACATGCAGAAGAACTTTTTCCCAGTGAGGGTGCCAGAGGCCTGGGACAGGCTGCCCAGGGAGGTGGTGGAGTCTCCTTCTCTGGAGATATTCAAGACCCGTCTGGACGCCTGTCTGTGCAATATGAGCTAGGGAGCTGCTTTGGCAGGGGAGTTGGACCCGATGAGCTCTGGAGGTCCCTTCCAACCGCTACGATTCTGTGATTCTGTGATCTGGTGAGACCATACCTGGAGTACTGCATCTGGCACTGTGGTCCACAGTACAAGAAAGACTTGGAGCTGTTGGAATGAGTCCAGAGGAGGCTACAAAGGTCATCAAAGGACTGGAGCACCTCTCTTACAAAAGCCAGCTGAGTAGGGCTTGTTCAGCCTGGAGAAGAGAAGGCTCTGGGGAGACCTTATAGCAGCTTTCCAGTACCTAACAGGTCCTAGAGGAAAGGTTAAGAGGGGCTGTGTTCTGGGTTTGGCCAGGATAGAGTTAATTTTCTTTCTAGCAGCCGGTGTAGTGCTGTTTGGGAGTCAGGATGAGAGCAGTGCTGATAACACAGGGGTGTTTTAGTTACTGCTGAGCAGTCAGGGGCTTTTCAGTTTCTCATGCTGGTGGGGGGCACCCAGGGAACTGGGAGGGGACACAGACAGGATGGGTGATCCAAACTGGCCAAAGGAGCTATTCCATGCCAATTACATCATGCTCAGCATAAAGTGGGGCTGATGGGGGAGAAGCACACAGCTCCAGGACGCGCGGTTTGGGTACAGTCTGGTTTTGGGACAGCTCTGAGCTGTACCCCCTGAGGGAGAAACTGCACCACGTGTCACCAGTTTTGCGTATTTTGCTATAAACTCCTGTCACTGTTACTGCTCTCTCTGCTCTCCCAGTAACCTGTCCTTAGCCCAGCCCATGGGGTTTGCCTTGGTCCTTCTTTTTTCTTCCACCCCGGGGGGTGGGGTGGGGAGTGGTAGGGGGTGGGGGGTGGGGAGCAAGTGAGCAGCTGCATGGTGCTCAGCTGCTGTCTGTGACTAAACCACAACAGACTCGTTGTCAAGGAGAATAGTGGTAGGACAAGGTGTGGTGGGTTTAAATTAAAAGAGGGGAGATTTAGATTAGACATTAGGAAGAAATTCTTCCCTGTGAAGGGAAGTGAATCACTGGCACAGGCTGCCCAGAGAAGCTGTGGCTGCCCCCTCCCTGGCAGTGTTCAAGGCCAGGTTGGATGGGGCTCTGGGCAACCTGGGCTAGTGGAAGGTGTCCCTGGCCATGGCAGGGGCACTAGAACAAAATGATCTTTGAGATCAGATCCAACCCAAAGCATTCTATGATTCTATGATTTTAATCAGATGTTGCTTTCCACTTCCCACTCCAGTTACAGGTGTCCAAGTGCTGGTACCGATGCACTCCTACTGTATCAACTGATGTTAGCTGGACCATTTACAAAGAGAAGGTTGCAATGATTCTGCAATATACAATGTCCTAGTTGGAACCATAAAGACTTGTGAAGTATGTGGTACATGTAATATGTACAGCTGAGTCACTGGCATGGGAAAATTTGGTGGTACTTTCTCTAAAGATTTCCAGGGTACTCCTTGAAGTACAGGCTTGTAAGGTTTTACTTTGTAAAAGTAAATTTCCTATTACTGTTCTCACCAGCTCGACTCTGGTATGTTGTAATGTAGTGCTCAGGAGCTTTTCTGTTATTCTGTTCTCAATATAAGCACAACCTAAACATCACACAAACATTTCCTATTTCAAATGTTCTTGATTTGCCTTGGAAACTGTAATTCAACTAACAAAATCAGATGAGTTCAAGATCATTCCTGTTAGTAGGACCATTAATTTATCTTGCTGGATAAGGAAACTGAAACTGATTTGTGGTTTTGGACATCTGTAGCCATACAAAGCTAGATGCTTTGTATAAAGCTAATTTCTAGGTAAGTTTTTTGGTGAAGTGCAAAAGCAGTGCACCAGGAGAATTATTTCCTTTTCCTGATGTAGGCATGTTTTTCAGGTTCTTACCGAGACTGCCAAGAAACTTGAGCTTCGGTGTCATTCCAAGGGGACAATGGTCACCATTGAAGGCCCACGTTTCAGTTCTCGAGCAGAAAGCTTGATGTTTCGCAGCTGGGGAGCTGATGTTATCAACATGACCACAGTGCCTGAAGTGATTCTTGCAAAGGAAGCTGGAATGAGTTATGCTAGTATTGCCATGGCAACGGATTATGACTGCTGGAAAGAACATGAAGAAGCAGTGAGTGGAACTTTTTTCTGCTGGGTCTTGTCCTGAGGGATCTGGGTGAGAATGTGTAGGTTTTGATAAGCAAATACATACAAAACTCAATCTGTTCTTACATCAGTATCACTGACTTACTCTGGGTGAACTGTTGTGAAAGTAAGAACAGAATCAATGGTTACTACCTTACTCATTTTCATAAACTTGCTTCACAAACCTTTCATCTCTGCTTATCTGAATGCAGGGGTGTGTGTTGTATGATGCTTGAGTACTCTGTGTGTGAGCTTCTCTTCCTGTAATTGGCCTGATGTTTTTTCCTTTTGCAGCTCTGTGCAAACTGATGGATCAGCTTTAGATCTCCTATTTATGTACAATACAATCAGACATACTCCCACAGAGGAGAGACAAATTTACAAGCTGAAACGATTGTGGAATTTTAAGGCTTTACCTTCTTACTTAGAGGTGTATGAGTTTAATTAATTTATTTGAGTATTTTAAATGTGTGCTATCAAAGCTGAGAGACACCAATCAGTTTTTTTGTATTTCTAGGTTTCAGTGGATAAAGTTTTAAAGACGCTGAAAGAGAATGCAAATAAGGCTACTACCATACTCCTTACTGCTATACCTCAGATAGGTTCCATGGAATGGACCAACACACTGCACACCCTGAAAGTAAGTACACACATAAGCCTGATGAGTACTGGAGACAGTGTATGCCTATATGAGCATAATATGGATGTGTGTTCCAAGATGTTTCTGCTTAAATCATAATTTCTTAGAGTAGATGCTTTGACAAACCAAATCCATTCAAGATGGGCAGACAAGTTCATTAAGACTCTCACAAGCTTTATTGCAAAGATCTAGCCTCAGTTTTGCAAAAAGTGTTACAAAAGTTAAAAAAAATAAGGACATATATGTATGGTTGATGAATTGTTATCCTTCGTAGCACAGGTAAGATACAAATCTGTGTGGGTATACCTAGGCCTCCACACAGCTTTAGCTTGGATCTTAGAACAATTGAGAGACAAGCAGAGAAGACTGAACCAAACAAAATATGTGCTCCTTAATATGTAGAAGGAGAGGATTCTTTAACAAGATACGGGTAATAACCAGCTTGAAGTTATTACAATTGTGGTTTTCCACTGTTTTCAGGTCCACAGTGCATAAAAATAAAAGGAAAATAAAAACACTTCAAAATGTATTGTTGAGGAACATTTTAGGCAGAATTTTTCTTAAACAAGAGTTTATGTGGTTTACATCACCTCTATTTCACAAACATGCTTGCAGTTCTGTTCTGGCTATAGTGTAGTGGTCAAGAACAATGTTAAAGTAGTTTGGATGTCATTCCATACAAGTAGCTGCTTCAAGAGTACAAGATTATGAAGCATGAGAGTAACCGGAGATTATGCTGAGATGGTGTGGGAGACGTGGAAAGAGAATTAGAATATGAAAGAGCAGATATGTGGTTAATGGAACATGGATCTTGGTTAGTAGAAGCTGGTTAGTAGAAACAGGACCAGTCTGAAAAGAAGAAAGCCTGCTGAAGAAATTTTGGAGAGAGTCCAGTCACTGGTAATTCTCTCATTTCTTAGTTTCTTTCTCTCTTCTGAGAATGATTGTGTTGACTAAAATTTGAATGGGTAAGAAAGATGAACACAGCATAAGTCATGTCATCATATGCCTGAAAGTGTGTCCCTGAAATTCAACTATCAACAGCAATGTATGTGCTGTTAAAATCTTCCATGTCTTCTGACTGATCAAATTTTAAGTTTTGTTTCCAATATGATTCTCTTGTCACTGACTGTCATCTCTAGTTTAGACAGTGTCCTAAAGGAAAGACACGTTAAACAAAATGCACCCCAAACACTTTTAAGGATAGTTGACCTGATTAGGTTTATGGAGGACCAACTGAAGTCCTTGAAATTAATCTTTCACTGATTCTTCACTAGGAAACCTGCTTTTCATTATGAAGCCCTGGATTATGTTTATGATGACTCTTCACCAGTTATCTGAAACAGCTAATTTTATGTCTCCTGTATACATTTGTGAAAGGTAGCTAGCTGACTTTTCCCTTTCCCCTTTGCAGTCTTTAGGAAGTTTTGTCATGGGTGGCTAAGGGAGGCAAGAGAATCAGTATTCTTTCTCACCTTTAATCCATAGAAAACATTTTCAGAGGACTGGGCCACACTTTTTGTTTAGTACAGATGCCTGGCTGTGCAAAAAACCCTCAACTGTTTGAACAGATAATCTAAAAAACATATTGGTGTGGTGGTTGAGCCCTGGCTAAAGGCCAGACGCCCACCAAAATCAGTCTATTACTCCCCTTCTTAGTTGAACAGGGGAGAAAATATATATTAAGTGGCTCAAGAGACAAACTCGTTAATGACGCGGGCAAAACAGACTCAACACAGAGTGCTGAAGAGAAAGTTATCTGATTTATTACACTACACTAAAGAGAAACAGTGAAAAAGAACCAGAGTCAGGAGTGCAACCAACAATCTTGAAACAAATGCAAAACAGGCAAACACTTTTCCCCACCACTCCCTCCTTAGCAGGCTTTAGTTAGAAGTTTGCTCCCTTCTTCCCTCCCGGTCGCAGCCCAGGAGGGGCAGGGACTGGGGAAAATGGGGGTCTCGGTAACACCTTCCCCCCACCCCTCCATTCTAAAGCAAACTTCCCTTTCAGCCATGATTTTGCTCCCTTCTTCCCCTCTCCTGCTCGCAGCACAGGACAGGGGGCAGGGACTGGGAGATGGGGGCTTTGGTCAGTCCCTTCCAAGATGGTTTCCTTCTCGGCCGGGATGGGGGCATTCATTCCACACACCCTCCCCCTGCTGCACCGTAGGATCTCACCCACAAGAGCCAGTCCTCCACGGACTTTCTCCAAGGCAAATCTCTTCCCACCGGGCTTCATCTCTGCTCTGGCAGGCAGCAACAAATCACAGTGTCTCTCAGTCCCAGTCCTCCACGGAGCTATAGGCCTCCCCCAGCAAACCTGTTTGGCTCATCTCTGTAGGTCGCTTGTGCTGGCAGGGGCTCATCCCAGCGTAAGTCCCGGCATCTTCTCTATGTCTCCACCGGGTCCATGCAGCGTGGAGCCTCTCCACCGGGCAGGTCGGGTCTCTGCCTCCTCCATGGATTTTTTCCTCTGACTACTCCACGTGCCAGCTGTGGCACCTCCTCCCCCAGCCTTCCCGGCCTTTTGTGTCTGTCAACTGCTTACATTTATATGCAAATATATCCCAATGCCCTTAACGGGCCAAAATTGCGGTCTTGTTGGCACTCCGTGTTCTGGTGGCAAAATGCGGCTACTTCCAAATCTTTCTCTCCTATATGTGATTCTCAGAGGCGCTACCAGCAGGCTGGCAGAAGATTCCAGCAGCCATTTTTTGCAGCCCCTGGCCCTCTCTCTCAGCACCCAACTATGCACAACTGCGACAACTGGATACTCAAGTACTTTCGTCATTTTGGCTTGGTAATTCTTGTGTGTTTATCCTCTTTGCTGATAGTGGCTTGGTTTGAGTGATAATATGCTGAGAAAGGGAGTTGATCTGAAGATATTAGAAGAACTGCAAGCACAAACTAGGTATTGGCAGTGGGGCTTGAGATTTGATGTCCCGAGAGTAGGAGTCACTGTTGTTTGGAATTTAATGCAAGTATTACCCTGCTGAGAAGGACTTGGGGATTCTGGTGGATGAGAAACTTAACATGAGCCAGCAGCTGCTCTTGCAGCTCACAAGGCCAATGGTATCCTGGGCTCCATCAGAAGAGGGGTGGCCAGCAGGGACAGGGAGGTGATTGTCTCTCTCTACTCTGCCCTCGTGAGGCCCCATCTGGAGTCCTGTGTCCAGATCTGGGGCCCCCAATACAAGAAAGATGTAGAACTGTTGGAGAGGGTTCAGAGGAGGCCATGAAGATAATTAGAGGGCTGGAGCACCTCCCCTATGAGGAGAGGCTGAGGGAGCTGGGCTTGTTCAGCCTGGAGAAGAGAAGGCTGCGGGGGGACCTCATGCAGCCTCCAAGTACCTGAAGGGAGCAGAGAAACAGGAGGGGAATCAACTTTTTAAAAGGGTAGGCAATGGCAGGACAAGGGGGAATGGATTCAAGCTAAAGGAAGGAAGGTTTAGATTAGATATTGGGGGGAAGTTTTTTACAGAGAGAGTGGTGAGGTGCTGGAACAGGCTGCCCAGAGAGGTGGTGGATGCCCCGTCCCTGGAAGTGTTCAAGGCCAGGTTGGATGGGGCCCTGGGCAACCTTGTGTAGATCCAGGCGTGGAGGTTGGTGGACCTGCCTGTGGCAGGGGGTTGGAGCTCTATGATCTTTGGGGTCCCTTCCAACCCATGCCATTCTATGATTCTATAATTCTCTGGAAAAATTACAGGAAAGTCTGAGGCTTTGGAGGCTTCCTCTGATTTTACTTAGGAAGGGCAGGAAAGGCTAAAAGTCTTTCTATTTGAGGCATTAAATCATGAAGTAGATGAAGGATTGGTCTTAGGCTTGTATTTTAGTGAATGAGAGAGGCAGTTACACAATACAGCAAAGAGCGATATATGTGCCTCTGTACAAGTGTGTAGTTGACATAATCCATCACTTTGCAGATGTGTTCTGCATATTTTACCTTGGGAATGTTTAAGGTCAGATGATGAGTATTTTCTGAATTGATCTTTTTCAGAGGCTTGATTTCCAAGAGCTCCAAGGCAGTGCCTCTGGAGTGCCCTGTGGTAATGTGTTAAGGAATGCAAACAGTGAGGGAGCTGCCCAAGCCTTCAGCTGGTACTTTGTGACCAGTGAGGATGTAAAGCTGTGACAGCCTATACAGAAGCCACAGCTGGGCATCTCAAATGGGCATTTGCCAGTGTCCATTTCTAGTGTTTGGGGAAGCATGCAAAACCATAAAGCTCTACATGGACACAACATTTCCCTTCTGTGCTGTGTTATCTGGCTGCTGGAGGAACTTCATTAAGCAGGAGAAAATATGGCATTTCTTTGCCCAGCTGCATTTATGTCTCCTCCCGTGGAGGTATGCATCCACCTACACACACACGTACAGTGGTGTTACGCCTGAATCTCATAGCAGTCTTTATGAACCTCTGGAGTGTTGAAGCAAAAATGTCCAAGGGCTGTTTTTCTGCTAAAGGATAGGCTTCCTACCATCCAATCCTTTTCATGTGTCTTTTCATCTATGGTATGCCAGTGAGTTTAAGTGTAGATTGAAAGTTTGTATTTTTTTAACTGCACAAGATGTTTTTAAGCAGTATTTCCTGTCTCTCTTGCTGTAAAAGAAATCCTTCTCCAGGGTCAGGTTACATGAGCTTGAAAAGAAGGTTGGAGTAAACTTTTCTGCAAGCACATCATCTTAGTACAGCCTGTCATTTTGAGGTGGACAGGGTAGAAAGCCCATACTCTTTCAGAACAAGGTATGACCACACTGTATTTATGTAATGGATCAGGAAACACAGATGATGCTGGTGGTCACAGCAGTCCAAATGATTTCTGGCTAGTGTCCGGGAAATTTCTGGATAGGATGGGTCAACCATGGGTGATGGACAGCTGAATCTTCCTTTCCCTGGAAAAAGTTGTTTAGAGAGGACATAGTTTAGTGACAATTGCTGCTGTGATGTTCATGGACTATTGATGTTCCGCATCCCGTGGGGAGTGAAGAATGCCTGTAGCAGAGTACAGATTATGGAGTTCAGGTTCACTGGTAGGTATTGTCTCATGGGAAGCAGCTCTGAAGGGGCAAGAACCTCCAGAAAACTGGCCAGTCATGAAGGGCAGCATTCTGCAAGCACTGGAGTGATCTACAGAAAGACCAGTCAGACTTGGCTAAGTAGGAAACAGAGCTCCCATGTGAAAATGCAGCATTCGAGGTTTGGACAAGCTACAAAGAAGGAATCCAGATGCAACAGCAGGCATGTAGGGATGCTTTCCAGAAAATCCAAGCTTGACAAAGCTTATAGTTGACACTTTGAAGGGACATCAAAGGCAACAAGAACTTCTGCCGCTGCATTGGGTTCAAAAGCAGACTGAGTAAAATATGAGCTCATTAATGAAAGAAGTAAACAAATTGGTGAGACCAGACAATTTCAGAAGGGCACCAATATAATAGATTCTTTTTTAACTTTGTTAGGAAAAGTATTGGTGAGAGAGACAAAAACTGTCTTCTTGGAAGGAATATTAACTCACAACAACTGAGAATTGAGCTCTGTACCCTTATTACATTGAGGCTCAACCCCGTGTGCATTAGGAAATGTCATGTTAGAACTGAGGTTTCTTACAGCATGAGTGTAAGATAATCAGCTTGTGAAAAGGTGTCAGAGCTTCTGTGCATTCTCCTCACATTCTCTGGACTCTGTGAGGAGATCTGCTGATGCTACCTCACTTTTCAAACTTCTCTGTGTACTAAACTGTGTGAAATAATATTTATGAGACCTCTGTTTCAAGGAATCATGTACCTCGGTGAGAGCTGTGGTAAGTAAATACTGTGGGATATTTTAGAAGGGTAAGGTGTTTCAGCATCCATCACTGAAATACTTGGACTTTAATATATTTGGTAGCTAAAAGTTAAGGGCATCAAGGTTATGTTTTTTCAGGGTTTTGTTCTAATCTATCACAAACTGAAACCCACATTCATAATTTCTGTATGTAGAGCTCTGGTCTTATACATATTCTTGAATAATTTTCTTCCTCAAAAAATATATTAGTGAAATCAGTGAACTTACTGAAGTGACTCAGAGTGAAGTGGCTCGGGAGAATAAGGTGGAAGGGGAAAATTCGTCTAGGGTCTAGCTAAAGGTCTACATACTGTGGTCCTTGCAGGCTAAGGAAAGACAGCCAAGATTGAAGCATCTTTCAGGTCCCACTCTTGGCTGTTGCTGATCTCAGAGTTGCCTGTCTCTGCATAGCATATTTCATTCACTCCCAGTCAGTGCACCTTTGGAGAAAGGTTCCTCTTCTTGGTACCTGTGGTGGTTTAGGCCTGGCTGGAGGACAGACACCCACCAAAGTTGGCCTGTCACTCCTCTTTTTAGTTGGACGGGGAGAAAATAGATATTGAGAGGCTTAGGAGTTGAGATAAGGACAGGGAGAGATCATCCTGTCATCAACGTCATGGGCAAAGCAGACTCAACACAGAAGAAAGGAAAGAAAACTCTCTCATTTATTACACTGCACCACACACCCAGTGACACCAGAGTTGGATAATGAGAAGCGCGACCAGATCTTAAAGCACCTTCCCCCACCCCTCCCTTCTTAGCAGACTTTAAACAGGATTTTACTCCCTTCTTACCCCCTGTTGTGGCACAGGGGAGGCAGGGACTGGGGAAGTGAGGTTCTCAGTAGCACCTTCCCCCCACCCCTCCATTCTTAGCAGACTTCACTTTAGTCATGATTTTGCTCTCTTCTTCCCCTCCCACTGTGGCACGGGGAGGGGCAGGGACTGGGGAAATGGGGGCTTTGGTCAGTTCCTTGCAAGTTGGTTTCCTTCTCAGCCAGGGTGGGGAGGGCCATTCATTTCTCACACCCTCCCCGTGCTCCACTGTGGGGTCCCACCCACGGGAGACAGTCCTTCATGAACTTCTCCAACGTGAGTCCTTCCCACAGGGCTTTAGCTCTTTACCAGCTGCCCCAGTGTGGGTCACTGCTATGGGGTGCAGTGCAGGTGGGGTCTTGGCCTTTTCCATGGGCTGTGGGGGGACACCCACTCCACCATGGGTTTCTCCACAGGCTGCAGGGGCATCTTTCTCTCTGGCACCTGGGGCGCCTCCTCCCCCACCTCACCAGCCTTGGTGTCTGCACAGCTCCTTACATCTTCTCACTCCCATCTGGGGTGGCACAATGCAACTGCCTGTGGTTTTTTTCTCCTATGTGTGATTCCCAGAGGCACTGTGACCGTCACTGATGGGCTCAGCCTTGGTCAGCAATGACTCTGGCCTTGAGTCAGCTGATGTTTACTCTCTGGGACCTGCAGAGAGCTTCTAGCTGCTTCTTACAGCAGCCATCTCTGCAGCCCCCTGTTCTCTCCCAGCACCCAGCAGTGCAAAACTGTGACAGTACCTGTTCTCCAAAATTGATGAAGAAACATGTAGAAATCACCTTTTTCTTAAGGGACTTAATTTTCAGAGCGTTATGGCTGTATTTGTGAAGAGCTTTCTGTTAATCTGTTCTGTTAAGCCAGTATGCTAGCCCTAAAAACAATAAGCAAGCTCCACAGCTTTTCATTTGTAGCCTATGAGACTGCACTATGATTGTTTGGTGTTTTAACCCCAGCAGGAGGCCAAGTGCCCCGCCCCCCCAGAGCCACCTGCCCACCTCAGCTGGACAAGGCAGAGAAATACAGTAAAAGGCTCCTGGGTCGAGATAAGGACAGGGAGAGATCACACACCACTTACTGTCACAGGCAAAACAGACTCAACTAGGGAAAATAATTTATTACCAATAAAATCGGACTAGGGTAGTGAGAAATAAAAACAAATCTTAACAGACCATCCCCCCACCCCTCCCTTCTTCCTGGGCTCAATTTCACTCCCGTCCAAATTCTCTCCCTCCTCCCCTCAGCCACACAGGGGGACAGGGAATAAAAGTTTGGGTTAGTTCATCACACGTTGTCTGTATGGCCCCTTCCTCCTCAGGAGGAGGACTGCTCACGCTCCTCCTCTGTGCCAGTGAGGGGTCCCTCCCGCAGGAAACAGGCCTCCACCAACTTCTCCAATATGAGTCCTTCACACAGACTGTAGTTCATCATGAACTGCCCCAGAGTGGGTCCTTTCATGGAGTGCAGACCTTCAGGAACAGACTGCTCCAGTGTGGACCCCTCTCTCCACAGGGCCACAGGTCCTGCCAGGAGCTTGCTACATCCGGTGCAGGTTTCCCCCAGGGTCACAGACTCCTTCAGGCATCTGCCTACCTTCTGTAGTGTGGGGTCCTTTATGGGCTGCAGATGGATATCTGCTCCACCATGGACCTCCATGGGCTGCAGCAGGACAGCAATGGTCTTCTCCAGGGGCTGCAGGGGAATCTCTGCTTTGGTGCCTGGAGCAGCTCCCCTTCCCCTTCCTTCTGAACAGACCTTGGTGTCTGCAGGGCTGTTTCTCTCACATCTTCTCACTCCTCTCTTCTGACTGCTGTTGCACGGCAGTTTTTCTCCCTCCTTAAATATGTTTTAATAGTCACTGCCACTGTCACCGGTGGGCTTGGACTTGGTCACTGGTGGTTCCACCTTGGCGCCATCCAGCATTAGTGCTATAGGACACAGGGGAAGCTTGTAGCTGCTTCTTGCAGAAGCCACCCCTGTAGCTCCTCTGCTACCAAACCCTTGTTCACAAACTCAATAGAGATTGATGTTCTCAATACCAATAAGCCTGTTATATACGTTTAAAAGGTTGTCATGACAAGTTATGTAACTGTTGTGGGGTGTGCCCTCCCTGTCATTCTTCTGTGGTGCTGTGTAGGAAGTTGGAGATACATGTACATGCAAAGTGTTAACATCTGTTTTTAATCCAAATGAAATCAATGCAGTCTGCCTTTACATTGAGAAGTTGTTCTGCTTTGCATCAGCAAAGGAAGCATTCATCTACTCTGACTTTTTATTTCAGACAACAGTGCAGTGTTCGGTAATCCTGCCAAAGCAGTAACAACCTGGACGGACCTTGAAGTCTGAGTGCTCACAAGGAAGAGTAGGTCACTTTCTAACTTCCATAGTTTGTATTCTCATTGTTAAAAATACAAACAAACAAAAAAAAATAAATTGGACAAATATAATGTGTAAGACAGCGTTTATAATATTCCTTGTGCTTATGTGTAAGATGGCTAAAACTAGATTTGGAGTAAGTTTTAAACTTGGAATAGCTTTACTGTCAAACTGAATCAAGCTTTGGCCAAAGAAAAAAGTCAGTAGCTAGTTGTCATCCTCTATTTGGTGATACCTTTTAGTTGATGGAAGAAAGTCTAGATAATCCTCAGTTGCAGTTTTACAAGCATAATATCTAAGAAAGCAGATGCACAGATAACACTGTTTGCTATTTCTGCCTCACATCTTTTCCTTTGACAAGCAAATTGTTACAATTAATGTCAGGAACATCCCAGAAAATCTGAACTTACAATTTCAAAATAAAGTGATTATATTTTTATACATTATCCTTTTTTATTTCAATAATATTTTTATTTTTTAAAAAAAAGGGTGTTTGTCTGCTAGAAGACATTCTTTAATAATTCTGGTGGTTCTTTCACAGCAGCAGTTGTATAAGGAATCGATGTTCTCCTTAAAAACATTAGGTAATGCCTAAGCCAAACAGGTGCCTGAAGATGTGCTTACATGACTTGCAGAACTGAACAGAAAAGTTGCCAGTGTCCTGAATGCTGTGCTAGCCTTTTGCTGCTTCACTGATATGAACAATTATAGTTTACTGTAGCTTTAGTTTCTGTTTTAAGCGATGAATGTGCTGAATTCCTTTGAATGTATGCATTTCATTTTTTAATAAAGTTTTAATTCAATAAAATAATCTGCTTTGCATCTAGTAAATAAAACAAGTGAAACCTATGCTTCTCCAAACTCTGGATTTTTTTTTTATTCTAGCCATTAGAAAGTGAATTTTGTTTCATAGAATGGCAGAATGGTTTGGGTTGGAAGAGATCTGGAAGATCATCTGGTTTGAATCCCCCTGCCACAGGCAGGGACACACTCCACATGAGGTTTCTCTGGCAATAATGGCTTTTGGCATGGATTGGTGGTGATACCTTGTATCACTTTTAGAAAGACGACTTTCAGAAAGTACTGTGCTGCTTAGAACTTAAGGCTCTGAGTGCCTGAAACAAAGGGGGTTGCTGAGGCTGATGTAGATCAGGGTGCAATCCAAACCAAACAAGAGAAGGATCAGAAACGTGAAAGGTATGAATTGTCCCAGTAGTGAGGAAAAAAATAATCCAAAGAAAATGAGAAAAGCTTGTACATAAGCTTTTTGGCTTGCTGGTTCCTCCTCAGTTAGACACCCAGTCTCCTGCTGTGAAAATGTTCAGATTTGGACATACGCTCCCTAGGAAAAGTGGTACGGATGCTTTGAAGGCACTGGGGGAAAACAGCTCAACCAGCTTTCCATCTTTCCTGGTGTGTTTTAAAAGAAGTTAGACTGCAGGAGCCAGAGCTTGAAGATTGGCAGAAAAAAGGTTACAGATCTGATGTGCCCTTTACTACCTTTAGTATCCAGCCAAATCAGGGGACTGGCCTTTAAAATTGCTTTCATATTTATCTTTGCCCCCTAGACAGTTTTAGTGTAATGGATTGGAGCCACAAAATTCCTATTTGGATGCTCTTAGAGAAAGCTGTTTCTAGATTTCCATTTTCAATCCCCCTTGGTTTGGGTTTGTTGAGTTGTGCTATTTACATTCCATAATGACATAAAAAAATAATTCTGTTAATTCATGTAGTACTTAAGTGTCACAGGACAGCATGGCACAGAGCATGTCCATAGTTAGTGTTTTTCTTACACATTTCTTTGTTACAAATTCTTCATCTTCATATGGAAGTCCAGAAGTGATTAACATTAGGTAAGGATAAGGAATTGGCTGGAGCAGCACATCCATGGAATTACAGTCAATGGCTCAAGTGGAAACCAGTAACAAGTAGTGTCCATCAAGGGTCTGAACTGATACCCAGTACTGTGTAGTAACTTTATCAATGACAGTGGGATTGAGTTTGCAGATGACCTGCCAGGGGGACAAGATGCCATCCAGAAAGACCTTGATAGGCTCAAAAAAGTAGGCCTGTGTGAACCTCATGAAATTCAGCAAGTCAAAGTGAATGCTCCTACACGAGTTGGAGCAACCTCCACCATCGGTGCAGGCTGGGGGATGAAGGAATCAAGAGCAGCCCTGAGGCTGCATCACAAGAAGTGTGAGCAGTGCTTCGGGGGAGGTCATTTGCTTCCACTACTCCACTCTTGTGACAAACCACCTGGAGCACTGCATCTGGCTCTGTGGTCCACAGTACAAGACAGACATCCCAGAGGAAGGCCACAAGGGTGATCAAAGGGCTGGAGCACCTCTCCTATGAAGACAGGCTGAGACAGTTGGTCTTGTTCAGCCTGGAGAAGAGAAGGTTCCAGTACCTGAATGGGCTACAGGAAAGCTGGGGAGGGGCTGTTTATCAGGGAGTGTAGTGATAGGACCAGGGGCAATGGTTTTAAACTAAAAGAGGGGAGATTCTAATATATTAGGAATTTTTTTTTTTCCCTGTGAGGGTGGTGAGTCCCTGGCACAGGTTGCCCAGAGAAACTGTGGTTGCCCCCTCCCTGGCAGTGTTCAAGGACAAGTTGGATGGGGCTCTGGGCAACCTGGGCTAGTGGAGTGTGTCCCTGCCCATGGCAGGGGTGTTGGAATGAGATGATGTTTGAAGTCCCTTCCAACCCAAACCAGACTGGGTTTCTTTGATACCTATTTGTTCTGTGAATATAGGCTTGGTATCTGAAGGTATCTTGTGCAGACTTAATATAATCATCGTGGCTATGTTTAAAAAGGGTGGGAAGGTGGACCCGGGAAACTACTACCCCTGTCAGTCACACCTCTGTGTTTGGGAACAGCTCCTCCTAGAAGCTATGCCAAGGCACATGGAAGACAGGGAGGTGATCTGAGACAGCCAGCATGGCTTTGCCTGAGGCAAGTCCTGCCTGACCAATCCAGTGGCTTTCTACAATGGAGTAACTGCATCAGTGGACAAGGGCAGAGCTACAGATGTCATCTATCTGGATTTCTGCAAGGCCTTTGGCACAGTCCCCCACAACATCCTTCTCTCTAAGTTGGAGAGAGAGGGATTTGACAGGTGGACTGTTCAGTGGATAAGGAATTGGCTGGAGTCACATCCAGAGGGTGGTGGTCAGTGGCTCCAAGTCCCACTGGAAGATGGTGACAAGCAGAGTTCCTCAGGGGTCTGTGCTGGGACTGGTGCTGTTGAATACCTTTAATACTGATACTGACAGTGGGATTGAGCGCAACCTCAGCAAATTTGCTGGTCACACCAAGCTGAGTGATGAAAAGTCAATGTGCCAGAGGGATGGGATGCCATCCAGAGGGACCTGGACAGGCTGGAGAAGCGGGCCCAGGTGAACCTCATGAGGTTCAGCAAAGCCAAGTGCAGGGTTCAGCACCTGGGCCTGGACAATCCCCATTATCCATACAGGTTTGGAGATGATGTGCTGGAAAGGAGCCCTGAGGAAAAGGACTTGGGAGTACTCATGGATGAGAAGCTGGACATGAGCCACCAATGTGCATCTGCAGCCCAGAAGGCCAAGTGCATCCTGGGCTGCATCACAAGAAGAGTGGCCAGCAGATGGAGAGGTGATTCTGCCCCTCTGCTCTGCTCTGGTGAGACCTCACCTGGAGTACTGCATCCAGCTTTGGAGCCCTCAGCATGAGAAGGACATGGGCCTGTGGGAGCACATCCAGAGGAGGACCATGAGGATGATCAAAGGGCTGGAGCACCTCTCCTCTGAAGACAGGCTGAGAGAATTGGGCTTGTTCATCTTGGAGGAGGCTCTAGGGGGACCTTATCTTGGCCTTCCAGTACCTGAAAGGTGCCTATAGGAAAGCTGGGGAAGAACTGTTCATGAGGGCATGGAGCAGTAGGATGAAGGGTAATGGTTTTAAACTCAAAAAGGGGAGATTTAGGTTGGATATGAGGAAAAAGTTCTTCAATATGAGGGTGGTGGATCACTGGCACAGGCTGCCCAGAGAGGTAGTGGAGGCCCCATCCCTGGTGATATTCAAGGTCAGGCTTGATGGGGCTCTGAGTAACCTGATCTAGTGAAGATGTCCCTGCTTACTGCAGGGGTTTGGACTAGATGACCTCTAATGGTCCCTTCCAACCTTACACATTCTATGATTCTATGATTCTGTAAAGTCAGTAAACAGTGGTGTGTGTTTTCCCCACGTTTAGCTTGCATTATACACTCTTTGAAATGTACTGGGAGATATTTGCCCAGCAGACTGCAGGACAAAGATGCTAACTGACAAAAAACCCACCGGTAATGTTTAGTTATATAAAGAACAGCCCAAATAACAGGTTTCAATTGTCTTTCTGAAGAGTCCTAAGAAAGGTCTCAAATTTATTGTAGGAAGTTCTGCAGGTATAATACAGAACAAGAAGATACAAATTTAATGTACTGCATTAATAAAGTCAACATTTGAGCCACGAACAGTGGCGATTCTTAGACTCAAAATGCCTGTGGTTTGACAAGAGTGAGCCAGTGACATGCAGAGGACTTCACTGGTGGACATTACCACTCTTCTGTCTCTCCATGACAGTTTTATTTTTTACAACCATTATCCACCTCATTTGCTGTGGCAGGTTTGGAGTGCCTTCTTCTGGTGCACAGTGTTGACACTGTGCTTATAACATCAGAATCAGTGTTAAAAATACTAGCTTGATGTACATGGAATATCGTATCTTGGGCTGGTAAATGGCTTACCAGGATGTAGGATGCTAAATGGCTGCTATTGCTTAATTTCCAAAGATGTCAGACTCCAAAACAAATGCCTTTTAAGACTGTCTGCTGTCATTGCTCCTCCTTGAGAAACTTGTGTCTTCTCTGTGTTAAACAGAACCCGTTACATACACTTGCCTCTACAGTTTTACACTGACATCCCTTATACCAAATGCTGTCGCTTACAAAAACTTACAAAACTTTCAGCAGGACTTTTCAGGGCATGGCTAGTTTCTCTGTGTATGTTTACTGAAATATTACATATTAAAACCTCATTTAAGCAGTGTCTACTTCAACACAGGTACCTACACACTGAGCACTGAAGCAAGTGGAGCAGCTTCTCTGTGAGTAAAGCGCATGTCTCATGCAAGGTGGACTAGATGGAAAGCCTAATAAAGTTTTAACAAATGAAATTTAACCTTATATTTTTCAAGCCTACTTCTCTTTCTCCAGTGGAATAGTCCTAAACTCACTCATTGATTTGTATGGCTGGAATGCTTTCAAGGCTTGTGTGGGAAAGAGATCATCCCTAGAGCTACTGGGCGCTGCTGAAGTCTCGTGCTCCTGTGTGGCATTTGCCTTGGGTGAGTAGAGAAATGCAGCTGGGAGACAGTGGGTATACTAGAAATAAATAACAAGAGCTTAATTTTCTTCCCCATGTGTACCAAGGGGAGACTGAATGAAAGTGAGCGACTGTAAGTGGCACCGGTGCACAAAGCAGGAGGCATGCCAGCATTAGCCAAGGAATGGGAAATACAGAATCGGTAGCCAGCTAACCCCTTGTAAAATATTCCAGCGGGGTCTGAAGGAAATGCCAGAGCTTGGAACTGCATGAGATGTCCAGATCCACACAGGCCACAAGCAGAAGCACCCCAGAATCACAGAATGATAGCGGAAGTTCAACATGCAAATGATAAATGGAAGAGGAAGACATACACCCACTTGCAGGAGTTTTTGTCCAAGTGTCCCTCCAATAGCATTCATTAGGAGTTCTGCTTCATCTTGGTGCACGTCACAGGCAACAGATCTCCTTCTGCTTTGGTTTAAGACTTCTGTATCTGGACTTGGTAGCATTCAGACCAAAACAACCCTTGCCTGTATTCCAAGACAGCACCCCACACTCATTTGTGTCATGGTTTCTCTTTCTGACTGTGGAGTAGCTGCCCAGCTTCTCACTGATGGTTTGGATGCTGTTACCCCAGCTATCTAAGGCTTTTAAAGTCTCTTGGAGGAGATCTCTACTCATTTTGGTCAGAGCATCCTCCATTGTGTGTGCTAACAGTGTAAGGTACTGACTCCAATGCAATATTGCAAGTTCAGATAGGCTAGAAACTAGACCATGCAGCAGACCACTGAATTTAACCTTTTTCTCCACTTTCTGCTTCCTCTAAATCATTCTGTGTGGCCTAACATTGATCTATCCTGCTAACGTAAAATTGCCCACTCATATCTCGTTTTCACTTGGCAAACACCTCACACATGCTAACAATATCCTAAGTATCTCAGCATCAGTACAGGTGGCCTGTGACATCAGAATTTAGTTTTCATACTAGTATTCAAATCAGACCCAAGAGCAGTTGGGGTTCCCAGAACTGTAACTAATAAGAAAGCAGTTTGTTTATCGAAACCAGCTGAGCATCAGCAGGGGGAGAAATTCATTCAGGAGATACTCAGCACAGGGTGAGATCAGCCCTCTAAGACAGAAACTCTGGCTCAACTGTTTTAACGACTGCTTCCTCTCCCTGCTGTCATTGCAGTACTGACTGAGGCAGGACAGGGCAGGAAACTTTAATTGAAATTAGCATCGAATCGCTTGTTTGCAAAAGTTTGCAATAGGTTATTTAGGTAAATCAGCAAGCTCACCACCACCTTTGCTATGAATCGGCTGCAGCAGCTTGTGGTGTGAAGTCGCACCTGACTGGGTATACTTGGACTAACCTTCTGTTTGAGGATCATGGTGTCGTAGAACAGGCTGACCTGCATGAATTTTGAAGGTTACAAAGATTCCCATCTAAAATTATTCACAGGTATTGGTGGGATCTTTCAACTCCCTACAGTGCCTCTTACGTACTGATGGGGCTGCTGTTCCCCACCTCTCCCGTCCCCTCCCTGCTGCTTGTTTTTCTTTTGGCTCTGATGCATATCAAACTCATCTTTAGGTTTCATCAGTTCACAGAACCAACAAAGAAAAAAATGTGTGCCACTCCCTCCCCAAAATGGAAGAGCTTCCACCATATTATCAAGTTAAAGCAGATCACAAAAGGGTGTAGTGTGGCACCGCCACAATGGGGCCTCATGGTCAAGTGGCATGAGGAAAGAAAGGGCTTGTCCTTACAGAACCCATGAAAGTGAAGTCTGCCCCAGAATTGCACCCCTAAAGGAAGCGTATTTAGTTTTCAGCAGTCTTGAATTAATTGTGGAATTGGAAAAAAAAAACCTTCAAACTTTGGTTTATCCATTTTCTGCTAATTCTTGTGAATGAACAATAAAGTTGTCGTTCAATAACTTAACTCTTACCATACAGCTGGTCTTTGTGTAACTCTGGGAGAAAATAGCATGAGTTTGGTGTTTCTACTGAAGGAGAGCAAAAATACTCTGTGTGGGTGAGAAAGGTCCCACTTGACTCTATATCTATATTTTATATTGCCTTTCAATTTTATTTTCATGAAAGCAAGCAGTAAGGAACACTATGGTTCTTGGAATACTACTGTATAAATCATCTGCCACCAGAAACCTTAGGCAGGTACAAATCACAGAATATCAGAATGTTAGGGATTGGAAAGGACCTCAAAAAATCTTCTAGTCCAACTCCCCTGCCAGAACAGAATCACTTAGATTAGGTCTCACAGGAACATGTACAGGCAGTTTTTTAATGTCTCCAGAGAAGGAGACTCCACAGCCTCTCTGTGCAGTCTGTTCCAGTGCCTCTGTTCCAGTGCTCTGTCACTCTCACAGTGAAAAAGTTTTTCCTTATGTTCACATGAAACCTCCTGTGCTCCAGCTTGCACCCACTGCCCCTTGTCCTATCATTGGACACCACTGAGAAGAGCCTGGCTCCATCCTTCTGACACTCACCCTTTACATATTTATAGGCATTAATGAGGTCACCCCTCAGTCTCCTCCAGGCTAAAGAGACCCAGCTCCCTCAGCTTTTCCTCATAAGGAAGATGTTCCACTCCCTTAATCATCTTAGTGGCCCTGCACTGGACTCTTTCAAGTAGTTCCCTGTCCTTCTTGAACTGGGGAGCCCAGAACTGGACACAATATTCCAGATGTGGTCTCACTGGGGCAGAGGAGGAGAAGAATCTCTCAACCTACTAATCACCGCCCTCCTAATATCCCCCAGGCTGCCATTGGCCTTCTTGGCCATGAGGGCACACTGCTGGCTCATGGTCATCCTGCTGTCCACCAGGACCCCCAGGTCCCTTTTCCCTATGCTGCTCTCCAACAGATCCATCCCCAACCTATACTGGTACATGGGGTTGTTCTTCCCTAGATGCAAGATGCTAGACTTGCCCTCATATTTCGTTAAATTTCTCCCCGCCCAGCTCTCCATCCTGTCCAGATCTCACTGGATGGCAACCCAGCCTTCTGGGGTGTCAGCCACTCCTCCCAGTTTTGTGTTGTCAGCAAACTTGCTGACAGCACACTCTGTTCCCTCATCCAAGTCATTGATGAATATATTGAACAGTACTGGTCCCAGTGCTGACCCCTGAGGGACTCCACTAGATACAGACCTCCAGCTAGACTCCATCTCATTGACCACAGCTATCTGTCTCCTTCAACCAGTTCACAACCCACCTCTCTACCTGATCCTCTAGACCATACTTTCTCAGTTTAGCCACAAGGGTGCTATGGGAGATGGTGTCAAGTGCTTTGCTGAAATTAAGGTAAACCACATCCATTGTCCTACCATCATCTATCCACCTGGTTATGTCTTCATAAAGTGCTATCAGGTTGGTCAAACATGACTTCCCCTTGGTTAAGCCATGCTGACCACTCCTAATGACCCTCTTATCCTTGATGTGCCTAGAGACTGCACCAAGGATAAGTTGTTCCATCACCTTTCCAGGAGTGGAGATGAGGCTGACCTGTCTATAGTTACCCAGGTCCTCCTTCTGGCCCTTTTGAAGACTGGAGAGACATTTGCTTTCCTCTGGTCCTCAGGCACCTCTCCTGTTTCCCACAGCTTACCAAAGATGATGGAGAGCATCATCTAGCAATGACTTCCACCACCTCCCTCAGCACCTGCGGGTGCATCCCATCTGGACTCTTGGATTTAGGGATGTCTATATTGTTTAGCTGACCTCTAACCCAGTCCTCATCGACCAAGGCAAACTCCTCATTTACCTGGACTTGCTCTGGGCCCTCAGGGGTCTGGGGCTCCTGAGGACAGTCTCCAGCAGCACAGACATAGAATGACACTATGCATCTTCTGACTAACTCTTCTACTCATGGCAGCTCAAGGTACGTGCCTTATGGTCTCAGTAGCAATATCAGAAAACAGAATGTATAAAATTTAGGTGAAATAAATCTGAGTGGAATCTGGAAGATTCTCTGGTTTTTAATTAAAATAATCTTGTTATCTTTTTTCTTCAACCCCTGCTCCCCCCCATCCCCCCACACAGCTATGTAGACTGGGATTTTCCAGAAATTGTTGTTGACTGAATGAAACTTGTTGATTGACATCTGACTTCTTCACTGTGAGGGTGACACAGCACTGGGACAGGCTGCCCAGAGAGGCTGCTCTGGCAGGGTGTTAGACTAGGTGATCTCCAGAGGTCCCTTCCAGCCCTTATTCACCATTCTGTGACTACATGACTCTGTGAAATGCAGAAGTAACTTATGCATACGATGTTTGTGAACCAGCTCTCACCAAGTGTCTGTTTGCAAGGTATTCTTTGTGGATGCATATACCATTCTGCATCTTCAAATTCCCCACATCAGGGTAGGCACTCCTCATAGAATCAGGTTTCTTCTGTGTGTTATTTTGCATTAAATTATTTAGCACGACATTTGGTGCAACGTGTTGCCTTACTACCAGTGAACAGAGCTGCCTGAACACTCACTGAAAACAACAGAAGGAGCATGTATCCAAAGGAAGCACATTCATAAATCGTAATGGCTGGTGTGCTTCTGTGCAGCTGTAGGAAAGAAATGGATGTTGCAAATCTGTGGAGTATCTTGATGTCCATGGTGTTGAATGGCACTGCTTAAGGTTAAAAAAATACACTGGTTTCCATGCACACTTCAGAAAGAGGGGAGGAAAAAGAAACCAACACATTTAGCAACATATGAAACAAAGAACAATGACCATAGACAGTTAAAGGTATCTTGAAGGACGCACAAGGTCTGTCCAGTTGTTTGGTTTCCTATAGTAGCATTCCTCTAGCACAAGGAGGAAGACATTTGACCTTGTGGAAATATTGTAATTTTACCTTAGGACCTGTGTTTTATTAATCAGTGTTTTTCTAGGAAGCAGCTTCTGGGTGGGCTTTTCTCCACTCTGTAAGAAGGTTCTGAAATACATTTTATTTATTTCCATACCATGGTCAAACATTTAAAATTATTCTTTTGCATCTGCCTGAAAACAAGCCAACAAGATAAACCCATAGGAACAAGGTGATGGGAGAAGTTTCTTTCCTCCTAAAGTACATGTGAGGAACATAGTGGAATCAGCTCTGCCTCTGGATCTGATCCATATTTGACACAAACTCTGCTCTGGTGTTATTAGTAACTTGGCTTGAGTCTCAATTCCTTATATGGTTCTTTGGTGCTCAGGGTCTAAAGTGAAAACAGATATTAAACAACAACAAACAAAAACAAACAAACAAAAAAAAAAACCCCACAAAAAACCCAAGACATAAAGCTAGCAGTGTTTAAATGCATGATATCCAGAGGCAAGGAATGCCCTCTCTCCCATGACTTCTCCAAGCAGAATCCACTGTCTAATTGTAAGTGCAACCACTCATCTGCAGGGATGAGGTTTGTTTTAGAAGCCACACAAAACTATTGACCCTGGTTGACATGAGCTGGGGTGGAGGTAAATGGCTGTTGTGCTCTCTCTCAGGTTTGGGCAGATTCTACTGTGCTTCTCCAGGCACCTCTTCCCTGAGCTGGACCTGCCTCTTTTCCCCATGTTCAGGACACCCTGTGCCCCTGCCCCATCCTCACAGCTCTAAATATACCCATTTTCTAACCATATAGAGAAAAAGATGCTTATTTTTGGACTTCCCCCATCTGGGAGATCAAACTCGTGTGTTCTTGTCGTGGTTTAGCCCCAGCTGGCCACTCAGGATCAAGAGGCCTCTGGCTCACTCCCCTTCCCCCTGTGGTCAGGTGGGGAGGACAATTGGAAGAAGAAGATGTGGCTCTTGGTTTGGGATAGGACAGTTTACTAGGACAGCAAAGGGAGAGGGAAATTTAAAAAAAACATACAAAAACCCCTCATACCAAAATTTTAAAAACCCACTCTGCATAGAACACACAAAACAGGTGGCACACAATGCAATGTCCTCAGCCCAGGAGCCTAGTGCCCAGTCCCCAAGCAGTGGCTCCTCCTCTCTGCCTGTGCTCTATTTTATACTGCTTGGGGCCACCAGTCCTAGCTGTGTCACCTTCCAGTTTCTTGTAAAACTTGGCTCTTTCCTGTGGAAAATTACAAAAGTTCTAGACCACCAATGTCACCTCCTCCAAAAAAAAAAAAATTGTGTCTGTTGAGAAGTCACGTGTAGGAAGCTGTTGTCCTGAAAGAGTGACTGTGTCAGTGGCAGCATGAACTACCAGTGGTAAGAAGTACTGTGCTTCAAATAGCACGGCCTGAGTCCTGAGCTTGCAGCGGGGAGTTTCTTGTAAAACCTAGCTCTTTCCTGTGGAAAATTACAACAGTTCTAGACTACCAATGTCACCTCCTCAAAAAGAAAAGAGAGGAGAGGAGAGGAGAGGAGAGGAGAGGAGAGGAGAGGAGAGGAGAGGAGAGGAGAGGAGAGGAGAGGAGAGGAGAGGAGAGGAGAGGAGAGAGGAGAGGAGAGGAGAGGAGAGGAGAGGAGAGGAGAGGAGAGGAGAAGAGAGGAGAGGAGAGGGAGAGGAGAGGAGAGGAGAGGAGAGGAGAGGAGAGGAGAGGAGAGGAGAGGAGAGGAGAGGAGAGGAGGCAAACAAGCAAGCAAGGCTTCTGTGAAGCTTTGAAAGGGTGTGTGCACAATATGCAAAGCCTATGTACCCTTCGGTAGAACAAATTACCGTAGGTGAATGTAAAGGAGGTGATGCCTGTTGTAATGCTTGTGAGCCATGCTTTCAGAGAGCGCATTTCCTAAGTGCAATGACACCTGAAGATTTTTGGGTTTGGTTTTTTTTGCGGGCAAGGGGGGCTAGTGAGGAAGCCTGACAGAGAACACCAAATTAGGAAGTTAGGTACTCAGATGCTGTGGTTCATGACATAAACGAAAATGCCGTAAAGCTGCCACCTCAATGTGTCTTTTTCAAAATTTTTCTGAAGACATAAAAGTTGCAAATATGTTTTCACAGAGACTGGGCTAGACACTGGGAGGAAAAATCTTTTTCTACACTTTCCTAAGCCGTGCAAATTCTTCATCCGTTGCCCTGTTCACGGTGGCAGCAGTAAAAGGAGAGTCGCTCGATTCAGTGAATTGTCCATTCAGTCACACACCACATTCGCACCATATTCAAAATCACCGCGGGCAACTCTGACTAAAAACTCTTCATCCTCTTCTCTTCAGATGAGCTCCCAGGGAAGTCTGGGGCTTCAGCAGCTCCAAGACCAAAGCCCGCGGGAAAGTCACACTCTTCTGGCGCGGCTTTCCCGGCTGGGGAGGGTCTGCATGGAAACCCAGTGGGCATCCCTGTGTGATGGTCACTCGCCCTGCTGTGCTTCTGAAGGCACCCTCCGGTGCTCTGGCCAGCTGTCCCACGGAGAAGGGGGTTCCTTCGGTGGGCAGCCTTGGGCCAGGGTGTTGGGGATCGGGGCTCAGTGGGGACCGGAGAAGGCAGCGATGCTCCGCGCCCCACCGCGCCGAATGCGGGGCGGAGAAAACCCCGTTCGGCCCACCCGCCCCGGCCCCGCTCCAGACCGCTTTGCGAACCCCTCTCCGCCGGCCGCCACGGGCGCGGTTCGCTCTCCATTCGGCTCCCAAAGAGCTAGGAAATAGCTTTGGATAGTTGGGTTTTTTTTTTTTCTGAGGGGCGGGAGAGCCATATTCCGCCTACCCCCTTCTGTTTTAAAGAAATGAGGGGCAGGAAGCCGTTCCTCGGTAAACTAGAGGCTTCCCGACCTGGCGCTGGAGCTCCGCTCCCGGGCTGCGGCGGGGTGGGCGTCACGGGGGCTCGGGGCGCAGTGAGGACCGGAGAAGGCAGGGACGCTCCGCTGCTCAGCGCGGGCAACGAAAACACCAACGCATCTGCGCAAATCGGACAAAAGAATGCCTTCGGGCACTGCGTGGGGCCGCGGTGTGTGCTTGCCATGGGGGTTTCAGTATGAAAAGGGAAAAAGAATAAATCTTTCGCGTTGGAAAAGATCGTGAAGTCGCGCAGCGGTAGGGAGCGCGGGAGAAGTTCCTGTACCTCTGGGAGTGCTCTTTGAAATAAGCCAGTTAGCCACTTTCTTGGGCGTCTTTAACTCGAGCATCTTTGTGCTTGAATAGCACACATCTATTATACATAAGCCCTGTGTGTTCGACCCTGCTGAGTGCGTTACGTGCGCATGTACGTATTTATGCGCAGACACAGACACACACACACGCACAGTATGCGCCGAAGTCGAAACAAATAACACCGCCCAACACCGAGTAGTGCAGCGTACAGGACCATTTAATAGTTGAACACAAGGATTTCAAATTTTTTTAAGCCAACCGCTCTGACATTTTGTTGCTGAATAACAAGTATTTCATCACACGGAGTAGTACGAACATTGGGTAAACGACGGATATCGGGTAGGACAAAAAAAACCCAACAACCCAGAGGCAATGCGTATGAAGATTCAGATTTAGAAGCAAGCTCAGACATTCTTTTCTGTTCCTACATTCGGGTTTAGAGACTCGGAAAGCTGCCTGAAAAATACCGAGCTCGTTGCGTAGATCTTTTGAACGAACAGGACATCTCCAAATATTAAAACTACGCAGTAGCTAAACGATTACCAATTGGTTTCTCACATGAGTAGCCCTCCCTGAATACGTCTATGAAAAACATTTGTGATGGTTCCCAAATTGTAATCCCGATCGGTGTTAAATATTTTAAGATTTCGTAAATTTAGCGGGGTTTTGTGAGGAGACGATTTCGAGATCAATTAAATTTTGTTAACAGGGCGGTTAAGGCGTTCGCTATTTCAGAGCGCCGTATGAAAAAAGAATCTCAAGGTATCATTAAAACGCGAAGCCCTCCAGGACTGTGCGATAGTAAATAAAATCGTGAATAAGACAAGTGTCTGATGGCGACGGAAGCGGTGGCTTTCAGAGCAGCGAGCAAGCCTCTAAAGGAAACGGAGCGTTCTCAGTTCTCTAAACAGCATCAATTTAACAATAAATGGAGGTGGGAAACGACGAATTTTTTCCCCCGTGGAGCACGGGAGAAGAGTTTGCTGCTCGTCCTCCCCCGCGGGGGTCCTGCGGGGACGAGGGCCAGGAGCGCTCCTCGCTACCCTGGTCGGGTTCCTTACGCTTTTTCTTAGAAAATTAAGCAGCATGCTTTGCCTGGCAGAAGCAGGGCGCAGAGTGCCCGGGGTGTGCGGGGAGAGAGCTCTGGGGCAGAGGGAAGACGTGGACCCTCCCCGGCAGCCGGGCTCCCGTGATGGCTGTATGGGTGCCTCGATGGTGGAGAGACCTGCCCGGTACCTGCCGCGGACATGTGCGCCCGGTACAAGGGCAAAGGCTCTCAACCGGGGACGGCTGCGCCCGGGGCTTCGTCGGGGCGGGGAGCGGGAGGACAGCGGGCTGAGCGGGGTCGGGTGAGAGGCGGCCGCGGGTGGGTCAGCGCGCAGCCCCCTCCGCGGCCGGCCCGGCTCCCGGGGAGGCGGGGAGGGGCGGCGGGTGTCGCAGGTACCGGCCCACCGGTCCGTGAGGGCCCCCCTCCGCCACGTCGAGCGGGAGGCGGCCGCGGCCGTCGGGCAGGTCGAGGCGCGCCCCGGCGCGGTGCAGCGCCGCCAGCGTCTCCAGGAAGCCGGCGCGGGCCGCGTCGTGCGCCGGGAGGCAGCCGGTGCGGGGGTCGGGCCGGTTGGGGTCGGCTCCGCGCTGCAGCAGCAGCTCGGCCACCCGCGGGCTGCCCAGCATCATCACCTGCGGGGAGAGACAGCGTCAGCGTCAGCGCCCGCCCGGGGAGCACTGCGGCTGCGGAGGGCCCGGGAGTGGGGGGCTGGGAGGCTGATGGAACTTTCCTCCATGTATCTGCGACCTGACTCAGTGATCCTTACGGCTTCTTCCCATTTTGAGGTATTCTGTGATTCTATCATAAATTAAGCCATCGGCTGGGAGGCGTGCGATTTCCAGTCTAGGTACTACGTATGGATGCGTTCCGCCCCGCGCTTCATGCCGTTTACATATACCACGGTACGTATGGCGCTTGTGCCGCGCGCGTGTGCATATACGCGCAAGCATATAGGCGATTTATATATGTTCTTTATATGTACCGTTTATCACACCGTGCACGCCCGCCGTGCGTTCCGAGGAGCCTTGCTTTAGGCCTCCTGACATTTAAGAGGAGTCGCGGATTTACCAACGAACAACGCGTCTCGCAGGACAGCCAGCGCTGCCGGCCAAGGCGAAAGTTTGGCCCTTTTCGGTGCCCGATGTGGATTTCCCCCTTCCTGACTTCTGGATCAAGACCTCTCTTTCCTGCTTCAGCCCCAGCTGAACCTGTGCTTTTTTTCACAGGAGCCAGGAGAGCAATTGAGCACCCGCGAGTAACTCATAAAACTTCACTGCTGAACTCTAAATGCCACGAAAGCAGAAACTTTTGGCAAGGTTTGATCGTGCACGATTGAACATAAATAGGAGAAAACCCAAACGAATAAAGATAACAAGCGAACAAGCACAAGTACAGGATCACTAGCATTTCACTTCCCGCTTCCTCTTCGCCACATTAAATGGAATTTTAACATTGAATCATTTAACATTTAACATTGAATCTTAGCACTGTAGGAAATATCTTGAGAAAATAGCTAATACTCTAAATAGCTAAAATTTCTAATAATTATCTTTATTGAAAGAGTGGGGCTATGGAGTACAAATATTTGGTTTTATTCCTAATAAAATAGTGGAAATGCTTATAAATGTGACAATATTTGAATTTCCATAGCAGTTAAGTTTTTCAGAAAGATCAAAGGTGCACGTCAGGGTGGCAGCCATTTTACAAAATGCTGGTAAAGGAAACAGAACTTAGTCTCACTCTGAAATGAAAGGAGGAAAAAAAGGAAAATTTTCAACAATTTGGAGACCCTTTTTGTCTGGAATTTGTACCTACAACAGAAAAGAAACTAATAGCTTTCTCAGTAACTTACTTTAGAAACAAATATTTCCTTTTCCACATAAAGTGCAAGGACTAAAATGGCTGTTCAGCTTGCAGGGTGAATCATTAAATATATTGCTTCAAACGACAATTCAAAAGAAAAAAAAAAAAACCAAACCCAAAACCAAAACCAAACCCAAAACCCTTTCAATTATACACAACTCCAGTTTAAATCACGGCGTGTTAACGGTTCAACGAGCATTTAAAAACTTTCAGCTTAAATGTGTCAAATCATATAAAAGACATTCAGTTCTCAGAATGCCTGGAAAGCAATTCCTCTGTAAACTGATACCTGTAATGTCCATCAGTGGATACTACCACTATTGATGAATAGTGAATATTAAAAATACTGCTGCAAATAGTTACGACTACTATTATATATCAAGTTTCGGGTTGCAATTTCTACTCGGTAACAATTTCGACTCATCTTCTAAGCCGTTCTTTAACATCGGTACACCACTTTGATTTCCTTGGATGAAAAGTCTCATTAAGTTTGTATTTAAAACAAACAAGTTGGCTGTTGATTGAAGCACCGTCAATTCCCTGAACCCACCTGGAAGCGGATTTTAGAGTGCCACTTCCCATTTTAAGTACCTGCTAGCATAATTCGTTTAACGCCAGAGATGCCCCTCTAAACTCCAGCTAGTCTTTGCAGGACGGTGAGGGTTCAGAAAAGTGCCCGCTTGCACTCAGGCAGCTGCGGCTGGAGTCCGATTCCGGCAATAACAATGAACTGAATTCACACACCGAAATCCCTCCCCCGCCAGAGTGGCAGAGGACAAACCCCCACCACCTATCACCCTCACCCCCCGGTGCTCCGTACCTGGAGCGGGGTCCTCCCAAAGGAGTTGGTCCCGTTGGGATCCGCGCCCGCGTCCAGAAGCTTCTGCACCTCCTCGCGGTCCCCGCGGGCGGCGGCGCTGCACAGCCGGTCGCCGGAGCTGCCGCCCCGGGGACCCCCTCCATCGCCCCACGCAGCTCCGACCCGCACGGCTGCCACTGGCTTTCCGTCTCCTCCGGCCGGGACCTCTCTTGCTGCCGCGTTGCCGCAGCTCTTCCTCTCCGAGGGTACCGGCACCCCCACCCCCCGGCTTCCCCCCAGGGCAGGCTGCCCCCGAGCAGGTCCCTGCCTACCGCCCGCAGCCCCCGCCCCGGGCGGGGAGGGTACCGCAGCATGTACGTCACTGTCACCAGGCACGCAGGCAGCGCGGTACCGGCAGCTGCGGTAAAATCCACATACCCTCCCTTTGGGAGGCACGGGTGGAGGCGGGGTGCAGGCAGCCTGGCCACGGGTAGGGGGAAGGGCGATTTCACAGCCCCCCCCCCCCCACGCCGAGAGCGCGGGACGGCTTGGGCAGGTGGGATGCTCCCCGGCGGCGGAAGGGGGGTACACCAGAGCCTTCCCGGGGCAGAGGGAGACACCTCTGCCTCCAGGCGGGGGCCCCGCTCTGCCCCGAGCTCCTCCGAGCGCTGGGTCGGGGGTCCGTCCCTGCGCTCCTCGGGCGGGTGGGAGCGGGCGGCCCGGATGAGGAAGAGAGCCGTGCCCGCAGGAAGTCTGCGATCCACCTAATGGCTGGCTCCCGGCAGAAAAGAATCGCTTCACGCTGGCCCCGCGGGAGCCTCTCGCAGGAAGGGAAATCGCGGCAAGACCCAGCCGAGTAAGGTACGGCTCCAGGCCGGCAGCCAGAGGCTGCGCAGGGCCTCACCGTGCCACTGCGAAGGTCCCCAAAAAACAAGCACCTGGCTCCTCTTCTTCCCTCTTTCGCCTCTCTCACTTACCCCTCCTGGACATAACGGGTCCCCGCTGCGGGTCCCGTGACACCCACGCAAACAAGAAACGACCCCCATCGCGGCCCCGCCCCATCCCCCCACCCCGACCCGACCCCGTCGAGGGGAGCGGTGGATCGGCCCCGGCGCCCGCGGGGCTGCGCAAGCACCCGCGGCTGGAAGGGTTTATTCCGCCACCTTGAAGTTACGAGCAGACCTGGGGGGAGGCCGAAGCGAAGGCGGGGGATGAAGGGGGGAGGGTATCAGACTCCTGCCTTCCCGCCGGGCAAAGCGGGGAGCGGGGCGTTTCGGAGCCACCGCCGAGGTCGGGCAGTGAAATGAGCAATACTGAAAAGAGATTAAGGAAGCTTTTTAGGTTGATTTGGTTTGGGTCGTGTGTCCTGTGTCGTCTGTCCGTGTGTCGTGTCCCTCTCGGCCCGCCCCCCATCATGTCAGTTCTTTAATCTCCTCGTTTTAACGGCAGAAAACCGGCGGGGTTGTGGCAGAAGCAATACGTGCCCTGCAGATGCATCTCTCTTCCCTTCAGCGTTAGCCTCCCTCCCAGCTCGGGCACGCGAACGGCCCTGCGTTTCCCTGGAGGGGAACGCCGGAGATTTTGTGTCCACATGTCCTGACAGCAGAACAGACACGTCCTTGGGTGAGGAGAAACAAACGCGGATTTATCCCCTTGGAGGCAAGTCAGAGGTCGCCAGGTTTCTGTGGAAAAGTGGCCTCGCCAGAGCAGGGTGCGATATATGAAGGGAGCTTGGGGTGGGGTGAGACTGCTGCCCGGCAGGAACCTGCTCTGGGCTCCTGCGCACTGGGTTGAGCGTTTTGGTTGGGGGTGGTTTTGCTACTTCACGAGGTACAGAGTGAACCCCAGGGCTGGCGGACCGTAAAATAAAATAAAAATCAACAAATAAAAATTTTAAAGTGGATTTTTAAAAAGTCCTTAAAGTCTGAGAAATCTTCATTTCTCAGGAAAGGATTTCTCATCCAACAGCCAAAGTGCCCTCAAGTCCTTCGTGCACTCTCGGCTGTTAATGATAGACATGTAGAGATAAATCCAAGGATAAAACCTGCTTGGTTACGTGCATCGGATTTAGTGGCGGTTTGGGTTTTTTTTTTTAAAAATTTCAAATCAATAATGAGACACGGCAGGGTTACATATTATCTCTGGCTAATCCTGCTTTCTGTGTAATAGGACTGAAAGTAGGTTTTATGTATCTCTGCCTGTGTCTATAAATACATGCATTCCTGTCTTTTTGTGACTATGTAAGTATAAAAAGAATTATACGCTGACATGTCAGCATATTTTTAAGTGTAGGCGTTAAGGCCTGCCTGCATCTCCATTCCTGCTAAAATCTGTTAAAAGTTTAAAATTGCTGTAAACCACAAATGCAGTCCCGCGCTAACGCTTACTGACCTTCCAAATAACTCATCCAGCTATCGGACCATTAAACCGACAAAAACTGAAATTATACCATCGCCCCCCACCCCAATGTAAATTATATGTTGCACAATTCTAGTAGCAAGAAACGACCTCAAATCGAAACGCAACAACACACTGTCATAGCTGGAGTCAGGGAAATAATAGCCGAAATTGTGCAAATGTATTTTGAAAACGACCCTTGTATTACACTTGAATCTTACTGGGAAGGGAGGAGAAACCACCTTCTCTCCCCAGCACACGTTACTGCAAAGATATTATACTTGGAAAAAAAAACCAAACCCAACCCGAACAAACAAAGAAGCCAAGAAACAAACAAACAAATGGATCTGTGTGTAGCAGTCTCCCTATCTTATATTTCTGCCCTTATTTCTTTTCAACGTCACTGATCAACAATACAGATCCTTGATACTGAAACCAGATAAACTTTAATACTACAGTATAGCAGCCCTGTAAATTTTTCTGAGATGTTTTGATAATGCCGTACTGGACGGGAAAGGTAATTTTCAGTTAACAAAAATGGCCATCACATGCCCTGCTTAAGGCTTACCAAATATTACCCTTTCAACAGGAAAAAAAAAACAACCCACCAAAAGTAGTTAAAAACATTTATGTGGGTTATTTTATTACCTGTCAAGTATTTCGGCAGTAAGTTTGGGGGTAACTGAACGTTACGAACGGAGAAAATATACAGAGCATAATATTGAGATTTTCCTGCCTGTAAATAGGCAAAAATAACCATGCACGAGGGGCAGAGTGGGGGGTGCAATGGAGAGGTTTTGTGCTGGAAGTAACATTATTTACAATTAAGGGGGAGAAAACAGTTGTTTGAGTTATGCTAAAAATGAAGCAAAACCAATTAATAAAAATAGTTGAACCGCATCCTTCTACTCTACAGTTTTAAAAGGCAGTTTAAAAAGTCAGTAGATTTGCAAAGATAATTATCCTCATTACAAACATTGGGTAAAATCAAGAGAATTTTAGACCTTCAACAGTTGTGCTGTGCAGTGTAGAAGTTTCTCCTGAACGTAAAAATGAGAGGGGGAAAAACACCCAATCATAATACCAAACAAAAAAGCTACATCCCACCGGACACCTCCCTCCACCCCCCAAAAAAAACCCCAACCTCCCAAAAAAACCAAACCCACCAAAATCAATAAAACAAGCAACCTGACAAACCAACAACCTGCAAAAATGAAGAATTAATTCTTCAGTTTCTGTTTTCTGAGTCCTATGAGAGGAACTTGGGCAGAGAACATTTCTGAATTTAGTATGCCGCCCTAAATAGACTGTGAAAATATCTCTAGTGGGTTTATATTTTAATTTTTTCTCTTAGAAACCCTCCAGAAAAATTTAGGTATTTATTATTTCGGTGCCTAGTTTTGGGCTATGGAGACATCGGTGAATAATACGACATAATGGCCCTGGATAATCACCCATCAGTTTACACATTGCAATTAAATGTTCGTCCGGCAAAATATTCCCTTCCTTAAAAAACAATCATCAGAGACATATAGCAAATAAACACACACACAAGGTGTGTGTGTGGGGGGAACAATTCTCGTCCTAACAAATAAACAGCTTTAAATTTTGCAAGAAAATTATGTCATGGCCAGCACTCTGCCGGGTGGGCAGCTATAGGGTTACCTCTGTCAGGCGGCTCCTGCATATCGGTCCCCATCTCGGACCCACCTCCAGAAACAGCACCGTGGACGCTGTTCCCACCACAGACTCTCTTTCTAACACTACTCGAGGAGTGCAAATTTTTTTCCTTTATTCCATCTATTTAATTAAGGAATTTAATTTTGAACAGGGTGTGAGAATATAATTCGTCTCCCCACATATGAAAGGGCGAAAAGAGCCGTTTTCTCTTTATTTCCAAACTTATTGTCACGCCTGAAATAGCTTTCATCTATTTCCGAATGCGAAGACCCCCTTTTCCTGAAAAGTGTAGCCCGAAATACTGCGGGTTGGGGGTTTGCTGCCTTCGGGCTGCCAAAAGATTTTATGTGTCGTTTTTGTGCCTGTAACGTTGTTACATCCTAACGTGGAAGGAGTCTCGTTGGGCAGAAGGGAAAAAAACCCTCATCTTTCCCTGGATTAAACACACACGATTGTTTTACCCCTCCCCAGATCCTTTCCAGAACTATTTTCAGTGACTCTTTTAGTCCAAACTGTCATTTTAGAAGAACTCGTCTACCCGATGAAAAGTGCAGGGAGATGGATGGGTGGGGGAAATAAACAAAAAAGCCCCCAAAAACCAAAAACAAGCATGAGTGTTTACAGAAAATGTGGAAATAGAAAATAAAATTGCACACTGCCTGATCCATGAGAGGGTTTTGCCCTTGCTACAGCGAATATACTGTGAGATAACCATCACCTTCCTTTATGTTTTATGTTCGAGATTAGAGCATTTCAGGTCAGGCAGAGTTTACAGTTTCTTTTTCCCCCATTTAGTGTAAAATTAAAAAATTAGGCCTACTACAAATGCAAGAAATGAGGAATTTGAAGGCCAGAAGGAAAAGTGGATATCTTACCTTTTAAAAAATTATATATTATATATAATATATCTTATACACACATGTATGTGCCTCTGTGTGTGTGTGTGTGTGTGTCCCACCTCTCCACATTCGATATTTGAAAAGCACTGAAAGTGATCCAACCAGAGACTGGAGCAGGTAAATTTAATTGCTTTATCTCTGTGCTTCGAGTCCTGTAGCTTGAAAGGAATTTATACATTTACATATTTATGAAATTATATCTGTTGTTGTAGAGATTTTCAGAGAAATATTTCTACTTTCACTCTCTTCTACCTCTGATCTTCTCCAGCCTGTGCTCTGGATTAGAAGAGGTTGTATAATCTTCTAATCACACCCTACAAGGATTTTGCAGAACCATCTTCAAATATTAATCACAATTAATAATGTCTTTATTTTTCATGATGCGACTAATCGCCTGCACCGACCGAGGCCTAAACTGCGCCCCGCAGGTCCACAACAATCCGATTTTGCATTCTGCAATCAGGGAAAAGTCTCTAAAACTCCTGAACTTCGGGTGTCTTTCAAGGTCCTTTGTACGTGTGTATTTTAATTGCTCTTTCTGGCACTGCTCGGCCGCTCTGACCCTCGCTGTGCATGTTTATTTGTCAGCAAAGGAAAGCAAAGTAGGCTACTGCCTTTCACTGTCATCTACAGCAGTGGAAAGTAACACACGCTCGGATAACAGTGGCCATTTTCTCTCCTCAGAGCAATAATTATGTTCCTTCTTCGCAAGGAACAGCCTGCAAATACTGGTAAGGGGTTGTGGGTTGTTTTGCTTGGTTTTGGTTCCCCCCCCCCACCCCCCTTCCAGAATTAGCCACGGAGAAAACTAAAAGAAAAGCTTCTCCGAGGGGGGAGGAGGCAAAAAACATTTACAGGCATTTGTCAAGAACCTGCCGTTTCCAACTCCGTTAAAAAACCCCAAAAATAAAAGGAAAAGAGGCGAGGAAAAAAAATAATAATGACACCCACGCTTGTGCAAATCTCACGTGTCCCCGGTGCAATCGGAGCATGTGGCGCGGAGACGGCTCCGCGGCGCTGCGCGATCGCGGCCGGGTTGCCGCGGGGACCGGGCACCCTGCTCGCCCCGGGGCGGCAGCCGCCGCCTCCCGCTACCGCTTCCATCGCCCCGGCGGGCCGTCCGCCACGATCGGGGTCTCCCTGCTCTTTCCTCCGCGCCTTCCGCAGTCCCCCTCCGCCCCCCACAGCCCCGCTCCCCGGGGGGCCCTACCTGGCCCGGGGGCTCCCGCGGCGCCGCCTCCGCAGGACTAGCAGCAGAGCGAGGCGCGGCGGCCAGCGCCTCCACAGTGCCCCGACGACGCCGCGCAGGATCCGCCAGCCCAGCGCCCGGGCCCGTCGCAGGCTGCGGGAGCGCCGAAAGCGGACAGTGCACCTTATCCGGGGGTCATGGGTGCGGGAGAGCCCCCGGCGCGCCGCGCTAAAAATACCTCCCCGGTGGGGCCCCACCGGTGAATCGGCCCTCTCACCCTCCATTCATTGGAGAAGATTTTTTCTTTTCTTTCTTTTTTTTTTTTCTTTTCCGTTTGACTAATTTCGACTCTTCATTTCGCCTTACCTCCCCCCGCCCCCCTCCGCCCCCTCCCCCTCCGCCCCCTCCCCCCTCCCCTCCTCTGCCCTTAAACGCCTCCCACTATGATGATAGTGGCTCCCGCCTAGAAAACGGGCGAAGGAGGACAGGCGGCGGGGGATGGGGACAGGGACCGGGGAGGCCGCCGACTCCTCTCCCCTCCCACCGACTCGCCCCGAGGAGCACCACCACCAAACGGGCGTGGAGGCCGGCCAATCGCAGGGCGCTCCCTTGCTTTCAAATAAAGCCTTGACGACATGTCCTCCCCCCGCCCCCCCCCCGCCCCCCCCCCGCCGCCCCGGTCTGCCCTCTCCAAACACACCGCCTCCCGCTCCTTTTTTAGGGGTGGTGGTGTTACTTTGTTTGGTTGGTTTTTATTTTCTTCGTTGTTTAATAGGTTTTGGACCCTGCTCGGCGGGGCGAGGCTGCAGCAGCCCGACGCGGCGCGACCCCCGCCCATGCCCCCCGAGGGACGCGTTGGTGCCTAAGGGGGGCCGGCTAGCGGATCCCTGCCGCTTTAAAAGCGCAGGCCAGTGTTAGCCCGGGCAAGCAGCTATTTCCTTGTCACATGGTCATTTGAACGCGACGCGGGGCCGTTGCGTAGCGGGGTGAAAAAAAATAAAAAGCGGATCTTGTCTCCCCCCGCCGGTAACCGAAACGGGTAATTAACTGTTTCGCCTCCGCCGACTCTCGCCCCGGCCGTGCTCCGCCGTGCCGGACCGCCTTGTTTTCGGTTTGAAGGGTGAGATTTCTGAGCGGGAGGCGGGGGTGGGGGTGGGGAAGCAGCAGAGGAGCGCTGAAAAGCCCTGAGCAACCTGCCGGCGCTGCGGGGCAGGCTCCGAGCGCGGCGCGGGGACCGCCGAAGCCCCCCGACGCCCCCCGACAGCCGGTGCTGAGCGAGGCCCGCCGCCCGGCAGAGAATTCCTGGGCGGCGCGGGGGCTGTGTGGGGGTGTCCTGCTCCCCCTTCTTCCCACCCCCCTCCCGGGATCCCCTCTGCCTGCGCACCCCCCTCCCTGGGTGCGGGATACCTCCGTGCGAGGTCCGGGAACGGTGACGGGCAGGGAGGGTATCGGTCCTGAGGGCTCATCTCCGCCCTCCCCGGGCGGGATGGGGCCCTGCTTGGAACGGCTGGACACGTTTCGGTGCGGAGCTGGGGATGCGCAAGGAAAGCAGAGAGCCGTCAGGGAAGGCTCCAGGAGGCGGGGGAGAAGGGGGTGGAGGGGGAGCTACGCAGCCTGTCAGTCCCTCGGCGGGCTGGTGAATACAGACGCGCAGAACACCTCCCCGTTACAGACACCTCCTTCTCCCGGCCGGGCAGGCTGTGATAGTACGGATGTCAATAGAAGTTTCCTTCTCCTTGCCTGGGCACGGAGTAGCCCTAACAACAACGTTAATAAGAGGAGCCAGTAATGGTTTTCGACTCAGTGCGATTTCAAGCCTGGGTGAGTTAAAACAGCAATTTCGAAATGATAGCGACTCTTCGAAAGAAGCTTTTCCCCCTTTTTTTTTTCTTTCTTTTTTTCTTTTTTTTTTTTCCCCCCTTTCGTGTTCTGTTGGTTTTTTGGGTTTTTTTTCCCTTTTTCTTTCCCCCATGTGGCGACTCCTCCCCGACTAGCAAGGCAAAACTGAGACAACCGAAAGCCTGGCGGGGTGCTCAGTGCAGGTACAGGAGCGGTGGTGGAAGGACGAACTGACAGTTTTGGCAATAGAAACCAAACACCCACCGACGCTGAATGCATGGCCGAGCTGGACTCGAGGAGCATCTTGCCGTGCACAGGGCACGGACCCTGCTGCATGGGGTTTGTGTGTGTGTGCACGAATGTGTGTGTGCAGATGTACTCAATTACAGCTGCCATGCGGGAAAAAAATAAAGCTAGAGTTACCGGCCACGTTAAATGTAATGAATTTAAGGGCTTTCTTGAGACGTGTGCTTCTCTTGCTGTTGTTAATAATTGCTATTCTTCTTTTCAGGGTGGAATCCAAGCCCTGGTGCCTAAGTACTGCCAGAAGGAGAGAGGTCTGTGAAAGCTCCCGCGGCTAAGCAGGATCATGCTGGGGGCCCCGTTCTTCCACAGGGTGAGTAGCTTCCAACATGGTCCTGGCCCAGGCAGGGGCTCTGGAGCTACAGTGTGAGGCCGATTTATAGCAATTTAGCCTTTTATTTCCTTGCTGATTATATAAATATATATAAAAATAGTTTTTATTATGTATTTATAATTACTGTTGTTGTAGCATAATATGTAATGGAAATACTCAACATTTAAACTTTAATTCTATTTCTTAAAGAAAATTACATTTTGAGATGGGATACCCGAATACTGGTTTAACTAATGTTGGAAGCACAGTTTATCAATCCCTCACTGTTCTGCAGAGGGGGTGGCCAGCCTTCCTCTGTGCTTGGCCCTGGCTCTGTCCAGGTTCCCTCAGGCATGGGATGCAGAGATTTGATATGTCTCCGGTGTTGTCCTTGGCTTGCTCACAGCTATGCCATGTACTAAGGCAGAGTACAGTATAATTTCATAATATGTTATCACTACAGATTAGAATTTTATGTATTTCCTATTTAAATATATGTATAAAGTACATACTCTAGGCACTCTTACTAAACAAGCATGAATATAGACTAAACACAGTGTTAATTTTTTGTACATATTTGGTATGCATATAATAATGGTTATAATTAAGCATAAGCTTATTACCGATAAAAATAATTTATATGCAAATATTTAGCTGGGTACATAATAATATTTTTATAAATATGCAGGTTATATATATTTTATATTGGTATTGCATAGATGCAGTATGTACATAAATGGCATAACTACATGTTTATAGTGTGCCAACTTACAAAAGTAGTTCTAAAGCATGCATTGTATGAAATCATGCTGCAATAAATTACTTACTCCATATGCTATATAAAAAAATGTCTATGCTATGTGTAATATTTTAATGTATCAAATATCTATGCGCCTTGGACACTCAGAAGGAATGCAAAACGAAGAGAAATCATTTCCCCCTTTAACTCTCCACAGGCAGTCCTGCAATGCACCCAGCATCTGCAGCGGGGAGGGAGGCGGGAGCTGTCGCGCTGCATGCCTTGCTTCCCCTTCTCTCTCTGTAACGCGCCGGGCGTGCGGGCACAGCCCCGCGTAGGGTCCGGGGAGGGAGGCAGGGTGTCCCACTCGTGTCGCGGGAGCCGTGCCAACCTCACAGACTGGAAACGCTGTCCTTGCGGGTCCCCGTGTGGGACTCACCGTGAGGGGAGAGGGTCTGTCGGGGCACATGATGTGCCTTGGCGGAGGCTGGGCTGCCCTTACGGCTTTACCGTGGGATGCTCGCACCCAGCATCCCCGCGCCGGGGCAGTCAGTTAAATACGGATCAGCTCTCAGGTCATTAATCTACCCTCCCCCCATACCCCCTCCCCCGTTGGTCCTACAGCAACACAGTCGTTACAACTACTTGTTGTTACAACGACACGGCCGGTTTGTTTCTTTACCAGACGTGCCGCCTTCGAGCAGCTTGGGAAAACCCAGGGCCGAGCTCGGAAGTACGATTTTAATTTTTAGATCCATTCCGCCTTCATTTTCGCAACCGTCATGGTTTCCTCAAAACAGTGCTAAACTCACGGTCACTCAGGGTTGGTCACCTGCAAGCTGGAGGTAAAACACCTCTTCAAGCGAGGGCGGTATCGGGCTTCAAAAAACAATTGCTCTTTTATTTTTTCTTCTAGGTCAAATGTTTACAATCTTCATGAGAAGAGCAACGGATGCGCCACGGGCTCATGCACAGACATGCACAGCATCTTACGTGGTTTTAAAAAGGTACTTGCCCAAATCACAGACACACCAGGAAGCCTCAATTCCCCGCTGTCCCGGCCGGTTTTGCCAGGGAGATGCAGAGACCGGCTTCACCGCCCCTTGAGTGTGCTTTAACTTCTGACTGAAATCCAAGGGGGAGCAGCTGGCCAGGGCTCGGGAAAGCCCGGAACCCTCCCCCGTCCTGTCTCCTTCAGAGGGAGAGCTGGGAAGTGCCAGCGGGGGAGCCCCGGGAAGGAGGCTAAACGGAAAGCCGGGACAACCCGGTCCTGTCAAAACACGAAGGGTTTATTTACTGTGCCACTTCTGTACGAGTGTTTTCCTTCATATTTATTTCTCTTCACAGTGTTTGGACTCGTGCGTGGGAAAAAAAAAACCAACAGTGGTGCGTGGAGAGTTTCAAGTGCAAGATAACAAACAGAGACGTGCAAAGTACAGCGTACAAAACAACACACATCATCCCGCCGGTGCTGCGTGCATCCGAACAGGGAGACTCGATCCCCGGATTACTTACAACGCGTGAGTGCCGCTCGACTTCGTGTCTACCGAGTCGGGCGCGGGCAATAAATTAGGGGCGAGGGTGGCCCAGCAGGAGCCTAGGCGCGGGGCGGCGGGTGTCGCAGGTACCGGCCCACCGGTCCGTGAGGGCCCCCCTCCGCCACGTCGAGGGGGAGGCGGCCGCGGCCGTCGGGCAGGTCGAGGCGCGCCCCGGCGCGGTGCAGCGCCGCCAGCGTCTCCAGGAAGCCGGCGCGGGCCGCGTCGTGCGCCGGGAGGCAGCCGGTGCGGGGGTCGGGCCGGTTGGGGTCGGCTCCGCGCTGCAGCAGCAGCTCGGCCACCCGCGGGCTGCCCAGCATCATCACCTGCGGGGAGAGACAGCGTCAGCGTCAGCGCCCGCCCGCGGCTCGCGCTCTCTCTCTCGTTCGGTCCCGCGGGAGCGGGGATCTCCCGCGGAAAATCTGTGGGTGAGGCCTAGAGATCAGCTCGGGGAACCCTCCTTCTCCGCGCCGCGGGATGCCGGGGGAGGTGGGTCTGAGCGGCGCTGCAACCCCGTCGGGACGGGACGTGGGGGTTCGCACCGGGCTGCTCCGCGTCAGGAACCGGCAGAGCGGCGGCAGGCGCCGGGCGGAGGGACCGGGGGCAGGGCTCTCCCCTCTCCCGGCGCATCCCCGCAAGAACCGAGGGCAAGTCCGGAGCCGCTTTGCAACGGCCACCTCGGAGCCGTGCCGGTGGAGCGGCTCAGGGGGCTGCCGCAGTCCCGCTCTCGCTTTTCCAAGAAGTCCTTGGAAGGGGACATTGGTGTGCGGGCAACCTGCCCTTCCTGCGGCGCCCTTCCCGCCCTTCCCTGGCCCTCAGGACCGCCTGAAAACGCACTTTTAGACTGCCTTCCCTGCCCAACGCGGCCCCAAAATGGCCCGGAGCCCTCTCCCTCTGGCTCTCCGTTTTTGACGCTGCGTTCCCCACCACACCCGCTAGTGCCTTCAGCGTAGGGGCTGAATCCGTGGCGCCCAAAGGTGCAGAACAAAAACATGTCGGAGGACGGCAACGGATACCTGCTTCGACTGAAATGCTGCACCGACATTTTGTAGGAGACAGTTTCGCAAGCACTGTCTACAAAACTTACATATAGCTTTTCAGATTATCCCAGTTTCGTTTTAATTTGAAAGTTTAAGAAAAAGCTGGCTAGAACTACCTCGGAAAGTCACTCAGCTTTATAAATCTAGTACCTACGAATCTTTCGGGCACCACACCTATCTGTACATTCACGCAGCTGCAGAGTGTGGGCAGGCTGAGCCCCACAGGACAGCTGGCTGTGTACCTGCAAGAACTGCCTGGTAAGGCGGTCGCACCCACATGTTCCTGTTCGTAAGGGTCAGTGAATAATAAATATATCGTGAGAAACAGAGAAAACACTTATTTCTTTTTTTTTTTTCTCCTCATGGGAGGGGAGAGGAAAAATACTAATAGACGGGAAAAGCAGGAAACTTGTGGTATGGTGAAAGAGAGAGGAAACACACTAATAGATATCTAAAACAGAAGAAGAGGTATGACGGAAGGGTAATTCTTTCAGAAAAGGCTGCTTTTCAGAAAAGGCTGCTTTTTTATTGCACGTTTATTGCGAGATGAGCATAAAAGTTCTCGGGTTTGAGTCATCTTATCTCAGTTGGTTAAATAAGCTCATGAGTTGGTAAGATTAAAACCTCTCTGTTGCGGCCGTCACAGACTTTCGCCTTTCCAGAAAGGCGAGAGGAGCCTCCGCGCTGCGCCACTTCGACAGCACCCGAGAGCAGCCCGCGGCTACCTAAGGCGCCTGGGAGCTGCCCCGCCGCCGCCGCTCCCCGGGCACGGAGGCCCCGCTGCCGCCGTTCCACCGCGCCCACCCTCCCCCTCCCCGGCCCCCCTACCTGGATGGGGGTCCGGCCGTAGGAATTGACGGCGTTGGGGTCCGCCGCGCCGTCCAGCAGTTCCCTCAGGCGCCTTAGGTCGCCGCGGGCCGCGGCGTTGGCCAGCTCGTCCGCCGCCGCGCCGCTCGTCCGCCTCGCCATGCCCCCGCCCGCCCCGGCCTCACGCCCGCCGGCGGCCGGGCGCCGCGGAACTCTGTAGTCGCCGCTCGGCCGCCCCGCGCTGCCCGGGGCTGGCGGCGATCGCGGCCCGCGGAGGGCGCCCTGCCCATCAGAGCGCCCGGGCCCGCCGCACCGGCCCCCCGGCAGCCCTCGGCGCCTCGGGCAGCACGACCCGGCCCCGGAGGTGCCTGCGCGGTGCCGTCGCCCCTCCACCTAGGAGGACGCGGCGGAGCCTGCCACCCGCCGCTTGTTTTCTCCGCACAGCTGGTGCCGCTCCGCCCCGGCCGGCTCAGGCCCGGCCCTGCGGGCCCCGCCTCGCCCGTGCGCCTTTGTCGCCATCACCGCGGCAGGGCGCAGCGGCCGCGGCAGGTCCCCGGCCTGGGCCCGACAGGGCGGAGCGGCCCGTGCTGCCATGTGAGGGCCGGGCTCCCGGGCGGGCGTCCGGCGGCGGGGCGGCGTCTCCGCGTTTTGCGGTTTTGTGTGTGTTTCTGTTTGTTTCTCCTCAGCCCCCTCTAAGGCCAGGGGCGTCTGACCTGCGCTTGATCGACCCGAGAGGAGAAGAGGGCGGGCGGGCGGAAAGGTCGGAGCAAAGGCAGCAAAAGGCTTTATGTAACGAGAGCGGTACCTAACGACGAGTGGACCGGCTGCCCTCTCCGGGCACCCACCGGCACCCGCGGCGCAGGAGACGGCCGCGCTTCTTCCCCTTCTCCTGAGGTGGACTGCGAGTTCCAGCTCTTACAGTTGGCACAGGTGCTTAGTAACAGACAATGGCTGCAGCGGCGCAGCCAGCCTGCACGGAGATAGGAGCCGCCACTGCTGCGGCTTCACCCTCCGCCTGAACCGTCTGGGTTTCCTTTTTCCTTTCCTTTCCTTTCCTTTCCTTTCCTTTCCTTTCCTTTCCTTTCCTTTCCTTTCCTTTCCTTTCCTTTCCTTTCCTTTCCTTTCCTTTCCTTTCCTTTCCTTTCCTTTCCTTTCCTTCCCTTTCCCTTTCCCTTTCCCTTTCCCTTTCCCTTTCCCTTTCCCTTTCCCTTTCCCTTTCCCTTTCCCTTTCCCTTTCCCTTTCCCTTTCCCTTTCCCTTTCCCTTTCCCTTTCCCTTCCCTTTCCTTTCCCTTTCCTTTCCCTTTCCCTTTCCTTTCCCTTTCCTTTCCTTTCCTTTCCTTCCCTTCCCTTCCCTTCCCTTCTGTTTCGTTTCCTTTTATTTTCCCTTTCTCCTTTCCTTTTCCTTTTAATTTTCTTTTCCCTTTCCCCTTTCCTCTTTCCCCTTCCCTTCCCTTTCCCCCTCACTACCCCAGGCCAAGACTCCAAACCCTTTCTCCAAGCGAAGGCCCCCGCAGCCGCGCACACTGCGCGTCACGGTGCTTGCGCGGCTCCAACACGGCCCGGCGGGCACCCCGCCCTCAGGGAGCGGCGAGCGGGGGCGGGAGGGATGCGGCAGGGGGCGCGGGGCGGCGGCAGCACCACGGACAGCTCCCACCCGGCCGCCGGCTGCGCCGCAGCCCCGAGCCTCCGGCCGGGACGGGACGCCCACCCCTCTCTCCCCTCGCTGCTCCCCTGTTGACCACCGTTTTTTGTCATTCAGTGCTCCGGAGAGAATAAACGCCCCGGCGCTGACAGCAAAAAATGCCCTTTTCTGAACCCACTGAGCCACCGCACGGGTGAAGCGCGCTGGGGGGCTATCCTCCTCTCCATCCCGAAGGATGCTTGTGCTGCAAAGGGAGCCAAGGGTTTCTTTGGTCGTACTGCAGCCGGTGCTGCCCACTGTGAAGTGTCACCAAAGTGACACATTTCCTCACCTTGGCGGATGGAAGCAACCTGTGTGAGACACGTGGGATCTCTCAGGTGAGTCTCTTGGCAAGTTTGGAACCATCATTCTACTCTGCATCACTGTTCCTGCCAGTCAGACAGCCCCCCTTGTTTACCCATATTTTTATTCTGAAACAAGGGTACATAGTATATAGAGGTTTACGGCCAAACCCCTTAGAAAGGCACAGCTACGCTATAAAGAAAGCTCTCTGTTTCCAGTACCAAGCGGTGCAAGCAGTTTCCATCAGCAGCAAACACAAGAATGCTACAGGCTTGGCCAATGAAGACTGTCTATGTGAAGGCTGAGTTTGAAGTTCTATTTGCAACACTTGGAATGAACGTTTAATCATATCAGGCCTGTGCCAAATTCTGCATCTTGGCTCACATTGGTTACTATTTCTAAACTCAGATATGTAGAAATAGGTGGAGTTTTCTTATATAAATAGCTGCATCTGGTTAAATAATTAAGCATTTATACACGATTTGTGGATTCCCTGTTTGCTTTTGTTTTGGTTTTGTTTTTTTTTAAAATTTGTCCTCTTTATTAATGAATTTGCTATTTAAACACTGGGTGCTGTAAGAACAAGAAAATAAAGATACTTCAGACCTCTACAGTGGAAAAAAAAAAAAGAGGAAACAAGAAGAGGAGTTAAAACTATATACCCTTGTGTGTAGACCACAGGGCAGCAGAACCACCCAAGTAGTGAAAGGTATACTTAAGTCTTAAAAAGAATGCTAGCTACTGAGTTCAGTAGAGGCAGTATATTTATTGCATATCTCAGTTACAGGGCAGCCATGCACTAGTGACAGAAAAACAGTTCTGGCAGGGCTTTGGTGCCAGTGATATATATCCATAAGGTAAACAAAACCAGTTCGGGTCTACTGGATTTGTTTTAAGCAGGGGATGTTATTGGAAAGAAACAAAAAGACATCTCTAAAGAAGGATAGACTTTCTACCAATTTGTTTTACTCACTTGTCACTCCAAGGCTACGTGGTAAATAAGATAACCACTCCCCAAAATATTCCTTCACGCTGCTTTCAGAAGTGGCTGGCATTTCTTACAAACTTCAAGAAGTTGCAGTGTCAAGCACTACAGTGGTACTGATTTCTACAGTCAAAAGGAAAAAAGAGAAATGTCAAGAGATTCGGGAAGATAACAGTTAGTGTGCACAATGTGTAATCAGCTCAATATTACTCAAAACTGACTTACCACAAAGGAGAATGTTACTTGCAGCAGGTTTTCTTAGTTTTCACTGGTTTGACTCCAAAGAAATTTAAGTTCTTCCAAAACAGTGTTTAAAATTAGAGCAAATTGCCACGATGATATGTAATTTAGTACAAATGAAAGAGCTTTGGATTTTTTTTCTCCAGGTGTTCTGATAGGTGCAAGTGTTAGTAAAAATCTCCATGGCCAGTTACGTTGCTGCATTTACGGGGGAGAACAGACATCACTGACTCTTGTAGGAAATCACGAGGGATGTCTGCCAAGGAGAGTGGAGTATCACAGTGTAACAGGAATATTTGAGGACACAGTGGTAAGGATTTGAAATCAAAATAAAATCACAGAAATAAACACATCAGGCAGAGAGATTTTAAAATCCTCAAGCTGGGTGATAACATGACTGCAAGAGCAGCAAGCATCTAGTCTCCAAACAAACATCAGCTGTTCACAGGCCAGTTCTCCTCCTAACTGTACCTCAAAGTAGTTACGTGCCAGCTCTGTCTGCCTACTTACCTGCAAGCAGAAGGTGACAACTCCGTGCTCCCCTGAAACACAAATTGCTTCTCTAAGGAAATCTGATCAGGGCGGAATCTGGCTTTGTGAATGTCTGTTTCTTCCTTGATTTCTTCTTGGTCTGGGAAGAAATCAGGCTAGTTATCACAGGGTGGGAAAACAAGTTATTGCAAGGTTTGTCACATATTTCTTTTTTTCTTTCCTCTCACACCTTTTAGGGCAGTGTGCCTGGAGTAGGAGGTTCTGTTCTTCCCTTACCGGGTCTCTTTCTTTGGGAAGGAGGAAGACAGGCAGCACTGGTGACCTAAAATTCCTTGTCCAGATCAAAATAAATAAACAAGTAAATCAGAACATAAAATTCTGCTGGTTTTGGATTTCTTTCCAGTGGAAGTATAAGCACTGATTCAAATTTAGTGTGCCTCTTTTTAGTAGTATCGGAACCATTTTGGAAGTGGATATTCTCTTTATTACTTATGTATTTCTTTGAATAAGGTGGACACAAGCACTACAAAACATCACACAGACACACTTCTGGCAATTTGATGACTGTTTGCCTAGCTGTGTTTGCAATGAGTTCTCTGTGTGCACTGTTACTCTAGTTGAGGTGTAAGCATTGCAGATTCAGAGAGAGGGGCCTTGAAACTTGTTTCTATGTTTGGTTACCATGTTGGACATGCCATTTGCTTCTTTGTGGCTCTTCAGCAAATATTGTTCCAGAATAGCTGAATCAGTGGTCAAACTAGAAAAGAAATCAATAACTGTTTTATCATCAGAGAGCTGTGAGGTACCAAAACAGAAGCACATACAAGCTGACTATCTCATCTGTAAGCTATTGTCATTTTGTTATTTGGGGTTTAGTTCTGTTCCATCAGATATATAGCCCAAAAGTTTTGTCCTGTGGAGGTGCTAATAAACCACAACATCTGAAAATGTGCTGTATGGACCTAAGTTTTTTATTTTCAATTAAAAAAATATATCTATTTTTCCATGCCATCCCATCTTAAGGTTTAGCTGGCCACAGAGAAAGACGTGTATGCAGAGTCTAGGGCGCATTCTTCAGTTCACAAAGCCTAGCACAGCCCAGCTTGCTTTTGTGAAATCTGTGTAGTAAAATCTAAGTAACAATCCTCATGTCCCTATCACTTAACTGTATGGTACTGAGCAGATCGCTCTGCCTCATTTACACAAATAAGGATCATAGTCATAAGCCTGAGGGACAGCAAGAGAAAGGCTAGTGAATTTGAGATGTGTTTTCAATATATAAAGTCAAGTGGTAAAAGCTACTGTGGACCCTGTTCATGGGCTTTGCAATTTCTACAGTTGCCAGGAACTGTCATCCTTGGAGTGTCTGAACAAGGGAGTGAGTCAGGTAACGTGCTGTCTGGGAGCTAAGTGGCACTTAATGTCAGGCTGACGTCAAGCATCTTCCACAATCAATGGCTATGTTACTGAATTACATAAAATTCGTCATGAGCAGATCTTTAATTAAACATTTAATCCAGTCCTCAAATGTATGTGCATAGATTTATATTGTTACTGATGTCCCTTCTGCTTAGATCTGTAACACTTCTATCAGATTGAATTGGACAAGTCACATTGTGCTAGTTTCTTCTATTTTGATTAAGAGCATGGTGGTTGAATTTGGCCGGTAAAAGCTGCTGACTTTCTCACTAGAGTTTAGTTGTCTATAATGATATGCTGAGAATCTGCAGGTTCAATATAATCTCATAGCAAATTATTCTTATCAATTGCTGTATCTGTATAGCTATGTATTTACCTCTCCACAGGGAACAAAGTAGAAAGATTTCCTACTTACAGTCAACTCATATTCTCAAAGTTGCGAATTATTCCAAACAGGTTTCAGGGCATTGAAGCAGCTGAATGCACTATTTCAACACACAGACATCTTGGAATATGACATTTTGATTTGTCTGAGCCCACAGATACCAAGGACTGATTACTTTTTTCACTATTTATTCAGACCTCTTGATAACTTTGCTAGCTGAGAGCTTAGTGAATGTTTCTGAATTTTTCACTTGGCAGCTGCACCTGTCCTCCCGTTAAGTAAGGAACACGCAGAGTAGGTCAAGACTTTTTTAAAAGCTGACCTGCAAAGAATTTATAACAAATTAGTTTTGTCTCACTTTTTAAAAGTCCATTAAATTTTAAGAAAAAGAAAAGCATTAGGAGTTCTCTTTCTCTGTAGCCCACTCTGTTGTAGATCATCTTTAAAATTAATTACTAGGAATACCAAACATGATCTTTCCACGCTGGAGGACTACTGAGGCAGGCAAAATACTGACTGGCAGACTATTCAGGCTAGGAGGAGTCTCTATACTGTTAGTCCAGCTGTTGTAAAGCCCAAGCCAGGAGTCATCATACAGCACACTTTAAATTACCACACTATAAACCCCAAACATTTCTGGTAGTCTTTAGTTTGTCAATTAATTATATAAATTCCCGTGCCTGTATTTTCAAACCTATTGCAAAAAGCTAAGATCTTTCTTTTACCCATTTGCAAAAACTGTGAAGCTGGGACTGTCAAAAAAGCAGGAAACAGGATAATATCACTCCCCAGACTGGCCATACTGAAGTGTTTAAGAGTTTGTCTGAATAGTGGAGTAACACTTTTACTCTAACCACAGCACTGTCTCTCCAGGACATTCATTAAATGCTAGAAGTAAGTGTTTAGCTGAAAACCAGATTAATATTTTCAATTCTTCAAGCAGTTTCTTTCCAAACATTGAGCTTCCTTGCCTCTCAGCATGTTGTAATTTCCCTCATTCTCCAAGCTTCACAGAGCCTTTCAAAATAAGAGAGACATGCAGTCTGAAAAGTCAATGGAAAGTAACTTACTTTCCAACTTTACCTGATGTCTTTTAAACACCAAAAATGTCTGCTCACTGGCTTTGTCTTTTGCTGTTTGTCATTGTTGTGGCTTTGAGTGGCAAGGTGGTGGTGGGGTGGCTTCTGCAAGAAGCAGCTAGAAGCTTCCCCTAGGCCTGACAGAGTAAATACCAGCTGGGCTCAAGGCTGGACCTGCCACTGACCAAGGCCAAGCCCATCAGTGATGGTCACAGCACCTCTGTGATACCATATTTAAAAGGGAAAAACCCCTAAGTGGGTGCTTTTTGCCACCAGAGAAGGGAGTGAAAAGATGTAAGAAACTGTGCAGACACCATGGTCAGTTGAGGAGAGGGGGAGGAGGTGCTCCAAGTGCCGGCGAGAGAGATTCCTCCGCAGCCCACGGAGCACCCACGCTGGAGCAGGCGGAGACACATGAAGGATGCTGTGACTCAGTGGGAACTGTGCATTGGAGCAAGCTCCTGGAAGGATCTGCAGCCCATGGAGAGAAAGGCCCATGCTGGAGCAAGTTTTCTGGGGGTCTTGTGACTGGGGCAGCCTGGGCCTGAGGGACTACACCCTACAGAAGTGACTTATACTGGGGCAGTTGGTGAAGAACTGAAGCCCTGTGGGAAAGGACTCATGTTGGAGAAGTTTGTGGAGGACTGTCTTCTGTGGGTGGGACCCCACACTGGAGTAGGGAAAGAGTGTCCTCCCCTGAAGAAGGAAGGATCAGTGGAGACAAGTCATGATGAACTGACTGAAACCCCCATTCTGCATCTCTCTCTGTGCTGCTTAGCAGGGGAAGAAGGGAGAGGAATCATGAATAAAATGTAGCCTGGGAAGAAGGGAGGAGTGGGGAGAGGTTTTCTGAGATTTGGTTTTGTTTCTTATTATCCTACACTGGTTTTTTTATTCCATGTTGAGTCTGTTTTGCCTGTGACTGTGGTTGCAGAATGATCTCTCCCTGTCCTTGACTCCTAAGCCTCTCAATTTATATTTTCTCCCCTGTCCAGCTGAAAAGGGGAGTGATAGAGTGACTTTGGTGGCCATCTGGCCACCAGTCAGGGTGAAACCACCACAGTGATTCAATGCCCTTCTCCAATGGCTAGAAAGCAAAAGCATGGAGATGCAGCTGAGTCTGAAACTTTCATCAAACCCCACTGTTAGGCAGGCAGAAGCAAAGGTTTCTGTGCTGCAGAAGGGACAGTACAGGAGAGAAAAAAGCAGAGGGTGAAGTTTTAGCCTCTGTTTAGCTTGCATTCCACTTTTGAATAGGGATTATTTTTCTTTCCATAAATTTGCTAAAAATCATATATTATAGCTTCATGGTATGCTGCCAAAAGTAACAGTAGGCAGCTCTAGAAGCAGAGTGACGGGCAGAGGGATGAGGAATTGAGGCCAAAACTGTGGAGGAGGGGAAATGTAGTAGGTCAGATTGGAAGCATTCATTATTTCTGTGTGACTGATGATGGTACAGTGTTTGGGTTCCTTTACTATCCTCTGTTTTTTATATACAGTAGCCTATCTGACAAGACCCATTACCCAAAGTGTTTGCACAAGTAAAATACACTTTACTAAAATGCTGAGCGCATAGTATGTCTGCAGTGTCTGTCCATGAAACGTGCTTTATAGGGTTCATACTTACTGCTGAGAGGTGATGCTGGGTGAATCAGGTACTTCTGAGTATTGCCTACACTCCTAAGACACAATTTAGTCTCTTTCTGTGCTCCACTTTGTGTTTAGAAGTGCCTTGTGACATGAAGTATATTCTTTCTACAGTTTTCCATGCAGTTAAAGGCCCTGCTTTACTGGTAAGACTCTTTTCTGTTTAAATAATTTCAGGTGATGCTTGTGTCTACAGGTCTGTAGACTCCATGAAAGTTAAAATCTCTCACCAAGACTGATCAGGCAATCAAATTTGGAGTCACATGTACAAAAATATTTTAATCCTCAGTGACGAAGTTTTCTATGTAAGAATATCTACATGCAAAATTAAATTATAAACACTTTTATTGTTCTTAGATGTCATAATTATAGATAAGCAAGGAGACACCATGTGGTCAGGAAAGGCCTACCTCGATATTTTGTTGGTTTCTAAAACCTCATGACCTTGGACTTGAGATAACCATGGGTTTATTTTTAACATGAAAACACAGATGCTTTCTGTAAATAGAATAAAGAAAGAGATTTGCCTTGTAATTTATCAAAGGGTCAGTGAAATGCGAGTAGATGGTGTTTTAGAATCAAATTTTGAGAAATTTTTAGAAGGCTTTTAGAGTCAAGTATTTTAAGACAAGCTCAGCAAAATCAGTGTGTCTTGACAGAAATAGTTTTAAAATTACTTAAAATTTGTAATTTGGCAATGCTGGAATTTTTATGATTTAAATAATGCATATGCAATCTCATCAGAGCAGGGCATTTTATAATACATGTATAGCTTAGGCAGTTTTAGGCATTAAAGAGAGCATGTTATGGTATGGTTTAGAACAAAACTGTTTCTACCCAAGGATATCTCTGCTATCTGTGATTTACCCTTTCCTTGTAAGACCAGATAAACTGCTAACATTTCTGTCATTAAAACTTCACTTTGGCAGATTTTTAAAAATTTTTTTTACTTTATGTTAGTGGTAAAACATGTTAAGCTTCTGTCACATTGTATGTCCAGAAATGTGGGTTATTCATCTTTATCAATAAGTATAGTCTTCTGACAGCAGAAGAAGCACCGTGACTCTGAAGAACCTATCTGTGCAGCGATAGCAGACTCACTCGCATGGAGTTACCTGACTAGCCTTCTGTGGTATGCCACAACGTCACTGTTCCACAGCACCACTGCCTTTAGCAAAATTAATACTACCAAAGCTGTTTTTTCCTGTCCGTAAGTCACAGAGGGTGCTCAAGGTGGGGAGAAGACAATAGGTTTGGCACTCTGTGTGGGTATGCATTTTTTTTCCCCTGTGAACAAAAGCAGCTCAGAATGATTTGTGATGCTGAACAACTGGTTAACGGTACCATGTTTCAGGGCCAGGGGTAGCTTCTGACTCCCTCAACTGCTTTCCTGCAGAGGCCTAGTAGTCAGCAGAAGCATCTCTTCGTGCAGAGAGGGAGGATACAGCTAACCCACTGCTTTCGCTGTGCCTGGTGGTGCTGCAAGGGCAGGCTGCCGTAAGTGCTGCAGGGAGTTATCACAGTGTTCTGGGTTTTTTGGGGGGCAGCCTATGATGGCTGCTATCAGATACATATGTTTGTTTTCAAGTTACACATTCACAAAAGAGGCGACTGCCCAGGAAACACAGGTGTTTCACTTTCTGTTGCCTCTGGAATGGCACTGCACCTACCTGGCATAGCACACGTGCACACTAGTTACCATTCCTACAGTCTCAGATACCTCTGACTACTGCTCAGTCCTCTATACGTATTTACCTCCAGGTATTTATGACTGGAAAGTGATTGAAAATACTTGCTTCTACTGAAAAAAAATGGAGCCTATGTCTACAATAAGAGAAAACTGAGTTTCTTTCCTTTTTTTGCCCTGTTACTGACTCCTGCTACGTTCAATACATCTTCCAGAGTGTGTGTAATGGTGCAATAACCTGTAACATACTAATGCAGCATATCTGCTTGATAACACCACCCACACTGGCTGCCCCCTTTAAAGCCTAAAATTTTACAGCTCAGGAGTCCTTCTTTTCTTACTCCCACAGGAAAATTTCATGAGGTGTAGGTCCCTGCCAGACACCTAATTGAGGAGTGATGGTGCTGTGTTGGCAGCACATCCTCCCTGGCAGACACAGACCATTAATATCACAGCCTAAACCTGCTTGTCATGTCTTCATCAGGTTTGCAGCAATCCTCCTGGATGGACTTCAAAGCAGTGACTGTACCAAACAGAGAGGCAGAGAGAAGGCTGCAGGGGGACCTTATATTGGCCTTCCAGTACATGAAAGGTGCCTATAGGAAAGCTGGGGAAGAACAGTGCACTAGAGCATGTAGCACTAGGACAAGGGGTAAAGGTTTTAAACTAGAAAAGGGGAGATTTAGGTTGGATATTAGGGAAAAGTTCTTCAATATGAGGGTGGTGGATCACTGGCACAGGTTGCCCAGAGACGTAGTGGAGGCTCCATCCCTGGAGATATTCAAGGTCAGGCTTGATGGGGCTCTGAGTGACTGGATCTAGTGAAGATGTCACAGAATCACAGAATCACAGAACTATCAAGGTTGGAAAAGACCTAGAAGATCATCCAGTCCAACCATTCACCTATTACTACTAGCTCCCACTAAACCATATCCCTCAATACAACATCCAGTCTTTCCTTGAACACCCCCAGGGTTGGTGACTCCACCACCTCCCTGGGCAGTGCATTCCAGTGCCTGACTACCCTTTCCGAGAAGTAGTGCTTCCTAATGTCCAGCCTGAATCTCCCCTGGCGCAGCTTGATACCATTCCCTCTAGTTCTGTCACTGCCTACACGGGAGAAGAGGCCGACCCCCAGCTCACTACAACCTCCCTTCAGGAAGTTATAGAGAGCTATAAGGTCTCCCCTGAGCCTCCTCTTCTCCAGGCTGAACAATCTCAGCTCCCTCAGACACTCCTCGTAAGGCCTGTGTTCCAGACCCCTCACCAGCTTAGTAGCCCTCCTCTGAACGCGTTCCAGGGCCTCAATGTCTTTCCTGTAGTGAGGGGCCCAAAACTGAACACAGTACTCGAGATGCGGCCTCACAAGTGCTGAGTACAGGGGGACAATTACCTCCCTGCTCCTACTAGTAACACTATTTTTGATGCAAGCCAGGATGCCGTTGGCCTTCTTGGCCACCCGCGCACACTGTCGGCTCATGTTCAGCCGTGCATCAATCAGTACCCCCAGGTCCATTTCCTCCACACAGTCCTCCAGCCACTCCGCCCCAAGCCTATAGCGCTGCCTGGGGTTGTTGTGGCCAAAGTGCAGGACTCGGCATTTGCTCTTGTTGAACCTCATGCCATTGGCTTCAGCCCAGCTCTCCAGCCTGTCCAGATCCCTCTGTAGGGCCTCGCTACCCCCAGGCAGATCCACACTCCCAGCCAGTTTAGTGTCATCTGCAGACTTACTGAGGGTGCACTCAATGCCCTCATCTAGGTCATCAATAAAGATATTGAAGAGGACAGGCCCCAGCACCGACCCCTGGGGAACACCACTCGTGACTGGTCGCCAGCTGGATTTAACTCCATTTACTACCACTCTCTGAGCCTCTACTTACTGCAGGGGGAATTGGACTAGGTGACCTTTTAAGGTCCCTTCCAACCTAACACATTCTATGATTCTCTAAAGACCCTGGGGATGGTGGTGGACCAGCTGCTGCAGCTGCAACTGGCCACCCAAAAGCAGGTTAGTGTTGGTTGGTGACATTTTCAGGTGACCAGGGATGTGATTTCCTTCACGTGGGTTGGATGTGGTTTCTCTGTTCAGCTGAATGGGAAGGGCTTCTGACTAGCAAAGTTTAATGTCCTTTTTGAAAGCAAATTTTAAAAGGTCAAAAAAATCATTGCTTAATGGTCAGCACTTAGAAACTGGAGAACCTTGGAAGACTTGGAGAGATGCTCCTTACCACCTTAACTTTTTCCATTTTAATTTTCTGTATGTATGCATATCTATATGCTGTATGTTGAGTTTTGACCTGCGGCCATCCTAGGTTTATATGGTATTAGAACGGTGGTATTGCTCAGAGGTGACAGCAAAGCAGAGCATCACTATTGTGAATGATGTATGAGGAAGACCTTTAACAATAACTATAGTACAGGTCTTTGCTCATTTGTTGTTCTCTTCTGCCCCCCCAAACACCTATTTCTGAAAAACTGTATTCAAGCATCAGGAGTAAGAATCATAACCACTAAATTCAGAGATAAGAGCACAGTGAGGAAGTGGTTAATGAGACTGCAAGATAGCCACTCACAGTAGTGGAGAAATGGGATGTGAGCTGAGTGTGCCATTCATCTGCAGGTGAAGCCTGCAAGCAATGACATACTGCTTTTAGTATGATAGCAGGTGGAGGGATGTCACACCTGTGATGGATCAGCCCTGACTACAGGGGCTGCAAAACCAGATCAGTCACAGGCAACATACATGCACAGAGGTGTTTGGCACCTCCAGCCCTAGCAGACGTTGCTCCTGCTTTTGGGGCTGGTGGCACACACCTCCGTGTCTGTGGGAGGTGTCAGGCTGCTTTGGGGCACAATTAAGCTTTTCTGTACTCTCCACATAGATGCTACATTTGAGCGTCCATTTGTTGTAAGCCTGACAATTTAACACTTGACACAGTTTCCATGTGCTACCACAGGTTTCAAAGACAACAAGACTTTTTCAAGAGCATGCTGCTTGGTGATGACCTTTACTCTTTACACTCACCACTTTTATCAGGGATGGCAAACACAATGCCCCATCTCCCACCTGCTGCGCTGCCTTGCCCCTACAGAACACAGCCCTGCTTCTTGCATGACAGCAGACCTGCCTTTATTATTATTATTTTTTTAAAATATACAATAATCCATAGAAAAATTGCCAATTGCAATGTCACATGCAGATGCCTGCAAAATTTTAGGACATACATGTGCCCCGAGGAAGTGTAAGGAGGGGAAATGGGGAGGATGCTGCACTCTGCAGCCACCCCCCACTGCTGGGCATGGAGAAACCTTTGCTGTTTGCCTATGTTTGTTGCCTATGGGGCATCTGCAAAAAACCCCTGACACCAAGCAATGACTGAATTCCATTAGGGAGTCTTAGTAAATGGCATGCTGTGCTTCTGTGTTTGCAAAGCTTTTCCATATCCCTGGAAAAGAGACTAAGAATATTGTAATATCTTACATTTCAGTGGGGGAAAAAAAAGCAAGCCTTTGTTTGCATATTTTCCTGACACTTCTTAATGCTATCTGGTTCCTCAGATGCAGAAAGAGGCAGCTCTGATCTGGCAAAACTAGAATTCATCCTTCTCTCTTGCTAGAACCTTCAGTTTTAATGTGTCTCCTTGTTTCCTGAACCTTGCATGATCTGATGCTTCTGGCATGTACCAGCTTTAGATCAGCTGACAAAAAGTTCAGGAGATCTATGTAGGATGAGGCCATACAGGGAGGCACAGACAGGAATCAGAATGGTTGCTGTGAGGAATAGGAAACGTAAGGTAGCGGAAGAGAGGAGAAGACAGTATGGAAACAGAAAAATGGGAATTTCAAACACAAGCCAGAGAATATTAGAAAAAGGTCAGTGAAAGCAAAGAAAATCCGTGGGCAAATATGTCTGCCTTTTATTCAGACAGCATCATTAGTCCTTTGCAGAACACCTTCCCCAACACAAGGCAGCTGGGATGGATGTTGTTCACGTGGTTACATCTATTACGTCTTATTTTATTAAGACAGAAAGCAACTTCTAGGCCAGTGTCACAGGCATCCAGATGGTCGCTTACATAAATCCTTGTTTACATAATAGGCTCTTGCTCACAAAGGACTGACCTCTGAACAAGACTGATTTCATCGAGCACATTTAACTTATTCTCTCAGATTCCTGTTTGCAATGTTCATTTCTAGCATGCCTGTTCCTTTGTGAAGCTGGGAATGCAGGCACACCTCCTAATGCTGTCCAGAGTTACTGTTGTTTATGAGTGTGTTAGTAGCTTGGGAGCAAGAGACAAAGCCTCATAACCTCATTCCCTGTTCCACAGATTGTGTAAGGTAGCAGGAAATCTGAGTCCCAGATTTGGATCCTTTCCTTTCCATTCACCATATTTCCAATTTCCAGAACGGAGATTTTGGGGGATGACTAAACTCGATTTTGCATAAGTATAGAGCCCCGAGTATGGCTGAAGAACTCATGCCATAAATACTTGTTCAAATAGGACTTACCCCAGCAAGGAGGTGATTGTGCATGGAGTCATGTGCACAGAATTTCTTGTGGGCAAGACACCCTCAACTATTTGCAAGCATGAGTCTTCAAGTGCTGCTGGAACCGCAAAGCAGGGTTTCAGTGCACCAGTCATTGCCTGTCAAGGTCAGCTCTCTGTTTTCAGATTATGTGGGGTTTTTTTCTGAACTGACCTAGTTAAAGAAAACAGTCCCATCCCTGGGCCATAGGTTCAAGCTGAAGGAGCACGGGAGATGTAAGATCTTGTTAATTAGAGCTCTGCTGAGAACTTGCCACTTTGGAGACACAAGCAAGATGAGGCACAGGGAAATACCCAGCGATGGCTGCTGCAAAATGTGCAGACAGTGATGCAAGGCTGACTTGTCACGTTCACTAACTTTCCTCTGATTTCATTGTACTATAAGATGTTGAAGACTGATTTGAAGATTTCTAAATAAAAGCTGTAGTGACTCAGTGGCTTCAAAGAACAACAACAAAAAATTCCCAAAGCTCATTGTCACATTACTTACAAAACAACTTGGAATAACACTTAATGAACAGTGCACTCTCTCCATGTTTTGAAACCTTACGTGACTTCTCTGACAAGTGACTAATATTAGGGGATGACTAACCAAGGTCAGAGTATATCTGACCTGACTTTTTTCAGTACCTTCATTTAATGACATCAGCCTCGCACACAAAGGCTTCAATTAGAAGGACACTCTGTAACACCTGTTAACCGTTTGATGCCATGGGATCTCCAAGTGTTTTCTGCAAATGACAAACTAAAGGGTAACAACAAATGGGAAGTACTTTGTCCTGTAGGCATCATCTCACAGGCAGAAGCTGAGGAAGATGCAAACAGGGTGGGGTGAGCTCAGGTGACAACTTGTGGCTTGTCTCCTGATACTGCCTAACTGGTGTAGATGTGATGAAGCTTCCTTGTCTGTGGAAGAGCAACAGGCATCCTTATCCCCTCATTTCCTATGCATTATTTATTGAGGTCTCTGTGCACTGAGGTTGGCCAGACCTGTGACTGATCAGTACCACCCTGTGCAGCAGCAAAAGGATCATCTGTATCTGGGACATTGCATAGCAGCAAGGAGCAGCACTGGGCAGTTGTGCTTTTAAAAGCAGGTACATCAGGTCAGTGCCAGGCATTTCAGGACATCTCTGTAGAACATCAGGGGACATACACAGGCGTAGTTGTGCTACCTTCATGCTGCCTGGCCTGGTTGAAAGTGCTTTCGACTGCAAAGTACTCAGTGTTCTGCTGCTGCAAAATCATTATTTCCTGTGCCCACATTAGCTAAAAAGCAAAAGCATGTCTGCGAGCATGTACATGCGGCAGTGGTGCCTCCCTGTCACCTCCCTGTATGCAGAGTCTGTTGCTTTTCTGGTGTGATGAAACTTGCTAATGTCTTGGGTTGCATGTAGAGGAGAAGTAATGTTCAGCTGCATGCAGGAAAGAAGAAACACACAGAGATACACTTCTTAGGAGTGAATTGATGATAAATTAACTTAGAGGATGAGGGGTGAAGTAATGAGTAAAGGAGTCATAAGCAGATGAGGAGGTGGCTGTAAACTTTTACCCCTTCCCAGCACGTTTAGGTCAGATCCCTTTATTGAGAAAGTCATTGCTGGGTCAGGTTTAATGTGAAAAATGAGAGCTGAGGGGAGTCCCTTTTTCTTTTCAACATACAGAAGGCTCTCCATACAGGAAAATGTGGTTCTCCTACTAACACATCATAGGTCTTGCATCAGCAGGCAGAGTTTTCACTTTGATGCTAGATCTTTCTGAAGAGGAGATGGTTTTATACTGGTCAGTTAATTTCATTAGTTTCAAGCAAACTCCTGGGGGGTCATGGAATTTTGCAACTGTGAGAGGAGGTGCTCATAAAGAGCTAAATTTGGGGTTTGTTTTTATTGAGATTCACAGCAACAAGAAAGACAAATTTCAGCAGAGAGGTGAGCTGAAGTTATATTTGTTTTGAAATCTATGAAATGGTTTCTGTGGTTGGTTCCAGCAAGCCAGTCTTGCTTCTGCAAGCAAATCGAGTTGGACAACATGTGACTGAGAAGAATAAAACACTGTGCATGAAACAGTTTTTGCAAGATCAGTGCCATGCTTAGCTATAGGTCTGTGACCATCTCTAAAGTAGATTTTTTTTTTAGTTGAGTATTTGTTTAAGAAAAATATTTCCAAAGGCATGTCACAGCTTGCCTTTAGAATACACAATGATTTATCTTAAAAAAACTCCACACCTCACGTGGACTGTAAAGAATCCAATGCTATAAAGCAGTTGTGTACATATATTGTCACCTACCTTTCTATTCTGATAAAGAATCTACTGCATAATAAAATAAGATTAAATGTGAAAGCATATGCTAGGAACAAAAAGTTTACTTACCTCTGGTTGTCCCTCTCTAGCAACATGGGGTGGTTTAAAAATGATTAAAAAAATAAAAAAGAATATGTTGTGCATCAAATACCAAACTTAATACTACATGCAGCGAATCTGTAAACCATGACTAAAGGCAAAACATTTTTAAAATCCCTCTGATAATGAAGAGATTTATTGTAAAATATGTCTCAAATGTCTTGAACAAAATGCTCATTGTGTGTACACAAAATGGCTTTATTCAGCAGCTGTTCTTGTACTTAGCTCTTGGTGGGGTTCAGATGCAAAGGATTTGACGACAGGGAGCTGAAATCCATAACAAACACCTTTTTAATTTAGGGCAAAAACAGTGATGTGATTTGGTATGAGAGAGCTGAATTTGATTATTTTTTTCTGAGTGCCTGGAGCTACCACAACAAGTGTTGATATTCTCATAAAAGAACATCTTTCAATATGTGCAAGATGTTGAGGTCAGATACTGTACACCACAAAACTGCACGGCAGGCTCCACCGCTAGCCTTGAGAGCTCCTTTCTCCGAAGTGATTGCAGTGCGCAGGGTGTTGCCTTCTCTCTTTATGTCAATGGCTACATCCTACTGGGTTTCCTCATTCTTTGCTGACTCATACAAGCTCAGGTCTCCCGCAAAATCAGGCCTTTTAAGTACTCAGAAGAGTGCCCAAATTCACCAGCTGCTTTGGGAATCTGACAGATATGGATTTTGCTCCTGATTCAACCATCATGAAGAGTTTCTCTCACTTTTGCTTGTTCATGGTATGTAAAACACCCCAAAACAAAGAACTGTAAAATTTGTTGCAGTAAACTGCAAACAAGAAAGAGGATGCTTTTTGCATGGTTGCTTTGAAAATGATCAGTTCACTTGAGAAAATACATATTTCTGTGCAACATATTAAAGTCTTTTTCTCTTTTTAAATGTTTCTTCTCACACAGTCTTTCTGAAACTGGGTGGGTTTCTTTCTAAGTTTTATCCTCCTTCCTTTTTCTGTTATTGTTTCATTTGAGGGATATATGGTGGTACAGCTGGAAGAAGAACAACACAAAAAAAAAGAAACCAGATTATAGATCAAGTTATCCCTAAAATATAGACCGGAATGACAAGTTTTTAACCTTCTCTCCAGAAAAACAACTTTACCACCTTTACCAACTGCTGTGAAAAGCTTCCAGTCCAATTTAAATCCCATGTTTTCCCACTCTTTTTAGGTACACCAGTATCACAGTCAGGATCATTGTAACCCACATCACTTAGGAGGCAGATGACAACATGTCTGGGGCTAGAAACACCTTCTTCTACCTTTGGGCTGCTCTGGAGCAGCCTTGTCTCCCTTACTGGCTTCTGTACCCAGATCACAGAGGTGGAATTAGTACTTCTCATCTCTCTCGGCAGCTGGGTCTGCAATCACAGCTGAGTAAATACCGTGACAATCTTGTTCTGAATAATAAATTTTGGTGTATCTGCATGCCAAGAAAAATTACTCATGGTGGCGAGTACCGTGTGTCAAGGCTGTGTTCACGGACAGCACAGAAGTGGCTGTGTCACCACAGAACACCGTACACACCCCCCGTGGCTGTAAACTGTGGCGGAGATTAACACAGGCCTCAGCTAATGGATCCAGCCTAGTGTTTCCCACCTAAAGAGTTTATTGATCACCTGCTAATGCATTAAGTGCAGGATGCTACAGAGCCTACATTTCCATTTTCATGTTTATTCTGTTTATTTTTAAAGTGTCACTGGCACTTTTCTGTGTGTCTGAAAAGGCAGCTTGAATAGAAAAAGGAGAAATCTTCAAATACACCATAGACCATAGGGGCTTAAGGCATTATTACTTGTGAGTTAGCCTGCTTGGTTTTGCCATAAAAGGAGACAGGAGCGAGACAATAATGACACAGTCCTCCAGTTGCTGGTTGAAGTCCTACCTAGTCATGAGTCTTCTACAACCTGGTGAAAACTGCATTTCTGCAAATTTGGAAATGCTACCATAATTCCTTATGCAATAACAGGCATGCTGGAGGGAGATGAAGTTAATCTTGACAGAGTCAACTGTGATTCTGTTTCTGTGTTTCCCACCAGCTGAGTGAATTTGGAAATGACCACAGTAAGGTGGTATGACTGTTTAACTGCCAAATTTATGTTCTGGAGATCATCCCTTTGTTATTGCTTAGCCTTAGATATACCTTAGGAGTTTGATCCACAACTTTGGATTTCTGAAGGTCTTTAAGTACATTGTCAGAACTATCTGTGTTTTAAAACATACTGGAGAGCCACATGTGTCAGCCACGCCTGATCCCTGATGGAATATGGTAAAGATTTATGTGCTACTTGGATGTAGTAGGAATTACCATAGCATTGTTACTAAAGTAAGAATTTCACAGAAAAACATCTTTATGATGTTATTGAGTTGGAGACCTTCTGTTCATTGACCTGAAATTTAATCCTTCCCTTGTTCCTTCACAGCATTTGACCACAGCTTTAATTTTCCGATGAGTACTTGGACCACTGGGCAATGGCATACTCTGTAGCTGCTCTCTCTCAGCCCCCAGGTTCAATGAGACTGGAACCTGTGCAATATGAGCTAGGGAGATGCTTTGGCAGGGGGGTTGGACCCAATGATCTCTCGAGGTCCCTTCCAACCCCTACGATTCTGTGATTCTGTGATTCTGTGAAGTCAGCATCTGGGACACTGAAAGGAAAGGTACCATCAGGAAAGGAGGCAGAGCTTAGTTTCCTACCTTGTCTTCATCAAGTGGAACAGCTACAGTGAGAGGAACCAAAATGTCTCAGGCTCTTTCTTCTCTAACTCCGGCTCTGCTTTGTGAAAAATATGTAGAATTTTAATGTGTTTTAAGCATCTTTGAGTGCTTAGAGCTGTACTTATGATTTGTAAGGTCAAACAGTGAGACATTTAACAACAAGAAGACACTGATGTCCTGAAGGAGGAATATGAACTGCATGACACTCAGCACGGGGCAGCTTGGCTTCTCAGCTATCCCTAGAACCTCAAGGATACTTTTCCAGAAAAGTAAAATTTAATGCAGTTTAGGACAATAGAAAGGAACATAAAATCAAGAGTTACAGGAGATATTAAAGGAGATATTGTGATTGGCAGTTCTTAGGAAATTAAGTTCAACTATTATTTTAACTGTATGTATCAGGCAAAAAGAAAAAAGGAGATCTAAGGGAAAGAGATCCAGTTCTACTTTGGCTCTTCTTTGTTCTGTGGCATTGAACAAATTGCTCGATTTGAATTTATTTGTTGGCAAGATTAACAAGGAATTTATAAGGTCCTTTACTCTCTCTCTCTGTTGAAGGACATGAGTCTCATCAGAGACAAAGGAATCCTGTCTCAAGATATTGCTGCTGCAGACTTCCATTGGCAAGGAGGAAATGACAAACTTACCATGGTTTTCTGGGTTATTGAAAAGTCTCAAAATATCAATGGAGAAGTAATCAAGGCATTAGCAGTTTCTGAGCAGGTTCTTGTGCTTCACTGATTTATTATTACCCTGCCTTGGTTAGTATCATAGCTGGATCACCATGCTGGTTCATCATTCCTCCTGTAATTCATTATGAAATTCTTACCACAGAATAGAAAACAGTCTGTTAGGATGCAGAACTCCAGGTGTTTCTGTCAGAAGATTTGGGGATGTTTATGACAAACTTGGCTGCTGAGATCAGGTGCTCATACATGATGGGTGCTCAGGGATAGACATGTAAGCACCTTTCCTGTGAACAGCAACATTCAGTGGCTGCACCTGGGTGGTTTTCCAGCAGTGCTCCTAGGTGTACTAGTTTGGCTTGGCAGTGGTGGCATGATAGATAAGGCATTTTAGGGTTGCTTAGTCCTTTCGTAGCATCCTGTCAGGCACTGTACATCTCTTCCAGGATCTTAATCTACTTAGTCCATCACATAAGAGAGAAAGGGAGAAAGAGGAGAACTTGTGCTTTCATTCTTGTCTCCCAAACTGATGTGACTGCTAACAGAAGGTTTGAGAAGGTTCTAGGATGTGTCAGTGGTTCTCAGACGTGGGGCTCAGTGCTTTTTCCCTGTAGCCAGTTGAGTTCAAAGGGCCTGACTCAATTGATATTATCAGGACAAACACGACTAAGGAGGTGTATTTTCATCCTTTTTCTTAGAGTTTTTCCAAAGCCCGTAGTTGTGAAAGGACACGAATGTTTGGGTATTGCAAGCTACCCAGGGTACAGTATAGGGAGAGTTTTTATTCTGTTGTCAGAGAAGGTGTTGTACAGATGAACCAAGCCATGGTGTTGATTAACAGATAAACCTGGAAAGTCAGATGTGTTGTCAGTGCTTAACACATTTTCTGCAGCAAAAGTGAAAGGAATGGAGAGGGGCACTTGTCAGGTGGTGCTACTGTAGAAGTGTGTGGTGGTTGAGCCCTGGTGTGATGGTTTGAGCCCTGGCCAAAGGCCAGACGCCCACCAAAATCAGTCTGTTACTCCCCTTCTTAGTTGGACAGGGAAGAAAAAATATAACCATAATTGGGTGGCTCAAGAGACAAACTCGTTAATGACGCGGGCAAAACAGACTCAACATAGAGAGCAGAAGAGAAAAGTTATCTAATTTATTACACCACGCTAAAGAGAAAACAGTGAAAAAGAACCAGAGTCAGGAGTGCAACCAACAATCTTGAAATAAATGCAAACCAGGCAAACACTTTCCCCCACCACTCCCTCCTTAGCAGGCTTTAGTTAGAAGTTTGCTCCCTCCTTCCCTCCCGGTCGCAGCCCAGGAGGGGCAGGGACTGGGGAAGATGGGGGTCTCGCTAACACCTTCCCCCCACCCCTCCATTCTAAAGCAGACTTCCCTTTCAGCCATGGTTTTGCTCCCTTCTTCCCCTCTCCTGCTCGCAGCACAGGACAGGGGGGCAGGGACTAGGAGATGGGGGTTTTAGTCAGTCCCTTGCAAGATGGTTCCCTTCTCGGCCGGGATGGGGGCATTCATTCCACACAGCCTCCCCCTGCTGCACCGTAGGATCTCACCCACGAGAGACAGTCCTCCAGGAGCTTTCTCCAAGGCAAATCTCTTCCCACCGGGCTTCATCTCTGCTCTGGCAGGCAGCAACAAATCACAGTGTCTCTCAGTCCCAGTCCTCCACGGAGCTATAGGCCTCCCCCAGCAAACCTGTTTGGCTCATCTCTGTAGGTCGCTTGTGCTGGCAGGGGCTCATCCCAACGTAAGTCCCGGCATCTTCTCTATGTCTCCACCGGGTCCATGCAGCGTGGAGCCTCTCCACCGGGCAGGTTGGGTTTCCACCTCTTCCATGGGTCCTTTCCTCCGGCTACTCTACCTGCTTCTGCTCGGGCTGCAGGGGCAATCTCTCACCCGGGTACCTGGGCGCCTCCTCCCCCAGCCTTCCCAGCCTGTTGTGTCTGTCAACTGCTTACATTTATGTGCAAATATATGTCACAATGCCCTTAACGGGCCACCATTGGGGTCTTCTTGGCACTCCGTGTTCCGGTGCAGTCTTTGTCTCCTATATGTGATTCTCAGAGGCGCTACCAGCAGGCTTGCAGAAGATTCTAGCATTGTGTGTAGCCCCTGGCCCTCTCTTCAGTAGCCAACTATGAACAACTGCGACAGTGGTGAGCAGTGAAAACAGGCAACTTTATTTCAACAACTACGCTGACTTCAGCAACTATTCTAAGTCCCAAGAAGCATGGGCAGGACAGAGCAGGCCTCTGACACTGCGGATCAGTGGCCATTGGCGCAGCAGCAGCCAGCAGTGATACCATGCTGCCCAGCAGGGATCCTGGCCCTCCTGCTTCATCGCACCTTTTCTCCCCACAGGCCCTGCAGAAGTATCTGCACCAGCATGACGAATTGCACCAGGTTCCGGATGGGAAGCGGGAAGGAGGCAGACCCACCCGCCGTAGCTGGTGCTCGTGCTGGGGCTAGCACCTGCAAGGGCCTTGAGGTCTTGTGGACGTGGCTGTGTGCCCGTGCTGAGTGCGAGGGCTTTGAGGTGGTGAGGGAGTGGCCCTGTGCCTGTGCTGTCAGGGTACCCCCGACTGCCGAGTGCAGTCCCATATGGAGCAGGATCCAGTCGTAGTAGTGCTGGGTGGAAGTGTAGACACCGGGCCGCCTTGGTCTGGCACAGCCTTTGCCCCAGCTGGTCACTCCCACAAGCCAGAAGTACTCGGCATTGTTGTCCTGGCACATGAGAGGACCACCGCTGTCACCCTACGGAGGAGAAGAGAGGATGAAGGTGGTGTTGGGTGGCCGCTGTTGGCACTGAGGCTGGTTCCTTCCCTCTGAGGGTGGCACCTGCCAAAGCTGCCTTTGCTGCACAGAATGGACGGCTCAGGTGCTGAGGCCTCCAGAAGCTGGCCTGGAGGGGGCTGTGAGACTGTGAGCCTGGGTTCTCCCTCAGTTCTGTGCAGCGATGCTGGATGCACGAAAGATGCATCTGCCAGGACTGGGATGTGGGCCTGCAGGCTGCAAAGAGCCCTGAGTGGGCCAAGATGGGGCACCAGGCAAGGACATGGCCGTGGGGAGGGAGAGACCAGTCCCAGCAGCGCCGGGAGGGTGACTTGCCAGGCAAAGCCTGCGCCGGGGCACCTTTGGGCCATTGTGACAGGGCTGCCGGTGATGCTGGGGGCGGGTTTGTCGCAGGCTCCTACCTGGCAGGTGTCGATGCCACCCTTCGGACGGCCAGCACACAGGTTGTGGCTGTGGAGGGCCCCTCGGTACCACGAGCTGCTGTTACAGACACAGCTGTTGATGAGGCGGACCCTGGCCTCCTGCAGCACATCAGTGGGTTTTGCAGCTGTGAGCAAAGAATGCAGCAGCTCATTATCGGTTCTCCTCCCCAGTCTGGACGAGTCCCTTGCCTAGGGTTTGGCTTGGCCTCCAGAAGGCAGTGTAGCAGTTCTTGCCTTCTGTCTTGCTTTGGCTAATGGGTCAGGCCCACCTCTCTCTCAGCACACATCTCTGCAAAATGACTGTGGCAACATCTTGCCTACTGCTGCCTGGAAGCCCAGCCCACCTCCCCAGTGTGCCATGCTTGACCCCGGGACACAAGGGAGTGCTGGGGAACTCACATCTTGCACTTGTGGAGCCCCAGCCACTGACGTAGCAGTTGGTCAGCTCTGAGACTTTCAGCCAGGCATAAGGCAGGCAGGCAATCTGGATGTAATCGCTGCACTGGACAGGCTTGTCCAATTCCAGCAGCGCAATGTCGTTCTTCTGCGTGGCGTAGCTGTAGTGCTCATGAACAATCAGCCGCCTGATACCACGCACTTGGGCCTCGGGATCCAGCTGAGTCAAATTTGTAGCACCGACGACCACGTGCCACTTGGTGATGTGCCTGGAAGGCAGAGAGAGAGAGTGCTCAGGGGCAGCAGAGCCAGGTGCTGTTGCAGCCCAGCAGTTGCCTGCCACCTGCTCTTGACAAGGCAGAGAGGAAAGCAACGCTACAGAGAGCACAAACACCCTAGCACACCTTGGGCACAAGGAACGGGGAGCTGGAGGCTGCTGGGAAGCCGTGGCGTGTGTGGCCCAGCTTTCTCCTGAGCAGTCTCTCAGCTTGGCTGGGGAGAGTCCAGCCAGTGGGCTTCTGGCAGGCGAATGGAACAGGATGGAATGGAGATAGCCTGGGGTGCTGTGGGCAGGGCAGCTGGGAGTGTTGTGTGCCGCATCCTGCTGCTCCTTACCTGGCGTGGATGAAGCAGTGGGCTGCTGTGAGGACCCACAGTGGGCTGATCAAGGAGCCTCCGCATATATGCTTTGCGCCCGGTTGCCACGGATCCTGGATGCTCACGATCCAGGGCCAGGCACCTGTCTGGGCATGTGTGCCACCCACAATACGTGACATGCCGGAATTCCCAGCCATGGGCCGGAGCCCGCAGGTCCCTCTGTAAGCAGAAGATCGTTACTGCCCTGCTCAATGTCTTGCTGCCATTCGGGCTGAAGATCAGCCATCTTCCCACCCCGCAAGGCGCTGCATGGCCAGCAGGGCCAGGGAACCCCATGGGATGCGTGTCCATTAACCTCTCTTTCAGCTTTGGCCCCGAGGACAAGCAGTGCCAGCAGCCTGGGTGCTGGCAAGGACCTGAGGCTCCCACAGGGGGTTTGGGTAGCAGTGGCGTGGCCACGGGGGACAAGTCGGCACCCTCCAGTGAATACCGTAAGGCTTGCCCAAGCTCCCTCCAGGAGCTGCAGGGCACTTACCCGCAGGTGTGCAATGTGCCCCGCACAGGCTGGCACAAGCACAGCAGAATGAGGAAGGTGAGCAGCTTCATTGCTGCCAGCAGGAGCAGCAGAAGCACGCAGCAGCTGCAAGAACCAAGCAGGGCTTGTTACCTGCAGCGCAGCAGCTGACAGAGTGCCCACAGGGCTCCCTTTGCCTGGGGTGCCCTTGGCCATTGGGCTGATGTCACAGAGGCAGTGTTTCCGGGTGCTGGGCACAGCCTATGGGGCAAGGGGAGAGGAAGCATGGCGGCCTTCCAAGCTGAAGGGGAGGCAGAAGTAGGGACACCTGGACACCTGGAACCAGTGGCTCTGTGACATCAGTCCACAAAGTCGAAGTTTCATGGGGACAGAAATATGTTTGGGTCAGCGATTTGACACTCTTGGGGTAAACGTACTGACCTGCTTCGCTAACAGCTCTGCTTTTGACGAAGGGACGAAGGAAGGACCTCTAAGAAGCCTGCTGTGCTCCAAAGTGTCCTTGGAGAGGAGCTGAAAGACTGATCAAGAGGAAAGGCCCTGCCCAGCGGCTTCAAGAGCTGGGGCATGGCTGGAGAGGCCTGAGGGCAACAGAAACTGGGGGGAAGGGACAGGTGGCAGGGGGAGATCACGACCACCCAGCTAGGTCAAGGCCTATGCATATGACACCCCCCCAACACCACCGCCACCTTCAAGCAGCATGCCTACTACTTTGACGATGCTTGACCAATAGGTGACGATGCTGTAATTTACTCACCAAATAATGGAAATTTAGGTGGGCTTTTCCAATCCTCTAACAAGAGAAATAGGTTGTAAATTCTGTGTGCAGTGTGCCAGCTGGGTGGGTGGAATCACCACCTAGCACCCATCTCTGCGCAGACATGGAATAAATCCAATACCTCTGCTCCTCTTTCTCACCTCTGGGTGATGACAGGTCACTCCAGCCTACAGTGGCTGAGAGCAACCTCCTCTCTGAGCTGACATGGTTGCAGCCCTTTTTTGAGTGTCTCTTTCCCTTTGTGCCCTACGTGATTGCGGCCGGCTATTGGCCGCGCAGGGTGTGGAAGCGCTTGCCCTTTCCCAGGAGACTGAGCCAAAACGTGGTGAGCAGTGAAAACAGGCAACTTTATTTCAACAACTACGCTGACTTCAGCAACTATTCTAAGTCCCAAGAAGCATGGGCAGGACAGAGCAGGCCTCTGACACTGCGGATCAGTGGCCATTGGCGCAGCAGCAGCCAGCAGTGATACCATGCTGCCCAGCAGGGATCCTGGCCCTCCTGCTTCATCGCACCTTTTCTCCCCACAGGCCCTGCAGAAGTATCTGCACCAGCATGACGAATTGCACCAGGTTCCGGATGGGAAGCGGGAAGGAGGCAGACCCACCCGCCGTAGCTGGTGCTCGTGCTGGGGCTAGCACCTGCAAGGGCCTTGAGGTCTTGTGGACGTGGCTGTGTGCCCGTGCTGAGTGCGAGGGCTTTGAGGTGGTGAGGGAGTGGCCCTGTGCCTGTGCTGTCAGGGTACCCCCGACTGCCGAGTGCAGTCCCATATGGAGCAGGATCCAGTCGTAGTAGTGCTGGGTGGAAGTGTAGACACCGGGCCGCCTTGGTCTGGCACAGCCTTTGCCCCAGCTGGTCACTCCCACAAGCCAGAAGTACTCGGCATTGTTGTCCTGGCACATGAGAGGACCACCGCTGTCACCCTACGGAGGAGAAGAGAGGATGAAGGTGGTGTTGGGTGGCCGCTGTTGGCACTGAGGCTGGTTCCTTCCCTCTGAGGGTGGCACCTGCCAAAGCTGCCTTTGCTGCACAGAATGGACGGCTCAGGTGCTGAGGCCTCCAGAAGCTGGCCTGGAGGGGGCTGTGAGACTGTGAGCCTGGGTTCTCCCTCAGTTCTGTGCAGCGATGCTGGATGCACGAAAGATGCATCTGCCAGGACTGGGATGTGGGCCTGCAGGCTGCAAAGAGCCCTGAGTGGGCCAAGATGGGGCACCAGGCAAGGACATGGCCGTGGGGAAGGAGAGACCAGTCCCAGCAGCGCCGGGAGGGTGACTTGCCAGGCAAAGCCTGCACCGGGGGACCTTTGGGCCATTGTGACAGGGCTGCCGGTGATGCTGGGGGCGGGTTTGTCGCAGGCTCCTACCTGGCAGGTGTCGATGCCACCCTTCGGACGGCCAGCACACAGGTTGTGGCTGTGGAGGGCCCCTCGGTACCACGAGCTGCTGTTACAGACACAGCTGTTGATGAGGCGGACCCTGGCCTCCTGCAGCACATCAGTGGGTTTTGCAGCTGTGAGCAAAGAATGCAGCAGCTCATTATCGGTTCTCCTCCCCAGTCTGGACGAGTCCCTTGCCTAGGGTTTGGCTTGGCCTCCAGAAGGCAGTGTAGCAGTTCTTGCCTTCTGTCTTGCTTTGGCTAATGGGTCAGGCCCACCTCTCTCTCAGCACACATCTCTGCAAAATGACTGTGGCAACATCTTGCCTACTGCTGCCTGGAAGCCCAGCCCACCTCCCCAGTGTGCCATGCTTGACCCCGGGACACAAGGGAGTGCTGGGGAACTCACATCTTGCACTTGTGGAGCCCCAGCCACTGACGTAGCAGTTGGTCAGCTCTGAGACTTTCAGCCAGGCATAAGGCAGGCAGGCAATCTGGATGTAATCGCTGCACTGGACAGGCTTGTCCAATTCCAGCAGCGCAATGTCGTTCTTCTGCGTGGCGTAGCTGTAGTGCTCATGAACAATCAGCCGCCTGATACCACGCACTTGGGCCTCGGGATCCAGCTGAGTCAAATTTGTAGCACCGACGACCAAGTGCTACTTGGTGATGTGCCTGGAAGGCAGAGAGAGAGAGTGCTCAGGGGCAGCAGAGCCAGGTGCTATTGCAGCCCAGCAGTTGCCTGCCACCTGCTCTTGACAAGGCAGAGAGGAAAGCAACGCTACAGAGAGCACCCCTCCATTCTAAAGCAGACTTCCCTTTCAGCCATGATTTTGCTCCTTCTTCCCCTCTCCTGCTCGCAGCACAGGACGGGGGGGGGCAGGGACTAGGAGATGGGGGCTTCGGTCAGTCCCTTGCAAGATGGTTTCCTTCTCGGCCAGGATGGGGGCATCCATTCCACACAGCCTCCCCCTGCTGCACCGTAGGATCTCACCCACGAGAGACAGTCCTCCAGGAGCTTTCTCCAAGGCAAATCTCTTCCCACCGGGCTTCATCTCTGCTCTGGCAGGCAGCAACAAATCACAGTGTCTCTCAGTCCCAGTCCTCCACGGAGCTATAGGCCTCCCCCAGCAAACCTGTTTGGCTCATCTCTGTAGGTCGCTTGTGCTGGCAGGGGCTCATCCCAACGTAAGTCCCGGCATCTTCTCTATGTCTCCACCGGGTCCATGCAGCGTGGAGCCTCTCCACCGGGCAGGTTGGGTTTCCACCTCTTCCATGGGTCCTTTCCTCCGGCTACTCTACCTGCTTCTGCTCGGGCTGCAGGGGCAACCTCTCGCTCGGGTACCTGGGCGCCTCCTCCCCCAGCCTTCCCAGCCTGTTGTGTCTGTCAACTGCTTACATTTATGTGCAAATATATATCACAATGCCCTTAACGGGCCAACATTGGGGTCTTCTTGGCACTCCGTGTTCTGGTGGAGTCTTTGTCTCCTATGTGTGATTCTCAGAGGCGCTACCAGCAGGCTTGCAGAAGATTCTAGCAGCCATTTTCTGCAGCCCCTGCCCCCCTCTCTCTCTCTCTCTCTCTCAGTAGCCAACTATGCAAAACTGCGACAAAGAGCAGGAAAATAATATATCTCAGGAGAAGTTATTGGTTAGTATGGACCAGTGTGAAGAAAAAAATCTCACATTTTCTTTCTACTGCCATGTAGGTATACCTGACACCATTTTTAACTCCAGAGAACCTCATCACACCTCCCCATCTCCTTCTTACTTCTAGCTTCACTCCCATCTATCTTCATATCTGAAATAATTAACATATAATGTGTTGAGCTTCCTCTGCTTATATTGCCTAACAGATACAGCTGAGATCCAAAAAAGTTGAGCCATGTGTTGAGGCATAAATCTGAGATGGATTAGAGTTTAATGTCTGGTTCCCCTTTTAATACTCACTTAAAAATTTGTTGAAGCAGTGAGTCGGAATATTAGATGCAGGAATTGAAACAGTGCTACAAATTACAATGGAATAGGCCCACATGCAAATAGTATTCTTTCACATTTTAAGGAGCAAGATGGTGACAATACCTGCATTCTACATGTATGCAAAATAGAAAGTCCTCTCTCAGGATTTTATTTGCAATGTTATCTAACTTAAGTTCTGGGTTTCAGACATGCTGATGTAGTCATAATTTGCCTCAGGCTCAAAATGACTAAGATTTGCACCTGAAAAAAAGCTAAAATGACTGATATGAAAATTAAAGAAACTAAAACAGGTCAACTATTTAAATGAAAATAGATTTGAAGTGCAAAACCCAGCATTATTGAAAGAGTTGCTTTCAGAGTGATATAGGGGAAATTTGTATTAATTGTTTCTTCTTGTGGTTCTGATGGTGAACAATGTCAAGCTAATTTATAAGAACCGTGTTGGCTGGACCCCTCTGGAAGGAAGAATATCCCCTCCTTCAAAAGCAGCTGAATGTGCCCAGACAGACATGGTCCCAGACACTGAGAGATGCCCTGATACCTGTCTAGACCCAGAGGAAAGAGCAGGGACTCAAAGTAGGGACTGCTGGATAGGGCAGGATATATCCAACAAGTCCAAAAGGGTGGTCTTATGGCAGTGGCCAGAGAAACTCCCTAAGGGAGCAGGGTGTCTGGGTAGCCCCCAAGGTGCCTGAAATCAAGCATGGAACCAGTACCAGGAAAGAGTTAGTTGTAAACATTTTTACATTTCTGCTGACCTTGCTGCTTTACTTCTTTTCCTAAGTCTAAAATTAAACTGATAATGTGAGCTTGAAAGCATCCTGGATTTCTGTGGGGAGCTTAGTATAAGAAAAATGTCTCAGCAAGTCTATCTCGAAGTTCTGGTGTGCAGAACCAGAAAAGGCATCTGGTGCTGGTAGACTGCATCATTTCATATCTCCTCCACTGAGTCAGGCATGCTGTTGAGGGAGTTTTTGTGTTCCTGTGTTTATGAAAGAAAAATCAAAGTTGTTTCATAGAAGAAAGTCTAGTCATGACCAGTCACTGCTAGACAGGTATTGTCAGGCTAGTGTTCAGTCATTACTGGATCTCACAGCCATCTAAACTCCTGATAAAACCTTTGCAGAGATAAAGGTAATTCACAAAAACCAACAAGCTGGTGAGGCACCCCTATAAAACTCTCTGGAGACAAAGCTTCAGGAGATCAAAGCCCTACAAGGCGCCAACCAGTTGGGAAGGTCATCTATTCAGAGTTCACAACCACAGATTTTTCCTGGAGTTTGATAAAGATGCAGGGTTGGACTGAATTTCCTCAGCGTGATGTCTCTCCTTGTGCAAATTCTGACCAGAAGTGTGAAAGAACACAGTTCAACTCTTTTCCTTCCTTTGCGTGATTTTGACTGAATCCTGGAACAGCCCCTGCTCAGGAGGATGCCAGGTGTTTGTCTTTCCTGCCTATCTCCATCTGAATGTCATCTGCTCTGTCCAAGATGTGGAGAATCTGCAGGCTGTCTCAAGTAGTATCGGCACTCTTCTTCCTGCTTCTGATACTGTGTTGTATTTGTGCTTCTACAGAAAAAGTGTGAGGACTTGCAAGACATGGGTTGGCCTCTCCACTTTTCACCTCCCTTAACACTCCTGTGAAGCGAACATTTTGGTAATAAATATTGACTAACATCTTTATTTGAGCAGTGGTTTTGTTTTCCAGTATAAAGACCCACATTTTACATGTCTCCCGTAGCACTGGATGGGGTATAAAGCGTCACTTCTTTCCTTCTCCAGTGCCACAGCAGTAGCTGTCATACAACAGCGGGAGGGAATTCTTGAAATATTGCTGAATACATGCGATTAAATGTGCCTACCACAAACCAGTTAACTTTCTCCCTCTCAGTGCATATACTCTTGCTGAGTCTTCTGGGAACTTCTAGATTATTAAGCACACAGCCTACTTCACAAATGCATCTGAAATTTCATTTTAACTAAAATGATTTTTGTGTGCCCTGTTTTGGAAATGTCAGCATCAAAAGCTTTTCTGACAACAGAATACCAGCACCTGTTAAAAGCGATTTAGCACCTGCTAAAAGACCATACTTCTAAAACCAAAAGCACTACCATGTCAGTGGCATCTCTAAAATACGGTTCCATACATGACTTGAATGAAGCTGCGTATTTTAATCACAACAGAAACAAGAACCCAGGGATATTGTAAACCTTCAATGTTAGCCTGTGTTGCCTCATAGGAGGGCTGCTCTGAGAATATACTATGAGTAAGTATTTTCATTTGTCTTCTTTCTTCTGTGAGGACAACAGATGAACCATTTCTCATTTATTTGTCTTTTGAGTATGTCTGTCACTGGATCAGTTTGCATTTTTCTTTAATTTCTGAGACTTAAGAATAATATGTTGCTTCTAGTGATATTTGCAAATTTATTTCTGGAGCTAAAGAAATACATTTCAAACTGTATAGCAGATGTATGAATTCAACACTTCTTGCATAGTAAAGCATGCAGAGGTACACTGATTTAAAGTGATTTGCTCTTTAAAACGTTACACTGGGGAATTAATAGCCTTTTTTACTCATCCAGGTCTCAGTGAAGCTATGCACATCCACTGTACAGGCAGTAACCAGATGACTATCATCTTTCACACTTCAGCCATTCCTGACCTGTGCCCCTCACACATCACCATCAACATGTGATGAATCTGCAGCACTGTTACTCCTTCCTCAGCAGGTTCTTTATGTAGATATTCTTCCTAAGCACAAGAGCCCGAGTACAACATCCGTGCTGCTCTTCTCTAGCTATCAGTCCTGGTGGTGTGTTTGTCATATGAGGGTCACATGGAGGTCAGTTCAGGGAGAGGCTACTGTTTTTGTTATTTGAGGAGCTGTGTAATTGCAAACATCACTTGGAGTATTTGGGCAGAAGGACAGGGGTTATGGGTAGGAAGGGAGGACATGAGAAGCAAAGGCTGGGAGATGTGGTGGGAGTATCAAGTGTGAGGACAGGGAGGCTGCTCTCCCTGCGGATCATATATACTATTTAAGCGAGCATGCCAGTCAGCCTCAGATCTCTGACAGTTTAGAAAAGCCTTTAAAAGTCCCACAGGCTGTCTGTTCCTTGGGGTTGTAAAAGAAAAGGCTGTCCTTACCTCTTGTCCCCAGAGGCCAAGTTGTCTGACCTCTGGCTGCTATCCTTCTATTTGGAAATCCCCAACACACCCAGTTTTCCTCTGGAGTAGTAGAATTAGAGTACTGGTGACTAATCCCTCCTTTGCACTATTTCTCACTATTTTTCCTCTGTCCTTGTTGGAAGGGTCCTGGTGGGCACCTTCCTACTGACAAACCTGTGCCAGAACACACCCTTGAAAGGCTGTCTGGTGCTGCCTTGGAGCTGGTGGCCATATGACTTCAGTCATTATTGACATTACTCATATAAATAGGTTGAAAACCACATCAGAGTGCTCACCCAGTGTACAGACATGACTCTTTATGGGGTAAAAAGATGAATCCCTTAGAATCCGGATGGTGTCCAAGGAAGATTACATGATTACGTGACCTAACTGATCTCCTCCTAAAGAAACATGCAGAGACTAGTACAAGTAATTTCCCAGAAGTACCACATCTGTCTGGGCTTGGAACATAGGCCTATTTCTGTCACCAAACAAGTCTGTATTTTCACTGCTGAGAGTGGCAGTGGATGAGATATGAAGGTGGCTTTGGCCATATAAGCTGTGTCTCCTTGGGTCAGTTAAAATGGGCCCAGACCAACACATACTCTGCCCACAGGTTTGCTACAAACATGTTCAAAAGTTGCCCCAGTTCTCTTTTTTTTTGGTCAGTATGCCCTGCTTTGGCTCTAAAAACTCCTTATCAACTCAAGGCTTTGCAGTCATCTTAACTGATCAGTTTTGACTTGGCTGTCAAAGGAAATCTTTTAGGGTTTTCCTTCATCTAATGTTTTTTGGATTTTCACCTGCACTCGAAACAAAACTGAAAGTCAGTGCCCCCAGGTGCAGTGCAGCAGTGCTCCTCTTCTGTCACTGCTCTTCTTGTGGCCAGTAAGCTGCGAAATCTTGCAATGGACATGGACCCAGACTGTGGTTGACAAATTGGGGTAAGTGTATTTGGGTGTTTGAGACACAATTATGTTAGAAGCCAGATGCAAATGATACACATTTGCCATCTCCATCCTTGGAGTATTGCCAGCCCCAACAGGATAAAAATTCCTGAGCAGCCTTGTCTGATTGCACAGCTGAGCCTGCTCTTGCCAGGGAGCTGCACTGGAGTCCTCCCAAGGTCCCTGACAGGCTGCGTGAGTCTGTAGTTCTTAGTCATGTAGCCAGGGCATCTTGAGATGTGCTTCAGTCAGGAACAGGAGCATTTGCATGTTCCTATTGAGGAACTCAGTTCCTTGCGGTTGAAAAATCTGCGCTGTGGTCTCTGCTGACAGCCTCAGGAGTAGAGGGGGCTGTGGAGCAGCCCTTCTTGTGGTGGTGAGGGGGTTTGCCTAGCCAATGTGCACTAGCAACTGCAAGTTGAAATGAACATGAAAGGCTGTGCTTGCGTTACCTGTTAGAGGCCACAGAACTATTTGGCTGAAATCATGTGAGAATGATGCCTACTGTATTTTAATTCTGTGTTACTGTTTTCGCTTTTGCAAGCGGTTTAGTCACAAAGTGAATAAAGAAAGGTGCTCCAGTGTTCCTCATGTGTGCTCAGTCAGTTCTTTTTGTAAAGTGATCAGGTAGAAACAGACATTTGCAAAGCATGTGAAACTGTATTTTAGTTTTGGCACAACTAGTGACAGGAAACCTCAAGTACTGTATTACTAAGCAATAAATAGCAAGTGACTTTCAGTAATTCCTGGAACTCATTCACAGTATTACTACATGACATTTCTCAGTAATTTTGTGAAGGTATTTCCATCTGGCTGGCTTAAATTCTTCGTACTGGTTAAATCTGAAAAACAAAACTATTTACTAGAAGCAAGTTTGAAAACACACACACACAAAGGAAATGGAATAGAAGGGTCCTGAGACTCATGAAATAGAAGTTTTATATACAAAAGGTGTTGGGTTTTCTTGGGAAGGGTTAAGGTATGGTTGAGCCCAACCAAATTAGTTTCAAAACATCCACAGCATGGGATACTCTGTTGCAGTTTTGTGTCGCTGTGGGGCTGAGATGGCTTCTGCCAGCTTGCTGCAAGCCGCAGACTGTAAACACTGGTCAATTCAAGGCCAGAGTTGCTGCTGACCAGGGCTGAGCCAATGGGCGACGGTCACAGCGCCTCTGGGAATCACATATAGGAGACAAAAACCTGCAGGCATGTGCATTTTGCCACCAGAGGAGGGAGTGAGAAGATGTAACAAGCTGCACGGACACCAAGGCCAGGCCCAGAGTTGGGGGGATGGGGAAGAATGAGGCTGAGTGCCGGAAAGAGAGTTACCCCTGCAGCCTGTGGAGAAGACCATGGCGGAGCTGGTGTCCCCTTGCAGCCCATGGATAAGGACAGGGAGCAGAGACATCTATGGCCTGTGAAGAGATTGATCCACACCTCAGCAGGCTTGCCGGGGGACTTGTGACTTTGTGGGGCACCAAGCTGGGGGAGTCTGGGCCCAAATGTCAGCACCCATGGAGGGGAGTCCTGCTGAGAGGCCTGTGGTGAGGAGATGACTCCCCAATAGAGAGGACTCACACTGAAGAAGTTCATGGATACAAATGTCTCACATGGGTGGGACCCCACGGTGCTGCAGGGGAAGTGTGTGTGTGTGTGGAATGCCCACTTTCACTCAGCTAAGATGGAAGACAATTCAGGAGGAATGGACAGAAAACCCCCATTCCTCATTCCCTGCCCCTCCCTGTGCCACGATGGGGGGGAAGAAGGGAGCAAATTTATGATTAAAGTCAAGTGTGCGAAGAGGCGAGGGGTGGGGGGAAGTAGAAGTGTTAAGATCTGGAGAAGGAAAGCAGCTTGTGAGGAACTGCTGGAACCCCACTCCCCATTCCCTGCCCCTCCCTGTGCCATGTTGGGGGGAAGAAGGGAGTAAAATCGTGAATGAAGTTTAAGTTTGCTAAGAAGGGGAGGAGTGGGGGAAGGTGCTTTAAGACCTGGCCATGCTTCTCATTTTTATTCCAACTCAGGTTCACTGGGTGTATTAGTTGTAGTAGTAATAAATCCCTTTTCTTTCCTTTATTCTGTGCTGAGTCTGTTTTGCCCATTGCACTAATTGGAGAGTGATCCCTCTGTCCTTATCTCGAGTCCTAAGCCTCCCAATATATATTTTCTCCCCTGTTCAGCTGAAAAGGGGAGTGAGCGAGTGGCTTTGGTGGGCATTTGGCCTCTAGCCAGGGCCAAACCACCACATATGCACAGACTAGTGATGTTTCTTCAGAGCAGGAAAACAGAGGTTTGAAATGTAAAGTGTGGCTACAAGGCTGCACTTTCTTTGATATTGTGGTGTAAGCGGAGCGCTCTGTTAAGCACCTGCAGTCTCGAAGGCAAGTCCTGGACCATAGTGACTGAGAGGAGCCCTGGAGCACTTGCAGATTGCAGTATTATTTCTAGTTCATAGAATGAAAGACCAGAGGACATTTATCTGTCTGAGACCACAACTAGATACAGGTGGCATACCCAGGATTATGAGAACTTCAGGCTCTTTCCCTGTTGGGAATCAGCAGTAGCATCTTTCCCAGCTTGCTATGAGATGTACATCTCAGGTCAAGGAATGGGAAGGAAAATAGTGCATTAGCCTAAGAGATTCAAAGCTCAGCTGTTTAAAATTGGTTCCTGGAAAGGTTTCTGTGAACCAGGAGGGGTATGCCACTCACAAGGCATTTGTTGGAGGACTTTATCTTCATTCTGAAATGGACTTGTATGTTTGGCATGAAGGTCCTTTTTCCTAGATCTGGTAGTTGGAACAAGCCACCAAGAATTTCTGTTTGTGTTGGAAAGACTTTTTGCAGGTGAATCTTTTAACCTCTGTGTTCATTTTACCCATTCATAAGCTGGACACGGTGAAGAAAATCCACACAAATATGCACAGTGGTCTTGGAGTCATACCAGGCAAAAAAGTGGTTTCAGGCCTTGGGGAAGTCTTGGGTTTTTTGACTGAAACCTAAATTTTCTGAAAGGGATAAGCTCCCCTGACCACTGCAAAGGCCCTGGAGTCGGGGAGCTGGGATTTCAGGCAAGGCAAGAGGTCCTACTCACAGTATGTTAAATAAGCTACTCCAAGCTTCAAGGAGTTTTCCTTTTCTGATTCACAGGTGCTTTCTTCTCTTTATTGTTATTTGTATGAAGCTGGTGGTTTTCAAGGTGCACCACATCCTAAATTAATTTATTTAAAATTAAATATTGAAGGAAGTGTATTAAATACTAAAGCCAGAGAAGAAGTGAATTTCAACAGCTTTTGCAAGTGAATATGGAAAAATGCTTCTGGCTGGAGTAATACAGACCATGTGTACATGGTACACATGATGTAAGTACCATGAGGCAGCATAAAGCTATTTTCTCCATTTTATGTTCAGAATATTGAGCTATACGGAGGTAAATAGCTTGTCCAAAGCACATAAAGGACTACTGGGACACAGCTGGGAGTTGTACCCAGATGAACTGAGCATCAGATATTGCAACTGTCAGATAACAGAAAGACTTGCCAGCTTTTAAGGAGAGGGTTCAGGAAACAATCTGTTCAGCTGTTCTGTGTTTCAAAAAAGATGATTTTGAATTGGAAGTCTCATGCTCTAATTTTTAAAAAACTGTCACGTCACTGAAATCTAGATGTCATTAACACTGTCAATGCAGGGAACCATGAAAGCAGCACTTCTAAAAGAATTGTGGAATTTTAATTTATTCTCATCCCCTTTTCAAGAAAAAAATAGTTGCTTTAAGATCTTAGATCTCAGAAGTGATAATACAAGGATATTGTATTATTGGGAAACAATACTCTTTTCCACTCTCCCTCATGTTTATATTTCAGGTCATATACTCATTTTTAAGAGCTTTGATTTTTGATCTTTCTCTACTTTCCTCCTTCCTCCCTGTGATAGAGGATTTATTTCTTTCTTTCATGCACAAATTCTCCTTCCCCCACTCAAAGATGTTAATGTGGTCTTTGCAGTTGGCTTCAGGCTTTAATCGTTGCAAGAAAGCTCTCAATTATTGAGCAATTTAAAAAAACAAACACAGTTTCAGTGGTTTTTTTGCAGGAGGGCAAAATGCTAGCTGTTTCCCAAGACGCTCAAAGACACTCTGTGATGCCCTGAAGAATAGCAATTGAGATCAAAACATGTATTTCAAATCTGGCAATATCACCAACACAATTTTTATTCTAATGTGGACTGGGTTTGCTCTGGAAAAATGTGTATCTGTGCAACATACATTATGTGTATCATTTGCATCTGGCCTCTAACTTAATTGTATGTCAAACACCCAAATACACTTACCCCAATTTGTCAACCACAGTCTGGGTCCATGTCCATTGCAAGATTTCGTAGCTTACTGGCCACAAGAAGAGCAGTGACAGAAGAGGAGCACTGCTGCACTGCACCTGGGGGCACTGACTTTCAGTTTTGTTTCGAGTGCAGGTGAAAATCCAAAAAACATTAGATGAAGGAAAACCCTCAAATCCCCCCTCTCTTTTGGCTTCTTTGCCCCTCTCCAGGGGAACAAAATGAAGCATGCTTGGGAATGGAAAGCAGTTGAGAAAGTATCCCCTTGGGAGAAGGATGGGAAGAGGACAGAGATAAGCTGCTGCTGGTACTTTCAGGGGCTGGGAGAACGGGAAGAGGGAACAGAGGCTTGCAGGGAAGGTACTGATGGATCATCTGATAGAGATCCAAGGCTGCTGTTGAATGGAGCTGACAGAGGCTGACTGAGGTTTATTAGATGAGGGTTAGTTTGGTGGGCCTGTGGCTAGCCCTCCACAGTGTGAGAACACATCTTCCACCCTCATGCATTTCAATTCTCAGGCTTTGCTAAAGAAACGAGGTAGAAAATGAGAACACCAGTATCTTTCCAGGACAGAGGTTTCAGAGGGCTTTGTTTTCAAAGTTATATAACTGAAATTGAACCACTTGATTAATTAAAAAGAACCTACCTTTAAATAGCGGTGGAACATTAAAGAGCTTTTAGAAAAAAAATTGCTTTTAATTTTCCACAAAGTACATTAATTACATGGAACCCTGTATTTCAGGAGGAAGTATTTTGGTACAGCCTGTGTCAAGCTCCTGAGATCAAGACCATTACATCAGAGTGTTGTGTCTCCTTGTGCCGCAACCACAGGGTAATTGCTATGGCTGTGGTAGGAATAGGCCCGCTGGGCTTTATTTTTGTCCCTGCAGTATCATGAGAGAGGTGGATGGAAGACGTTTCAGAGCCTACCACTGTGCAAAACAAAAGCTGCAGAGCTGCCATGTTCCTGTGGAAAAGAAACTAAAGAACTACAGCTGTTCAAGTGCATGCCCCCCCCAAACATTGTCTTCACATACAGGGAAGAAACAGTCTTGCCATCTGATTTTGGGAGAGAGGACACACACACACTATATACCAACAGTGAAAGACTGAATGTGAATGTTGGTGGCTGTGGACACCTTTGTCTAAGTAAGGAGTAACCTAGGAAGAAGTGGACAGATGAAGAAAGCCACTTTAGCTGAAACCTTCCGGGGCCAACATGTGCTTTGGTGGATCCAGGCTCTGCTCTTGCTGTGTCCAATATCCGTTAGAGTGCAAACATTACAGATAGGTACCTCTTTTTAATGCCCAAAAGATGAAAAGCCTTTGGAAAGAGAAGAATATCTCTGTACACATGGAGTGTGCCAAAGCAGAGGCCTGTAAAACCCACAAGACAAGATGCAAAGAAGTTTAGTTTCTGTTAAATTACTCTTACAGAACTGGAGTTCTTAATTAAAAAAAAATAAAAAATAGCCATAACATCACAGCTGTTGTACTATAGGTTGCTTAAAAGTTTGCAATATTTTATTGTAATGCAGGTCCAGGTTGCTGAGTTGAGGCAGGTTAACTTTCCTGTACTGGTGTGGAAGTGCAAGTGTCTGACCTCTCATTTCCCACAGAACCTGCCTGTGCTGCAGACTCAGCTTTTTGCAATAGTAATGTTCCCTTTTCAATGGTCTTCTGTGTACAATTTTTAAATCATGGGAGGGCGCGAAACAGAACGTGATGAAGCAGTTGTACATGCTACATGGTTTAGATCTTGATGCACCAGAAGTGGTACCGGTATTCTGGGAAAAAGGTGGACTTCACACTACTCAGAAATCCTCTTTTCAGAAGGAAGATGCACCGACGTACACACGCTGCCTCTTGGCTCCAAAGCCAGGGTGGAGCTTGCGTTCTGTTAAAATAAACAAAGGTTCAGTTAATGCGTATGGTGGACCACATAGTCTCAAAGCTTGTGGGCTCTGTCAGTGCTATTGAAAATGGATGGTTGCTTGAGAAAAAGGCAGTCCAAACCCATGATTTCTGGAACTAGCAATACTAAAGAACATTAAAACATCTTTCCATCACTTTCATGGGTACACATACTGCCCTCTTAACATACTTTTACTTGTAGAGTCCATCAGTTCTTATTAGTCTGGTGCAGAATTAGGTAATTAAAATATACAATCCTGAAAAACACTGTTTGTCATTCCTTCTGGCACTTAAAATAATAACAGAGACTCAAAAAGGCTTTAAACAAATGAAGCTGCCTTCATTAAAACTTTGGAAAAAACACTGGAGAAATTATAATTTCAGAGATTTATTAGTTTCCTAAGAGAAAAATATAATTTAGATCATGCAGTGTCAGAGTAGCTGGCAGCTACTGGTAGTGAGCAAAATACAGCTACAAATGTTTACTTTTTAATAGATAAGCAAGAGTCTTGTGTATTACTGGAACCTGACTGGAATTCAGACATTGTTTGAATAGCCACATAGCCATTTTCAGGAAGCTTGTCCTCAGCTGTTACATGCAGGAGTTCACATTTTATTTTGGGTGAAACCCAACTACTCCACTGAGTAGTTCTGGCCTTGTTTTCTGATGGGGTAAGCAATCAGTCACCTACACTTAGAAACTAAAAAACCCAACCCACTAAATTAACCCCTCAGATTTAAATGTCATTGGTTTATGTTGGCTCACAGGAAATGAATTTTACAGGAGATGAGAGACTATGATTTTGAAAACAAACACTGCATTTTTTGCATTTTAATTTTTGAGATATTTAAATATGTCCCAAATGCAAATATTTATGTAGACCGGCAGGTTATTTTTTTTAATCTTCAAATACAATTAATACAAATACTCTTGAGACTCCTGACAACAAGCTGCTTTCCTACAGCATTTTCTCAGGGGTCTGTCAGTGGCTCAGCCTGCAGGTACTGTGCTGTCAGCAGAAGTAACCAGAACTTCAGTGTCTCCTTCTGCTATCACCTCTGCCCTGCCTTGTTTCACAGCCCTGGTAACCCATTTAACATCCTTGGGTATATCACTACGAGGTTTAAATTGTCATAGCGCCATGGAAGCCATTAACACCGGCAGCGAGGCCCTGCCTCACCGTGCCTTGGTTTACTCTTGTGATGAAATGAGCAGAGCTGGCTGCTTTTGCCAAGCGCATTGCACTGGGTAAATAATGAACAGATGTTAAATGCTCTGGGCTTCTCCAGTGGGGAAAAAACCCCAACCAACCAACCAACCAACCAACCAAAAGAAGCTGTAGGAATGACTAGGAGTGGTGTTATATTCAGAAATCTTCAAAGAGCTGGCAGGTACCTTGTTAGGAAAGTGACCTGTGCTAAAGACTGGTTACTCTTAATTCCTCATTAACATATTTGCTTACAGATCTCAGTTCTTCTGAGCAGTTGTTTTGAAGTCATGGTAATTGGTACATTTGACTCACATCATGTTTACCCTGCAGTATTCTGTTTGCTCAAGGTTTCAAAAGTATTATAAGATCACATGTGTGTTGTGGGAGAGAAAAAGTCAAACAATATCTGAATTCCAGACAGGCTCCAGGAAGACACAAGACTCTTGCTTATCTATTGAAAAGTAAACATTTGTAACTATATTTTGTTCATGACCAGTAGCTGCCAGCTACTCTGACACTGCATGTTCTAAATTATATTTTTCTCTTAGGAATCTATCAAACCTCAGATAATAAGTATTATGCATAGAAACATAACTTTACATAATGGCAGCTACTGCTGCAAAAGGGCTCCTTGAAGCTTCGTTTTTTCAAAGTTAATTGTTGATGTTGCTGTTGTGTTAACATAGTTGTGGACTTTTTTTTGTCCAAGCTGCGAAGGACAATACTGTATAAGGTTTAACAAAGAGCTGCCATGCAAATGATAGAAAAAAAGGAAAAAAAAAGGCAGAGTAAGTCCCCTTTCGTGTCTTCCATGAGCATTTACAGGTTTTATCCCTTATATTGCAGCAATCTGAAAAGCAGAAGGAGCAGCACCGTGCCTAGTGTGAGACAGGGGTGATGAGGCTACGAACTTGGTAGCAAAGAGTTGGGGTGCTACTGCAGTGGAAATGGAGTGCAAGGATGGGGGCTCCTGAAGGCAACCTGTGAGAAGGAGGACAATCATTGAGGAAACCAGGGGGCACACTGTCAGACCTGAACCCCTGGTTGCTCCAGGGACTGAGGTTTTAAGTCTGGTAAACATGTGCAGACTTGCAAGTGCTCAATTTTAGTCATTGCTGATAAAATTGTCATCTATTAAAGGAACTGTGGTTATGGGAGGTTGGGTGTTTAAAAACTCTTCCTATTTCTTAGAAAGCCAGACATGATCAGCAGGCATTGCCTTCCTCTGAACTCACTCAGCTGCCACATCAGAAAGCGATGCCCACATCCGTGGGGTGAAGCTGCTGGAGGACCAGGGCTGTTTTGTGCTCTCCAAGGTGAACACCTGTGCACTGTTACCCCACCACAGAGAGGGAGGTCCTTCCAAAAAATGAGTTTGATAGCTTAATGCACTGCCCTCCAAGCTGCTGACGGCAATGGCTTCCAGCAGCTCTTCCTTGCACCCATACCCTGCAGTTTACCTGACCCCTCTTCTGGCTGCAGCCCCGCTGATGCTGATGGGTGCCCTTTGGCTGCTGTAAGCTCTGCAAGAATGTCTTTCTCCAGCTCTAAGAGTTAATTTGCAGGGTTTCAGCCTGTATCAATAATCCATGTGTCTCTTTCCTGCCTGCTTCTCCTGCTCTTGCTACATCTAAATTTTGTGAGTCTTCTGTGCCACCCTTCCTGAGGGTGAGCAACATTGTACTGCCTGACAGGGGCTGTTGGAAGGATAAACTTTGTTAAAGCTGTCAGAAAGTCTCCACAGTTTAGAGTGATTATATGTTTGTTTGGCTGCATCATTTTTAATTCACTGGCAACAGTCTTGGACAAAAATAAATCATGCTTTAGGCAAAAACATGTTTCCATGCAACCTGATACATGTTAGATGCCTGCTTTTCTCATAAATCCAAACCAATGGTCTTTACTATCCTGATGTATTTGTCTGTCTCCCCCCATATTTTACAAAACCTGCTTGTACACAAGCTTAGAAAAACAGGGATAGAGAAAATAATTTCAGTAATTTCATTAAGGTATTTTAGGAAGACTTTAACCAAATGAGATTTCAGTTGAAGAGGGAAAAAAACCCCAACATAGTAAACATCTGTGGAATAGTAAATGCAGAACATTGTAACTGTCCTGATGCACTGTGTAGGACATATAAAGGGTTTACTGGAGACCAATACTTTATAATAAAAGCAGGATTTTAGCTTGATCTTGAAGGCTGAATTTCCAATTCTGAGCCAGACGGAGGGGTGCTTTTCTGCCCAAGTAGCCATAAATCCTTTGGTATGCTGGAGAAAACGTGCTTTCCCCATGTAGAACACTTCAGTGCTGCTTTGTTGGGTTTTTTTCTCCCTGCTTGCTAGTGTGCTAAAAGCCAGAGAGGGCTAAAAGCCTTCCTGTGTGGGCATCAGGAGCACATGGCCCCAGGAAAGGCATCTCTGCAACCCCTCTGTGCTATGGGCACTGTGGCGGGGCAGCCAAGAGTGGTCCTGCTGTCTGGGGGATGATTCCCTTGTCTTTTCCTTCAAAATAAATGGTTGCATTTGTTTCTGCCTGGTGTGCTGGTTTTCCCCAGACATGCTGGAGGATCTGCATCCCTTCCCCACCAGTGTTGCTCGCTCTGCACCATCAGATCGCATGCCGCTCTGGAAATCATAACAACAGTGCAGAGAGCTGAGCCTGCGGAGAGGGGAAAGCTGAACAGCGCCAGCTGCAGAGATGCTGGCAGAGAGACCAGCTGGGCTGGGGGATGCTGTGACCTGCTGCCATAGGACCTTCGCTAATCCCTTTCACATTTCCATGTCCCTTTTTCCCCTGTCCTTCCTTAGTCTATTTAGACCATGCATGACTTAGAACAGTGCCTGTCTTTTCTTGGCAGGGTGTATGTGTACACTGACTAACATAAAAGACTTTCAATTCCTTTTGGGACTGCTGCTCCAGTTCAAGTAGCACCCAAAACACGTGTGGACTCCAAATAACTAATCTCTAAGTGGTACCCGTCTGGACACCTAGCTGTGCAATATGAGCTAGGGAGCTGCTTTGGCAGGGGCGTTGGACCCGATGATCTCTCAAGGTCCCTTCCAACACCTATGATTCTGTGATTCTGTGATTTGCTGGTGGAAGGTGGAAGTCCCTTCTGTTATGCAGCAATCACTATTTCTATTCTGAGTTAGTGCTTCCACATGCAACCAAGCTCTTAAGGATCCCTGGAAAGTTTGGTCTCAAGTGCAAAGGGTGTGTGGAGAGGGGTTTATACTTTGAACATGTTGCTGTAAAGCTACTGTGCTCCAGCCTGCAGTTCTGTGCATGTATGGCACGCTTCTCTGGTACTTGACAAATTCTTATAGACTCTTGATAGGGATTTTTTTGATAAGACTTTGCATTCCCATAATGTTTGTTCCCATTCCTCTCACCTTCCCAGGAGCACTGGACTAGGCACAGGTTTTTAAACCAATCACCACTGGGTTTTGTTCTTCTGTCTCTAACTATGCCATGGCTGCAGCATGTACTTGTGCAAAATCTTGGTGGCCGCACAGAGGACGTGTCCCCCCTGTGCTCCCTCCATGGTGTCTCCTTGGGATGGTGGCTAAAGGCATTTTCTCCACATTGCTGGTGGCAAACTGCCAGCGCTTCTGTGAAGAGAGGTGCCATTCCCATTCAGCTGAAGTGGAAAGGGACTCAGCCCTTCAGTCCCTGCAGTTAGTTTATCTCTGGTTTAGTATGAATGACACCACCAAGTCTGCTGCAAGTTTCAGACGTTGGTTTTACATCAGGCCACCCAGAAGCCAGGCAGCAAGAGCAGAAATGACACTGCAGTGAAGCCTCCCTGCTTATTGAGCTTCATTCTGCAGCACAGCACATATAACAGCACCTCCCAGAAAGTTTCTTACACTCTCCACTGGGAAGGAAATATCCTGATTTTGGCCTGTGAAATGAAGGGATAGGAAGGGAAGTGGAAGGGTAGCTGCAGATACACACATCACCAGAGAAACACAGATGTCAGACTTTCTCCCTCCTAGGGGATACTCCTGGAGGACTGAGGTTTTGCCTGTCTTAAGACAGTACAAATGTCATTTTCTCCATCCTTCAGTTAGAAGGAGAGAACTAGGGGTAAGAAGGGGTGTCCTGCTGCCAGCATGTCTAGCTGTCAAAGTAAAGATTCTTTCAAAAAAACTTTTCAATTTGCCATGGAGTGACAGGAAAATCTGTCTGCATGAGGCAGCCGATCGCCCTAGACGTGTTACTCATTCCAGACTAATTGTGTGAGCTTGTTTTTACTACAGACACACCGAGATTGAACTGTGAATTAACTGCACATCACGTACCTGACCCGACTTGCCATTATCCCAAAACACCGTGATATTTAGCTTGCCAGCCAAGCATGCAAAATGGGATTGCTGACATCAGGGTATTGCATGAAGAGGGACGGTCAGACCGGGTGAGCGAGGGACTCGAGTTTTTATGGGCTGACATCACATCTGGAAAGCTGCTGCCCTCTGGTGAGTCAGCACACGAAAGGCAATCATACGAGCTCGATCATCCAATCGCTTCGATGGAGGAAGATGTGCTGTTTCTGCCAGCAGACTCGTTGTAACTAAGCCTCTGCCTTTATCAGGGAATTTCGAGAACACTGCAAAGAGCCCATTGATAAATCTTCACCGGCTCTCCTTGACTGTAACCTCCTTTGTCATTTGCAGGTTTTCTGAGCTATGTAGATGTGTGTTGCCCGGTGAGCCTTTACCAGCTGTGCTTTCACTGGATTGGGGCAGGAATGTCTCTTTTATTTGGCGGAGTGTTCTTGTTCATGCCTGAAGCACCAGAGCCCTGCTCCAATATGAACTGTCATGGTGTGAATGATACACCTGGTGTGCTCCTCTTTTGGACAGTCTGGACATAGTTCTTAATTCCTTCACTGGTAAGAAAATCTAGGTTTCAGAAAAAGAGGACAAATTAATAATTTTTTTAATCTCCTCTATGTTTTGAAATCTAGAAAGGTTTCTGGTTTGTCTTTTACTGCTCCAGCCATAGATCTTGACATGCCAACCAAGACTTTCTTTTGTGGATCTGATCTTTTATTCACCATGGATTCTACTATTAGGGAAAAAAAGAGAGACCTTGCAGTGTCATAATGATTGCAAGTATCTACCCCTTATGGTCATTGTCACATCAAGAAGGTAGAGCATCTCTTCATTGTGGTTTACATCAAGCACCCTGTTGCTTTCTGCTGTAAATACACTTGAGAAATACTCTGATTACCTATTTACTGTCTTAAATATTCTATAATGCCTCTTCATGTTACTTTCTTTTCCTCTCCATCTTTTTCAGGTGCAGGGAGAACTCCTGAGGGAAGTCCTAGAGATTGAGGCAAAGAGACTATTGTACAACTGAGGAGAAAAGTGACTATCTATTACTACCTCCATACAGCACATACTATCAAACTGGCTTAATAATTTATTGTATCAACCCCATAGCTGTGCCTCAGTATGTCTGTGGAAAGAGCAGTCTTATTTATCAAAAATCTTCCACTGGCAAAGAACCAACCACCACCATAGTGGCCAATCATCCTCCTTTTAAAAAACATAGGAGTTTATTGTAGGCCTCATTCTTCTCAGTTCTAAGCTTCCAGCAGTTGACTTAATGTCCTTCTACTTGATTGAAAGAAGCAGATAGTATTGAAAATGTCCCCCAAATGTAGGTACTGTCAGGCTGTGACCAAATCCCTGTTTAAGTTTTTGTTGCATTGATCAGTGAGATTTCTCTAGTATTTCTTATTAGAAAGAAAATTTTCAAGGCTAAGGAGTGTTCTTGTGGGTGTTTTGCTGCAATACACCCTGCAGCATAGACATTGGGACTGGGCAGACATTGCCAGAGTCAATCTGCTACCTCTGTAATATTTGCAAAAGTAATATGGAGCCCTAACCCTTGCTAGCAGATCTCCATGACCTCTGTTAAGACCTACACTCTAAGTCATTTCACATATACTTTTATTGACATGGAATGTCACCAGCATTTTATTATGACTATAGCTTTATGTATCTAGCCTTATGTATCTAATTTTTAGGAAGGCCTCAAATAGCTATTTTCAGACAGGCTAGACTTACAGATGAGAAATGACAGTTACTGGAATCTTAGGGGAAAATTGCTCTCACCCTAAAATGAGTGTTTCAGACAAAAGGGATCAGCTGCCTCTTCAAAGTCACTGTCCCTGAATGCAGATGAATTCTAAACAGCTGCAGTAGCCTCATTTCCTGATTTTTAGGTGTCTGAAGGTGAGAAAAATCCCAGATGATGTTACTGTGCTGTTGTGGATTTGAATAGGATCATTTGAATAGGATCATTAGGAACACTCTAATGGTGGTGTTCCTCTGTTACCACTGAAAACAGGATTAAGGCAAAGCACTGCACTGCTCTAGAGTGCTGTGGGTGGCTGGTGTGCAAGCCAGAAAAAATGAGACTCCGGAAGCGGCTGGCTGTAAGCAAGGTGCACCCTGACATTTGTGCAGATACCCAGGCAACTGCCTGTGCCTGAGGTGGCAAGGCTTGCAAATGGATGTCTCAGTTAAATCCTTCTTCTGCCTTTCTGCTGTTCCCCTTCCTGCACAAAAAGCCCTTGCCTAGCTGAATCCTGTCCAGAGAATTGCAGGGGACTGGCTATTTTTATTTCAGCTGGATCCTAGTAGTGTGCAACTGGGATAGCTCCTGCTGAATGAACAGGAAGGAAAGGAGGTTGGGTGCATGGCAGTATCCCAAAGCACTTCTAGGCTCTGCTGTTAACCACTGGATGGCTGTTTTATAGCTACCCTCTCCTCTTCCAGTCTGCATATAGTCTTCTAGCTCACAGACCTGGGCTCTGCACTGCCATAAGGCCTGAGAAGCTCCGCTCAGTCATTCTGCAGATAAGTCTGAACGGGCTCTTGGCAGAGATGCATCCCCCGGCTCCTCAAGGACGGTTATTGCTCCAGGGCAAAGACACATGCAGGTGTGCCACTGCCGACTACATGGGTATCAGAAGGCAAAGCAGGGATGTTGAAATCTCTGGAAATGTGCCTCTGAATTTTGCTTTCTTCAATGTGCCAGATGTACAGAGCCTGAGAAATTTCTCTCTCTGATGGATCTTCAGGTGAGTTTTAATGAAAGCTGGGCTGACTTTACAGCCACTGCAGTTTATGGAGATGTTCTGCATTAAAAAAAAAAAAAAAAAAAGCAGAAATTGAAATATTTAGAGAGCTTTGTTTGGAAGCACTCAGTGAAGATATCATTCATCTTTGAAAGCCTCTGGGAGCTCTGTCTGCAAGCCTGTTGTACCTGAACAAAACAGGGAAGGGCGTGTGCATGTTCTTGCTCAGAAGGTCTCTAAGTCCCACCAACATATGAGAAGTGCAGAGATCAAAATCATGTGACAGAAGCCTGTGTTTGGTGTTCACAGCAGTGGTAGTAGAGCCTTTTGCTTTTTTTCCACAAGGAAGGCAGCAAAGACAAAAAAAGCCCCAAACGAAACCAAAACTTGGGAAGGGGTGAAAGTTAACCCTACCATCAGTGCTGCTGGGAACTGCCTGGTGACATTACTGCTATCAGAGAGCAGCCGGGAGGGTCACCTGTTGAGTAGGCAAGAGGCGTGGGATAGATCCGGAGCCCACTCCTTCCAGCCTCAGGGTGATACACCTGCAAAGGCAGGAGAAGCGCTGCTGGGCTGCGTTGCTCGCAGCAGCAGCAGCAGCAGCAGCAGGGAGGGATAGGTACGTCATAGCTGCATCAGCCATAGGAGCCCTTCTCCAGCGCACAGCATATTCATTTCATCGCAGAAGCAAAAATACCGATACCAGTGTTGAGGAGACTTAAAATATTATGAAAATTTGGGAAGTGTGAGTGGTCCCACTGCATGGAGCAGTAGAGAGTTTTTCTTTCTCTTCAGAAAGCTTATAATCATGATTTGAAGAATGCCTATTATTTCATACCAGTGAGTAGATGCTTTTGTTTGCTGGCAGATCATAGATATTCCAGAGCAAATTTCTTTCTAGAGCAGACTTCTTTCTATATTGTTTGAGAAATTGTGGTTATAGGCCACCAGCATTCATTGGCCATCTACCAAAAAAACTTTTATGGCCATTTGGCAAGCATGCTGGGGAAAGTACGTAGAGTTTGCTACTATTGGCAAAATCCTAGTCCGTCCTATTAAGTGTGGATAGCACATGAAAGAAGATGGTAATAAAAACAATGTGTGGGTTCAGTAAAACCCATCTTCAAAGTATCTGAATGTTTATAAAAACTAAACCACCGCAAAAAAAAAAACCTCTTTAAAAATCTTATAGCTTCATCAGGTCTAAAATATTTGAGACTGGCCAAAAAAGGTGCTTTTCAGGACTCAGTGGAAACTTAACTAGAAATCTACTGAATACAAAAAAAAAAAAAAAAAAAGAACAAAACCAAACCACAGAAAATGGTTTATATCCTGTAATTTTTTAAACATAGGATTGTAAGCAGTTGCCATCCAGTCTAACCATTCTGCCTGCACATAAATCACATGCTTTTCTGTGGCCCGGAGATGGTGTGTGGGGAAATCCTGTTGCTCCTAAATATGAATGTTTACCTCTGTTCAAGGAACAAAGAATCCTCCTTGTTAACTACTCAATCTCATTTGGGAATGGGAAGAACATCAGCGTTCCTCCAAGTGCAAGATGCTCGGGGCAATATTGCAGCAATGTTAGTATGAGCCACAGGCATGCCAGTTAACAAACTTTAGCCTAATTTATTCCACAAAACAATTTTTTTTAGCAGTGAGGGCAGGAGACCAGGGACAAACAAATCTCCTGACAATCAGGGCTGTTTGATGTATAGCTTTGGGATATTGTGGTTAATCTGCAGGTAGCTGAGTCAGCATCCTGGTGATGGGGAGAGGAGGACTGAATATGCCATTTGAATATGCCTTATTTGAACCCTTTGCCACAGAAGGTTTGCATGTCCCAAGGCAAGTTGGACTGGCCCTGCAGGACCTCACTACCAGGCTTGTTGCACTTCTGCTTGGGGCAGGTTTTTTGAAGACCACTGCCTATCTGCAAAGGAGGACCCTGGGCTTTGTGTCCAGTTGCAGCTGGGAACCTAGGGGCCACTTTTGAGAAAGGAGTGAGGTTTCAGACACACCTTTCTGCATGGTTTATGACAAGCTACAGATGTTTTCCTGCGCAGCAGCTGGTGTTATCGCACCACCTTCCTTGGGTATTCACTCCTCTGGTGCAACGTGCAGGCAATTTTCTTTGCTGTTTCTGGCCTTTTGCATGTCACTCCAAGGAGCAGACAGTGAAGCCAAGGCAGCCTGGCATCTGGCTTGAGTGTATCTTTAATTTTACATTCAACCTAGTCTTGAGTAACTTGTCTGAAGTTACTGAGTCCAAACCTCCCATGTCTGGGAGCCTGGGTTTATGCAAGCATGGAATAAGAGTTAACTCTTTTCACCCACCACATTTCCACTCAGTTTTTCACCAACATCCAATAAAGGATGAGAAGGACTCCATCTAACTAATAAGCAAGTGCCCAAAAAGCTCTAACAGCCCGTGCCCCCCTTCCCCCCTTGTCCTTTTCCTATCAGGTAGGATATAGAGAGGAGGATGGCAGAAGACAATATCAAACAAATCTGCAGTATGGTTCAGACAACCAAAATTAAAGGTGTACTCACAATTCAGCTTCCTGGATGAATGAAGGAGTTCTTTATAGTAAGGCAGTAATATTGGGGGTAATCGCCTCAGTAATATTGGGGGTTCTTTTGAAACACTTGATGTGTATCCTAAGGTCTTTTTCTTGTTGTCCTCAACTTGTTTTCTTAGCTTTTTTTCAAACTCACGTTTGAATGTGAGTTTGTCACATTTCACACTGTTCACATGTAACACAGAACTGTGTGGCTGAGCACATAAAATACAGATAGTTATTTACATTTAAGGTGAGGATACAAATATCTGAAAAGAGTAGATAGCCTTTTAACTACATTTCTTCCATCCTCTCACATCTGGCTATTAGGTGTTGCAAATTGTTAATTTAGTGGAACTATAAGATGCTTTGGGGTTAGTATTGAAAGTTCAGTTTGTCACTGGACAAACTTTTTACAGGGGACCTAATATTGGGAAAATGTGCATAGAAATGTTCACTCAGAAGTGTATAAATGTATATATAGGTTTGGGGGTTTTTTTTTGCAAGATAATTACCTCAATAAGAAGCCTACCCAAGCAACCTGAAACTTAGTATGTAAGGTTGAAAGGTTGATGTTATCAGAAGAGATTTCTACCTTTCCTTCTCTCCTCCCATTCAAGGAGGCTCTATTTTTCATTGCTCCCCCAAACTTGTGAACGTGACAATGTCACCTTTTGTGACAAGAGTGGGAGTAAAAATCTTAAAATGGTGGTTTGAGCCATGTTTCTGAGGGATATTAACTTAATTTGTTCCAAATTCTTCCTGTGTCAGGGCTGGGAAAAATTCAATACTGTATCAAGTTGTTGGCTCTTACTATAACATAGGAGATGACTCATTATACCCGTTCTGGCAGTGAATAGACTTAATCCTGGGAATTGCAGTTAACTGATTAGCAAAGGATTTTCTTGTTGTTTTTAATGACATACCTGTATGAAACTTGAACTAGCCTGTTACCACCCTCAGCCTGTTTGAAAAAGCAGGTGACTATGGGTGGGGAGTGAAAAAGAAAGTCGAACAGGTTGCTGATACGGCATTTTCAAATCACCTCCTCAAGCCTGTTAACTCTTGGACTTTGTAACGTAGCTCACATAAACCACATGATTTACCTACCACCTTTGCCTCTTAATATCATTGCATATAAAAAAGAGGGGGAAATTTTATGCAGTGTGATACTACTCTTCCAAGTAGAGAATAGTCCCTGATCTAATGGCTGTAAAAGCCATTATGTACCCCATATCTCCATTTGAACACCTTCACTTGGTGTCCTGGCAATAGTCAGCATATGAAGGGATCACAAAGCCAGGAATGATGGTCTCTGCATAAATGAGTGATCATTTCAGGTCACACCTTCCAAACCTCTCCCTCCCAGCACATGTGAACAGTACTCATCTTTGTCTTGTTTGTCACGTCTGGTTTAAGTTGCCATTTCTGCCAGCTGCTCATTGTTCAGGGAGAAGAAAATAAGCTCTTTACAGGCAGAGAGCCAGAGACAGGAAAAATGGATGCACAAAGCAGCTCGTCTTATGGCTAGAGATAGAATCATAGAATGTACTACGTTGGAAGGGACTTTTAAAGGTCCTGTCCTGCAGTAAGGTCCTGTCCTTCACTAGATCAGATTGCTCAGAGCCCCATCAAGCCTGACCTTGAATGCCTACAGGGATGGGCCCTCTGCTACCTCTCTGGGCAACTTGTTCCAGTGATCTACCACCCTCATATTGAAGAAGATTGAGCTGGGTGGGGAATGATCAGATTGGTGGGGACGAGCGGAGAATGATTATATTGAGATCATAGAATCATAGACTGGTTTGGGTTGGAAGGGACCTCAAAGATTGTCTAGTTCCAACCCCCTGCCATTGGCAGGGACACCCTCCACTAGACCAGGTTGCCCAAAGCCCCGTCTAACCTGGCCTTAAATGCCTCCAGGGATGGGGCTTCCACAGCCTCTCTGGGTAACCTGTTCCAGTGACTCACCACCCTCACAGTAAAGAATTTCTTTCTAACATCTAACCTAAACCTACCCTCTTTCAGCTTAAAGCCACTGCCCCTTGTCCTATCACTACACTCCCTGGTGAACAGTCCCTCTCCCACTTTCCTATAGGACCCCTTTAAGTATTGGTAGGCCACAATTTTGTCATCCCGGAGCCTTCGTCAGACAGAACAAGCCCAACTCTTTCAGCCTGTCTTCACAGGATTGGTGCTCCGGCCCCTTGATCATCTTTGTGGCCCTCCTCTGGACTTGCTCCAACAGCTCTACATCTTTCCTGTACTGAGGATCCCAGAGCTGGACACAGTACTCCAGGTGGGGTTTCATGAGAGCAGAGCAGAAGGGCAGAATCACCTCCCTTGACCTGCTCTTGATGCAGCCCAGGACATGGTTGGCCTCCTGAGCTGCTAGCACACACTGCCAGCTCATGTTGAGCTTGTCATTGACCAGCTCCCCGAAGCCCTTCTCCTCAGGGCTGCTCTCAATCCAGTCTCTAGTTGTGCTTGGGATTGTGCCAACCCACGTGCAGGACCTTGCATGTGGCCTTGTTGAACTTCATGTGGTTCACATGGGCCCGTGTCTCCAGCCTGTCACGGTCCCTCTGTAAGGTGTCCCTTCCCTCCTGTGTGTCGACCTGATCACACAGATTGGTGTCAGCAAACTTGCTGAGGGTACACTTGATCCCACTGTCCATGTCACCAACAAAGATATTGAACAGTGCCAGTCCCAGTACTGACACCACTCGTCACAGACCTCCAAGTGGACATTGAGGTGTTGATCACAACTCTTTGGGTGTAACCATCCCACCAGTTCCTTATCCACAAACTGGTTCACCTGTCGAATCCTTGTCTCCCCAATTTATAGACAAGGATGTCGTGCTGGACAGTGTACCAGGCCTTGCACAAGTCCAGGAAAATGATGTCTGTCATCCTTCCTTCGTCCACCATGGGAAAGATGGGTGGGAGATGATCAGATTAGGCATTTGTTTTACTTATTTGTTACAGGGCCGAAGAGGAAATTTTGAATTTCAAAATGGAAATTTTTAGTGGGAATGCTTGGAAATGTCTCATCAAAATGAGAAAGAGACATCAATGTCAGACATTTTTGCTTTGACAGCTTCTTTGACAGTTTCTTTGTTTTCCTGTGTATTTTGGCAGGAGATTCTGCAGCTGATCACCCAGCAGTTGTGGCTTTCATTTGAGGCATGGGGAAGTTTGGTTTGTCTCTAAACTGATAAGAGCTGGGATGGCCAGAGACTGTATTCAGAACTACAAACTCACTGAACAATGACTATAGAAACTGGTATTCAGTGACAGCAGATAAATGTTTTTTCCTTCTCTTCTATACTTAGAAAGAAACTGAAAGGAGAGGAATTATTCTTTAAAAATGCCTCATTTGAATTTTGGGGAAATGTAGCTGGACTTTACAGGTTTACAGATTCTGAAGATCATAGTCTTCCTTATAGTAACCTCCCTAAGACCTTTCTTCAGATAAATATTTCAAATTTATTGCAGCCAGTAACTACACCTGTCATAAAGATAAGCACTGGAATTAAAATACCTATCTGGGTTATTATCTGATAAAACATTTCTTGGTTCAATAAACTGAATTACAGTTACTTTCTCTTCGTTTGTCAGCTGATTGCAGGCTGAGGAGATAGTGTGTAGCAGGAAGGAGTCTGAACTGCGAACTTTTGCATTATCACATTGAATAAACTTTTCTTGACTGGTTTGCACCTTCTCCCCACCCCCCAAGTTACAAGATGGATGATGTTCCTTCCTGCATGCAAGCATGTTAAGGAGTCACTCTTACATGGGAATGTCTAAACAGTGGGCATCCATCTGCAAAAACACAGTGGGTAATGCTGCTGGCAACTCTGCCAGGGCATGTAGGAACAGCCCTTTTGTTTGAGCTTCTTTTTAGAATCAGACAAATATGGCCTGGTTATTAATATCCAAAGAGTAATTTGGATTACAACTTGCCACTCCTGCAGCAAGGAGATATTTGCATTTCAGAAGGGCATTAAAAAGTCATTTGGGCTACACCTACAATGAGCTGTTTCATGCTTCATTTACTGCTTTTTGTCTGAGTTGAGAAGCTCCTTTTCAGAGTATTTGCACTCAGAAAACCCCTTAAGCATCTTGTGGAGAGTACAATATTGTTGTCTTCATATGAACTTCAGGGCAAAAGTCCTGTGGAAATATTTCTGGTGTGAACATTAATCTTTATTTGAAATGCCTATTGTGAAACATGGCACTTGCTGTGAATTCTGGGAGATGCCTCTCTCTTCAGAAGGCGACCACAAGATCAGGTGCCTTACACAGGCTCCTGAGGCCATATGGAGGGGTTAAGATGCTCCTACGTGGTCAAGGTATCAGCTAATTATAATATCAAACTTCCAAATGAGACTGATTTTCTAAAGTCCATTGACACAAGTTCACGTTGGTGAAGGCTGTGAGGAAGATGTGTTTCTTCTTCTGAATCTCAGCTATAGACTTGAGGTTTGAAGAAGTAATTTCAAGACTAGCAGGAGATAAACAGACTGTGTAGCATTAGGAAGGAGGGATGGGATCTCCACAGGGGCTTTTTAGACATCTGGCAGAGGCAAAAGCCCAAGCCACACATTACAAGGAGAAACAAGAGCCAGAGGCCATGGGTGGACAAGGAGACCCTTGGGATGGGAGAGGCTAGAAACTTGTGCCCTGTGTCAGCAGTAGGCAGACACTCTCTCTTCATCTGCTCTGCAAGCCTGCAGCATGCAAACAAAAGTCAGGGGGACAGGCAAGGAGGAAGTGTCACAGTACTGTTTAATGTGTCTATTGACAGCCTGGATATGGGATGAACAGCAGTTTTGGAAAGCTGGCAACGATACAAAACTGGAGGGAGCAGTCAGTGTGCCAGAGGATAGGCCTGGAGAGAGGTCCCTGAGATGGTCATGGCTGGAGCACAGGGCATACAAGGAGAAATGGGGACACTGGGCTGGTTCAGTCTGAGGGAAAGAAGGGGAAGGAGAGACATCTCTGCTGTCTGCAGCTGCCTGGTGGGAGGAACCAGAGAAAATGGAGCCAAACTCTTCCCAGTGGTGAACAGCAATAGGATAAGATGCAATGAACATGACCTGGAATATGTGATACACTCATCAGATATTAGGAAAAACTATGACAGTAAACATGGGTTGGGGCAATCCCAAGCACAAATACAGGCTGAATGGAGAATAGTTCGAGATCAGCCCTGAGGGGAAGGGCTTAGGGGTATTGGTGTACAAGAAGCTCAACATGAGCTGTCAATGTGTGCTTGCAGCCCAGAAATCCAACCAAATCCTGGACTGCATCAGAAGAAGTATGACCAGCATCTTGAGGGAGGTGATTCTCTTCCACTACTCTGCTCTCTTGAGTCACCAGTACACCAAAAGAAAGACACGGAGCCGTTGGAGTGAGTCCAGAGGAGGCCACAAAGATGATCAGAGGGGTGGAGCACCTCTCCTATGAAGACAGACAGAGTTGGGCTTCTTCACTCTGGAGAAGAGAAGGCTCTGGGGAGACCTTACTGAAGCTTTCCAGTATCTGAAGGGGCCTACAGGAAAGCTGGAGAAGGCCTCCTTACAAGGGTGTGTAGTGATAGGAAAAGGGGTAATGGCTTTAAGCTGAAGGAGGATAGATTTAGATTAGATACAAGGAAGAAATTCTTCCCTGTGAGGGTGGTGAGTCCCTGGCACAGGCTGCCCAGAGAAGCTGTGGCTGACCCCTCCCTGGCAGTGTTCAAGGCCAGGCTGGATGGGGCTCTGGGTAACCCATTCTAGTGGAGGGTGTCCCTGCCCATGGTAAAGTATTGGAACAAGATGTTTCTTCAACTCAAACCATTCTATGGATCTATGATCAGGTGTTGGAACCAGGGCCCAGAGAGGATGTAGAATCTCTGTCCTTGGAGAGATTAAAATTTGACTTGACAAATCTCTGAGCTGCCAGATCTATTTGGAACTGCTTCAAGAAGTAAATTAGATTAATTTCAGAGGTCCCTTCCAACATGAATTATTTTATGATTTCATGAAAGTAGTTTGAAAGGAAAAATATTTGCATTTAAAAAGTAATTACTTCCCTATGTTTCTGTATGCAAATGTAAACATTTAAAATATACTTTAATATACTTTTAATATAGTTTTAAAAAGTCATAGATTACTATAGATTTTTCCAAGTTTTCTAAATTATGCCTATATATATAAGAAATCTCAAGGCCATTATTACTATTGTACTGCTGTACACTTATGATTTTATGTTGTTAAACACAGTGCACACACACTAGTAAACATGCTGTGATATTTTTATTGTCATGGCATTTAGGACCATTAGCCATATCAGAATGTGACAGTGGGAGATTCTGCACAAACTACACCCAAGAAAACAGTCTGTTCTACAAAGAGCTTTTTAGTGCATTAAAAAAAAAAGTGTTAATATTTTTAAGAAAGTTTGCAATTTTTTTTTCATTGCATTTGCAACTAACTAAGCCTAATGATCCCCACCCCAAATTGTGTCTTTCATGAATAACTTCTGTGCATCACTGATTTATCAGGGCTGCTCTGATTAGCTAAGTGGTAGAGCTGAAAGTCTTGGGGAAGAAGTGTAACTTGGAAACAGTTCATAACTGGTGCTCTCAGTTTTGTAGCCAAGTAGGGGCATTGTAAAGTTTTTTTTGTTGATTTTTGTTAAACATTTCTTTAAAAATCAAGGCTTTTACTTGAAAGATAGTTTTTTTTTTCCTCCAAAACATATGGATCCTATTACAATATTGAATATGCAAAATGTTTAAAATATCCCAAGGAAAACTAAGTGTGCACTGTATGTGGACAAGAGATTATGTTCATCTATTGACTAAACAGTTTTAATCCTGTTAACCAGTTTGTCTGTAGTAGTCACAGCTCAAGGAAAAAGGATAATAGCTAGCGGGTTAGGTGTATTTGACATTGTGGTTATTTGTGGCTGATCATTCCCAGAATTTTCAGCTCCATAGACACATATTCAAGCAGCAAAAATAAATGACACACAGAGATGCCGTCACACTAACATCTGTGTTCGTGCGTGCAAACGTGTGGAAGGAACACTCATATTGGTCACTGGAGTTAGACGTTGTAGACATTTCTCATGTCTTAGATTCCGTAACTGCACTCAGAATGTAGCTGAACTAATGGTTAGAGAATTTCTAAGGCATGTGTGATCATGGTGCAATGAATATTTGTGCATAAATATCTTTGTTTTTTGAACACTTGTTTTGTGGTCTATCTCCACCTTCTTTTTTCTTTTCTTTTTTTTTTTTTTTTTTAATCTGGCCTAATGTAAAAAAATATGGACTTTGGTTTTTTTTAAACATTTGCTCAGTTCTTTTACCACCACACATGTTTGTTACTATTCAACTTAGAAGATGATCTTAGCAACAAAGCAGTTCCAGACAAAGTAGGTAAGAATTCTCCAGACTGACAAAGGAGAAAGAACAACTCAAACAACTATGATATAAAGGACAACTATTTATCTGGTATGTATTTATACTCTTGAATGTATACATGTGATTTATGGCAAATTCAGTTGCAGTTGTGCTGGGTACAATTTAATGACTAGCTTTTCAGTGATAAGCTAGCTGAACTAAAAACCTGATTTCAGAACAAAGTGCAAGTCCTGTAATGGAGCTAAAATACTTTTTTTCCCCATTACAGTGGCTAAAAATTCAGATGTACATTTTATGGACCATAAGCCAGGTCTTTCACTTGTTTTCAGAAACCACATCCAACCCTCTGTGTTAGTGGGTATATAACCATAATGGGATGTTTGCTCAGCCACCAGGAAGAATATATTTCATGTATTTGAATGGACTACAGATTTACATTTCTGTCCCTCTGCATCTGAGGATGTTGTTTGGGAATTGCATTTATTCCAGGCAAGCTGTTAGCTAAGTTTGATACTAGACATTTTTTCTTTAATCAGGTACAGTATTAATAGAGGGAAATGTTCATTAAAACACATAGTTTTTAATTCCCTGCTCTCCACCCATGCTTGATAGCACTGTACCCATCTTGCCAGACAGTGTGAGTCAGATCATTACCTTTCAGGGTAAAATTGCTGGGATGGAAAACATTCCATTGAAAATAATAGGATGCGCTGAGCAAGGCACATTTTTGCCTTTCTCTTTCAAATATGAAGTTTCTTCCTGAACAAATGGTCCTTATATGGTAAAGCAGTTTGCTCTCCTTGCCTTGGGATATTTGAAGGCATCACTTTTAGGCATGCTTGGTATTAAGAAGTTATCTGGAAGATCTGATTATTTTCTCTTTAATCTCCAATAAATGATGAGTCTGAACACAGTGTGTGTTTATTTCCTGCTCATTCCTGAAACGAGCATGAAAAAAAGGATTAACTAGACAGCCTGCTGTTCTTTCTGCTGATGATGTCTATAATACTTCCTTTCCTCATACAGTTGCTTAGTAGCTCATGGAAAATTCCTATTGCATGCAATCAGAAAGACTTTCAGGTTTTTTCTGTACCTGTTCCACCAAATTCAATAACCAGTTGGAGTCCTGTAAGTTGGTAGGGAAATTAAAGAAACCAAAACCAACCACAATGTCATCTACTAAATTCCATGAAATTGAAATTTGTAGGAAGCATCTAGAACATAGTTTGGTTCTGTTCCATGGTATAAGGTGATGTGACTTTGAGAGGATCCCCAACCCACAAAGAGGAATTAATTTAACAGGGGTGACAGGCAGGAGGGCATGATTTCTCAGTGGGACAGTAAGCAGTACATGGGAGTACATGGAGTCTTCTCTCATTCACTGTGTCTGATACTGCTTTCTGGATGAACATAGCTCCTCCAGTCTTTTTCTCAGGGAAAACAGCTTTTGCAAAGTCTATGTAAGTTGTAGCGCCAATGGTGGGTTTTTCTGAAGAGACAATTCTGCTCTAAGACAAAGGTAAAGGTCCCACTGGCTAACTGGAACAGGCAGCAGCAGTGCTTTCTGGCCAGTGGGTTTTTTTCAAAGGAGTAACTTCAGAGGCCATTCAGCTGGGCTTTGAGTGTAAAGCTGGAAGTCTGGTTTCATCATTGAGTGTACAGGTGTCTTGCATGACAGACAACTCATGCGGTTCTAAAGCAATGGAGAATGTGAATTAAGGATACAGTGTGAGTGACTCAGCGCGAGGGACTGTCACACTCTTGTCTTAGAGCCGTGTGAGACAGAGCTCTATGAAAAGTTACTCCTCTCAATCTGAAACATCGAGTAGAAATCACATACATCACATGAATTGATTCTGTTTAAAGAGTAATTAATCCAAGGTATTGCAAAATTGTTGTATTTTGTTGTAACAGTATTTGTTGTCTGTTATTTAGATATGTTTTTTCTTTTAAATCTTTCAGGTCAAGGAAGGCTAGATAACTTCAATACTGATAAAAGTTATGTTACAAGGCAGGCACACTCTTTCTTCAGGAAAGAGTTTCCCGTCCTGTGTCAGAATTCTGTGACAATTTTCCCTTCCCCTTTTTGCACTGAAACAACACCCCCCAAATACTGCAGAGCTTTTGGTGCAGAAACAGAAGCCCAACTCAGATCTGAAGGAGGGCCTCCTTTTAGAGGTGGTATCTGAATTTCAGGAAGAAGTTTCTGTGATCTGACCTTCTCTGGTTGGCTGAAAACTTCCATTCTACTTTTAACTAGATAACTAGTGGTGAAATAATTTCCAAGTGTGAGGTGAGATGAGAAGACAAGTCTTTTCAAGTGCATTAGCATGATTCCTATTAGCACAAAGTGAAAAATATAGAGAGCTGTACCTACCTTTTGCACAACTTTTTGTTTGCTGTATACAGGTCCGTAGTTCACCTGAAGCGTAACTGAAAAAGCTTTTTGTCTTTTCTGTGACTATCCAGCTATAAATCATTTGCCTATAGAATCAAAGATCTTTAGCGTTTTTAGTAACTGTGCCCCTCTTCCCAGACTTTTGTCAGCTGTGTTCTTAGAAATGGGCTTAAAAGTGAAAAGTCTACAACTGAGCACACAAAAGACAGAGATTCATTGCATATCTGTGCAAGGGGAGTAACTGTAGACATATATATGTGGAAAGTTGAAGATAAATCTACCTCTGAGAAAAAATGTGAGACAGTATGAATGCTACCTTGGTTTCTAAGCTCTTGGTCTGAATCAGAGCCATCAGCCTCTGCAGTCAAGCAGTCTCAACGCTTCACACTGCACACATGCTACAGGACTAAATGGAGGCTGATTCATCTGTGCAGGAAAAGTCCTCCAAGGCAAATCTTTTATCACACTATGAAATAGCCTTGTTATAAAATCTGTTCTACTTGGCCTTGGGACCACGGCAATGTTCTGGTCATTGGTACAAGGTCTAAAAAGATAATGATAGCAAGCGTGTTATAGAGTTCTTTGAATCATTCAGTGCCCACTGAATTGGCGCAGTTTCAGCACCTATTCTGTCACTCCCCTTCCTCAGTTCTGCCCTGCCCCCCCACACACTGTTAATAGCACTGCTGGGGTTATCTTCCATTTCATTCACAGTCATGAGTGATAGTAGAGAAGGGACCTGAAATGGAAAAGGGCTATGGGAGCACTTTGTTCAGGCCTACCTTATGGGAAGCAGAGCAATTGAATAGGCTGCCCCAACCTCTACAATGTCTTGGTCCTGCACAAAGTTCCAGTGTCAAATTCCGTTTCACCCAAAAGCCAGTGTCTATTTGAAAGAGGAAGAAAATGTCTTTTTTTTCTGTTTACAAAATTTGCAAAACGAATGCTGCAGTGAATATTAACTGATTTTAGTTTGCTAGTTTGTTCTTAAACTTATAGTTCTAGATTTAATCATGCAGTAAAATCAGCAAAAATATATTCTGTTACTTATACACACATGCATAGAGTCTGGGTCACAACTTCTCAGAAAGTACTAAGGAAAAAATGCTGTCTTCTCCCACAGTCACAAAATGAAAGAAATGGGAAAAAAATGAGAATAATATAGGGAAAGTAAAAAGATTTGTCTCTGTATGTTCCAAAAATTAAAAAAGAAAAAAAAAAAGAAAAAAGAAAAAAAAAGAAGAGATGAATAGGAGACAGCTTGTTGCAACCTGTCACATTTTCCTTTTTTGTGAATCATCTAATCGCTAATGTCTGCCTACCATTATCATTTTGCTTTGGCCAGGGCTAGTTAAGTGATCTTGGATGAGCTCTTGGAAGTCTGCACCAAGCTGGTATGCAATTTGAAGGGTCCTCACACCTGTTTTCTGCAGGGATAAGGAGAAGGCTGGGGCTCTTCAATTCTAGCTACTATCATTGGCCTACTCCTTTTTGTAGACAGAGGCCTGTGACTGTCCTGTGTTTCAAGAGCAAAAATGAGCCTGTCTTCACAAGCCTCATGGTAGCTGATAACAGGTTTCTTCACAGGCTCACCAGTGCCTTGGCAGAGACAAAGACTTCAGGACAAGAGTCAAAATGTCTAATGCTGAAGCTTAAATGCAAAATAGCTTGGCACAAAGCAGTTGATTCCAAGGAGCAATAATGGTCGGCTGAAAAAAGGTAGTGCCTGATGGCAGTGGTTATCAACCAGCTTTGAGTTGTTTTGATTTGTATTGAAACTTTATGAACAGCTGAGGATAGTGTATGAGTAGGACATTGTTGCAAGGCCAGAGGAAGCCAACAACGACTTAGTACATTATTTCTAATAAGCCATCAAAAAATTGGCCATTAGACAGATGAAGAGGCAGAGATGAGCTGGGCTAATATTCACCACATGAGAGCCCTGGAATAAATAGGTAACTTCTATCCAGCCCACAGACACTAGCGTCTGTTTACTGTCATGGACAGTCTGGGAGATTGTGGTAATAAATGGCAGTATATATTTGATTGTTTGCTGTACTGTAGCCTATGAAATAGCAGGGAATACATCACCACCGCCAGGAAATTACAGCACAGCTCAGTTGTACAAAACCCCTTTCCTATCTGCTTGTGTCAAAGAAATACTGTCCCCATGACCTCCCAGGACCAGAGATGAAGGCTCTGTGAGCCTCTCATGTAAGGCTGGAAGGGGCAAGAGCAGAGGCAGGACCATGGCTCTTGGCATGGCTCTTTTGTTTCAGGACAGAAGTATGGCCATACAGCAGTGTGTTGCTTCACCTCCTTCCTGAGAAGCACAGGGGCTCTGAGACTCACTGTGCTAATGATCACCTTCTGCAAAACTGAGATAACTGACAGCTGCCTCAATAATGAGCAGTATTGTACTAAAGCTTTTACTGGCACAAATGCTGCTTAGCTTCAATAACACCAAAGCTTGCTGCAGTTGGTAAGAGTGGGGCAGAAATGCATGGCTGGCAACTGCACTTCTTCAGTTAAATCTGACAAAGAAGTGAACATTCATCTCAGACAGGGGATGAATATATTTTTGTCAGTGATGAAGACACGATTTCTCTCGCTGATCTGAAGATGGCTAGCTGTACTTCTGTTATCTAAAATACCCTGTGGTTTGATGCTTAATAGAGAAGTCAGGGTGCTTGCCAGCGATCTTATCACTCAAGCGGCCAACACATTACTCACCACCTTTCCTCAGATGTCAGATTGAATAAAATGCTAAAATAGATTTTCTGCACAGGAACATTGACTTTTCCCATGATGAAGGAGGAACTGCGGAAATATATTAAGATGTTAAGGATTAGGGAGAGCAACAAAGGGGGAGGCAGCTGGAAAGTGAAGTGGCTATGTTCATAATGGATACATGTGTGGACATGGGAAGGGAGGACACTCCCCTCTGACTGTGAGGAGATGGTATGAGAGAGAAGGCAGTTTTCCACTTCATGCTCCATGTTGACTACTCAGGGACTGTTGCATCTGTCCTGCAGTGTGATGAGGTATTGGGTTTGTGTGGCCAGGTTTTGGTAGCAGGGTGGCTAAAGGGGTAGCTTCTGTGAGAAGCTGCTAGAAGCTTGCCCCTTGTCCAACAGACCCAATGTTAATCTGTTCCAAGATCTGACCTGCTGCTGGCCAAGGTTGAGCCCATCAGTTACAGTAGTAGTGCCCCTGGGAAAACATAGTTAAGAAGGTGGTAAAAACCAAAAAATACCTAGGAGCATTTGCCACCAGAAAGAAGAGCAAGATGTGGGAGAAGCCACCCTGATGACCCCAAGGAAAGTGCAGAAGGAGAGGAAGGAGGTGTTCTAGGCACCAGAGCAGAGATTCCCCTGCAGCCTGTGAAGGACCACATGCCAGAGCAATTTGATGCCTGAAGGCTGTGACTCCCTGGGAAGCCTGTGCTGGGGCAAACTTCTGGCAGGACCTGCAGCCCATGGAGAGAGTAGCCCAGGTTGGAGCGCATTTGCTGGGAAAACTCATGACCCTGTGGTGGACCCATGCTGGAGCAGTCTGTTCCTGAAGGTCTGTACTCTGTGGAAGGATCCTAAGCTGGAGAAGTTGGTGAAGAGCTGCAGCCCGTGGGACAGATTTATGCTGGAGAAATTAGTGGAGGACTGTTTCCTGTGAGTGGGTCCCCATGATGGAGCAGAAGAAAAATGTGAGGACTTCTCCCCTGAGGAGGAAGGAGAAGCAGAGACAGTACGTGATGAACTGACCTCAATCCCCATTCCCTGTATCCCTGTGCCTCTGCAGGGGAGAAGGGAGAGAAATAGGGACTGAAGTTGAGCCCAGGAAGAAGGGAAGGGTAGGGGAAGGGGTGCTAGATTTAATTTTATTTTTCATTACTCTACTCTGATTTCCTTGGTAATAAATTAGAGTCTTTTTTTCTAAGTTGAGTCTGTTTTGCCCGTGACATTAACTGTCCTTTACCTCCACCCAGAAGCCTTTCACTATATTTTCTCCCCTGACCAGCTGAAGAGGGCAGTGATAGAGCAGTTTTGGTGGGCACCTGGCCTCCAGTCAGAAAGACAGCATGTACTGAAATTAAATATATTAAAGTTATTTTTATAATACATGCTGATATTCTAGTTAAAATGTAATGTAAAGGAGTAAAATGGGAACACCTGAGTAGCAGGACTTTTCAATAGCTGAGTCTGCTGTGAAAATTCTTGAGAAGGTAGTATAATTTTTAAGCGCTCATATTAATATATAATAACACAATTGTCCTGTACTTCAAGAAAATTTGGAGGTGACTCAGAATAGAGAATTAGAATCTGATTAAAAGCTGAGCATGGTAGCAAAGCTAAGAAAGAATCTTGTCAAATTTAATTGGTTTTGGCAGTACACAAAGTTAATTTAAAAATAAGATTCTTTTCTTTCATTTCCTGTATGCAAAGCTTTTAAAGCTGCACAGTCACTGCTTTAGAATCTAATCAGGATTTAAGTTGTCTGTAGGTTTGATATGCCACAGGAAATATTTCTCTATCTCTTTATAATAGAGTATTCACCACTTTTTTTTTTTTTTTTAAGGGTCTCATAGCTCACCCCTCTCCTCTCCTCCTCAGTTTTGGTTCATGAAAATGTCTTCTAGTTTAAGACCTTTTGGTTCATGAAAATGTCTTCTAGTTTAAGACCAACTAGAAAGCCTAAAATTAAATTTTGTTTTCATCCCATTTTGAGATGTTATCAACAACTCTTCTTACATCTCCCATAAAAAAACATGACCGTCTCAGTTCTTCTGAAATCTTACACAACTTTGGATAAACATATTTCTTCTCCATTATTAGGATTATGTAAATATGTCATTACACTTTGTTATCATGGAGTGGACAGTAAGGTTAAATAGTTCTATGTTAAGAGCAGTATATGTATATGTATATATAAAAATGATAGGCAGTAACTGTTTTACATTTTACTTGGGTTGAAATTTTTCATATCTAAAATTTCTGTTTAGAAAAGGGTCTGTCATGAAGCCCAGTATTTACTGTTTCAGCAGTTGCTTTACAAAATAAGCTTGACTCATGAGAAGCAAAGTGTTGTTAAGGAAAATTCCTGGGAAACTGAACCAGGAGATGAGTGAGTCAAGATGGATTCTTCCTTCTATATGTAGAAACATGTTAAACTTCAGCATGGATTGCAACTGTCAACTAGTCTGTATTGTAATAAAAATGCACATCTGAAGACAGTAACCTGCTGAATACGAGAAGGAAGGCGGTCCATTTATGTCAATGGGTAAATGTGCACCCTGATGATTTAGGAAGTTTTCCCTGCAGTGCTGTTCGAGCTCGCTCTCACCAAAGAAAATTTGTCATTGATTTCACGAGTCACATAATCAGGGTAGCTGTTAAACACCTTCAGATTTTGCCTGGTTTCACATTATGTAGAGAAAGCCATTTGTAGGTTTGATCTGTAAGATTCCGTAGCAGACACAACTGTGCTGCCTAGACACATTAGATGAGCTAAGGGAACAGGCTTTATATCTAAGTGTATAGTGCAATAAGTAAGTGGGGTTTAAGCTTGATGATTTAAATTATTTTTTGGTAGGACTGTAAAACTGTTTGATAAAGACCTAAACAGAGATTTAGGACAGAGCGAGTCAGTAATTCAAGAGGTTTTGCCCACTGAACCTGCTTTGTGTTTACCAGTGATTTGTGCCTCAGATCTGTGAGAAAAAAAAAAACAAACCAGATAGGTTTATGTACAAGATGGCATTATAAAACACAGATTAAGTCTCACTATGCCCTAGACATACAAGTGTCAATATTAATTTTAAAGTCAGCCTTCTTCCTGGAGTGTATCTCCTCTGGTTTGTTCTGGGAAAGAACATTTAACGCACTGTTCTGGGAATTACAACAGTAGGGCTCAGTTCTGCACTTTGCTTCAGATATCCTTGTAAACTTCAATACTTCTTATTTCTCACACACAAAGGGTGGAGATTGTACTATATCCTTATTTTGATAGACAGTCTGAGGATAGACAAACCTGATCATGTTGGTCTTCTGTGATATAAGAGCAGAAATGTACTCATACCTGAGCAGAACTCATCTGCATCTCACAGATATTTTTATGAAAAAAAAATTCCCCTTTTTTCCAAATGAAGACTGTATTATATATTTTTAAAAATTTAAATGATTTCTCTTTAATTGCTAAAATTACCGTGAATTTTCTGGTGGTATTTCCTAAATTTTGTTCACCTTGTGAACTAGTTGCAGTATGTATTTGACAGTCCTCCACATTTAGAATTTAGAGTATCTTTTAATAAATTTAATTAGAACCATTGGCTTCCTGATTGATAAAGAATGGCTTTCTAAGCATTCTTTTCATACTTCTCTATTGCCAAATCAAACACTGTGGTTAGAAGGGGAAAATTTCAGGAATGTAAGAAGCATTTGTAAGAAGAAAATAAATCCTTTTTCTGTTTTAATGACTGGAATAGTAAGCCATCAATCCTGTCCATTGCACATCCTATGCTAAAAATAAAATCAAGTGGGTTTTTTTTTTCTTTTTAAATCTTAACTTGATAACATAAAAGAAATCAGAAAACCACAAGAATTTTCAGTGTTCTATTTGAGATGGCCTTTAGCTGATCTAAAGGACAGACAGTTATTTAGCTGTGACTCATATATGCCTGTTGTATTGATCTGTCCTACTCATAAAATATATGTAGGCATATGTGTTTCTGGGACTTATTTGCTTCCAGCACAAATATTTAGGACTAACATGTATCAAGACCTTAAGATTTTTGCCTCTGCTTTCAAACCTCAGTGCTCTAAAATAGAAGACATCTCAACAGATAAGGATCACATTACATTATGTATAATGTATTTATCCTTTCTAGACTAAATAGAATTACTTCCTATGGACTTTTAAAAAAAAGCCAATTTCACAAGTCAAGCTCATAATTTCTTTCACAGGAATTTACTAGGTGAAGTGGTAACAGTGCATACACAGGTCATGTTGCTATTACCATGTTAAGTGACTGCAAGAGGCCTTACATCAGTCACATTCCTGCAAATTCTTTAGTTTGAGTAATCTCCAACAGAAAAAAACAACTCTCTTGTACACTGAGTTTTAATCCTATTCAGTGATTTGGCTGCCAGTAGAGAAACTTGTTTACCAGTTACTCGACTGTAACCATTTCAGATTAAATATTCCATCCTAGATTATTCCACCCAGAGGATTAGGCTCACTTTTGCAGAAAAGGCCAACCATGCCTCCGAGCATACTAGCACTGTCTGTGGGAGTTAAGCCAACTAGAAACACACAGGTTCATGTGAGTTGGGATGCACCCAAGGGTGTGGAAAGAGCTGGTCAGTGTCATTGCAAGGCTTGCTCTCTACCATCTTCATCTCTACCAACTTTCATTTCTGCCTTCTTTTATTACTTTTATTCCTGATGATTACAGAAAAGCAAATGTTGCATGCATCTTCTAGAAAGGCAAGAATGAGGATCTAAAGTCTGGTCCCTGGAAAGGTGATGGAGAAAAATCCTCCAAGAAACCACTTCCAGCCACGGGAAGGACAAGAACATGACTGGGAGTCAGACAGACAGGCCAAGGGGAAACCCTGCCCAACCAGCTTGATTTTATACAGTGACATGAGTGGCTCTGTGGGAAAACGGACAACAGCATGTGTTGTACATCTTGACTTTAGCAAGGCCTTTGGCATGATGTCCTGAAGACTCCTTACAGCCGAACCAGTGAGTAGGCTGGGTATGCAGATGATGAAATGAGTGAAAAACTGGCTGGACTGACAGATTCAAAGCATAGTGATGGCAGCATGAGGTTCAGCTTGTGGCCAGTCCTTAGTGGTATTCCTCAAGAACTGGCAGTGGGGCCAGCTCATTAATGTCCTGGATGATAGGTTGGACAGTACTCTTAAAAGATGACACCAAGTGTGGGGTTGCACTCAGGGTGGTGGAAGGCAGGACAGACTGGAGAATCTGGCTGATGGGAACCTCATAGAATTCATTCAGTGAAGGCCAATATAAACCTGGGCCTTTAGGATGGAGAAAGTCCTTCAAGTAGGACAGGTGGGAGCAGTGTACCCATGCAACAAAGCAGCCCCCACACCTAGGCTGCAGCAGAAACGGAAGGCATTCTTCCCAGATTCTCAGCACTGGAGACAACTTCTGGTGTTCTCTCCCCAGGTTTGGGTTCCCAGCATAGGACATATGGAGGAATGAGTCCTGTGAAGGTTCCCTGTGATGGCTGCAACAGGAGCACAGGCCGTGGGAGTGGAAGTGGAGGGCAACAGGCTGGTTCAGCCTTGGCAAGAGGAGGGAAAAAGGAGACCTCAGTGCTGTTGCAGCTGGCTGGTGGGTGGGTACAGAGGATAAACCAGGTTCTGCTCTGAGATGCACAGCAACAGCATGAGAGGTAACAGACAAATGCTGGAATATGGGAAATCCCCACTAGGCACCAGGAAAAGCTTTTTACATGAGGATGACAACAATGTTGGAACAAGGCCCAGGGTAGTCCTTGGAGATATTCAAATCTCAAGTGGACAAAGTCCTGAAGAAACCTGATCTAACTGGAGTTGCTTCAAGCAGGGAGCTGGTTTGGACTATAAAGTCTCTAACAATCTAAATTATCCTGTGATTACTTTTTAATGGTGAATTGCTTCAGCTAAAGCAACTCAACTTCTTTGGTGAATAAATTCAGAGGTAAATTAATTTTTCAGTGCAAATTTCAACCGATCAGAATAAATTTGACAGAAGTTTTGTGGAGACTGTTTTAAAAGTATCAGACCAAATAAATTTGATAATACTTATTTGTACAGATTCTTGCTCTGCTGTTGGGAAAGTTTTGTTAGAAGGGTGTTTTTATCTTCACCTAGCAGTAATGCTGCCCTGTAGGAAGACACTGGGATTTGTGCCACTTAGAGAAACAGTGTACACTTTCACAATGCAGCCAGGTGGGCAGAAGACACACATTTTATCTACTCTTAATAATGCTGGATTTTTGCTTTTAATGTAACTTATACCTGTTAAGAAAAGGAGGTTTGCCTGCCAAGCAGAACAGAAAATGCCAAACAGACTTAATGAAAAGAATAACTTGTGCTGGATTTATTCCACATTCCATCCAATAACTGTTTAAAGCAACAAATTGAGTATACACAGAGCTACACAAGAAGGAACAATTAACGATTTCCTTTTTAATGTCTAGAGATTGTATGAAATTCATCTACATAAAAGGAATGTGCCACTCCCTTCTAGAGACCTAAGGTGAGGTCTCTAGAGTAATGTAACTGAGGGTGACAGGACAGCTTCATGAAGGTCATGTATTTCCCGGTGCTTAGCTTAGACTCAAGGGGGAGTGGGAAGAACTGGCTTTGGAAAGAGGCTCACAGATGGGAAAGGCAGGTGCTTTCCCACTTTCATTGCAAGGGGAAAGAAAGGTTTTCAAGTGGTTATGATGATGAGGAGGATAGCCTGGAAGAAAAGTAAGTCAAGACTTGTCATTACAGCTGTCCACAGAGAGAGCAGCTCTTCTGTGGCTCCCTCAACCAAGGCTTCACTGACAATGAAACAGGGATCTGTCAGGCTTGGCCCCTTTCCCAGCCTTTCCATTGCAATGGGAAAGGATGCCTAACCCTCTCCCGGAGTCAAACCTGAAACCTGGTATTCTTGTGTGATGGCTGTCAGTACTTGTGCGTATTAAAAGTTATGCAACTGAGTTTATCCTGTCCTCCTTGTTTTTAAGTGATAATGGCTGCAGGCTGCATTGCCCTCCAGAATCTATGCCCTGTGGATACACATGGTGCAGCAGAAGAGTTGAGACTTTTAGGGTGCTTGTATCAAAGGGATTGGAGTTTAAGGACTGACGTGCTCAGCACTGGCTCAGTGTTGCTGTGCACAGAAACAGAATCAGAGACATGAAAAGAAGTATATTGGTAAACACAGAAGTCCAAGTCTTTCTTGCAGCAAAGCCTTCAGATGTAGATCAGGGCGTATGCTCTTTCTCATTTCCTTTCACATGACACTGCTCCATTATTCTTGTCTTTAAAAGTAATTTATTGGCATAGTGCTGCATATTACTGCATAGTGCCAAAGGCACATCAGTCTCAAAATGATTTTGTTATAAATACACTTCTGCAGCAAATACACTCATTTGAAGTGGATGTCTGTGATTCAGACAAAGCATTGGGAGCACAAGTTCATAATTCTTGTCACATCCTAGCAACCCATCTTCTTTATTGCAATTTGGAACAGATGTTTCATTGCTATGTTTAGAAGTGAAGAATTGATTTTTCGTCCTAGTGGGTGTTCTTACTTTGAGCTTATACAGCAGCTTCAGGGTGTACTTCCATGGCCTTTGCTGAACTCTCCAGACTGATTTTATGATGATACAGCATCTGCTTGTCCTATTTAATTTTTTGTCTTGCCACAGAAAGCTACCCCATTGTGAAGCAACTGAACAAAACCCACAACTTGAAGGTTACAGGTAACCTTAAACACCTTTTATTAAGACCAAGCTATGCCAAGGGGAGATGGTTGTCACAGATAAAAAAGGCCCCATTTTTGCAAAGGAACGCACTGGTTCATGCACAGTCCATTTGAGGTTTCAGAAGGATCTTGAAAGGCAGAAAGTGGTGCTGTCAACTCATTGCCAGGTTCCTCTTGATGGGGCCTCTTGCCCTCACTTCCCAGGCTGGTGGTTTTCCCATCCCCACTGCGCTTGGCAGCTGCTGGAAAAGGTGAAGGCTCTCATTGTCTCTGCAAGGTTTCACCTGAATGTGGCTGCTGCAGTCCTGACAAGACAAGTGAGCAACCTCCATCCCTGTTGCCTGGCCACACCCTTTTAAAGGAATTAGCTGTATGTTTCTATATAGCAGCAGACTGTACAAGCAGTCGCTTTGGTGGCTGAATCACAGCAGCCTATGCAAAAACAAGGATGCAAATCACTGTGAAAGTCCCAATTCTTTCACCTCTTCAGTAACTTAGATACATTTGAAAATCTATGTGGTTTTCTGCAGCTTTCCTCCTTGTAGGTCCTTTTATCTAATGCCAGTTGGCCTGCAGAGGGGTCAGGAATTAGGGCATGCCACCAGAGGCATTGCAGCACTGCAGAGCAGCCAAGTGGGTCTAAGAAGAGTAAAATAAAACTTGTGCAGAGAGGTGTGACAGCATCTGTAGATATTTCCCTCTTAACATGCATTTTGCAAACCCAGAGTGATCAAGCAGAACGTGCACATGCAGCCTTAACAAGTCTGAAAGCTATGGATGGAGGACAGGGTCACCCTGTGCTTCAGAACTGTGGTGACACCAGCAGAGCCCTCAAGATCAAACAGCGCTCTGCCACAGAATTACTGGTGAGGGTGAGTCCATGCTCCTGCTCAACTTCCAGTAAAAACCTTTTCTGCTGTATTTTGTATGTGGAAGATCACACACTGGCATGTTCCTCCTCCTGCTGGCTATCAGTTAAATGACTGCTAATACAGAGACATCACAGCACAGTTAAAACAGTGTGAAGAGAGATCCAGTTGTTTGAAGAGAAAGACATCTCCAATTTACATTTAGCAACTTTTTCTTTGCAGAAAAGAGAGAAAATGACCCAGAGGTGTGATTTCCCTTTTTGATGACTTTCTGAACAGTTTTCTTAAAAGTACATAATAATAATAATGTTAATAAGAAAACATTTAAATTTTTGGAGACAAAACACTCTGGTCCTGCCAGAGAAATGAAAGACACTTTGCAGAGTAGCTTTTGTTACTGCAGAAAGGAAAGAGCTTGTTGGTCACAGTAGTCAGGAGACCCATGTTTTTATTTCCAGCTGAGCTGCATGTTTCCGGTGTGACCTTGCAACTCCCTCGTACCTCCGTTTCCCGTTTGTAATGTTGGATAATAAATATCTTGGTGAAGCAAGGCTGATACTCTGCTTGTAGAAACTATTTCCAGCTCCTTGTTCAGGCTGTGTCAGAAAAGTCTTAAGTCTTTAGTTACTTGGCTGGCTCTGGAGCTGAGGGGAAAGGGCTGGGGGATCCCCACCTGTGCAGTGCAAGGAGTGTGTCCCTCTCTTTTTCACTGATATTCGAAAGGCTGCTTTGAGGGGCGGCTGTGGTCTTTGTGGATTTCTGGGGTGCTAAGGAAAGCCAGAAGTCAGAGAAGGTATCAAAATTGCTTTCTAGGAGTGGGAGGTGAATGAAGGAAGCAGTCCCCGGGTCACTGGCACTGAGAATTACTGGGTCCTTCCCAGCCCCATTTTCTTCTTTAGGCCCTCATTGACCCTTTTGCCTTTCTCTGTAGACAGGTAAGCTTACTGCCTTTATGTCTTGTTTGCTTTTAAGGGATGATGCCTTGCTGTCCATAAACAACTGTGAAAAACAATGTAAAATTCTACCACACTGGCACAACATGGTTTTGCCTTCATTTTGTTCAGGTAAAACCAGCTCACTTTCATGTGAAAGCAATGGAAAGCAACCCTCTCAACTTCTCCATCTCACTGGATGTTCTCCCAGATTCTAATCAAAGGCTGTGTGTGGCTGTACCAGTGCCATGCAGCCAGATCTGGTGGGATTTCAGAGGTTTCCCAAAACAGGATTTCCCAGCCTGAGCCCTGAAAGTGTCTCCTGCAGCAAGTCTGGCAATCTGTGGCCTACGTGCCAAAGACAGTACAGTGGAAGATTCCAAGTGATGCTCACCAGGAAAAACACATGGCCAGCACACAGCTGGAGGCATCTAGATGTCAGAAAGGCAATGTCTTTCAGACTCTCTGTGATTTTCTTCTAGCGGACAACAGGTTTCATGGAGGTGCGGAGTACATGCAGCATCCCACTGCAACGTGGCTGAGGTGTGCTCAGCAACACGGGTACCATGTAGAGGTCCTGGGGCTGAGGGATAGGCACAGCTACTGCCTGCTCTAGGGAATGAGGAAATGGCAGGCTCTCCTTGGCACCTTGGAAACCAAGATGGGTTCACGCAACCAGTGCCACCTGAGGAGAACAAAAGGTCACAGCATTATAAAGAAAACCTAACTTGGCATTCATGCCCACCACTGCTCACAGTTGTGTTCCTGGCTTTTCAGGGTGAACAACTAGGTGAAGATGTCCAGTTCATTTCACAGTGACTCTAAGCTGTTTTAAACCACCGTGAAAGGAAAGGATTTTTTGCATTAATATTGGAGTACAGGAAACAGTTTAAGGAAGATGCAACCTGCAAGTTCCTGTGTTTCTTCCTGCTTAGTAAGATGTTTATAAAACAATGAAGCTCTGCTTCACCTATTTTAAAACATGTTCCTGCCAAAGGGAACAGATCGTTTCTCCTGCTGGGGAACTCATCTGTGAAACCTGGTGTCCTCCCACTTTATCTTCCCATCCCAGTACTTTGCCATGTCTGCTCTCTGCAGCTCTGTGTCCTCCCTCTTTGTGTTCCCATCCCAGTGCTTTGCCATGTCTGCTCTCTGCAGCTCAGACAGTGGCATTTGTAGAGCCTACATATTCCTGGTAAAACAGGTAGTGAAGCTGAATGCTCGTTTGTGGTGAGATCTCTTCTCCAGCAGACAGGACCTCCAAACTGTTCACACTAACTGTAGGGTAAATTGAAGACAAAATTACTCTTGAAGAGCATGTGGTGTTTTCAGAGCAGTGCTGGGACCTTTCCTTGGTCCCGTATGTCCAACCTGTCATGAAATGCTAGTTGAAACCGCACTGGAAATTCAGTAGTATTAAATGGTATCTATGGTATAAATACACATCACTGCCCATCACCTATGCACCTAGTAAGGGTAGGCACCCTGAGCAGTGCTTGAGTGGAGAGATTTGAAATGGTTTTGAGACATTTCATGCCAAGAGCAACATACAGGAATGAACAAGCAAGTGCCTGCTTTGGGCTGCAGCCTCTCCAGTGCATGAAGTTTGCAATCCTGTAGAGGTAAAGGGTTGGACTCCCAGCCAGCCCAGGGTCAGGTTTTTTCAGTCGATACTGAAAGATCAGTCCTGGGAGACATATAGAAGGAGCTCTTGGGAGATGGGCTGCCGAAGGCAGCCGCAGAACAGCGCATGCAGGAATACAATGGCAATACTGTTTCCCATGGACCAGAATAATGAATCATGGCTTCCCCTTGCTACTCTTGTTAACATAACCTTTACAATAATTTATAATTAGATTGGTTGTCCTTTGTATAGGTGAACATGCCTTTTTTTTTTTTTTGAGGGTTGCTAAGGTAACTGATGATTTCCTTATTTCATCCTGTGTAAGGGGAAATTTTGCTTCCTAGTGAGCCTGAACTTGAGATTTGGTGAAAACAGATACTTGTTTATCAGGAGTTCCAGTACTTCTACAGCTACCAAGCAGAGGACTCTCAACCTGTTTTGTGGGGAACTGATTGTATTATTTCATTTTAATGGTAAAAGAAGAGCTAGCATAACTCACGTGAAGCCTGTCACCTCAGAGATTAGGGAGTGGAATTTGTGATTCAATTTTTTTAAAGGATTTTTACTGAGCCTGTTTGCTTTGCTACTTTCTCTCCTCTAGCTAGAAGTGCAGTTACTGCTGTGCAAACAAAAAACTCAAAAAAGCAAGAGAAGACTGTGTGGGTTGACAGTAGCATGCCTCTGCTGCTGACCAATTCTCTATTTGAAGAATAGAAAGTTTTGTAAATCAAACAGCTGAATGAATTATTTCTACATTTTCCCTTTCCCACTTCCACAAACACAGAGGCCCAAGAACAGAGGGAAGCTACAGCAGAAGCTAAGCTGCATGTCTCTTAGCTGTGGGAAACCTAATACACACCTTCAAAAAAACCAACAAAATTCCCCAGCATCCTTACCTTATACCACTCTGTAGAACAGGACAAAAGCAAAGAATTTCTCTGGCTACTAGGGAAAAAAAATAAATCAGGACACTAGATTCAGTGGCCAGCTGACGTCAGAATTCCTCTGAGGCCCTGTGTGCTGTTCAGCAGCAGCCCTCTCCACCCACAGCGTGCACACTGTGAGCAGCTTGCTCCAAGAAAGCCTTCCTGTGGTGTGAGCAAATGGACCAAGAAGGGCGGCAACACTTTGGGAAGAGGCCAGTGAAGGCTAATACCACAAAGTGCCAGATGGCCTTACGCAAGGAATTTCCCTTCTCTCGCTGAAACTCTCTTGAGCATCCTGCTTGAGCGAATTTATCTCCACTTGCTCTGGCTTGCTTTCAGCAGTGGCAACGGAAAAAGTCAGCCCCAAACATCTCCCTGCTCTTATTCTGCGTCTGCGAAAGCCACCACCACTGCTGGTGTTGTCCCAAAAGTGGGATCGTTTGCCCGTTGCGCAGCATGCCAATATAGGCACTGGCAGCCGAGCAAAGAGCTCCACTAGCCGGTGTGTGGTGTGCAGACATATAAAAGAAACTTCTCCAGGAAATATCGGCTGGAGGTTTAAAAGTAGTCTGCAATTCAATGAGTTAAAGGACAAAGGTTAGTACATTTTATTGTTTAATCTGCCAGAAAGTCCAATGCAATTCAAGGTTATTGTAATAAATAGAAATGTTTACCTAACCTTTCTCCACCTGATTCATCATGAATTGTATGATATGTCCACAGTGACACAAAAATGCATAGCTATAACCAAGAAACAAGCAGATAAGAGCTTTACAGTGTATATCTCTGGGGTTATATAAATGAGCTCATTAAAGTTAGGCATGTCCTGGGATACAGGTCAGTGTGTTGCTCAGATGAGGTTTCACACAGCAAACAAACCCCACAGAAATTCTTCAAAACGTCATCCTCAGAGCTTTCACAGTTGCAATTTTTATCTGTGTCCTGACTGCTCTCTCAGTAAGAGTTTTCAATAACCCTCTTACATAAGTGACACCAATACTGGGAAAAAAATGGTTGATACCGTTCTTCCTATTTGACCACAGCAGGAGATGTTGAGTCACTACAGAGTAAAAGCCCCACTTCTTCATCAGGAGATCTGTGTCAGAAAGTTTCTCAAACTACTTATGCAGTGTCAAAGACTATATGGTGTCTGTTCTCAGGTCTAATTTTATTGATACATTGATCTGGTTGATGGTTTTTGAGAAGAAAAATCCTTTATCAAAAAGATACCATCATTCTAATCAAAGCTTTTCATAAGGAAATGTTATTAATAAGAAAATTTCTCAAGCCAAAATTATTTAATTTTCTTTTTGGTTGACAATTTTAAAAAGTCTAATATTTATTTCTAAAATAATTTTCATTTAAGAGATCAGATCATTTAGAATTCAGTCTATGTTCAATCATTTAGATGTTAAAGATTATTGAGAGTCTGTGGTCAAAATCAAAGAAAAACTCATCATGACATTTGGAATTTCTGAATTTCTACTACTTTTTTTTTTTTTTCTTAATTTTTGACCTTTTGTCCTGACTAGGTTTGGGACTTTGTATCCTATGCTGAAAACTTGATTTGCAGGCAGGAACTATATCCCTCTTGAGATTTCAAGTTTAGAAAGGAGGTATTTACTTGGTCAGTACAAAAAGACACATGCACAGAACAACAGTAAGCAACCGGAAGAGTGACTCAAAACATCTTGCAAATCCTGAGTTTCTTCCAAGGCCTCAGTCCTTTTCTTCTGGAGAGTGACTCCTTTTTTTGCATAAATTAATGGCTGGTCAGGAGAACGAAGGCAATTCATTCTTGGGAAGACTGACTCTTGTTAAATGTACAGGGAATTTTAAGCCTTCTGTGTCTGCCTGTTGAAACAAGCTGCACATCTGGTCTCATTGTGGGTTCTCAAAGTGTAGTGGTAGCACATTTTTGACTGGCAGAAATCTCAGCTATCACCTGCTGTAGGGGCACAGTGGGATTGTGGAGGGCAATGGTCACTCCAAAGCTAAGATGAGATGTTCCCACACTGGCCTAGGCCACTGCTTTGGTCTGCTGAAATGCACTGTCAGAGCAGCAGTCGTTTCCACACCAAAGCAGGGAGAGTCACAGGAGGCAGCAGTGTGGGTAACCATGGTTAAGACTACATCTGCCAGGGGGGATGTAGAAGTAAACAGCATTGCAAACCGAGCATCATTTCTCTATAAATTTATCGTTTTACTTAAAAACAAATACCCACACAAACAAACAAGCAAACAAAAACCCTAGAAAAGACTGCTAGAAATAAAAGACAAAGTTCTTTTTCAGGAAGTTGGAGTCCACCTGTAGTACTGGGGGAAATAAGTTGTTCAAGTGATTTGAAATTCTCAAAAGCTAAGTTGTCACATGAGGGAATAACCCAGGATTTGAAGTTGTATTGGCTAGAAACAGGCTCACTGAATTTCAGCGTGCCAGAGTGAGAAGGCAATTTGTAAAGGCATGAATAGCAATTGTAAAGGTGCAAAATAAAAGCAATACTGGATTCTTACATGGCAAAACACTCCCTCTTTTTAAAGAATACTGAGTCTTTATCACCTCAGATGTTTCAGCTTTGGGTAATGGTACAAAATGGATGACATTTAAGCAATGACATTGTGTGGGCCTGTACAACCACAGTCTTTAAAGTGGCTATTCCCTTTCTTTCTATAAAAACAGAGCAGAATAATGGAAACTAAGGACACAGGCTTTCACGCAATTCAGGTGAACAGTGAGAAAGGAACGGAAGAGGTAGGATACTTCAGAAATCATAACACTAACTGCCACACAACATGTGAGGGGAAAAAAAGAAAAAGATAAGTAGAATACTATGCAACTGTTTAATTTCTGCTCTCTTCTCTGATTTCAGTGCTGGTATGCTATAGAGCAGCAGTTTATCCCTTGTCAGAAAATACATAGAAAACTGTGTCTGAATTGGTGTCAAATGAAAACCTTATTAATCATTTGCATGCAAAGAATAATTAACATTATTATTATGCTGTTTACTTTAGGGTGTCCCAGGCACCTAAACACACTCTACTGGAATGAGGTACACATAACATGGAGACTGCAAAACATCTAAATCCAAGTTCATGCTGCATGGTCATTTATTTTGGCTGTGGTACTGTCACACAGAAAAAGGAGTTTCTACCTCTGAGCATTTCCAAATAGCATCTTAAAGGTATTAGGAATTCCACAAGTTGGTTTAGTAGTTATGGTGGTATAGGGCTAACAGTTGGACTTGATGATCTTGAAGGCCTTTTCCAACCTTGATGATTCTGTGATTCTATGATTCTATGTAGTTAATGTGAATAAATACTTTCTGTGTTAATTTTGTTGTTGACATGCTTTTGGTCAACTGGTTCTTACCCAATAAGGATATGTTAACAATAATCTCTTCAAGGCAGGGACTGTTTCTTGCCCAGAATGTGTAATAGTACCAGGAGAATATGCAATGATAACTAGAGCAAAGGCAAGTTAATGCTAACCAGGGCTACTACGTGGTTTTGTAACAATAATAATAAGATCACCATGCAGATAGTGATTATGCCTCCAACCACACACTGTCTGAATTCTTGCCAGCTCCATTTCACCTGTGTCTTTATAAGCAAGTGCCTCTTCAGATGCTCTCCTACTTGATTTTAAGGCCTTCCATGAACCAGACATATGCTGTTCCTCAGCTCTGCTCAACATTCAAACCACCATCCTCACTCCAAAGATGTCTGTTACTCTAGAACAGATAGTCTTTCTGGCAGGCTGACACTTCTGCAGAAGACTTACCCCATCCCCACCTCTGGCCCTTCCCTCTGACAGCTAGACATCATATTGCATTTGAGCAGGAAGGTAAGGATTTCTCAAATGACCTTTCATCCTCTACATTTGCAATGCCTACTGTGTGAGCATGACAATGCCTCTGGGCAGGTAACACTGGGATTTGTTTCCACAGAGCTGCCTTTGTACACATGCTTAGTCATAAAGGGTGATAAATCTTACAAAGCACCTGTTTGTTCAGACCTTAGTGAACTGAGAAGTGCAGGACAGTTGATAGTCTTCTTACTTCGGCTGCATTTCATCTGGCAGAGGGTAGAGGGGCTGAAGTGGAAGCATGTTTATTCAAAAGGAGGATCTGTGATATCACCTCCCCTAAGAAGAGAGGCTGGGGGAGCTGGGCTTGTTCAGCCTGGAGAAGAGAAGGGGGACCTCATTGCAGCCTCCCAGTACCTGAAGGGAGCAGAGAAACAGGAGGGGAATCAACTTTTTAAAAGGGTAGGCAATGGCAGGACAAGGGGGAATAGATTAAAGCTAAAGGAAGGAAGGTTTAAATTGGATATTAGGGGGAAGTTCTTTACAGAGAGAGTGGTGAGGTGCTGGAACAGGCTGCCCAGAGAGGTGGTGGATGCTTCATCCCTGGAGGTGTTCAAGGCCAGGTTGGATGGGGCCCTGGGCAACCTTGTGTCGATCCAGGCCTGGAGGTTGGTGGCCCTTCCTGTGGCAGGGGAGTTGGAGCTCTATGATCCTTGGGGTCCCTTCCAACCCATACCATTCTATGATTCTATGGTGCAAATAACCTTGTATATTCAAGTACTTGAGATGAACATTACGACTTGATGTTCCTGTTTTGTCTACAAGCACAAGGTTTTCAGCCTTTATGTCTGCACCTGGGACCTCTCTTCTGCAGAGATTCAGGATTTCGGAAGAAACCTCAGGAGAGAGGAACACGTTCACTTGGCTGCTTTGGTGGCTCAAGTCCAGGTGAGGCACAAGCTGACTGGCAGCAAACAGCACGTGGCACTCTCACCTCTGCTTTTTGAGATATCATCACAGAGTCAGCAGCAGCATTTATGCAGTGTGCCAGGATCACACCAAGCATGTGCTACTCAGGGCTGTCCAGACTTGGTCTTTACCAGAGACTGACTGCTTTGCAAAAACCACCTTTATACATTTTCCCCAACCTATTCTAGCTATTTATGCTTTTTAATTAGCGTAATAAAGACAAAAGTAATCAGCACATAATTAATAACCACAAGTAATTATCAAGTTTTATGGATTCATCAGTTTCAAGTGGATGGCCCTCTTTCAAAAGCACAGAAAGCTTGTTGCTCCCATGTGTGTTGGTGGGACTTACTACATTTTTGGCTACCGTTACTGAGAAATCTGATATCCATTACCACCAGATGCACTAATGAAACCTTACACTGTTAGGTCATACAGCCTAACCAAACTTCTGAGCAATCTGAAGCTGAGATATGTCAGGTCACACAAGAGTGATATTTTCATACAGAAAATTTTTAGGAAAAACATTTTTTTTGTCTTGTTAAGAGTGATTCGTCAGCTATCAGCATCACAACTTCTGACTTTTTAGTATCAACTGCAGTTTTTCCTCTGCTTGCACAGTTTATAATTTCTCCTTGGCTAACCTTAGCAGTGTCCCTCTAATCAGGCATTAAAGTTAATTAGGAAATGGAATTCGAAAGGGGTCCTTACATGTATGCATTCATAGAAGACAAAAATGACTCTGAAGGACTGACCACAAGGCTGTGGGTGGCTGCATCCGTTTGTATCATTATTGAGAGATAAATATCCGGAGGCTTCAGTGGAAAAAAACAGTCAGGAGGATAGAGGAAGCTTAATGTGTTTAAAAGATCTGCCAAGTCCTCAAAAACTGTAAAGGAATGGTCCTACAAACAGGTAATAAAAGGGGGAAATGAAAATCATTTGGGGATTTTTAGAGGCAATCTGTGACTTCGCTTATTAAATGTTTATTTTTTGGTAGTTATTGTTCTTTGAGTAGTATTTTTCTTTGATGTATCAAGAGGTTTTAGATACCTCTGGCTTCAGAAATTTCATCTTGCCAGTCTGGAATCTTTGATTCTGCCTCTGGGTGCAGGATCATTTAGGAAGGACAGGAGGTTTAAGGTATGAGCTTTACACCAGGGTCCTGGTGTCTGAATCTCAAGGAAACCCTTTCCCCATGTGCATAACTAAAGCTTACAATTGTATGAACAGAAATAAACATCCAAAGGACCTGTGTTCAGCAGTTCAGTTAAAAATGCTTTCTCATACTCAGAAATAAAGAAAGATTTCTAGTTGGCCATTGAACACCAGCAAGAAGAATCCATGGGTCACAGTCCTCAGTCTTAACACTGTCTTTTAACATGTGAGAATGAAAAAGACTGTACAAATCTGGAACTTAAACATTTAATGTCTGAATGATCTAAACAAAAACCTCATTAATATGGTAGTTTGTATCACATGAGTCTTTTTCCAAAATTAATAGGGCATAATGACACTTAAGAAAAATGCACACAGGTTTGAGTTGGGGAGCTGCTAAGTTAAATTATTTATAGTTGCTAGCTGGATTAAAATAGGTGTGTAACCTGTGCATCTGGAACTGCAGAACCAATGTCAACAGACAGCTAACCCCAGCCCTAAATCTGTTTGGTGTGTAAATGAATGATGCCCACCCCCCCAGAAAACTGACACTCCTGAGGGCTGATGAAAGCCATGAGCTGAGCCCTTGCAGCCCAGAGTAAACAAATGCAAAATGAAGTAAAAAATTTAATTTAAAAAAAAAAAGATGAAAAATTGTAATGGTATGTCCAAGGTTGTTGATCACGACTCATATATATAAAGCTTTTACTTTCTAAGATCTCATCTTAATGAGGAACTTATATGGGACAAAGCTGCAAAATATACCTGTGGATAAATAAGCAAGGCAGTTTAGCATCGCAGAGAGGGTAGGCCATTTGGTGACAAATGGCAGAATAAAGAGAGAAAAGCAGATAAATAACTGTTTTGGGAAGTCTCAGAACAGGAATCTGGGAAAATATTATAGTGGGATTAGAGCTGACAGAACAGACCCAGAGAAAATTGTAAGACTAGAATATAACTGTGACTTAGCATTCTGAACAGCCTTGGAGTTTGAGAGAAAATAGTACAGGAAGGATTGCCAGTATTAAGACTTAAGGCCACAACAAGGGAGAGGATGAAGGGCAATGGACTGTGTGAAAACAGAATGAAGAAAGGAATGGTTTGTATATTAAGAGTGGAATAAGCAAAAGATATCATCTATGACATGTGAGGGAGTAAAGGTACTACCAATGGTCAAGGAGAATGTCAGGAATAACATGAAAACAGACACAATCTGTCTGGAACAGAGGCTAGGACAGTGATGCTTATGGATAGAATCAACAGGATGACAGAACTGATTTTATTGCCCAAGGAGAAGGCCGAAACACAGAGAGAAAAGAGCAAGTGCCAAAAATTGTAGGAGTGAAAGATAAGTCTGTTGTGCAAGTTAGGAAGGAGCAACCAGATGTATGTACATAAAGAAAGGTCTGAGTCATTAAAACAAAAATAAAAGGAAAAAAAAAAAAAAGAAGAAAAGACAAAATCTCCAGCAGGTACTGACTGATAATCGAAGGAAAAAAATAATTTGGAAAGCTTTCCACTTTGAAGTACATAAACAGTATTTAATTTTTGTGAGTAACAGGAAGAAAAATCCCAGGACTCTCTTTAAATCAAAATAGCGTGTAAACTGAAAACATGGGAAGAGGAAGAAAGCATGTACAGTATTGTTTCCTAAAGCAGTGAAAACTAGACCCATGAGATACATTGAGTAAAGCAAGGCATTTGTTTGAATGAATTAAATTTGTATAGTGCATACTACACTTTCTATTCATATTGAAAGCTAGCTAACTAGTGTTTACTTGCCCTTCCTCCCTGCAGTACTTAGCGTCTGGTGACACAGTGTGTCATTCACAGAAATTCTGTATATCCCTGTCGTGTCTGTACCTGCTCTCAACTGTCTTTGTGTCTGGGTCTATCTTCAACTCTGAATTTCACCAGTGGGCAGCAGACAGCTGAATTTGGCTCAACACTTGTATTTTTTGCCCCAAACACAGATGTTCAAGGTGACACACCCTTTATGTACTGGTACCAATGAACATCTCTTCTGAGAATCCCCAGTGGTGGGAAGAGCACTGCAGGTATTTCAGCAGCTAGGAACACACAGGCGTTTGATGAATCAGCTTTCATGCGTGTGGTTAGTAGGGAAGGTGGTTACAGTCGTAATGACTGTAATTTTCTCCAGCCTCTTAGACAGAAGTTTGATTTCTGGGGGTTGATTACAGACATGATAACCTTGCAAATTCAACAAAGCTCAATTTACTAAAGCTCAGGTGCAGTGGAAGGTGGGTGCCAAGAGGAGGGGAGTGTCTGTGGCTCTTGGCCACATGGCAGCATGCCCACTACTGAACCAGCAACAGGTTCCCCAGGGCATGGGAAACTACACCTGGAGGAATGGCTCACACCACATCTCCAGTCCCTCCCCGTGATGGGAAGAGGCTCTCTAGTTTCAAAGCAGTGATGACGATTCATGAGGGACTCAGTAAGAAGGTGGCACACCATTCAACACAGAAATTCAGGCTACTCAGAAGCCTACTAATTGTGGAAACCCTGGTGCAGTCTACAGTGAGGAGAAAGGATCAGGCTGTGTAAAAATTTTCTGTGCCAATATTGATTTTTAATAAAAAAAAAATATGTCCTTTCTCAGTGGGCTCATTCACCCTCAGCAACCTGGAAGTCTTGATTGTGTAAGGCAAAGGCACAGCTTAAGCTGAGCCACAGGCTGGCCATGCTATGTCCTAGACGTGCTCATGTTTAATGACATTCCTTCAAGGCACTCACCTTGTCTGATCACAGGAGTGAGTGAGATGGTGCAAAATATTGTGCAGTCCAGAATTTAATCTCATCCAGATCAGCAGAGCCCTTGATGCTGCTGTATTTGTTTTATGCCAATCCAAGCAAATACTATGCCTTGAGGTTTCTTCACACCCGTGTTTCCTACAGGACACACAGTGCTTCAGTACACCTGCTAAAAGGCAGTTACCAGTACTTAATAAAACAGACTTAGGCCACGAGGAGTTGTTTCAGCACAAAGGTAGGTGTCTGGGTTTTTTCTGTCAATCTCAGGGATAATGCTTTTTAATATATATTTCTGAGTCATCAAAACATCCAGCATATTCTGAGGTCTACTGCTCTGACAGATATGTATTTGTAAAATCAGAAAAAGCACATAAGAAGCCAGGCCCGTCTCTAAGTATTCATTATGTGAATTAACTGGGGTTTTTTCTGCATTATCTTCAGTTTCCTTTGCACCTGAGTTATTGAGGTCATTCTTACTATGAGAGAGAAGATGTAGACCTCCTAATTAAATTGTAATGCTTGTGAAACCACCTGTCTTCTGATTTGCATGTGCTATTTCCTGAGATCGTGGAAAAGATGTCTTGAAATTGCCCATGGCCCCATCTATTCATGGAAAATGTAGCTGCAAGGCAACACTTATTTTGAAAACAATGATTACTTATCAGGAAGCTCTTCAGATATATGTATAGAGTCAGATGCTCTGCCCAACCTTAAAGTGACTGAAACCCAGTGTTTTCTAGATGTTTAGTTAATTATAATACCTTTTTTAATATTTTTTTTGCATTATTTTTCTGTTTACACCACCAGAAGCAGAGGATTTGGAAAGAAAACACCTTCAAGTGTTTTCTGAGTCTAGAAGTAGCTTTTTGTTGCAGAATTTATCTGAATCAATAATTTTGTCTACCTAGAGGAAAATTTCCCATCTGGGGGATTTTAATTCATTGCCAACATCAAATATTGAAATGAATAAAAAAAAAACCCTTATAGGGAAAGCGAAGAGCCTCAAAAGGTGCTTATAAGATAATAAAGGACAGTGCTTTTGTTTCTTAGCAAAAATTATTACCATTTAGCAATTATTTGCATGAGAAGTATATGATCTGATGACAGTGAGTCTTACTCAGTCAAGATTTCTCTTCTTCCTTTGAACTGAAGAGACGTGTCTGAGGCCAAACAATTTCTAGTGACACACAGGGGTGAGTCTTCAAAGTAGGTGTCTAGTTTTATTGCTGTTATCTAGTGTAATAGAACATGGAGTTTCCAACTGCATATTTTTTTCAAATTTCTTCAAGCACAAGATAATACTAATGGGACTCATTATCACAGATCTCTGTGGATACAGGAACCTTGATAGAGGGAGGAACCACAGTCTGCAGGCAGTGGAACACACTAGAAAACATACTGACTTTTGTGGGGGAAAAAAACCCAGGAAAAATAAGCAGCAGGTTTGGCTACTTAGGTGTGTTGTGGACTTAATGTTAAAATTTGCAGGTGTTTATGGGATGGTGAGACCAGCGTTCAGGGAGAAGACTTGCCATTGAGCAGAACTGAAAAAAGTAGGAGTTTCATGGTTAATATTAAATCAACATTGGTTCTGTCTTCATGAGCTTGCTGGGACTGGCCAACTGTGAAAAGCATAATTTTTGCTACTCCTTGCCACCCACACACTTCCTCATCCGCACGGAACTTGGTAACATGGTCTGTAAAAGATTGCTGTCTCCTCTGGACCTTCCTGATAACAGCAGTTCTCACCCAGAACTGAGTTCTGCGAGCTCCATGAAGTCGTGCTTTTCTCCTGAAGCTGTCTTATCGAACCCGTATACCTCACTGCTCCTTGGCAAAAATTTTCTTTGCTGTGAAGACCTGGGTGAGGAGAAAGAAAAAGGGCCTCCTGAACCATGAGGGAGCAGTGGACTGAGTATGTGGTAGCATATTAAATTGGCCATCCAAAAATTGTTGTGTGGAGTAGGGTCCTTCCAAAATAATCTGTACCTTTTTTTAGATACGGACCCTGAACACCTCCCACCATGCTGGCTTTATCTAGCATATCACACCTATACTTTCTGCCTGTGGGGCCACATACAAGCTGTAAGAAAGTTTTTACCAGGTCCTAACTCTTGCTCCACACATTTTACTCTACTTGCATGCATGAACCCATGGTGAGACCCAGATCTTTGCTGGGTCTGACCATGAGTCTGTCAGTCTGGAAAACTCGGTCAAGTATGGGTACGGAGCAAGAGGAGGAGGAAGGCGCTCAGGTGTCTTGTTTTGCTGAGGAGGGATATCTGTGAGAAGACTTAGAGATGACTCTGGCGTCTCTGGGCGTGCTTTGGAGTCAAAAAGGGAGCTCTGATCTAAGACAGGTGAAAAACAAACAAAAAACCCTATCAGCTATTCTGGAGTTAACAGAAAGTACACACAATGTTGGGACCAGTTCAGACTTCCCCGTCTAGACTGTGCCCCTTTGCTTTCTTGCTCGCCCACGCAAAATGCTGGCTGCAGCCATGAAAGACTGGGGCAAGGCTGCTGGTCCTGTGGGAGTGAAAAAAAATAGCTGAACAGTTTTACTTTGGTTTCTCTGAGCTAGTTATGGACTCTTCAGGCAGCACCCAGGCAAAGAATATGATGAGGGTCTGAGGGTCTGATGGAGCCTTCATAATACAGTCAACCCTTGGTGCTGAGGGAGCAGCACTGTGCTGCAGCAAGGTGCTGGAAAGGCCTTGAAGAGAGATTTAGGGGGAGCCATACGATAGGCTGCACGAGGCTGTGCACTGTACGTTCAAGAGGACTTTTCTTCTGTGAAATGCTGTTTGCAGTTGCTATTACTGGCTGTGTTCTGTTTTCAACTGGAAGCGGGCAGCTAGCTGAGCGAGTTCCTCTACCCACGTGAGATGGTTGTTCTGCAAGCAGGCATGATAAAGCGTGTGAATCATGGCATCCCAAATGCCTGGCATCCGTGTGAGTCATTGTTTTGCTACCATGTTTTACAGTTCCTTCCTGTTTTGCAGAATCTGGGGTTCTGTTATCCTTGTGACCTGCCCACAGAACTGACCGAGGTGCAAATGTAAGGGTTGGCTGGGTACAGCGCTTTTTGTTTCCTAGGAAGTCGCACAATTGCAGTCTGTTTCAAAGGAGAATGAAATAAAAGAAACCTTTGAAATACCCTACAAGAATGAACACTTAGAAAGCACTTCTGGTCAACTGTGTTTTAAATAATTTTGGCCATATATTCTTCTTACATTAGCTGTTTTAAGTTTTCTAAACATCTCCTAAGACACACTGATAGTTGCTTGAACTGAAAATCCATCCTTTCCTTTATTAAAATGTCAATAGCAAGTTTTGACACTACCAAAACACAAGACTTAAAAATCCTTATGGTCCCTGTTTTCAAATGTGATTTTGCCAAAGGATTAATCAAAAGATTTTGGGGCTAACTCTATACACAGGTTCATAATCACAGAGATACACAAACACAAAAACTTGTCAGAAATGAAAGATGAAAATTCAGAAACAATGCAAATTTAGGATTATAAAGTTTTATAATTTTGGAGCAGGTATTGAAATGCTTTTCCCATTTTTTATCCAATTAATCTTAAGTCAAACACATCTGACATTTGTGTCAATTATTTAGAAAAAAGAAGAAAACTACTAGTATTTAATGTTTTCAGAAGGCAGATAGTAGAGAATTGCTGAACTATGAAGAGACTACATAATACATTTAGCAGTCTGATTTAAATATATAGATATATGTACAACTGTTTAGCTCAGGGTGAGAATGTAGGCAATATTGTCTAAATGGGAACCAGTGACAAGGTATTTGTGCATGGTGTGTAAATTCCCTTGTAACACCATTGTAGAAATAGTTTAAAAAATCTAATGGGAAGTATTAAGTGGAAATGAAGGTTTGGCTTTTGCCTCTTCCCCCCTCCCCCGCCCCCCACCTTATTTTTGTTTTCCTCTTTGTTTCCCTTTTTGTTTTCCTTTGTTTTGGGGGGTGGGTGGTATTTTTCCTACGTGTGCCACTGATGCAACCATTTCTGCCATACTATTAAAGAGGTGGATACAGAGAATTCGTGGAGGAGCCACAGGGATGAGTAATAGCTTGAAAAACATGTCCCATACTAGGACACCCAAATAGTTGGTTTACCAAAGAGGAAATAAGGAACAGTTTGATCACAGTCTGTCAGCACTCACATGGTGAGCAAGCCTTTGACTTTTATCTCTTGAACTTGGCAGATGAAAGTATCATAGAAAAAGTGAATGATGAACCAAAACAAATAAGATTACATATGAAGTGCAGATTTTTATCATCAATGCCAAATAATCTTTGGAATAATGTAGTACAAAAATGTGGCAGGTTCTTCAGCTGAAAGATTTAATTTGGAATTCTGGTGCTTAAAAGAAAAACTTTGGTGATCTATACCTTATTTAAGAGGCTAGCTCAGATGACAGAAGTAATTCCCTTTGGCCACACACTCTAGAAATGCTTGGTCTTTATTTACTGTAAACTTAATTTAATAAGCTTCTCAGCATGAAGGTGTGATGGTTAGTGTTTGTGTTGCTAGGGTGTTTTCAGTGATATGTTGTGTTCCATTAAGAACTGAAGAGGTTATCTTCAACCCTCTGGACTGAAAAGGACTGTAAGTTGCTGTTGCCTAGGTGGGGAGCAGACATGCAAGCATGAAAGGATGGGAAAAGGCTGTTTCCTAAGAGTACTGGATAGAATCTACTGCTACTCAAAAAGTCAATGAGTTGGCTGCAACCAGTTAATGGACATGAGGATATGCCTCCAGAGACACAGTGGTTAAAGGAAGAAGTGCATATAAACCTTGCTATTTCTCGACTGTGTCTGACCTAGCTGCTTAGAGTTTTCTCAATTAATAAATGGTGCTCTAGTTATAGTTCCATCAAAACTAAGCAGCTTCTCTCACTTTTATTCATTTTTTGTCTTTTTAAGGATAAAGTTTTGTATGAGACACGTGGCCTACCAGACTGTCCAAAAAAGTAATTTGAAGGTATATCAGTGAAGTAATTTGAAGGTATATCAGTGAAGCACAAGCAATTTCTACCAGAGTCTCTCAAGTTAGACACCTGATTGTATGTCCCAGCATGAGTTCTTTGCCTTTCTTGCCATAATATAAGTTTTAAGCTTGCTTAAGAAACCACCTTGCCCCAGATGTCCTCTCCAGGGCTACACTCTCTTCTCATTTCGAACCCTATGGTTCAACCATTTAATTGACATTGTTTGTCTAGAATTTTTGCAACTGTCATTACTAAGAACTGAACCCAATGTTTTTCCAGGTCTTTACTGTTTAAAAGATATGCTGAATTCTAACCTTGCTCTCTATCACATCTAATCTTGCAGCTCATATCACACTGATGGTGCAATGAACACATTCAGTCACATTCAGACTCTGCTCAGGTGAGTCCAAACCTGCAGCTCTGGGATCCCCAGTACAAGAAAGACATGGAGATGTTGGTTCCAGTTGAGGGCACAAAGATGATCTGAGTGCTGGAGCACCTCTCCTGTGAAGAAAGGCTGAGAGTTGGGCTTGTTCAGCCTGGAGAAGAGAAGACTCTCGGAGACCTTACAGTGGCCTTCCAGTATCTGAAGGGGCCTACAAGAAAGCTGGAGAGGAGCTGCTTACAAGGGCATGTAGTGATAGGACAAGGAGTAATGGCCTTAAGCTGAAGGAGGGGAGATTTAGATTGGATATAAAGAAGAAACTCTTCTCTGTGAGGGTGGTGAGGCCCTGGCACAGGCTGCCCAGAGAAGCTGTGGCTGCCCCCTCCCTGGCAGTGTTCAAGGTCAGGTTGGATGGGGCTCTGGGTAATCTGGGCTTGGGGAGGGTGTCCCTGCACATGGCAGGGGGTTGGAACAAGATGGGCTTTGAGGTCCCTTCCAACTCAAACCAGTCTGTGATTTTGTTTCTATGCCTGGATTTACATGGATAAAGAATGAATAACCCATATTAACTTCATATGGAGTGGAAAGATTTAAAAGCAACAATGGCAACAGGAAAACACCATTAAATCTTTCATGTATGATGATCTATATTCCCTGAATTTACACCAACATCTTAGCAGAAGAGTAATAAAAACCTGTATAATTTGCAGTCCTGTCAGCTGCAAATGTAACTAATAGGAGGAGGGGAGTGAGTACATCAATTTTCTGTGGGAATAACAAAAGCATTAACTTCTGGATGTACCTATCAGCTCAGATAAATTGCTGTCATCTGCCTTCCACACATCAATAATAATGGGGTTGTGAACTGGGTGGATAAAGAAGATTTTTATCATTCTCCTAAAGAAGGAGACCTCCTGTCTCTTGTCCTCACTGTACCCTTGCATTGTACTCTATCCATTTTTCCTGCCAGGCAGAGAGACATTCCCAAAAAGTATCACACTGCCCAACAAATAACTAGTTCCACCTTGCCTGGGATCCCTACTGCTCTGTCCTTTTAGGAAGTTCTGCCTATGTAAAGGGTGTAATCTGGGTGCCATAGCACTGACCCTTGTCCTCAGTAAGGGAGCTGCAGCTAGTGAGGGGCTGATGCCTGGGATCTGGGGACTGCTCCTCAGCTACAAGCCACTGAAAGTGGTGGACCTGCAGTGAATGCAGTTCATGGAACAAAACTTGAGGTCCTCTGTGCTCCCACTGGTGTCTTGCTCTGGGGCTAGCTCAGCAGTGTGGAGCTTGGCGTGGATTTGATTCATGCCTTTCCCTCAAGGCAAGCATTCACTCTTGTACAGCACACCAGCTAGATCTAGTTTAAGAATTTGAGAATGGAGGACTTTTGCTGGTCCCCAGTGTTTGAATCCAAGCTTAGTGTTTTGCAAACCATTCACACTTATCTGCTCTATTTTGCTTGAACTTCCGCTGACTCATTTCCATCAAAGGCTAAGCCATGGCCTGTGAAATTACCTAAGTTCAGAGAAACAGATATTTCAGTGTTACTCAACCTTTGCTTTGCAAAAGATGTGGCTGGACAGCCTTCACTATTTCCCCTACAGTGCTATTTAGGTGTTCAACAGCAGGTGAGTGTAATGTCTACAGAGAAGCACTGTGGAAAGGCCTAATGTCTTTACAGATAGCAACAGGATCAGACTGTACTTTCATTCCTGTGTGTATTTGTACTCATCAGACATTTTTTCTTTAAGGTTTCCCCATAAGGATTCCTATATTGTGCAGAGCATTGAGCTCAGTACTTCTACCTTAGACAGGAGGTGCTGCTACAGCTGCCAGATTTATCTTTACAGTTCCAAGAATAGAGAATTTCACTTTGCTTTTTAATATACTTTTGACAAGAGCTTGTACAGTTAGGAGATTATTGTGATGAAGGTTACATAAAGATATAGTAAATTACAGGCCCTGTCCAAAGAACACTGAAAATTTCAGCCCAGTCACCTCTTGCTGCTGATCATCAGTCAAGAGAGGTGTTACAGCCTTGCATCAAAAAGCCACTACTGCACCTTTGTGTGCAAACAGCAGTTTCACAACTATTTTGCTTTCAGCTGTGATTGTCAAAAAGGAAGTGTGTGGCAAACAGGATGCAATCAGACAGTTCATAAGATGGGCAAGACTGTCTCACCGGAAGGGTTACAGTGAGGTGAATTTCTCATTGTTGCTAAAACTTTGTCCAAATATATTTATGTATGCTTAGTTTTGGGCTTTGGCAGGAAGCTTTAATGCAGAAACAGCATGCCCTTCCGTCCTCCGTGTGTTTGAAAGCTCTTTCGGTGTGAGTCATTGGAATCCTGTGGTTTGTGTATCCTGAGAGGAGAAGGACTCTCTGTGATTATCAGACACCATGAAAAAGTAGCAGTTTAAACACAAAATGATAAGGAAGTTCATTATTTCATAGGAAATGTCTGTTGATGGCTTTTTTCCTTCTCCTGTAGGTTTACTGTTTTTTGTGGAAGTCCTGTGAGTGTACAGAGTCCCCTGTGATTTTGCTTCACAGGCATGGACCGATTTTCAGAAATGCCACTGATCGCTAGAAGGGGCCTCTCCTTATGAACCCAAGAAAGTAAGATTTACAAAATAAGGCTCCCTGAAAGAAGGGAGTCATCCTGGATGGTTGTCCCTGCACTGAACTGATGTGCAGACCTGTGCCACTGTGTGATACTGTCCACTAGCTGCCAAGGTGCAGCTTACCTTACGAGACATGATGGGAGATGTCCATGGTTAAAGACTTTCTGTAAGTGCCCTAGTGACACGTAACTGGACTAAACCTGATATTTTTTTCCCCCTGAATGATGTGGATTTCTTGAGGTGTTTTCTCAAGATGATTCTCAGAAATTGTCACTGGTTGCTTCATCTTCATACCCTGCTGAAATCAGGGGGCATTAAGGGTCCTGCCATTCTGTCAGATTTTTTTGGACAGAACACATTAGCAAAATGGGCAAACAGGCTGCAGAATTGAAACTGGTTTTTTTTTTTTTAAAATCTCCTGTTATGTTCAAAGTGAAGCTGTCACTATGTGGGATCTGCAACATTTTACAAAACTGTTTCATAAAAGAGCATTAGGAGAAAGCCCATATTTATGTGTTTGGGGTGTATTTGCCTGAGTAGACACTTGTTGAGTGAGCAGAGGTGCCCTTTGGGAAAGCTGTCTTCCTCCTGGCAGTGGAAAAAAATCCAAAACAAAACAAAAAAAAACAAAACAAAAAAAAGAGGAAATAAGAGCTATAAAATAGCTCCACGGAACTAATTATTGCTGGTTCAGCAAAATTGTAAAGCTGAACACCATCTTGGAGACTTGTGGTATGTGAGTTTATTTCTTGACATTAAGCAGTCTTTTAATCTTCTCAATGATCTTTCTTTCCACAGAAACAGACTTAAAAATTTAGACAAAAATCCAAATTCTAGGAAGTGCTTGGAATACTAACACAGACACATTGTGTAATATTTGAAGGATGAGTTACAGAATCTGTAGGCTGAACTTAAATTGATGTTCTTGTGATACTTTCCTGTGTTTGAAAGGGTTCTGTACAGATAACAGCCAAATTGCTGTTTCACTGGAGAATGCGTGCATGCACCCTCCTCTCCCCTATTCAAGCATGCTCTAACACTAATGATAACTTTGTGAAGGTGTTGACCACTGGAGCACTGTTGCAGGGGTGTGGACCACTCCACCTCTGTGTTTGGGTCTTATAAGGAATGCCTCTACAGGAATTTGGAGCAACTTAACCAAGTCCATGGAATTTAAACTTGGAGCAAAGCTACACTGTGCTACATTATTTAAGAATGATTCTCTTAGCATGAGGCTCTTACAGTGTAACACCAACAGCCAAGCCAGTGTAGCAAAGTGTGTTGTAGTTTGAAATAATAACTGATTTTATGTACTGTGCTTTTAAAGAAACTATTCTCCATGGGACCATTATCTTGACAGCCACTTTCTCAAGAACAGTGAGAATGCATATGACTTCTAGAAATTATGATTAGACATTCTAGTGATCTAAGAAAGAAGAGAGGGTTATATAAGACCGCCAAGTCTTTTTTATGGCTGTAGGACGTATATGAGGTCAGTCTCAAGTAAAGTAAAATATAATTTATCTGAATATCTGGGTGACATCCAGAGTCTTTGGTTAAACAGAATTACAATGAAGAAGACAGTTGCAGCCAATAAAATACTAGTAATAACAAAGTTAAGTACAGTTGGCAGAATTCTTCCCAGCTGAGGTAAAAATGGCAGACTACCCTTTGGTTTTTTATTTGGGCAGTGTTTTTCTTTAATTCTGAACCCTTCAATTTAGGGAAGAGAAACGTAAAAGACAGTTAATTTGGAAAAAGGCAAAAATCTGTATGAAGCATTACCCAGGAGGATGAAGTTGAACTCTGTTTAACCCAGGATCTTGTGTAATCGGGATTCCATTACAGAGGACCATACCAATTTCTACAGGATATTGATTCATTCTTAGATTTGATAGGGACTCTCCATAAACCTCCCAAGGCATACACAGAAAACCGGTCACATGTTGTGTTAGATTCTTCTTCAGCAGTCTTAGGAACTGTAACTAAGCACAACTTCCCACACAGAGCCTGATGCACTCAAAATGTACAGCAACATTTGCAGTGGCTTCATGTTCATTGCTCTTCCAAAAATATAAGGCTCAGTTTTGCCATCACAAAATATCTGGGAATACTCTGCCATTGCTAGTCAACTGCATCACATGCCTTTGTTAGGAATGGTTTGCAATCTATTGCACATTTTGGCAAAATTTGAAGTTACAAACAAAACGGCAACTCTAGAAAATGAAGCCCTTTGATACGGGTGTAAAGGATTGTGATTGATCTGGTGATATTTTATTGTCATGTAGTTAATGCCACATCACAAAAAACAGAGTTTCTTCCTATTTTGCACAAAGCATTTTCCTGCATTCTCTTTCCAGTATTGAGTGAAGTCAGGAAAAAAGCATAACTGATGTTTTCTTCACTTCATGGAACTTGCTCAGAGTATCTGAGAAGAACTAGAAAACCTCTTTGCATGCTAATTTGAGTGAACAGACATGGTTGCTTCAGGTTCAGTAAATATTGGATCAAGTAATGATGTTTTATCAAAACTGGCCTCCTTGTTGACAGTCTGAAAGATTACTGAGAACTATGCTGCATCCAGTCTCTCCAAAAGCGCTGACACATGTTGGTGGGGTTCTTTTTTGGTCCTGCCTTTGCCTAACTGGTATTTTTTATGGCTTCTTATTTCACTCAGAAGTAATATCCATGGAGGATGTACTTGTGTTCTGTAGATTTTCTCCTAGTGGAAAAACCTTACAAGCCAAGATACAGCATTAAGTGTCTTACTGAAATTGAGAAAATGAGATTTAATTCCAAGCTCCTCCTTTACAAGCAAGATTGCATAAAGCACAAAAGGTGCCTCTAGTGAATGGCACAATTGTACAGGCCTCCTGAATATGTTGCAACCCACCATTTAGGGTTTTATTGTTAGAAGCTGAAGAGTAGAACCAATTGCCAGAATATGTAGAGCTTCTGGAGAAGTCTTTATAGTTGTTTACAAGGACAGTATGGTTTTTTTGGTAGTTATAATATGCTCATTTTCCTGTACACAGCTTTGTGATCCTGTAACAGATTAAGTCCCATTTCTTTTGGAGGATTTCCATTATAATGAGATTCCCCCTTCCAAAAATAGTGCTTGCCACAATACGCCTCACAGACTGGAAATGTTGCTTAAAAGCTCAATTGCATGTTTCTAAAAATTAACAGCATGTAGAAGTAAGAAAATACTATTGATTTTGAAAGGATCTCAACCAGAGAGGGAATTCTTCAGGGCATGTACATTTACATGTATCTGCAGTGGGTTTGGTTTTGGTTTTTGGGGATGTTTTTCACCTGACTCTTCATTATCTCTGCTGGTAGCTCAGACCTGGTAGCTCAGGTGGGGCCTGACCTCTTTGTCCAATGGACCAGCAACAGGACAAGGGGAAATGACCTCAAGTGTTTCCAGGGGAGGTTTAGATTGGATGTTAGGAAAAATGTCTTTTCAGAGAGGGTTGTAAGGTATTGGAGTGGGCCAGCCAGGGAGGTGGTGGAAGGATTTCAAAGATGGGTAGATGCGGTGCTTAGGGACATGGTTTAGTGGTGGTTTTGGCAGGTTAGGTTGATGGTTGGACTTGATGATCTGAAAGGTCCCTTCCAACCAAGACAGTTGGATGATGATGATGAAATGTGGTTACTGCTATCTTAACACAGTTTTGTTTCATTAAGAACTCTATTTCGTGTAATCTATTAGATTTTTGTGTGTATTAGCAGTGACACTACACTTTGAACTCAATATGATATTAAATAAAAATAATTCATAGAGCTTTTATGATCGTCAATAGTGATAGGCATTAAGAAAGGAGCTATCTAGATTGTCCCTCCATATTTACTAAATTAGGCAGATATTGCAGCTAAATTTATACTTGAAGTCTACTTTTATTTCATAAATTCAAGGAATCAAATGGGAAAGCTCCTTTTCTTTCAGAGCAACTTGATCTGGCCTTCATAACTGCTAGTCCTGGATGTAGAAGATGCATTTAATTTCTGCATTTCTTACTGCTAACTGCTACCTGGACAGTGCCTGATGTTCCTGTCAATAATCCAGTCAAAACTTCAATGCAAGATTTTTTTCAGACTTTACTAATCTCTTTTCATATAGCCGTTCAGCTTCATCCATAGAGTAATCTTTAATCTGTCTTTGGCTGTGGTACTCTGAGAATTGCTCTTAAGCTCCCGTTGGCTCTCTGTTAAATATAGAAATCCTATCATAGACAGGGTCACAAATACCTATGACTTGGATTTCGATCATTTGTTGTCCTCATGACTTTCAACTCTTTCTGTTTACTAGAGAAACCAAATTCATGAGTCCATGGATTTCTTTTCCTGACTTGTCCCCCACTTCCTCCTAGGTGGCTGACCAGTTCCCACAGCAGAAGATAACCTCTCCTTTCCACTATATGAATTCTTTCTCCACACTCTTCTTCAGCCTTTTCAAGGCACCAGTCTTCCACAGTGAAAAACCATCTCCAACCTGTTCATTGGTGCATTGGACAGAGCAAGAGCCAAGTTTGCAGTTAAGTGCTGCACGAGACATGCAACATCCAGAAAGATGAGCAGAGAAAGCACCATGAACAGTCAATAAGGGCCTGGAAAGGAAGAAGGAAATTCAGCAAAATGCAAAACCAAGCCAACGTGGTTATTGTGAAGGAAAGCAGTCCATTAAATTCCCACTTTTACATAATGTGTCTGAGTGAAAATCCGTTTGCTTTGTGATTAAGAATGTTCTTCTCAGGTGTTTGAGAGAGGAATGTAAAATTCAGCGGAAGAAAGATGAATCAGACTCTGTTGCGGTTCGTTTGTAAATTCCCACTGCATAGCAGAAGATAACAATAACCTGAGGCCTGAATTCTTCCACATTGAGGAGGTCCAACAACAACATCAAGGCAAGCTTATTTCTGCACATATGTATGTACATGCCTTGAAATTATGGATCAATTTCCTTGTAAAGAGGGAGGAAAAAGTTATTTGAGAGAGCATATGGGCAACAGAGAAATGAATATACAGTCCAGTGACTATGAAACTGAGTTATTGTGGGATGTTTGATAATTGGCACTAGATTTCTGTGGAATAAAATCCTTGTGAATCATAAACATGGAAGGTATTCATGAGAAAGGCTTGAGGAATATAAAGATTATACCTATTAGATCAGTCATTTGGTTTAAAAATACAGGGTATATGTCCTTGAAATCTATGAACTTCTAATATTTACAACAACACAGCCCTCTTATTAATGCTGTGTTAAACGTGGACTGCTTACACGGGCATGTAGTGATAGGACGAGGAGTAATGGCCTTACGCTGAATGAGGGGAGAATTAGATTGGATATATGGAAGAAATTCTTCCCTGTGAGGGTGGTGAGTCCCTGGCACAGGCTGCCCAGAGAAGCTGTGGCTGCCCCCTCCCTGGCAGTGTTCAAGGTCAGGTTGGATGGGGCTCTGGGCAACCTGGGCTAGTGGAAGGTGTCCCTGCCCATGGCAGGAACGAGACGGGGTTTGAGGTCCCTTCCAACCCAAACCAGTTTGTGATTCTGTGATAATTGGATCAACTGATGACTAAGTAATTTTTGGTAGGTTTAAAAATTTATCACTAACTTAGATATTAGTGAAAACAACACTTAGAAGCTTGGAAAATATAGATGACTTTGATAAAGATAAGTTCAGACATAGGGACACTCAAGTGAGAGGAACATAAAATAAGTAATTCAACATTATAAGTAATTCAACTGTATAAGTAATACAACAAATAAGATTGACAGATACTGGGAAACTACCTGAAGTGTGTTAGACTAGTAGCCATTGATGGTCTTCTCTTAGGTCAACATAAAACCATATAACTTTATCTTTTTTATTGTGTCCTGAAGCACTGTTTTTCAGCATGACAAGAGAACCTGAGTTAAATGTTCAGTAAACAGTAGACCTTATATATTTTTTAATCTCTTTTTCCTTAAATTTTTCTATTGATTCTGCCTTTCTTTTTTCTCTTCATTTTCAATGACTGACTACCCCCAAGAAAAGAAGGAAGACTTTGCAATTATAAGTTGGTGTTATGTCCAAAAGAATTATTATGGAATCTAAAGCAAGAACCAGATGTCACTTAGATACTGTGTCCTCTAGCACCAAGTCTTCAAGTTTATTCTGTATACTTATCTGAAAGTTGTTAGGAACCAGGGATTGTATCTCTAAACTGCCCAAGACTAACCCAAATATGAAGGGAGTTGTTTATGATGCATTTTGCACCTCTCTCAGGTCCAGAAATGGGGCGTGTCTGCTTTTCTGGATCTTCTGGATCTTCAGAATGTGCTCTTAAAACTCACTTGAACATGTGCCATTGCCCAAAAAGACATACATGAGGACAGAGGGAAAGGGACACGATGAACATGGCCTTCAGAATGAATAAAAAGACATACCCTTGTTCCAAAAATTGCTCTCCACTTTATTCCAACTCTGTTTAAGGAGGGTAAGAATATGATACTTGCATTACAGCTGAGGCATAGAGGGTAGCTGGTCTGTTATGTACTCTTTTATTTTCCACTAGACCTGTTTTGAGGGATCATTTTCATTAAAATGGTGCAGGCCCTAGAAAAACAAGGTATTCCACTGTTCATGACTGAAATGTTGCGTCATCTGTCTTTGACCTGCCATTGGTGTTGGTGAAGTGAGGCAAAACACACTGAACTCTCTTTCACCCGTTACACTGGTTTTGCTATTGGCGGTATTTTCTGGCACAAGTCCTCAAATAGCCACTTAACAAATAGTCTTTTGTACGTTGGCACACTTTGCTTTCTCATCTGTTCTTGTTTTCATGCCAGCTTGTCTGCAACATACAGGCCTTTTTATTGCCCTTATCAGATACTGTCTGCCCAGCAGTGGTATGAGGCAACAACATCCCCACCCTTTATCTAGCAACATTTAACCTGGTCTTTAAGGGGAAAAGACAGTGTTTGCTTGAAATGCAGAGGCACATGATGTGAAGAAGGCCAGGTGACACCTCAGTAGGGCTTCAGTGGGAACCTGAAGTACATTCAGGACTTGTGGTGCTTGAAGGGGGAGAGATGCAGCAAAACCAGTTGCCTGTTCAGGACAAGGATCTCTACATTTAGGTGTGACCAAAAAAAATCAGTTGTAATTAGAAAGGTTATGCTGGGCTAGGTCTGGGTGATTGATTCACTTTCGTTACGCTGACTGAATGGGAGGAACTAATGACTGAACAAGGAATAGAAATTAACTAAAATCTGACTGAAACAAAGCTACTTTCTGCAAAGGAAACCCAGAGCTACCCCCGGATTTATTTGGGTTCCCCCTCAAACCAATCGTTTTGCATATTGCAAAAAGTAAAACCTCTTCCTTATTTCTAGATAATTTAATCACCTTTTTTTTTTTTCTTCTTAAGGTATGTCTCAAAAAAAAACATTTTTCAAAACTAAAAGTGTTCTGTTTTGAAAAAGGGAAAAGAAATGCAGGCCTTTTCCAAATTTAATGCATGCTGAGAAGCAAATTGTTAAGAAGTTTTAAAAATCATCCTATGCTTTTTTTGTTGTTGTTGATAAATTGCCCCATGATTTATTGCTACTTCTTTTTCCAGTGGAGCAACATTTTATTTGAATGTTATGTCCATCTGCTCCAGCCATTTGCTTGCTGCATACAAAGCTGAAAGCCACTTAAGTATCATTTGTGGTTCCTTGTTCCTTGGATGTGGCGCAGAACAAGAAAAGAGAAATCATCTCATCTAAAGAGCTGTGTGTTAGTTATTACTAATTTCCTGCAAAGGCTTAGCCTAAGCCTATCCACTGAAACACTTCTACTTGTGTATACTATTCCCAGGTCGATTGTTAGTGTTCCTGCTGCACAGAACTTTAGAAGATTCACAGGCAGGCTGTTGATTTTCAGGGAACCCCCTGTATTTCCCTTCCTATTATTCATGGGGATTTCCCAGTCTGCTGCATAAAAACAGGGATCAAAGTGTTTTACATGCTGTCAGATGCCTCCAGCTTTTTCACCACATGTAAAAGCTTAAGCAAGCCAGTGGCTGTAAATACTGAAACAATAGAAGTGGGAGGAATCCAAGCATATTTTACAAACTTTTATTGAAATATCATTCATAAGACAGCTTAAGGCCTTAGTTTTTACCATATAAGAGGAAGTACTGGAGAAGAAAAGAAAATAGTTTTATAACCATAATTTTTTTTTTTTAGCAAGTTAAGTAGGAGAGAGAATAAAGTTAAGGAGATGATCTTAAAGCAAAATGAATTAGAGATAGGCCTGAGTGTGCTGTTTGAGGTCTCTCTGTGTAATCAGCCTGTTTAAGAACAAAATATTCAGCATCTGAGATCTTTCAAGCCAGATTGAGAGCATTGGGCTAGAGCGTGGATTTGTTTTGTTAAAACACGGCAGGGTAACAGCAGAGTTGTGCGGTTTGCTCTGGGTTTCAGGAATGCCAGGTCACCCATCTGTGCATCGGGAAGTGCCTCCCGTAACTCACCAAGCCGTGAAAAGAAATGGCATACATACATCACACACACATACATTTCCCTAAAATGTAGAGAAGAGTGCCATACCCAGAGGAGATACTTTCACATGTAGTGGGTAATTGCTAGTTTGTTTTCCAACACAAACACTGTTGGAAATGCTGATTGCCAATGATTGCCAAGACAATGTATGCCTTAGAAATACTAGGGTTGAAAAAAAAAATAGCCATGAACTTTGGCAGAATTTATCTTGCATACAGAATCACAGAATCATGGAATGGTTGGGGTTGGAAGGGACCTCTGGAGATCACCTAGTCCAACCCTCCTGCCAGAGCAGGATCACCTACAGCAGGCTGCACAGAACAACATCCAGGTGGGTTTTGAATGTCTCCAGAGATGAAAACTCCACAACCTCTCTGGCCAGCTTGTTCCAGTGCTCTGCCTCCCTTGAAGTAAAGAAGTTACTCTTCATGTTTAGGTGGAACTTCCTATACTCAAGTTTGATCCCATTGCCTTGTCCTGTCACTGGGCACCACTGAACACCATTAGCCAGTCCATGACACCTCTGGATTTCAAATTATTTACATACTCAATATTGAATTTGAGACAGGTATAAGTTACAGTGAGGATAAATCAATATTTAAACATTTAAATAAATAAATAAAGGTGTCAGTGTTTTAACAATCCAGTAAGGGTGGAAACCCTTTCAGGCAAAATGTAGGTGTACATTTATTTGCTCATGCATTTAGGGAAAAAAGTGAAATCATGAGGAAAGAAGTCAATTTTCCACCAAAATTTTGTCTGTGTGGGACTGAGCACATCTCCAAGTGTAAACATGCATTTGGCATTATGTGGTTTTTACTCCCTGTTTGCTTCAGGGAGCATCATATTTTGGTGTCAAGTTAAAAACCAAGAAACCCTGCATGCATACACAATTGATCACAATAACTATCTTTCAGTTTTTCAACAGTATAAGAATGGTTGCAGTCCACCTGAAAACTGTGCAACAGCTCACTCACTTGAGTAACACACGAGTGTCTGTAATCACACCTAACTTTTTAAAATATAAGGCATTTGAAAATGAAAGAAAGATACAAACTTTGTCTCTAGGTTAAAATCTGTCCTCATAAGACCTGAAATTCACTGCAGTCAGCTTGAAATACCTTGAGTTAAATGATGGGCAATAAATACTTGCTTCATACTTAGGAATAAAAGTAGCAAATATTAAATGAGTGAGTTTTGGCACATTTTGGGTGAAGTTAGCCTTAGCAAGTCATGTGGGATTGGGGTTAATCGTAGGATGATCTCTTTCCATTTATGTTTGAGTCCTGGGTTTTACATGTTTAAAATAACAAAAGATTAATTCGCTGCTAGAATTAGTTAGTATTAGTGGAATTATGCCTGAGGTAATTGTACATAAGTAGGGAATGTGAGGGCTTAAAATAATGCTAATTCATAATTTAATTATTTAATTTATCTGCAGGAAATTCTTGTTTCTTCATTTGTCACTGACATTCATACTTGGCTTGATGTTGTCTTCTCCTATATGCACAGAACAGCCCCCTGGGCCTTGTGCTTGCACGTTTACACCCCTTGTGTAGATTTCTGTTGACACAGGGCAAACCAGGCAGACCTCTGTCTGAGATACCTGTTTGTGGAGGCTTGTTCCCGGCCTTTATGTCCTTGACAGCTTGTCTTTAGGCTGTGGATAGTGTTAGTGTGCCTGGAAATGGTCCCAAAGCTCTCAGGGAAAGATGTTATAATGCATAATACTGTTATTTAATTTTAGTCCTCAGGTTTTTTTCATGAGCATCTTGCTTTGCAGGACAGACTGAGGGAGGTAGCCTGATGTACAGCTATCAACAAACTTTGTACCTCAGGTGTGAATTGCAGTGTGGCTTTGAGCTTTTCTGTGTCCCTGTTCCAGGCTACTTGGGAAAGAGATGTCTAAGATACCAAGCTACTTAGCATGTTTCCAGGCTGTGGAGAGATGCTGGAAAGGGCTACCTCAAGAGCTTTCACCCACACCAGTGTGCTAATGAAGTTAAGGATGCTACAGCGCTGCCTCTCCATGACCTTCTGACATCACTGCAAGGGACAGCGGTGATAGTGCCAGACTTGCTACCTGCTGTGTGAGGTTCTGGAGCTAGGAAAAAGACCTCACTCTTGCTGTGATGGTGGTTGCTCTGTGCGCAAATGTACCTATGAAAAACACCACTCGTGAGACTAAATGGCTAAATATGCATGCATTGAGGTGTTGTTTTAATGCTTAATCTTCAGAAATAATGAAAACAAACCTCTTTGTTTCATTTCTTCTAAGTAATAGAAATTAATTCTAGAATCATAGAATCACCTGGGTTGGAAGAGACCCTCAAGATCATAGAGTCCAGCCACAGCCTAACCTTGTCTAGTCTACCTCTGAATCACAACCTCAAGCACAACATTTACATGCCTCCAGGAACGGTGACTCTACCACTTCCCTGGAGAGCCTGTTCCAGTACTTGACTACCCTTTCAGTAAAGAAATTCTTCCTGATACCTAACCTAAATCTCCCCTGGTGCAATTTGAAACCATTTCCTCTCATCCTATTGCTTGTCACTAGAGAGAAGAGACTGACCCCCACCTCTCTACACCCTCCTTGCAGGTAGTTGAAGAGAGTGATGTTTCCTCTCAGCCTTCTTTTCTTAAGACTAAAAAGCCTCAGTTCCCTCAGCTGCTCCTCCTAGGACTTGTGCTCCAAACCCTTCATCAGATTTGTTGCCCTAAAAGCAGCAGAGAGAAAACTCTTATCCTTAAACAAAAGGCTTCATTAGGGAAGGCTCAGGGGACACCTTATAGTGGCCTTCTAGCAGCTGAAGGGGACCTACAGAAAAGCTGGGGAAGGACATGGTCTGACTTTGCTGGCCCTGTGTGGAGCCAGGAGTGGGACTTGATGATCCTTACATATCCCTTCCAACTCAGGAGATTCTGTGATGCTACAATTTTATGACTGTATGTAAGGCCATGTAGTTATAGGATAAGGGGCAATGGTTTTAAACTAGAGCAGGGTAGGTTTAGATTAGACATCAGGAAGAAGTTCTTCACTGTGAGGGTGGTGAGACACTGGAACAGGCTGCCCAAAGAGGTGGTGGAGGCCCCATCCCTGGAGATATGCAAGGTCAGGCTTGATGGGGCTCTGAGGAACCTGATCTAGTTAAAGGTGTCCCTGCTCACTGCAGGGGGTTGGACTAGATGAACTTTAAAGGTCCCTTCCAACCTAACCCAGTGTGTGATTCTATGATCAAAACCAGTCTGGACAGTAAGCACAAAGCCTAGCAAATCCAAGTTGTGCAAGCTTGGAAGCTGCCAGGTTTACTCAAATGTGAGCTCTAACATTGTCACAGCGTTGTACCTTATTTCCTGGAAAGGTGAGCTCCAGGATGTGTCATTTATTGTCATCCACGCTGTTTGCTTTACACTTTGTTCTGACGAACGGTGTAGTAACAGAGTCAGTAACTCTTCCTGCTGCTTTTCTACCAGACCCACCCTACTATCCCTGCGCTGGGTCCCAGCGTGAGTTTTCCAAATGCCAACACTAGATGGTGTTCCTGGACCTCCGGAACGAAACACTGGGTTTGGAAATCTGAGAAACAGTTAAGAGCAGAGTGATGTGATGATGTGGTGAGGTGTGATGTGATGTGATGTGATGTGATGTGATGTGTGTGTGTGTGTGCATGTTTTGATCCCCTCACACTATTCACCTGCTTAGTTAATGACACGTGAAACAATTTTCTCTGTTAGCCTCTGGTAAAAATTATTTTAAGAAGACACAAGCTTTTCCTTTCCTGTTTCCCCTGCACACCCACACAGAGCTGGCAGACACTTGGGTTGAGGGCATGTTAATGATATTTCCAAAAGACAGCACAGATGTTAGCAGTTCTGGTCCCAGTAAGGCGAGCGCTTCCTGTGTAAAGTGCAGCTCCTAATGTAAGTTGTTGCCTTGAATTTCATGGCAGAGTTTGTGCACGTGCATCTCTGTCAGACTGGGTCTTGCATAACCACAGATATCTCTCTAATATAACGTTCTAAATATTTCATTTCAAACCATGCCAAGCCTGTTGGCAATGTACACTTAAGGCTCTTACCCGTGAAGAACAGGTAACTTCATTTGTGAGATAAAAATCCACAGGCATACTTGTGTCTGAAAAATTGGAGATGATATGAATGATTTTTTTCCTCCCTGGTTTTATAGTGCATAGGGAGTTTTGAGGTGGGGTTTTTTTGGTGTCAGGAAGTAGCATGGAAATTGCAGGAAGACATGCAGGTTGCAGTGTGGGAAAATGAAGAATAGTCACTGAGCTTGCACTCTTGTTCGATCTTTCCCAAAGGGTACAATGTCTTTTAAAGATGGGTCAGTTCTGTCCTTAATGTTTGAAAAAATCCACCCTCTGTAATTCAAGGCACCCATCTGGAGCAGTAAAATCAACTGGTTTATTGCACTGTATAGACAATGAGCTGGAGAAGATAGGCATTTCCAGCAAGTGATCTTGAGGAGAAGCTTAAGTCCTTTGACTACAAGGGAGGATCCACAGGGACAAAAGTTTCTGATTTAGCTGGCAAGAAGTAATTCAGTGGGTGCTTAAACCAAGGTGAAACAACTGCCACTCACACACTTACTCACCGCAGGATGCATTTGTTACTCAAGTTAGGTTTCGATGTCTGCTCATACACTAGAACTGTAGCTGATGCTGCCTTTTCTCCAAATACTTCAGGTTTTCCGCAAGGCATGTTGTAAGGTTTTCTTCAAGCCTTTCTTCCTGCAAAAGGGGCAGTATTTAATTTCCAGACAGAAAAGGATCATTTTAAGTACTCATGACTCATTTGGAAGACTTCTTAATTTGGAAAAGCGTGAGCTGTCAGCCAATGTACTGTGAGTGCCAGCCTGTTATGCCACCAACACCTCACTCCAGCTCTGCCAAATGGCCCCAAGCACATCCCTGAGGCTGGATCAGCCCTGGGCCATGTCACAAGACCACCTGGTTCATCCAGGAGCTCTCACTAGTGACCGCACAGCCCTGATGGACGTGACAAGGAGGGATCAAAGGAGGTTAAAGCATGGGTGGGTGCTGAGCATTGGCTTGCTATTGCAGTAGAGTAGGTGGCACATCCGCCCTTTCTTTATCTTCTTCATAGGTTTTTCTGCAGTTATCTTGTAAACCACAAGGCATCATCTGCTTACCTCACAGCTGTGAAGCTGTGTGGCACCTCTGGATGAGAGGCCAGAGTTGTGCCTCCAGTGCCCACAAAACCCCATGGGTGGAAGTTGGGTTGGGTGTGTTTTGGTTCAGGTTTTGTTCCCTTGTGTGGTTTGCATTGGCTGGTGTGCTGAAGGCTCCCTCTCCCCACTCACCGTGGCCACACAAACCTCTTGCATGCCTGCACCAAGGCTTCAACGGGTGGTTCACTCCTCAACTGCTTGTGGTCAGGGTGTTTCAAAAGGTGAGCTGGTGATGGCTTATTTCAACCTTTCTGCCATTTGTACAGCCTTGTTCTTTGGTGCTGTCAGGTTAAACTCCAACCATGTCCACTACTTGAGTGAGATAATTGTTTTGGATCTCAAGGGGAGATGAAGTAACTGCTGTAAGGAGAGGAAGCTAACAGGCTGTGCAGCTGCTTCTACTGACAGTGTTTGCTGCTGATCTTAGTGGCTCCAGACAGCTTGTATCTCTAAACTTACTGACAATGTGAACTATAGGGTTAGATTTTTGGGAAGATAGAGACAGGGAACCTGAGTAATTTATTTTATTTTTAAAAGGTGGGGTGAGATTAAGTTTAGGAAAGCAATGTGTTTGACCGTAGCATACTTGGGATTAGAAGGTGTTGATGTCTTGCTGGAGGAGATGACTGAGCTGAAACGTTGGTAGGGACTAGCAGCCACTTCAGGGAGAGGGACAGAGTGAAAGGAATAAGAAGTGCAGCCTCCACTTATATTTCCTATCAAAAAAACTTTCCTTATTACCCTGTCTCCCAATGCAGTAGGCATGGTCGGTACACTCTAAGGCTGAGATTACAGTCTGGGTTATTGCAGTGGTCTGAAAAGTGGAAGCAACCCTTATTTGGGCATGCTGCTAGTTAAAATCATTGAAGAGTGGACAGTGCTGGGCTGAAATAGCTCACCACTGATGAGCTATTTCTCCTTTGAAAGGGAAAAATGTGGGCAGATGCCAGAAAGGGCTGGAAGGCAACCTGATGATGGTGGTGGGGTGTGGGCCATGTCCCTTTTATGGCTCTTAACAAATCTGCATGTTCCCTTCTGGACATAACAGGTTACTTGGTGGATTAAGATTAGGGTGGATTTAGAGTTTAGCAGTGGGAAAAAACATGGAGCTAGGGTATTGTGTATTTGCAAAGCTGGAGCCAGATGATTTCAGGAGTGGCACTAAAGAAGGTCTTTATGAGACTGTCTGGGCTGGGCCAACTTGGCAGGCCCTCACTAATGCTTTTGTCAAAACTGAATTTATGTGAGCATTGGACATCATTGAGAAGGGTCTGTGCTGCAGTCAAAAGGGGGAAGCAGTCCTTTTTAACACCTGTTCCCCAAAAGAGTTTGCTGGTTGATATTTCTTTCTGAAGTTGGTTACAGTTGGGCTAAACTCTTATGCTGAGTCTTATGCTCGTTCCATTAAAAGAAAAATTATGGAACTAGTACAGGAGTGTGTCTTAGATGTTGCCATACTGCTTGAGGCTCATTTGAGGCTTGGATTTCGACCTGTTACAACCATTCTTTTTGTGGAAACTGACTGAAAAACTCTTGTTGTTAGAGGCTTTCTCTGGGAAAAAAAAATTGGGAGTTTTAGTGCTGCACACAGTTCCTCTCTTTTTACCTATTACTTTTTTGCTTACTTCATGGGGTTATAGATATTATTATAATAGTGGAAATTTAGCACTCTAATTGTAAGCAGATACATTAATCACCTCTTAGGGAGTAACACATGGGAAGGATGCGTGCACTTGTGAGTCAGAGTTACTACACATTGCACCAAGTTTTTATGAAAGCATAGTAAGCAAAATAAAACCAAATATGGTAGGACAAGTGAGAGAAATTAGCATTAGGAGAACTTAGTTGGACTTCTGGTTGGTTTAATCACCAGACAACTTCCAACACTGAGTCATCTGATCTTTTATTTTTGTTAAGTTACCAGAAGAACACCTGCAGGTGAATTGTTTGTGATGCTGTTGAACATAATGATAGAAGTTGATCATTGGAAATTAATTACCCACAATAGCATTGTGTAAGCCTCAATACATTGTGATTAGACTTGCTTGGAAAAACTAGGCATTGTTTGAATATTTTTTGGTCAGAATTGAAACCATCTCTTTCATTAACAATATTATCTTAACAGATTTTAGAGCCATGTTTTGATAAAGATGTATATACATAGCTGTGATTTGAGCAATTCCAAAATCAAGTTTTCTTTTATAAGAGATTGAGAATATGGATTACTCTCATGCCTGTAGGATGGGCAATTTCATCCATGCAAGGAATATTTTTATACAGCTACTGAATTTGTAAACTACTCTCTTCTTAGAGTAATGGGGGTCAAAGAAGTGCACTAAGTATATTTGTGAAACGTGTCTGTTCTGCTGTGCTGAAATTTTCCACGTATATACCCTGTGCACTCTGGGACAATGCAAGCCTAAGTTACTGCAACCAACTTCACCTCTTGTCTTTTGGATTCTTGTGGTGTTCTTGGTGGTTCCGTGCAGGTCCACAAAGACAGGGTTATCAGCTATGGAAAATCCAAAATAATGGTGAAATACTCCTACTTACACATTCCTCCAGAGACTCAGAGCGGGTTTGTTTAGTTTGGTTTTGTTTTTTTTTAGTGGGACAAATGTAAAAAGGATTTATATTGAATTTCTCATAAGTCCACATTTTGGTTTATCAATGTGTGGCTTCGTAACAGAGGACAGACCTATATTCCAAAAAGTCATCTAAGACTGATCAGAAGTTGTGTGTGTGTCTTTAAATACAACATGCAAAAGGCAGTGATTTATTTAAAGGCCTTTGTTTGTGAAAGGCCTTATGTTCTGGATTTTCTAAAGTTAAATGAACAAAGAAGGGGGAAAAAAGAGAAATATGCACTCTGAGATTGTTACAGGGTATCTCAAATGGAAAAAAAGTCAACTGGGAAAAGATAACATTTTGTAAAAAAATATTTGCTCTTTGTTTCTTTGTGTGATTTCAAGAGAAGTAAATAAAATATTTACAGGTATACCTGGTTAGTGATGTAAGTAGAGTCAGATTCTATGGCATCCTGATTTGTATCAGACACAGCGTGGCCAGCAGGTCCAGGGAAGTGATTGTGCCCCTGTACTCAGCATTGGTGAGGCTGCACCTTGAGTGCTGTGCTCAGTTTTGGGCCCCTCACTGTAAGAAGGGCATCGAGGGCCTGGAGTGTGTCCAGAGAAGGGCAACCAGGCTGGGGAAGGGGCTGGAGAGCAAACCTCACGACAAGTGCCTGAGGGAACTGGGGTTGTCTAGCCTGGAGAAGAGGAGGCTGAGGGGAGACCTTATCACGGCCTACAATTACCTGAAGGGAGGTTGTAGAGAGGTGGGCGTTGGTCGCTTTGACCAAGCGACAGGTGATGGCACAAGGGGAATGGGCTGAAGCTGCACCAGGGCAGGGTCAGGTTAGACATTAGGAAAAAATTCTTCCCCGAAGGGGTTATCGGGCACTGGAACAGGCTGCCCAGGGAGGGGGCTCAGTCACCACTGACCCTGGATGCGTTTAAAAGACTGGCAGATGAGGTGCTCAGGGATATGGGTTAGTAGAGGACGGGTATGGTTGGACTTGATGATCTCAGAGGTCTTTTCCAACCTAGTGATTCTGTGATAAAATACAGGAAATTTTGCGTAAACGAAGAGTAATTCACCACTGGAACAGATTGTCCAGAGAAAATTCGGTGTCTCTGTCTTTGGAAATATTAATTCCAGACGTGCCCCCACGTTCTGTCACTGTGTGAAATACATTTACTTATAGAATAACTTTTATGATTTTAGATTAATCACAGTAATAAAAAAGAAGAATGCGCAATACACTAACAGTAAATTGTAATGAGAATTAAGAACCTAAAAAAATTTTAAATGTCATTGAGTTTTCAAGAAATAAGTATCAGAAGACTGTTCTGAGAGCTTATCATAAGCCACATATGGTTCTATATTAGTTTGCAAACCTGGGCTTTGGTTCCATGATCACTTAGCCTATTTTGCAAAACATGCTTCAATACCACTGTTTTCCTGGAGTCACATGGGAATTGAGCTTTACAGTGAAGTTCTGATCTGAGCTATGATCCACATTTTTTAGGCATGCTCTAATGGCTTGGTGCACTGCCCACAACCATAAACTGCTATTTGATACAACTCTAACTCTGACAGAAAACATTTCTCCCCCTGCTACTTTATCACTTGATATTGTGACATTTGAAATTATTAGCTGATTACTTTGGGCTTTGTGATTGGTTCAGAAGATCTTTTGCAGCAGTAAGCTCAGCCAACAGGGGCAGATTTATTGTATTTCAACATTTTCTTCCAGATGTGTTGTCTCAGAAGAGTAACAAAATGGCTCCATAATTTCAATTTCCATTAAAATCTCAATGATGTTTGCTCAGCACATTAATAATCCTTGTAATTACAGAATTACAAAGTGAGGGGTATTTTCACATGTACAGTTATGTCTTTGTGTGACTGAGAGCTCTATGCAATGATGTCACAGATTCAAAGTATTTATGCTGGCTGAAAAATAACTTCTGACAAATTTTAGGCCTGTTAAAACTACTATGAAGAAGTCTCACAGCTACAGTGACATGAGATACACACTCATCAGCAGTGTCAATATGAGCGACATTGTACTTTAAATTTTAGAAGCATTTCTTTTTTTAATTCATGCTTCCAGTGGAGGGAGGTCTCTCACTTGTGGGCAGGCACATCCTCAGGGAGCAGCTTTGCCAAACGGCAGAGGTGTGCTCCTGACCCTCACCCCTGCCGAGATGTGAGCAGGCAGAGCCTGCACTGTGGCAGCATGACAGCATGGGCAATGCTGCCTTGTCTTCCCTCTGAGATCTTTCAGACCTTCCATGCTCAAGGCAAATTTCTTGGCCAGTTTTCTTTTGGGGCGGGGGGGGGGGGAGGGGGAGAGGACTTTGCATAGTAGCTACATTAAAATCAGTTGAGCGCAAGCCACCAAGACCAGCAGATAGTATTGTTCTAGTTTCCAAAACATCTTGGTTCAGCCTGGTGTTCCCGAGGACCACGCTGCAGTTATATTCACCATTATCCAGTTGATATCATGGACAGCATTCGTTACAATACATTTTAATTTATCCCTAATCCTGCTTTTAATTTATCCCTTATGCTTACAATAGGCACACTGAATTGTTCTTAGAGCAACTGCCCAGCAGCTTCCTCCACAGCACCTGCCTCAGACTCCTCCTCATACACCTCTTCTTCACTGTCCTGAACCAAGCAGCCTACAATTTTACTCACCCTCGCTTCTCCTTTTCTTCCACCTGTTCCCCATTAGAAAATCCTCTGCATGCAGTGGACAGTAACTGAGGAATTGTCATTCCATCCGCACCATCCACCTTCTGCGGTTTCCTTCTCCTGTCCAATGTCAACTGACCAATAAACATACTCTTAAAAACTTCGCATTGCTGGCATCCACTGGATCCAGATCTGTCCATTTCTGAGCTGCCTCACAGAGTCTTTCATAAAAAGCAGACAGGGTTTCTTTGTCTCCCTGCCTTATTTCATCCAACTGAGATACAGGTTTGGGCTTTTCTACCCCCTTTTGGACTCTGTATGGAATTAGCTCTTGGTATTCTTTTAGTCCCCATAATTCTTTATCTGTGTTAGGATCCAAACTGGGATCTTCCCTTGGGAGATAAATGTCAGTGTGAGGCATTCCTCTGCACTTCTGGTACAATCCTTTCCAAGCTTTTCCCAAAGCTGCCTTCTTTTCCTCATAGGTAAACAAATAATCCAAGGGGGCTTGTATGTCTCTCCAATTAGAACCATGTGTCATCACTACAGTCTTAGCAGTGCTCTACATCCCATCCAGATTATCCCAGTAAGACCCGACTGCCTGCTTCCAGTGCAGTAAGTCAAAAGTTGTGAATGGTATGTGAACATACACCGGGACTCCACTGGGTCCCATAACTGGTCTCAAAGGGGCCTGAAGTGCAGCTTTCTGCCCCTGCCTCCTAGTTCTTCCAGAAACAGGGCCAGTAAATTCCTTTTCCTCCTGACTTGTGCAATTGGAGTCTAACAGTTTCAGGGGGGCTACCAATAGCTGCCCATCTTCCTTCCTCCATGTTTTCTGATCTGTTTTTTCTTGTCATACAGTCAGCACAACAAACAGGCTCTTTTTTCATCCTCGAACTCTCACAGCACAAACACTCCTTTTCTTTCTTTTCCTCAGTTAAAGAATATAGTCACTGCTGGTATTCCAAATCCAACACACTGCATCACTTTCTAATATTCAAACAGCTTTTCAATGCAAAGAACAAATCTGCATATGCCGTCTCACCCCATTTCATGGGGTCATGGAGGGCAAGTCCTTCCTGGCCAACCTCATCTCCTTCTATGACCAGGTGACCTGCCTGGTGGATGAGGGAAGGACTGTCGAAGTAATCTCCTTCGACTTCAACAAAGCCTTTGACACAGTCTCCCACAGTATTCTCCTGGAGAAGCTGGCAGGCCAGGGCTTGGACAGCTGCACTCTTTGCTGGGCTAAAAACTGGCTGGGTGGCTGGGCCCAGAGAGTGGTGGTGAACGGCATTAAACCCAGCTGGCGACAGATCAGAAGTGGTGTTGCCCTGGAGTCAGTACCGGGGCCCATCCTCCTACCTGAAAGGAGGTTGTGGTGACCTGGGGGTCAGCCTCTGCTGGAAGATAAGGAGCAATGGGATAAGAGGGAATGGCTGCAAGTTGCACCAGGGGAGGTTCAGGTTAGAAGAGTGGTTAGGCATTGGAAGGGCTTGCCCAGGGAGGTGCTGAAGTCACCATCCCTTGGGGTGTTCAAGGAAAGACTGGATGGGGTACTTACGGACATGGCTTAATTAGGGATATAGGTGGTAGGGAGATGGTTGGATGCCGCAGTTTGCTGTAGCTGTGCTGCTGAGATGTCTTTTGCAAAGCAGCAGTTACAGTTTGTTGTGAGTTCCTAACAGTAAACAAGAGCTAATTCAAGGCCAAAGTCACTTTTGACCAATCCCAGAAGGATTCATAGCGCCTCTGTGAATCACATATTGGAGGAAAAAACCTCCTGGCTGGTGCACTTTGCCACCGGAATGCAGAGTGGGAAGATGTGACCAGCTGCACTGATAGCCAAGGCCAGGCCCAGGAGGAGGTGGGGGGAAGGGAATGTGGAAAGCAAGTTTCCCCTGCAGCTCGTGGAGAAGACCATGGTGAAGCGGGTTGTCCCCTCACAGCCCATGGATGAGGACGGAGAGCAGAGACATCTACTCCCTGTGAAGAGATTGATCCACGCCTCAGCAGGCTTGCCAGGGGGAATTGTGACTTTGCAGGGAGCCAGGCTGGGGGAGTCCAGGCCCAAATGTCAGAACCCTATGGAAGGAAGTCCTGCTGAGAGGCCTGTGGTGAGGAGATGACTCCCCAGTGGAGAGGACTCACACTGCAGAAGTTCGTGGACTCTCGCGTGGGTGGGACCCCACAGTGCTGTAAGGGAAGAGTGTGTGTGTGTGTGTGTGTGCACGCGTGTGGAATGCTCCCCCCAGCTGAGACAGCTCAGGTGAAATGGACTGAAACCCCCCACTCCCCATTCCCTGCCCCTCCTGATGCATGAAATGGGAGGGAAGAAGGGAGCGAAATTGATGACTAAAGCTAAGGGTGCTAAGAGGCGAGGGGTGGGGGGAAGTAGAAGTGTTAAGATCTGGGGAAGGAAAGCAACTGGTACCACCGGAACCTCACTCCCCATTCCCTGCCCCTCCCCGCGCCATGTTGGGGGGGGAAGAAGGGAGTAAAATGGTGATGAAGTTTGAGTTTGCTAAGAAGGGGAGGGGTGGGGGGAAAGCGCTTTAAGACCTGGCCGCTTCTCACTCTTATCTCGTTCCGGTTCACTGGGTGTATTAGTTGTAGTTGTAATAAATCACTTTTCTTTCCTTTATTCTGTGCTGAGTTTTTTGCCCATTGCACTGATTGGAGAGTGATCCCTCTGTCCTTATCTCAGGGCCTGAGCCCCCAAAAACATATTTTCTCCCCTTTTCGGCTGAAGGGGGAGTGAGCGAGCGGCTTGGTGGGCATTTGGCCTCTGGCCAGGGCCAAAACCACCACATTGGACTACATGATTGTGGAGGTCTTTTCCAACCTTAATGTTTCCCTGGTTCTTACATCTTTGACAGAACAACATGACTTGAAATATTGTATGAAACATCACAGTCCAATTTTCAGGCCATTTTTCACCTTATCCAATTCATATCCTGGCCACCATTCGCTACAATACCGTTTTAATTTATCCCTACTCAGAGGCATCCCTGCTGCTTTAGAAGACCTGCTTTTCCCTGCTTTTCCTCTTGAATACCTGTTTTAAATATGTTGCGGTTTTGCATAGTTGGGTACTGAGAGAGAGAGAAAGGGCCAGGGGCTGCAGAAAATGGCTGCTAGAATCTTCTGCAAGTCTGCTGGTAGGCCTCTGAGAATCACATATAGGAGACAAAGACTCCACCAGAACACAGAGTGCCAGGAGGAAGACCGCAATTTTGGCCCGTTAAGGGCATTGGGATGTCTATTTGCATATAAATGTAAGCAGTTGACAGACACAAAAGGCCGGGAAGGCTGGGGGAGGAGGCGCGCCCAGGTACCCAGGAGAGAGATGCCCCTGCAGCCCGGGCAGAAGCACGTGGAGTAGCCGGTGGAGAGGACCCATGGAGGAGGCAGAGACCTGACCTGCCCCGTGGAGAGGCTCCCCGCTGGATGGAGCCGGTGGAGACATAGAGAAGATGCCATGACTTACGTTGGGATGAGCCCCTGCCAGCATAAGCGACCTACAGAGATGAGCCAAACAGGTTTGCTGGAGGAGGCCGATAGCCCCGTGGAGGACTGGGACTGAGAGACACTGTGATTTGTTGCTGCCAGCCAGAGCAGAGATGAAGCCCGGTGGGAAGAGATTTGCCTTGGAGAAAGTTCCTGGAGGACTGGCTCTCGTGGGTGAGATCCTATGGTGCAGCAGGGGGAGGCTGTGTGGAATGAATGCCCTCACCCCGGCCAAGAAGGAAACCATCTTGCAAGGGATTGACCAAAGCCCCCATCTCCTAGTCCCTGCCCCCCGTCCTGTGCTGCGAGCAGGAGAGGGGAAGAAGGGAGCAAAACCATGGCTGAAAGGGAAGTCTGCTTTAGAATGGAGGGGTGGGGGGAAGGTGTTAGCGAGACCCCCATTTTCCCCAGTCCTTGCCCCTCCTGGGCTGCGACCGGGAGGGAAGAAGGGAGCAAACTTCTAACTAAAGCCTGCTAAGGAGGGAGTGGTGGGGGAAAGTGTTTGCCTGGCTGCATTTGTTTTAAGATTGTTGGTTGCACTCCTGACTCTGGTTCTTTTTCACTGTTTTCTCTTTAGTGTAGTGTAATAAATCAGGTAACTTTCTCTTCAGCACTCTGTTGAGTCTGTTTTGCCCGCGTCATTAACGAGTTTGTCTCTTGAGCCACCCAATTATATTATTTCTCCCCTGTCCAACTAAGAAGGGGAGCAATAGACTGATTTTGGTAGGTGTATGGCCTTTAGCGAGGGCTCAACCACCACAAAATAGCATTGCACTGACGCAGGAGAGGGGCTGTTGTGAATCCCCAGACAACAGGTCAGAGCGCGCTGGAGCTCAGTCGGTCCACATCTCTCATCAGGTACAGCAAGACAATCTGGGCAACGCTGTCAGCCCAGTCCCATCTGAGGTGGCAAAAACTGTTGTCCCAAAAGGATGTCATGTTGTAGTTTTGCGTAGCTGGGTTCTGGTGGAGAAGGGGGCTACAGGGGTGGCTTCTGTGAGAAGCAGCCAGAAGCTCTCTGCAGCCCCAAGGGAGTAAACGCCAGCCGGCTCAAGGCTGAAGTTGTTGCTGACCAAGGCTGAGCCCATCAGTGATGCTCACAGCGCTTCTGGGAATTGCATCAAAGAAGAAGAAAAAACCCTTGCAGCCACTTTTTGCCTCCAGAGAAGGGAGTGAGAAGAGGTAAGAAACTGTGCAGGCACCAAGGCCAGGAAAGAAGACAGGGCGGGCAGGGGATGAGGCGCTTTAGGTGCCAGGGAGAAAGATTCCCCTGGATCCCATGGAGAAGACCACAGTGAAGCAGGCTGTCCCCCTGCAGCCCATGGATAATTATGGGGCGCAGTAATCCCACCTACAGCCCATGGGTGGGACCTCACACTGGAGCAGGGGAAGAGTGTGAGGAATGCCCCCTGCCCCTGGCTAAGAAGCTAAGAAGCCAAACAACTCTTGAGGAACTGTCCAAAACCCTCGTTTCCCACTTCCCTCTCTCTGCCCCATGTCACAGTGAGGGGGGAAGAAGGGAGTGAAATGATGACTAAAGTGAAGTCTGCTAAGGGAGGGGTGGGGGGAGCTGCTTTAAGACCTGCTTGCACTTCTCACAAGCCCACTCTTGATGTCAGTGGGTGTGTGGTGCAGTGTAATAAATGATAGGGTTTTCTTTCCTTTTTTCTCTGTTCAGTCTGTTTTACCCATGACACTGGCTGCAGAATAATCTCAGTATACATTTTCACCCCTCTCCAGCTGGAAAAGGGAATGATAGAGCGACTTTGGTGGGTGTCTGGCCTCCAGCCACAGTCAAACCACCACACGTCATTACCTGGTGTACAGTATGCCAACAGACACAAAGAGAACAGTTACTGGATTTATTCCTTGTCTGTGATGGGTGCTAGGTGCAAACAAACCCCCTCCACAGAGATTTCACAACCCTTTTCTCTTGTTCCAGCAGAGCAGGCTTCTTATGAGTCATTCCTTCGGACCTTCTTCAAAAGCAGAGCTGTTAACGAAGCACGTCAGTAAGTTTACCCGAAAGTACTGACACAAAGACATTTCTGTCCCCATGAAAATTTTTTATAGGCATCCCCGGGTTCTGCTGCCTCTGCTACATATTTCTCTTGTTAGAGGATTGGAAAAGCCCACCTAAATTTCCATTATTTGGTGAGTAAATTACAGCATCGTCACCTATTGGTCAAGCATAGTCAAAATAGTAGGCATGCTGCTTGAAGGTGGCGGTGGTGTTGGGGGGGTGTCATATGCATAGGCCTTGACCTAGCTGGGTGGTCGTGATCTCCCCCTGCCACCTGTCCCTTCCCCCCAGTTTCTGTTGCCCTCAGGCCTCTCCAGCCATGCCCCAGCTCTTGAAGCCGCTGGGCAGGGCCTTTCCTCTTGATCAGTCTTTCAGCTCCTCTCCAAGGACACTTTGGAGCACAGCAGGCTTCTTAGAGGTCCTTCCTTCGTCCCTTCGTCAAAAGCAGAGCTGTTAGCGAAGCAGGTCAGTACGTTTACCCCAAGAGTGTCAAATCGCTGACCCAAACATATTTCTGTCCCCATGAAAATTCAGCTTTATGGACTGATGTCACAGAGCCACTGGTTCCGGGTGTTCTAGTGTCCCTACTTCTGCCTCCCCTTCAGCTTGGAAGGCCGCCATGCTTCCTCTCCCCTTGCCCCATAGGCTGTGCCCAGCACCCGGAAACACTGCCTCTGTGACATCAGCCCAATGGCCAAGGGCACCCCAGGCAAAGGGAGCCCTGTGGGCACTCTGTCAGCTGCTGCGCTGCAGGTAACAAGCCCTGCTTGGTTCTTGCAGCTGCTGCGTGCTTCTGCTGCTCCTGCTGGCAGCAATGAAGCTGCTCACCTTCCTCATTCTGCTGTGCTTGTGCCAGCCTGTGCGGGGCACATTGCACACCTGCGGGTAAGTGCCCTGCAGCTCCTGGAGGGAGCTTGGGCAAGCCTTACGGTATTCACTGGAGGGTGCCGACTTGTCCCCCGTGGCCACGCCACTGCTACCCAAACCCCCTGTGGGAGACTCAGGTCCTTGCCAGCACCCAGGCTGCTGGCACTGCTTGTCCTCGGGGCCAAAGCTGAAAGAGAGGTGGATGGACACGCATCCCATGGGGTTCCCTGGCCCTGCTGGCCATGCAGCGCCTTGCGGGGTGGGAAGATGGCTGATCTTCAGCCCGAATGGCAGCAAGACATTGAGCAGGGCAGTAACGATCTTCTGCTTACAGAGGGACCTGCGGGCTCCGGCCCATGGCCTGGAATTCCGGCATGTCACGTATTGTGGGTGGCACACATGCCCAGACAGGTGCCTGGCCCTGGATCGTGAGCATCCAGGATCCGTGGCAGCCGGGCGCAAAGCATATATGCGGAGGCTCCTTGATCAGCCCACTGTGGGTCCTCACAGCAGCCCACTGCTTCATCCACGCCAGGTAAGGAGCAGCAGGATGCGGCACACAACACTCCCAGCTGCCCTGCCCACAGCATCCCAGGCTATCTCCATTCCATCCTGTTCCATTCGCCTGCCAGAAGCCCACTGGCTGGACTCTCCCCAGCCAAGCTGAGAGACTGCTCAGGAGAAAGCTGGGCCACACACGCCACGGCTTCCCAGCAGCCTCCAGCTCCCCGTTCCTTGTGCCCAAGGTGTGCTAGGGTGTTTGTGCTCTCTGTAGCGTTGCTTTCCTCTCTGCCTTGTCAAGAGCAGGTGGCAGGCAACTGCTGGGCTGCAACAGCACCTGGCTTTGCTGCCTCTGAGCACTCTCTCTCTGCCTACCAGGCACATCACCAAGTGGCACGTGGTCGTCGGTGCTACAAATTTGACTCAGCTGGATCCCGAGGCCCAAGTGCGTGGTATCAGGCGGCTGATTGTTCATGAGCACTACAGCTACGCCACGCAGAAGAACGACATTGCGCTGCTGGAATTGGACAAGCCTGTCCAGTGCAGCGATTACATCCAGATTGCCTGCCTGCCTTATGCCTGGCTGAAAGTCTCAGAGCTGACCAACTGCTACGTCAGTGGCTGGGGCTCCACAAGTGCAAGATGTGAGTTCCCCAGCACTCCCTTGTGTCCCGGGGTCAAGCATGGCACACTGGGGAGGTGGGCTGGGCTTCCAGGCAGCAGTAGGCAAGATGTTGCCACAGTCATTTTGCAGAGATGTGTGCTGAGAGAGAGGTGGGCCTGACCCATTAGCCAAAGCAAGACAGAAGGCAAGAACTGCTACACTGCCTTCTGGAGGCCAAGCCAAACCCTAGGCAAGGGACTCGTCCAGACTGGGGAGGAGAACCGATAATGAGCTGCTGCATTCTTTGCTCACAGCTGCAAAACCCACTGATGTGCTGCAGGAGGCCAGGGTCCGCCTCATCAACAGCTGTGTCTGTAACAGCAGCTCGTGGTACCGAGGGGCCCTCCACAGCCACAACCTGTGTGCTGGCCGTCCGAAGGGTGGCATCGACACCTGCCAGGTAGGAGCCTGCGACAAACCCGCCCCCAGCATCACCGGCAGCCCTGTCACAATGGCCCAAAGGTGCCCCGGCGCAGGCTTTGCCTGGCAAGTCACCCTCCCGGCGCTGCTGGGACTGGTCTCTCCTTCCCCACGGCCATGTCCTTGCCTGGTGCCCCATCTTGGCCCACTCAGGGCTCTTTGCAGCCTGCAGGCCCACATCCCAGTCCTGGCAGATGCATCTTTCGTGCATCCAGCATCGCTGCACAGAACTGAGGGAGAACCCAATTCACAGTCTCACAGCCCCCTCCAGGCCAGCTTCTGGAGGCCTCAGCACCTGAGCAGTGCATTCTGTGCAGCAAAGGCAGCTTTGGCAGGTGCCACCCTCAGAGGGAAGGAACCAGCCTCAGTGCCAACAGCGGCCACCCAACACCACCTTCATCCTCTCTTCTCCTCCGTAGGGTGACAGCGGTGGTCCTCTCATGTGCCAGGACAACAATGCCGAGTACTTCTGGCTTGTGGGAGTGACCAGCTGGGGCAAAGGCTGTGCCAGACCAAGGCGGCCCGGTGTCTACACTTCCACCCAGCACTACTACGACTGGATCCTGCTCCATATGGGACTGCACTCGGCAGTCGGGGGTACCCTGACAGCACAGGCACAGGGCCACTCCCTCACCACCTCAAAGCCCTCGCACTCAGCACGGGCACACAGCCACGTCCACAAGACCTCAAGGCCCTTGCAGGTGCTAGCCCCAGCACGAGCACCAGCTACGGCGGGTGGGTCTGCCTCCTTCCCGCTTCCCATCCGGAACCTGGTGCAATTCGTCATGCTGGTGCAGATACTTCTGCAGGGCCTGTGGGGAGAAAAGGTGCGATGAAGCAGGAGGGCCAGGATCCCTGCTGGGCAGCATGGTACCACTGCTGGCCGCTGATCCGCAGTGTCAGAGGCCTGCTCTGTCCTGCCCATGCTTCTTGGGACTTAGAATAGTTGCTGAAGTCAGCGTAGTTGTTGAAATAAAGTTGCCTGTTTTCACTGCTCACCACGTTTTGGCTCAGTCTCCTGGGAAAGGGCAAGCGCTTCCACACCCTGCGCGGCCAATAGCCGGCCGCAATCACGTAGGGCACAAAGGGAAAGAGACACTCAAAAAAGGGCTGCAACCATGTCAGCTCAGAGAGGAGGTTGCTCTCAGCCACTGTAGGCTGGAGTGACCTGTCATCACCCAGAGGTGAGAAAGAGGAGCAGAGGTATTGGATTTATTCCATGTCTGCGCAGAGATGGGTGCTAGGTGGTGATTCCACCCACCCAGCTGGCACACTGCACACAGAATTTACAACCTATTTCTCTTGTTAGAGGATTGGAAAAGCCCACCTAAATTTCCATTATTTGGTGAGTAAATTACAGCATCGTCACCTATTGGTCAAGCATCGTCAAAGTAGTAGGCATGCTGCTTGAAGGTGGCGGTGGTGTTGGGGGGGTGTCATATGCATAGGCCTTGACCTAGCTGGGTGGTCGTGATCTCCCCCTGCCACCTGTCCCTTCCCCCCAGTTTCTGTTGCCCTCAGGCCTCTCCAGCCATGCCCCAGCTCTTGAAGCCGCTGGGCAGGGCCTTTCCTCTTGATCAGTCTTTCAGCTCCTCTCCAAGGACACTTTGGAGCACAGCAGGCTTCTTAGAGGTCCTTCCTTCGTCCCTTCGTCAAAAGCAGAGCTGTTAGCGAAGCAGGTCAGTACGTTTACCCCAAGAGTGTCAAATCGCTGACCCAAACATATTTCTGTCCCCATGAAAATTCAGCTTTATGGACTGATGTCACAGAGCCACTGGTTCCGGGTGTTCTAGTGTCCCTACTTCTGCCTCCCCTTCAGCTTGGAAGGCCGCCATGCTTCCTCTCCCCTTGCCCCATAGGCTGTGCCCAGCACCCGGAAACACTGCCTCTGTGACATCAGCCCAATGGCCAAGGGCACCCCAGGCAAAGGGAGCCCTGTGGGCACTCTGTCAGCTGCTGCGCTGCAGGTAACAAGCCCTGCTTGGTTCTTGCAGCTGCTGCGTGCTTCTGCTGCTCCTGCTGGCAGCAATGAAGCTGCTCACCTTCCTCATTCTGCTGTGCTTGTGCCAGCCTGTGCGGGGCACATTGCACACCTGCGGGTAAGTGCCCTGCAGCTCCTGGAGGGAGCTTGGGCAAGCCTTACGGTATTCACTGGAGGGTGCCGACTTGTCCCCCGTGGCCACGCCACTGCTACCCAAACCCCCTGTGGGAGACTCAGGTCCTTGCCAGCACCCAGGCTGCTGGCACTGCTTGTCCTCGGGGCCAAAGCTGAAAGAGAGGTGGATGGACACGCATCCCATGGGGTTCCCTGGCCCTGCTGGCCATGCAGCGCCTTGCGGGGTGGGAAGATGGCTGATCTTCAGCCCGAATGGCAGCAAGACATTGAGCAGGGCAGTAACGATCTTCTGCTTACAGAGGGACCTGCGGGCTCCGGCCCATGGCTGGGAATTCCGGCATGTCACGTATTGTGGGTGGCACACATGCCCAGACAGGTGCCTGGCCCTGGATCGTGAGCATCCAGAATCCGTGGCACCCGGGCGCAAAGCATATATGCGGAGGCTCCTTGATCAGCCCACTGTGGGTCCTCACAGCAGCCCACTGCTTCATCCACGCCAGGTAAGGAGCAGCAGGATGCGGCACACAACACTCCCAGCTGCCCTGCCCACAGCATCCCAGGCTATCTCCATTCCATCCTGTTCCATTCGCCTGCCAGAAGCCCACTGGCTGGACTCTCCCCAGCCAAGCTGAGAGACTGCTCAGGAGAAAGCTGGGCCACACACGCCACGGCTTCCCAGCAGCCTCCAGCTCCCCGTTCCTTGTGCCCAAGGTGTGCTAGGGTGTTTGTGCTCTCTGTAGCGTTGCTTTCCTCTCTGCCTTGTCAAGAGCAGGTGGCAGGCAACTGCTGGGCTGCAACAGCACCTGGCTTTGCTGCCTCTGAGCACTCTCTCTCTCTGCCTACCAGGCACATCACCAAGTGGCACGTGGTCGTTGGTGCTACAAATTTGACTCAGCTGGATCCCGAGGCCCAAGTGCGTGGTATCAGGCGGCTGATTGTTCATGAGCACTACAGCTACGCCACGCAGAAGAACGACATTGCGCTGCTGGAATTGGACAAGCCTGTCCAGTGCAGCGATTACATCCAGATTGCCTGCCTGCCTTATGCCTGGCTGAAAGTCTCAGAGCTGACCAACTGCTACGTCAGTGGCTGGGGCTCCACAAGTGCAAGATGTGAGTTCCCCAGCACTCCCTTGTGTCCCGGGGTCAAGCATGGCACACTGGGGAGGTGGGCTGGGCTTCCAGGCAGCAGTAGGCAAGATGTTGCCACAGTCATTTTGCAGAGATGTGTGCTGAGAGAGAGGTGGGCCTGACCCATTAGCCAAAGCAAGACAGAAGGCAAGAACTGCTACACTGCCTTCTGGAGGCCAAGCCAAACCCTAGGCAAGGGACTCGTCCAGACTGGGGAGGAGAACCGATAATGAGCTGCTGCATTCTTTGCTCACAGCTGCAAAACCCACTGATGTGCTGCAGGAGGCCAGGGTCCGCCTCATCAACAGCTGTGTCTGTAACAGCAGCTCGTGGTACCGAGGGGCCCTCCACAGCCACAACCTGTGTGCTGGCCGTCCGAAGGGTGGCATCGACACCTGCCAGGTAGGAGCCTGCGACAAACCCGCCCCCAGCATCACCGGCAGCCCTGTCACAATGGCCCAAAGGTGCCCCGGCGCAGGCTTTGCCTGGCAAGTCACCCTCCCGGCGCTGCTGGGACTGGTCTCTCCTTCCCCACGGCCATGTCCTTGCCTGGTGCCCCATCTTGGCCCACTCAGGGCTCTTTGCAGCCTGCAGGCCCACATCCCAGTCCTGGCAGATGCATCTTTCGTGCATCCAGCATCGCTGCACAGAACTGAGGGAGAACCCAATTCACAGTCTCACAGCCCCCTCCAGGCCAGCTTCTGGAGGCCTCAGCACCTGAGCAGTGCATTCTGTGCAGCAAAGGCAGCTTTGGCAGGTGCCACCCTCAGAGGGAAGGAACCAGCCTCAGTGCCAACAGCGGCCACCCAACACCACCTTCATCCTCTCTTCTCCTCCGTAGGGTGACAGCGGTGGTCCTCTCATGTGCCAGGACAACAATGCCGAGTACTTCTGGCTTGTGGGAGTGACCAGCTGGGGCAAAGGCTGTGCCAGACCAAGGCGGCCCGGTGTCTACACTTCCACCCAGCACTACTACGACTGGATCCTGCTCCATATGGGACTGCACTCGGCAGTCGGGGGTACCCTGACAGCACAGGCACAGGGCCACTCCCTCACCACCTCAAAGCCCTCGCACTCAGCACGGGCACACAGCCACGTCCACAAGACCTCAAGGCCCTTGCAGGTGCTAGCCCCAGCACGAGCACCAGCTACGGCGGGTGGGTCTGCCTCCTTCCCGCTTCCCATCCGGAACCTGGTGCAATTCGTCATGCTGGTGCAGATACTTCTGCAGGGCCTGTGGGGAGAAAAGGTGCGATGAAGCAGGAGGGCCAGGATCCCTGCTGGGCAGCATGGTACCACTGCTGGCCGCTGATCCGCAGTGTCAGAGGCCTGCTCTGTCCTGCCCATGCTTCTTGGGACTTAGAATAGTTGCTGAAGTCAGCGTAGTTGTTGAAATAAAGTTGCCTGTTTTCACTGCTCACCACGTTTTGGCTCAGTCTCCTGGGAAAGGGCAAGCGCTTCCACACCCTGCGCGGCCAATAGCCGGCCGCAATCACGTAGGGCACAAAGGGAAAGAGACACTCAAAAAAGGGCTGCAACCATGTCAGCTCAGAGAGGAGGTTGCTCTCAGCCACTGTAGGCTGGAGTGACCTGTCATCACCCAGAGGTGAGAAAGAGGAGCAGAGGTATTGGATTTATTCCATGTCTGCGCAGAGATGGGTGCTAGGTGGTGATTCCACCCACCCAGCTGGCACACTGCACACAGAATTTACAACCTATTTCTCTTGTTAGAGGATTGGAAAAGCCCACCTAAATTTCCATTATTTGGTGAGTAAATTACAGCATCGTCACCTATTGGTCAAGCATCGTCAAAGTAGTAGGCATGCTGCTTGAAGGTGGCGGTGGTGTTGGGGGGGTGTCATATGCATAGGCCTTGACCTAGCTGGGTGGTCGTGATCTCCCCCTGCCACCTGTCCCTTCCCCCCAGTTTCTGTTGCCCTCAGGCCTCTCCAGCCATGCCCCAGCTCTTGAAGCCGCTGGGCAGGGCCTTTCCTCTTGATCAGTCTTTCAGCTCCTCTCCAAGGACACTTTGGAGCACAGCAGGCTTCTTAGAGGTCCTTCCTTCGTCCCTTCGTCAAAAGCAGAGCTGTTAGCGAAGCAGGTCAGTACGTTTACCCCAAGAGTGTCAAATCGCTGACCCAAACATATTTCTGTCCCCATGAAAATTCAGCTTTATGGACTGATGTCACAGAGCCACTGGTTCCGGGTGTTCTAGTGTCCCTACTTCTGCCTCCCCTTCAGCTTGGAAGGCCGCCATGCTTCCTCTCCCCTTGCCCCATAGGCTGTGCCCAGCACCCGGAAACACTGCCTCTGTGACATCAGCCCAATGGCCAAGGGCACCCCAGGCAAAGGGAGCCCTGTGGGCACTCTGTCAGCTGCTGCGCTGCAGGTAACAAGCCCTGCTTGGTTCTTGCAGCTGCTGCGTGCTTCTGCTGCTCCTGCTGGCAGCAATGAAGCTGCTCACCTTCCTCATTCTGCTGTGCTTGTGCCAGCCTGTGCGGGGCACATTGCACACCTGCGGGTAAGTGCCCTGCAGCTCCTGGAGGGAGCTTGGGCAAGCCTTACGGTATTCACTGGAGGGTGCCGACTTGTCCCCCGTGGCCACGCCACTGCTACCCAAACCCCCTGTGGGAGACTCAGGTCCTTGCCAGCACCCAGGCTGCTGGCACTGCTTGTCCTCGGGGCCAAAGCTGAAAGAGAGGTGGATGGACACGCATCCCATGGGGTTCCCTGGCCCTGCTGGCCATGCAGCGCCTTGCGGGGTGGGAAGATGGCTGATCTTCAGCCCGAATGGCAGCAAGACATTGAGCAGGGCAGTAACGATCTTCTGCTTACAGAGGGACCTGCGGGCTCCGGCCCATGGCTGGGAATTCCGGCATGTCACGTATTGTGGGTGGCACACATGCCCAGACAGGTGCCTGGCCCTGGATCGTGAGCATCCAGGATCCGTGGCAGCCGGGCGCAAAGCATATATGCGGAGGCTCCTTGATCAGCCCACTGTGGGTCCTCACAGCAGCCCACTGCTTCATCCACGCCAGGTAAGGAGCAGCAGGATGCGGCACACAACACTCCCAGCTGCCCTGCCCACAGCATCCCAGGCTATCTCCATTCCATCCTGTTCCATTCGCCTGCCAGAAGCCCACTGGCTGGACTCTCCCCAGCCAAGCTGAGAGACTGCTCAGGAGAAAGCTGGGCCACACACGCCACGGCTTCCCAGCAGTCTCCAGCTCCCCGTTCCTTGTGCCCAAGGTGTGCTAGGGTGTTTGTGCTCTCTGTAGCGTTGCTTTCCTCTCTGCCTTGTCAAGAGCAGGTGGCAGGCAACTGCTGGGCTGCAACAGCACCTGGCTTTGCTGCCTCTGAGCACTCTCTCTCTCTGCCTTCCAGGCACATCACCAAGTGGCACGTGGTCGTTGGTGCTACAAATTTGACTCAGCTGGATCCCGAGGCCCAAGTGCGTGGTATCAGGCGGCTGATTGTTCATGAGCACTACAGCTACGCCACGCAGAAGAACGACATTGCGCTGCTGGAATTGGACAAGCCTGTCCAGTGCAGCGATTACATCCAGATTGCCTGCCTGCCTTATGCCTGGCTGAAAGTCTCAGAGCTGACCAACTGCTACGTCAGTGGCTGGGGCTCCACAAGTGCAAGATGTGAGTTCCCCAGCACTCCCTTGTGTCCCGGGGTCAAGCATGGCACACTGGGGAGGTGGGCTGGGCTTCCAGGCAGCAGTAGGCAAGATGTTGCCACAGTCATTTTGCAGAGATGTGTGCTGAGAGAGAGGTGGGCCTGACCCATTAGCCAAAGCAAGACAGAAGGCAAGAACTGCTACACTGCCTTCTGGAGGCCAAGCCAAACCCTAGGCAAGGGACTCGTCCAGACTGGGGAGGAGAACCGATAATGAGCTGCTGCATTCTTTGCTCACAGCTGCAAAACCCACTGATGTGCTGCAGGAGGCCAGGGTCCGCCTCATCAACAGCTGTGTCTGTAACAGCAGCTCGTGGTACCGAGGGGCCCTCCACAGCCACAACCTGTGTGCTGGCCGTCCGAAGGGTGGCATCGACACCTGCCAGGTAGGAGCCTGCGACAAACCCGCCCCCAGCATCACCGGCAGCCCTGTCACAATGGCCCAAAGGTGCCCCGGCGCAGGCTTTGCCTGGCAAGTCACCCTCCCGGCGCTGCTGGGACTGGTCTCTCCTTCCCCACGACCATGTCCTTGCCTGGTGCCCCATCTTGGCCCACTCAGGGCTCTTTGCAGCCTGCAGGCCCACATCCCAGTCCTGGCAGATGCATCTTTCGTGCATCCAGCATCGCTGCACAGAACTGAGGGAGAACCCAATTCACAGTCTCACAGCCCCCTCCAGGCCAGCTTCTGGAGGCCTCAGCACCTGAGCAGTGCATTCTGTGCAGCAAAGGCAGCTTTGGCAGGTGCCACCCTCAGAGGGAAGGAACCAGCCTCAGTGCCAACAGCGGCCACCCAACACCACCTTCATCCTCTCTTCTCCTCCGTAGGGTGACAGCGGTGGTCCTCTCATGTGCCAGGACAACAATGCCGAGTACTTCTGGCTTGTGGGAGTGACCAGCTGGGGCAAAGGCTGTGCCAGACCAAGGCGGCCCGGTGTCTACACTTCCACCCAGCACTACTACGACTGGATCCTGCTCCATATGGGACTGCACTCGGCAGTCGGGGGTACCCTGACAGCACAGGCACAGGGCCACTCCCTCACCACCTCAAAGCCCTCGCACTCAGCACGGGCACACAGCCACGTCCACAAGACCTCAAGGCCCTTGCAGGTGCTAGCCCCAGCACGAGCACCAGCTACGGCGGGTGGGTCTGCCTCCTTCCCGCTTCCCATCCGGAACCTGGTGCAATTCGTCATGCTGGTGCAGATACTTCTGCAGGGCCTGTGGGGAGAAAAGGTGCGATGAAGCAGGAGGGCCAGGATCCCTGCTGGGCAGCATGGTACCACTGCTGGCCGCTGATCCGCAGTGTCAGAGGCCTGCTCTGTCCTGCCCATGCTTCTTGGGACTTAGAATAGTTGCTGAAGTCAGCGTAGTTGTTGAAATAAAGTTGCCTGTTTTCACTGCTCACCACGTTTTGGCTCAGTCTCCTGGGAAAGGGCAAGCGCTTCCACACCCTGCGCGGCCAATAGCCGGCCGCAATCACGTAGGGCACAAAGGGAAAGAGACACTCAAAAAAGGGCTGCAACCATGTCAGCTCAGAGAGGAGGTTGCTCTCAGCCACTGTAGGCTGGAGTGACCTGTCATCACCCAGAGGTGAGAAAGAGGAGCAGAGGTATTGGATTTATTCCATGTCTGCGCAGAGATGGGTGCTAGGTGGTGATTCCACCCACCCAGCTGGCACACTGCACACAGAATTTACAACCTATTTCTCTTGTTAGAGGATTGGAAAAGCCCACCTAAATTTCCATTATTTGGTGAGTAAATTACAGCATCGTCACCTATTGGTCAAGCATCGTCAAAGTAGTAGGAATGCTGCTTGAAGGTGGCGGTGGTGTTGGGGGGGTGTCATATGCATAGGCCTTGACCTAGCTGGGTGGTCGTGATCTCCCCCTGCCACCTGTCCCTTCCCCCCAGTTTCTGTTGCCCTCAGGCCTCTCCAGCCATGCCCCAGCTCTTGAAGCCGCTGGGCAGGGCCTTTCCTCTTGATCAGTCTTTCAGCTCCTCTCCAAGGACACTTTGGAGCACAGCAGGCTTCTTAGAGGTCCTTCCTTCGTCCCTTCGTCAAAAGCAGAGCTGTTAGCGAAGCAGGTCAGTACGTTTACCCCAAGAGTGTCAAATCGCTGACCCAAACATATTTCTGTCCCCATGAAAATTCAGCTTTATGGACTGATGTCACAGAGCCACTGGTTCCGGGTGTTCTAGTGTCCCTACTTCTGCCTCCCCTTCAGCTTGGAAGGCCGCCATGCTTCCTCTCCCCTTGCCCCATAGGCTGTGCCCAGCACCCGGAAACACTGCCTCTGTGACATCAGCCCAATGGCCAAGGGCACCCCAGGCAAAGGGAGCCCTGTGGGCACTCTGTCAGCTGCTGCGCTGCAGGTAACAAGCCCTGCTTGGTTCTTGCAGCTGCTGCGTGCTTCTGCTGCTCCTGCTGGCAGCAATGAAGCTGCTCACCTTCCTCATTCTGCTGTGCTTGTGCCAGCCTGTGCGGGGCACATTGCACACCTGCGGGTAAGTGCCCTGCAGCTCCTGGAGGGAGCTTGGGCAAGCCTTACGGTATTCACTGGAGGGTGCCGACTTGTCCCCCGTGGCCACGCCACTGCTACCCAAACCCCCTGTGGGAGACTCAGGTCCTTGCCAGCACCCAGGCTGCTGGCACTGCTTGTCCTCGGGGCCAAAGCTGAAAGAGAGGTGGATGGACACGCATCCCATGGGGTTCCCTGGCCCTGCTGGCCATGCAGCGCCTTGCGGGGTGGGAAGATGGCTGATCTTCAGCCCGAATGGCAGCAAGACATTGAGCAGGGCAGTAACGATCTTCTGCTTACAGAGGGACCTGCGGGCTCCGGCCCATGGCTGGGAATTCCGGCATGTCACGTATTGTGGGTGGCACACATGCCCAGACAGGTGCCTGGCCCTGGATCGTGAGCATCCAGAATCCGTGGCACCCGGGCGCAAAGCATATATGCGGAGGCTCCTTGATCAGCCCACTGTGGGTCCTCACAGCAGCCCACTGCTTCATCCACGCCAGGTAAGGAGCAGCAGGATGCGGCACACAACACTCCCAGCTGCCCTGCCCACAGCACCCCAGGCTATCTCCATTCCATCCTGTTCCATTCGCCTGCCAGAAGCCCACTGGCTGGACTCTCCCCAGCCAAGCTGAGAGACTGCTCAGGAGAAAGCTGGGCCACACACGCCACGGCTTCCCAGCAGTCTCCAGCTCCCCGTTCCTTGTGCCCAAGGTGTGCTAGGGTGTTTGTGCTCTCTGTAGCGTTGCTTTCCTCTCTGCCTTGTCAAGAGCAGGTGGCAGGCAACTGCTGGGCTGCAACAGCACCTGGCTTTGCTGCCTCTGAGCACTCTCTCTCTCTGCCTACCAGGCACATCACCAAGTGGCACGTGGTCGTCGGTGCTACAAATTTGACTCAGCTGGATCCCGAGGCCCAAGTGCGTGGTATCAGGCGGCTGATTGTTCATGAGCACTACAGCTACGCCACGCAGAAGAACGACATTGCGCTGCTGGAATTGGACAAGCCTGTCCAGTGCAGCGATTACATCCAGATTGCCTGCCTGCCTTATGCCTGGCTGAAAGTCTCAGAGCTGACCAACTGCTACGTCAGTGGCTGGGGCTCCACAAGTGCAAGATGTGAGTTCCCCAGCACTCCCTTGTGTCCCGGGGTCAAGCATGGCACACTGGGGAGGTGGGCTGGGCTTCCAGGCAGCAGTAGGCAAGATGTTGCCACAGTCATTTTGCAGAGATGTGTGCTGAGAGAGAGGTGGGCCTGACCCATTAGCCAAAGCAAGACAGAAGGCAAGAACTGCTACACTGCCTTCTGGAGGCCAAGCCAAACCCTAGGCAAGGGACTCGTCCAGACTGGGGAGGAGAACCGATAATGAGCTGCTGCATTCTTTGCTCACAGCTGCAAAACCCACTGATGTGCTGCAGGAGGCCAGGGTCCGCCTCATCAACAGCTGTGTCTGTAACAGCAGCTCGTGGTACCGAGGGGCCCTCCACAGCCACAACCTGTGTGCTGGCCGTCCGAAGGGTGGCATCGACACCTGCCAGGTAGGAGCCTGCGACAAACCCGCCCCCAGCATCACCGGCAGCCCTGTCACAATGGCCCAAAGGTGCCCCGGCGCAGGCTTTGCCTGGCAAGTCACCCTCCCGGCGCTGCTGGGACTGGTCTCTCCTTCCCCACGACCATGTCCTTGCCTGGTGCCCCATCTTGGCCCACTCAGGGCTCTTTGCAGCCTGCAGGCCCACATCCCAGTCCTGGCAGATGCATCTTTCGTGCATCCAGCATCGCTGCACAGAACTGAGGGAGAACCCAATTCACAGTCTCACAGCCCCCTCCAGGCCAGCTTCTGGAGGCCTCAGCACCTGAGCAGTGCATTCTGTGCAGCAAAGGCAGCTTTGGCAGGTGCCACCCTCAGAGGGAAGGAACCAGCCTCAGTGCCAACAGCGGCCACCCAACACCACCTTCATCCTCTCTTCTCCTCCGTAGGGTGACAGCGGTGGTCCTCTCATGTGCCAGGACAACAATGCCGAGTACTTCTGGCTTGTGGGAGTGACCAGCTGGGGCAAAGGCTGTGCCAGACCAAGGCGGCCCGGTGTCTACACTTCCACCCAGCACTACTACGACTGGATCCTGCTCCATATGGGACTGCACTCGGCAGTCGGGGGTACCCTGACAGCACAGGCACAGGGCCACTCCCTCACCACCTCAAAGCCCTCGCACTCAGCACGGGCACACAGCCACGTCCACAAGACCTCAAGGCCCTTGCAGGTGCTAGCCCCAGCACGAGCACCAGCTACGGCGGGTGGGTCTGCCTCCTTCCCGCTTCCCATCCGGAACCTGGTGCAATTCGTCATGCTGGTGCAGATACTTCTGCAGGGCCTGTGGGGAGAAAAGGTGCGATGAAGCAGGAGGGCCAGGATCCCTGCTGGGCAGCATGGTACCACTGCTGGCCGCTGATCCGCAGTGTCAGAGGCCTGCTCTGTCCTGCCCATGCTTCTTGGGACTTAGAATAGTTGCTGAAGTCAGCGTAGTTGTTGAAATAAAGTTGCCTGTTTTCACTGCTCACCACGTTTTGGCTCAGTCTCCTGGGAAAGGGCAAGCGCTTCCACACCCTGCGCGGCCAATAGCCGGCCGCAATCACGTAGGGCACAAAGGGAAAGAGACACTCAAAAAAGGGCTGCAACCATGTCAGCTCAGAGAGGAGGTTGCTCTCAGCCACTGTAGGCTGGAGTGACCTGTCATCACCCAGAGGTGAGAAAGAGGAGCAGAGGTATTGGATTTATTCCATGTCTGCGCAGAGATGGGTGCTAGGTGGTGATTCCACCCACCCAGCTGGCACACTGCACACAGAATTTACAACCTATTTCTCTTGTTAGAGGATTGGAAAAGCCCACCTAAATTTCCATTATTTGGTGAGTAAATTACAGCATCGTCACCTATTGGTCAAGCATCGTCAAAGTAGTAGGCATGCTGCTTGAAGGTGGCGGTGGTGTTGGGGGGGTGTCATATGCATAGGCCTTGACCTAGCTGGGTGGTCGTGATCTCCCCCTGCCACCTGTCCCTTCCCCCCAGTTTCTGTTGCCCTCAGGCCTCTCCAGCCATGCCCCAGCTCTTGAAGCCGCTGGGCAGGGCCTTTCCTCTTGATCAGTCTTTCAGCTCCTCTCCAAGGACACTTTGGAGCACAGCAGGCTTCTTAGAGGTCCTTCCTTCGTCCCTTCGTCAAAAGCAGAGCTGTTAGCGAAGCAGGTCAGTACGTTTACCCCAAGAGTGTCAAATCGCTGACCCAAACATATTTCTGTCCCCATGAAAATTCAGCTTTATGGACTGATGTCACAGAGCCACTGGTTCCGGGTGTTCTAGTGTCCCTACTTCTGCCTCCCCTTCAGCTTGGAAGGCCGCCATGCTTCCTCTCCCCTTGCCCCATAGGCTGTGCCCAGCACCCGGAAACACTGCCTCTGTGACATCAGCCCAATGGCCAAGGGCACCCCAGGCAAAGGGAGCCCTGTGGGCACTCTGTCAGCTGCTGCGCTGCAGGTAACAAGCCCTGCTTGGTTCTTGCAGCTGCTGCGTGCTTCTGCTGCTCCTGCTGGCAGCAATGAAGCTGCTCACCTTCCTCATTCTGCTGTGCTTGTGCCAGCCTGTGCGGGGCACATTGCACACCTGCGGGTAAGTGCCCTGCAGCTCCTGGAGGGAGCTTGGGCAAGCCTTACGGTATTCACTGGAGGGTGCCGACTTGTCCCCCGTGGCCACGCCACTGCTACCCAAACCCCCTGTGGGAGACTCAGGTCCTTGCCAGCACCCAGGCTGCTGGCACTGCTTGTCCTCGGGGCCAAAGCTGAAAGAGAGGTGGATGGACACGCATCCCATGGGGTTCCCTGGCCCTGCTGGCCATGCAGCGCCTTGCGGGGTGGGAAGATGGCTGATCTTCAGCCCGAATGGCAGCAAGACATTGAGCAGGGCAGTAACGATCTTCTGCTTACAGAGGGACCTGCGGGCTCCGGCCCATGGCTGGGAATTCCGGCATGTCACGTATTGTGGGTGGCACACATGCCCAGACAGGTGCCTGGCCCTGGATCGTGAGCATCCAGGATCCGTGGCAGCCGGGCGCAAAGCATATATGCGGAGGCTCCTTGATCAGCCCACTGTGGGTCCTCACAGCAGCCCACTGCTTCATCCACGCCAGGTAAGGAGCAGCAGGATGCGGCACACAACACTCCCAGCTGCCCTGCCCACAGCATCCCAGGCTATCTCCATTCCATCCTGTTCCATTCGCCTGCCAGAAGCCCACTGGCTGGACTCTCCCCAGCCAAGCTGAGAGACTGCTCAGGAGAAAGCTGGGCCACACACGCCACGGCTTCCCAGCAGTCTCCAGCTCCCCGTTCCTTGTGCCCAAGGTGTGCTAGGGTGTTTGTGCTCTCTGTAGCGTTGCTTTCCTCTCTGCCTTGTCAAGAGCAGGTGGCAGGCAACTGCTGGGCTGCAACAGCACCTGGCTTTGCTGCCTCTGAGCACTCTCTCTCTCTGCCTTCCAGGCACATCACCAAGTGGCACGTGGTCGTTGGTGCTACAAATTTGACTCAGCTGGATCCCGAGGCCCAAGTGCGTGGTATCAGGCGGCTGATTGTTCATGAGCACTACAGCTACGCCACGCAGAAGAACGACATTGCGCTGCTGGAATTGGACAAGCCTGTCCAGTGCAGCGATTACATCCAGATTGCCTGCCTGCCTTATGCCTGGCTGAAAGTCTCAGAGCTGACCAACTGCTACGTCAGTGGCTGGGGCTCCACAAGTGCAAGATGTGAGTTCCCCAGCACTCCCTTGTGTCCCGGGGTCAAGCATGGCACACTGGGGAGGTGGGCTGGGCTTCCAGGCAGCAGTAGGCAAGATGTTGCCACAGTCATTTTGCAGAGATGTGTGCTGAGAGAGAGGTGGGCCTGACCCATTAGCCAAAGCAAGACAGAAGGCAAGAACTGCTACACTGCCTTCTGGAGGCCAAGCCAAACCCTAGGCAAGGGACTCGTCCAGACTGGGGAGGAGAACCGATAATGAGCTGCTGCATTCTTTGCTCACAGCTGCAAAACCCACTGATGTGCTGCAGGAGGCCAGGGTCCGCCTCATCAACAGCTGTGTCTGTAACAGCAGCTCGTGGTACCGAGGGGCCCTCCACAGCCACAACCTGTGTGCTGGCCGTCCGAAGGGTGGCATCGACACCTGCCAGGTAGGAGCCTGCGACAAACCCGCCCCCAGCATCACCGGCAGCCCTGTCACAATGGCCCAAAGGTGCCCCGGCGCAGGCTTTGCCTGGCAAGTCACCCTCCCGGCGCTGCTGGGACTGGTCTCTCCTTCCCCACGGCCATGTCCTTGCCTGGTGCCCCATCTTGGCCCACTCAGGGCTCTTTGCAGCCTGCAGGCCCACATCCCAGTCCTGGCAGATGCATCTTTTGTGCATCCAGCATCGCTGCACAGAACTGAGGGAGAACCCAATTCACAGTCTCACAGCCCCCTCCAGGCCAGCTTCTGGAGGCCTCAGCACCTGAGCAGTGCATTCTGTGCAGCAAAGGCAGCTTTGGCAGGTGCCACCCTCAGAGGGAAGGAACCAGCCTCAGTGCCAACAGCGGCCACCCAACACCACCTTCATCCTCTCTTCTCCTCCGTAGGGTGACAGCGGTGGTCCTCTCATGTGCCAGGACAACAATGCCGAGTACTTCTGGCTTGTGGGAGTGACCAGCTGGGGCAAAGGCTGTGCCAGACCAAGGCGGCCCGGTGTCTACACTTCCACCCAGCACTACTACGACTGGATCCTGCTCCATATGGGACTGCACTCGGCAGTCGGGGGTACCCTGACAGCACAGGCACAGGGCCACTCCCTCACCACCTCAAAGCCCTCGCACTCAGCACGGGCACACAGCCACGTCCACAAGACCTCAAGGCCCTTGCAGGTGCTAGCCCCAGCACGAGCACCAGCTACGGCGGGTGGGTCTGCCTCCTTCCCGCTTCCCATCCGGAACCTGGTGCAATTCGTCATGCTGGTGCAGATACTTCTGCAGGGCCTGTGGGGAGAAAAGGTGCGATGAAGCAGGAGGGCCAGGATCCCTGCTGGGCAGCATGGTACCACTGCTGGCCGCTGATCCGCAGTGTCAGAGGCCTGCTCTGTCCTGCCCATGCTTCTTGGGACTTAGAATAGTTGCTGAAGTCAGCGTAGTTGTTGAAATAAAGTTGCCTGTTTTCACTGCTCACCACTGTCACAGTTGTGCATAGTTGGCTACTGAGAGAGAGGGCCAGGGGGTACACAAAATGCTAGAATCTTCTGCAAGCCTGCTTATAGTGCCTCTGAGAATCACTTATAGGAGACAAAGACTCCACCAGAACACAGAGTGCCAGGAGGAAGACCGCAATTATGGCCCGTTAAGGGCATTGGGATGTCTATTTGCATATAAATGTAAGCAGTTGACAGACACAAAAGGCCGGGAAGGCTGGGGGAGGAGGCGCCCAGGTACCCAGGCGAGAGATTGCCCCTGCAGCCCGAGCAGAAGCACATGGAGTAGCCGGAGGAAAGGACCCATGAAGGAGGCAGAGACCTGATCTGCCCCGTGGAGAGGCTCCCCGCTGGATGGAGCCGGTGGAGACATAGAGAAGATGCCGGGACTTACGCTGGGATGAGCCCCTGCCAGCACAAGCAACCTACAGAGATGAGCCAAACAGGTTTGCTGGAGGAGGCCTGTAGCCCCGTGGAGGACTGGAACTGAGAGACACTGTGATTTGTTGCTGCCAGCCAGAGCAGAGATGAAGCCCGGTGGGAAGAGATTTGCCTTGGAGAAAGTTCCTGGAGGACTGGCTCTCGTGGGTGAGATCCTACGGTGCAGCAGGGGGAGGCTGTGTGGGATGGATGCCCCCATCCCGGCCGAGAAGGGAACCATGTTGGAAGGGATTGACCAAAGCCCCCATCTCCTGGTCCCTGCCCCCTGTCCTGTGCTGCGAGCAGGAGAGGGGAAGAAGGGAGCAAAATCATGGCTGAAAGGGAAGTCTTCTTTAGAATGGAGGGGTGGGGGGAAGGTGTTAGCGAGACCCCCATTTTCCCCAGTCCTTGCCCCTCCTGGGCTGCGACCGGGAGGGAAGAAGGGAGCAAACTTCTAACTAAAGCCTGCTAAGGAGGGAGTGGTGGGGGGAAAAGTGTTTGCCTGTTTTGCATTTGTTTCAAGATTGTTGGTTGCACTCCTGACTCTGGTTCTTTTTCACTGTTTCTCTTTAGTGTAGTGTAATAAATTAGATAACTTTCTCTTTAGCACTCCGTGTAGAGTCTGTTTTGCCCGCGTCATTAACAAGTTTGCCTCTTGAGCCGCCCAATTATGTTATTTCTCCCCTGTCCAACTAAGAAGGAGAGTAACAGACTGATTTTGGTGGGCGTCTGGCCTTCGGCCAGGGCTCAACCACCACACTTCTCTAGGCTAAGAAGTCACGAGTCCCTCAGCTTCTCTTTGTAAGAGAGATGTTCTAGTCCTCTAAAAGAAAAACAAACTCCTGCCATTTGACCGGTGAAGGAATCTGATTCACTGACAGCTGCAATTTTATGCTTCCCGTGTCTCATAACAGAAGCTGTACAGCTTGTTCTTGGTGCATGTCAAAGCTGTGTCCCTTCTGTAAGACATCACATTCTGAATATGCAATTACAGGGTAAGATGGAGAAAAAGTAGGGTGTTTAGTGAACTCTGCAATTAAATCAGTTATTGTTAATTTTAAATATTTATAGATAAAATATTTAGCTTACAGGAGCTGGGTGTCATGCAATTTTTTAAATGGCTATATAATAAACCAGTCATGCAGTTAGTACTATACTTGCCAATTTTGGGGTTTTTTTGTGGTTTGTTTTTTTTTTTTTACTTAGTGGCAATAAAACACATCGTGACTTTTCTGGAACAATTGGTGTTTGATTAAGCATGTAGTATGCTTGCATTTTTTATTCATTTGCTTGAGGATTAACCCAAAGGAGGGTCAGCCAGTCATGGTTATGTTCATACACATAGACAAACTTACTGACACAGTCTTATTGTGTGAATTGTTTCTGCCCTTGAAAAAGGTGGCAGAGCTCCCACTGGCTTCTATAGCAGCAGGTTTTATCCATTGAATCCAGCTGGATTGGCCTGTGAACAACAGTGAGATGTAAATAAAACAGTGGCTATACATGATGATAATGGTTGTGGCACTGCAGTGCACCTGAAGTCTGTTTGCTCAGCAAATGGCTCAGCATTTATCCTACCTACTTGGGGTGTCTGTGGGAACCAAATATTCCCACGGGTGCAGGTATGCTTCATTAAAACATTTGGCCTTCAAGAAACTGCCTAAATGCACCAATGTGGTAATTGAGATTATGCAGAAGGGATACCAGACTATGAGTTGAAAATATGACAGCCTATATATTTGGATTTACTTTAAAAATTGAACACTCATCAAGCCACAGGGTTCAGGCTGCTCCTCCAGATCCCTCTGTCAGGCCACACTGTCAAGAGGAGATCTGTAACTTTCTAAATGTGCTTGTGACCTGATTCACTGGACATGATTCACACTCTTATTAAAACACTGATTCATGTTTTTATTATAAATGGAGGCTGTAACATGGAAATGTCACAGGTGGTGCTTTTTATACGTGTAAGCTTATAGAAATGGTAATTTCTTCTTCCAGCAGATGCTCACAGCCAAAGACATTGATTGGGATATAGGTCCCACTGTGTGAACAAACATGTCTTTGAGAAACTAGTGAACAGGGTATTCCCTTTATAAAGCCTATTACAGCTAACTGTGAGTTTAGCAGCAAATCCTCCCTGGTGTGTTGTTTGAAGTTTGGGGTTTTTGCTCACCTGCAAGTCTGTCATTACACATTTTTTTCATATGTTTTTGCTCAGGCCACAGGTGAAGTCCATGAGGTCTGACCTGATTGATAATTCCGACTATTTCTTACCGTTCTCTCTTTGCAGGAGCGAGCCTTTCTGGCTGACCTTTAATGCACATTAATCAGCTAAATATAATTGCATCTTGTTACTTATGGGATGTGTGTGCACTGAATAGTGTATGGAATGCACATGATTATCCCAGAGATTTACTTTCTAGCATGAATCTTCTCATGAAAAAGTGGACAATAAAAATATTTAGATAATGAAGATTTTGGGTCCCTCAGTTGTCAGTTATAAATGCCTGTTACCATTCTATTGAACTACTTTCCAGGATTTAAAAATACCTTGGACCAACAACCCATATCCTGGAGGAGAGGACTGGGAAGTACCAAATGCCTGCTGAAAACCACTTACATTTGTAAAAAAGAAATTTACCTCCCTGTGATGGGCAGGGGTTTTTGGTGAGTGGCACTGAACAGCACTGCCAGCAGCAGTCACCTCATCTGCTCCTTAGGCCACAAACATTAATGACAACAGTCAGTCCCTGCACTTTTCCCTCTGTTTTTTTGGATGTTAAAGGCCCAGGTTTAGCTGTAGATTCTGTCTCACTGTATCAGGACCCAAAAGGCTTGAGATAAAAATCTACTGAAATGAAAAATGATGCTAATTTCACAGGGGAATGCTAGAAGCATTAGAGGGGATTCAGGTCATCTTCAAAGGACAGTACTTTGATCATTTTCAAGGAACCAAGAATAAAAGAGGGCAACAAAACTCTTCTCTGTTACAGAGCTACTTAAAATCTATGCTGCGTTCCTGACATAGTACAGGCAAAGATAATTTAAATATTTTTTCCTTCTGTTTCTCATCCTTTGCCTTGCCATAGTTCTATGCTCTAGCATAATTATGTCTTCTAACAGCTTTGCATGGAGCTATCTGACACAGTCATGAATGATGTGATACAGAAATCTTCAGAAAAGAGAAACACCTTCTTAAGGCAGAACCCCCCCCAATTTTAAAAGACACCGTGTTTTCCCCATGAAGCATGGAATGTCATGCTAAATGTTACTTTCAGAGGACATTGGCAGTTCTCACAGGTTCACCTGAAGGATCAAATGGAGGAGTCACAAAAGAAGGGGGTCTGTCTGAACACTGTTCTGGAGCCTTGGCTTAGACCCAGAGAACTGTGAGCATCCCACAGGTGGAGGCTGCCAGAGACATTAGACACTGCTGCAGTGCACCTAGTCCAGGTGCTACGGCTTATTTTGAAACATACCCATGCATTCTTCAGTAATGAAAGGGGCTTGCAGCCCTCCTCATGTGCTGTCCTTCATCAAAAACTTTGTGCTTTTCTCCTGACATGATGGAATCTAGCACACAAAAGGGATAAACGCACACAAATCCATGGGACCGGATGGGATACATCCACGTGTGCTAAGGGAGCTGGCGGAGGTGATTGCTGAGCCGCTCTCTATCATCTTCAACAGGTCCTGGAGAACAGGAGAAGTGCCTGAGGACTGGAGGATAGCCAATGTCACTCCAGTCTTTAAAAAGGGCAAGAAGGAGGATCCCAGCAACTATAGGCCAGTCAGCCTCACCTCTGTCCCCGGAAAGGTAATGGAACAGCTTGCTCTGGATGCCATCTCCAAGCAATTGGAAGAGAAGAAGGTCATGAGGAGAAGTCAGCATGGATTCACCAAGGGGAAATCGTGCTCGACCAATCTCATAGCCTTCTACGATCTCATCACCGGCTGGGTAGATGGAGGGAGAGCAGTAGATGTCATCTACCTTGACTTCAGCAAGGCTTTTGATACTGTCTCCCATGACATCCTGATAGCAAAGCTGAGAAAGCATGGGATTGATGAGTGGACAGTGAGGTGGGTTGAGAATTGGCTGTCGGACCGAGCCCAGAGGGTCGTGATTCGTGGAGTGGAATCTGACTGGAGGCCTGTGACTAGCGGTGTTCCCCAGGGCTCGGTGTTGGGTCCAGTCCTGTTTAACATCTTCATTGACGACCTTGATGAGGGAATAGCCTCGACCCTCAGCAAGTACGCCGATGACACAAAGCTGGGAGGAGTGGCTGACACGCAGGAACACTGCGCTGCCATCCAGCAAGACCTGGACAGGCTGGAGAGCTGGGCAGGGAGAAACCAAATGAGGTTCAACAAAAGCAAGTGTAAAGTCTTGCACCTGGGAAGGAACAACCGTTTCTATCAGTACAGGCTGGGGGATGACCTGCTGGAGAAGAGCTCAGTGGAGAAGGACCTGGGGGTCCTGGTGGATGACAGGTTGGCCATGAGCCAGCAGTGTGCCTCGGTGGCTAAGAGAGCCAATGGGATCCTGGGGTGCATCCGGAGGAGTGTAGCCAGCAGGTCAAGGGAGGTGATCCTCCCGCTCTACTCTGCCCTGGTCAGGCCCCACCTGGAGTATTGTGTCCAGTTCTGGGCTCCCTGGTATAAAAAGGACAGGGATCTCCTGGAGAGAGTCCAAAGAAGGGCTACGAAGATGATAAAGGGCCTGGAGCATCTCCCCTATGAGGAAAGGCTGAGAAGATTGGGACTGTTCAGCCTTGAGAAGAGAAGACTAAGGGGGGACCTAATTAATGTTTACAATTATCTTAAGCAAGGGATGCAGGGGGAATCAGCCAGCCCCTTTTCAGTGGTCTGTGGAGACAGGACAAGGGGCAATGGCTGCAAGTTGGAGCATAGGAAGTTCCGCACCAACATGCGGAGAAACTTTTTCACAGTGAGGGTGACAGAGCACTGGAATAGGCTGCCCAGGGGGTGGTGGAGTCTCCTTCTCTGGAGATATTCAAGACCCGTCTGGATGCCTATCTCAGTGAAATGTCCTAGGGAGCCTGCTTTGGCAGGGGGGTTGGACCCGATGATCTCTCGAGGTCCCTTCCAACCCCTACAATTCTATGATTCTATGATTCTATGATCTGGTCTTCTGCAACACTGATTACTATTTCATTATTACATTCAATTATTTTTATTAATTAATTATTCTCTGCACAGTGGACAGCTCTTGAGAAACTTAGAAAAAAGTGCAGTTTTAAAGATCAACTTAAATTAATTTTGTAGAAATAAAAATATGCTCAGAAACCTGCTATGAACTTGACTTCTAGGTCTGATGCCAGCTGTCATCACCAGAGGGAGTTACAATATAACTTATAAAGCATTCTAGCTGAGTCTGCAGTCTGTTCCAGTCTTCCACACAAACACGAGGGGCTTAGCAGATCTAATTCACGTTGAATTGATATTACCAGTTAATGCTTCTCAGCTACTCACCATACATACCATAGCACGCAGTCAGGGCTATCAGAGACCTCTCTTGGGTCTTCATGCAAAAGAAGCCCTTGCTTCTGCACACTTCACTTGTATCAGCATTGGGCATGGAAAGCCAAAGCAGGATCTTGTCATGCCACAGCCAAGGGCACTGTGGGGAATGGAGGATCCCTGAGGAGTGAGGGCACACACGCATGTAAAGAGTTCAGCCTGGAAAAGGGCACTCTGGCTCACGCAGGGACCTTATCTGCTGCCAGATCCCCTTGTCCCTCAGCAGCCCCACTGCCGTGTTTAGATAGTCTAGTCCTTAAACAGAAGCACCAGCTCTCTAGTGAATGTCATAGCCCTTTGGGCTATCAGAGAGGGGAAAACAGCAGCCTATGACTCTCTAGTCTCTTTCCAGAAGTAAACTGAGGTATAGGTGTGTCTCCAATCACAAGCCGAAATTTCAAATCTCAGCTGCCCTAGCCAAAGACAGACAGATGCTGAAACTACACATATGAGGTCAACTATACAAAGTTTGAAAATTGTTTTAATGCTTAGTCATCGTTTCAGAAAGCAGCTTGTTGTTACTCCTGCATTCAACAGGACACTTTCTGAGAGCAGTTAGTCCCTAAATCTGTATCTCTTGGGAAGGGAGCTGGGGCAGAAACAGCAGACAGAAGGGGATATACAAGATACACATCATCAGCTCATAATCTTTTCACAAGCTGGCAGTATAAGTATCAAGTCCTACAGCAGGATTCACAGACAGGGTATATTCCACATAAGAAAGCAGGAGTATTTGTCCATCTGCAACAAAATAGTTCTTCAGAGACCTCTCTTTCTTCTGACCATGATGTTGTGATGCCTTTTCAGTCACTGTGTCCTATGCTGATTAGTTGGTCCTACTAGAGGTCTTTTCTCAATAAACCTAATAGGATTTAAAACAACAGTATTTTACTTACCTACTGTGAAATAACTAATATGACCAAATTTCTGAATGGGAACCACTGTTTTTCTGGGTAGACAATATACAAATTGCAAGAATACAGAAAGGGAACAACTTCATCAAGGGCATTAGTTCTGCAAAAAAGAGCGGTATGCTGTATTAGAGGTGAGTGAGCAGAATACACCAAGATGAGGTTACTTCTCTTGGAGATGGATATATAAGAACATGTGGTCCCATTCCTTAATTATCACGCAGGGGTGTCATTTCATAGCATGAATCAGTGTGAGTTATGGGCAATAGTTATTGAAATTAGTATTTGTATCCTGACAGGGGCATCCACCTGATGCATTTTTTCAGAACTCTAATGCCTCTTGCTCAACATGAAAGCCACAAAACCCAATGCAAATAGCATTGGGACACTTTGAAACCGACATTTCCCTTTGCTACTTGTCCTCTTGATGAGTCTAACAGCAGTCCTAACAGCAGCATAAGAGTGCATCATGGAGGATGGGGAATGAGCAGGTTCAATTGTCTGTGAGGAATGACATTGCTCCCCTTCATGGTCATAGTACCATTGGACAATCTAGGCTGGCAGAGACCGTGGGAGGTCTCCAGTCCACCACCCTGCCCAGAGCAGGCTCTGCCATGGGGGACAGACCAAATTCTTGAGGCTTTTACAAGGTCAGAGCTCAAAACCCTCCCAGGATGGAGATGACCCCACCACTTGCTCTGCTATTTCTTGCCTGTACCTGAAACTCTCATCGATTCAGAATTAATTTCAGCTGCCACTGAAAAAAGGGGTATCTTTTTCCAATTAGTGGGGGGATTTGTATAGATCTAAGAAAAAAAGCCTGGCTTTAAAGTTTATTGATTAGGCAATACATCTCAAAAAATCATAGCAAGAGCTTAAATGGCTACTGAAGGCATCACCATTATAGTACCACATAAAAAATAACTCTGCAAGTAATGTCTTACTGATAGTACTGATACAGGGTTGTATCACTGTGAAGGTAATTTATAAATCAAGCACCAAAGCACTGTTCTATTTGCACCATTTCACCCCATTTAAAAAAGCCTTTTTAAAGGCTGTTTGCAGGACATTACAGAAATGTTCTTAAGCGTTACCTCTAGTTTGGTTTTGGTGGGGAGGAAAAAACAATAAATCCAAGGACATGTCGGGCTTGTATGTAACACTTAAGGCTGCTATGAAAAAATGTCAATTTTTGTCACATATATCTACTGAAGCAAAATCTCAACTGTGTGCTATGACAATGTCAGTTAAATGTGGATATTCATTGCAACAGCCAGTTCTCTTGCTGCAGACCCAGGACTATGATAGATGATAGATTAACTCCTTAGTAGGTACATGACAGAGGAGAGAAGAGTAATTGGGGAAAAAGCTAGTGTGGTGGTTGAACCCTGGCCAAAGGCCAGATGCCCACCAAAACCAGCCTGTTACTCTCCTTCTTAGTTGGACAGGGGAGAAATAATACAATTGGGCGGCTCAAGAGACAAACTCATTAATGACGCGGGCAAAACAGACTCAACAGAGTGCTGAAGAGAAAGTTCTCTAATTTATTACACTACACTAAAGAGAAACAGTGAAAAAGAACCAGAGTCAGGAGTGCAACCAACAATCTTGAAACAAATGCAAAACAGGCAAACACTTTTCCCCCACCACTCCCTCCATAGCAGGCTTTAGTTAGAAGTTTGCTCCCTTCTTCCCTCCCAGTTGCAGCCCAGGAGGGGCAGGGACTGGGGAAAATGGGGGTCTCGCTAACACCTTCCCCCCACCCCTCCATTCTAAAGCAGACTTCCCTTTCAGCCATGGTTTTGCTCCCTTCTTCCCCTCTCCTGCTCGCAGCACAGGACAGGGGGGCAGGGACCAGGAGATGGGGGCTTCGGTCAGTCCCTTGCAAGATGGTTCCCTTCTCGGCCGGGATGGGGGCATCCATCCCACACAGCCTCCCCCTGCTGCACCGTAGGATCTCACCCACAAGAGCCAGTCCTCCACGAACTTTCTCCAAGGCAAATCTCTTCCCACCGGGCTCCATCTCTGCTATGGCTGGCAGCAACAAATCACAGTGTCTCTCAGTCCCAGTCCTCCACGGGGCTACAGGCCTCCTCCAGCAAACCTGTTTGGCTCAACTCTGTAGGTCGCTTGTGCTGGCAGGGGCTCATCCCAGCGTAAGTCATGGCATCTTCTCTATGTCTCCACCAGCTCCATCCAGCGTGGAGCCTCTCCATGGGGCAGGTCGGGTCTCTGCCTCCTCCATGGGTCCCTTCCTCCGGCTACTCCATGTGCTTCAGCTCGGGCCATTTTGTGTAGCACATGGTCCTCTCTCAGTAGCCAACTATGCAAAACTGCAAGTTAGGAGAATGTGACTCTGGTAGAATGGTGAAGAAGCATGTAATGCAGCTGCTGTCAAGGTGTGTATTTATTGCTGCACTTGGTACTGCTGTGTAATTAGCTAATTTGTAAGGTGTTATTTTCAGGAAATGGTGAATCTATTACAAGTTACAGGCAGAAGAGATGCTGCTATTAAAGCTCACTGCTGCAAGGACTGCCAACCACAGCAAGAGGTTTGGTTGCATTAAAACCCAGTGACAAGCACATCAATGTGAGTGAATGTTTGGCACCAATGTTTTTACACTGAGAAATCTAGCATCTTCACACCCCACATCAGAGTTGACACAAAAAAGGTATACTGCAGAAATTACCTGCCTGTTGGGATTTTCTTTCCCTTTGGAAAACCACTAAAATGTACAGTTTAATGCAGCATCTTGGTCCAAAGACTTTGAGACTGAAACATGGTGTTTATTGTTAGGATGTGTGTAGACACAAGGGGCAGTACAGGTGTCTCTATCTGCACCAGCCTATACCAACACTTAGGACTCACCATAGGGTCCCAGGCAAGATGGTGTGATGTGCTGGGACGGGGACACACACACATGTGGAGTGAGAGCTGGGGTGGTGCAGGGGGAAAGCCAGGCTGTCAAGGCTTGACCCATGACGGGCTGTGCATCCTGACTGGGCATCCTGACTATGCTCGGGACCTTGAGTCCCCCTCCTCTTCAGGCAGGGTCTGGTTTGTTCCCCAAAGGCGATGGGGTTGGAAAGGACTAGGTTGAACCATGAGGTTGGAAAGGGGAAGATTGAGGGAAGAGCTGGAAAGAGGAGGCTATCTTCAATGGATGCAAGTTTTACTGTTTGTTGGTACTGAATATGTTAAATCATACTCTCTGAGAAGACCTGCAAAGTATTTCAGTTCTGGTTTAGGGAAAAACCTATGCTGACTTCGTAATGATCAGAAAGTGTAGCAGTTAGTGGCTGTAAGTGATGTGTGTGAGTGAGTCTGACATTGGATGTGTAACTGTTTACTCCTCTTGCTTTGTTTTTTAATGAAATTTCTTTTTGAAAATATAAAATGTCTGATTCTTTTCAGAAGTTATTATTATTATTATTACATCTTACAGCTCTTAATCTATCCTTAAGTTCTCCTATAAAACTCGGGCATAGTGGTCTGTCATATGTAATTCCAGGAATTTGCTTGTAAAATATTTCTACACAATTCATTGTCTCTAGCAGTGTAAAAATAAGAATTCCAAGATATGGCTATGTTCTCTTAACTTTCAGTTGATTGAAAGGATTGAAATAAGGGGGGATAACGGCATTTTATTTTACGCTGAAAGTTATGTAAGACGTTATAAAAACTGTATGATTTGGGTTCAGATGAAAGAAAACCCTACAAAGTCTGCGGAGATTCCTGCAAATATCTCAAATTTTAAACTGTGGTCTGTTCATCTATGTGCCTGACAACAAAATTTGACCTGAAATGCAAGAACTGCCTTGAGGTTTATGCCAGCAGATAGTACACGATCTTGCGAAGCTTTCAGCCTGGAGAGAAAATGCATGGGTTCAGTGCAGAACTGAGTATCTGTAGGATAGTTGGATTCACAGAGGTGGCAATATTTAGGACTGATGCAAATTTTGGGAGAGATGTAAATGCCATGCTTCACATCTGTCTAATATCTCCCAGTTAGAGATCTGGATCAGTCACAAAGCTGTCTAACCTGAGGATATTGCACCTTCTGAGGAAATGGTGGCGTTGGAGAAAGGATGTTGAGCACTTGTAAAATGACAGTTCTATAAGTAGAAAGAAACACTTACAGCTTTGTTTTCTTAGAAACTGGCAGAGTTTTGTCCAGTTCTACTGATATGATTCCATTTTCCATTACATTACACCTCATACCACTTTTCAAACTTTGAAATTATTTTTTTGAGGAACACATTTTTTTGGTAGTGTTTTTGTTGGATTTTGTTGTTTATTTGGGTTTTGGGTTTTTTAAATTTTATATTAAATTGACCTAGTGGCCTTATGGGACATGTTTTCACTGTGGAAGTTAGACTTTATGTGCCCATGAACTGTAACTGTGTGTTTGCCATCTGGAAAAACAAGCTGTTCAAGAAATGTGTCTTTTGTCTTTTGTCTGGCTTCTGGTACTGTGCAGTTTGGTTTGGTTTTTATTTTGGATTGGTGCTGAGCAAACACTGAAAGGAAGCTTTCCTTGAAGAAATCAATCTTCTCTAAGTGGTGTAATGCTACTAACAGCTTTTGTTAACAGCATTTATGTATAACCTGATTCCATAAGAGAAACCATGTCCTTTCTTCCATGACCTCCAAGTAGAAATAATTCACAAGCATGACAACTTTGGAAGAAAATCGTATTGCAGTGTTGAATCAAAATGTGGCTGCCTGACACTTCCCTTAGTGGAAAAGGCTGAGAGGAAATACTTAACTCTGTGTCTACTTGCCATGTTAAAACAAGTTGTATTTAAGAAAAGAGTGTCTCCATGGAATAGTGCTCCATATCCGCAGTGGCAACCAGATCTGATCAAATGGAGGCACTGACACTTCAGTGATCCATGTCTAATTGATTAGGTGAGACATAAACCAACAGAATTGGCTCTTGAGGGCATGTGGGTATTTAAAAACTAAATAGGAATGGTTTAACTTACTGTCCTGGCCAAAACTGAGAGCTTGGTTCATTTGATTCTTCCTAAGACTTTCGCTGCTCATCAGCTGGAGCACTGCTCCATCTTAGTTTGCAAATGAAAATGTTCCTGTGTAAGCAGACACGAAATTGTAATCAGGAGGCTTGTGTTTCACTGATGATTTTGGTAAATGTAGGGTTACTATACATGCTTTTGATGCAAAGGCCAGAAGTGATCATTAAGCTGATCTGGTCTGACATGCTGTAAAATGTAGGCTTAAGAACAGAAATTACTTACTTTCCCTTTGAGTCAAATACTATTTATTTAAACTACAACTTTGACTTTTGAGAGGAACACCCAACTTTGTTTAAGGGCGTTGAAGTAATGAGAAACCCATCTCCTCTGTTGGTAAACTCTTCCATTTTACTTTATTGTTAAAAAACCCAAACAGGTTCCTTACTTCCAATGGGGCTTTTTATTCTTCGTTTCACAGTTATTAAAATTTATAATGCGTCCACCTGCAAGACTGCTCAAAACCTAAGTTATTGCACATCTTTCTTAGGTTTGCCAGAGGCTCTGAAAAAAGGTGTCTCAATTGGGCAACCCCTCTCCACTGAAAGCTTGCAGCACAGGTTTCTCAGACGTGAATTTTAACTATGGAGATGCTAAAAAACTCATTCACTTTAAAAACATCCTCTAAACCCAGAATCAAATCCTATCCCATTTGTACTGCAAAAATAGATAACATTTTTTAAGCTAACGCATAGAACAGAAATGTAGTAACTATTCTATTTTTGTGGGACAGAGCAGACAAAGGGAAAAATGAACAAACCATGTCTTGTTAGTTCAGTTTCAGTAACCATCTTCTTGCTTGTGTCCTATCATCTCAACTCTGTTGATCTATTTACATGAATAAGTTGCAGTTACAGGAAACTAATACTACTTTTGTCTGCTGTTCATCTAGGCTGGCTTTTGTTGTTTCTTGTCAGGACCAACAATGTCCAGAAGAGCCCCAGCATCTTGTTTTTTAAGAAAGAGTCTCAGCTGCTCCAAGTAAAGTTGTTACTTCTCATTATGATTTTGGCATAGAGATAGGAGAAATAATTCTTTGAGGTGGACCAGGAGCTGATGAGTCATGCCTCTAAAGTCAGCAAAAGACAAATTAGGAATATAAAGGTGTTTTTGTTTTATTAAAGTTTGCAGTGTTTTACAAAGTAATCTCAGGGTTGAAAAATTTTGTGTCTACCATTTTCCTTATGTTGATTTACAGTCCTCTGCTCCACTGAACACAGACGAATACATAGGTATAGTTTTGCATTTATCACAAAAGATCCTAATTTGAAATTTATATTACTTTCTTAATCGGTCTGCTAAAGCCAAGACTGTGAATCCAATTTGTTTTTTTAAAGCTTACTTTATGCCTGTGTCATTCACTAATTTCACCAGTGCCATTCATTTGAAAAAAAGAGAAGTGATAGTACATACCTGAAGTGAAACTGAACGTGAACTCTCAGATCTCCCAGATTGTCTTTCCTCAACTGATGTGGCATGTTTACCCTTGCTTTGAGTCTGAAAAATAAGACTGAGTGTCTTTGCAAAAGACTTGATGTGATTTTTCCACTATCAATGGGCGACAAGCAGGCATCACTGGATGATCAACAGGACCTTTGATCATCATGTACCATGCTTGTCAAATTTTATCTTCCATTACTTCAACAAAAAATCAGGTGCAAGTAACAAGGAACAGTCAGAGAACGATCAGGATTTCAGTAAGGCTAACTATGGTTTTCTCAGAAGAAGTATGTAATTCACAAACTCTTTTGGACATAATAGCTCCATCTTTTGATGATTATTTTTTGAAACTGCTGTGCACTGCATTTCTTGTTGACTCATATCAGAGGAAGATGGTTAAATTGTTAGATGGAGAATGAGTGAAGGAACTGTAATGAGAAAAGGCAAGGTATTAAAATATGACGGGGCAGGCCCTCAGCTCGGGTAAGTCAGTGGAACTTCACCAAGCTTATCTGGAAATAAAATAGGAAAATGTCAGGGAGTGATTAACTATGAAATTCTTGGTTAGGGCTGGCTGGAGTTCTGAGCAAGAATATTCAGTATCTGACCTACACCAGGTATGCAGCAGGTAGTCAGCAGAAATCTCAGTTTCTGAAGAACAGCCACGATACTGTGTTTGGCTGGAAGTCATACTTTTAGGTGTGCTTTTAAGCTTTTCTTATTGCCTAATCAATAACGTTAGCCAGTACAGTAATTTAAAGCATGACTTCACGCTGTGCACCAGAGCATGTGCAGAAAGCAGGCACCATGTCCTGCCCGTCCACCCACACTCGGCACGTGGGTGGGTTGATCAGGACTGCTTACCCGCAGAGCAGGAGGTGTCTCTTCCACTCTGGTACTCAAGATTTTTCTCCCATTATTAAGTTATGGAATTACCAGTTGTGACTGGTTGTATCTCATAAAAAAATGTGTATCAAGGAGCATAATTATCAGCAAACACAGTTGAGGTAAAGGATTTATGTCTGTTGCCTTTCCCTTTTCTCCATAATACACCATTTATAAAGCATTTGTGCAAGCTATGTCCTGTGCTCATGAAGTGTTACAAGGCTGGAGACACAAAGCTCTACCCTTCCTTTGGCTGTTAAGTATTCAGCAGTCACTGCCTTTCAGGCTGCTTTTGTTCTCCCAAGCAGAGGGAGAAGTGTGGGTGCCTGTGAGTGAGTATCCTAAAACCTTCCATAAACACCAGGGCTCAGTTTTTAACAGGTGGCCACGTCTCAGCCAAGTGTCAGGAATTTTGTAAGTGCTCGGAGGGCTCAGTCAAGCAAAAGGAAAGTGTTAATGGGTTAGGAAAAAAAAAAGTATTGAACAGTACTTGTTACATTGCTTTTTAATATTTTTTTCTTTGTACCAGAGTAGAAGTGAAAGTGGAAGTGAAAGGCTTGAGGGGTGATCTTTTGGTGAAAACTTTCTAAGATGATTCAGTAGATGGTTTTATTTAGTTTTCTGATGATTTAGGAACCAGCAGGGTTCAGAAATGTAGTTAAACATGCTCAGTGGGCACCTGTGGCTGGAATAAAGACCACTGTGTATACACACACACACACACACACTCTCTCTCTCTCTCTCTCATTTACTCTGCAGGTCACTACAGTAACTGGTCTTACATGCTCAGTCTACCCAGTAAATGTCGTTGGCCTGGTACCTCCTCCCTTCCCTTCCCATTCCCTCTCCTCCCTTTCTCTCCCTTCCCCTCCCTCCCCTCTCCCCCAATAATCAACCTGCCCCATTCATGTTATCCACATTTGCCCCCATCCTGTTGACTCAGCGTGCTTATTCTCTGACTCTACACCCATGCTCAGGGACACCAGCAATCAGCATCCCTCCCATCCCACCACCCCTTTCAGCATCTTACAGAATTTGCAACACTTAGGCTCCCCAGTAGACTCCTGCACCTTTTCTCTGGTATTTTCTCCTGTTACTGCCTTACTAAGGGGTAAGTGAGAGTCGAGGACACGCGTTTTCATCACCTCTGCCATGCTGGGTGGTTTCTGTCTTTGTGCTTCCCTCAGTTTAACTTTGTGAGAAGGCTGGCCTCAGGATCACATGTGCCGTGCTGCTCTCTGCCAAGTGGACAATTTGTGGTGATGCTGGGGAAAGTCTGCAGATGGCAACCTGCAAAATGTTGGACGTCCACAACGTGAAGCTGAGCATGACAGCCACAGATTCTGCTCTGAAAATGGCAGAGATTCATGACTCGTGGACTACAGCAGCAGCATTCTCCCAGACTGCACTCTAACACAGGATTTGGTGGGTCACCTTGTGATCTTTCGAGGCAGAAGAGTTTCAGAGAGAAAAAGTAACACATTTCCTACACCCTGGCCTAGAAAGATCTCCAAGAAACTGGTCAGCACCATGACTTGCAGCAACATGGGCAGGTTAAAGCATTTTCAGTGCTGTGGCATGTTCTCACACAGCAAAATGTAGTGCCACCGCAGCCACTGCAAAACATTGCCTGTGCTGCTGCACCCAGACACTGAATTCAAGAGCAGCGTAAACCAGCCACAGTGCACACCAGCATGAGAGGTTCAACAGGCCACAGCTCATCTCTCTGCATCACCACCATGCACACGTTAGAGGCGCTGGCCTGGGAGAGCCATCTGCTCTCATCAGGTGCATCTCCAGCCTGGTGGGACTGGTCCTCGCTCTGCAGGACCCAGCCTGGAGCTGCTTTCTACCCTCAGCAGGTGCCATCCCACATCCTTTACACAGGCACTTTTTCCCTGTGCCAGCTTTGTTGAAGAGCAGCATGTCAACCTGCAAGGCTGAAGAAGCAACAGGCAAGGAGCTTGTTCCCCTCCTGTTCTCAGACATAGCATGGAATGGGTTTCTGCATGGCAGGGTGTTTCCTACACAGCTGGAACACCGGGTTTGTGTCCCTGAACTCTCTCTGTACTAGATGGACCTTGAGTGCTAACGTCCCTTGCCACTAGCAGAGTAAAAGCTTTAACAGGCACTTGTGAAGTGAGCTGCTGAGCAGGAAATGCTCTCTGCTCTGTTGCTGGTCCATCGGATAGCTGTGCTCTGTGGGGTGAGCTGGGACACGAGCCTGAAGGCTGACGGGTCCACCCTGTTGCACACAGGGAAATGAAACTCGTAGGGATCTTGTTACTGCGGCAGGCTGGGTAAACAGAAACAGGAGTGATCCCTTATAAGACAAAGCAGGCTGTCTACCACATCATTAGACTGCAAATTAACCAAATCCGCTTATTTTGTAGAGGTGAACAGGAACGGTGTCCTTCCTTTCCATGCCAAAGAAGGAGCTGTAGAGTGTGTCAGGCTTTCAGAAGCCCAGACAGATTACCAGACCACTTCTGCGATTATGTAGCCTTGACTTCCTCTAGAAAATAACTTTTAAAAAGTATTTCAACACCCAGGATCCAGCCTGTAAATCCAAGGAGGGCAAAAGGGAAGAGGGTGTGCAGCGATGCCTTTATTCCCATTACCTCGCTTCCCCCAGGCTGCCCCGCCGGCTTCCGGGCCGCGCGCACCCCCGAACGCCTGCCTTTCCCTCCCCGCCCCCAGCTCCGGGCTGACGGCGGCGGGAGGCGGTGCGGTGCTTGCCTTGCCGGCTGCTTTCGGTTTCGTTTCCCTCGCCGGCCCGGAGTTTCCCTTTCTCTCCCGGTCCCTGCCCCCGGGGAGCTTCCTCTCGCTGCCCGTCGGCTCTCCCGGCGCCAGGGCACTGCGGCGCCGAGCCGGCCTCGCCATGACGGCGGAGGAGAAGAAGAGCCTGCAGTGCTACAGGCATTACATCGAGAAGAGCCTGAACCCCGTCTTCATCCTGAGCAACATGACGGACTGGCTGTCGGACGGTGAGGGGCTGGCAGCGGCTCGCTTCCCCCCGCGCCCGCGTCCCTCCCGCTGCCGGCGTGCGTGGGGAGCTCTCCCCTCCCCGCCGCCACGCCTGCACCCCCCTCACTCTGTGTCTCCTTCGGGCTTTTGCCAGAGGTTAAGGAGCGGGTCCTCAAGGAGGAGGAGGAGAAAGGGGTGACGGCGGCCGCCGCGCTGTTCCTGGATGCCGTCCTGCAGCTGGAGGCGGAGGGCTGGCTCCGGGGCTTCCTGGACGCCCTGGTTGCAGCAGGTCGGTGTTATGCTCGCAGACGGTATCCCCTCCGCGTCTCTTTTCCCTGCCGGAGCCGCGGTCCGCGTCCAGCATTGTTCTGTTACCCTCTGCTGCTGCATCTTGTCACATCTGACGGGGTGTGGTAAGGAAACGTAGGTCGAGGGAGGCTGGAAATCCTCGAGCGCTGTGCCCAGCTTTGGGCCCCTCGCTGCAAGAAGGGCATCGAGGGCCTGGAGTGTGTCCAGAGAAGGGCAACCAGGCTGGGGAAGGGGCTGGAGAGCAAACCTCACAAGTGCCTGAGGGAACTGGGGTTGTCTAGCCTGGAGAAGAGGAGGCTGAGGGGAGACCTTATCACGGCCTACAATTACCTGAAGGGAGGTTGTAGAGAGGTGGGCGTTGGTCGCTTTGACCAAGCGACAGGTGATGGCACAAGGGGAATGGGCTGAAGCTGCACCAGGGCAGGGTCAGGTTAGACATTAGGAAAAAATTCTTCCCCGAAGGGGTTATCGGGCACTGGAACAGGCTGCCCAGGGAGGGGGCTCAGTCACCACTGACCCTGGATGCGTTTAAAAGACTGGCAGATGAGGTGCTCAGGGATATGGGTTAGTAGAGGACGGGTATGGTTGGACTCGATGATCTCAAAGGTCTTTTCCAGCCCAGTGATTCTGTGAAATATGACTTGGAGGCACAAGGAAGTGGCTGGCTGAAAGGAAAGCTGAAACCATTTGGTTATGGGGAAAGTCAGTGAAAGATGAGGGGATGCAGGATGAGGCCTTGTTGACAGGAGGCCTGTCTGAGTGTTTAGAGAACAAAACAGGTATGGTTCTCACCAAGTGTAAATAAACAAAGCTCAATCCTCTGATTGAGAAAGCTAAATGTGATTCAGAATCTGAGTGTGGGTTAACTGGTATTACTCAAGGACAGAGTCTTAAATTAGCAACTGATTTTTAAAAATTATTCACAAGTCTTAGAAGTATGTTTCCAGAAGTAACTAACCATGAATAGTTCATAAATGAGTGGTTTTCAGTAGCTGTAACTACTTGATGCGTGCTGTCCTAATGCAATTTCCTTTCCAAACTGTGTCAGAAGAGATTGCAAAGTGTGAAATTACCAGGGTTTGCCAGCTTTCCTCCATACATGAAGGCTTTATCATAGATTCTTGCTGGTGATTTGTTAGGTATCTTGAATCCCAGAATCTCATGCCATAAGCTGGTTTTGTTTTCATTTACTATTAACTCAGTGATCAAGCATTACAAAATTTCTTGTAACTTGTATGTAGCCCACTCTCCTCTTAAAGGAAATACTAGGTCCAGAGCATCTTTTTACCAGTCTGTGATAGTCCTAATTTCTGACTCACAAAAATACCTTCTTTGAACATGCTGATAGCTTTCAGTTCGGTGTATTCACAGCAGAAAATGGAAAAAAATAACCTGTGGACTCCAAGTGCTATCCCAAGTACCTATTCGTTGGGCACTAAGGTTAGAATATTGCACCTACCAAATGCAAGAGTGATGCCAAGATAGGTGATAATTAGATTGGTGGTAACTAGATTGAAGACATTGTGGTGGTAAGTATCCACACTTCTCTCCTGCTCTTCCAAGGAAAGTAAGAAGTTAGGCAAACACCTTCTCTTTGCCCACGGTTCCTTTGGGACTCTGACCTGCTTTCTTTCACCTCTTGAGACTACACAGTAAATCAGACAAGTCCTCTAAATATGATTTCCTGCCACTGTCTGTTCCAAGACAGCATTTTTCAGCTGTTTGCTGCTGTCTAGGCTGTCAGGGACTGACTTGAATCCAATATGATAAGGATTTTTGAAAGGGGTTGGAGCCAAGGACAGGACTAAAAGGTAAAGGGCTGCTGAAGAAAACAGGAGCAAAGATGTTTGTGATTCTGAGCAGTGTCCCTTGCTCCCTGAATTCCCGTGGGAGAGTATTGTGGCCTGCGGGGACCCAAGGATTGTACAGATCAGAGGAAGGGGTTTGTTAGGGTTGCTTGGGTGATGTGAGTTGTGACATTGGGTAGCTCTTTTCTTCTCCTTGCAAGTGTCACTGCTCTTCTAACACAGGGTTTGTCACGTTGTACATACAAGCACTGTAAAGGAAAAAGTAATTTAATCTATAAAAATTGTTTGCAGCTTACCTAGATTTTTGTCAGTTACAGGCCAAAATAATTTTAATTTCTGCACTGTGACTAGAGCTATCTGGGGCCTTTTTGCCTTGTTCCTGTCTATTCTGGCTAGGGATCAAGTTCATAGTAACAATCAGTATCTTTTTCTGAAAGGTTACACTGGACTGGCAGAAGCAATTGAAAACTGGGACTTCAGCAAACTGGAAAAACTGGAGCTACACAGACAGCTGTTGAAGCGAATAGAAGCAACAATGCTAGAAGTTGATCCAGTATTGCTCATGCCCTATATAAACATGTGCCTGATAGAAAGGGAGTGTGATGAGATCCTGCAGGTACGGTTAATGGTGAAATCCTGGTATTTGCCAAGTTTTCCTGTAGAGCAGTGATGGCTGCCTCACTTGCAGGACGAACGGGTGCCCATCCATCAGTCTGCTGAGTGAGTAGGATGGCTAGACACAGTCCCTTGGGGAGGAACTTTTTCCCCTCAGCTTTGAGGAGGCTTAGCTGTGTGGCTGCAGCTTCTCACAGCAGTGCCCTCTGTGACACCAGCGCACCTCGACCTTCACCCCTTGGGCTCAGTGCATAACGCAGCGTGCGAAAGGGTTGCAGGCAGGGAGGCAGGGTGGGATGACTTTGGCACTGACAGTGTTCAGCTGTATGCTTTTGTGGAGTCCAGGCTCCATGAAGAGACATGGAAGGTGCCTGATTACAATGAAACAGGCACCTTGCTATGCCTTTGAAGTAGACCCCCTTTCTGGAGTGTTACACTGCATTAATCCTGAAAACACAGATCAAAGTAGGCCAAGTTGCATTTAATTGTTTCCTAAATTGATCCCTGCTGCTTGTGGGATTTGAAACTCCCCTTTACTGTGGCAATCTCTAGAAACTTTGTGTGGCTCTTTGATTTTTGTCAGCACCCAAAGGGATGCTCATTGGGTGAAGGGAAACTTCTGATCTGCAGTCATTATCTAAACCCCGTGTTACAGAAATCAACGTAATTTTCATTGTCTTTGGAGGTGAAGCTACTCTTACCCAGTTCTAGCTCAGTGTTGATGACTGCTAACATGTGATATTACCAATTACCCATCATTTATCACTGGTTAATAATTGTAGAAGCCCAGACCAGTTTGGATTGGAAGGGACCTGAAAGACCATCTAGTTCCATGGGCAGGGACAACCTCCAAGCACAGGTTGCCCAGAGCCCCATCCAACCTGACCTTGAACACTGCCAGGGAGGGGGCAGCCACAGCTTCTCTGGGCAACCTGTGCCAACGACTCACCACCCTCACAGGAGAGAATTTCTTCCTTATATCTAGTCTAAATCTCCCCTCCTTCAGCTTAAGGCCATTACCCCTTGTCCTGTCACTCCATGCCCTTGCAAACAGCCCCTCTCCAGCATTTTAAATTATTGATGCTGTGTGAAGGAGTTTGCTAGGTGTTCTCGCTCTTTGCAACTCCTGAGAAGGGCTGTTGGCAGTTATTTTATGTCTTTGGAAAGGCTTTTGCACCTGACCAGACATCAGGCCTGACAGGAATGTTGTACATTTGTATTTTCCTATTCTGGAATGTTTTTTCATCAGTTTGGCCTTAGGGTTTTATGGCAGATACCATGACTTATTACAAGGGCCTTGACAGATGAACATTCACAGAATAGGTCTGGGAAGTTTCAGACCCTGTAAATACTTAAGCAATTACCCTACCTGTTGATGTAGTCTAGCTAAATTTAGTGTGTGTCTGGGCTGGCAGAATTGCAGCAGTAGTAGTTAAATGACTGAATTTTATTGGAAACCTTTTATTCTGTGAGAAGGAAAGACAATTTTCAACTGGGCACCGAACAAAATAAATGAGATGGTCAGCCAAAGAGCAGCGGATTTGACTGTTCAGCAGCTACAGCAACTTCTGTTGGTTCTGTGTGCAGATCAGCGAATGCAGGAGCAAAGCGGCCGGGATAACTAAACTCATCGAGTGTCTGTGTCGATCAGATAAGGAGAACTGGCCAAAAAGCCTTCAGCTGGCACTGGAAAGTACAAGGTACTACAATGCAAGCGAACTGTGGGATATGAGAGAAGGTAAACTGCAAACTGTTTTTATCATGCTCTCCTCCTATTCTTGTACCAGACAGTAATTGGTTTTTTTTTTCCCAGGAGAATACAGCTAATGTAAAAAAAGGATGCCACCAGACAGTATTGTTCATTGTCATTTAAAGATGAAACCTTTTTTAAAATTAAAATGTCTTTTCATATAAAATGAAATAGAGGGTCTTCCCTAAAAAACATAAAAAATTTTGAGTATTCATCCTCCCATGTGGAGGCAAATGTGCTCTTTCTCCCTCTCCAAAACCAGTGCTTTGTGATCACCTGTTTGGCTTGTGGTGAGCCCAGTGACAGTTCTTCTGAGAAGTAGTAATTATGGGATAAAAGAAAATTCTAGTAAGCATCTTTGGAACCTATCTTGAAAATCATATGATAAAATAAAGGATGGAGATAGTCTTACAGTTCCTAGGTCCTTCCAAAAGATGGAAGGAAAGGGAGAAGAGTCTTTAATTTACATAGCTTCTTTGAACGCTTGTGTATTTTTCATGCTTGTGTAATGCCCATGTTAAATCTGTAATCGTGCCACTAAGCACAGATGATATAACTTCCTTCCTAATCTATTAAATCCCTTGATTTTTAAGGGATAGATAAATGTGCATTGGGTCTGTGGGTCTTCTAAACCCAAGAATCTCAGCGGTATCCATCTTACTTGAAAGGGAGCCTGTATGTAGTCTTCCCATGGTAGCAAACAACGCCTTCACCTTGTCATCCCAGCATTTTCAATATTTTAAAATCAAAAGGATCAATAACATGCTTTTTTTATATTTTTATTGTTCAGAAAATGGCAAAGATGGTGATGGTGGAATGACCAATGCCTCTGAGAGCAGCTTTGAAACAATATCATTTTCTGAAGAAGCAGAATGTGATAATAATCTCAGTGAAAATCTCTGTTCAGCTTCAGGTAACAGCAGCTTAAAAGAGTTTGTGGCTGGAATTCTGTTTCCTTAGAATCCTGAAGGATGTAGATGCAGTGTGCCATAAAGGAAGGTACTGAAGTCCTAGTACAAATTTATAACTAAATAATGTAACTGTCTTCTGGTTTAATGTTTGTAGGACTTCAGATTGGGCATTGCCCATGTTAGGGTTTGCCCCTTCCTAGTCAGAAGTTGTTCTGTCAGTATATTGTCAGAGAGTTCTCCAAACATGGGACTGTTGATGCATCTCTTCCTTGATATAAGTAATTAATATATGACCTGATGTTAGCCAGTTTAGAGATCTAGATGTGGCTGCAAAGGATTTGTGCAGTGACTGTCACGTCTTGTCTGGCAAATTTTGCTCCACTAGTGGTTTCTGGTTCCTGATTCATAAGCGCAAACCCTCCACAATTTAAGTATTAACTTCAAAAGTTTGTAGAGCAGAAGGCTAAAATGAATACTGGATGCATATTTGGAGGGGAAATAAGCCCTTTGGTTTTCTTTCAGTGTTGAAAAAGACCACTTGAGGTGAGAGTTGCCAGCCAAGACCATGGAATGAATATTTTAGGAAGCTCAATCGAGTGGTTACAAAAGTACACCATCCAACCTACACAGAAGTCTTGTCTGGTGCTTATGTGCTATAAAAAGGGTTGTCTGTCAGGGAATGCTCTGTGTGGACTGTGAGAACTCTACCTCTGTCCTTTCAGATAGTAGCTGTATGGGGCACAATGTATTTTATGCTCTTCTGAAGAAGAATCTTCACAAAAATGTGGTTCTCTCCTAGAAGGGGTCTGCCAGTCTCCACCTGTTTATGAACCAAAGAAGGCTCGGAGCTACCAGATTGAACTTGCACAACCTGCTCTCACTGGCAAAAACACGTTGGTGTGTGCCCCCACAGGTGAGAAAACACAGGTTTCCTAGAAAAATTCTCTTGGTAGAGAGGGCTATGAAGGATAGGGGAAGGTGAAGGTTGGGTCAGACTGGTTTAGCTTTTTATTTAAAAGCAATCTTCCTTGAAGGAGTAGGCCTAGATACAATCTGAAATGGATGACCAAGGGCAGCAAGACATTTGTGTCTCTGCACTTCAGAGCTTGTACTCAGATTTCCATGTTCTGAGCTCCACTTTCTCACTCCCTGGTGTGGACTTTTGAGTCAAAATCACTCACTGAGCTCTGCATGTCTTTAAGAAATTTAGCTTGCAAGTTGAAGGAAAAATAGGGTAAGCTGCCCTGAGACTCCCCTGTCTTCTGCACTGCAATGCCTACAGCATCAGAACAGCACAGGGAACTTCTGTGGTAGCTCAGGACTGAGTTAACACAGCTGAAGCTCAGCAGAAAAGGAGAGGCAAATCAGTGCTTTCTCTCCAGTTGTGTTTCCATGTTGCTAGCCTGATTCTCTCCCAGGTGCTGGAGAGGCAGGAATGCAGAAGGGCTCTGGGTGGCTTGCACAGTGAGCCTGAGTGCTGATGGAGATGTGAGAGGAGCATGGCTGCATGGGGAAGCATGGAAGCTGAAAGTGCCTGGTGCCAGTACCATAGCTGGATTTGATGTGGGAACACAGTCACTCTAAGAGCAGAAACAGACTCGGTGATTTCAAAGAACTCGACACCGCAGAGTGATTTTCCTTCCTAGTGACCACCACATGAACTGGGAGTAGGAGGGAAAGGTGTGGTTACCCACCTGAGTAAGCAGCAAGTCTTCAAATCTGTCCCCAGGGAGTCTGGAAGTGTTACAGTCCCCTTGTCAGCTCCCCATTGTTACAGGGCATCCAAGTGAGACAGGCTCACGCTGACAAATACATGCTTTCATACTAGTGCTTGTTCCTTCACATTCTTTGTTTAAAGGATCTGGGAAAACTTTTGTGGCACTTATGATTTGTGAGCACCATTTCCAAAACATGCCTGCGGGGCGCAAGGCGAAAGTTGTCTTCCTGGCCACGAAAGTGCCAGTGTACCAACAGCAGCAAACTGTGTTCCAGCAGCATTTTCAAAGAAGTGGGTGAGTGTAATTCTACCTGGTGGCCTCCTCCGCAGAAAATAAGCTGCCCCTTAGGTCTAGGGCTTGCTGGTGACAAGAGTGGTGTTAGGAATGATGCCTGCTGATAAGAATGTAGGCTTTCCAGAGTCTGAGGTCTGCTTTTGGGGAGTTTAAGCAACGATTGTGCAGCTTCCATGGAAATGGCCAACGTATACCTGTGATTGCCTCTGGAAAAGGGTGAAGTGTGTTCTCTCTTGAGACTCCTTTCAGCCCTGCTTCCAAGGCAGTTCCAGGACACAGCAGTGGGATTCCTTTTGTCATTCTCAAATGGAAAGACATTCTCTTTTTCTTCTTCAAATGGAAGGACCCAAACTCTGGCTTTTCAACCTCTAGTCAGAAAATGACGGTCTGCCTCTCAGATGGGACTTGAAATTGCTTAGGGGAGTATCAACAGCCTATAGCTTCCAATTTCAAAGAAACTGATAACTGAACATCCACATATGAGTTCCTATAGTTGTGGGAAAATGAGGCTGCTGACAGATAACATTTCCATGCTGCCAGACATACACAGAAAAGGGATGAAGGCAAGGATGTCCAAATACAGCTTACACGTGATCTGATATGACTGATCCAGCTTAAATGTACAAAATCACCAGCCCTCATATGTAAGATATTTTAATTAATAGGTGTTTAAAATCCAGTTGTATACTGTCAGCACACTTCTGCCTCAGCTTCTGTGGGTCAAAGTGCCAGCCTCAACAGTTTCACATTTTGAACTTGGTCACTACCCTTCAGGCTTGCTGAAAGGTCCATCCTTCTAGGGTTTGGGGTTTTTTTCCCTGCAAGACATCCTTTTTCATACCGTATCTTTTGCTTCTTCTTCCTAGATATTCTGTTCAAGGAATTAGTGGTGAAACTGTTGCAAATGTCTCCATAGAGAAGGCTATAGAGAGCAGTGACATTGTTGTGCTGACACCCCAGATTCTTGTGAATAGCATGGAGGAAGGGATCCTTAGCTCCCTCTCCATCTTCACACTGATGATATTTGATGAGTGCCACAACACTACAGGCAACCACCCTTACAATGTGTTAATGACCAGATATCTGGAACAGAAATTTGACTCCCCTGCAAACCCGCTGCCTCAGGTAAGACCCAGCCTGTCTGTGGTAGAAATATTAGAAGTATTTTGCAGTGCTGCCAGCAAAGCCTGAAGCCTGGCCTTCTGTGTAAACCCAGCTCAAACTCCCATTTAACAATTGTTGCAAGTTGTAGCATTTGAACATTTTTTCCCTCCTCTTGGACACCTCCAGGCTCTTTACCCCTGTTCTATCTTCCCTCCAACTGCCAAGAAGGACCAATCAAGCATGACAAGAGCCCAGAGTACTTACTTAAAAGCAAACAGGATTGCTGGGCTGGGGAGAAAGCATCCACCCCAGAACTTAGTCATAGCCTCATCACCTTTGTGGTGCTGTCTTCTGCAACAGTAAACAGGGCTGCTGCCTCCCTGACAGAAGGTGTTGGTCCAGCTGAGAAGACATCTCCTGTGAATGCATGTGCAGGGCCATTCTGGGGGTAGATTTGCCATTTCTGTATGTGATGGGCACTGGCAAATACAGCTGATTATGGATTTTTGGTTTCAGTGCTCTAAGCTTGAGTGCCTTAGAGAAGGTTTGAGTGGGGGCAAGGGCTGGCTCTCAAGATTTAGACATTGCACACATGCTTACTTCAGCTGCCTGTTTTGTTTCCTTATGTTTGAAGGTGGTGATCACTTGGCAGCTGGTAACAGTGTCTCCTGGGATTTGTTTTTGTTTGTGACAACAGAGCAACCACTGTTATTCATGTGTGTGCTCAGATTGTAGGTTTAACTGCTTCTGTTGGAGTTGGTAGTGCCAAGACTGTCACCGAAACAATAGAGCACATCTGTACCCTTTGCTCCTACCTTGACATACAGGCCATATCCACTGTTAGAGAGAACATACAGGATCTGCAGACATTTGTGAACAAGCCAGAAACACGTAAGTGCTCTCTATTTTCCCATGAGATTAAAAGCACCATAATTAAGGCAGCAAACCAATTCTCTTCTGGTCAGGTGAAGTTAATACCTTACAGCTAAGCTGGACCTTTGCTTTCTTCTGGCTCGACAAGAGTTTAAGCATTCATTTCATTGCTGCCCCACAACAAGGCAGTGCACATTTGGACAAATTTTCTCTTTGCTGAGCTGCACTGCAACCTCAGGTTCTTACATAGCAAGGCATGAAAGCCAGTGCTGTTCTGACTGAAGCCTGGGGGCTGTCTTACCGTGTTACTGCAGTGGTTGTTAACCAGAAGCACCATATGTAGCGTGTTCCTCTGTACAAGAATTTATTCCAGCACTAACCAGGGAAATGTTTTAATCATTCAGGGCACTTGACTTGTGTTTCTTGTCTCTAGATGTCAGGTGTGTTAAAATGCGAGCTCAGAATCACTTTGCAGACATTGTCTCAGGCCTGATGTCAGAGACAGAGGCATTGATGAGGAAGATTTACACAGTGGGTAAGTTACTATCATAGGCCTGTCATTTGGCTTTGTTTTTTGATTACATCATTGTGAATCCTCACAGCTGCTAGAGCAGTCACGCTTTTTCCACTCCTTTTCTCCTCCTTCCTTCTTCCTTGCCTTTAACCAGTATTTTCTAAATAAGAGATTACAGGTGAAAGACTCAACTCTTTTCCTGTTATACATTGTTAGTTGGATAATCAGAAGTGTTTTTGCTTGGACTTCAACCTGTGTTTGCTGCAGCTAAGAATGGTGTGCTTTTGACACTGCCAAATCATTTTGAGTATTTAAAGAATCTGAAACAAAACTACCAAGGGCTTGCTTTTAAAAAGAATGAGCTGGGTTTTGTACCTGTATGTTCTAACTTGAGCATTTCTCCAAATGTGTCATACCTAAATCTGGCTCTGTGAAGGAAACCAAGGGAGCTCTCAGTTGTGGTGTTACTCTGAATGTTGTAATTTCTTCCTTTCAGCAAAAGTTTATTTTCACTCTTGTCTCTTCAACACTTCCCATATTTTTTCTGGCCTCTCTGACTTGTGCTCAGGGTTATTTCTAGGGATGCCCTCACCACTTTTCTGGTCAGTATTTTGTCCTCTTTATACCTCTGTGTACTCCTATTTCCACAGTTTATCAAGTCTGTGATATTTCCTATTTAAAAGTGTTTAAGGTAATTTTACAGAGGAGGATCTGTGGAACGCAAATACCACCAGAGTGTGCCTCAACAAATTTTGAGAATGTGGTGGCTGGAGGCCAGACACCCACCAAAGTCAATCTGTCACTGACCTCAGCTGGACAGGGAGAAAATAAACGTTGAGGGGCTTAGGAGTCAGGATAAGGACAGGGAGAGATCATTCTGCAATCAGTGTCAAGGGCAGAACAGACTCAACATGGAATAAAATGCATCTAATTTATTACACCACTCCCCCTCCCCTCCCAAAAGTACCCAGTGAAGCCAGAGTTGGATGATGAAAAATAAAAACATCTCCTCCCTACCCCTACCTTCTTCCCAGGCTCAACCTTATTCATGATTCCTCTGCCTTTCCCCCATCCCCTCCCCAGGGTGGCACAGGGAAGGGGGTTTCCATCAGCTCATGAGAAGTTAGTTATCTGTGCTGGTCCTTCCTTCTTAAGGAAAGGTCCCCTCACATCCCTGCTCCAGCATGTGGTCTCGCAGGAGACAGTCCTCCACTAACTCCTTCAACATGAGTCCTTTCCCACAGGGCTTCAGCTCTTCACCAACTCCCCCAGTGTGGGTCCCTTCCATGAGGTGCCAACCTTCAGGCCCAGACTGCTCCAGCCTGGTCCCCCATGGTGTCACAAGTTTCCCCAGCAAACATGCTCTGTTGTGTGGCTGCAGGAGCTTGCTCTAGCATGGGCTTCCCAGAGGGTCACAGCATCTTTCAATTGTCTCCACCTGCTCCACCATTAGGTTCTCCATGGGCTGCAGGTGGGATCTCTGCTCCCCATCATCTTCCATGGCCTTCACGGGGTCAACCTGCTCCACCATGATCTTCTCCACATGCTGAAGGAGAGTCTCTCTCTGGAGCCCGGAGCGCCTCCTCCCTTCGTTCTTCACTAATCTTGGTGTCTGCAGAGTTTCTTCCATCTTCTCACTCCCTTCTCTGGCAGCAAAAAGTGGCTGCTTGTGGTTTTTATCCTTAAATATGTTCTCACAGAGGCACTGTGACCATTGCTGATGGGCTTGGCCTTGGTCAGCGGTGGGTCCAGCCTTGAGCCCAGCTGGTGTTTACTCTGTTTGGCCTAGGGGATTGGTGCAGAAGCCACCCCTGCAGGCACCGCCCCCACGCCCAAAACCCACAGCAGAGAGCTACATGGGATACACATCAGACCCATGTGTGGCTATGCTCAGAATCAGCCTTGGTCTGTCCACCTCTAAATTAAAGGATTTTTCTGTGCTTAGGCTGGGTTTTACAAACTTACTAGGGCAACTTAAGCCTGTTTACCCCAGTTCTATACTCTGTAAATTTCTCCCTCCCCACTTTCCAGGTACTGGGGAGTGAAGTATGTGCTGGGGCAGGAAGGGGGACTTTAAGAGAAAAAATAATCAAACCCCAAGCATAAACACAACCGTGCCACACGCCCCACTCTCCTTCCCTCTCCCACTCAAAAAAAATATCCTCAATCCAAAACCCAAGAACCCCCAACAAAGAAACAAACACAGTGGGAATCTCAAACTGGATGCTACATGAAGCAAACGCTTCTGTGGCTTACTCCTGCATCACAGTTCCTCTGGCATGAATACTGTTGGATTCCCTTCTGTGGACGCTCTGATGACTTAAGTTTGTGAAGCACTCAGAGCGTGTATGTGACAAACAGGTACTGACCAGTTCTGACTCAAGAGCAGGCCCTTGGATAATGTGCCTTTTAAGTGCTGTTTAGCAAATGCATTCTTAACTTTTGAGTAGCTGATATTTCAAGGAGCAATGCACATGCAGTGTCTTGAATACTGTGGGCTTCTTACAGGGTGAGCGAGCTCTACTTTTGTTGCTAAAGACTCTGCAGATACGTGTATGTACACAGATATTCAGTGGAATAGTACTGAGCTAATTTTAGGCTAACATCTCAGGATATGTTGAAAGACAGTGAAGACAGAGCCAGAATCTTCTCAGGAGGTTCCCAGACGCAGACAAGAGGCACCATGCATAAAGAGAAATACTTAAACAAAAAGAAGGAACAACTTATTTGCTGTAATGGTGGGCAAACAGTAGAACAGATTGCCCAGAGAAGCTGTGGATGCCCTCTCAGTCCTTAGAAGCACTTAAAATCTAGTTGGACATGAGCCTGGGTGACCAGCTCTAGGTGACCCTGCTTTGAGCAGAGGGTTGGGCTAAAGACCTCTGCAGGTGCTTTCCAGCCCCAGTGCGGTTGTATCACGCAGTGTTCTTCTGCACAGGTGTTCTAGACCCAACATTCATGAAAAATGTGTTATCTTCTACCTAACCATTACAGTTATTTGCTATTTCTAGAGGAACAAGTGTTTGTTTATCCTTCTTTACTAGACAGCATCTCTCCAATCAACAAGAATGATTTTGGAACACAGAAATATGAACAATGGATAGTTTCCACTCAGAAGAAATGCAGACTGTTGCAGCTGGAAGATAAGGAGAAAGAGAGCAGCATTTGCAGAGACCTTTTCATCTGCACTGAACACCTGCGAGTAAGTGTTTATCTTCTGTCCTTCCCTGCAGAGATGGAGCCATCCTGTTCCTTCTGATACAGATATGTTCATGTAGGAGCAAGTTTTGATCCCAACCATTTATTTGACACAGGCAAAAATGCTGTGTCTGAGAATTGCATCTTAAGAGACTTTATGTTGCTTGTGTTGTTGTGCAAATGAAAGAACAACACAGGTTTATAATACTTTAGCTGAAGAAACTATGCATTCATCTGCTCTCCCATGGAAAATGAGATTTAAATGTGCATGTCTCTCTCTCTGAGCAGAAACTGAACGATGCCCTCATCATCAGTGAAGATGCCCGCATCGAAGATGCTTTAGCCTACCTAACCGAATTTTTCACCAATGTCAAAAATGGACCATATACAGAGTTAGAGAAGCAACTGACAGGCAAATTTCAAGGTATTTCACCAGTAGCTGTAACAGTGGCAGGGGAGAAGAGGGATTATGGTACAAAATCCAAGTGTTTCTTCAGAGTAAATGTGGTTGTTATTCCAGAAACTTTACACTTTGCAGAAAGTCCATGCGGGTGCAAATACAACTTTAGGGTAGACAGGGAGGAACTTACTCCTAGTGTAGGAGCTAAGGAAGTAGCTGTAATTGTAGGTGGATGCTGCAGTAGGGTCCCACACACCTGGCTTGGAGATAAGGCAGCAATGTCCTTAAGAGGGTGTGCCCCACATCAGGGGGTGGTCTGTAATCAGGAATGCTGGCAGCATTAGACAATGCAACATACACGGCTCAGTTTTGTGCCAATCCTCCTCATGCCCGATGCTCCTGGATGAACCCCAGATTTCTGGGAAGGAGCAGGTGGCTGTTGTACCCTTCTGGCTCAAAGTTGGAGGTCGCACTGTTCTGTAACTTGTGGGTGTAGCAGCAGTAAACCGGCCTGAGCTCTGGTGTGTTGCGGGGTTGACTGCAAATTAACATCGCTGGGCTGCCTGCCCTCTAGTGGCAGTTGTTTCCTCAGGACAAACAGCATCACTGCCAGAACGGAGTTTGTTTTGTTGCTGCCTCTCTACTCACAGTATGTCGCAGCGATTCTCCTGTCTGCCTACAAAGTGTGAGAGGTTCAGAATTATTTTTTTTTCTGGGAATTTCGTTGCATTTACACACCAGGGTTCTTGGCTGGCCTCTGAGGGAATGGTATAGAAAACAAAAACAGATGCAAAAGTGGATGTAGGTGTCAGTTGAAAGTTTTCTGCATTGAAGGAGGTAAAATATTCAAGACACTGTTGTTTTCTTCCAGAGAAAGAACCGAAACTGACTGCCCTTTCAAAAGATGAATCAAATGAGAATCCCAAGCTGGAAGAGCTTGCTTGCATCCTGGATGAAGCATACCACTACAACCCAGAGACTCGCACTCTGGTCTTTGCCAAGACAAGAGCCTTAGTAGCTGTAAGACATTTCTTTGTAAAGCTCCTAAAATGGGAAGTGAGAAAATAATAATTCCTCAGCTGTGATTTTTCCATTTTGATCTGGAAGTAAGACAATATGCATCTATTTGATGTTCCTGGGGAAAAAAAACCCCTGATGCTCTGAGGTAGGATGAGTTGTTTGGTTTCATTTTGAGACCACACCTGGAGTACTGTGTACTGTTTAGGGCCCCTCAGTTCTAGAAGGACATAGAACTCCCTGAAAGAGTCCATAGCTGGGCCACCAAGATGGTTAAGGGAGTGGAACACTTTCCCTATGAGGAGAGGCTAAGGCAGCTGGGTCTCTTTAGCTTAGAGGAGCCATTAATGTTTATAAATGTGCAAAGGGTTAAAGTCAGGAGGACGGAGCCAGGCTCTTCTCAGTGATGGCCAGCGATAGGACAAGGGGACACAGGGACAAGCTGCAGCATAGGAAGTTCCATGTGAATATAAGGAAAAACTTTTTCACTGTGAGGATGATGGAGCACTGGAACAGACTGCCCAGAGAGGCTGTGGAGTCTCCTCTGGAGACATTCAAACCTGCCTGGATGTGTTCCTGTGTGATTTAGTCTAGGTGATCTTGCTTTGGCAGAGCAGTTGGACTAGGTGATCTTTCAAGGTCCCTTCCAACTCCTACTGTTCTGTGATTCTGTGACTTTAGGGGATTTTTTCCTTTTTATTTTCCTAAAAAAACCAGCACAGGGGTGATGTTCTTATCCCTTCTTGCCCTGTGTCATAGTTAATCATTAAGCAGTCAGATTTTTAATTCAGTATTTTAAACAGGATGTCTTGCAAGCTTTTTGGCTTCAGTGTAGCAGTGTTATAAACCAGGAACTCTGCACTATTACTGACTGTGTATCAAGGGGTATGTATGAGCTTACTGGAGGATTCCTATGGGTCCAACGGAGATTTTTGCCATAGCATGTGTTCTTGATCAAGAAAAGAGAAAGTACTTTGTGGAGCAATGTTCTCTGGACCCTTCTGATGCACTGGTCTGTTTCATACTTGCCTGGGATCTGGGCTGGATGATCTTTTCTCTCCCTTCCAATACCTGTTCCCAGAAAAAGTTCACGCGTGAAGTAAGTGTCCTGCTAATCATTACCTTTAGTGGGTCTTAAGCATTTATTGCAATGTATCATAGTCCCTGGCTACTGTAAACAGATTTATCAGATGAGAGTCCCAACCCACATTTTTTTCTTGGATATAGACATGCTGGGTAATTACAAACTGGAAAAAAGGTGGGCTAAAGTCCAAACTAGCCACATGAAGCATTTGCTGTCAATATTCCATTATAGATGTAAAAGACTAGTGAAGCTATGCTGAATTTTGTTCACAACAGCAAGAAAGAGCAGTTTGTAAGTAGCACCTCATTTCCTTTGGGTGCCAGGGGCATAGTATTCATTGATCTGTTGCTCTGTAAAAGAAAAAGGAATATATTTTGGAGCAGTGAAAGGCTGCTTGCTCTCTAGCCAGTCTTCAAGGTAGGAAATGTGGAAATCAGTTGTGTAAAGGCTGGATCTGGTATCAGGTCTGTGACCCTTGCTTTCACACCTATTAATAGAAGTTCATTCTGGATGCACAAGTTCCACCTTCTTTTCTGCTTTAGGTTCTCAGAAGTATTAACTGTCTAGGCAAGCGTGGGCAGGATCTACCTGTCTAACCCAGACTGGCATTTCATATGGAGAGGGATCTAATTTCCTGATTTGCTTTTCAGGCTTTGAAGAAGTGGATGGAAGCAAACCCTCTATTTAGCCACATAAAACCAGGTGTGCTGATGGGTCGTGGAAGAAAAGATCAAAAAACAAGTACGTACGTTTGCACTGACCAGTCGTTAGACTTACACTGGTGAAACTGTTCTGCTCTTCTGTGTTCATCTTCTGTGCTCTGAACAGCTGAAGGTCATGCAGGTTTGCATTGTGCTTTCTTCCCTACCTGCAAGTCCTGTAATGAATCCTAAGGAGATGCTTACTTCTGTCTAGAGACAAGTGACACTGTCAGTGACCTTTTGCTGCCAGATTCTTTTGCTAATATAATTAAAAACTGCTAATGTGGCTTCTTGTGATTACGTCTAGTGGGATTTTCTCTGTTCCCTTTACAAATCCCTTTCTCATTCTGTGTTTAGTGGCACAAAGACATTTTAAGGTAGAAGGAAGATACAGATTAAATTGATTATGCATGTCTTCAATTAAAGAGTTATTTTGGGCTTAAAAGAGCTAAGAAGTATGCATCTCTCTAATAAAGATGAGCTAGGTGTTGTTTCTGAAATGATGCTTCACAGGATGACAGTTCTTGTGGCACCTCAACAGGAATTCCTGCTCAGTGGGTATAGCATGAAGCCATCTGGATATGCAAATGTGAGGCACTTCTCTAGCTCAAAAGGCCATGCTTATTTTTAGTCACTTAGGTAAGAGAAAATGCAGGAGTCTTGCTCAAGGAGCTCTTCAATGCTTTTTCCTGACACGGTTTCTTGGTACTGTAGGTATGACGCTTCCAATGCAGAAGGGTGTACTGGATGCATTCAAAACCAACAAAGACTGCAAACTGCTAATTGCTACATCTGTTGCTGATGAAGGCATTGATATTTCTAAGTGCAACCTTGTTGTGCTCTATGAATACTATGGTAACGTCACCAAAATGATCCAAGTCAGAGGTATGGAATTTCATATTACTTTAAAAGCCTCTTATGGCCTAGAAATGGGCATGAAGTGCTACTGAATGGCACTTTGGAAACACTCTAGTAATGTGTGCATGTCTTGATATTGTTCCTCTGTGCCCCTAAGTGAAGTCAGATGAATCATGGCACCAGTCGTGACAAATGTGTTCACAGAACTGTCTGTGATACTGCGTGGCTTTTGTTTTGCCATGCAGATGAGCAGTGCTGCACAAGGTTACTGAACTGTTGAGGACTGATCCCTCGAGTAGCTAATCATACATATAAGCAGAAGGATGCTTAGAAGAGCTGTAGTCAGAAGTAGGACTGCTGCTTCTGACTTGTCTGATGAAGCCAGCCAAGACTCCAGTCTTGATCCAGTGATTTTAAAGTATGTCCGGTAGAGGGGAACGAAGAGCCGCACTAAATACTGTTCTCTGTTTAACATCACCAAAGTGTCATAAAACTGCCCATTTCTCTCAAGTATGCCTCTGCTACATTTTATATTTTATCACCTGAGCAGTTAACTTCATTGTTTGACAGGACTTAGTGCTCCCTTGCATTTCATTCTCTGCTTCCAGGGTTTGTGCCCTGTGATTTTCTTTTTTTTGTCTAACAGTGATGTAACTGGTCCAGAAGTTTATGGGTGAAAGGATCCTGTTAATTCTTAACAAGCCATTAAGGATGCAAAGAAAATAGGTTATGTCAGTTTTAAACTATACATAATAATTATGATGTTGGGGGAACAAGAGCTAAAAAACAAATGCGCACATTTTTTCTAACTGAAATACTTACTAACTGGTAGGGGATCCCTGTAGTTCTTAGTTTGCCTGCAGCAAAAAAGCAGGCAGGCAGCGGGCACAGACAGGTGGAAAAGATGGCACTTGCTGATTGTCTTTTTTCTTGCCAGCACTGTATTTCCAGTTCCCCAGGGGTTTTTGTGATACCATTTTTTAATAGACACCAATCAGCAAAGCAGAAAACTAGTAAGTAAGACAAAGATGAACTTCCTTCCTCTCTCTAGCTTTTATTTCCACAAGAAGGCAGCAAGATGCTGTGCAGTCATGGAGTGTCAGGGATGCCTCAGGTCATCTGAGGCTGGTGATACAGCACAGGCTGAGGCATACCCATGCAGATAACTGGAAGGGGGCATCTTGCTTTAGTTTGTGATCAAAGAAGAGTGAGCTGAGAGAACACTGTTTAGAAGCAGCATTATTTGAATCTGAACATGGGTAGCAAAAGCAGACACACAGGAAGTCCCTAATGCTCTGTTATGGCATAGCTGCCACTTTGCACATCTTGGTAAAAGTAACTAAAGAGGATAATTGTGGTGTTGTATAGGTCGTGGAAGGGCAAGAGACAGCAAGTGCATCCTTGTGACAAACAAAACAGAAGTGGTTGAGAACGAGAGACAGAACTGTTTTAAGGAAGACATGATGAATGAAGCTATTGAAAAGCTACAGAATTGGGATGAAACAAAATTTACAAGAAAGGTTTGTAGTCTGTGGAATTTTCATACTCTAAAGTACTGGTACACGGTATGTTGGCCTTCATCTACCAGGGCTCTGTCTAGGACTACGTGATAACCCGAGGAAAGGGTTCACTGTATGTGGTTTCAGAAGACCAAAACTGGACCAGCAGAGAAGGGATAGCTGTGTACAGCCAGCTCGAAGAATGTTGTCTGTATTGTAACTGTAAAAAACTTGAGGTAGAATTTATATAAACTTCTTGTCTTCAAAATCCAGCATTAAACTATTCAGTCTGCTTGGGAGAGTAGACAGGAAGATAGGAAACTATGCACATGCTCTGCTGTCCGTGACTTTTGTACTGCCCACAGTACCGTTCACCTTTGCCTTAAGCAGAGCCTGGCACATGAACAAGCCTAGCAGAACACCTCAGCACACATTCAGTGCTTTACATTGACTCTGCTGCATGCTGTGCACTTAGCAGATCACAAAAAATCGTAAGGACAGAAGAACTTCTGGTACTGAGCAGACATGAAAGAGGTGTCTTGGGCTAAGCCAGTGATGAACTTTTGGTCAGGCAGCATGTGTGTCTTCTCCATGACCACCCCACCGTCCCAGGTATCCTTACACAGTTGGTAGGAGGCTCTGCAAATGGAACCAAACAATGACAAGGGCAGCGATTTATCTAGCTCAGAGGTGTCGCCAGGGTTAAGTCAGCCTACGGCCTGAACCAAAACCACTTCCATAAAGCAAAAAAGGCAGGTCATTGTCATAGCAGACTCTCTCCCGAGGGGAAGGCCCAATCTGCAGACCAGACTCACTTCTCAGGGCAGTCTGACACCTCCCTGGGCCAGGGTTAAAGACATGAAGAGACAGGCTGGATTGATGGGCCAAGGCCAACTGACTGAGGTTTGACAAGGCTCAGGGCCAGGTCCTGCTTCTGGCTCACAAGCAGCCCACTCAAGGCTACAGGCTTGGGGAAGAGTGGCTGGAAAGCTGCTGGGGGAAAAGGCCCTGGGGTGCTGAGTGACAGGTGGCTGAACATGAGCCAGCAGCGGGCCTGGGTGGCCACGGTGGCCAAACAGCATCCTGGCTGGTATCAGAAACAGTGTGTCCAGTAGGACCAGGGAAGTGATCGTCCTCTTGTCCTCAGCACTGGAGCGGCCACCCCCTGAGTCCTCTGTTCAGTTTTGGGCCCCTCACTACAAGACAGATATTGAGGTACTGGAGTGTGTCCAGAGAAGGGCAATGAAGCTGCTGAAGGTTCTAGAGCACAAGCCTGATGAGTGGCTGAAGGAACTGAACTTGTTTGGCCTTGAGAAAAGGAAGCTGAGGGGACACCGGATCGCTCTCTACGAGGACCTGACAGGAGGTTGTAGCCAGGTGGGTGTTAGGCTCTTTTCCCAACTAAGATGGGGTAGGCCAAGAGGAAATGGTCTTAAGTTGCACCAGGGGAGGTTTAGATTGGATATTAGGAAAAATGTCTTCACCAAAAAAGTGGTCAGGCACTGGAACAAGCTGCCCAGGGAAGTGGTGGAGTCACCATCCCTGGGGGTATTTAAAAGATGTGTAGATGGGGTGCTTAGGGACATGGTTTAGTGGTGGGCTTGGCAGTATTACATTTGTGGTTGGACTCAATCATCTTAAGGTTCTTCTCCAGCCTAAATGATTCAATGATTCTGTGTTTCTAGACTTCTGTAACAAAGCTCCCGTGAGAAGACGGGAATGAAGGGGCAGCCAGTATAAAAAAGCTTCATACACTGTTCTGCCATATCCCTGTGGATCCTGCAGATCACCCTTTGTTTTCAAGCAAACATTTAGAGACTGACTTGTGCAGCAAAGGATTTCTAAGTCTTCTAGCCTTTATGAAGTTTCTTCTCCCACCTGAGGCTTGGTGTGTCTGCTCCTGTTTCTTCTCAGAGGATTCTGTTTCTGCATGAGATACAGATTCCCAGCTCCAGGCAGCATGTGGTGCCTCTTTCTCTACCTGCAATTTCCATGGTCTCTGGAACCTTCTTTCTGAACTGTGAGCTTCCCAGAGCAGCAGTGCTGCTTCTGCTGAAGGGAGTATCACATGACTTAGTCTTCACAAAGCTTTAGTAACATTAAGAACAAAGGGGCCATGGGTGGGTAGCGGGGAGCACAGAACAGGCAGCGTAAATGCTGTCCATCATGTAGTCTTGTTCTACCTTTGTGTTCCTCATCTGACAAATATATCACATTTTTTCTTTGGTATGAGTTGCTACAAGGCATATTTTGTTCGCTTTTAAGTAACAGGCTCCCAGATATTACATATCCTGAGTCATATTTATACAGACATTGGGGCTTCTCTTAATTTCATTATGATTTTAATTTTTATTTATTTGTTAAAGATACATGACCTGCAAATGAAGGAAAAAGTATTGAGAGATTCCAGGAAGAAAGGCACAATTTGTAAGGTACTGGAAGGGAAAAAAAATCTTCTCTGTGGAAAATGCAAAGCATATGCTTGCAGTACAGATGACATCAGAGTTATAAAGGTAAGCCTTGCATGCACAGTGTTGTTTATCAGTGTGGAGAGTAGCCTAATTTGTGCAAACTGGAGCAGAAAAGAATTCTGAATAAATCAGCAAACCACAGGATCAGTCACATCTATTTATGTAGCATATTATGATGGTAGTTCATGTTTAAGGAGTGCAAATATGTCATATGATTTGAATCACTTCAGTTTTGCTGAACCCCCTTCCGTTAGATACAGATGAATTTTGTGGAAAAATGTGTGATCTTCAATGACATCATCTACTAGTGTAACTGGTAGACATTTCTTTTCCCAATTAATCTAAGATCCTAAGTCTTCCTGTAGTTCAGAGGAATTCCTCCCACCATTTATTTCTGCTGACTGAAAATTACCCATACAAAGTACTGAGATGGGCTCACTGTTCAGCTCCTTGGCTACAGACCAGTTTGCAGTTTTGAAAGGCAAGGCAAATCATGGTTTTACAAGAGGAACCCTGCAATTCTTCAGTATTTCTTTGTTTCCAGTTCTTAACATAGTTCATATTGTTTCTGTGTCTCTTATGTGAGTATTTTTATATTGTCCTCTTTCTGAATTTGGAGAATTTCTCTTTGGGCCCAAGAAGCCAACACACTCCACATGGCAAGCAGCGATCATGTGAAAGAGAGCCTTTCCTGGGCACTCTCAAGCTCTTACAGTTCTGAAATGCGTTGTATTGAAGCTGCTTCTATTTGTGCTGTCCTGACAAGTGCAGGTGTAATGTGGTAAGGGACTTCAGGCTACAGCTGAGCTTCTTTTTTGGTTTTAACATGTTTTTGGAACATAGATGCAATTCACTACTCTCCCACATAGGGAAGGTCTACAGAGGAGGAGCTGGGAATCACTCAGCCTTGTGAAAACCTAGCTACATTTCTTTGACAAGTAACAAGGGACATCTAACACCCACCTGTGACTTAGTCCATTTTGTGCTGCCCATGTATCACATAATCCTGTGCAAAAAGATCTGAGAATTCAGAAAACTCCTTAAAAAGAGGAGTACTCTGTTTAGCACTCTGAAAATAACCCCTCACAATATTTTAATCCCTACAACCTGTCTTCTGTCATAGTTCAGCCCATGTATTTAATGAAAGTTGCCTTTCCAGGAGGACCTAGCCTTTTCAGTTTCCAGCTCAAATTATACGTGTGTTTCCAGATTAAGTTAACATATATAATCAAAGATTTAAAAAAACATAAACAACAACTGTAGCTCCTTTACTTTATATGGGCTTTTTATACCCCTCTGAAGGAATTGCCTCACCCCTCATTGAAAGCTGGGGTCAAATAGTTAGAATGAGTAGGAAGCAGCAGTCTTTCATGTTGTTCAGATGAATCTGCTGGTTTTATGCACAAGGCTCAAATACTGCATGTTTTTTAGAAAAGTTAACTAAGTTCAAATATGTATAAGCTGGTGATTTGTGTTATATAGTAATTTTGGTTAAGCCCAGGTCTGGGCCTTTCTAGTACCTGGTATTTAATGAATGGGGAGAAAAGCCTGAGGCTAGAAGGTTGGACCCCTGGTTGACAGAAAGCACTGTATCACAGAAATAGTATCTGTGAGGGAAAGGGGAATGTCAGGAATAAAAGAAGAATGTTGTTACATACAATTAAGTTCTTCTGGAACATACTTTTTCAGGAATCTCATCATACTGTCCTAGGAGATGCATTCAAGGAGCGTTATATAACGAAGCCTCACCACAGACCAGTCCAGTTCGACTGTTTTGTGAAAAAAAGCAAGATGCACTGCCAAAATACTCACTGCCAGCATGACTGGGGAATCACAGTAAAGTACAAGACATTTGATGATCTACCAGTGATCAAAATCAAAAGCTTTGTAGTAGAGCAAGTTGAAACTGGGGCACAAATGGATTTTCAAAAATGGAGAGATATTAACTTTACTTTGAAGAATTTTGATGCTGAAGAAACAGCCAGCTGAACTCAGCATTTTAGCACATGTATCACCCTAGTCCACTAAGCTGAAATAGCAGATCACCTGTTTTACTTGTAAAAGTTCCTATTCCTTATACTGTCTGGTATGCTTACATATCTCATCAGAATCTGGTTAGATTAAAAAAAGGCTAGTGTGGCCACTAAAAAACATGCTATGTAATAAAATGTTTCAGTACAGGTTTTAATATGAGCATGGACAAACATGTCCCTAAGCAGCTAGATCCTTGCTGCTGTGAAGAAGCTGGTCTGAAAAAAACCAAAATCAAATTACTATACATCTAATTTTAGGTGTCAGACTACACTTTAAAGCGTTTTTGAGTAAATCAGAACCTTCCCTGTTAGAATACCACCAGCGGTTACCAGTACCTCCATGCAGACAACATGGCTTATGCATACTGACACCTGAAGCTCTCCTTTAGCTACCTTTAAAGCTCTAGGCGTTTTGGTATAGAAAATAAAAAATCCAGTTACTTTTGTAAAGATGATGATGCATTTTTAAATCCATGTTTAATATTGAATGCTTCTGCACCAGTCTGAGAAAAACAGTAGGGCTTCACAGAACACTCCTGGAGGAGACATCATCTGGATTAAAACAGTAGCAGTGTTTTCTTTGATCACTGCATGTCTGTCAAGTTTCTGTTGCTGGATTTGCAGAATGGACACCTTTCTGTGTGTTGTTTAACTGAACAAGCCCCAGGGGGGACAAGGCAATGCCCTGTAAGATGTAATTTAGATGGTTTTTAGGTATTTACCCTGATGTCCTGTGTCATTAATTGGCATCTGAAGTCTAAAGTTCACCTGAACTGTGAAGAAAGCAAACTATGAACAGTAACTTATATTACCAAAACCCCAGTCAAGTGAGATTTGTGGTGCATTTGTTAAACTATTGAGTAGCCTTGAAAACCTACTTTTTAGGCAGTATTTTGTGTTCCACTCCAGTCTGTGCCTTTTACTGTGAAAGCTGTATGCATTGTACACTCCTACAGTAACTTACACTGTGCTTAGTTTTTACTGAGTAAACTCATTGTTCTTGTAGCTGCTTCCAGAAAGGAAACACAGAATGATGGATAAGGATGATTTAAGCTTGGATAATGCCTTCTCTCCAAAAATACTAGAAGCAAAGATTTTGAAAAATGCTGGTGTAGCACTTTCCAGTTAAAAGTACATAGAAAAATCATAATCCTCATGTGTGTGTGTCTGGTTTTTTCATTTTGTCAATCTACTTTGGGACTTCTGGTACAAAAAATCATCAGTCTTAAATTTCACAGGCTACAAAGTAGCTACTGGGAAGCTAAGGTCTGTAAGGAGTTCTAGTCTTTTCCTACTGTTGGAACACAAGCATTGCAGTCTAGAAAAAACTGCAGATCAGCCTAAGTGAGTGTATACCAAAGGCTGTAACACACATTAAAGAATTCAACTTGATAGAAGCAGCTGTGCCATCTTCAGTGGAGAGGAAAGGGTGGGGAACACTCAATTTGGGAACACCAACACTCAATTTGGCCTTTGAGAACATCTGAATTCTTTTTGCAGTTGAACCCAGAGTTGCATATTACCAAATAACGCTCAAGATCATGATCATATAAGCAGCTCTCTGTTAAGATGTTTCACAGAGTAACTGAGGTTGGGAGAGCTGTATGGAGGTCATCTCCCAAGGATGGAGACTCCGCAGCCTCTCTCAGCAGTCTCTCCCTACACAGTAAAAAGTGTCTCCTGGTGTTCAGAGGAAACCTCCTGTGTTTCGGTTTGTGCCCGCTGCCTCTGCTCCCATCAGTGGGCACCACTACCTGGAGCCTACCCGCATCTTCTCTGTGCCCTCCATTCAGATCATTTGAACAGTGGACATGTCCCTAAGCTTTCTCTTCACTGGGCTAAGCAGTCCCAGCTCTCAGCTTATCCTCAAATGAGAGATGCTCCAGATCCTCCAACAACTTAGTTGGCCTCTGCTGGATTCGTTAGAGGAAGGAGCTCTGATTGCTGCCCTCAAGCAAGAATAACCTGTTGCCGGTACAGTACAATCTCTATATCCTCCCTTACGCCCCTTGACTTCTTTGAGAAGTATTTTTGGTTTTTTCCAGATACAGCTGGTGCCAACTGCACTAGAAATATACTAGGAGATCACTTTGAAATAATTTCTCCACCATGTTAATTGTTGTGCAGTTCCTTTAAATACAGTTAACAGTAAGAATGAGTACTGTAACCCTGTTTGAGTAAGAGGGTGTTTATTATCACTGTATAGAGATTCATGTGGAACTGTGGATTGGGCAGTCACTGACTTCAGTGAACGCAGTAGTGTATTCACTGGTTGCTGTCATAAAAATTGCGGACAAGGATCATGAAATTGTGGTAGATTGTCTTCTTGGGGACAGAAAACAAAGGGAAGTACATCATAGCAGTATTCTGTTGGGCTACTGCCAGCATCTGGCAGTATCTGTATTCACCCTGTCTCATGCGGACTATTCAAAGAAACAATAATACAAGAACTGAAGACTTGTATGACTGTTCCAATAGGGAGAATGAGAAGAGCTTAAAATCAACACTTTGTTCTGCATCTCAACACTGAGGATAACATGACAAAAAAAACACCAAACTTCTTGAAAATAAATTTAATTTTATCCATTAGAAATGTTATCCCCAATAGGTCCACCTTTCCACAAAGGCTTAAACAGAAAAGTTCACATTTTTTAAAATGAATAAACAGCTAAATAATTCATTTCAGTATTAGATTCAGGTTCTGCTCAACTGAGTAAGAAAGCAAGTCAATATCAGGTAATCAGGAAGAAATAAAATTATTTTTTATATTATCAGTTAATTTTTGGACCACCGATATAAGCATAGAACTTAACTTCAGAGTCAAGCTAAATGGACCAACTATATGAAATCAGCACATGAGATCTTCAACAGCCTCACAGATTACAGCAGTATTTTAATTACTTTTGCACTGTATTCTAAGGTAAGTCAAGCCAACCACCATACAAAAAACCAATATATGCTGTTTACTTCCATCAGGCAAGTGTGTCCAGTTTCTTGATACACAGAGTAATTCAGCCTTGTAAACAAGCTGCCTACTACAATCCATGTAAAAACTGTTCACTTTATGATTCACGCTTTCAAAGTTACCATTACCATAGTATCACTGTGCTCACCAGAAGCAGGCCTGAACCTGGACGTTTTTGCTTACTGTTTTTGATTAGGATGCCATTTTGCGGATCATGTAGTTCAGAATGCCGCCGTTGTGGAAGTAAGTGAGCTCCACATCAGTGTCAAATCTCATGATGGCATTGAAGGTTTTCCCAGTATCCAGCTGTGGGAGTCAAAGAAAGTCATTCAAGCAGCAGAACCTTCCACATACTGCATGACATCATAGTAAAATAAGGACTACTTATTATAGTTTTAGGATCTTAAGAAATCATGGTAGAAAGCTAAAATGAACATGCGCTGAACGTCAGTATTCCTTTCCACACCAGACTACAGCCAACTGCTTAAGAAGAAAGTGATTTTAAACAAAACATAATAAACATGGTATGGAGTCTCCTTGTGTTGCATTTGCTGCCTCATGTATTGTGGATTCATGCCCATAGGCACAAAAGCTGACCATCCTTTCAAATGGTTATACCAATTCTTGATGTTATTCTATGTAATCAGTCTTCTGGCTTAGGTACAACTGCAATACTGATTTCATTGGCTTTCTTTTGAGGCCTAGCGTTTGGGAATCAGGAAAACACCAAGACAGGTGCAGGAAGTAAATAAAGCCGTTGTGTTTTAATGAAGACTCCTCTAATTAGGTACTTCCCAATGAATACACAGTGTTCATTTGTGACTGATACGCTGACCAACTCTTTGGGATCTATACTTTTTCCATTTTTGGGGAGTTAATGAGGCAGAAAAATTTCTAGAGGCCTTGGAAAAACAGGGCCAAAATACAGGACTGCCTTATGCTAAATAAAATAGCTTGGGCATGCTGATTTTATATCCCATCACAGCAAATCCTTCTAACCACTCCCTTTACCTTCTCAATTACTCTCCCTTCCTTAAGTGAAAAGAGCTTATTGCCGTATGAAAGCACACTGTTTGCAGATACAGTTGATTCTGAGTGAAGTTACAGTGACAGCCCATGTGTGGCTCATACCTTAATCTGGACCTCCATCTGTGGCTTTAGCTCTTCAGGAATGATAATCGTGTAACGTTCCCGTCCCGTGAGTCCTAAAGTCACCGCATCCTCTCCACGCAAATACTGCAGAGGAATCACTCCCATCCCCACTAGGTTGCTTCGATGAATTCTCTCATAGCTTTCAGCAAGCACAGCCTTGACACCCTGGGAAATAACACAACAGGGATACTTATCTTCGTGGTTCAAGGTAGTTTTTCTGTGCTTGTAGGAAGGGAATTGGTACATTTGTGGTCCGCTCCATTTCATTTACCAGCTACTGGTAGGAATCATCAGGTCTGTCTGACACCGGACTGTCCCAGATGGCTTGATATAACTTTAAAACATCTTTTTAAAAAGTCTGACGGTCAAAAATTACATGAACTCTCTCAGAAATCCTGCATACTTTGTTAACGTGCCTTATATAGAAATTACTGGTAGTGTAATTTACTTGTCACTTAGTGTGAGTTCTGCTAATTCAGTGCCTGCCTACACTACAAGCTCCAGGATGCACTCTAGTTTCTACGTTTTTGCATGTTAATACAGTTAAGATAAAAAACCCCAAACAAACAGCAAAGACAAAAATTAGAGAAGCAGAATCTAAAACACCCAACTCCTGAACATTTTTAATACACAGTACTGCTTTCAGAAATTCCACACCAAGAAATTTTTGGGCTGGTAAATACTGTATGAGAAGACAAAGAACAAACCAGATTGTTTCACTGTGTGTGAACTTCAACTAGGCTTCTTACAGCAATACTGCTAAGCATCCCTGCACAGTGAAGCCATGCTAAATTTCATTTTCACTGGTACTCTTTTTCACTTACACTTTCTATCTTCCCTGCTAAGTAAGATGAAGGAGATGCTGGAAGCAGACCCAAAGTTCACTGTGTTATGGGGGTAAGAAGTAAAGAAACTGGCCCTACTGGTGTAGCCTTGTTGATTTCTAGCTGTAAATCAGTCAAGGCTTCCAGTCTGAACAGGATCTATTAATACTTAAATAGCTTGTGCAATTCTAGAGTTGCTCTTGGAAGCAGCTCAGATTTCAAAATAGCTCATTACCAAAAGTGAGAATGAGCTACCCAGAGTGTTGGTTTTAAGGCAGTCTCCTGACAAATGAATGCACCTTCAAGTAGTGTCTTTCTTTTACTGTAGTGTAATTACTCACCAAGAGGAATGGTCCTTTAGCTGCCCAATCTCTAGAACTTCCTGCACCATACTCCTTCCCAGCCAAGACAATCAGAGGATGGCCAGCCTGCCTGTATCTTTCTGCAGCATCAAATACGTCCAGCTAGAATGAAAATGCCAGGCACTTTATATACTTTTTGGAGGTGGAAGCACAGTTCCAGGCAAACAAAGTAGTGTGGTTTAATCCAACAGAGAGCTAAAACAACCACACGGCCAATCGCTCGCACCCCCCAACAGTGGGATGAAGAAGAGAATAAAAGTAAAACTCATGGGATGACATAAAAACAGAACAATAACATTAATAGCAATAATAATAGCAGTAACAGTCATCATCATCATCCAACTCCAAAACAAGTAATATCACAGTTGCTCACCACCCACTGACCAATGTTCAGCTAGTTCCATGGTACTTGCCAGCCTGATCTCCCCAGCATATATATTGAGCATGACACCATGTGGTACAGAATACCCCTTTGGTCAGTTGGGGTCAGCTGTCCTGGCTGCACCCTCTCACAGCTTCTTGTGCACCACCTGCAGAAGGCTCACGCCTCCTTGCTGGCAGGGCCTGGGAAGCTGAAAAGTCCTTGACTTAACTGTAAACACTGCTTAGCAACAACTAAATATCAATATGTTATTTTCATGCTAAAACAAAAACACAGCACAACATCAGTTGCTAGTAAGAAAATTAACTCTATCCTGCCTGAAACCAGAACACAATGAAAAAGTGTCCACATATAGAATCAGACCGGTTTGGGTTGGAAGGGATCTTAAAGCCCATCTCATTCCAACCCCCTGCCATGGGCAGGAACACCCTCCACTAGCCCAGGCTGCCCAGAGCCCCATCCAGCCTGGCCTTGAACACTGCCAGGCAGGGGGCAGCCACAGCTTCTCTAGGCAACCTGTGCCAGGGCCTCACCACCCCCACAGGGAAGAATTTCTTCCTAATATCTAATCTAAATCTTCCCTCCTTCAGCTTAAGGCCATTACCCCTTGTCCTGTCACTACCTGCCCTTGTAAACAGTCCCTCTCCAGCCTTCTTGTAGGCCCTTCAGGTACTGGAAGGCTGCTGTAAGGTCTCCCCAGAGCCTTTTCTTCTCCAGGCTGAACAAGCCTGACTCTCTCAGCCTGTTTTCATAGGAGAGGTGCTCCAGCACCCTGATCATCTTTGTGGCCTCTTCTGGACTTGCCCCAACAGCTCCATGTCTTTCTTACACTGAAGACCCCAGAGCTGGACACAGTACTCCAAGTGGGGTCTCATCAGTGTGGACTAGAGGACAAGAATCACCACCCTTGACCTGCTTGTCATGCTTCTTTTGATGCAGCCCAAGATATGGTTGGCTTTCTGGGCTGTGAGCACACATTGCTGGGTCATGTTAAGCTTCTCATCCACGAACACCCTGAAATCCTTCTCTTAAAGGCTGCTTTCAATCCATTCTCTGTAAAGCCTGTCTTCATGCTTGGGATTGCCACAACTCATGTGCAGGGCCTTGCACCCAGCCTTGTTGAACTTCATGTGGTTTGCACAGACCCACCTCTCAAGCCTGTCTCGGTCCTGCTCAATAGCATCCCCTTCCCTCCAGTGTGTTGACGAATAGCTTTCTGCCACATTAAGGCTATTAACCACATACTGCACTGTGGCTTCTAGCCTGATCTCACTCCCAGTACAAACCTGCACCCTCCACTAATGCTTCTTACAGACTTTACACTCTCCACTGATATGTCTCATAGCACCACATTATATAAGTATGTGTGACCTGCTCCCCTAGGTCAATACAGCTCCTGTCCCCTCACTGCCTTTACTTAAAAGACACTTAAGTAAATGACCTAAGCTGTAAGAAGGAAAGCCAGTACTAATCCAGTCTACTGCCAACAAGTCTCAGTTTAGAGCAGCAGGTGTACTTACGATTTCCCCAGAAGGAAAATGAACAGTCTGAGGTCCTTGTTTATCAATAAATTTGTTCACCAAGCGAATGTTTGCAAATGTTCCTCTGGCCATGACAGCATCATTCCCTCTGCGGGAGCCGTAAGAGTTGAACTCTCGAGGAGTCAAGCTATTAAGGGAAAAGCAAACAAAGGTAAAAAGGAAACATGTTTTCAGACTGAAGCACTCTGTGCTTTTAAAAAAAGAAAGTAATTAACTGGTGTTTCCAAGACAGGTACCTACAGAGGCATGGCAGTAGCATCCAGCTGGCTGACACTTTAAAGTTTTTTTTTAAGAAAAAAGAATCATAATTAAAAAATAGAAGTCTGCATACAGCTCAGTCATAGAAAGCAGCTTGTCTAGTATTCTCATCTCATGCCCTAGAAAACTTCTTTTAAAAGCTGGCTGCTGAATGTTTAGAACAAAGACACATCGCTGTGCTAAACATATGAATGTCCCTGCTGCAAGTCAGAGCTACAGAAGAAAAAGTTCATTTGCAAACAGAGGAACGATATGGGAAGGAAGGAACACTCCAGCCTAACTGGCAAACAAAAAAGTATGCTGAAATGTGACAGAAAATCGGGCTACATCCAAACAGCAGCTGTGACATACAACATCTGTTCTGTACTGTCTGTAGGAGTGTTTAGATTTCAAAAGTGACTGATGGCAGAGGGCCAGAATCCAGAGTAGTTAGTTTTCAGCAGATCACACTATTTTAGTCAGTTTCCTCTCCAGAATTATATTTTTACTAGACCTAGTATTTTTTACAATGTTAATACCATTCCTCAAAACACCACTCAAGCTGTAAGAAGTGATAAATCTGAGAATAAAACGATGGTATTATCTGTGAAGACTTAATACAGGCTTAAGTTACTCTGGCCTCAAGCCAGAGTACTAAATTGACAGGCTGACCATGGAAGAAGACTAACTTTTTACAGCAGTCTGGACTCCAGTCACAACAGGTTTGCCAGTTTTTGCAGCTATACTGAAACCTAAATGTCTCTAGCTCCCAATAGCCTAAATCTATGAAACAGCTGCATGTACTGGAAGAACTGAGTATTCTGGCACTAAGGACCATGATCAGTTTTTCTCTGACAGGGAGATAAATCCCAATTCCCTTATTTATTAATAGAATTACTGAAAAAACTAGCCTGACGACTATCTTCTTTCCCTCTGTCCACTCAAAGGAGAGTGTAACAGACACGTAGCTGCACAGAGTGCACAGCTCTCCAGTGTAACAGACGTACACACTCTTTGCAAGTTATTACACTTGACGAGAGCTGCTGAAACACCAGAGAAGGAACTGCTTTTGTTTCTTCTTTCATAATTTCTCCAGGCATCTATCAAGGTATACAAGCACATGTGAACAGAGAGCAGATGTGTGTGACTGTAACACAATACAATAATTGTGGGTTGTTTCCTTTTCCGAATTTATAACAAGACCCAGAAGTAGTGCTTACCCTCTGCTGGTCAAGTAACGGGCTGCAGGACTGTTCCTTGCTATATTTCCAGCAGGAGATATGTGGTCAGTTGTCACTGAATCTCCAAAACTCAACAGGACGTAAGCGTTTTCTATTGTTTTGGGGGTCTGAAGAGCCAAAGTCTAAATCATCATAAACACAAAGAAAACCATTAAAATACGACACAGAATTCTTTTACCTCTCAGAAGTGCAAGTTGCAAAAGGAAGCATCCCTTTTTATAAAAGTTAAAAGGGAAAAAAACCTCCAAAACACAAAATAATCCTATTAAAAATGTTCATGCTCTTGGACACAGTATGATGTCCTGGTTGTCATCAACAAATTAATACATGAAAAAAAAAAACAGATGAGAGAAAAAATTCAGGTGAGGCTTCCTGTGGTACATGCAGGAATGGAGACAAAAATCTGGGATTCCTAGACATCTGTGTGTGTACATCTAAATTTTCTTTTAAATAGTACCAAAACAGCAACCTGAACACACAAGTATTTGGTGCAAAATTCAGGCAGGTAGAATTGTGGGTCTTGTTTCCTGTCCTCTTCCCCCACCTGGGACTATTTAAAAAGTTTTTCATCGTAAAAGGAGGAGACTTTTCAAAAGCCCCGGTGACAGGGAAACCATACCATCTTCAGATTTACTTATCCATTTCTATTAAAATGAATAAAATAGCATATTCAAACATTCCAGAAACAAGGCCTCAATAGGCTATGATGGATCCTCCCAGGCACCTTGAAGTGGCTTTGTTTCACCTTTAATATCAGTCAAGGTCACTGCAGAGTTTGGCATGAATCAAAGGGAAAGCATGCACATACCAGACCATCAAAGAAAGGCGGAGACTTGATGTAAGTTGACTTGGGATTCCAAGTATATAGTTTATCTGAAGGAGCATCTAAGGCATTCCAAGATTTGTTTACTGTCTGAAAAACACAAAAACATCACATTGATTTCTATGTTTTCAGAAGCAATGGAATTACTTCAGAATCCAGGTAAAATTTCAAATTGCACTTCAGCAAAAGTCTTGTGTATTTCTTAAAGCATTTTGGGAAATTCTTATGACAATATATGTACTGGTTTTCTTTTTTTTTTTTTCCTTATTAAAAAAGTTAAGAAATCCTTCATTACAAAAGAAAAGCTGCTCATACAGTTTCCCGACAACAGCCTGTCTTATGTACACAGGTAACACTTCACAATTCTAAAGTGTATTAGGAGCTAGAGGGTTGGGCAGAGAGGAACCAAATGAAATTCAGCAAGGGCAAGTGTAGGGTCCTGCACCTAGGGAGGAATAACCCCAGGCACCAGTACAGGTTAGGGGCTGACCTGCTGGGAAGCAGTGCTGCAGAGAAGGACCTGGGAGTGCCAGTGGACAAGCAGCTTTCCATGAGCCAGCAATGTGCCCTCGTGGCCAAGAAAGCCAGTGGTACCTGGGGTACAGTAAGAGCAGTGTGACCAGCAGGTCGAAGAAAGTTCACTTCCCCCTCTGCTCTGCCCTGGTGAGGACACACCTGGAGTGCTGTGTCCAGTTCTCAGCTCCGTATTTCAAGACAGACAGGGAAATACTGGAGAGAGTCTAGTGGAGGGCTACAAAGATGATTAGGGGACTGGAGCATCTCTCTTATGAGGAAAGAGGGAGCTGAGGGTGTTTAGCCTGGAGAAAACTGAGAGGGGATCTCATCAATTCTTAAAAATAACTAAAGGGCAGATGTCAAAAGAATGGGGCCAGATTCTTTTCAATGGTGCCCAGTGGCAGGACAAGGGGCAACAGGCACAAATTGGAACACAGGAAGTTCCATCTGACTATGCAGAAAAATTTCTTCACTGTGAGGGTGCACTAGAACAAACTGCCCAGTGAGGCTGTGGAGTCTCTTTCCCTAGGGATATTCAAACCCCCTTGGACACAATCATGTGCAACCTGCTCTAGGTGACACTACTTTGACAGGGGATTTGGACTAGATGATCTCCAGAGGTTCCTTCCAACCTCTACCATTCTGTGATTCTAATGTGAATGCTATTTAATAATGCAAATGAATTTTATGCCAGCTGAAAAAAAAAAAAAGATAAAAAGGATATAGAGATTGTCAGGATATGATAGTCTGGAAGAACCACTTAATTAACCAGAAGACATTAAAAGAAACCAAACAACCCAAAACCAAAATCACATTTGAATACTTGTCAGAACAGGAACAACTGCAACGGAAGGAAAAATGTTTCATGATCAAGACCAGCTTATTTAACATCTTTGGAATGGCACAGTACATCAATCAAATTAATGCCCAGGAGAGTAATTCACCTCTATTTTTTGGTAGACCTCCTTGAACATCCCAGGAATAACAAACTGACGCTCAACAGCCTGAATCTCATTTCTTGTTGGCCAGATATCTTTCAGGAAAATCTTCTTTCCTGAAGCATTTATTCCTGTAGAAGATGGTACTGTTATTTGTGGCATAAATTTTCCACTAAGAAAGAAAAAGTTTATCATGGTGTCACGTGGCTATGTGTTCTTTCTAACCTTGTCAACATACATGAGACACAATATATTTCTCCTACACTGGTACAAAAGAGGGCCTCAAACTTAATGATGCCATATATACACCTTCTTCTGTGCTTTCCAATGGCCTTCCAAAATAACATATAGAATAATGTAGTTTTGAAAGGAACTTTGAGCATTGCCTAGCTGAACTACCTGCTCAAAAGAAGTCTATTAAGTCAGGTTGGTCATTGGAGACTGCCACCTAGATATAATAAAAATTATACCGCTGTGGAATTAGAATAATGCTCAGGCTTGGCTTCCCCTTTTCTCCATCATACAGACTCCTTCCTGCTCGTGTTTCTTAACAATAGCAAGCTCTGTATCGAAGAGGTACTCAGTAATTTGAAGCATTTCTCTAGGACAAATGAAGAGCTTAATTACAATGAGTTTTGTTTATAAGCTGTGAAAAAAAGCGCATTCTGACACATTCTTACCCAGAGGCTCTTTCTCAAAGTCAATTCGGATAGTCCCTGCAATTGCATAGGCTATCACCAATGGTGGGGAGGCCAGGTAGTTAGCACGGGTGTTGGGATGGACACGCCCTTCGAAATTCCTATTGCCAGACAACACACCCACTGCTACAAGGTCTCCCTGTAAGAGAGTTTGAGATGAAGGTAGCTGAGGTGCTTACAGACTCCACACGCCCAGCAGGTCTGCAGTGCTCCATCTTGCGGCAACACCAATGACTGGACAGTCACAGAACTGTCTCCTTCCAAGTAATCCCAAAGCACTTCCCACAGGAAGGAGTTATACAGACTGAATTTACTTCACACACGGAAGAGTTAATGCCTAGTGTAACACAGCTCAGAACACCACACAACAGAGAACAGCTTACCTAAAATAAGCTGCACAATAAAAATGGCATACCTGTGTAATGGCCTCGACAACAGACTCTGGCAGGGGTCCACTGTTGCCAATACATGTCATACAGCCATAACCCACCACATCAAACCTAGGCAGAACAGAAAAATCATCACTAAGCAAAAACGTATTTTGGAGCAAGACATTTACTCCTTAGCAGTTGGCTGGGGCTTCTTCCAGAAGGTGTACTATTTTAAGACACAAACTGCTGCAGAATCCAGCATTTTTGAAAATGGTCAGTTTTTACCATTGCAGCGACTGTGCAGACAGAAAATCTAGTAAATGTTACCTAGTAAGGTGAACAGCAATATAGTGTCATTTATGCTATCTTAAAACCATTAGTCTTGAAAAATAACCCATTTTCCTGCTTAAGAACATGAGTCTTCAAGAACCTACACAAGGCAACAGGCCTTCTCCCTTGTCGGCACAGTCAGCAAGCACAACAGCAACACCATAGGCTACCTGCAATATCTTTTAAGCTGTACACAGAAAAAGTTATTTTATTGCATCATTTGTTATCAATGCTTTTAGTTAAGCAGCCATAGAACAAGAGTATGAAAAAGCACTCTTACCCCAGTTGGGAAAGGTAACCCATAACTCCACTCTCCCTCAGATAGTAAGTGACAACCCCGCTTCCTGGGGACAGGCTAGTTTTAATGTATGGCTTCACTGTCAAACCAGCCTCAACAGCTTTCTTAGCAAGCAATCCTGGAAAATGCAAAGGACAGTTGTAGTTCTTCCTGGAAGTCGGACAGTTTGGTGGATCGACTGGTTAACAGAAGTACCATTAAGCAACTGGAAATCAGAAAAGGGTCCATCTCTAGGAACGAAATGGTACAGTGAATCAAGAGCACTAATCCCAGAATAACCAGCTAAAGCTCAAGTGCTCTGTTGAACTGTAGATCCAGTCAGCAATTTCTGGTCCACTAGAAAGTTGATGGAAGTTGCGTTCAACAAGATGCACTTACAGTGGGGCAACATGCAGACATTCAAAACTCAGAACATTATCTGTAAGACAAGAATCTCACAAAAAATAATTGCTAACTTCCCACTGACTTCCCAGTGGTCTAGTGTTGAAATTACTGCCCAGACACAAGGTTAGTATGTGAATTTTGATATCCAGCACCAGCTCTGGCCCTTGTGACAAACAATCTAACAATCTAGGGCTTGCTGCCAGGGGGCTGTTTTAAGTCTCCTGGATGTGTAACGGTATAGAAATGTTTTAGTGGACCTTGTGTTACCAGAAACATACTTATCCAGAATTTCTTCCTTTTAAACATACTGTCCACACATAGATGAATGTTCAGAAACAGGCCTCCTTCAGCCCTTTCCCAGAATGGACATAAAAGGAGCAGTAGCTATGCAAACTATGCAAAAATTTGCCTTCCCATGCCTCTCTCTCTTTCTTACATCCACTTAGATAAGAAAAAATAAATCAGCTCTGCTTTGATCCAGCATGATCTCCAACAGGAAGATGTCAAACCATTTTGTCTTGGCCAGCTGTTTGGCAGCTGTTAAGACATGACCTAAAGACCTCTACTTCTAAGTGTTGTGTGAAAAGGCCTACACGAATAGATTTGGAGGCATAAAGGTTAGTATGTGAATTTTAAAAAGCAGTCCAATTCCTGAAATTGTTGAGGCTCCTCAGCTGTCAGAGGAAGCTGTGGAAACCAGAATTCTGGGATTCTCTGAAGAATGTGACCTTGAACAAATAACCATCCTAGGACCTGAGAGCCTGACAGCCTGTTTGAAAGTGTTAGCTTCTGTTTTCCTGTCAATACCAGTTATGAAAAGAATACAAAGCCAAACTTTAAACACTGGCAAGGGAATGCCAGAACTTAAGTTGGTTTGAGCAACCTTAATCCAACACCTTTGTTAAATCAGATTAGGCCATTAATGCTACTACAGCATACGCTATCCACATAGGCACAAAGGTTCTGCACACTATTTACTGTGCAGTATATACAGTGGTAGTCTGAAAGAGCTATTCATATTTTGGGTTTCTTTTAGCTTGGTTACTTAGTGTGGGACACTGCATGTTTTATGAAAGCTAAATTATGTTTCTTGGGAGTATCTCAGAGGTCCTCAACACTGCAGTGTACAGTTACTGTAGAGTAACAGAATTACTTTTTCTCTCCTTGTCAAGGTCAAAGCATAAGCACCACTACACAGAAAGGCAGTAAGGCACTAAATCTAGGTCCACATGCTGAGATCTCTAGGATTACATTCTTTAGGCTGCTATGCATTAAGTAGTGAAAGCATTCAAAGTACCAACTTTACTTCTATCTGCAGAGCATTCCACTGTTTAAACTGTTAGAGCTATTAAGTCAAACAGGCTGAAAGATCAGCATCCACACTGCCACAGAGAGGATTAAAAATGCATACTGTTAGCCTGGGAGCCAAACACCTGAGGAAAATACATCCTAAGAAGGTGGCACAACTGAGGGATACACCCGCCTAGAACTAAGGGAAAAGGCCAAAGTCTGCCTGGAGGAATCCTATTTCTTGATCCCTGAAGAAAGGATCTATTTCTGTGATTATTTCTGTGATATTTCTGTGTCTATTTCTGTGATCATGAGGAGGATGGACCTAAGGAAAGAAGTATGCTGTTTTGCTTCCTGTCAAGGGCAAGTGAACTCTCTTCTTAAAGGGGTAAGAATCAAGAGCAGGTCTCTCCTTCACGTCCCTCTCTACCTCACATCCTGGTTTATGATGGATTTCGTCCCTGTTGCTAGGATTTAAAAGACCTTTTATGCCTGGGAATGTGGTGGTTGCCAGTACCCAAGTAAAGATGCTAGCCCAAGAACATGTGACAAGTATCACACAGACAAACTAAATACAGTGATTGCTGTCAAAAGGCTGCCCACAAGCCAAGATCTTCCTAGCACCTCACAGGAACAAAGGAGACAAATTACATGACTTCAAACAGTTAGCAATCCTCTCTGGTCTAGGGCCCTTGCACTGCTCATTGCACATCCCTTCCAACCTTCGCAGAAAATAAGCCTGCATCCTACAACCAGTCTGACAGACTAGGAAGCCCTAATGCAGTGACAACCTTACAATGTCAGATAACATATACGTATTTGTGGAGGAGAAAAAGAATATGTGAGCATGTACTCAAGCACCTGGGAAAGTGGATTGAACAGGGCTAGTATAGACTGAACCCTATGAGCTGACTCTCTTCATTCATATTTCATCCCCAGAAGCACACATTTGGAATGAGAAACTTGCTGCCCAGACTAGCCAGATTAAAAAATTACAGCCTCCTGAAATGTAACACAACCAACTCAGACTGTTTTGTAGTATCTGAATGGTGAAAAGCAAGAAACTAGGGGATACAAAGCCCTCTTCTCACAGCTTCTTGGATGTGGTTCAGAGGTAAATGACAAGGGTCTGAAATGTGGAAAATCACTGAGAATACAATTTTTCTCCTCTACTAACCTCCCACGTGCCCTCAGACTCTTGCTAGAACACCTCAATCCACCTCTAGCTAAGTGTGCGTTTTGCACTCTGCTGCCATGTCAGAGCACCTTCAGACTTAAAACCATAAATCCTTCTTCACTGTCCCTCTTCTTGTGGCTCTGACTTTCAACAGCCTCATCTCAGCTCTCTACGACAGCTCCTGTGCACAAGTGTCAGAGGTGCTGGTTAATTCGGTTCCACCTTGCTCTGTAGAGAACAGAGCGCGGGAAAAATACATTTTCTTCACCCTTTTTAGCTGCCATTACCAGAATTAATTCTGCTGCCCTTAGGGACTCAGCTCAAGTTTAGCACTCCAAACATCAAAACCAGCACTGCACATACAGAATTGCATGAGTGTTGTATTTGTCTTTAGGATACACAGCCAGAGCCATAGAGAAACTACTGCACATTAAGCAAACAAACTTACCTGCTCCCAACATAACTGAGGGGTTACTGGTATTTGTACAGCTTGTTATGGCAGCAATCACTACTGAACCATGAGCAAGCTCAAAGTCACAGCCTTCAAAATTAAATTTGACCACCCTGTTGTGTTGGTCTGGGGCAATCTGGAATCCCTTGAATCCTTGCTGTAAGAGAAGACAGTAAGAACCAAAAGGATGTGGTTAATATCAATATTTTGACTGGAAATTAGTATGTGCTAGGAATTTCCTAGACACAAGAAGCGTCTGCCAGTCACAATACATACATGCACTTTTGGGTCTGGTGGTGAAGGTCTGCACCTCTGGTTAGTCAAACTGACAGACAAAAGTTATTTTGTCTTTTACTGGTGAAAGAGGCAGCCTTTGGAGCACAATATAGTTGTGTTTTATTCCTGCACGAATATATCCTTCAGACTGCTCAGATACTTCTTGCTCCCATACACTCCAAGTTCCTAACCAGATACAGTATTTTTACACAAGCTAATCCTGAAGTTTCAGCCATAACACATAGGGGTTTTTAAGCCATGAATATCAAACAGCTCAAACTTGCACTAAGAGCTGACTTGAGAGGCAAAAACCTGACAACTAAAAAAAAAAAAAAAAAAAAAAAAAAGAGAAAGAACGCGCCTTTCACACCATGAAAAAATACATTTCATGATCAGAAGGCATAAGGTCATTACATGGAGCCTGGAAAATGTAGAAAATAAGAAATACTGGAAATTGCTGTAGTTTAAGTTTCTTGATTTGCATCACTTGAGTTCTGCACTGCCTTTAACAACAGTGGTTACTGTATCAGGTAAGGATTCAAACTGATTTTGGAAACTTAAAGCATCTGGGCATATCAATTCAAATTCCTAGTTCCTACCTTGGCTCCCAGACAAGTCTCAAAGTCCTCCTTCATATCTGACACAGCAACTTTGTCCTGAGGTCTTTTTGGTCCACTGCAGCAAGGCACAACAGTACGCAGATCCAGTTCAACAACCTGTTCAGTAAGAGGAACAGGGAATGGTTCAGCACTGCATGACAAGCTGAAGCCACAGGTATGCTTACCTCTACTGCTGAGCCAAAACTAAGCTTGCACATCTTTATGTTTGTCTGCAGAAACTATCAACGACATATGAGAAGGGAAAGATGAGAAAAGGAACAGTTCTACTTTCAGATCTTGCCAGCTCCCAGGTATGGCTCTTAAAAGTACCCCAGTTATTGAAAAAACAATGTGTGATGAAAGCATCTAAACAGATGATTTTGAGAATTACGTCCCTTCACATGCTAGCAGCAGGGTCTTCTTCAGAAAACAATGATGTGAAGAAATCCTGTTACTGGCATAAACCAAAGCATACTATTCATCTTGCCCTTGGGGAAAATGTTCAGTCTATTATGAAACAGAGAATATCATCTCTTCCCATTCCTCATCCATGTTTAAACTTTGTTTTTATAGTGTACTGCATCTTTCAATATTTACTAAGGTTTCTGAATAATCATGCAAACCTGAATGTTAAGTGACAAGGTAATTCTTCCTGTAGAGAAAACCAGGAATATTTTTGAATTTCCTGGACATGGAGTTAAGATCTTTAGTTTCTTGCACTGAAAACAGCTTGTGTGGTCTGTGGTTACCACACAGCTTCTAAGTGTCCTGATTCACATAGTAAAATAAGTTGCTGAAAAGAAGGGTAAAAACTGGGACAAGACTTACAGGGTCAACATCCACACAATCTTCACAGCTGTGGTTTAGTTTGGATTGGACTTCGCGAAACTATATGGATCAAATTGCAGAATCCACACCAGCTAAAAGCTCAACTGAGAGACAATCCATACCTATGTCCCAGTTCTCACACCATGAGAGCCAGCTGACTCATTCCACTAGGTCCTAAATTATGATAGCTGTGTGGACAGAGCCAAAGGATAAGGAGTCCCTTGACCATTTCTTACTTCTGTGAAAAAATGTCATCACACTGAAACAGGGCAGGGCATAAAGCAGGGAGACAGAACGCAGAGTAGTTTCTAACCTGTGTGAAGTCTGGATCCTGGGAGGAGTTCTTGAAATCTCTTAGCATTCCCACAGCTTCAAGATAACTTTTTGTACACATAACTTTCTCTTTATCACGGCCTAAAGCGAAACCAGGTATAGCAAAAAATAAAATACAAATGAAACTGAGGAACTACTATGTAACAGAAAAAGAAAAAAATACATTGACAGGCTATTTCACTGTTCATGCTGTACACTGCACTGAGACCCCTCGAGACCCCTTCAGCATAAATATTAGAGACTCACTAGAAACAAAGCGATTGAGCAGACTTTGTGGCTTTTGCCACAAAACTTGTGTTCTTGTTTCTGTCATTTGGACAGGCTCAGTTCAGGCAGGGCTAAGCAGTTAGCTGTGAAACAGCCTAGAACTCAGCTTTTCCTGAACATGGATCCTAAGAGCAAGAAAGAGCCTGAATAAGCAATTCTGCACTAAAAAAAAAAACAAACCCAAAACAAAAAAAGAGAGAAAAAAAAGTTCTCAAGCTGTGAAGCTTGATTCAACCCCATTGCTGACTACACCATGTAGACCCAGAGTCCCTGCTTTCAGTTACAACTCTAACTCGCAGGCTTTTCTTACACTCACCAGTTTGTATCAGGTACCCAATGCTAATATCATCCACTGGGAAATAGGCAGCTGTTGCTCCATACTCTGGACACATATTGGCAATGGTGGCTCGATCAGCAATTGACAGCTGGGCTACTCCAGGGCCAAAAAACTCCACAAATTTACCCACAACTCCAACTTGGCGAAGGTGCTGTTATAAAAATACAGTGCCTATGTCACGGCTGAGTGTCAAACAACCTGAGCATGGATGTATGTTACAAAATCCAGCTTTGGACTTCATAGAAACCATTTTTGAAGGTTTCTACAGCCATTTGATACCAGGAAGCTTTGGTAAACTAAACCACAAAGGACCAGGGCACAGAGATACTAAGTTTCAATAAGGTACAACATAGGGATGTATTCCTTCTAAACTTGCTCTTCCTCCCATTTAAACTAAAGTCTATCTTAGAAGAACTGTATTTTTCTCACGTGACATTCTATGGAGAGACAGTGTGGGGTCTTTGACTAGCAAACCCAGAAAGGTGTGGAAACATCAAGAACCAACTGCACAAGTAGCACTAGGACAAGGGGCAAAAGTTTTAAACTAGAAAAGGGCAGACTTAGGTTGGATATGAGGAGAAAGTTCTTCAATATGAGGGTGGTGGATCACTGGCACAGGTTGCCCAGAGACGTAGTGGAGGTCCCATCCCTGAAGATATTCAAGGTCAGGCTTGATGGAGCTCTGAGAGACCTGATCTAGTGCAGATGTCCCTGCTTACTGCAGGGGGGTTGGACTACATAGCCTTTAAAGGTTTCTTCCAACCTAATGTATTCTATGATTCTATGAAGCAAACTGTCAATGACTGAACACTAACAACAGCTGGATGAACTCATAAAAACTTGCTGCCTTTCCCCACTTAAGATATTTTCTCTAGAGACAGCATACCCTGATGAACATTGTGCACCAGACTTCTGACCTCAAACACTAATGCTGACCCAGCAATATTCTTAATTCAGACATAATCCATAGAGTGAATAAACCTGTTGTGAACATATGACACGTGAGCCAAACACCTGCAGATCAAAGAAATCAGACTACAGTGCTTACTGTTTTTAGGTTTTACACTGATAAATTGTAAGTGAGGACTGAAAAAAGCCATTGTGTTTCTTTTCAGACTGTAGAGAAATAAGATCTTTAGAAGCAATAATGTTCCAAAACACATCTGCACAGGAGGATTTTAACAGGCCACAAGATATCAGGTCTCTGTTCCATTTTGTCTGGCTTCTGGGAAACAGATTTACCTAGAAAATTTGTAGTTGTCCGTGGATAGCTGATGCAAACACACACAGAGTGATAAAGCTTATAAAGAGTCAAAAATGACCACATGGAAGCACACACAGGACTCCTAAACATGCAGTACAATGGCTCTGCCCTACAGAACATGCATAGCTTCCAGCAGTAATGGTAAAATGTCCATTACCTTGGTAATGGTGAGTACAATGTCAGTGGATGTCACCAGTGGCTGAGGGTTTCCTAGCAGCTTATAGCCAACTACCTCAGGAAGCACCATGCTGATTGGCTGTCCCAACATCACTGCTTCTGCTTCAATGCCACCAACACCTGCAGACAACAGGAGCATACAATCTAGCCATTCAGAGAAATAGTAACATGCCAAAGATAAATCCATGGAGTGCAACTGACACAGAACATTACTTGATTTAAGTTGTGAAAGGGGAGAGAAAGCAAATAGCCTCATTTTGCTTCAGTTTCTGCAAGGCTGAGCTTTTTAATTTCTTTATGTTTCATCTTCAGAGTCCAGAGAAGGGCTATGAAGATGATTAAGGGCCTGGAGCAGGAAAGGCTGAGTAAGTTGGGGCTGTTCAGCCTTGAGAAGACTAAGGGGGACCTAATTAAAGTCTATAATTATCTTAAACATGGGATGCAGGGGGAATCAGCCAGCCCCTTTTCAGTGGTCTGTGGAGACAGGAGAAGGGGCAATGGCTGCAAGTTGGAGCACAGGAAGTTCCACACCAACATGTGGAAGAACTTTTCCACAGTGAGGGTGCCAGAGCCCTGGGACAGGCTGCCCAGGGAGGTGGTGGAGTCTCCTTCTCCGGAGATATTCAAGACCCGTCTGGATGCCTATCTCAGTGAAATGTCCTAGGGAGCCTGCTTTGGCAGGGGGTTGGACACGATGATCTCTCGAGGTCCCTTCCAACCCCTACAATTCTGTGATTCAATGATTCATACTGTCATCCTTGCTCCTCAGGCATTGGATAGGATATTAAGTAAATCCAAGTAACTTACTCTGAGGATGCCTGGCTTTTACAATAATAGATGTATTTATCTTCCACTTTCACATTTCCTTCTGTGTTTTGTTTAGCTTAATTAATACTGAGCTGGAAAAGTGTCCTGTAATACTTGCTTTTGTATGCCAAATGACCACTCCTATCCTTTTCCCCCCACAATCTACTAATGGTTCTGAAAAATGATTCTGATTTTTCTAATGCAAGATGCTATACTAATGTTATTTTAAAAGATAATTCTGTGACAGGCAAAACCATGTGACTCCTTTCACTAGGTGTTCAATCATTTTTAAACAGCCAAGTTAGTTGACATGACCAGCAGGCTACCACAGGTATGAAGCACGTTCAGCTGGATCCAGGAGTATGTGCTTTGAATGCATATGGTATGGGCTGTACCCAGCCACTCTTTTCACATTCTGGAAGAAAATGAGGTTAAGTTTACAGACACACTCTTCCAAGCAGAAGTTATATCATCTAAACAATGCCTTTATATGTGAGGTGCTACCAAATACAGAATAAGAAAGAAGTTTTCTTATCCCATGGTTTCAAATAAAGTGAACTTGGTTACTTGGTTACATGGTTTGTATTCCAAGCCAGCAGGAATTCTTCCACTCTTGAAAGTCTCAATCCACCAATATGTACTACTACAGTAGCACAGATGTGGTAGAAAACCACAATGTCCTACTTCTATCACGTGGTACTCAACTTGACAAGCATCTTTATCAACAACTACCAAATACTGTTTAAATACCGAATTTATTTTGTATTTTTATGATATTTATTTCAACAGGGCCCCTATCACTGTATCACATGAAGATAAAAAAAGCTCAACTGAAGTTTCTGTTACCATGTTAGGGATGATTGCAAATGATTTAATTTCATACCTACTTTCTTGGTCCATAATTCCAACACTGCAGTTTGCCACAGGCAGCAAAAAAGGAATGATCTGTATTTATTTCTGCAGACTACTGGTATTACAACATACTTCCCAGTGCTGTTCTTCACAACAGTCATATACAGCTCACTAAGATTCAACTTTTGGCATCTTCTAAACTAATAGAGCATCTGCATTACTTTTTGATAAGGCAATGCTTTGAAAGTTGCTTAATGACTAAGGAACAAATGGATGTTCAGCTGTGCTCCAACTCCCTGTCCTTCCCAAACAACTAAGGTGCTTCTGGAAGTCCTACTTTGTATTTTCTTGCTTCCTTGTGATTTAAATGCAGAATATATAAAAAAACCCCACCAATCAACCAACCAAAACACCACCACCACATGCACCAGAAATTATCTGAGGCCGTTATCAGAACAGGGAGGTTAGTTAAAGTCTTAACTGTAGAAGATCTTATCTTGAATTTGGGGATAGTCTGTGTACTGTCTTGCAGGCCTGTAGATAACTTCTCTACAGCAGCCCACATAGTGCTGTATTTCAGATTTGTGCTCAAACTAGTGTTTGTAACACACCCCTGTTTTAGCTATTGCTGAACAGTGCTTACACACTGTCGACCACTCTTTCTGTTTCTGAGTCTGCCTTTCAGCAAGTGGGCAAGACCCTGGGAGTGGACACAGCCAGCACAGCTCACCCAAACCAAACAAAAAGATACTCACTGCCATATAAGCTCACACTCAACGTTAGAACTGGGAAGCAGGGAGGATTTTGACCAAGTAGCCATTGCCCAAGGACTGGCTGGGCTTTGGTGTGCTGGTGGGAGGTAGGGACTGTCTTTACATCACTTGCTTTCATTTCCTTCCCCACTCTGCCTTCACTTGTCAAACTATCCTTGACTCAACCTATGAGGTGGTTCTTGCATTTGCCCTTCCACTTCTCTTTCCTCATCCTGCTAGCAGGAGGATTGAGTGAACAAATCAGTGGAGGCTAACCTGACAGGTAGGGTCAACTTACCAGAGTCTGAAACACAGCTTAGTCAGCCAACAGACTATTCACAATACACTACTGCACATACCCCAGCCAAGCACTCCCAAGCCGTCTATCATAGTCGTGTGTGAGTCAGTGCCCACCACGCTGTCTGGATAGTAGTAGCCGTCCTGATCCATCACTACTCTTGCCAAGTACTCCAGGTTCACCTGGTGGATGATCCCAGAGCCTGGTGGAATAATCCTCATGTTTTTAAAAGCCTGAGAGCCCCACTGAAACAGAAGGAATCAGAATAAAACATTTTCAATGCAAACAAGCACTAGAAGAACTCTTTCTCACTGCACTTTTCTCCATGCAAATAGGATTAATTCTTTCGGTACCTTTAAGAACTCAAACCTTTCTTTGTTCCTTTCAAATTCCAAGTCCTGATTTTTTTTGCAAGCTGTCTGATCTGCAAATTAAAATAATCAGCTGTCAGAACCAAAAGTATCCATTTGAAATTTCTGTCTGGTCAGATACACCCAAAGGTTGAAAGAAGAGTTATAAGCTAATCTTAATGCTGATCATCTCATATTTTTAATCTCATTGGTTCAAATGTGGGTGTTAATCTGCATGTTACGTATGTTGCAAGCCTAAAACTTGTAGCTTGAGAAAAGCTACACTGCATGTTAGAACAACCTGAGGTTTCCAACACCTAAATCAGAAGCAATGAGCAAAGCAGTAAAGGGAACTGGAACACAAGAGTCCTACAGCTTCAGCTGAAAATATTTTCTTCTGCCTGAAGTCCATGTTTCAAAGCAGACAGGCCTAAATAAACTTATCACTTTAATAAGCTGCCTATTTTAGGCCTGAAGAGTTTGAAAGAACAGGGCTGGCCAATGTTCTCACCATACACACATAGGCCTCACAGAAGTAAGACTTTGACAAGAAGTAATTATTAGCAAAAATTTAAATAAAAAAAGAATACCAAAAAAGAGTAACAGTTGATTTTGTTTTACAGTCTAGATGAAATCACATCTTGTTGCTAAATAAATAGTGCAGAAAGTCCCAAAGAAAGTTCAGTAGGCCCACATTTAGATACCATGGGGGATAGAAAAATCCCTATATAGACGTCTTGTATTTCATTGAGGGTCTAGTGAGTCCTCATCTCTTTCTAGCACGCTGAAGACTGAACGGTATTTGGTTTCTTTCCTGTACTTATAGGGGCCATATTAATCAGTGCCTTGTGCTTTTCTGCACAGAGGCACTGAACTAGCAAAAAGGTTCCTCAGATCTGGACTAGGGCAGCTTAAGTCTACTCTTTTATAAATATGCAAGAAAGGAGACATTGCTTGTCCTTTCCAAAAATCCCTATGAGGTCAAAAAAGTGCACATGGAAAAAGCTATTTCTGAGTGACTAATGATAATGCAGTATTACTATGCAAAATTTTGATCACCACAGGTCTGGACTGAGCCTCTTTCTGTAACATGTAGTCCAGGCTTCTGCTTCTAAGAGATGCACCACAGAAAAAGGAAATACCCCCATCTAATCCACAGCAACAGATACAACTGTCTAACTTAAACACTTATTTTTTGGAGTCTAAGATGTTACAGTCCAAATGCTAGGAATAACACCAATGGAAGTACATCTGTTATCAGTAACTGGATTCATCTTTCTTACTACCCTTAAGAAGCAAGGGGTGTTTTACATCCTTACCGCCTGTTAAAATCAACCTGGATGGAGTGATCTATCACTAGATCAGCAGGACAGATAGGATTGATTTTTTCAGGGTCCCCCCCAAGTTTCTTCACAGCATCACGCATTGCGGCAAAGTCAACCACAGCAGGTACGCCACTAGAACAGAAGAGAAGCGAGCAAGATGAAACAATCTGGAAAACAGCAACAAACATGACTCAGATTTTGAGATGCAGAACAGACACCTACTGCCATGTACACACCAAACCACAGCCTTACCCTCAGTCATGGGATCATTACTCTGTGGCAGAGACAGTAACAAAGTCAGAAGACCAGAAGGGACAGAACAGTACCTATATGCCAAACACTGTAAGAATCAAAAGCTAAAACTAAAATCCATCAAGTAACAGAAGTAGTTTAACATGCTTGGCTAGGAATCTGGAAACTTAGTCCTACTCAGCATTCCTTTGGGACCTTGAACTGGTTTCACTTGTTTTGTTCTGTTCCTCTCTCTCCTCCCCAATCTGTTTATAAGGGGGAGGGTGGCTGGCGGTGGGGGAGCAGAGAACTAGGACAATGTGCTTTCTTTGGTTCTTTGATATGTTTAGACAATTTTAAGGCAAGGCCCATCTCCCCCAAACTTTGTAAAGCACAGGAGAATCTTCTGGGTAATTAGGGTTCTTTTGGTGCCTTCCACACACCAAGTGAAATTGACAGAGCAGGGCATGAGATTTCTGATAATACAAAGGTGTTTTGCAGTTGCATCCTTTGTGAAATAATTGTATTTTCATTCACCTTTACTAACAAATTACTCTACTTACCACTGACAGAGGATCTTGTATCACAAATGATGTTCAAACAGCATGTTTTCAGATTATGGGCTAACATCCCCATTTCTGCCTTCTCATGTATCTTGTGACAATCCTGCAAGCCACTGAACTCCCAGGTGACTCAGAGAAAGTCTTTTTTCCTATGTTTTTGTATCTCATTCATTCAAAAAAAATTTTTAAATCCCTAAAATAAGCATTCCTTCCTACATGAGGTAGGTACACCATAGAGAGGGTCAAAGTAATGCATGTAAGAGTCTTTCATCTATCTTTCAACACAAGTTGGAAGTACAAACCAGAAGTTCTGGCACTTCAACACCTGTCATACCTAATAAATCATCCTTATTTTAACACGGTTTCTAGTGCTTCTCAGCACATACATTCTCAGCTTCTAGAGAGGTATGTAGTACCATGACGTTTTTCAATCGGTTTGGGAAACCCTCTTGCATACAAGCCTATCTGGTTTTGCTGGCTGATGTGACAAAGAGAGCTGCCTGTGCTGTGCTCGTTAAGGACCTGGCACCATTCAGTAACCCACTGAGAGCACTGTTTCTGCAAGGGCAGCCCAAAGCAGGGAAGAGTTCATGTTTACAGCACTAATAAGGAAGCTATCACAATCTAAAATATATCAGAAACAATGCAAGAAGAAAAAGGGCTTTGTAATTCCCAAAAATTATATCTTAAAAATCATGATTGTTTACAAAAACAAAGCAAAAACATCATCTAACCTTGACATGCTTAACTGATATTCAGCAGTTTGAAGCAGTTTGTTGTACCAGCATGTGCATATCCCAAGAGAAATAGCAAATGCTATATTAAGCTACCTAGGTAGTTGTGGGGGAGGGCAGGGGTGGGGAGAGGGAGCGGAAGAGTGAAGTTGCCAGCTTACAATTGAAAAGGAACAGAAATCTACAGTCTTAGAAGAACTCAGGATAATTGTGGAATGACCACATCTAGGAAATTTGATACTCCTAATCCGTGACAGGTGAATTTAATTGTTGTATGGCTTCTGGAAAGTTGCCAAAGCTGCCTTTTCAAACACATCCCACTCAGGAGACTGCTGGTGAATGCAGCTGCTCTGCAGACTTAGAGGCAAACTTACAAAACTCAGCAGGAGAGTAGGGGGCAAGAAAGAAGCGTAGTAACAAAGTGTTACTATGTGCTCCAGTTTTTAAAAATGTTAACAACAGCCTGAGAATAAAAAGTAGGTAGGAATTCGGTGTGGGGTTGTGGGTTTTTTTTCCTGTTGAGGCTTTGCCATTTTTTCTAATGTCCTGAGGAGCTGAGCTGTACTGGGTCTGTAGCACCAAGCCAACCTTTGGGGAAATGCACAACAGAAGGTATGACAGCTAAGGCAACTTACTGCTCCAAGAAATAAAAATCCAGCAGCATGGGGTTTACCATAGATGAATTAAACTCTTTGACAAAGGCAGAGGACAAAGGAACAAAGGACAGCGAACTTGAAAGTCAAATGTATTAAAAACAGTTAGAAGCTACTGTCACAGCTGAAAACTGACTTTCTATATCTACCAGGGACTATTAACATACATATCTACCATGCTGACTAACCACACTGCAATAACAAGGTCAAGCTTTCAGAGTCCATTGGGTAAGAATCTCTATTTGTATTACTGGGGAAAAGTAGGCTTCTTTTTTTCTTCCAATACCAGAGAAGTCTTTAAAAATATGCTTGGACTAATATTAACTCTGAAAAGAAAACAATGATGTCGGTTTTAACTGAAAATTGAAATGGATAAAAATCTGAAAGCAAGAGACCCTGGTGAGTGGGGGAAGGAAAAAAAAAAAAGAAAAAAAGACACCACCACCCCAAACAATAACAACACTTCTGAACTCCAAATTCCCTCATTTGGATGGCAATTTACCCATCCCATTTCCCTCCCATCCGTTTTGAAGGGTTTCATAAAGATACTTATTTCTCCACCCTAGAAGTACTTAATTTAATGCTTTTCTCATGAGAGTTTGTCTCTCCAAGTGGTGTCTGTAACGTGGCATCCAGCAACGGTGACAAAGGGCTTTTCGAACATTTCACTGCTATGCTTTCCCTCTATCCAAAGATGAGCACTGCTGCACTTTTAAGAGTCCCTCTTCCCAGCTTTGGAGAGCATAAGACTCACGTGAAGTCTTGCAGGATAACTCTTGCAGGCTTAAACGGCACTTCAACGTTCTTGTGTTGCATCGTTTTCCAGTTGAGGATATTCTCAACATCTCCCTTCTTCACTAGGAACTCATCACAGTTTCGGACTGCTGATTCCAAGAGGACTCGAATAGAAAAGGGCAGGTGTGCTGCATGAGTAAGAGTCAAGAAACAAAGTCAGTTTTTACCTTAGAGTGTATGTCACTAAGCACAGAGTTCTACAGCTGGGGCAGATGGGTCCTCATAGTACTGTCCCTGTATCCCACAAGGCTTTAGCTCAGACTATCAGACACCCTTCTCTAGCCCCCAGTTTTATCAGATCAGCGCTAACTGACCTGTCCCACTCAATTCTTTGAGTAAATTTATTATCTCAGTCATTGTGAGCCAGTAGACATCTCTGCACGAAGGGCTCTTTTTTTCCCACAGCTTCTCCATCCTCCACAGCAATCCTACTCTGAAAACCTGCTGTGCTAACATTTGTTCTCTGCAGCTTTCTCACTCTTGCCACTGACCACAGTCACAGAAATGCACTAGAAAAACATAATTTTCTCCCAGACTTGTTTGAAAGCATAGGTTTAGTGATCTAGGTGGTCTCTTCTTTAGAGATGTGAAATTTGAGTAAGACTATACATCTGCTAATCTTCTTTCACTTCAAGATAGAAATACTTACAGAAAATCACACAAAGTATAATTAGAGCAGTCCTGGCAGCTTTACAACAAGCAGTGGAATCGAAGAAAAAAATAAACAGCATCTCTGCCCTTCCTCCCCTGGTCCACTGTAATAATAGCTGTTTAACTTCCTTTCAGAATATTTATATTCCAAATGTCTTGAGAAGTTTGTCCCAACTTTCTATGCTGGGCCTCCAAGACACAGAAGTACCTTAATCACAGGAAAATGTCACTACTGCTATTACAAAAAAATCCTTTTATTCAGAACACAGTCATCAAGAATCATTTGGGGTGTTTTTATTTATTGTCTTTGTTGTTGTTGTTGCTGTGTTGGGTTTTGTTTTATCTTTTCTTGCCCCTCCCCACCTCATTCTTCTGTTGTTAAGTTATCCTATTTTTCTGCTGGGCAGTGAGAACTGCATCACTTTTACTTTAAAGAATTTGGAGTTTAACACTCTTGGAACCCTGGAATGGATCCACTGGTCATACGAGTCTATTTCTTAAGACTCATCTCTGCTGTTCACACAGGAAGTCCAGCATTAATTGGTTTCTCATTTACACGCTATCTGAGCCTGCAATGCATATATATTGCTGACATTCAGAGAAAATGTTCCTCCTCTTGCTTCCTGAGTTTTCCTTAACCACCTGTTTCCTTTTTGAAAGAGGAAAAATACCCAACATAGACAGCAATAAGCTACAGATCCTCACTTGCTAAGTCAGTGGCCCAGATAGTAAGATTTTTATGAGTGCCTGTGGAAGATGCCCAAGTACATTCAGAAAATGTCAGAGGAATTAAAGAAAGAGCCTCTTTGTAAAGCAAATTCCTGCCATTACTCTTTTTAAAGCTGAACAATCTTTCTGGATGATTCGATCACATCAGTGTTAGGTCCTTTCCAGCTTTTCACAGCAGCATAGCATTATAGGAGAAAACTTGTGCTCTTAAGTTTTGCCTAGTTCTCCTCACCCACTCAAGAAAAATAAGACTACTGTGTGCACAGCATGTTGAGAAAATAATGCTATGATCTTGGCAGTATATCTGTAGTTCTGAATTTCCAGAATTAAAATACTCATAGACCAAGTATCATTCCAATGTCCCTACATGTTCTGTTCATCAGTGAATCACAAGGTTGGAAAAGACCTTTAAGATCATTAAGTCCAACTGTTCCTGTCCTATGCTAAACCATATCCCTAAGTACCTCATCTACCCATCTTTTAAACACATCCAGGGGTGGTGACTCAACTCCCTCCCTGGGCAGCCTGTTCCAGGCCCTGACAACTCTTTCAGTAAAAAAATTTTTTCCTAACATCTAATCTGAACCCCGGCACAGCTTTGTGCCATTTCTCCTTGTCCTATCTCCTGTCAGCTGGCTGAAGAGACCATCACCCACCTCTCTACAACCTCCCTTCAGGTAATTGTAGGCAGTGATAAGGTCTCCCCTCAGCCTCCTCTTCTCCAGACTAAACATCCCCAGCTCCCTCAGCCATTCCTCATATGGTTTCCCCCCAGCCCCTTCCCCAGCCTGGTTACCCTTCTCTGGACTCACTCAAGGACCTCAATGTCCTTCTTATGGTGAGGAGCCCAGAACTGGACACAGCACTCGAGGTGTGGCCTCACCAATGCCAAGTACAGGGACACAATCACCTCCCTAGACCTACTGGCCACACCATTTTTGATACAAGCCAGGATGCCATTGGCCTTCCTGGCCGCCTGGGCACACTGCTGGCTCATATTCAGCCTGCAGTCAACCAACACTCCCAGGTCCTTCCCTGCCTGACAGCTCTCCAGCCAGTCTCCCTCAAGCCTGTAGCGCTGCATGGGGTTGTTATGTCCCATGTGCAGCACTCTACACTTGACATCATTAAACCTCATCCCATTGGTCTCAGCCCATCAGTCCAGTCTGTTCAGATCCCTCTCAAGACCTCTCAAGACCCTCAGGCAGATCAACACTTCCTCCCAGCTTAGTGTCATCTGTAAATTTACTGAGGGAACATTCAAACCCTTCATCCAGGTCATTGATAAAGATGTTGAACAAAACTGGACCCAGGACTGAGCCCTGGGGGACGCCACTCGTGACCGGCCTCCAGCTGGGTTTTGTTCCATTTACCACCACCCTTTGGGCCCAGCCATCCAGACAGTTTTTAACCCAGCTGAGGGTCTACCTGTCCAGGCCAGTGACAACAGAATGCTCTCCTTATGCTGTCAACATACCATATCTCCCATCTTCCAATTTGCTCAGGTTAAAGAACTTCTTCAGAGGCTGTTTAGGGTCCAGAGGCTCCACAATCTGTACAAAAGGGTTGCTCATGTTTATTCAAGACTTTTCAGTGTTCCTAAAACACAGAAGAAAAATCAAAGCCATTTTCACCACATCTGTACCACATACAAGTGCATGTCCCACAGCCCCACAATGTTATGTCTCACATACAAGGCCTATACAAGACAAAAAGGTATTGCACAGTCTGTGTTTGTCATGCCATTTCCCCTAAAAATCTACTTCTAACATGTCCTGAGATATACACTATGCAGGAAGATAAAAGCATTGTGGAAAACATTAAGACATCACGTGGTTTACAAAGCAAGTTCAGTATCTGCACTATTCTCTTCTTTACACTGCTTTGAGACAGCCCATTACACCTCTGTCATCACAAACCATCACAGCAATGTGGTCCCATTTCTTAAGTTTATGAAGTTAAACAGACAGGCACTTGCATTCAAAATGAAAAACAATTCAACTGCAACAGTAAAAACTAGTTTCACTTGATCTAGAAAGCAGAGTAAGATCACAAACCCTGACTATCAGAAACACAAGAAACCCTCCTGATTTCAGAAAGATTTCTTAGGGTCATCACACACACACAAAAAAGTAGACTCTATTGTAAACAGCATTTTGGTTTGACATCTTTTTTGTAGCTATCCTAATGGATAGATCATTCCACTGGGACCTTTTAGGGTTCACTGATAAAAATTAAAATACCCTGAGATATTCCCAGTATCAATGCCGAATAGCATAGAGGGGCCTAAGTTCACTCTAGAAACATCTCTCAATCTCCAGAAAAGGTTAACTGCATGCAAATTGCCTAATGCGACAGTTCCTACGACACTCTTAAGATCTGAACTCTGCCCAGGGCTCTTTTGGAAGCACTGGTTTAGGCCAATGCATGCAAGGAACAAGCTAATGATTTAACAGTACAGACAATTCTCTTCTAGCACCTGGCAACATTCCCAGTCATGATTAAATTTGTTTTAGAAGGGAGATAATCACAGGCCTGATTTCCAAACCTGTTGTTGTTTTCCCACAGCACTGTCTTCATTCAAGTAACACTATCTTCCCTTGCCCAAGTTTTTCAAGCCAAAAACCCCAAATCAACAAGGTGTGAGATGCACATACTTTGACAAGCCATGCAGACTGGTGCAAAGGGGCGCACAAAGTCCAGTATTTGTTAAAATGAGTTACTGCAAGACCAAAGAGTGAATTGCTTTATCCCACTTGTTAGTTTCCGTAACTGTTCAGAGAATACTATTATGTGGAATAAATTCACGGGGATTTTTAAATATTCCAGCACAAATCACATTTCACATATTTTGAAGAAAACCACCAACTTGGAGGTTAGATTGAGATGGAGAGATAGCAGAAATGGTAACAAAGGAAGATAACAGGTTTATGGTGGGTTGACCCTGGATGGAGGCCAGATGCCCACCAAAGCCACTCTATCACTGCCCTCCTCAGCTGGACAGGGAGAGATCACTCAGCAATTAACATCACAAGCAAAACAGACTTAAAGAATAAAATTAATCTAATTTATTACTCAATGAAACCAGAACAAGTTAATGAGAAATAAAACCAAACCTGAACACCTCCCCCTACTCCACCCCTCTTCCCAAGCACAACTTCACGGCCCATTTCTCTCCCTCCTAGCCCACAGAGGCACAGGGAATGGGGACTGCAATCAGTTCACCACATACCTCTGCCACTTCCTCAGGGGGAAGTCTCCTCACACTCTTCCCCAGCTCCTGTGTGGGGTCCCACCCACAGGAGACAATCCTCCATGAACTTCTCCAACTTGGGTCCATCCTATGGGGCTCTGGCCCTTCAGCACTGGTCCCTTGCATGGGCTGCAGACTTTCAGGCCCAGACTGCTCCAGCACAGTCCCCCCAGCAAGCATGCTCTGGCATGGGCCCCTCTCTCCACAGGCTGCAGGTCCTGCCAGGAGCTTGCTCCAGTGTGGGTCACAGTGTCTTCCATATGTCTCTACCTACTCCAGTGTGGGATGCCTCCACAGGCTGCAGGTGGGACCTCTGCTCCCCAGCATCCTCCACAGGCTACAGGGGGACAACCTGCTCCCCCATGGCCTTCTCCAGGCATGCACAGGTGTTGCAGTTTGCTCTAGCTGTGCTGCTGAGATGGCTTTTGCAAAGCAGAAGTTACAGTTTGTTGTGAGTTCCTAACAGTAAACAAGAGCCAATTCAAGGCCAAAGTCACTTTTGACCAATCCCAGAAGGATTCATAGCGCCTCTGTGAATCACATATTCGAGAAAAAACCCTGGCTGGTGCACTTTGCCTCCAGAACGCAGAGTGGGAAGATGTGACCAGCTGCACTGATAGCCAAGGCCAGGCCCAGGAGGAGGTGGGGGGAAGGGAATGTGGAAAGCAAGTTTCCCCTGCAGCTCGTGGAGAAGACCATGGTGAAGCAGGTTGTCCCCTCACAGCCCATGGATGAGGACGGAGAGCAGAGACATCTACTCCCTGTGAAGAGATTGATCCACGCCTCAGCAGGCTTGCCAGGGGGAATTGTGACTTTGCAGGGAGCCAGGCTGGGGGAGTCCAGGCCCAAATGTCAGAACCCTATGGAAGGAAGTCCTGCTGAGAGGCCTGTGGTGAGGAGATGACTCCCCAGTGGAGAGGACTCACACTGCAGAAGTTCGTGGATATGATTTCTGGCGTGGGTGGGACCCCATGGCGCTGTAAGGGAAGAGAGTGTGTGTGTGTGTGTGTGTGTGTGCGCACTTGCATGTGGAATGCTCCCCCCCAGCTGAGACAAACGACAGCTCAGGTGGAACTGACTGAAACCCTCCCACCCCCCATTCCCTGCCCCTCCTGATGCATGAAATGGGAGGGAAGAAGGGAGCGAAATTGATGACTAAAGCTAAGGGTGCTAAGAGGCGAGGGGTGGGGGGAAGTAGAAGTGTTAAGATCTGGGGAAGGAAAGCAACTGGTACTGCTGGAACCTCACTCCTCATTCCCTGCCCCTCCCCGCGCCATGTTGGGGGGGAAGAAGGGAGTAAAATGGTGATGAAGTTTGAGTTTGCTAAGAAGGGGAGGGGTGGGGGGAAGGCGCTTTAAGACCTGGCCGCTTCTCACTCTTATCTCGTTCCGGTTCACTGGGTGTGTAGTTGTCGTAGTTGTAATAAATCCCTTTTCTTTCCTTTATTCTGTGCCGAGTCTGTTTTGCCCATTGCACTGATTGGAGAGTGATCCCTCTGTCCTTATCTCAGGGCCTGAGCCTCCAAAAATATATTTTCTCCCCTTTTCGGCTGAAGGGGGAGTGAGCAAGCGGCTTGGTGGGCATTTGGCCTCTGGCCAGGGCCAAAACACCACAGTGGGAAACTCTCCTCCAGTGCTTAGAGCACCTCCTCCTCCCCCTTCTTCACTGACCTTGATGTCTGCAAAGTTTCTTGCATCTTCTCACTCCTTTCTCTGGTGGCACAAAAGTCCTGCTGCTCAGGTATCTTTTTTGTCTTCTTAAGTATGCTATCGCAGAGGTGCCACCACCACCACTGACTGGCTCAGCTTTGGTCAGCAGCAGGTCCATCTTAGAGCCGGCTGGTATTGGCTTTGTCAGACATGGAGGAAGCCTCTAGCGGCTTCTTGCAAAAGCCACCACTGCAGCTCCCTCCACCCCACTCCAAGGAGTGTAAACCAGCAAGATACAGTAAAAAAAAAAGAAAATTTTCCAGAATTCTGTCAAAAAAGACAATAGAAGTTTCTAGATAAAAAGTTGAATGCCTAGGGAAGCCAGAAAGGTAAGCAAATGAAGAAACTGCAAACCCCTCCTGCCTCAAACTTATCATCTCTCACATTCCCATCTACACGTTATTATCTGAGATTCTTCTTCCTTGCTTTGCAGATACCCTTCCCACACACAAGCCCAACAAGTTTTAGGCATCTTGTCCTTTAAAACAGCATCAACAGCTACTCCTCTTCTAAGCAAACTCTGTGCTTTTACAATTGAGCATGATCAAAATAAACTGCTTCCTTTCTCTCCTTGCCTGCTATGCTCCTGATGAGCTTTATTTTCTCCCTTCCAAGCCAAGAACTTTATTTTTTGCGTATCTATTTCTCATGAGAAAGTCTAAGGGTAGCTGAAGAGAGAAAATGCTGGGATATCCCCTGAAAGATAAAGCAAGAGATCACTACTTTGATATGACCGTAATGAGTCCACTCTACTCACTTGGTAAATTCTCATCTAAGTATAAATTGCAGCTGTAACACATCCCATCCAAGTCAGTATCCTGGCAAACCACAGCAGCAATTCAAAATGCTATGACGTTACCTACTTGTTACCATTTCTTTGCCAAACATCACCCTCTTTGCTGAACACAGATTTTTTTTTAGTTCTCAGTGTGAGATCAGTACAAACTTGCTTTCATCAGAGTTACACAAATAGGGCAAACCATTGGGTCACCAAGGCCTAAACACGTTTCACCTGGCTGGACACAGTGATATGAGTAACTGTGTTACAACACATGGCAAAACATGGAGTGACCAAGGCCTAAACACACCTCGTCACAGTGATACGGACACTGCTGTTACAATCTTGTAAGACATTTAGAACACAGACACACACACTCAGAGCCCCCAGGCATCCAGACAAGGTACCAACTTGCAGCACTGCTGTAGCAAATTTTGCTCAGCTGGAGAAGCCTAACTCACATCATATACTATTTCCAGCCAGGAAATTATAAACAAAACAGTCACAGCACAAAACTCAAGCCAGTGATCTGTCAAAAAGATGCAACAGAGCAATAAACTTGGCAGACTGAGTACTGCAAAATTTTTTAAGTAATCACAGCAATAGATACATATTAACTTGTGATTGCATCACAGAATATTTATTCACGTTTTGCAGGCAATGAAATGTAAATATGCAAACAGGCCGGCACACAAGGGAGCAGGCTTCTGTGTGCCTGGGACTGGCACAGGGTCACAGGCATTGACCTGACCAGTGCCATGTGACCACGGTAAGAGCTGATCAGGATACCAAAGAAAGCATGTGATCTTCTGCCTCACAACCTCAAAACTGCTTGTGTGGAGACCACATCTGAAATGGGATTCCATACAGCAGTCTCAGGAAGACAGAAGTACAGATTAAGAGGTTTCTAACGGCAACAGTCATCAGCCACCCACACAAGTGTTGTTCATCCTGACCTTGGAAAACTGTAGCAACTGCAGTCTAAACCAGTCCCCTTCTCCGTTTATCCAGAGATTGTGCAATTCTGGACATAGCCTTAGGATTCCAGCGGCTTCAGCTGACCAAAGTCTAAGAAAATGGTTCAATTCAGGAGTTTAAAAAAAAAAAAAAGAAACTTGTACAAGTGTACCAGACAAACAGTAGCTTTCTTTTAGCCCTTTTTGTGCCTACTAGTACAATTCTTTATATACTGATCATCACACCCTAAATATCAATGTTGTTTTCAACATACCTACTTATAACAATGCAGTTGCCTAGCACTGTGACACCTAGCTCTACCTTTTATTAGAACATGCCTCAAAGTCACCCACAGTCTGCACATCAGCTCACCTCAAGCCCGATCTGGCATTTCTCTCCCCCAGGGAAGCTAAAGTGCAGAAGGATTCTAACCATGAATACCATCAGGAGCAAATTTATTTGGACAAAGTGATAACTTTCCAAATAGGAAGGTGGTTCTTCATGCATGCAACGTTTGCCCTTCGGAGTGGAGAATCGAACTTTTTTTTTTCCCCAGTAGCAAAACCTGAGTACAACACCATTCCCCACTTCATCTGTCCTGAGAGGGTCAGGGAGCTCAGCTTTCACCATTAGAGCTCAGACATTTACTAAAAAAGATCAGTGCAGAAAGGCACACTGGCTGTACTGCATGAATCTCTCTTGCAGCCTGAAGACCACACCATTTGGTGATCATTACATAGGAAGTATGCATAAGCAGACAGAAAAGGTGTCTGTACCCTCTCTGTCTTCTCTTAGAAGTTAATCAGCTAAATTTAATTAAAGTAAAAAGGTAATCAGCTAAATTTAATTAAAGTACCCAAAGCATATTAGAGTCTCATGCAGATATCCACAAAAAGGATTACAACATGTAAGCTAAAACAGCTTTTTTTTAAAGAATATCCACAGAAGATTTAAACATGTGAGGCATGTATTGATTTCAAATCTTAAATTCATATAACTTTTCTGAGTATCCAACATAAACACAGTAAGTCACATCACAACAAGCTTCTATTAGAAAAGTACTCAGTTCAGTAAGAGGTTATTATTTAAAGCATGTTCTTGATTAACTGTGAGTCCTAGACTCTACTTCAGACCCCTTTAAAAGCAATTTCAACAAGCTGAAATTTTACTCAAATTAATGGAATTGAGGCAGCACCTTGGTATCTCCTGTAGTTTTGTCCTTCCAGGAATCCCCTCATGCAGACCATAGAGGGAAAAGTGTACTGTTTAGCCTCACACAACACATTAAGAGAGAATCTCAAGGTAACAGCTTTGCTCTAGACATCACTTCAACATACTATTCTACTCTCTTTTGAGCTGCAGGAGAGCCTGAAGGTGAAAATGGATACAGTCAGGCAGGCTAAAAGCAGCAATCTTTTTCATGCCACTGAAAAAAAAATATTTCTTTAAAGCACCACTTCTCTTATCTTCATTTGTTGTGCCAGGTCAATGCCAAAAATACAGTTTTGGGCTTTTTTAGGGATCTCTGGGGACTCCTCTCATCTCTCACTATCCAGAACAAAAGAAAACATTAGCACATGGAGTATTTCTCTGCTAAATTTACGCTGATAGTAAATTACACTCTCTCTGTAGTACGTGACATAACACTGACAGAAGACTCTTGTAATAATCACATTTATTACAGAAGTGCCTGAGGACAAACCAAGGACACATTTATTTTGTTTGACCTGAAGAAAGGGAAAAAAATTCTTGATAGAGTTCCTGTCTAAGCTTCAGGACATAAAATATGAACATAAGAGGCAATGTCATTATGCATTTTAGTACAGACATATCCATCTCACTCAGGGAAGGGGAACATGGCACCACCACTGCCTTTTCTAACCTATCACCGGTTTCTTAGTTGTTGCCTTTCAAATTATGGGATCGTGCCCATGTTATTAACAGGAAGAGTTTGTTTTTAGCATCTGTTCATAAAACTAAACACCTGAAATCTGTTTTAGTCAAGCTATTAAGTAGTAAAAGCTCTTTTTCCTGTAGAGTGGGTAAATTCTCAGCCATCACTGGGAAGCACACACTCATCAAAGGAATAGTTTAATTTGAATACTCTAACAGACTCAAGAAATGCTAGAAAAGGTAACACTCAGCCAAAGCAAAGATGGTATTTTATCAGCCATCAAGGAAACAGGGAAGGCTCAGACTTGCCAGTACTTGCAGGAAATCTGTGAAGCAACTTCCAACTGAAAACTGGGAAAAGCAGAGGTGATCAGGCAGGACTGCTATGACAAAAGCCCTAGCCTGGTAATAAGGCAGAGGACAGAGTGAACACTTACGGCCTTGCCTGGAACTTAGGGCATTTTCCACCCATGCTAAATCCTAAATCTGACCTTAGCCTGTGCATTGTGTTACCATTCCCCTCCCACTCCCCCAACTTATTTAACTTAGTTTTGGCCACTCAACTGACTGACATGGGGGGAGTGGTGGGGGGAAGATGTACATGGCAGTATGTGACAAGCACCTCTGAACAGAAAAAGCCAGTAACTGAAAAATCTAAGGGGAGCTGCAGCAGAGGAGCAGGTTACTGAGTTATAAATCCATCAAGACAATAGCGGGCATGCATTTTCTGACATTACTAAGAATTATATATAGCTGAAGAGCACTTCTTAAACTGAGTGCTATTGCTCAGTTCCCCAACAGAAAATTATTCCCTGCAACTTGAATAGCTCTCCTTACAGTTTCACATTCTACTCAGAAATGGGCCTTAATTAAAAATGGTGAGGACTACTTCCAGTTTACCTAAGTTCACTACTTAGTCATGAATAAAGATGTCTTAGCAAGTCCAGCATGTATGAACTTCTGTCCTACTGGAACTGCAGCATGCTCTCTGTATGCCTACCTTGCTTGAAAAGCAAGTAAGGAAAATACCCATGTTAAATGTGTTGCCAGAAGTCTGTGTGTGTGCTATGGAAAGCTAACCTCTTCAAAATTAGTCAGGTGTCAGCAGTAGAAAAACTTTGGTAAGTAAACTCATCTATGACTCAAGTTGGTTTAGAAATAAACCTAATACAGATATGGTAGAAAAAAAAAATTCACCTTTAATGTAAATATTGAAGTTGCACAAGAAAAATGTTTTTGTTACCCTGGGGGGAAAAAAAGAACAAAAACTAAAGAACAACAGAACAACAAAAACACATACCAACACAAACAAAAAAACCCAACACCCAACTACAAATGCCCCCAGCATTTGGTTAGAAGTCAGTACCACTACGAGAACAAGCAGAGTCTTGTTTTATAATGTATCTTGCTATAACTACTTTTGGATGCACACAGTACAGATGAGTACAACTACTGTTGCAATGAACACAGGTTTCTTGTTTTGATTAAGAGAAGCTCTTAGTATTTAACACTTAGTTTACCTGTGACAGATAAGGCCACTGTATAAGAAATACACAGTGTGGGATTGCTATAAACAGTCAGTGATCATATATACAGCTAGCTAGCAGAGATTTGAGAAGGAATCTTTGTGTTTCTCCCTAACACAGAGAAGTCCGTCATTACATATAGATCCTTAAAGAGAAGTACACTAACAATTTGATGACTGAACAACTATTCTGCTGGTATAAACTACCATTATTGCATACTGGAAGAAAATGCAGTAATACATAAAGGAGGGTATTTTTAAACACTCTCTAAGCAAAGTTTCAGTGAGCTCCTTTCAACTTTAGATCTCAAGTGGAGCTCTGTACTGGAACACAAACATGACTCTGGATTGCAGACTTCACTGTTTTTTCCCGAGACTGCAATGCTAAAATACTTATTTATTCAAAATAATAATGTGATACCCTTCTGGAGCACTGGACAGGTTACTAACTGCACATCCCAATAATCTGTGCATTCCACTTGCTGTCATAAGCATTCTGACCATTTTGCTTTGTTAGCAGCACTGTACTGCAGATACAGGAACTGAAGATTTAGTTCAGAGATCAAGCTTGTGAAATCAAATCTTTAGCTCTTAAAGTAACTCTCCCAAGTGAGCTCTAAGTTTAGATGCCTGCCAAGTTCTAAGATGTGGATACTAAACTCCCTCTGGAAAGCCCAGTGCTATCTCCTCCCTCACTTCACCACTGTTATTTCACTTACTGCTTCAAGGGACAGTCAAAAATACTTCTCTTGTATACATCTCACCAGCTTTCGATGACCCAGACAAGTACATGTATCTACTATCCTCAGACAGCCTCTGGAACACAATCTAGCATTACCGTTAACAAAATCCAGATCCTAATTAAGTAGGCATAAGTGTTAAGGGAATGCTGTGTCAGCAGGCTTGCCACTGAGTGTCCTATTTAAAAGGTAGAGACTGATTTTCTTTTTGCTGTAGGAAAATGAGCAGTATTATGCCTGAGAATACATGGAAACTTATTTGGAGGCTTCAGAACACTGAAAAATGAAGCCCTGAATTTTTTTTTTTTCCCTCTGAAAGAGCAAGTCCGAACTTTATCCTACTTCCTACCTCTGTACAAACATGCTGCTCATTTCCCCTGTGTTAGCAGTCTTAGGCTGCTCATTAACAAATATGCAGCATGGTTCAGCTTTAACAAAGAATCAGCTTTCAGTGTTAATAAAAGAATCCAGCCTAACACTCAGAAACACGTTCCCCCCGATAACACAGAAGCACTCCACAAAGTCCAGAACACAGGGAGTGCTGGCAGTGTGTACAAAGGTTTGGTGTGAAATTTGTTTTCAATTTCAGTAGGCAGGATTAAAGGACATCTCAGTATTGGTCTGTTTGAAATGGCTCATGTGAAGAGGGAAGGAATGCTGCACGGGTGCATGGGAAGGGGAAACGGAACAGGAACACTGTGAATCAGACTCATGGCATTAGCACTGTATCGCTTCTGTAAACTGTTGTCACTGCTTGCCTGGAACTCCTTTAGAGCAACTTGCCATCTGAACTGCTTCAGAGCTACCAGAGACACCTAGGTAGAAAGTCCTTTCAGGATGAAGAACAGGTGAAAGGATTACTACTATTGTGAAATAAGTCTGGCATCATGGGGGAAATGTCCTAACTTTTCGCACCATTTCAAGACAAATCCTGAAATTCTGCTCTTGGAAATAAAAAGGTAATTTTCTCAAAACAAAAACTGCTGCCTACAATCTCAGCAGCTATTCATTGAGTCACATTGATGAATCTACCTTCCCAACACCCCTAGCTTCAGTCTGTAAACAGGTGGTTATCTGACAAGATTTCATTAATTCCAACTAGTTATTACAAGAGTTTATTAGCCAAGCTCTCTGGGGAAGCAGATTAAGTTTCCACAAAACATTTTTAATTCAAGTCTTTTTTCAGAACGGTTTTATACAGAAAGGCTAGGGGAAGAAAACAAAGCACCACAAAACCAAACTGCCAAAACTAAACACCACCTTTCACAAGCTTCTGGAGTCCTGACCCTTGAATTGTGGGACGTCCCAATTCCTGCGAGGAAGTGCCAAATACCTAGAGGAAATCTTCTGAACTAACCACTCCCTAGGCTCTGCCTTGAAGACAAGAACCCTGAAAAATTCTTACCTCTTATTTACACTAAGCAGACTGTAAATTAAAACTCCTCTCTATCTTCTTTCTGCTTCAAAAGGAGGAAAGAGACCACTCTTCAATTCCTATCCTTCTAGTGATCTCAAGTGGATCATTATTGCAGGAAGGGAGAAAATTTCCAGCTATTACGTGATGAAAACCTTGTGAGAGTCCATGTTGGAAAACACTAGCAAAACAAGAGTTGCTGTTATTCTCACTATTTAAATATTAACAGTATTTTTCTGTGGTGGTCTGCAATTATTGTTTTAGCTCTTCCACCATTACCATAAGAATTTTGTTGAATAATCAAAATGGGAGTGTATTATCGTCTGTTTAAAGGGAACCAGACAGGAAGAAAGGTACCAAATTACAAACGTGATATGGCAAAAAATGCAGTTTGAAAGCCCTACAGTCTGTTCAGCAATAATCTGCATTATATACTGTGCAAAGCACCACTAAGTGATCAGACTCCTACACACAGTGAAAACCTCTCCAGGAATTTCCTCTATCTTACATAGTTTAGGAGTACCCTATCGACAATTTTCTGAAAAACTCACACGCACCACAGATCCTGGAGGGACAAGAGTCAGCTACACTTCCTACTCTATGCACATTAAATTCCTCTTACTTTCTTTGAAGAGGTAACAATCCCCAGAAGTTTATTAGGACATGCTGATGGAGCACAATTGCTTTTAAGCAAAGCAATACTAAATAAACATTCCAGTGTTAATATTCCTCTAGGGTGGTCTTCCTTTACTTCAGCATTGTGGATTGATAATGAGCCAGTCTGAACAATAGCAACAGCACTGAGTACTCAGAGATATTAATTAAATTCCAATTGTCTGGAGAGAGAATCCTCTGGTTTAGACCAAGTTTCCTGCTGATATTAAAGAATACTGAAGCCTAGACCTCTCTGTCCTCCCCCTCCAACACATGCTGACTTTAGAGGGGGAAACCAAATATCAAAGTACAACCTCCAGTTAAAAAATAAGAGAGAACTGGGGTAGTGTTATGAAACACAGTAATGCACTGAACAGATAGACACACAGGGACTAACCCACACATATACCTAACACAGATTCTGAAACCAGCTGTCTCCACAGCTACAGTCCTCAGCCACGTTACACTACAAGGCACATACCTACACCTGTGCTACAGCCTTCCCGACTTTATTGTTACAGAGCAGTGGAGCACTCGCACCTGCTGTCTGTGCCATGCACATAAACCAGGTTATTTTGTCACCCAAAACAAACAAAAAAGCCAGTAAAGCCTGTCACTTTACACTAACATAGGCTTCACCTTCTCATGCTTTTCTTCCATCCCTTCTCAATCCTAGCTACTTACGTTACAGCTTTATTGTTTTTTCACATCACAGCAGTGGTGCTGTGTGCTTGCTACGTACACTGCACACTATCTTCTACTATTTAGATATACTGAAACACCAACAGAAAAGGGCGAGGTGTTCCTGTGGGAAAATCAATGAAAAAGCACTGCACAGAGGAGGATCGGGCAGCACGACTCCTCTTCCACTCCCGCTCTTCTCCTCTAAGTCTGTTCTCGCTCAGCACTGCAAAACCTGACTCCTCTACCTGTCCTCCCCAGGTTCAAAGCCGGGTCTCAGGGAGACCGAATTCCCGCCAGCCGGGGCCAGGCCAGCTGCTCCGCTCCCTGCCCTTGCAGCGCGGCGGAGGATGGCCTCACAGCCTTCCTGCTGCTCGGAGATGGTGTCGCGAAGCCGCCCGCGCCGCTGCCTTGCGAGAGCCGCCTTGCCCGCGCCGCTGCGAGCTGCTCCAACGTCCCCTCCAGCCCTCACGCCAGGAGCCGGGACCGACCCCGCCGCCGCCGGGAGACGGCAAGATTCCCCGTCCCGCCGCCAGGCCTGGCCTTGCCGCCGATCCCCGCCCTGCGCCCGGGCCCGCACCCACCCCAGCTCTCTCCTGAAGGGCGCCTCTCAACCCCCTACCTTCCCCTACGGCCGACAGGGCCCGGCGCCGCCGGGGAAAGGGGGCGCCGCAGCAGAGGAAGTGGCTTCAAGGCGCTCGAACCGCCGCTGTCACTACCGGGGAGCAGCGTGTGGAAGCGGGGGGCCGCGCTCCGCCGAAGCCCACACTCACCGGGGAGCCGAAAGAAGCAAACCGCCACCAACTGCCCGTCAGGGGCCGCCGGGCGCAGGGAGGAAAGCGGGGGGGCGGCCTGGCTGACTCCTCCCCGCCGCCCTTAAGGGCGGCAATGCCGGCGTGGAGGCCGGCTGCCCGAGAGGAGGGGCGAGAAGCGAGCGAGCGAGTGAGCGAGGGAGGGAGGAAAGAAGGCAGGCAGCCAGGCAGTCGCCCAGCGGGACGGAGCGTGCAGCGGGTCGGGCTTACTTTTCCTAACCGCAGCCTCTCATGGGGCTGCTGCTTTTCTCTCCCCACCCTGGGTTGAGGCAAGGGAGCTCTGCTCTGTGTGGAGGGGTGGCCCCCGAGCTCAGGGGGTGGGCGAGGCGGTGATGCCGAGGCCGGCTCCCATTGCGGAGACCTGTAGGGTGCTGGCAGGGGCAGCGGCCTGCTTCGTGCGGGCTTCGTGGGGTGCCGGAGCCCCCTCGCTGAGGCCGGGACCGGGAAGCGAAGGGTCTCGCTCAAGGCACTCCCTGACACACAGGCCTGCGTGAGAGGGACTTCAGGTTGCCTCTCAGGCCCAGGGGAGAGAGAGCTCACTGGCCAGGCCGTCACCAGCACCAGCCCGTTACTGATAAATTGGTCAAGATCAATATCCTGACGTCAACCCTGTTGGGTACAGGCTGTCCCACAGGGCCTAATTAACACTGCCCCTGCAACCACCTGCTATGGGGTGTTTTTCAGTGTCGGGCATGCCCACGATGGAACAGTGTAGGGGTTGGGCCTGAATCAAGTTAATTAGAAAGACCTAATTTTAGGAATATTGTTAGATAAAGAGAAAAGGAGAGTGATGCAGAAAGAGCATAGATGCTTACAAGTCTGGAGAAGGTCATGGAGAGCAGTGGCTGGGAGGCTCACTAATCACTGTGAGTCAGAGCTGTAGGAAGAGTGCTGATGCTGTTCTGCTTTTTCCCTGAAGAAATCTCAGCCTAAGAGCAGACAGGGATGGATACTTGTTGGCTTTGCTGCAGAGGAGCAGGTCTCAGATGAGCAAGCTGATGCAAGGAGTGAAATGGAATCACGTTGCTTGGATTGAAGGATGAAACCTAGAAAATGCCCAAGATGGCTCACTTGGCTGGCTGAAGTTTGGATTCAGGCACACAGACCTGCACTGGCAGATCCTCCTGGTTGCACACTAGACCTTGCTTCCAGCTAGAACTTGCAAACCAGGGAAAATCAGTGGTAGGATCTCAGGGTCTTGCAAACCAGATAGGTTGTGTAGGAGGTAACAAAATACTGAAATCCTGGCTTGGGCACATGTGCTACTGATTTCACTGGTATGAGACTTTTAAGGCCCCCTCTGTAGTTAACTGTAGTTTTCACAGATTCACAGAAGGTTGGAAAGGACCTCCAGAGATCATTGAGTCCAACCCCCCGCCAAAGCAGGTTCCCTAGGACAGGTCACAGAGGTAGGTGTCCAGATGGCTCTTGAATATCTCCAGAGAAGGAGACACCACAACCCTCTTGGTCAGCCTGTTTCAGTGCTCTGTCACTCTTGCCATGAAGTTCTTTCACATATCGGTGCCGAACTTCCTCTGCTCCAGCTGGAGGCCGTTGCCCCTTGTCCTGTCTCCACAGACAACTGAAAAGAGGCTGGCCATTTCCCCCTGTGTCCCACACTTTAGATATTTATAAACATTAATCAGGTCCCCTCTCAGTCTTTTCTCAAGGCTGAACAGCCCCAGTTTGTTCAGCCTCTCCTCATAGGGGAGATGCTCCAGGCCCTTAATCATCTTTGTAGCCCTTCTCTGGACTCTTTCCAAGAGATCCCTGTCTCTTTATTCTCTGATTTGATACCTCTAAATGTCCTGTCATCTGCAAAATACTGTACTTTTGAGTTATCACTCAAAATATTACCCAGGTTGGCCTGTTTTCAGTTCGGTTTATGTTATGGAGTAATTCACATGCACTAAGCAATCTTTTTAGAATTGAATGAATTTTTAGAACATATTATTTGCTTTAACAAATGGTCACCTTGGACATGAAACTGGACATTCATAATATTCTTGTCAGCTCTGTGACCAAAGTGGTTCACAAAACTGAGTTGGTCAGGATAAAGTCATGTTTGTAGTTTGGCAGTGGAAGGAGATGGCCCATGTTTTCTTCAGGACACCATGATGACTCTGGTGGTATAAGAAGCCAGAGAATTTAAAAAACTTCTTAGTGCTTTTTTTAGATTTTTAAATATTTCATTAACTGATGGAATTTTTTGTATTTGTAGGTGCATAGTTGATAGTAATAAAAACATTTCAGTATGTTCCTTTTGATGAAAGTTCTGCAACAAGTTGTCAGGTCACTTCCTTTAAAAAAAAAAAATTGAGATTTTTCTGGTTATGTTTCTTACAGAACAGACTTCCAAGTCCCATATACATCCCTAAGTTTTGAGTCATGTATAAAATCCTTCACACCAAGACACCAAAGCAATTGCTGCAAAAGCTGACCTAAAATCTCTTGGGCAAAGACTGGTGAAACAGCAGGTCAGCAACAGAAGTGGAAAATCATTTGTCAGCTCTGACTTCTCCCAGTGACTATCTGCAAGGTTTGTATTTTCTCTTCCATGTGGAGAGGAGGCCTCTGAGGTTGGAGGGAGCAGTGGGAAACTTTCTCACCAGAAAGGGAGGCAGCACCACTGCAGCAGCTGCTGGTTATATGTATGTGAGGAGGCCACGATGGGATTGGAAGATAGGCTGTTCATTCAGGGGTTTGTGGCAATGCTATCAGAAGGTTATTACAGGCTGGTGCTTGCAGCATGATTATTTGAGGCTGTCATTCTTCTCAGAGGGGCTAAGTGCACAATATAGTGTCTTACTTAGTAGATGATTAGAAGTTTGTGGGTTTGTCTCTTTCCCAATTCTGCTAGGCGACTACTACATTAGTTTCATTGTTTGTAAGGAAGATGTTGACTGAAATGGATTCTTCGTTTTAATACCAGATTGCAAAGATGCCATGTAGTTTTCTTGGGCAGGCATGTGTTGTGCTGCATCAGGGTTAAAGGAAATTACTTTCAGTTCTTGCACCAAAGATGGACACAAATAGGAGTAACAGTGCATTTCACATTGCAGTCATGAGCATCCCAGTGCTTGTGACTTCCTGTTTTTTAAGATTTTTCATTAAATTTCAGAGCAGATGAGGAACTGTGTGTCAGTCCTTTTCCTTTCTGTCTTAACTGTGGAAATCCATCTGCAAGAGGTTTGGCCTAACCTCAGATTACTTCTAGAGTGTTCTTTGAGGTTATTCACCAAGCAGTGTCCCATAGGCCTAGGGAGTGTATCATGTCTGTCCAATCCCTAGCTGATTTCTCTAAACATATTCATTCTCATTCAACCAAGAAGTTACAAATGCTTGGGCTTCCCAAGGGGCATCTTTCAGCTTATTACAGCCAGTAAAGCATGCATGTACCACAGTTACTAGTGTTTTGTGGTGTGGTAAACCTCTGTGAAGTCTCAGCTGATGACTGAGGTTGCAGTAATCTGTCTCAAACTGGGTGAGGACTGGGATGAGGGGAAACAGTAATCCAGAGCCATCAGCCTGGATGTCCTAGACCTGTTTGCCCTTTGATGCAGTCATCCTGAAGAAGTGTCCCTCAGGACTGCAGTGTGCATGTGTTCTACTTCTCCTGGCTATCTGCTGTATAAAGAAATCACCTGATGAGGGTTGCTCTGGAGTGCTGTGTCTCCACAAACAGTACCTAAGGGCACATCATATAACAGTGTGTTCTGCAGAACATGAGATTAATTCATATTTTCAAATTAATTAATCACTTAGTAAAAGCATTTCACTCCAGGAAGCCACCTGCAAGTGAATTTGGGAACTGGTGAGGTGGTAGTTTGCAGGTTATTGCCTGCAGCTTGTCCTGAGTACAGAAAAATAAATTTGTTTGGCAGCTCACAAAGGAGTTTGTGCTCAGATTTCATGATCAGTCATACACACCCAGCTGTTTTAAACTGTTAGAATTGTCACTGTGTAACAATAACACAAGTCTGAAAAGCGAGCATTTCGCATCGCTCAGAAGACCAGTTAGAAGTGCCAAAGTGGTTTCTGGTTATTTAAATGACAGGGTTCGCTGCTTCCCTGTCTTTAATTAGGTGATTGTGCATCCTCTAAAGGAAATTCTGTGGCCAGCATGTTTTAATAAATATTTGCTTCTAGTCTTATCGCTGATTTGCTTAAAATGCCTTTCTTTAAATGAGTCTTCACTTCACGTAATTGCAGTAACGCTTACTGAGCGTCGTGGTTGAGCCTCAGTACCAAAACAAAGATTGAAGTTCTGCCATCTACTGATTAGACGGGGCATAGCGGAGGCTTCGTGCCCCTCACTCCCAATACGGGGAAACTGAGGTGGGAGTCCAGGTCCTGGTTTTGCTCCCCAGTTAAAATTCACTCAGGGGTACTGTCAGGGAACCTCTTCTAGAATAAAAGCATTTGTTCGACTCTGCCATATCAGTTTCAGAGAGTTGAGAATGGGTTGTGTACCCAAAACCAAAGCATGCAATGAGACTGTGAGAGTAAAACTGCTCTGCTGTCCCTTGACTGTCAGCACTGCCCCTTCAACACCAGACTGCATAACGCTTCCACAGAACTTCTTCAGAAGTGGGTAATCTCTCATCAGTTTATAGTTGCAGTACTGAGCATCTGAAAGAAAACCTGTCAGCAGGGAGACCAGTTCCTGTCCCTCTCGAGGGTAATGGGATAACCTGCAGTAAATGCGGAAGTCCTTGCTGGCCACCAGTGTATTTCCCTCCATAGATGGAATGGTGGAGAACCTTAACATGGACTAGGCTCTCAGGCATGCTCACTCTAAAACAACAACCCATAGACAAAATACTCTTCAAACAGTTGGTGCGTACACGACTTACAATATAGCCTTGCACACAGGTTGGATATGAGCTGTTCATAGTTTGTATGGACTCCCTTACTGAGCTCAGGACTTGAACAGAAGATCTGATACAGCTGAAAGGAATGAAGGGGTGAGCAAACTAATGCAGGAAGTTGGTAGAAGAAAAAAGTCTGGAACCCAGTCTAAGCTACCCATTTTCACTGTGCAGCTACACCAGCCTAAAGAACATGCACTTGGTCACTAGTCCCTCACTGAGATGCATCCATGTCCTACTACATGCTTGCCATCATGCATTTGGTTACTGACAAATGCACACCACAGTGCTGTCCTTTCATGCCCTGTACTGACTAGTAATTGTTTGTAGTTGCCCTGACATCCAGAGGCAGGCTTACCTGCTTCTCGTGGGGCCTATTCAGTGAGTTCTCTCACTTTTAAAAGGTAGCTTGATGGTGAATTTCTGTTTTGTAGCTCATGGTTCAGGAGTTGCTCCATTTAGTTATCACAGAGATTTCTTGCAAGAATATGGAAAAACAACACTACTGTCTTTGCTTTAATTCACGCTTTTGCTGCAATGTGGGAACAGCTTCAATTTCAAAATTCTGGGCTTGATGTGTACATACAAGCAGTATTCTGGGTTAGGACAATTTGGTGCTTAATAACAGCTTGTAAGAGCTGCATAATTGTGTGGATGTACCAAAGTGACATGCTGTTCTCACAAGTGAATAAAAGGATAAAAACTTCAGAAATCTGGTGCCTGTCACTGGTAGAAAATATGTAAAAGCAGTTTCACATAAAGTAGAAAGGTATTACGTAAGACATAAGGGTGATTTCTGAACAGTTGTGGTCATTTACAGTCATGATAATTTTGAAGTCAATTGCAATAAGGGTTTTTCTTAGAAGAAATTAAGATCACATAAGTATCATCCAATATGATACTTATGTGATCTTAATTTCTTCTAAGAAATTAAGGAGTTTGAGAACAAGTCACAAGGAATGCCTTGAGAATAAAAGCAGGTCAGAGAAAGAGGAAACTGGGCCAAAAAGAAATGTGTTGGAATTCAAGACAGGCACAGTTAGTAAAATGAGTAGGAAACCATATGTAAATAATACTGTTGTCATAAAAATATAGGTTACCTTCTGGATAGTTTCTGCAAGGTTTAGTATACTAGCCATAAATGATGGAAAAGGCTGAGAGTAATCCATTCAGCAAATACTGAGCTATTTATGTGCTGGCTAGTTCAGCTTGATCAGATCCACGCTGCTGTAGCTGCTCAGCTTTTAGCAGAGCTGTTCTGACTTAACACAGAGGCATACTCTCACTTTTCACTTTTACAGACTGCTCAGATAACACTTCAGCCCTGAAGGGAACAACTTCATGTGCAAAATAATGCGCAGAACTTACTGTAAGCCTCTGGGAGCAGTTGAGCACCTGGGCTCTACGTCAAGAGGCAAAGAGCTGTCTTTCCCACTGCCTCAGCACACTAACAGTGGTCAAACAGCACCAGATTTTGCCAAGAAGAAAGGCCAGTGTTCTTCCCGTATCCCTGGTTGCTAATCTCTGAGGGAAAAACCCCGTCAGGACATGTTGTACTACCTTAGCCAAGGCTGTGAAGTAACACATCGTCTGGAGCCCCTGTGGGTAGTAACAATACTTAAATGAAGCGGTTAAATTCTTGCTCTAATAACAAATAAAAGCCACTATATTCCTAATGAAAGGTAGAAGAACAGCAGCAAGGAATATTGCGCTTGCCTTAGATGTCATTCATCCATGTGCAACTCTAATATACCTGCTGACGTTAATTTCAGTGCTTATTTAGGCCCTATTTGCAAATAGCATTTTTACTCCTGCACAACTCATTCAGTCATAGTAGAAGGTTGTCCCAAATTATTTCTACCAGAACTGAGAGGAAAGCAGAACGAGGTTCAGTGCAAAAGCTAAGCTGAGCCTCACTATTCTTTTCTGTTTCCTGTTTATATGGAGGAAGAGGACAAGGAGTTATATGAAAATATGTCTTTCCAATCTCTCTAAAGTATGGGATGTGATAGAAAAATTTGTTTCCAATCTGGAATTCATAATTTTCCAGTTTTCTGCCTGTCTTTGCCATTATCCAATTCCATATTCGTGTCAGAAGAACTTCTGATTTAAGTGTGAAAATAGGAATGTCCTTCTGTTACTTTGAAATTAATTATTTGAGACCTGTATCAAAAGCAAACAATCATAGCTGTGAAAAGCTGCTCTCACATTATAGAAGGCAACAGAGAATGTGGTCCTTGAAAAGAAGCCTGTCTTTTATAGGGTCTACACGTGGTTGTTTTGCTCATGACATTAAAGATGCAGAGAAAAGCAGTAGAAATTACTCTGCTGCACCCTAACGGTAGACTGTGTTTCATTTCACGTATCTCTATGCCTGAACATGACTGATACTCTTAAGTGAATTGTTGGATAGTGTCTGTATTTCCAAAAAAAAATGCTTTAACAGGTACTTTGCTTTTTGATTTCTCTATTTTCCTGCAGAAAGTACAAATACTTTCCCTATAACTAAGCCTTCATCAAGATCTGCAGAGCTCGCACTAACAGACAGGACACGTAGCAACTGACAATTACACAGTGAGGAAGACAGAGGTTGCTGTTTCTCAGCACAACATTCATATGCCACAAGAGTGTGTAATCTCCTACTGCTCTGCCTGCAAGCAGTGCCTTCACTGCTGATATCTCTTTCACCAAACAGGCTGCTTCAGTCACCACAGACCTTAACCAAAACCTGTGGTTTTGCCAAGAGCAAGCTACACCCTGGGCCTTACCATGAAATGTTAATTTGAATGCTGCCAGGCTCTCAGTGCTTCATTTCCATCAGTACAATGCTGATCACCTCCTGTTTTTTTAATGCTGTATCTTAACTGCACGGAACTGCTGAAAATCTATACTAACCACTGATGAGATCATGTTCCCTGCACAAGCAGCTCCTGTACAGCCAGATTTAATTCTGTGGTGCTTTCAAGATATATCAAGGACAAGCCTCTTTTTAAATACCCACCTCCTAAAAGCATTTAGTATTGACCTGATGCAGTTCTTATAATTTTGCTTTTTAGGAGAGTTTGTAAATGCATTATTTGGAGGGTAATGACTCAAAAGGTCTATTCCCTGCTACAGTCCCATCTGGATCATCTTGTTCCACACTTAAATATCACACTGGCAGTACATAATTCAGACCATTTGCAAAGAAAACTTATCTAGCTTACAGAACCCTACTTCTGGAGTAAGCATTCACATAAAAGTTGATGCGTATCTGCTGTACTTTAACATTACACACTGTTATTTCACATTCTCTTCCAGACAAAAGACAAGCTGTTCTAAAATCCCACCCTGAGGTCTGCCTTCTCAACCTGAAAATAATGCTAATGCACTGGAAGGAAATGTTGAAGAGTGACTTTTTTCCATATGAAACTAATTTAGGATTAAATTGTCAAACCTCAGCAGCTATTTTATGTGTGTCTGATCTTTGAAACTCTTGTTAATGAATAATTTTGATGGTGTATTCAAGTATTTGTTGGTTGATTGAACCTCTTAAGCTTCCAAAAGCAAGCATAAATGACTTTATATTCCCGTATTCTGAGTGGCCATTTGGGACTAAAGCAGCCTTCCAGGAAGATGTAATATGCTGCAAAAAAAAAAAAAAAAAGAAAGAAAAAGAACAGGAAAGGAAAGCAAAGAAAAAGAAAAAGGAAAAGGAAAAGGAAAAGAAAAAGAAAAAGAAAAGGAAAAGGAAAAGGAAAAGAAAAGAAGGGAAGGGAAGGGAAGGGAAGGGAAGGGAAGGGAAGGGAAGGGAAGGACAGTTATTGTACTTGTGCAGTGAAGAATGGAGTGTAGCATGAGAGTTTTGGAATATGATTATTTGGGGGGGGCAAGCTAGAAAAAATCCTGAGAGGACTTAATTTTCAAGAGAAACATTTTATTCCTGTGTGTGGGCTAAACCTCTCTGTAGATAACCTTTTTAAAGGAACTAAGCATAGAGAACAACTTAATGGTTACTGGTGTCGTGGGGCTTGATGCCTAACAAATCCGAAGTGCCAGCAGTGGCACTGTCTGGGGATTGAAGTATTTTTGAGGTTGAATCAAACTTAGACAAATACTGAAGTTGAACTGATTCTCTCATCTGCTGAGCAGCGCTCATGGAAGGAGGAGAGGCTGACATGAAGCCTGCAAGTCCACCACAGACAGAGGTCTTGCCTGGAGCAGCATCTTGGGGCGATGCAGTGATTCCCAAGGAAACTCCTTGGCTGAAAGGCAAGCACTCTGTTCTGGTGAGCTCTGAGGGAGTGCCAGACTGGATTCCAGTGCTTAGGTTTTCATAATGCCAGTGGTCTGTGGTGGGAAACTGCAAGGTTCATGGCTTTTCTGGCCCATAACCAGCCTTGTGCCAATGGACACCAGTGGGTGGTATGTTAAGGCTACAGACATGCCTTAACAATTGCCAACAGAACCAAACCCCACTCTCTTTCTTCTCTCTCAATCACTGCAAAATCTCATCACCATGCAACAAAGTGGCTTATCTTGAAGACTGTACTAACCCAAGTCCTCCATGTTTGTGCACAGGGTCAACTGAAGGACCCTCTTGAGGGGGCTTTGTACCCTTTCAAACTTTCAGGGACCCTCTGAAGGCAGTACTGGGCATGTGTCCCACTGCCAGGTGGAAGGTGTGGCTATGCCAAGGATTTACCAAATGTGCAATAAGAACACTGTAAAAAGGCAAGAGCAACAAAGACAGGGAGGAACATTTCCCAACCAGACCTGGAGACATTGGACTGACGGGACGCCACAGATCCATGGTGGTAGCTATTGCAATACCCCTCTGTCTGTCTCTCACTCTCTCTCTTTCCCACTGTGTCTCTCTTTCTTTCCCCCTTCTCTTCCACACTTCCACACTTGTCACTTTATTCACCAAATAAGGTGACACTTGACTCTTTTCAGTCTTAATTCTGTTCCTGAGAAACACAAAGATCTGGTCACAATAAAACACCTAATTGGACCTCACTCAGCAGTGAAGTCCAGCTGCCCCCAACCACACAGAGCAATTTGAAGTCAGTTGGAATGCAAGGGGGTTTAACCTCTGCCAAATTGGTCTATCTGGTTCTGTTTCATAACAGGTGGGACCCTGGGTTATACAGATCAGCTCTCGGCTTCTTCCCCAGAGGCTGATTCTAAGCCCATAGTGGCTTTGGTGCTGGAGATGCTGTTGCCTGTCCCCATGTTACTATGGGCATGTGTGGGATGGATCCCTGTAAACTTAGCTGTGGACCACATTCTGATATTGGGTGCTTATTTCCTCCGGCCCTGGGGGAGCTTAATGACATCTCCCTCGGCAGGAATAAGTGCCACTGCCACACCGCCTTCCCTACCTGCCCCTCACACTGTTGCCCAAGCCGTTGGCTGCCCTGCACACCCTGAAAGTATCTGTTTTATACTTATGGCCACCAGCTGGCCCTGTCCTGTTAGGTCACAGAGAGACTTTGCATTTAACAGATCCATGTTTTGCTGTTCAAAGATTGTGATGCACTTCTGCTCATTATGGAGCACACTGAGTCAGTGGTTTCCTGGTCGGGGTGTTTGGTCCTGTTCAGCTGGACCAGAGGACAGCAGTGATCAGGCGGGCAAGGGGAAGCTGGCCTTCAGTGTAGCAGAAGCATAACGGGACACCAAAGGAGCACAGAAATACTGCAGGGACAGGGACAGGTGGGGCTGCCCCCTTACCACCAGCCCAAACACCGCTTCAGGAGGAGGAAGGGGGGCTCTCCAGGTGTGGGGTTATATGGAATGTCTGATGCCTCTGCATTGGGGTGACAGTGACTTTATGCATGGGAGGTCAAGGTATGATGAGGTGCAGGGCTTCCTGGTTCAGAAGCTATGGGAGAAGTCTAGCACACCACATAGCAGCAGGGAGGATGAGCAAGAGACCAACAAGATTCTTCCAAGGAAATGCTGGTGCAGAGGCAGGAGCTGGAGTCCTGTGGTGCTGTGGTGGGTCGCCCCGTGTGGACAGAGTGAACAGCATCACTCGGGTTCAGCCATCACAACAGGCATGCCTGACTGAAATCGGCCCTGCTGTGCAGGCCTTGAGAACTGTGCTGTGCCGCTGTCATCTCAGGCTGTGTCTTACCAGGAGCTAACAGTAGCAGCCGGAGCTGGAACTAGACAAAACTAGAACCTCTAAGGCTGTGCTCCTGCTCCAAAGGGGAGGCTGACTACGAGGCAGTCACATTACAATACAGATGCCTGTAGCCTCTCCCGCAGCCCTCTGGCCCCTGCAAGCACACTGATCTCTCCTGTACAGCAGCAGGCTGCATAGAGATGATCTCCCCTGGAGCATGGAAGCTCCTCGTGGTTACTCCTCAAGATCAGGAGGCCTTTTACTTGGCATCTGGTTTCTATAATGAGGTAACTGACATTTGAAATTAGGATTAAAAGAATACTATATGCTACTGACATTTATATGTACAGCTATAGCTTAATCAAGTGTAGTAAGTTTTAGAATGTTTCACCACTGCCTAATCACCATTTAAATAATTTAAATATTCAAATTGTCAAAATGCTGTTTAATTACCAATTATTACTTATTACTCAATCACCACGTGTTTACTATTTCATTATAATTTAATAATAAATTAATTTTAGTTTGATAATTTAATAATCAGTAAAATAAATTTTTATTAGTTCCACAACAATGACTTCTGGTAATAATTCATCTGCAACAGCTGCCAAAGAGGTGGGACACCTAAAGGCTGTGCTTGACTTTCTGGTAGGCCAGGACTGTTGAAGTGAGATGGCTGCCAGCTTATGACTGCTGGTAGCAGGAGACTGGCTCCTTCTGCTCATGCAGATGTGAAATGAGGGCATTCAGGTGCAACACTTTGAGAAAAGGTGAGCAGGAACAAGCTTGGTCAGGAAGGGCACCTCAGTCCAAAACACACGTCCCCTCATGAGGACAGAGTGAGTGATGGTGGCTGGAGTTTCTGCTTTTGCTGACCAGACTTACCATCTCAGGAGGTCTGCTGCATACCAGGGCCTTAGATCTGGGATGCTTTTGTCCAGGACTTGGACCCCCACCCCTTGTCATCCATGTGGGCACCAGTAACACTGCCACAGGAATGTCTCAGACATGGCTGCATCGCTCTGGAGTCTGGGATGAAGAGCATGGGGGCACAGCTGGTGGTTCCTTGTATTGCTGGTGAAGGATCAGATGCATCCTGTGGCCTGGTGAGTTCAGTCCGACATAACAAGAAATAAGGCTTTATCAAATGTTGTTTTATATAGTAGGTTTCTGATACTTGATCAGAGTGTAGAAACAGAGCTGCAATGTGGTTTTAACAACTTCAGACTTATTCTACATGGAAAATATATTTTCAGTGTGCCCAACTCTTACCAAGCCTGAACAGCAATCTGCTATTCCATAAGAGGGTGTTTCTGCATATTTTGTGGTTCAGAAGGCACTGAGTTAGCTACTCCATTCATAAGAATTGCTTGCATGTTGCCTAGGTCCAGGGACAAAACGATTAAATAAATTAAACTAACAATCCTTTACAATAAACAAATTAAACCCTTGACATTTTGTTTTGTTTTGCTTTTGTTTTTCCCCAGACAAATGTTTCCTGAACTCTGAGCAAATACCTTATGTTCTTTGTGAGGAAGTTATTTGTGCTAAAATGTAAGAGCTGGAAAAAAGCTATTACATGTTAAAAATCAGTGGATTTTTTAAAAATCAGTGGCTTGCTTGTCATATCATATTTGCTAGCTGACTGGACATAAAGCTTCAGCCTCTTGACCTTGCTGTGTTGTTACATAGGGTTTTTTTTTCCTTTCATCTCTGATATGGCTTATTATTTACAAGTCTCAGTTTTGTTAGCAGAACCAGAGGAGCTCCCAAGGTAGCAAGGAGTGTAAATGCTAAAATACAGCATGAGTTTTGTAGTTATGTCTGCCTGTGATAGGTGTTTCTACCTTTTTGTTAAACCCTTATTGGAGCAGGCTGTAATGATTTTGTAAAGATAAGCCTATATTAATTGATGTTGTCTCTGCAGGCTTCTCCCTCTACCTGAATGTATTTCGACTGAAGCACTTTCTTCTGATCTAAATCTCAGTACCTATGGGTGGAACGGGATATTTTATGTATAAATATTAATATATAATTAATATTCTGCCCTTCAAGACAATAGACATTTTTATTGCCTTTAAAAAAAATAAGCTTATGTAGTCTAATGTTTTATTATAACCTTTATCTGAAAAGGTATAATCTCTTAATCTGGCTATATGAAGAATCTAATCAAATACTGAAAGACATACCAGCTATCTGAAAACTGAACCAGACCTTTGTGTTGGCTTCATATATTTGAGCTTTAGCTTCTCTTACTCAGGGCACAGTTGTTGGTGCTTTTCACCAAGTCTACACTTGATTCATTTCTAGTGTGAACAGAAAATTGTTCTAAAGTTATTATTTTCAGGAGGTAAGCTTTAGAGCTACCATGAGCAATAATAAAACTAGTTAAATATAGATATCTTTTAATACTTTTTTCATAGTACTTTATTTTCCTCTTTTGTTTCCCATTGCAGGCTGTGGAGTCCACAAATGTGATCTAATGTATCTTTCAAATTCTTTGTACTTGGAAGCCACAGATTATTTTAAATATTTTTTTCTACATCCACATATGCTTCATGCCGTGCCTCTCTTTCAATGTCGAGTGGTAGGGAAAGAAATTAAGAAAATAGAAGTCAACAATATAGAAGATCCAGCTAAGCTCAGAAAGGCTTTTGCTCACAACTCAGCTGTGAGATGACAGCTTTGGATTTCACACCTGAACAATATGTAAAGAAAGCTTTATATATTTAGCAAGGTGATCGGACTTTGGGAAGGTAATCACTCTCACCTTGTTGAGTAGAGGACGGGTTTTGGAGCTCTCCAAGAAACCAGGAAGTTGGAAGGCCAGGAGAGTCCAATTTTTCAAGAAGCTCCTTCTGCCTATAAGCTGCCACATTTGGTCCTGCTGCTTCAGTCTGTCCTGGTTTTGGCTGGGATTCTTCCTAGCAGCTGGTGTAGTGTTGTGTTTTGGATTTAGGATGAGAACAATGTTGATAACACACTGATGTTTAGTCAAGGACTTTCCAGCTTCTCGTACTGCCCAGTCAACTACAAGACAGGCAGGGGGCACCCGAGAAGCTATGAGGGGATACAGCCAAGGCAGCTCACTCAAACTGGACAAAGAGAATATGGCCTTACCATACATACTATGCTATTCTGTATGTAATTGGGGGGTGAGCTGGGAGGCAGTTCAGCTTGGGGTCTCGAGGAGCATCAACTTTGAGCGGTGAGAAATTGTGCTGTTCAATAATAATAATAATAATAAGAAGAAGTATAGGAAGTAGTAGTAGTAGTAGCAACAGCAGTTATTATCTGCTTTTTATGTCCTATTAAACTGTCTTTATCTCAACCCCCAAGTTCTACTTTTTCCGTCCTTGTCCCCCATCCCCCTGGGAGGAGGGAGTGAGCGATCGGCTGTGTGGTTGTTTTAGCAGCTGGACAGGTTAAACCACAATGCAGTAAGAGCCTCAGTCAAAAGGACTAAAGGAGTGCCAGTATTGACCCTCCTCGCTGCCAAACCTGCTTCACAGAACCACCAAGCTATGAAGGCTAGCAGGCCTACACAATGCACCTACCACTCAAGGCAGGGTCACCTACAGAGGTGTCTCAGGGATGTGTCCAGTTGGGTTTTGAGTATCTCCAAGGACAAAGGGAGCATCCAAACAATCTCTCTGGACACGTTGTTCCAGTGTTGGACCACACTTACAGTAAGAAAAGCTTTTTCTTAGAGGTAAATTGAATTTTCTCTATTTGATTTTGTGCCCATTGCCTCCCATCTCTCAGGGCACCAGTGAGAACACTGTGGCTCCATCTGCTTTCCACCCTCTTATCCCATATTTATACACCCTTACAAAATCCTCCCTGTGCCTGAATCAGACCTGATTGTTTATTGACAGCTTTTTTTTTGCTGTTTGCTTTATTAATAAATTGTTTAATGAAAGAATGAAAGAGCTGGATTTCATTATACTGTCAAGAATATAATTTACTGTATTATTTAAAGGATAAAAAATATAATGTGATATGGAAAGCACATAAAGCTCATTTAATCTGGTTCATAAAGTGGAGGTAATGTGCCAGAACTCGCACTTCTCAGTTGTATAAAAGGCTTTCTATCTGTCACAGTATATTCTCTCCCTAGGTATAGAAACTACAAGATTACAAAAGGTTACAAAAGATCCAAGGTGTAGAATTTGCCCAGTTTACAGAATACACCTTTACCGAGGCAGGAAACTTGGAAACATGAGGATTTTATTGTATTGCAAGTTGTATTACTTGAGTTTAATGAGGTTATAGCATACCAAGTACTGCAAATTGTTTATCTGTGTGTAACTTCAAGCAAGTCTTTTCGAAGGCACTGCATATTGACCCTTTTTACTAATCTTGTCAAAACATAGAAAATGGATGCTTTTGGAATTTTATCTGTTCTCATCTGGCACTTATTTAACAAAAAAAAAGTATATCTAAAAGTGATTGTTTGTTCCTGTTTGTTCCATCTTTCAGTTATCAGTCTGTAAACAACAAATGCTGCATGAATAAAAACCTCGTTGTATTTATGGCAGCTTAAAGATGCCTGCAGATCTTTTGAAACAGTCCATTGCGACATGATGGGTATCTCATTATTTCATAGATACTTTTATAAAGACTGGAAGAGCCACCATATTCAACGGCGGCAATCCTTCGATCTCCGTCAGCTCCAGACTTCACAGTTAAAGCGTAAAGGTAGAAATAACTTCTTCACCTATTCGTGGATATCTGCAGTGTATGCAGATGTATTCCAACACAGGAATGCTGGTTCTGAATCAAAAGCTTGCTGGAATTTCACAAAATCTTCTAAACTGGAAATGCTCCAGGCTATTTATCCATGACCGTGTAGAATTTTTAGTGTTAACTAACATGTTCAGGGTCAGGCTGGATGGGACTCTGAGCAACCTGATCTAGTTGAAGATGTCCTTGGTTGCTGCAGGGGGATCGGATGACATGGTGTTTAAAGGTCCCTTTCAAGGCAAACTGTGATTCTATGTTTTTTCTGCATAATCTGCTTTGACTGTTGATGACACTGGATTATCTCAAACTATTTCCAAAACAGATCGGAATATAAAGTTGGCGATTGGCTACAGCTTCAGGAGGATGACCTTCCTCAGATAGCCTGACCCAGACAACCTAGCACAGCTTCACCGCAGTAAGCTGCCTGCCAAGAACACACTGCTGCTTGAAATGGGTGATAATTCTGTTCCAGCACAGATGTTTGAGACAAACAGTACTTGACCGACTTGACATAGATATGTTCCAGCGTCACATTGCTAGGGGAGTGACTATAACTGTGACCCTGAGTAGCAGCAGTTCTTTTGCATGCTTTACTATGATCCCTCCACCTCAAACTGCTTCCTCACTCTTTTGTTTCTGGTCTGATGCTTCTAAAACAGGTAGCTGCTCTTACACTTTTATTCTTGTCAGCTGCACAGGTTCCTGCCATTGTGGGAGAGCAGACAGTTACACTAGTTGCACGTCACTTCATCCTCTTTGGCTTAGTCAAACTCTGTTGTGGTTTCACCTGGCAGGCAGCTAAAACAACCACACAACTGTTTGCTCACTCCCTCCCTGCAGAGAAAAAAAGGTAAAACTCATGTTGAAATAAAGACAGTTCCATATGACAGAGAAGGAAGAGAATAAGCTAATACTAACAAGAAGAATGTATAGAACAAGTGATTCACAGCACAATTCCTCACCACCCACTGACAAATGCCCAACTGCCCAACTAGTTCCCAAGCTGTGGTCCCAGCCCTCCCATCCAGCTCCCCCAAACTATGTGTGGAACATGTGGTCATCATATGGTCTGGAGTAACCCTTTGGCCAGTTTGGGTCAGCTGCCCTGGCTGTGTCCCCTTACACCTTCTGGTGTACCCCTGAGAAGCTGAAAAGTCTTTGACGTGGTCTAACCATTGCCTAGTAACAACCAAAACATCATTGTGTTATGAACGGATTGTTCTCATCCCAAATCCAAAACACAGCACTATACCCTCTTCTAGGAAGAAAATAAACTCCATCCCACTCCAAACCAGGACACTGCTGTTTCTTCTTCAAAAAGACTTTAACAATAAATTTTTACAAAGATCAGCATATGACCTGTTTATAAAGAACACTTTGATAGCTTAAAAAAAGGGGGGAGGCAGGGGTGGGGAGAGAAGGCAAAGCTGGAATTGCTTCCAAAACCTGAAATGGCTTCCAGCTATCTTACCATTATTCTGGTTTTGAATGAGTATCCTGAGTGCAGACACAAAGGCAGTAGAAACTTAACTTGCCATTAAGTTGACCAGCTCTGAGTCAGGAACTGGTATCAAATCCCTCTTGTGAGCTATCACATTCATGAAAGTGACAGCTCTGATAAAAATTCTTTATCTCACTCTTTTCTACTGCTTAGGCCTGCATCCCTGCTATACCTGTGAAATGGGAAGGATGGCTAGCCTTCAACAGCTGCTGTATTCCATGGCTGCTTGCAGCAGCAGTCTCAGCTGAAGACAATCATCAGATGGCTTAGATTGTTTTGACTGGTTAGACTGGTTGCTCAGAGATAAGAAGGGAAGGCAAAGCAAAACAAGTGTAGGTCACACATGCCTATGTGTTATAGCATATAAATGTGTATCTGAGGAGGCAGGAATTACAATATAGCCAAAATCTCACATGTTCATTTACACCTTAACAATAGAAACTACCATTCCATGGGTAACTTCTAGGAAGGGAACTTGTACTACCCTGCACTGGCAGATGATGCCGTTGTGTATCTGAATTACTTATTAATGCATTTTCACATTTCCATAAAAGGATGCATTGATTACCTCCTTGGGCTTTGAAACAGGGACAAATTCTGATGGCGTTGTAAGTCAGTTCAGTGTATTTCCTCAATCACAGGATAGATTTTTTCTCATATGAACTTCAGCTTTCCAACTCTCAGGCCTCTGTCTTTTGAGAAGGGAACGACTGTTAGATCCATAAAAAAGAAATGCAGGTCAAGAGGACAGTCTATATGGAAAATACAGGCAAGACAGGCAAATGGAACAGGTGAGGCAAGATGCTTTGTAGACAAGTTCATGAAGAAAAGCAAGAGGAGATCTCTGTAGCGAGATGAAAACACAACAGTAAGGACATAGGGATGGGGCTTCCTCTCCTAAACAAGGAGGAATGTCCCAAAGAACAAATCTGGCAAACAGCACTGAACTCCAGCTAAAACACCCACTAGCATTTCTCATCTAATTACAGCTTTTGTCATGATATAGTCAAACTCAGCTTGTTTGAAAGCACTGAGTAGACTACATGGGAGTTGAAGCAATCAGACGTGGCAAACAGACTGCTTCTGTCTCAGTTTCACTATCTCTGTGTTCAACAGGAATTTAAAAGTACCTCCAGTCTCCCTGATTGCAGGTGTCCTCTGGCTGTTGCACACACAGGTAAAACTCAAGGAAATGTATCAGCTTGTACCATCACTGTATCTCTAAAAGACACAAGATTAGTGTGCGTATGGGGGTCCATTCACATTTGAGTGTCTGAGTGTAACTTTTTTAATCATAGGCTCATGGGATAATTCAGATTGGAAGGGACTGCAGGAGGGCACCAAGACCAATTTTCCTGTTCAAAGACAGATCACCCGTGAGGTCAGACCAGGTTGGTCATGGCTTATCTAGTCAAATCTTGAAAACTTCCAAAGATGGAGATGGCATAAGCTCTCCAAGTAACCTGCTCCTCCACTGTGCTGCCTTTAGGGTGAATGCCTTTCCAGACTTACCACTTTGTTTGAAGTTCTGTCCTTTGTCTTTTGTCCCCCTTACACTTCTGTAAAGAATCTTGTACTAACCTCTGTGTTGGTCCTAGGGGGCTGATATGAGGTCCCCATGAACCTATCATCGTCTTCCTCAGGCTAAGTCAGGCTCCGTCAGCCTCTCCTCATGGGATAAGTGTTCCACACCCTGGGCATCCTGGTGGCCCTCCACTGACCTTGCTTCAGTTTGTCATTGTGCTTCCTGTAGTGGGGGCCAAAACCAGATACAATGCTCTAATGAGTGCTAAGGAGACACGAATAATCCCTTCTCAGTCTACTTGCTGTGCTCCTCAACGGCCCAGAATGGTGTTTAGCCAGGTTGTTGCCACTGCAGAGCTGGCTCATATTAGCTCACTGTCAACTGAGAGACCCAGGATCTTTTCCACCGTGCTGTTCCCCTGCCTGCCTGTCCTTTCTCCCATCTGTGCAGATCCCTCTGGAAGGCAGTGTAATATCTGTTCACCTCTGCTTGGTGTCATGGCAAACCTGACAGAAGTGCTCTCTGCCACCTTCTCCATTTAATTGATAAGGATGCTAAATGCAACAGGTCCAAGGAGTGATCCCTCCATGTATGGCCCATTAACTTCTATCTATTTGGCGCAACTACTGAATCAGTTTTTTAACCATCTCATTGTCCACCTGTGCTGAACCATAATATTCCATCTTGGATACAAGAGTATTGTGGGAAACCATATAATAAACCTTGCTGAAGTCAAGGTTTCACTGGTGTCCTCTCCTAAACTGATCTACCCATTCTGTCATGGAAGGCAATCAGGTTGGTCAGGCATCACTGATCCTTGGCAAATCCATACTGGCTGTCCCTAGTCATCATCTTCTCCATGTGTCCAGAAATGTATTGCAAGAGGCCTTGCTCAGTGATCCTCAGGAAGACCAAAGCCAGGCTGAGTCTGTGGGAGATGAGACCTGTCATTATGGGGTTTGGCTCATTCATTGTATACAGCACACACATATCTTCAAGGGAAAGGGTTTCCCCACTGCTTCCCCCTTCTCCATTCCCTTGTATATTTGGGACTCCATAAAGCTCTACAGTATCTTCAGTAAGTTTTCTAAATCATGGTTGTAGGAGGAATTAGAAAGACTTCAAAGCTTTTGTATCTAACTGCTCACTCTTCAACCATAAAAAGACATGTCATGCTTTCTTTAGTCTATAAGTTATTTTTAATGTTTCTCTTTGAACTGGTCAAATCCTTCTTGCTTCTCATCATAAATACATTCATATTAACAACTTGGAAGGGAGATGTAAAGTAAGATTAGTAGTGGACCGTAGAAGTTGCTAATAAATTTTAGAAATACTTCAGTGTTTGTCTGCCAAACAACAGGATGGTTTATTAAACCTTTCACCACAACACAAATAAATTGGTCAGAGATGAAAATCTAAACTACCCTTTCCTTGTCTGTCATGACTTAATGAAGGTGCCTGGATGTTGTTTTAGACAGCTCAGTAGAGATTCTCAGTTAATGTGAAGCTGAGAGATCTGGGAACTAACCAGACAAGCAGAGATAGGGACAGCATACATCTATAATACACAAAATCCAAAGGCGTAGCCTCCTTTCTTGTCTCAACCTACTCCAGCCACAATACTTTGCCTCATGAAGTAACAAAGAAACAGAAGCATTCAGAGGCAGATGAGACTAGCAACATGGAAACGTCCTGGTGTGTGTTTTCAAAAGCAGCAGCAAGGAAGTGAAGTGAACATAAAGGACATAAAAAATGTTTTATAGCAGCAAGAGACTGCTATGCCCTTTATTCTCTAAAAGGCAGAGATAGTAGCTTTCCAGTACTTAACAGGGGCATAGAATAAAGATGGAGAGGGGCTATTTACAAGGGCTTGGAGTGACAGGACAAGGGCTAATAGCCTGAAGCTGAAGGAGGGGAGATTTAGTTCAGAGATAAGGAAGAAATTCTTCCCATGGGGGTGGTGAGTCTCTGGCACAGGTTGCCCAGAGAAGCTGTGGCTGCCCCCTCCCTGGCAGTGTTCAAGGTCAGGTTGGATGGGGCTCTGGGCAACCTGGGCTAGTGGAGGGTGTTCCTGCAATGGCAGGGGGTGGAACTAGATGGGCTTTGAGGTCTCTTCCAACCCAAACCATTCTGTGATTCTATGTTGAGAGGAAAGCCAAATCTACGGCAAACCATCTTCTCCCAATGCATCACTGGGGAACTTGATGAGATGGGGGTTTGTGCACTACAAAACTGCATGATGCTGGGCTAGCCAAACCATCCGGTTCACTTGCAGGGTTGAGAAACTGGAGGTCTTTCCAAGCTTCGCAGATTGAACCCGCTGTCTGTTTGTGGTGAGACCTTCTCACAAGGTCCTCCTTCTCTGCCTCAACGTCTCTTCCTGTGGCTTTGCCACTGCTTGCAATGCACCAGCAGCGGCGGCGTGGCACCCAAGTACCCCCATCTCTGATGCTCACTTAACACCTACACTGCTGCAGGAGCTCGGTTTTCCAGCGCCCTGATACCCGCTTCTCTAGCGCTCACCCGAATCTACGAGCCCTCTGGTAATTCACAGCTGTACAGGAGCGCGGGCACCCCAGGACAGGCCGAAACGTCACCAGAAACGCCTGGACAGGGGCAGCACGGCGCGGCCCCGAGTAAGGGCCGCGGGCTTGAGAGGAGCTGGCGGGACGGCTGCGCTCTCGCCTCAGCGCGGGCTCCGCAACGCGCGCGGCCGGCAGGCGGCAGCGCGGCGCCGCCCGGCGGGGCCGTGACGGGGCACCGCCCCCGCCCGCCCCCGCCGCCCGCCCCCCGCCGCCGCAGCCGCCTCAGGCGGAAGCGAGGGCGAGCGGCGGCCGGTGCCGCGCCGCGAGGAGCGGGCATGGCGGACGGCACGCGCTCGCTGCGCGGCGGCAGCCCGGCCTCCAGTCCGCTGCTGGGCGGACGGGGACGCGCCGCGGTGGTGGCGGCGGCGGGGGCAGCAGCCTGCCGGGCCATGGCTTCCGTAGGGTGACCCTCACCAAGCCCACCTTCTGCCACTACTGCACCGACTTCATCTGGGGGCTGGCCGGCTACCAGTGCGAGGGTAAGGGGATGAGGAGGGCGGTGGGCGGCCGGGCGGGAGGCAGGGCAGCCGTCCGGGATGAGAGGGGGGACAGGCCAGGCGCCTCGCCGCCGTGCTGGCCGGGGCGGGTGTCCGGCGTGAGGGACCTGCTGAGAACGACAGCCACGTCCGGGGCGAGATGGGGAGGGGGGCAAAGGAGGGGAAAGGCAATAAAAACGCTGGTGTTTACTGCTGCTAGCACTCCAGTGATGAGAATAGTTAGTTCCGCCAAAAGCGCCCTGACAATAGTAATAATAAGAAATGTAATTATAAAAAAATGTAACGATAAACTCTAATGACAACAATAATACAAAAATTTCAATATCAAGAAATTCTAAACCTGAAAAAGTCTAAAACCAACAGCAGTGCTAAAAATTCTATTAACTCTGCTAGCGATTCTCACAGTGCCACTACTAAAAATTCTAATATTAATAACGATTATAATAAATTATGATAATGATCATAATCATAATAAATTCGGGGAAATACGGAAATAAGAATAAAAACTTTAACAACAATATCATAAGCTCGGCACTTTCTGCACCTGTGTGGCAGGTGTTTGCCATGATCCAGCACTGCCCTTGCCCATCCCAGCACAGGTCTGCTGCAAGCCAGTGACCACCCCACCAGTGCCTCTCGGGGCGATCGGTGGCCTGCAGCAGAGCTGTTCTGGGAGTGCTTTTACTGCCAGAATGCCTCATGGTGTCACGGACCCATGCTTGGAGTTTGGACCTTATAAGCCTGGGCTGATGCCAGGGAGGGGAGAAGGAATCACCAGGTCTCCTTGCTGAACCCCACCAGCAGCTGGGGTTCCTTGAGGCAACAAAATGGTGGCTTGCTCTGATCTAGCAGGGGCAAACATTGTAGGGAAACGAGAGTTGTCCATGTCCTGCTTTAAAAACAAACCCAAAAGCTACCCCTGACCAACACCTTAATGTTTTCTTGAGCATATGCAGCCCAGCCAGCTTGGGTTGGGTCTCCATGACCATGTCCAAAGGAATCGGCTAGTACAAGAGCCTTCTCGTTGGGTAGTATCAAACAAGGCTGTGGTTGCAGAGCAGGTACCCTGCAGTGCTTGAAATAGCTCCTGCTATTTGTCATTGCTGTGGCTGAAGGGGGTGTGGGATTAAGCTGGGTGGAAGTCGTGTGCCTGCATGGTGCAAAAGACGTCTGGCAAGAATGACTATATATTTGCTTAAAACTTTGCTGGGAGATGTGTTGTTCTGTAATTTTTTGCCCTAACAGAAAAAAAGCCCCCAACTCAAGTGAAAATTTCCTAAGTTGTGAAAATGCACAAAGCTAGTACTTTACAGTCTTTTATTATATTGCTGCCTTAAAAAAAAAAAAAAGCAAATTATTAGGGTCATAAAAGCAGGTATTTAGGTGCCAGGTTTTTTAACTCGAAGAGCTGAGCGACTTTGATATGTTAACAGCTAAGAAAACATGAAAGGCTTTTGTCCACAATGCCTCACTTTTTTTGCATTCACATACGGTGTACCTGACCGGAGTAAGTACCTACAATTCTAATTTAGGGTCTTTTCCTAGTGTGAAAACTGCACTAACAGTTTGTGGTCTGGAATTATCTTTCCTCTTTGGCTTTTCAGGCTGAATTTTGTGTAAGGATTGTTAGCAGTGCTGTCTAATGACTGTGTGCTAATGAGGCACTTCTGAGTTTTAATGTTAAGATACCTCTTTCAAACCTGCATCTGAAAGCTCCATCCTGAACAAGTCCTGAACAAGTTCTAGTCTTCAATAGCTATAACATTCCCTCCCCCAAGTGTGTGTGGGAAACCCTGTGTGACACCTGCTACACCAGTGTCTCCTTTGGGTGAAGAACTGCTTTTTTTTTTTTTTTTTTTTTGGTTTCCTTGTCTATTTTCAACCAGTTCTTCTCAGTGCTGTGTTTGTGTTTTCCAAAAGCATACTGCTAAATGACAAATTTCAAAAATACCCGATGGGTCATTTGCTGGTATTGGCTCCTTATGACAGCCTTGTGTACGCCCTTGCACCTGGCTGAATAACTTGACAGATTTTTTTTTTCCCCTGAGTTATTTAATAAATGCTAGTATGATTTCTTGAATGATATTTTAAGTAAATTCCATTTAATAATTGCCTCCTTGTCACATTTGCTTTAACTATTGGAGTTTGATCGTTGCTCTTTGAAAAGCAATTAAAAAGTGATCTCTAGGAATGCCAAGCTGATTAAAAATAAATAATAGAAAAAAATAACCTGTTCAGCTTTTAGTGAAGGAAATGTTTGTAGTAGACTGGAAAAACTTGGTAGCTGATTGCTATCTCCTTTTTCTTCTTCCCAGTGAGACAAGGATTGTGGGTGTAATTGCAGCTGAGGTGATGCCGTCTTTCTTTGAACTCCTTTTGATAAACCACCTACAGACTTTGAAATGAAGCTGTGGAGTGGCCTGCTTTCTAGGTGAATCTCCACTGGTTTTTATTCCACACCAACAAGTTCAACATAGTCAGTGTCCTGATGCTGGTTGTGTTGATGTTTTCTGCAGCTAGTCTTGATCAAAACAGAAAGTTTCTGAACTTTGAAGGGAACAGAGCATACAGGTAATAAAACTCCCATCAGTTAAAGGAGGGGAATAAAGAAGAAAAGCTCCAGCCTGTCATTATTTTGAGTAGTTGTTGTGGCCTAGATGACCTGCACTTGAGTTTGAATTGTGATTATGCTTTTGACCCTTGGAAAATGGAGTTTTCTGTATGTGAATGATCAGGTCTGTGGAGATTTTCAGTAAACTGGTAACCAGCTACTTGGCTTACAGGCATATGCCAATGTGAGTAGCAAAACCAGAAAAAAAGTATAATGAATTCTTAACGCATTTCTGGCAGTGCTAGCCAAGACAAGTGGTCCTTCCCTCTTCTTCTTGTGGACTCTGAAAAATGCGTAGAAGAGATGCTCAATGCTCTCTGTACAAGGCACAAAGCGTCCTGGTTCTAATCCCTCTGTTTTAAAGTAACTTCCCTCTCCAGTTCCAGGCCACTACTATTATTGCCAGCACTTTGGACTCTGGATGGGACAGGAGGTACTCCTGGAGAGAACTGCAGCTCTCTTGCTAGATTGGCAGATTATTTTTCTAAGTGAAATTTTACAGGGAAAGTAGTTGCCTTTCTGTGTGGATTAGTTGGTCTGAAGATGTCACTGTATTCAGCTTTTGTGCACATTTATTGTAATCTCAGTCAACCAGTCTTGCAGCTGTGGTTTGTTTTTCTTTCTTTTTTTTTTTCCACTGCAGGTTGTTTTCTGTAAACCCTTTGTAAATAACTCTATTTTGCTTGCCACTTTACTCTTTGTAGCCGTCACTTCCTTTGATAAGCATGTGTGTGAAGAAAAAGTGATGTTTGGTTTGTAATGTGAACAATAACTGTCTTATATTGCCCTTGCTTTCCAAAAGCCTGGTCATTTCAGTTTTGAGAATGTTCCTCAGGCTTGGTGAGGAAGGGGTGGTGCAAATGCATGCATGTGTGCACCTTAAAAACGAAAACATTAAATATATGGAATCTGTATGAGAAGGAGAGTTCAGTTCTCATTGGTACTGCACAGAGTAAGTAACCAATTTCATACATGAAAAATATCTAGACGATTTTTTAATTTTGAGTTTGAGATTTATTTTAGCCACCAGTGAATAAATTTCTTTTTACTGTGCTTTTTCTTTTTTTCCATAAAAGACTTGAAAAAATATGCAGGAAGAATTGTGAATCTAATTTTGGGGAACTACATATATTTACAGTTATAAATTTTTATAATGCGAACTCAGTTTGGTTTATTTTAACCAAGATAAAAGGTAAGGGATTTAAGTAATAAGCAAGTTGGTTAGCAAATTTAATAGACCTGTTTAGCCATTTTTAGCTTATATCTATAGATACTCATTAGAGCATTTACTGGAAGCTACTGGTAGAGACTTTTTGGTATGTTTTGTGTCTGCTAGGGAAATGTCACTTGAGCAGGCAGGGTACTTGATAAGAAGACACAAAGTCAATGTTTTGAGTAATAGCGTCCTTGTTTTCTGGTTTTGTATTTTTGGGGTTGGGGAGGGTATTAGGCATTGTATTCTAAGGAGCACCTCCAAAGTTATTCCAAGATGGAGAAATCCCTGTTTCTCCCAATCCTGCAGCTTTTCCAGAATAAAATGTAAATGATGAATTGGAGTTATGTTTGTGCGATAAAACTCTGATTTAAAGATAGCCACAAAGCTGCTGTGATTCATACAGGCATGTCCCAGAGCATGGACAAGCAGTGTTGTACCTCACTGGTGCAGGAGCACCTGAGGACGTTAAGACGGCATCTCTGCAGTGGCCTCGGGATGTACATTCTGGATGTGTTTTGAATTGTCTTCTCCATGTGAAAACTGCTCTAAGTAATTGGAGTCAAATAGGGAAGGTGTGGTTTAGTTTAAGACTGAGAGATCAGCAGGGTCTCTGTAGGGATATGAAAGTAGCAGCAGGGAATAAAGGGATGAGGCGCAATTCTCTTGAATCCTCTCTGGTTGATTCTGTTCTTGGGAGAGGTAGCCTGAACATCCTTGGCCCTATTGGTTCCATTCTATTCAGTTTTGAAGGAAGTAAATTATGTACAATATTCCCTGGAAGGTCTTCATGCTTGCAAAGGAAAAAAAAGGAAAAAAAAAATAATTCCTTCTCCTGACAAACTTGGCTTGCTTTTGGTGCATTTTAAACTAGGTAAAACCACAGTAAAATCTTGCTTCTGTCCCACGCAGTCAGTCTGAATTTTGAGGACTTTCTTGCTTTGTTCTTTAGTGGGTTCCTTGCCAGTGGCGGGGCCCTTTCTGTGAAACAGTAAGATCTTTGACACCGAGTTAAAACGTGAGTTTGTGGTTGAGATGTTGTTGAGTGGATGTGACTTTGCTGCATTTAAAATTTAGGTTGAGCCATGTGACTCTAAATCCACCTTGGGAACAAACACACAGACTGTCAAGAAGGAAGAAAGAACAAAACCAAACAACCCTGACACAGAAACTTAGCTCAGTTCTGGTCAAGCTGAAACATATGTTAGGAAAGATGTTTGGAGGACTAGCTGACACTGAAAAATGCAGCTTACTTACTGATCTGGATTTAAAGGATAATTCATTTTGTATTGGAATTCTCAGTTTTCTTTTCCCTGCCTCCTCCGAGGATATCTTCGGAGGCTAATGTCACCAGCAGTGATGCAGAGGAAGGGACAGGGAGCTCTGTGAGGGTGCACACAGCTTTTGTAGCTGGAAGCTGTATTTTGTGTTGATAGTGTTATCACAGAGTTTGGTTCAGAAACTCAATCATGTAGGAAATAACTTACCACAGAAAGTGCTAAAGCCAGTAATCCAGTACCAAGCTTTGCACAGCGCTTTCATATTTCTTCTGTGTTTCTGCCTCAGTCTGACTTGGTGCTAAATGATAAGAGCAATAAAGGAGGTGCTCATCAATCCATCATGGTCTGGAGTGGCAGTGGCTTGCTCTCTTCAGGTTTCCTTTCTAGATGATCTTTCACCTAATACGGCTTAGATTTAATAGGTTTGTGTGTTCCTAAGCCGTCTTCTAGGCTAATACCCTCTGGTTCTTCCCTTATCAAAAAAAAAAAAAAATCAGTTTTCATCTGGTGTTTCCTGCAGACCACAGTGCTGTGCTAAGCGGTCTAAAAAGCCTTTTATTCTTTCTTGCAGTTGTGTGGGAGATAAATGCCGAACTAGTTATTTCTTTCTGATAAACAAAGGATGTTGAACTCTAAGGCTTTCACCATAAAACATTTTCTAAGCACTGTACTGAGCCATTTAACAGTGTTTTCCTTAAAACTTGGGCAGAGTTTCAATCAGAAGTGACCTCAGTACTTCATGGGTGCAGAAGCACTTGCCTGTTGCTATTTTCTGTAATGCTTGCATGCATTTGTTGTGTATTTCACCATGATGAAGGTTTACTTGCTTTTTGGAAAGCAGTACATTTTGGTAAGACCTCCTCTTTCTCTACAGGTGGTGTGCTTTTCTTCCTTAGAGGTGCAGAAGCTTGCGTTAAAAGAGAATGTAGCATGTACATCTTACTCAGCAGTGTGTGTCTCTGTGATTACTCCATCCTTCACTTCTAGTCATCAGCAGGTGTTTTTAAGTAGTGATGCTACTTTTCTTTCCATAAAATACCTGGTACTGTTAGACAATATTCTGTGGTTTTCCATGTGAAAAACCCCAGACATTAAGCAATCACTTTGCATTGATGGTTGCCTTATAATAAGGGACATCTCAGGTACAATGGTTATTTATTACCCAAGGATAGATGCTGATCTAGAGGTAGGGTCTCCTGCTTATGGAGGATGTTGTGCAAGGTTTTTAGTTTTCATTCTGCTCTTTGGCTGTTTGTAAGGGATGTTTCTGTCAATTCTGCTCTCCTCAGCCTTGCTCTGAATTCCAAGTCCAGGGATAAGGAATTTTCCTGCATTGTTTCCAGAGGGTTTTCTCTGGACAGGGTCCCTGTTACTTGTCTACTTTCTCTGCTTTGACTACATGCTTTTTACAACTTGTCCGTAATGCTGCTTTTCTCCTTACTATTCCATGTAAACCTCTTTCTCCTTCTGATTTTGGAGCTCTCCTCTCACTTGAATTCTCTTTGAATCAGGCTGTCCTCAGATGAGCTCTGGGGTTTGGTTAGGTATTTAGTTTCTTCTAGAGTTGTTTCTAATGCTGCATTTCATCAGCTCAAACTGCCTTCCTCCTGGGCCACTTTGAAGCTGCTTTTGCAACTCCTGTTGAAGAAGTGACTAAGTTATATTCATCTATTTAATTTGCCTCAGCTCCACTGGGAAAAGAATAGGATGTATGTGTAACCTACAGACCTTCCAAAATTATAAAAATAATATGAGCTGATCACCTCCTGTTCATCCTTTCCCCTTTTGGTTTAAATAGCACCTTTCAGTTTTGAGAGAAGGCTGTTAGAAAACACTCCCAAGCAGATGGCAAAAACTAACATTTGGGTATCATAATGTGATAAGGAACTAAGTGGAAGTGTGCATCTTTTTTTTTTTTTTTTTCTGAATGTGCCACCATAGTATTCTTCTTTTTAAACCATATTGTTGCCTACTGTTCCCTCACTTGTGAAAGTTTGTTATTCACTAGAGTACAGTCAACCCCTAATTTAACTTCCTGTTTTTATTTAAATGTTTTAATTTGCTTGGCTCTGGAAGAATATGGGTGTGTTGAGTGTGTGTGTGTATATGTATTCATATACACATACATAGGAAGAATATATGTATTTGTATTTTTATATTTTTGTTACTTTTTCTCTATTTAAAATTGATTGAGTGATTTATTTGGAAGTATGCTTAGGATTATGAATGTAATATGCTGATATTGCTCATCTGCTCAGGTTCTTTTTAAATACCCCTTGTATGGTCTAAATGTCATGACACTTCCTAATTAAAAATAATGTAATCTAAGATCTAAAGCAATTTATTAATTGCCTGGAGGTTTTATATGTAGTGGACTGCTAGTGATATTCCTCATATTTTGCTAAATGGATATGCCTGGCAGAAACTGATTGATTTGAACTTCAGGTGTTAAAATAGGAGCGGTATGTTGTTCTGCAGTGTAGATTGGCTAGGAAATGGGGCTTGTGGTTTCACTGCAGAAATATGTAGCCAAAAAAAAAAAGGGGAAAAAAAAATCTCTGTTCCTCATTGCATTTCTTTCTCCTGCAGAAGGAAATTTTAAAGTCTTGGTTTGTTATGACATAATTCAGGAAATGAATCTGTCCTTTTTCTGCAGTACTTTCTCTGCAGTGCACAGAGATACGGACAGGTACAGCTTATTAACCAGTGAGCATAGGAGTCCTCCACTAACGGGTTCCTGAGGTGCTTTAAAGAAAAGTATTCCCTCAGTCCTGAAATTGGTGCGTGGTTGGGAACTTCAAAAGAAGGCAGAACACCACAAGGAAATTGCTAAGATTCCTATAAACATGAAGAGGACATGAGGGAAGTAACTGAACATAAAGTGAAAAGGCTAGTCCTGTTTGAGACCGTAGATGCCCTCTTTCAGAATAAAAGAATGCCTTTTGTGAGATGAAAGGTTTTCCTTAGAATCTAGTTAGGATGCCAGGGTGAGTGTAAATCATCACGCACAAACTTGTATGGGGAAACTGATTAAGACTAGCAATCTTGGAATGTATCTGCTGTAGAAAGATCTTAGCCTACACCTTTGTTTCAAGTCTAAGTAGCCTGACCTAGGAAAAACTGCTTTTTCATGTTAAACCTCTTTCGAAACAGTGTTGCTATAGAGGGCTGGAAAAGCTGATTTCAAACCTCTTGGATATTCACAAATATTTAGATAATTTAAAAGTCTCAAGACACTTCTGCAAGTTAATGCACTGTCGTGGTTTAGCCCCAGTCAGCAGCTGAGAGGGAAAAAGGAGAGGGAGGAGGGGTAAGACGGGCAAACTTCATGGGTTGGGCTAAAGCTAAGGACAGGTTACTGGGAGAGCAGAGAGAGAGAAACAACAGCAACAGGAGTTTATAGCAAAATACACAAAACTGGTGACACACAATGCAGTTTCTCACTGAACCGCACAACTCAGACTGTACAGCTCAGAGCTGTCCCAAAGCTGGACCGTGTGTCCTGGACCTGTGCGCTCCCCTCCACCAGCCCCCCATTTATGCTGAGCATGACAACATGGTGTGGAATAGTCCCTTTGGCCACTTCAGGTCAGCTGCCCTGTCTGTGTCCCTTCCCAGCTTCCTGGGTGCCCACAGCCTTCTCGTTAGCAGGTCAGCATGAGAAGCTGAAAAGTCCTTGACTGCTGGGCAGCAACTAAAACATCAGTTTGTTAACATTGTTCTCATCTAAAATCCAAAATGCAGCACAAAGCAAACTTTACAGGTGCCATTTGATGTACTGTACCTTAAAATACCCCAAACCAAAACAAGTTAAAAGTTTCCTGTTTGGTTTCTGCACCATGCCTGTAGTTTTTCTTGAGAAAAAGTTAACCAGTGCTGCATATTCCCAACAGTGCCTGCTGCTATCAGAGCTCCACAGTTGAACCATTTTTCAGAAACAGGCTGAAGTAGGATGTTAAAAATACCCTTCAAATCAGCTAAGTATCATTGTGTCCATTCTGGTTTTCCCTCTCTTACTCTGTTCCTCTCATCTTCACTCTACTCCAGAACAGCACCTGTCTGGAAAGTGCCTTGAGATTTCTTGAAGCTATTGTATTTTTCATTCAAGCACTTTTTCTTCGGGAGGAGCGAATAGATTATTTAAAAAATAAACCTACCCTTCCTTTTTCTAAGTCAGGAAAGATAATGGAGATATATTATACCTATTTGGTACTTTTACCCAATGTAATTTTTTTCTAAATATGGTCTCATGGGAAGCTTTAAGAACCTTTCAGCATGCATTGATAATTCATGTGTATAAATTAATACCTGATTATGCTACATAATAAATTAAGAGCAAATGCTACAAGAACTTGCAGTGAGTCTGATTTATAAAAAAACCCAAACCTACAAACTAAGCAACAACAAACCAAAATAAAGAAAACCTTGATCATTTGATCCCTCTTTAGGAGTGATTTATAGTTTCTTGGAGAGAGATTTTGAATTTTACTGTTTCGTGAACAGAGCTTTTGCACCTTGGAAGTTCTGATGTGCTCGTAAGTGGTATATATAACTGGACTCTGTGGGCTTCTGCTCTCCAGATCAATGTTCTGTTCAGCTTCTATGAATTCATATATGATTATACTCTTGTGAAAGAGACTGTTCCTTAAATTCAAGGTGAGTATAGTCCTGAGTCTCATCAATGACTGAGGCCTGAATTGTGGAGTTTAAATCCTCACTCTTAACAGAAATCTTTATAAAATACTTGAGATTTTATAATAAAAATAGGACCGATCATTTAAAAAAACCCGTAACTCTGAGATTAGCACCTTCAGTTTGCTAGCTTTTCTGGAAATAGTGCTTTGTGAGTGTTTTATTTTCCTCTGATTCACCACTGTATGAATCATTTGGCTTTAGTTTCCTGACCATACTAATACCCTCATAGCAACCACAATGAAGAAAATACTGAATGTACTTACCCAGCTTGCACAGAACCCTGTTTCTTTGTGCTTTTGTTTTTTTCCTCTCTTCTTTACAGCTCTGTTTTCACTCAAATCCTATAGTTTTGTATGCTTCTGTGATGCAGCTTGGAAACGAAATCCTATATGAACAAGAGGTAGAGGTTGCTATGGCAACTTAGGGATTTTTGTTGTTGGTTTTTTCCCCCTTCACTTTTGCTGTGCTGAGAAGTGTTGGGATACCCTAGATAACACTGGGATTACCCAAATGAAGAGAGAAACAACACTTATCTTGGGATTACATGTATTCAGTGTTTAATTTTAAATTAGAACTGTGCTGTGGAGGTAGGTGGGTACTATTTTAGCTACACTGAGCTGTGGTAGGCAGGCAAGGTAGAAGGAAGTGCACATCCTAGGGATTGCAGCCCTCCTGCCTGTTGGTTACATCACTAAGCATTGGAGGCTGGATTTACGTAAAATGCTGCCTCTCTCTCCTTCCTTGGTCCATTCAAAGACTTGCATGGCTTTTGGAAGGAATTTTTGGGTAGTCACCCCTACCGCCAAGCACAGAGCAAATGCACTGAGGCTCTGTGTGAAGAATGCATGTGCTATGTATGCTACATGTCTCTGGTGATATGCCTCATAGGTGCAGGGCTATATTAAAGTCGCTGTAGAGAAAAGAATGTCATTGATGTTATTGATGCTTGCAAACACTTAAGGGATGAGTGTCAGGAAGATGGGGCCAGACTATTCTCAGAGGTGTCCAGTGACAGGACAAGAGGCAATGGGCACAAACTGGAACACAGGAAGGTCCACCTGAATATAAGAAAATACGTTTTCACTGCGAGGGTGGCAGAGCACTGGAACAGGCTGCCTAGAGAGGTTGTGGAGTCTCCTCCTCTGGAGAGATTCAAAATGCACCCGGACACTGTCCTGTGCAATCTGCTCTAGGTGATCCTGCCCTGACAGAGGGGTTGAACTAGATGATCTCCAGAGGTCCCTCCAACCCCCATCATCCTGTGGTTCTGTGTCTCCAAGTCTTTGAGGATTGTGAGGGATTCTGTGTGGTTTTATAAACCTCACAATTTTCTGCCAAAATGCCATCATGGTTTATGAAGTCCTACTGTGCATTAAATTCTGCTATGATCTGCTCTGTTTATTTAAGTGTAACTCAAATTGTTCTTTTCCAAAGCTGAAGATGTACTCCTGTTATTTCCTTTCTGTAATAGGGGGAGAAATTTTGACTTGAATATGTCTAAAACTGCAGAAGTTTTAACAGGACTGATTTTTGTAGATGTCTGTGGTGTCTACCTGGCTTTTCAGAAACCGATTATTGAATCATTACATTGATACTGTGGTGTGTGAAGTCACATTTGTGATACTGGACAACCATTGATAGTGATACTGGAGGCAATGTAGGTGAAGATTGGAAACCTGCCGCATTTATGTATTTACCCTAAGAATGATGAAGTTTTAATTACAAGGATGCTTTCAGTGAATGTCAAATTGGCTTAGTGGATTTTCCTTAAAATTGAGGGCTGGGTCAGACTGCCTTGTGTTTTTTGTTGTGTTACTCTGTTGAACACTAATCTATAATAGCTCTTTGTTTTGACCAGTAGCTTGGAGTCAGCTGGAGCATGCTGATAAACAATTGACAGAGTTTCTCTTTGTAAAGAAAGCATCGTCCTGAAAGCAGTTTACTGGAGAAGCTGTTGTGGACAACAGTTGCAGGGAGTGAAGTGCTGTGTCATTAATGTTGATGCTGCTGGTGTGCATGTCCTATAGCAGATAGATGGTTCTGTGGTCTGACTGGGTCTTCCTTGTTGCTCTCCTGGTTTTAACTATTGTGGGTTTCTCTGCCCTTGCTGTCCCATTTCATTTACAGATGCTGCAGAGCCGGTGCAGTCTGCAGCAGAAGACGAAAGAGGGTCCAGCTTAAGACAAAGCTAGGGTAAAAGACCAATGTTTAAGCAGTGTTTGAGAGGTGTGTCTGTCAAGGTATCTGGTAGTTGATATCCTTATACCCGTGGCATCTTGCTGAAATTGAGTTGAGTGTCATTGGAAGATCTCCCTTCTTTCAAGGGTGTTAGAGGCTGTAGCCTTTCACTGCAGGTGCAGTGAGGGTGATCAGTTGTGTCCCTCCAGGCTCCATGTGCAATTCCACATTGGTAAGTGGGATGCCTCTTCCCATGGAAGGTCCTTTTTGGGAGCTGTCAAAAAATGAGTTGATGAGCTTTCTCCTGATGTTTTAGTCCTCTTAGAGATTCCTGGTTATCCATCAGTGAACCACCACCTAAATGCCCCTAATGTTGAGGACCTGCTCTGTGCAACTTTGAAATTTTGTGCCCACCTGAATTTCACAGGTGGGAAGTCTCTATATCTGTGTTTCAAGACAGAGAAAGTAAAGTCTATCCAGAAGTCACCATTCTCACAACATTTAATAGAATCATAGAATAGTTTGTATTGGAAGGAACCTTTAAAGGCTATCTGGTCCAACTTCCCTGCAGTGAGCAGGGGCTTCTTCAACTTAATCAGGTTGCTCAGAGCCCCATCCAGCCTGACCTTGAATGCTTCCAGGGATGGGGCATCTACCACCTATCTGGGCAGCCTGTTCCAGCACCTGTTTCACTACTCCGTAAAAAATTCCAGTAGTCTGAATCTACTGTGTTTTAGTTTAAAACCATTACTCATTGTCCTTTTGCAACAGGACCTGCTAAAAAGTTTGACCCCATGTCACAGTAGGGTTTCCCTGGTTTTTGGCTGGAATAGAGTTAATTTACTTCTTGTAAAACTTTTTACAAGAAATGAGTAACAAATATGATAATAAGGTCTAGAGGGACCCTGTCTTCAGCCAGGTGTAGGAAAAAGACTGCTAGGTTTATTGGACTAAGTGTATTTAATGGCCTGGAGTCATGGTTTTGCCCCAGCTTACAGCTAAGCTCCATGCAGTTGTTTGCTCTTTTTCTCCCCTGTTGGCATCAGGGAGAGAATCAGAAGAATGAAAGTGAGAAAACTCATGGGTTGAGATACAGACAGTTTAATAGGTAAAGCAAAAGGCACACGGGCAAGCTAAGCAAACTGTCGGTAGCTAGGGCCCGGCGGTCGGAAGATGTCGTGCTGTATGGAAATGTAGGACCCCTCTCCGAATAGCCAATAGCGTTTAGTCTATGACGTAAGCAGACGGAAGTGACGTTGTAAACCTAAGCTATATAATGCTGTTCCACGTGTCAATAAACGCCATTTTACCGTCCACCACATTGGTGTCTGTGAGTATTGGCCCGAGCACGCTTGAGGTAGCTGCTCGTGCCGTTCCTGAACCAGGTCGCCCAGCCTCAGCAGAGGCAACAGCAAACCAAGGAGTTCATTCCCCCGAGGAGTTCGTTCCCCACTGCCCGTGGGTAGGCAGGAGTTCAGCCATCCCCAGGACAACAGGGCTCCATCACACCTAATGGTGACTTGGGAAGACAAACACCATCACTCTAAATGTCCCCCTTCCTCCTTTCCCCACCTTTATATGGTGACTGTGATGCCATGTGGTACAGGATGTCAGTTTGGGTCAGCTGTCCTGGCTCTGTCCCCTCCCAACTCCTTGTGCACCCTAGCCAACTTGCAGGTGGGGTAGTGTGAGAAGCAGAAGAGGCCTTGGCTCTGTGTAAGCACTGCTCAGCAGCAACAAAAACATCCCTATGTTATTAATGCTGTTTTCAGCACAAATCCAAACTGTAGCCTCCAACTGGCTAGGATGGAGAAAATTAACTCTTTCCCAGCCAAAACCAGCACACCTGGTACATCAAGACCCCTGGGCTTACAAGAGTGTAGTGGACACTGGTGCACAGTGAACTCTGATGCCACAGACCCATGAAGAAGCAAAACCCATCTGTATTTCTGGAGCGACAGGCTGACCCCAGCAGTTGACAGTACTGGAGGCCAAAGTGAATTTAACTGGGAATGACTGGGAAAAGTACCCCATCAGCACTGGCCTGGAGGCTCCACAGACTGTGGGTATAGACTGCCTCAGGGGAGGGTATTTCAGTGACCCAAAAGGGGTCTTTTGACTGGTGGGCTTTTGGCATAGTGGCCTTGGAGTCAGAGGAAATTAAATGGCTAACTTGCCCTGTCTCTTGGAGGACTTCTGCTGTGGAGGTGCAGGGGGTCAGAGTGCAACAGGTGCCAATTCCTACCACAGTGGTACACCAGGAGTAATACCACACCAACCAAGACTGACTCCCATCCATAAGCTGATTTGTCAACTGGAGAGTCAGGGAGTGATCAGCAGAACCTGCTCACCCTTTAACAGTCCCATATGGCCAGTGCCAAAGTCTGATGGAAGGAGGAGACTGACAGTGGGCTATTGTGTCCTCAGTGAAGTCATGCTGCTGCTGAGTGCTGTCATTCTGGACGTGCTGGAACTTCAATATGAAGTGGAGTCAAAGGCAGCCAAGTGGTACACCACAATTGATACCACAAATGTATTGTTTTCAATCCCTTTGGCAACAGAGTGCAGGCCATGGTTTGCTTTCACTCTGAGGAGTGTCCAGTATACCTGAAATCGGCTGCCCCAGGTCTGGAAACACAGCCTCACAATCTGCCATCCAGACTGCACTGGAACAGGGTGAAACTCCAAAGCACTTGCAGCGCTTTGATGGTACATTGTATGGAGCAACACAGCAGAAGAACTTGTTGGGAAAGAGAAGAAAATAGTCCAAATCGTTCTGAAAGCTGGTTCTGCAATTAAGAAAGCCAAGGGACCTGCTCAGGAGATCCAGTTTTTATGAATAGAATGGCAAGGTGGACACTACCAGATCCCAGTGGGTTTGATATACAAAAACATTGCTGTGTCTCCACCAACTAGCTAAAAGGAAGCAGAGGCTTTTTTAGGCATTGTGGGATTTTTGGAGGATGCATATTCCAAATTACAGTCCGATTGTAGCCCTTCTCTACCAGGTGACATGGAAGAAAAATGGTTTCAAATGGGGCCCTGAGCAGCAACAAAACAAGAAGTCATACATGCAGTAGCCCTTGGGCCCATCTGGACAGGGCCAGATGTTAAAAATGTGCTTTATACTGCAGCCGGGGAGAATGGCCCAACCTGAAGTCGCTGTCAGAAAGCACCAGGGGAGACTTAAGGTTGACCCTTGCAGTTTTGGAGCCCATACAGAGGATCCAGGGCCTACACTGCAACTGAGAAAGAGACATAAGCAGCATATGAAGGGTTTCAAGCTGCTTCAGAGGTGATTGGGGCTGAAGCACAGTTCTTCCTGGCACCCCGACTAGTGATGCCAGTTAGTTAACACGGGGGAAATCAGGAACTTTTACATACTGTGGAAGTGGATAAGGTCCCTGTGATGCACATAAAGAGTGTATTATGGAAGACAGTCTGTGTTACTCTTGCCTTGGGCATAGGCAAACCCCGTCTGTGGAACTGCTTTCGCTCAGGGTCCTGGGTGCACTTAGAGGGTATTGTAGAAGGATAGGATAGTCCAATGTGTAACTCAAGGGGATTTGATTTTGGGTTAGAATAGCCAATGATTTAAATTCTGATGTTAACTAATAAATACCCCTCCTATTGAATGTCATCACTACTGCAATTGCTATACACTGTACCACAGAATCACAGAATGGTTGGGATTGGAAGATCATCTAGTCCAACCCCCCTGCCGGAGCACCTAGAATTGGTTGGTGTCGTTTGCTAACTTGTTGAAAGTCCACTCCATGCCACTGTCCACATTACTGATGATATTAAACAGTACTGGTCCTAATATGGACCCCTGATGGACTCTGCTCATGATACTGAGTTGATGGCCACTACCCTCTGGGTGCAACCATCCAGTCAGCTGAGGCCTGCATTTAGCCAGGCCATATTGTTATTGCACACCATGGAAGGAGAGTGGACCCCTCTTCTCTTCTCTTACACAGCTGGTAAGGTGTCTAGGGTTTCTGCTGGAAATGGTTATAATCTAGAAATGTCCCTTGACCAAGTGGACATGGCTACTTTTGCTACTGTGAGGTAGCTTGCTAGGTCAGATGTTACTTGCTCCTTGGAATGCGAAGCCCTTGTGGAACTGAGTGCACAGCGTAGGGGCTCTAGCTTCGCCTGTTTAGCAAGATTTAGGAAACCTGCTCTCTGTGAAGTCAGGAGATGGGTGGATAGGGAGGGTGCTTTTCTGACAGGTGAAGTTTTGTTCATTCATTTGTCAATACTGGCCTCACTACCAGGGAAGATTGAGAAGCAAGGTAGAGTTTGTTGATAGACTTTGCAATATTTACAGCCTTACTCATGAGAGGTCCTTAGTGTAGCCTAGGGGCTTTGTAAGGCTACCACCATTCAATCAAACCTACTATAACTAAATTGGTGCTTCTGTAGTTGATAGTTCAAGTGTATCCTTGAACTCTGACTGTTTTTGTTATTCAGTACCTTGTCTTGTTTTCACTTGGCTTGTTGCTATGCTGTTTCCTAACAGCATATCTGAAATACAAATTAATTGGTATTCAATTGTGTTGCCTTGCAATTACAGAACTCAGATGTTACAAAAACATTTCTTTTTTGTGTCTATACCTATAAATAGAGCTTAGTCTCACATATGCAATTCTGGAAATATAAAGTGCAACTCAATCCACATTATGCAGGGGGAAACTGCATTTTTATCAGAGTATATTCTGGTATCTCTGTTTAAAGCAGAAACAGGAATGGCTGGGTAGTTGGTAAGACTGGGGAGTCCTAGAGAAAAGGACCTGGCAAGTGCAAGAAATCTGTAAGGATGTTCAGTAAATATTTGGAAAACATTAACCGGTTTCTAATTTCTTGTGGATTTTCAGAAGAGGGCCCACAGTGTAGTCTCATTGAACTCTAAGACAAGGCCTGGCCCAAGGTTTCTCACTGCAGTGGGAGAGGAGGGTGTTTGTAACGCCTGACGACATAAAGCTTTCAGAGTTTTGGTTGGGTTTTTTCCATTCCTGTCTTGCTGCTGTTTGAAATGTTCTGGGAAGACTAAAGCTTCTAGTGACAGCTTTCCTGATGACATTTAGCATTGCACAACAGACTTCTAAACTTAAACTTGGTTGTGTTTTTTGTCTGAGAGAGCACACCAATGTTGCATACAGGTCTTTGCATGTTTCTGATGAATTGGGAATTGAGCTGGCAAGATTCGCATACTGCATCCAGCAGTCCTTTCAGTGAACAGTCACCATCTTCCTGCTGGCCTGTGGTCATGGTCCTAAATAAAAAAAACCTCCATGTGTCTGTGTTGGTGGAGCTTAAAGCTGTGTAACAAATCTAAGAGTGTAGTTGCACAAACTTCCAGTGAGAAGAGACTGTTGCTTTAAAGTTACTCATGTAAATAACATTTTCTCTGTCAGCTTGAATGGTCCTGTCTGCACAAGCAGTCTGATAAGTGTGTTTTATGTAATAATTTTTAAATGTTGAGATTTATAAAAAGAAGCAAATTTTTTTTTTTCCAATATTTGACTACTTAGTCTGTGGGCATTTCCTTAAAGCTATTGTCTTCTAATTATCAATGGATCTCTTCAGCAAACACAGTCCTGCTGAACAAAACACTTTGCCTGCAGGACAGAGGACAACTTCAGAAGTGAGTGAAAAAACCCTAAAAGGATGAGGTATTGTAAGATTAAACCTGTGTTTTGGCTTCTGTCATGTCAGGCACATGCCATGAAAGAGCAGGAAGAGGGGAGGAAATAACCTACTTAGTTTTGACCAAAATAAAACTTTGTTTTGATAGAGTTACTCTGCCTTGGCTTGAATTGTTTTGGTGCTGATATGCTCTTTAAGTCCCACTGATTCATTGTTTGGAAAGTAGAGACTGTTATTGTTGTCTCGCATAACAGCTTTGAAGCTTTGGTTTACTCCCTGGGTTTGATAGATTTCTTGTTCGTTCTGCTCTGTCCACCTAAAGTCAGTTGTCCTTCCTTCTTCTGTCTTTCAAATATGCTGTAGTAGCTGTGCCTCTTGTGCTCAGCATCCTTGCCGTTGTGTGCCTGGGTGTACTTTTTATTAAACTAATTTGAGCGAGTATATTTTTCCAAGTTCAGCTCTTCTGTACCTGTCATCTTTCCCCAAGTGCTCATAAACAGCCTCTTTATAAAACAGTGCTGCTGTTTCAAGACTCTGAGCCCTGGCAGAACTGAGGTAGAAGCTAAGACATCTCTATGAATGCTGGCAAACAGAATGGGAATTGTGGATTCCTTTCCAGGTCCTGGACGAAAGCAATTTGGATTGGTCATCCACCAGAAGGCAGACTGTTCTGTGTTTCAGGGTAACCCAGGGAAAGGGGCTAGACTGAACAAATGTTTGCATCCTTTTCTTTAATAACAGGAGCAATAAGAGAACAAGTTGTTTTCTCTTACTCTAGCAATGGTTGCCAGTGCTTTTTTTTAAAAAAAAAAAGCTGTTTTTTCACTTGCTGAGCACTTACCTTTTTTCTTTTTTTTTTCCTTTGAGGGAAGGGGTGGGAATAACTACTTCAAAGACTAGTTAAGATTTGCCACCTTACGTGTTTTGGGAGTTTTTTTTCTGTCCCTTCTGTTCTGCCATCAACAATAGGCAAAATAAGCCTCTCTGACTCCTTAAAGTAACTAGCACCTTGTCTCATTAGGGTACCGAGCTGCAGAACTAGCTGAAAAGAGAACGGAAAATGAACAGTTCTTCATGGCTGTAAGGCACAGGACAAGAAATGCTAGACAAAAGTTGTAATGAGGGAGGTTTAGTTTAGATATCAAGCACCACACTCTTAACTGAAAGGGCTTTGGAGGGCACAGAGTTGGCTGTGCGGAGACACTGGGTTGTCTCTCCTAGGTGGAGTTTTGGAGCAGGTTGGGCAGGCACTTGTCAGGAACATGGGAGGACAGATGAGCTGTTCGGCTTGCTTGCTGCCCTGTTTTGTCTGGAGGTTAGCTGCATGCTTACATTACCATTACCTCTGGGACAGACTGAGATTCATGCCATGTAGTAAATATTTCTGTAGAAATAGTTTTGACCATGTACTTATGTGGCACAGAAATAGCACACTGTCTAAACTATAATATATGAATGTTTGACATCAGCTGTGCAGAGTTATTGCTACTCTTCCATCTTTCTGCTTGGAATGAGTTTTGGTTTGCAGATCCGAGAAGAAAAGTATGGAAATCCCAGTGCTCCCCTCATTGTTTGGGCTCAGGATACACAAGCCCATGGGTCATGAGGAAACTGGTGAATGAATTCTCAAATATGATGGAGAATGGATGGGCGAAGTCATGACAGTCCAGTGAAGTTCCCACTGACTGGAAAAGAGGAAACATAACCCCCATTTTTAAAGTAGGGGGAAAAAGAAGACCCCTAGGAACCACAAGCTAGTCAGTCTCACCTCTGTGCCTGGCAAGATCATGGAGCAGATCCTTCTGGAAATGGAGGCCTGCAAATTTGGTGGCCTGCGGCAATGGGGGTAGAATGCATTGCACATGGGCTGGGGCAGTCTCAAGCACAGCTACAGGCTAGGTGGAGAATGGATTGAGAGCAGCCTGGAAGAGAAGGGCTTGAGGGTGTTAGTGGATGAGAAACTCAACATGACCAAGCAATGCATGCTCACAGCCCAGAAAGCCAACTGTATCCTGAGCTGCATTGAAAGAATTGTGACCAGCAGTTCAAGGGAGGTGATTCTGCCCCTCTTCTCTGCTCTGCTGAGACCTCACCTGGAGTACTGTGTCCAGCTGCATGGTCCCCAGTACAAGAAAGACATGGACCTGTTGGAGGAACCCCAGAGGAGAAAACAAAGGTGATCTGAGGGCTATAGCACCTCTCCTGTAAAGACAGGCTGAGAGAGTTAAGGTTGTTCAGCCTGGAGAAAGCTCCAGGGAGACCTTACAGCAGCCTTCCAGTACCTAAAGAGGCTACAGGAAAGCTGGGGAAGGGCTGTTTGCAAGGGCATGGAGTGACAGGACAAGGGGTAATGGCCTTAAACTGAAGGAGGGGAGATTTAGTTCAGAGATAAGGAAGAAATTTTTCTCTGAAGGGAGGTGAGGCCTTGGCACAGGTTGCTCAGAGAAGCTGTGGCTGCCCCTCCCTGGCAGTGTTCAAGGCCAGGTTGGATGGGGAGTTTTTCCCTGCCCAAGTCAGGGGGTTGGCACAAAGACAGGTCTGAGGTCGCTTCCAGCCCAAACCCTTTGTGATTCTATGATATTTGTAGCACCTATATCTGGTCTAGAAAGCTATTCATAGATGTCCTTGATTTTTAAAACTAATACTTCAAACTTGGAAGCTTATATTATGTGAGTGCAGAGAGGCATTCCGGTTCAGGATAGGAGAAGTAAAACTGCCCTTCAGATACCTGATGAGGACTTTGTCCGTGTCTCTCTACTGCTGTGTTCACCTGTGTTACAGATAACCTTCTAAAGATGACATGTTTGGATAGGGATCATTTATAACACTTGCAGGCACCTGTTGTTGAAAAAAAGCTGCCTAATATTTAATCTGGTAGAAGCCTTTTTTTTTTTTTTTTGGCCTGTACAATTTCCATGCACCCAAGGAAATGTAGAGAACATTCCTCAGGCCATTCAAAGGCAGGGCCAATGTCTGAGTCAGTTGCTAGCCGTAGTCAGCCTCTTCTTTGTCATGTTTTTCTGAGCATCTTAGGAGAGGAAAGATTCACTTGGGGGTACTCCACGTGGAAGGTTCCCTCTGGAACTGAAAATTAGCATTCACAGTATGTGAAATGCTAGAATAAAACCACGCTGACTGCAAGCCTGGGTGGTAATAGAGGGAAGCAATGAACTCAGGCGGGGTTGCAGGTGGATTTATGGCAGGAATGTCTCATTAGGGCATGTTTTACTCAACTGCCTCGTTAAGAGCCCACCACTGCCTCTACAAAGGCCAGTAGTGAGCTGAGAGTTCACTACTGCTGGGAGTCCATCAGCTGCTAAGGACTGCAGAAGAATCTTTTATGGGAATTCATTTTAATGTAACATATTATTATCTGGGATTGATGCATGTTATGTGATGTGTATGAATTAGGGAAAAAACTCTTACAAGGTCATGAACCTTGAGTCAGATTTTACAAATCTGGCAAGAAATTGTTAGAGTTGTAATGATGCATCTAGTGAAATAGGTGCCCAGTGTGTAATTGTCAAAAAAGGCAAATTGAATGCTAGACATTATTAGGAAAGGAATGTATATAGGAGTGCCACAAAAAGCACCTTGGTGCTACTATACAAACCCTGTGTGCACATACTGGCTGTGCAGTGGCTGAACTGCTAGGGAATCCATGGGAGTTTTGTGCAGCATTACATCTTCAAGAAGGCGTTTTCTTGTTTCTAATTCCCCTTGTAATCCTTTAATGTAATCTGTGTAAATTTACAGGGCTTTTCGTAGAAGACTGTAGAGAGTTTTCATTTATGTGGTACTCCTATATACATCAAGCTATCCAGTCCAGTAAAGTCTCCAAGACAGGAACTCCTTCCAAGTCTTACATTTAACAAGATGCCCCAGAGAATTACTGCTTTTCATTTAGTTTTATTTATATTCACATTAACGAGCTGAGCATGTGCTTTAATGCAGTGCACTTAAATTTTTCCAGAAATGAAAAATTTATTGTGCACTGATAGCTGGGAAAACAATTCTGAGTTACTAGGCAATTCCTGGCTGAGCTAATGGTTTGTTTAAAGATAAGAGTAAGCCCTTTAGTCAACTTGGTCATTCAATAATCTGTAACCTTTGTTAAAAGATTAGAATAAACTTTGGCAGGCACTTGTAGTTTGTGCAGGTGAGCAAAATGGAAGCAAGTGAGTTACAGCACTAACAGATAATGAAATGAAATTATTATTTCCCAAGTCATCCAGGTGATATTGAAAAGTCGTGGTGTTGTCACTTTATGTCAGGGGTATGAAATTTTCCCAGTGCTGGCTTTGTGACAGGCAGTTGGCCAACACACTGTTGTTTCTTAGGGGTTACAGAAGTTTGCTTGTGGGTCTGCCATGCCCCCCGTGTGTGCAAGGTGTGCATGGAGAGAGTGCTTGGCTGCAGGAACTTGCTTCTGTCTTCAGGTACAGGAGCTCTTTGCTGGCACCTTGCAGCAGAGACAGCAGGAGGGAATTGTTGGGAGGACAGCATGATTACTGCTTGTGGTACTGGTGCAAGTTAATTGAGATGCAAGTATTACACAGCTCATGAGTTAATGATGCCTGGCTTTTACCAGAGGGCAGGAGAGGGATGTGTTCTGTTTCCTTGGAAGTGTATGTTGGAGAGCTACATACGGGCTGTATGTTCCCTGGGTGTTGCCTTATGTGCTATGCTAGTTTTAGCTGGGAAAGAGTTAATTTTCTTTATAGTAGCTGGTAGGAGGATGTGTTTCAGATTTGTGCTGAAAACAGTGTTGATTACACAGGATGTTTTTGTCACTGCTGAGCAGTGCTTACACAGAACCAAGGCCTTTTCTGATTCTCAAACCACTTCACTGGCAAGGGGACTGGGGTGCACAAGGAGTTGGGAGGGGACACAGCCAGGGCAGCTGACCCCAACTGACCAAAGGCATGTTCCATACCATATGATGTCATGCTCCACGCATAAAGCTAGGAGAAAAAGGAGGAAGGGGGGACATTTGGAGTGATGGTGTTTGTGTCCCCAAGTCACCATTAGGTGTGACAGAGCCCTGCTGTCCTGGGGATGGCTGAACTCCTGCCTGCCCGTGGGCAGTGGGGAATGAACTCCTTGGTTTACTTCGGTTGTGTGCAGCTTTTTCTTTAAACTGTCTTTATCTGAATCCATGAATTTTCTCACTTTTACTCTGCTAATTCTATTCCCTCATCCCACCATGGGGGAGTGAGCCAGTGAGCAGCTGTACGGGGCTTAGTTGCTGACTGGGGTTAAACCATGATGGACCTTTGTGACAACCACTGTGAGGCCTGAAGCTGTGCTAGATTGAATTTATAGCTGTTACTGCTGTTTAGCAATCAGTGGGCAGACTCCTGTGCTTGCCATGGGGCTTGCTTGCCTTACTGTGCAGTGCTCATTAATGTCTGCTTTTTGCTTTTGCTGTTCACTGTATTGCTGTCCTGCTTATTGTCTTACTGTGCTGTGCCTGGGACCACGTTGGTCACACATACAAACATAATAGCCTATCCTATTCATTTTCCTTTAAATGCTTTCCCTCAAAATTTTGCATTGCAGCTCCTGAAACTTTACGTGGCATCTTCTGACTTGTTTTTTACTGGTGAAAGATCATCCCTTAAAACAATAAGCCTCTCCCAGCTATCAGAACTCAGGCTTAGTTGTGCCGCCTCTCTGGGACTCCTGATACAAATTTAGGATTTCCGCCATACTCTCCCCTGCCCCTCCCTCAAATATTGTTCATGCTTCAGTTTGGCTTGCTGCCGTTGTTTTGTTTCTTTCTTTCTTTCTTTCTTTGGGGAATGTGGAAAACAAAAACAAAATGGTGACTTTTAAGAGTTAGCTCACTCCCTGAAGAATTCTGTGGGACAGAAAAAAGACATGCAGCCAGAGTGCATCCTCCCTGCCACATTTGAGACTTGAGCAGCAGACTAGGGGTGTGTGAGTACGTCCTGAAAAATGTGTGAAATCTTTCATGTGAGAATGTTACAGTCTCTGTGAAATGCAGATCTACCGATGTTTCTCTCCTCATACTCCTTAACTTGATTCTCTTCAAGTGCTTCAATCTTTGCCCTTAAATTTTAGGAAGTAAATAATTTTGTGTACTGTCTTTCTCTGTATGCACTCAGTCAAGCAATTAAAACCTTCATGCACCTTCCTATTTTACTTCTTGTTGGAAACCTTTATTTACTTTTTGATTTTACTGCTTGTCTGGAGTTGCTGGCTTGAATTCTTAGAACATTTTTCTGTGCCATGTTTCCTCAGCTGAACCATGAGATGCTGTCTTTATGCAAGACGATGTTATGCTGCTCCGGTTACCACAAAGTGCTGTGTAGTAACTTGAGCTGTCTGAATAAATAGAGAACATCTCACAAGGTCCAGTTCATGAAAGGAACCTCACACTTATCACTGATTTGGAACCTTTGAATTTCTTGGCACATTTGAGAAGGGCTTGATTGTCTTGTGTTTGAGCTATTGTGTGTGCACTTGAAATGAAACTAGTAGCCACTTGGAGATAATGGTCTTGCTGACTTCAGTTGCCCTCAGCTTCCTGCAGACCGTGACATTTCTGGGACCAATCTGTAGCACCTTGCTCTGTTCTTTCTTTTCTAGTCTGCCCACTTCTGAAACAAATATAAAGGAAAACCATGTCATTTCACTCAATTTCATTAGTCACTGATGCTTTCTCCTTGACTAGCTCCTTTATGAAGTTCTTGAACAGTTGCCTGTTTATATTTGAAACTTCATATCAGCGTATTTTGTGGATTGGAGCCAGGGGAACCATGGAGTATTGCATCCAGCTGCAGGGTCCCCAGTGCAAGACAGACATCGACATGTTGGAGTGAGTCCAGAATTGGCCACAAAGATGATCAGAGGGCTGGAGCACCTCTCTTATGAAGACAGGCTGAGAGAGTTGGGCTTGTTCAGCCTGGAGAAGAAAAGGCTCCAGGGACACCTTATGGCAGACTTCCAGTACCTGAAGGGACATAAAGGAAGCTGGGGAGGGGCTGTTTGCAAGGGCATGGAGTGACTGCACAAAGTGTAATAGCCTTAAGCTGAAGGAAAGAAGAATTAGTTTAGATATGAGGAAGAAATTTTTCTCTGTGAGGGTGGTGAGTCCCTGGCATAGGTTGTCCAGAGAATCTGTGGCTGCCCCCTCCCTGGCAGTGTTCAAGGCCAGGCTGGATGGGGCTCTGGGCAACCTGGTCTAGTGGAGGGTGTCCCTGCTTACAGCAGGGGAGTGGCATGGGATGGGCTTTAAGGTCCCTTCCAACCCAAACCAGTTTGTGATTCTATGATAATTGGAGCAACTGATGACTAACCTGTGCAGGTCAGTCCTACCCTCACATAGCCAGGTTCAGCTAAGCCTTGGGCACCAATGAAGAGGCTGTCTAAGTATATGGCTGAGGCAGATGTCTTCCGGCAGTGGTAAGATGACCATGGTAAATTTCAGACTAGCTGGTAACAGGCAGATAGCTTTTCTTCTGCAGTGTCTGTAGACCTGCTCTCACAGCAACCACCTGACCCTCCTGGAAGCATGAGTAGAAATGCTGCAGAGACCTGAGAAGAGAGTAGGGTGCCACCATCTACCTCCATGTTGTGAATAGCATAGAGTAGCATGGTAAGAATTGACCAGTTCAACCATGGATGATGTATAACATGTTTGTACAGAGTAGTGACTTGCAGTGCTGCTTCTTTTTGTGACTTGGAGACCAGTGAAAAAGAAACATCTGCCTACTGCTCACATTAAGATGAGCACCAGTATGGAAGGGGTCATCCTTCTGTTTGCAGCACCCAAAGGAAGGGGTTTTGCTTTGCATGGATGAGCTGTAAGCAGCATAGAGAAGTGGACCTGGATTTTAATGCTGGAGTTGGTGTGGTATTGTCAGATCAGAAGTTGTAGAATCACAGAATCGTAGGGGTTGGAAGGGACCTCGAGAGATTATTGGGTCCAACCCCCTGCCAAAGCAGCTCCCTAGCTCATATTGCACAGACAGGCGTCCAGACGGGTCTTGAATATCTCCAGAGAAGGAGACTCCACCACCTCCCTGGGCAGCCTGTCCCAGGGCTCTGGCACCCTCACTGGGAAAAAGTTCTTCCGCATGTTGGTGTGGAACCTCCTGTGCTCCAACTGGCAGCCATTGCCCCTTGTCCTGTCTCCACAGACCACTGAAAAGGGGCTGCATCCCATGCTTAAGATAATTATAACCATTAATAAGGTCCCCCCTTAGTCTTCTCAAGACTGAACAGTCCCAACTTACTCAGCCTTTCCTCACAGGGGAGATGCTCCAGGCCCTTAATCATCTTCGTAGCCCTTCTCTGGACTCTCTCCAGGAGATCTCTTTTTATACCAGGGAGCCCAGAACTGGACACAATACTCCAGGTGGGGCCTGACCAGGGCAGAGTAGAGGGGGAGGATCACCTCCTTTGACCTGCTGGCCACACTCCTCCTGATGCACCCCAGGAGCCCATTGGCTCTCTTAGCCCCCAGGGCACACTGCTGGCTCATGGCCAACCTGTCATCAACCAGGACCCCCAGGTCCTTCTCCACAGAGCTCTTCTCCAGCAGGTCATCACCCAGATGAGTCAATGAGCTGGAGAAAGGGGAGGAGAGGAAAAATGGGTTTTATGGCACTCAAGTGTACAATCAGTAGCAGCAATGGGCTGCAGGTGGGAAGCTTGAAGCTTGTGGGGTGTTGGAGTTTTTTTAAGTCTCTGGTGAGATCTAGGAAGTGGTACACTGTGCTTCTGAAAAGCAGGGAGGTACAAAAACTTCCTGTGTTCAGCAACAGTTGCCACTGGGAAGTGATTTTCTGTCAGGGGGTAGTAGAGATCAGTGCTTCCATGATGCTTGAGCATCTGTGTAAGCATCATCATGCTTGGACTGGTAGAGAGTAATTTTGAAAGGAGGAGAACTTCAAAGTCCTAGCTGTGTGGTTTATTAGATCATAGTTAATGTGCGGTGGTGGGAATGGAAGTGAAGAATCCCTTTTTTTCTTTGCACAGTTCAACATGATGTAAATACATGGTAAAAAGCTGTGGAAAATACCATTCATGAGAACTTTTTTTAAACGCTGTCTTGCTTGAAAGCATGCTTTGTGGAGTTTGGGTAGAATTCTAAACCTGTTGCTCCCACAGTAAAAGAAATAATCAGTTGCTCTTGACTTTTAAAAGCTTAATGCCGCTGATGACCTTTAATTTTTTTTCGTCCATTATGCTCAGTATGTAACAATAGTGTCTTCTCCCATTTATTCCTGTCACATGCACTAGCTTCTAGAAGAATTAACTTTCAAACATGTCCCTCTGCTTTGGCTATATGAAAGAGCTAGTTTGGACTCCTTTGACATTTCAGAGCTCATTTTGGTGCTTATGGAGACAGAGAGAGGGAATTACTTGCTGTAGGCCTGCAATGCATTGGGATAAACTCTCCTTCCTTTTCCACTGCCAACATCTTAGTAACAAAACAAGCTGAATTTCAAGCACTGCAAGAAGTGTGATAGTCATGTACGTTCTCAAACCTGTGGGAGAGCAAATGTGATTAAAAAGATGTGTTCCTAATTCTACTTGTGGAAAACAAAAAATATGTAGTGAGAGCCTCTTATTTGTGAAGACTTGCTTATGGTTCTTGTTTTATTTTCACAGTTTGCAACTTTATGTCTCATGAAAAGTGCCTCAAGAATGTCAAGATACCGTGCTCATGTATTGCTCCCAGCCTTGTAAGGGTGAGTAAGCACACACTGCTTTGTCTCTTGGGGATAATAGCACAAATTTGTCACCAATGAACATGGTTCAGTACAGTGGTGGCTTGTTAACATCGCAGTGCTTAAATCAATTGTGTTAGTCAGCACTGAGGCTTTTAGAGCTGCTCAAAGGCAAAGTTACATTTCCTTCAGAAAGTCACTGCCATGGGTGACTGTGTCAAATTTATTGCATTCCTTAAATATTACTAGGTGTTCCTACTTGTGTGTCACTACCTGGAAGCCCTGCAGTAATGGAGTGGGGTGACTGGTTGATACCAGTGCTTCTGGAAAAATACACCATGCCTCATACTGAAGAACAACTCACTACACCATCAGGTTTTTTTACAGTAACTGCAGCTTACTGGGAGAATGCTAAATCTTCTCAGCATAACTGAGGGGGCTGTGCTTAGCTTTTGTTGGTTGTTGCATCTTAAGAATTTCCTTGTTCATTGTGGCCAGAGAATAAGGTCATTGCATTAAAAGCGTAGGATTTTAAAGCCCAAAAATCAGAGGGCAGGACTTCAGTTGATGGTAATAATTATTTATTCTTATTTTAAAATTATTTTTACTTTAATTAATAAATCGCTTGCTTTCAGGTGCCTTGTTCCTTTTACTCCCACAAGACTTCATGCTTAAGAGATTGTTTTGAAAGGGTTTGAAAGATGACTCAACTTTAAAGATAGTAGGATGCAACCAAGGTTTTAAGAAGCTAAACTGAGGAGAAAACAAAGAGTGTCAGCCACGTGGGATGGGGTGACAGAAAAAAGGAAAAAAGGGAAGAAGGAGATGAGAAACTGACTAGAGAAGTAGTAAAACAGTTCTCCTTAAGGGGCCATATGCAAAAGTCAAATGAGACATGGGTGTAATATCAGAATTGATCTCTCTGACTAAAATAAAAGCTTATTTATAGGAACACATTGTGTGGACCTGGGAACTTGTGAAGTGGAACTGATCCCCTTCTTTGTATGCTAAAAAGCTTTACAAAAATTACAGAAATTGGGTAGAGATCAATTAGCCACTCTTCTTAAATTTGCTTTGTCTAGATGATAATGCTGTTAGGTCTTGCTACATGCTTCCTCCTTGCCACATATGCTTCATCTTGAGAGGTGTAACTTAGAAGGCAAAAAGGTGTCTCATACATAGGGAGTTGGCAATGAAATAGTAAGAATTACTGCTGTGAAGTCATAGAACCCCCAGTAAAGGGACAGGTAAGTGGTGAGAAATGCTGTTACTAAGAATTAGCATCTATTGCTGTTTCAGTATGCTGGTGGTCAGTCATTGCAGCATAGCAAAAGGAATGAGTCAGGTGATAAAGGTATCTATGCAAGGGCCTTTGGAAGGATGGTATAAATCCAATTGGGAAAAAATAAAGTAATTCAGCATGCCAGAGTTTTCACAAACCCACAAGGTTGGAAAAGACCTTTTAAGATCATCAAGTCCAACCATTCCTGTCCTGTGCTAAACCATATCCATAAGTACCTCATCTACCCATCTTTTAAACACATCCAGGGGTGGTGACTCAACTCCCTCCCTGGGCAGCCTGTTCCAGGCCCTGACAGCTCTTTTAGTAAAAAATTTTTTTCTAATGTCCAATCTGACCCTGCCCTGGTGCAGCTTCCTGCCATTTCCCCTTGTCCCATCTCCTGTCACCTGGCTGAAGAGACCATCATCCACCTCTCTACAACCTCCCTTCAGGTAATTGTAGGCAGTGATAAGGTCTCCCCTCAGCCTCCTCTTCTCCAGACTAAACATCCCCAGCTCTCTCAGCCACTCCTCATATGATTTTCCTTCCAGCCCCTTCCCCAGCCTGGTTACCCTTCTCTGGACTCGCTCAAGGACCTCAATGTCCTTCTTATGGTGAGGAGCCCAGAACTGGACACAGCACTCGAGGTGCAGCCTCACCAACGCCGAGTACAGGGGCACAATCACCTCCCTAGACCTACTGGCCACACCATTTTTGATACAAGCCAGGATGCCATTGGCCTTCCTGGCCACCTGGGCACACTGCTGGCTCATACTCAGCCTGCAGTCAACCAACAACCCCAGGTCCTTCTCTGCCTGACAGCTCTCCAGCCAGTCTCCCCCAAGCCTGTAGAGCTGCATGGGGTTGTTATGTCCCATGTGCAGCACTCTACACTTGACATTATTAAACCTCATCCCATTGGTCTCAGCCCATCAGTCCAGTCTGTTCAGATCCCTCTGAAGACCCTCCCTACCCTCAGGCAGATCAACATTTCCTCCCAGCTTAGTGTCATCTGTAAATTTACTGAGGGAACATTCAATCCCTTCATCGAGGTCATTGATAAACTCGATTTTTAAACACTTGTGAGAGCTTTTATAATTTTGCCCTAGATCTAATTCATTGTTCAAAATAGTGTTTGTTCCTTTGCTTTTGCATGGTAAAAATCCTGCATTTAAACCTTTAATGTATCAGTCATGAATGTCAGTCTAGTTTTTTTTTGTTCTGCCAATCCCTGTTCTCCACCTGCCCAAAGATGTGAATTGTATCTGTTTATTGTTTACACATAAAATCTAACTATCCTTGCTATGCAGTACAGTTTGTTTTATCTGAGTGTTGTTGTTAGCACTCAAAGCTGTTTGCAGTTTTATGTTGCTGTATTCAGCTGCAAAGAGTCTTCTGCCTTATCTGTGTTGAGCTATAACGATTATGTTTTGAAAATACTGGATTGTGCTGTTCTTTCCGGACAGTCTTGTCATCCTTGATGTGGTCATCCAAGTTGCATTAATCCTGGTCTGCTGTACAAGTGAAGCTTGCCATATGGCAGATGTCGGGTTTTGTGCAGACTTGGTTGAAGTAAATATTGAACTTGGCATTTGCTTAAAAACATAACAGAGCAAAAACCAAATTATAATCATTTATAGAATGTGTGGAAAGTTTATATTTTTAATCTCCCTGTTCTCCTTTCAGATTTTTTTGAGTGTATCTCTCTATGAAAATGTCTGACGTAGGAGGGAACACTGATGGGATTTTTTTTTTCCCCGATAGTTCCTTCTAGCATGTCAATATTCTGTGTATTACAGAAATGAGATTTTCATTATTTGTTTTAATGCCATGGATTCCATCTAGAGAAGATGGCAATTGTTAAAGCTCATCAGTGTCATTTGATGCTAAGTCAGACTGTCAGGGAGTAATTTTTCAGCAGATATTTTATGGAAACTTTTATTCCTGAGAGCAGGGTTTCCTTCCCAAGGTCAAGTAAAGGCTTACGGCATCACAAGCATGCCATGACTGCATCCAGTCTCAGATCATTCCTCATGTGTTCACTCTTCAAGCTGCCTTAAGAATTTTTTTTGCACTCTTGTTAATCATTATCACCTGCGTTTAGCATTCCAGACTGGATTCAGGTCATGATGTTTCAAAACAAGACTTCATGAATCAGTCTCCTGAACAAATTTGTGTGTTTATGGTTTGCAGAGGATACAATTTGTTTCCCTGGTAAGGTCTCGGTGACTTTTCAAAATTCAAACATTCTCTCCTCTACATTCCCCTAAATACTTGCCTTCTCTGAGATATGTGGTCTTGTTTTTTTTTTTTAAAAAAAAGGCACAAAATGCCCAGCTCCAAAACACCTAACAAAACCCAAAATAACAGTGAAAATTGTCTCTTTGACTGAGTGTGAAATGTGTTTCCCTTGTTAGATTAGAATTGAAGCCGCATTAGAAATGTTACCCGTTTTGTTGGTCCGTGATGAAGAGGCTTTGCTGGTGTGAGGGATTTTTCACATGGTGTTTTAAGAACAGTTGAACTCCAAACTCGACTTTTTAGCAGAACCTGTTATGATGGGACAAGGGTAATGGTTTTAAACTAGAAAAGGAAGAAATTCTTTACAGTGAGAGTAGGGAGGCACTAGAACAGGTTGTTCAGAGTGGTGGTAGATGCCCCATTCTTGGATACATTCAGCGTTGTGCTGGATGGGGCTCTGAGCAGCCTGATCTAGTTGAAGATGTCCCTGGTCATTGCAGGGGGGTTGGACTAGATGACCTTTAAATGGTCCTTCCAACAAACTACTCTTGGTTTCTCTGTTTCACTTGGGTGCTTGCTGGATAGCTCTGAACACCTTCACGGAGAAGGTCTGAGTTTAGCTCTTCAGCACTTGACCCATGCTTATTCAGCAAGGCTGTTGCTTGGAGTGCAGCAACCACATGGCATAATTTAGAAACTGGTTGAGATGTAAAACTTCTTGCTAGTAATCTTGGCACTGCACCAAGGTTTCCTCATTACCTCCCCAAAGTGATAGTCCCTTTAACCCTGAAGTTAAAGGGAAAGACTAGGACCCTGCATTACATAAACTCAAGAGAGTTTATCTCTGTTGAAACTCGATGCAACCTGCCTGGCAGCCTGCAAAATCCTAGACAAGTCCCATAGCTGTATCAATGACGCTTCAGGTTAAGAAGTGGTATGGGATGTCACTCTGCATGTTTCCTTTAATTCTTAATCTTGATAAAAGGAGATGGACATTGATCTCTTCTTTAGCGGTAAAAGCAAGGAGTGACTGTCTTTTGCATATTGTTTTCTCTTCACAGTATAAAAAATACTAGTTTAAGCAACTCTTCATTGCAGTGGAAAGCTCTTACACAAGTCTCATTTCTAGTAGAAGTATCATACGTTGCTGATTTGAAATGGTATGGAATTCACTATATAGTTGTCATCACAAAGAGTCTTTGAAAGCTTGTGGGTAAATCCTAATGTTCTGTCAGAGAGGCCTGTAAAGATGGAAAAAAATAATCCTGGATACAGTGAGGCAACATATGGATTTGTACATTATTCCCTTGCATTAAAATCTTGATAACTACGTACTTGATCTTTTCATCTCTCCTGTCCTGTGATATGTTGAGACACCATTTAACTTTGTGTTCCTATCTGATTTCAGAGATTCCTTATGGAATATGTACTTAAAGTTGCTTTTTAACACCAACTGGTATATCAGATGCTTAGAGGAAGAATGTCAGTTTGGACACAGCTGACAAGTAATTGACAGGCCTTGTCCCTACTAGGAAAACATAGAAATAGAGTGCATTCAAGTGCACACAATGTATTTAAGTTGTAGAAATCCTTTGTTACTAGAGAGGCTTCAACCAAATAAAAGGGCTCTTTGTGATTACTGAGTAGTAGTAAGTAATTGGAGAGATGTTGATACTGGGAATAGTTGAATCATAAAGTTGTCAGCTTCTCTCAGGGAGGGTGTTACTGAGACACTTAAAAAAACTGGACAGAGTAATCATGGGTTGTACTCAGATGTGACCACCACATCTATCAACAGCAAAGACTTTTGATGTCAGAGCAAGCCTTAGGGAGTATGAGAAAAGAAGTACTTCTTATGGATTCTGATGAATCCAGTGCAGAAGATGTCTTGTTTCAGAAAAGCTATTTCATTTTGAATCAGCAATATTTATTTTTGCCTGATGTTGAGAGCAGTCTTGAAAGACTCTGTGACCATGCTTGTGGACACTTCGTTAAGATGATTGCGCTGATCCTTAAAATGCCACAGTGTTTATGAATTGAAAATGAGCGACCTTAAGTTAAATCCATTTTTCGCAGCCTTTGGGGGCTATTGTGAGAGTGTATCTTTATTGCTTTGTACTGTTTCCTACTTGGAAGCTGATCAGCCCCCCACTACTGTAAGTCCTGCAGCCCTGTTTTCTCAGCCTCTGTTGTGTTTTACAAAGTCCTTACAAGCGTGAACCTCTCTGGTTTGATGGGGAAGGAGGTGCATGGGCAAAATAATGTTTAGACACAGGCCTAGGAAACTTCTTATTAGCTTGTTCTCTCTTTCAGCAGCTGTCATGCTGGCATTTGGTATATCTGTATTTCTGTCATTCCCCTCTGAGCCTGGTAGTCTTTGGCTTAGGATTCAGGCTGAAAATTTTCAAACTGCCCGAGTTGGTAGAAAACAGCTGCAGCTGGGTGAAGAATATAGGCCTTCCTGGAGCTCACTTGAGAGATCCAGGAGGTTGCAGACCAGTAAGCCTAGACCTGACACAATCCAAGAACCCCAGCGGGTTTGGGTGGTAGCTGAGCTGCTCTGCACATAGTGCTTCTTCCTCAGCGGACTAGCGTTTATGGTCATGATCTGCTATTGGCCACATTCTTAACACTTTGTAGGTGTTCAGGATGGGGAACAATTCTAAAAGGCACTACCCAGAGAAACATTTTAATCCTTTCTTTTTCTTCCAAAGTTCTTGTTAAGGGCAGTTTGTTACTGCTAAATGTTCTTTCTGGGCTCTTGCACTGAAGGGGTTACGATCTAAGTTTGAGGTTTCTACAGGATCAAATTTACTTACAGACTGCTATGAACTTCTACAGATATATGTTACATTCTGCAATACTTTGGATTTTTTAACAGCAGGAAACTAAATAGGAACTAGGAGAATCTTGTCTGTGAGTGTGAAGTCATTCTGGAGCTTATGCTGTGCTGTCACCACAGTACTTCCTGCTGATGGGCTTGTGATCGATGCTATAAGGGCACTTAGATGTTATTCAGTGGCATTGCAAGCAGACATTTTCAGTGTTTTTCTGTGGAAATTGATTTTAGTGGTTTTCTTAAAGTAATTTAAGTAGTTGCATTGGAAAAGTGGTCATCAATTATTAACTTTCTCTCTGTAGGCCTCCTTATGTATCTGTACTTTGCTGTACACAGATGGATACAAGTTAAAGAATAATATGTAACATTTCATATTCTGACACGCTGCCTCACTGGCTCTCCAAATCTGAGTTTTTAATTTTGTTATGCATTGTGCACTTGGCACCTGTTTAGCAGCAACAGAAAATCAGAGAGCTGCTAGGAGAAACATGATGTGACTGATGAGTTCATTATGTTGTACTTGCTCTTTTGCGTTTTCTATTTTTCCACCTTATTCCCATGCCATTTCTTGCTGGGCTCTGTGGTGGTTTTACATCTGTCACTTCTAAAGCATGTTGGAAAGACCACTCATAACAAAGCTTCTTGGGCTTGTTTCAGAAAGGGAGAAGTTGAAGGAACAGATACCTCCCCTCCCCCCTTTTCTTTTCCCCAGCATTTCAATCAGCAAGTTGTTCCATTTGGCAGTGACTTGAGACTTCACGGGTTTGTAACCAGGGTTTGAACAACTGCAGAATTTTGACTTGGTCTCCTTCCCTTGAGTCTTTTAGATCAAAGTATGGACAAGACCCTGAATAGGTTTGACTCCTGTCAAAGTCTTTTCTTGAAGCCTTTCTCAAAATCAACAGTTTTTCACAAAACTCTGCTTTGATCTACGGAGTGTCCTTGGTCTTCCGATGAACCTTTGACTGTAATGAAAAGCCACCATTTCTATGCCAGGTGTAAGATACAATTGCCAGACTCATGGCCAGGGAAAAAAATGTTCTCTGTGTTTCAAACATGACTTGAGGGGATTAAATGCTCATGCAGGGTGTCCAAACCAGGCTATTTACTGCCTCAGGGGTAAAGAAGGTCTCCTCTGTGTCTGGTGTCCAGGGGAATACTGCTGCCTTGTCCCTGGGGCAGTGGCAGGAGTGGGGCAGGCGTATCACCTGGATTTGATACTTGAAATCTGAAGTCAAGTTGGGTTGTGCCAAAAAGCTTTCCTGAAAAAAAAAAAATCTCAACTGGGCTTTTCAGTACTCCTTGTAATTGTTACGGCAGGCTAGGACTGTGCTTATGTAGCCATTCTCACGATCTCTTTCTGCACTTGGCCTCATTGTGTAGGATGAATTTTCAGCAAGTGGGCTTCTCCCACCAAGATGAGATTGGACTTTTGTTTTCAGAGCAGCTAGAGTGAGAAAACAGCTCTGGTGCTTTCCTCCAATCTAGCTGAACCAGGTAACATGTACTGTACTGTATAGGGAGGTTTGGGCTTTCCTTTCTCCTGGAAGTAGCATGAAAGTGCAGGAAAAGTAAGGGGAGAGTATGAGCCTTGAACTTTATCTGAGATTGTTTGATTAAAGTTCTCCAGGCTTTCCATGATTTTTTTACCCTCCCAAAAATATTATTTTTATAAATATGCATTATATGACTAGAATATTCTGATTTCTTAAAAAAAAGAAAAAGGGTAGACTAACGCAAACTAACCATGAACTTTGTGTCAGAACTGGAGTTAGAGGGCTGCAGAGAATGAAGTTTCTGTTTGGGTTGACGGGAGTAGGAGATGGATCCCAAAGCATGGTTTATCTGCATTTTTAAATCCCAAACTTATATGTAAAGCAAAAATTTGAAGCTTTTGGAGGTAAAGACGTTTTGTAATATGTTGGAGATACTGATAAGAAACCCTTTCAGTGGGCTGGCTGTCAGCCTAGCGTGGTAGTGAGCCTGAGATCACCCAGGCAAGGGACCAAGGATTCCTCCAGAGAGCACAGTCTGCTGGGGCAGCACACTGGTGACTCTGCTTGACTGGACAACTGCTGTGTATGATCTTGGTCGTGTCTGCAACAGAGGCATATTTCATCTTCCTTTACCTCCCAAAGATTAGTTCAGAGGAGACCTAGAAAAACTGCTTGCTTTGCAATTTGTGATTTTTCTTGATTAAACTTCTAGCGATGCTCCTTTCTCCTTGTGTTTCATCTGACAAAACTGTATCTCACTTATTTCATTGTGCATACTTGAAGTACAGGATTATTTAGCATAACTGTCCCCATGCTTTCAGAGGCAGAAACACTGGTGAGAATTAAACACTGGTAGGACTTAGACCTTTGTATCTGGAAGCAACCTATTGTCGTCAAATTCTGTGTTACCAGTATGAGTTAGATTTGCTGCTAGTGGTTCCCATGAAAAGCTTATTGTACAAGGATAAAAATTCAAATCCTTCTGTGAATTGTTTACTAGTAGATTTGGGAGGAAAAGAAGCTGTCTCTGACTATGTGTATTTTAAGTCATTATTTCCAACTTTTTACTGGAAATTATGAATTTCATTTCATGCCTACATAACTGTGTGGCAGCCTTATTAGAAGGACATGCAGTTATGCTTCTTCCTTCTAATGCAGATGGCAGTTTCACAAATGAGTAAGTCTTGCAGGTAGAGAGCTCTAGAACAAGTATGAAGCTCAAGTATGTTTCTAATTCTTAATTTTTATCTTTTCTTCTGTTGATCTTTTGGTACCATCCCTTCCAGTATGTATTATTAATTGCTAAGAAGGAAAGAAAAAAAAAACCCCTACCTTGTTTAGGACAAGCAAATAGTATACTAGAAATACATTTGCTAAAACTGTACAGTTCTTGGCAGATGGCATTGCAATATATCATCTTCTACCTACAGTACGCAGGAACCTCAGTATGAATGTGCTTCAGGAACTGAATCTCAGTATCATCCAAGCTTAGGGAGGGTAGAGTGAGAACAATGCCTTTGTTCTGATCAGCCAGTTGGCTGGGTTTTATTCAGAGAAGGGGTTGGACAGTACTGGACTGTGGCAGCATTGAGCTTTAAAAAATTGTCTTTAGAGTCTCTAGGCTATTTTTTTGTACCTTTTATACACAAGAGCAAATACTGGTCTTTGATTGCCTGTGATGCCATTAAGAGTACTTAGGAGAGGAACTGCTGTTCCAGGTAAGTCACACAGCACTGAACCCAGAGGAAACAGCTGGATTTGTGGCACTGTGAGTCATGAAGAAGCTGCCTGGCACTTAAAAATTACATACATTAGATGTTAATCCCCAAGAAAAAAAAAAAAACCACCAAACTTTTAAATGAAGTATTTAAATCTGTTTGCTCTGACTTGGCTGTCCCTGTGTGGAGCCAGGAGTTGGACTCGATGACCCTTATGGGTCCCTTCCAACTCAGGAGATTCTGTGATACTTTTAAGTATATTTTTTAAAAAGATTATTTGCCTGTGTATTTGTTCTCAGTTATGTTTGTTGTTTATACTGTTCTGTCTTGCATGATAAAGCAGTTTGTGTTGTAACTGGCGCTTTGAAAGTTGTGCCTGATGGTGTGTTATGCTCCCTTCATTGGCAGGTTCCAGTTGCACACTGTTTTGGGCCTCCAGGACATTACAAAAGGAAGTTTTGCACTGTGTGCAGAAAGTCTCTGGAGTCACCTGCCTTTCGATGTGAAGGTAACTGAAAAGCCCTGTTTGCATAGCCCTCTGTGTGTGATCCAGTAGAGTACACTTTTCTTACACTGCACACCTCCTAGATACACAGGCGTACACGCTTACTGTGTTTGAGACACTTTTCGGGGGTTTATCATTCATTCATGGATTATGGAAATGTGTACTTCAGATTGAGGAGTAATAAATCAGTAATGTTCAAGAAATAATAAACTTTATCAAATGCATCTTTCTCTGAAACAAATCTTTGCTGTTTATGGTATGCAATGAATACATGCCTGAGATGTGCAAAAAGCGAGAAGCTATTACACCAAAAGAAAGGCTTCTCGTGTTGAGCTAATTTTTTTCTATTTCCCATGGAAGATTTCAATACAGAGGATCATCAGGTATTCATGTTTCTAAAACCTCCTCCTTTCTATAAAGGAGTAGAATGTTTTTGTGCTACTGGTCTCAGATGTCTGTTGCTTGCGAGGGGGATGAAGTGCCTTCAATGGAAAGACATTTGAAAATATTGTTTGTCAAAATAGTACTGCCCTGAGTGTTCTGACATGGATTCTCTGAAAAAACAGTAACTAAAGAAATCACCCAAACACTGGAATTCTTATTTGAAATACACGTTGTCATGTGTACTTGACTGAATATGACATGGGGCAACTCCTAATTCTCCATCTATCTCATCTTGAGCGTCTAGTGGTTGTTCAGTTTCTGTTGTGAGGTTGAATGCATTTGGTATTTTAAAGGAATACTATCTGTGAACTGTTTAAGAAAACAGGTAAGAGTCTACTGAGAGATGTACTGTTATCTATGACCTCTTAACTCGAAAAGAGCTTTAGTTTAATCATCTATTTTAGTTAAAGATTTCTAAATTTTGGTTTCATATTCTCCCTTATTACTCGTACTTCATAGCATGGTTCTCATTGGAAAGGAATATTTATATTTTCTGATGGTTCCTTTTAAATGTTCTTAAGAAATGTGAAATTGCATGTTACACTTAGGCATTAAAAATGCCCAGATGCCTTTTTTTCTGCTTCAGTGAAGGTTCTGAATTGTGTTCCTCACGTGGATTCAACAGTCATCTTGTTCTGTGTGGTGTGACTTGTTGGCTTGTTTGCTATCCTGTGTTTTGAATACCGCTAAGTCAACAACTCGTTTCCCTGATACTTTTCCAAAATTTTGATTTCAAACAGCATTCAAGGTTCATAAAATGCGCAAGATTCTTCCTTTACTCTTCAAAAATGTTTCAGGATCTGTTTTAGAAGTCAGCTGTTTTAAGCTGTAGAGTTTTTCAATCCAGATTGAGATGTTGAATCTTTTTACTTAGGTCTAATAGCGGCACAAGTCTGCTGTTAGTAAGGATGTTCTGAGACTGAAATTTAAGAACTTCTCCTTAATTAAAGAAATAATTGTCATAATTAAGATAGAGCAGAGGGCTAAGATGAAGTTACCATTTCTAAGGAATTGATTGCCATCACTAGATGTACTTTTAAAATAATTTAAATAATGTTTTTGGTCTCTATATTTTACAGTAAAATTTTCTTTTTCAGACAAGTATTAAACATTGTAGGTACACAATGAGGCATCTGTCCTCAGAAATGAGCATGCATGCATATTAACCCCTGGTGGGATAAGTAGATATACTTCATTGGCAAAAGATTACAATACTTGGACTCCAAATTCTTCTGACAACTGCTAATTGCTTTGGATAGCTATTTTCGCTCTAGAATTCATTGGTAGCAGTTGAACCTGGATACCTCATGATGATGAGAGTTGCTCTCCCTTTTTTCCAAGAAGAGGGGATGGAAATTAAAAAAAAGAGGAGGAACTTGAAACTTTATTAGCTTTGGATCCTTTAAAAAAGTTCAAAAAGTTTTTAAGCATCGATGAGGAGCACTAAATTTACTGAAGGTGGAGGCAGTTAAGGTTTTAAAGGTTATTCAAACAAGTTTATGTATCTGAAATTAACCAACTTGCGGGTTTTTTTGTAATAATAAAGGAATTCACAGCACTTCGTGACTAGTTGAACAGAAAACCTTAATCAGAAAAACTTAAATCCTGTGACACTCCTGCCCGTTACATGCACGCAATTTCACATTAATTCATATTATCTCTGAGTTGGGGTTGGTGTTAGAAGCAGCAGGTATGAATTAAAGGGAAAAACCCTTTCCGTGTTTTTTACAAAGTATTGAAAAAGGCAGTGTATACCTGTGTTAGAAGAATTAATGATCAAAAATCCAATGCTTTTGTTAATTCCTTGGAGTTGTAATTTGGTGTGTGGAAACTTTTACCATTGATGAGGGTATGACTCAAAGTGTCTGGTTACCCTGGTAGCTGAATTGGCAAAACAGCAAAATGTTCATGTTGTATCTGTGAATGTGGAGAAATGTGAGTGGAAGAAGGGTTGTGTCACATCTCATATAAAAGTTCTGGAGCTGAGTGAAGACACATGACAGGGGGAACTGTATGTGAAAGCTTGTGGTTGACTTAGTGTAAGGCCTGTTAAAGGAGGCTTTGCTTTGCTGTGGTGGTAGACCATGGTCTCCTGTGGGGTTAGTGTAAGATAACATTAGTGCTGATTGCCCTTTCTGGAGCCCAGCAAGTGGTTTCAAAGGTATCTTTCTCTGTGAAACTGGATACTGTCTTCCAGACAGTTTCAGATAATGGAGCTACTGTGCAGTTGCCATCTTCCAATCCTCAGGTTATAGTCTTCATATTTTTGTGATGGGCCTGGAGTACTAACCTTTTTGAGCGGAACAGAAACAAATGTTTGAAGAATTTGATGCTTGCCTCTTACTTTCGTTTCCTTGACAGAAAATAAGATGCCTTACTAGAGTACTATGTATACACAAGTCTTTAAAAAGCAGCTAGGATTTTTTTTTCATGTCTTGACTATGAGGTCCACAGAGAAATTTCCTAACTCTTAGAATAATAAAGCTAGGTATTGAGCTCTTTTAGGGTTTTTGGGAGGTTGGGTTTTTTAATGGTAGATCCTTTGCAGCGTAGCATTTTAGCTGCTGGGGCTTTTTTTTCCTCTTCTTTGTAGTTTCTATTTTATTTCACATCTAATACTTCAAGTCAGTGTTTAAATAAAGAAGGTACTTTCTCCAAAACTACACCTGTCTAAAACTTTACAGGCCCCACTAAAATTTCTTCCAGCTACAGTATTTAACAGGTATTTTGGAAGACAATATTAAACTTACTTTAGGAGACTTCACTGAAAAGAAATGGTTGTTTTCCTTTTCCTGACAATGAAATGGTGATGCAACATGCAGACATAGCTTGGATAATCTTCTCTGAGATTAACATACCAGTTTATTCTGGTCAGGTTTAAAATGGAATCCATGGAGTGTTATCTGGCAATAAAAAGGATTTATTTCCTGAGTAAAACATGCTTTCTGACTGTTGCAATCTCCCTGAGAACTGTATCCTCCAGTCATTTTGCATGTTCTGATATCAGCATGTGTCATATCAGTTTGCAAACACAAGCAAGCCCGTGCCGGTGCAGGCATGCTGGTGGCTGATCCAACTTGTGTCACGTCTCCTGCAGAACCATGACTGAGATGGGCTTCTGCCTGCGAGCAGGAGGGCTGTGCTACTGCCTTGCTGCTCATTCAGCAGCAATGCATCCTGCTTTTCTGGCTCTGGGAGCTCAAACACACCTCCTCTCCTGTTTTCTTGTGCTTGTGACAGCTACAGGGATAGGGAGAAGGGCTGTCCAGCAGGAAAGCATCTGCTGTTTCGAACCCACTCGTGGCGTGCCCACATGGGCTGCAGTAGGGTTTGGAAGACGGTTTATAACAGGAATAGAAGAAGACTCTTACTTTATGCTCCAGACTTGGTGGTATTTCATTGTAGAAGGAGAACTTTTGTTCTGTAAATGCTTCTAACATTCAAATTTTTTTTTTATTTGATTAAATCAAAGAAGGCTTCAGGCACAGTTATATTGGTAGAGGCAGAGGTACCTGTGAAACTGAGGCAAAACTGAATAAGCCAAATGGTTGTTACAAATCTAACCTGCTGTATTGGAGTGTGCTGGTTTTGGCTGGGATAGAGTTAATTTTCTATGGTATTGGGGTATGGGGCTATGGTTTTGATTTGTACTAGAAGCAGTGTTGATAACACAGGGATGTTTTTGTTCCTGCTGAGCAGTGCTTACACAGAGCCAAGGCCTTTTCTGCTTCTCACACTGCTCCACTAGTGAGGGGCCTGGGGTTGCACAAGGACTTGAAAGGGGACACAGCCCAACAGATGAAGGGAGATTCCATACTGTATGATGTCATGCTCCATATATAACTGAGGGAGCTAGCCATGAAGCAGAATTACTGCTTGGAAACAGACTGGGCATCAGGTTGTTTTTTCCCGCCACAGGTTGTGAGCAATTGCATTTGTCCATCACTCAGGGGTTTTATGTGCATGCATACAAACATATAAAATTAAATATCTATCTAGAAGTTGTTGCTGTTACTTTTGTTGTTACTCTCTTCCTTTGTTAGCCTATTAAATTTTTTATCTCTTCATCTCCATTCTCCTGTCCATTCCACTGATTGGGGGCAGTCAGTGAGCAGCTGTGTGGTGCTTAATTACTGGCTGAGGTTAAAACACAGCATGGAGGAAATATGGCAAGTGCTTAGGAGCAAAATTAGCTTGGCCTTTCATTATATTAGCTGCATCATTTTAACACAAAGTAAATAGAGCCACACACAGTGCAATGCTGACAAACTTTTATTGCCTATCTTTGCTGAACACAAAAATGCATGAAGGAAAGAAAATATGGTGTTTAAAGGTTCTACAGGAGTTCAGGAGGGAGGAGTGGCAAAAACTCCCATGGTTCCCAGCTTAAAGAAGTTTTTTTGTTTTCATGCTTTTAGTTTGTGAGCTACACGTGCACACAGACTGTATCCTGTTTGCTTGCAGTGACTGCCGTCAGTGTCACCAGGATGGGCACCAGGATCATGTAAGTGCAAATGTCTCTGCAGCAGTAAGTGGTCAGACATTTTTGGTGTGAAAACATGGGCTGGAGGAGGGGGAGGAGTCTTCGTCTTTTCTTTCACATGCTGCCAATTATCAAATCACTTCTGTTGCTGATTGGCCGGAAAAGGAAATGCATGACTTCTAAGGGTATAGCAGAGAACGGGATGAACTTAAATTGACATATTCACAATGCTTATTGAAGTGGTACTGAAAATTCTGTGAAACTTACACAGTGTAGCAATTAAGAAGAAAAATCAAACATCTTGCCTAAAAATTTCTGTTTCAGAAGCTACCGTGGAACCCTGGCAAACATTAGCATGTTCCTCAGGCTTCCTGCAGCCCAGCTGAACTGCCCAGCTTCCCACTGTAAAATACATCCACAACACTGACCTTCCAGGATTTTTTTTTTAATAAATAATATTTTGAGTGGACTGTGGATAAAAAGTACCATGTGATAAATTTTGTAGAAGTTTGATAAGCATCTTTCAGTGAGATGTAAGGTTGCTTGGGTTCATAGTTACAGTAAAAAAAATAACTCCCTAGTCTATGTTGCTGTTTCCCCAAAGCTGTTTGAATTGCTGTAAAGTTAGGTCGAAGATGCCTCTCCATCTGTTTCATGTAAGGCTAAATCATCATGTGTTCCCCCAGGATACTTACCACCACCACTGGAGGGAGGGAAACCTCTCTTCGAGTGCTCGTTGTGAAGTCTGCAAAAAGACCTGTGGCTCTTCTGAGGTGCTGTCTGGCATGAGATGTGAATGGTGTGGCATCCTGGTATGTTGTGCCGTTGCAGATATTTGTGAGAACTCTCTCTATGTATATGCATACATGCTTATTTAAGCACTTTAAATATACTTTAACTGTACACTTTATAAATGCATTTCATTTGTACACTTGTGTATATAAATACAGATATATTAGTGAGCTAAAAGGAAAACCTGGGGGTTTCTTTAAACCCTCTTGTTACTCATTAAAATAAGCAATTCTCAAAGTCACTGTTAAACTTTATGTAAGTCCAACAGAATTGAATTTTAACAGTGACTGGTCATTATAGACTTCTGCTTAGAAGCTTACAGTTACCTTTCCTGTGTGAAATCAGAATTTGTGAAATCAGAATTTATTTCGCATCCCATGAGTTCTGCGAGTTCAAAGACTTAACATTCTAATATACTTATTCCTAGTTCGTGACACATGTGGGTGGGTGGATGTTTTTTGGGGTTTTTTTAGCTGTCAATATTGGTTTCTATATTTTTCCATTCACGCAATACATGTTTAATTCCTGTGCAACATGAGGGTATCCTTTAACAATCATCATGAAAGCCGCGGCTTTTTATATATTGATACTCAGTCTGCTGTGTAGATAAGAACTGGTACACCCACTTAATGCTGCCTCTTACTGAGATGCGATGAGAGTGCAAAGTAGGATCACGTGGGGCAGGAACTGTAAAGTGTGTGTAGTAAATCATTAATTTGCCACTTAATGCAAGGTGAGGTAATATAATAATAATATTAAATGAAACTCCGAGGTTGTTAAATTTTTTAGAATAAATATTATATTACAAGTTTTGTGTTTTTATTCTGATTCATGATTTCTGAGTTGGGAGGGTATGTCTTTGAGAACAGCCTCACAAATGTAATGTGCCATGCACATACAAAGGTATGTGTACTCGATAATGGCAGATCTTGCACAAGTATAACGGCAGAAACTAGCTGGTCATGTTTTAGAATAAAACTCTGGAGAGCATTACCTCTGGATCTGCAAGACGGTACAGCTGTGTAACAGGATATTGCTATTTTCAAGCTATTCAGTGTAACCTACCTTTCTTGCCTATATCAGTAAATACCCATATAGAATGGAAGATCCAGGGCTGGAGACTGAAACTTCAAACTCCTTAACACAGCTGTGTAGAAACCTTTGGTTTTCAACAGAGCAGTTTTGTAGTACATAGAGTTCCTTCACATGTTAAGACTTCCCACTGTTGTTTATATAAAACCTGAGTGGAACAAATTAGAATCCAGGGTGAGAAATAGGTTGCTCATTTAATGAAAGTGATTCACAAGATGCCCTAGCAATGTGTCCTAACCTGAATTTTGCAATTCCAGTGTGTATTTTGTTACAAAAAAAAATTTCTTTCACTATGCCTGTAAGTTCTTAATTGACGTTCCTGTTTATAGGCTCATGCTGCTTGCTACATAATTGTCACACCAGAATGTACTTTTGGAAGATTAAGGAATATGATTCTTCCTCCAAGCTGCGTCCAGTTGTTTTCTCGCAACTTCAGCAAACTGCATTGTTTTCGAATATCAGAAAATTTGCAAACAGAAGCAGGTAAAATACTTTCAAAGTTCATTCAATCAATTGATGAACATGTTTAACCTACTGTTATGATTCACTGAAGCATTGTGACAGTACAGTAACTTCTTGCTATTTCTGGGACAGGGTAGAGATTTTAAAATGCAGACTGTGTACAGAAGGCTGAAACCTCTGTTTACTGAGCAGGGCAATTTGAAAACTGTTATTCAGGTAGTAAACATGCAGTAAGTGAAAACCTAAAACCTAAAAATTTGCTTAGCAGATTACTATTATCATTGCTACAAACACTTGCTGATACATGTTGGAGTTTACTTGGCATATCATGTTATACAGATATTTTCATTTACCTCTTTGATTAATCAACTGCCCTTGTAAGATTTCTGTGCTGGAAGGAAATAATTTATTTAGTAGGGTGATGTTCTACTGCCACCTAGAGTGTATGTTTGTTTAGCAGATCTTTAGGAGCAAGAGATTTATAAGCCAGTGAAGTATTTTCTTTGATTATTATGTTCTTGTAAAGCCTTTTACTTAGTGTTAGAAAACAATAGGAATGCAAACAAAAAGTAGGAAAAAATTTAAGTCATGGGAGTTAAATATTTGCACTGCACATTTTCACAACCCGACAGGTTGTTCCTGAACTATCTGCTTTGAACGTGTGGTTTTGGCCTTGGTGAAGGCAGTTGGTCACCAGCAGGACCCCGTATGTTCTCATGTGCAGAAGCTATAGCAGGAATTCCGCTACTGCATAAACTGCCTGACCCTAAGCCTACATAGCCTAGATACACTGAAGGGACCTGTAGAAGTGTGAAGGGAGGGAGGAGGTGCCGGTTTAGTAGAGGACAGGTACAGTTGGACTTGATGATCTCAAAGGTCTCTTACAGCCTTGTGGTTCTGTGGTGCTTTTGTTGGCTGGCATGCTTTTTTCAGTGTGTAGTTTTTCGTGAATTTGCTTGCTGGTGGGGGAAGGTAAAGTACAACACAGACTTGAAAGTCATGGACTTTTTAGTTTAATGACTCCAACATAAGAAATATCAGAAATAAACAATCTGGATGAACTTGTTTTCTCTGGAAGAACCTTGATTCAGGTCTAATGTTAGGTATTCTGCAAGTGTCTCAAAGGCTTAAGTGAAGATGAAGTTGTATTATTGTTAACAGAAGTTAATGACAAACCTCTTAAATTGCCTCTTCAGGTGTGACATTTCTAATGTTAACCAAGTTTGTCTTTTAAACAGTGGTGTCTTCTTTTAATGTCAGACTTAACCTTTTTTCCTTTTCTAATTTTTACATAACCTCTAAGTAAAACTTGAACATGGAGCACCTTGAGTGAAGGAATACAAGGTTATAGCTGCATCTTCTAGTCTCTTGCTTATTATTTTACATGATAGAAGAGAAGATTTTCCATTTCAGGACTTAGACTAGGTGCTAAGTGTGCAAGTTCATGTTATGCTTATTAAAGTTTCTTCAAGTGATGATTTTGTTTTCACTCCTTCAATTAAAACTTACATCTTGTACTTTGAATTGAGAGAATGCAGTGCAAATTATTCCTTAGCTGGTGGTCAGGAGCAGACGCATGGGGAAGGGGAAGTACTTAGTAACATATTTGGATCCTTTCCAGTGCTTGATGTGATACAAAAAATCTGAAAACTCACTGGATTTCAAAAGCCATAGTAGTTTCTTTACAGTGTATACAGCCAGATAAAATACAGCAACACCCTGAAAAGTCTCTCTTCTAACTTCAAATCTCTTTTCTACCGGTCTGTCAGAATTTCTGCTCCCTGGGTGTAGCTCCCTGTGACCTGATGGGCAGGAGCCTCTTGGGTCTGCTGGCACCCAGGGGAGCAGAGGCTAAGCTGAGGGGATGCTCCTCTTCCCTCCTGCTGCTGGTCCCAGGTGTACCTCTGAACTTGATGGCTTCCCCCTGCACTTTTCATAGTCAATGGGCCACAGCTGTGCCTCAGCAGAAGGCATGGAGAGTAATTTTTGCAGTTGTGGTACCTGCCTTGCAGTCAGCTGTGCATAAGGTGCTTTGTTCAGTTTCTCCTTAGCTCATCAGTTGTGTTAGCATCTAGGTCCCTGATGTTCAGGTACAAGGCTTGTGCCTTCATGTATGACTTCTTGTTACATCATTCACCTTGTATTGACGCTTGCTTTGAAACGTGTTACTGGAGTTTTAGTGCTCTTGGTCATCTTCTGAAGATCAGCTCTTCACCAGGTGCCTGCCAAAGGCACTGAATACTGTCACTACACAGATCTCTTCCCCCAGCCCAGATTCTTCATAAATGTTGAGCTGGTTGCCTTAAATTAGTTCTCATATCATCCTGCATCAAGGGAGCTCTGCTGATGGTTGGGAAATGCCTGGTGACTTGTCGCAGATGGAGAATGAACACATTGACACTGAACTACTGGGGAGCATTTGTCCAGGTTAGCTTTTGCCACTGAGTAAATACTCAACTTCATGGCCAACATTCAGTGAAGACTTCAGTGCTGCAAGTGGCTTTTCAAAGCTCTTGTGCTACCAGGGAAGGCAACAGTAGAGCAGTCACCTCCCCTTTCTCCAAGTGGCTTCTGTCCTAGTGTATTTCAAAAGAAGTCATTCAACTTCATTGGAATAGTTTCAAGATGCTCTTAGTGTAGATTTCCCTACTATCCAGCCTGAGGGAGAGAGTAATAAAGATGTCAGCTTCCTCACAGCTAGACATAGAAAAAGGATAGAGTTGGGAACAATCAGAAATACTTTAATTTCTTACTAGTGTATTTACTTACTCTTTTTTAAATATTATTTTCTTTTAGTTTTATTTCTCTGAAGTGAAATTTGAGGTGTTCAGCTTCCATTTATTTCAAGGTGTTTCAAGACCACATTGTCAAAATTTCTCTCAATTTGAAACTTAATCTGTTTGTGTGTCAACTCTTAACAGGGAAAGTATTTAAACCCTTTTTTATATTTAAAAACACACAATCCAGAAACATTGTTCTTGGTCTCCCTTGTAGTCAGTTGAAGCATTACCCAAATATTCAGGAAGTTACCTGTTCTCCAGTTTAGGACTCCTGTCAAGTACCATTCTTGACATGCTGTGATTCTGTTTCTTGGAAATGTTTTCCTGCATTAGGATTCTCACTTCTCTAGTACCTCCTTTGCTCTGAAGAGCTGTCTTTACTGATTCTATTTTTCTCTTTGTTGTTTTGTGCCTTGATTTTTTTTTTTTCTGCTTTCTCCCTCAACTGCAAGGCACAGTTTTTATAAAGGTGTTGCCCAGCTCATATCTTTTGACAGCTTTGTCTGCATCACAGTCAAGACTGACTGGGAGTGTGAATGCTGTTGTATAACCAGCACACTGGTTTGGCTTATGCAGCTTGCTACAGCTATCCTCAGATCAGAAAAAATGTACCATGTTTGGATTTCTACCAGTCTTCCTTTGTGGACTTGAGTGTCAGGAATGAGAATGTTTCCTTCATAGAAGCAAATGTAAATGTTACTGGCTTTTATTTTAATCTTTTCTAAGTATTTTATGTGTGATTTTTACAGACTCTGTTATTGTCTGACATGTTAGCTCCTAGCTTTTGGTGAGAGCAGTAAACTGCTGTCAAAGTCTACTGGAGTGCAGTAATTTCTTTCTTTTTATGTGTCAGCAAATCTACTTTTCAGTTACAGAAATTATTTGTATAATACCCACACTTCTGACTGAAAAGCTGTTACTGCACTTCCTGGACTGATTTGGTGGTTACAGTCGTAGGCAAACATGACAGCCTGAAAGGGGATGAAATGCAGTAGTTGCAGTATTAAAGCTAATAGTAGAAGGGCTTCACTGTGGTTATGTGACAGTGTGGGTTGGGATTTTTTAATCCCATCTTTATCGTATGGATTATTATTATCATAAAATAGAAGTATGCTTTCCTAACTGGATCCATTTGTGTTAGATTCTTCGATAGAAACCATCCTTAAATTACTTTTTCCCTAGTTCAAATTAACAAGAATCCTTTCTTTAAGAATATTTCTGTTTTCACAGATGAAGATGATGATGTTGATGGGTCAACACAGGGATCAGCGAAAGATGTCCAAATTTCAACAGAATCAAGTAAGCAGAATTGTAGTAAGTGCTGAATAGTCACCTGTTCCATTCCCTCTATATAATCTTGTTTTGCCTTATGAAAAGAATATTTAAATAGTTACTTTTCTAATACTAGGTATCAAACTGAGGTGCAAAGTTTTGGTCCAACACCTCTATCCAGGACTTTACAAATATCTCAGTACTATTTTCCATTAGTAGACTGGTGTAAGTGGCGATCTGTCCATTTCCCTGACAAATAGATCATTTCTTTCAACTTGTTAATAAAGAGAGCATGGTGTGTATGGCTGTGTGCTTGTGCGCATACACCCTCGCCTGCTAGATCTTCCAGTGGACTGCCAGCAGTCACCCTGAATCTCCTTGTCCCTCTGGTAGTCATCATCACCAGGTTCTTCCCTCAGAGACATGCACACATGAGGCTCCTAGGACAGTTACCTTGTGTGCCAGTGAATCCAGCCTGATGTTTGCAGGTGCTCACACAACAGCTGGCACATTGGTCGCTGACTTGGTTGGCTTCTTTTATCACCTTATCCCTCTATTTTCCCACACTTGTTCCTCTACAAATCACCTTGATCACTCTCTTCTGCCTTTCCTTCCTCCCCTAAACATCCTCTAACAACTCACACAACACCAGAATGCTCTTTCCATGCATCTGAGCCCTCCACACTGAAGGACCTTCTCAGAGACGAACCCACAAAGCTTCTCCTGCTGACTTATCTGCTGGATGCCACTCAGGTCTGATGTCCTTGCATTAGGGCTGGGCATGGCTTCTATGATAATTTTTTCTGACAGAGTTACTAGGATTCACCTGCCAGCCATTGTGCTTCTATTACTCTGTGTGTGGGGGAAATCATAACCTATCAAATTAAAAACAACAGGCATGGTTACAGCATGCTGGACCTCTTCCACCTGTCTCTAGATAATACTACTTGTTTAATATAGGTCATGAATGAGCTACTTATTAGCTACTGCATGTTGACAGTAAATCTGCCACATTTTTGGATGTTACCAGGCTCTTCAGAAGTGTCTGAACTGAACTATATTCCAGAATATTGTAGCTTTTCTTCATTACAGCTCTCCGTATTTTACAGATGCCTAAGACCAGAGAGAAAAAGTCAGAATCAATTGAATAGAACTGATTTACAAAGACAAGCTTTTCTGTAGACAAGTAGCCAGTAGGAAAAGATGCAAAGCCTGTAGATTAATACTGGAAGAAAATTTGAAGTAGTGGTCTGCATTCCCTTTTGTTTCTTTGCTATGGAGTAGGTTTTGAAGTAACCTGTCAAGTTAGCAGACCTAAGTCTTAATTTTGGGAGCTTAAAAATGTTGTCAGCTATGAAACTTTGCCTACCAAGATACTGAAGCCAAAAGCATAAAATGGCCATAAAAACAACCCTACACGTTCTGAGAGGATAGATTTAACAGACTTAGAGAGCAGCTTTGGAAAAGGACTATAAATCCTTGTGCCTGAGAACATGAGCCAGCTTCTAAGGACTTGTCTACACAGTGAACAATTAACTTGAGGAGAACTGAATGTTACAGGGATCATAAGATAAACATTGTGAGGATGCTGCTCTTAGTGTAGTTAGTTGTATTGCCTGGGGAAGAAGTTGAGCCGCAGAGTCCCGTTTTCATACTAAAATAATTCTCAGTCATTTTGGGATTATATAGCTGATAAAACTGCTCTGTATTGACAAACCTCAGATAGCTGGGAGTAGAGGTAAAGAAGGGGATTAAAGTGGTCCTTAGGGGTTCCTCTCAAGGGTGTGTGTTGTCTGTCCTTCCTGAGGCACAACATTGAACTAGGTTTCAACCAGCACAGATTACTTTTGTTCTTCTGGAGACAGAATTAAATGGTCTCAGCTCATACGCCACCACAGATGCAATGTCAAGCCTGAAAAGGCAAACTTTTGAAAACCATTTCTATTATTTTTGGTAATATGAAAACCTAGTGGAGGGAGAAAAATAAAAAATAATTTTTTAAGAAAGTGGTTTGTTGTATATGTATACAACAGATTAGTCTCAAGGGAGCTACCTCAGTAATTTCTGAAATAAAAAATGGTTTCTTGCTTGTTCTGCAGGGATCTGGGAACTTGAAAAGACATTAGATTCTGCCCTAATTGCTTGCCAGGAATCAGTAAAAGCTGAGAGTACTTGACTACTGTATAGTGAGGCTTAGACAGCTTTTATTTATTTTAAAGCTGATCCATCATAGTGGTTGAGGAATGTTGTTTCTCCATGTCCTCAACTTCTTTCCTCACAAAAGCTTGCATTCATTGGTACTTGAAGAGATAATTATTTACAAGTTGAGTTGCTGTACCTTGTGAAAAGTTTCTTTCCCTCAAGACAGTGTGCTTCACCTGCATTTAAGGATACTTTGAAAAAGAGGATTATGCTCAACTGTACTGAAAGAACTAGTGACTTGAGTACTGGAAGAGTTTGTCTATTTCCTTTTCTTGGCTGAATTGAAAGAAAAATCAGTGTTCTGAAAAAATTCACTTTTCACCATTGTGCGTATCTTACTTTTCCCTTCTTCCCTCAACCCCCTTTATCTGCCTTTTCTGATACTCGGTACTGCCCACTGTTCTCACTTCTCACCAAGCTGTGTTTTATGCTTTTCCCCAGTTTGTCTCTCCCAGTTCCCCTCTCTCACCAAGCGTAACATTTACTCCCCAGTGTTGCTGCTTCTTTGTCTTGGTGCCCCTTCACTCTGACAGTCCCTCTCTTGATCCCTGAATCCATTTCCCCTCATCCTTGACACCTCATGCCAGTTGGTTGTAAAAACTTTAGCTGCTCTAGATTTCTGGGAAGGGCAACATTTCTTCCTAACTACTTCCTGAAATGTAAAGAGGTTTTATGGAAAATCTCTTCAAGAAGAAACACTGAAAAAAATTATTCTTGTAGTTTTGTAGCATCATTGCCCGGAGGCTATTGAGAGATATTCTTAAATGCTATGGAGAGATATTTTCAAATACTATTAGCTAGTGTGAATTTATTCCCTGCCTTATGGGTCCTTATGACAAGGCTTATCAGATTAAAAATGTAACTGTAGGTAGTTAAGAATGACACAGAGATCCGTGATTTTTTTGGGTTGCTACCATGATTATGCATTCCGTTTGCTTTAACATGACGCTAGTCTTGGTGTTTGGGTACAGTTTCTCCATGGCAGCCCACTGTAATTGTCTACAGACTCATTTCAGGAGTTGTTGAGGGCTCAACAGACTTTCTGGCTCTGTGTGTGTGTGTGCACACGCAACCCATTTGTCAGACAGGAGCGCATGAAGAGTGAAGGGCAAGGCCTCTGCTCTGTGAGTATCTCAGCACTTACCTGCTACGTGTGAACTGTCGACTTGAGTGTGTGCACATCTTCTGCAGGACAAAATGCAGTTGTCAAGAGGAAACCTTCTCTGAATGAGGTTTTAGAGGAATCTGACTGAGGAGAGAAATGAAAGCTGTGGTGCTGCCAGCAAACATACTTTTCGTAGCATGTCCCTTCAGGACAAGAGGCTGTGGGCATAAACTTGAATATGGGAAGTTCCTCTTAAATATGAAGCAGATCTTCTTTACTGTGAGGGTGGCAGGGCACTGGGACAGGCTGCCCAGAGAGGTCATGGTGTGTCCATCTCTGGAAAGATTCCAAAACCTGCCTGGATGCTGTCCTAAGTGGCCTGCTCTGCGTGATCCTCCTTTGGCAGGGCTTGGACTAGATGATCTCCAGAGGTCCCGTCCAACCCATAGAATTCTGTGATTTCACTGCCTCTCTTCTGCCAGGCAGTGCTCTGCTCAGGTAGATCTTCACCTGCCAAGTAAGGGAAACATGTTCTTGGATTAGATAGACCTAACTCACTGGTGTAGTGCTCACTTATGTCTTGTCCCAAACCTGCTGACAGCATATATAGGAGACCTTCATTGTAATAGTACAAGCAGGAACAAACTCTTCTCAGGAAGAAGCAAAGACAGCATGGGTGAATTTGAGGGATTTTTCCTCTAAAGATACTTAAGAAAATGTTCACCCTTCATAAAAAGTCATTGTACTCTGATAAAACAGCTTACAGATAGCTAAGCATGTCACATGTTCTCCTAAAACATTATTTAAATGGATTTGGAGCCCTAAAGATAGTGAAGCAGAGGAAAACAGATCAGTTGGTGGTAACACTTAGGCCTATGCTTGGAGGAGCTCTGAAAACCAGCCTGGAGGAGAAGGGTGAAGGATAGACTTGACAGTATGTGAGGGTGCCTATTAACACAGCTCTTTTCTTCAAAACTGTCTTGGAACTAAGGGGATTTGAGTTGCTCATGAAAACAAGTTCAGAGAAGTGACACACCTGCAAATGGCTCTCCTGGAAAAGAAGCATCTGGAGAAAGGATGAATCCAGGATTCTGAAAGACTCTCTTCAAGAACAGTAGAAGAAAAAATACTCTATTCTGACCTGCTTTATTGCTGCCTTGTAGATAGTGAATGAGAATACTGAAATAAAAGTAGAAGACACCAGCGGAGAGCAGAAAACATGTGGATAGCACAAGTTTTGTTGGGAAGATGCTGTTTATGCTTTTCCCAGGGAAAACCTTGTATCTTGGCCTCCAAAATCAAATTCCACAGATGGGTAAATTATGCCTGGAATTGACCTTTTTGTAGTTGTTTTCCTCTTGCAAAGCATAAGCTTGAAGAACAGGGGTTTCTTTCAACTCTGTATACCATGATAAGGAGAAAAAAAGGTTTTTCTCAGAAGGTCCTGATAGTGTGTAGTCTGAGCTAACAGAACAGGAAAAGATAAAAGACATTTGGCAGTTAAATGTCAATAGTATAAAACAGGCAGTAACTCCTTTAAATACCAAAATTTATGTGCATCTGTTGCATATTAGCAAGACTTTTTTTATAGTAAGTAGTTGTATGTAGACTTCACTTCTGCAATTGGACCATTTTCTAATATTTAAAAATTTGAACTACAGGGAGAAAGAGCTTTATCTAACTTCAAAAGTTACTATAGCTCAGCTATTTTCCAATGCTAGTTAGACAAATCAGACTGACATAAGACACCCTTTAACTTTCATGTTGTGGATACATATATTTGAATTAGCTGGGAAGTGTTTTTCTGGATCACTAATTGTGGTGGAATAAGTAGATGAGCCCCAAGAAACTCATGTCCAAGAAAGCCATCTTTCGTCAGGTTGCAGTAAATGAGACCCCTGTGAGGAGGTCAGTGACAAACTTAAACATGGTTTTTCACTGATAAATTGAGCTTGTTCTGCATGACAGATAACCAGTTTACCTTAAAGAAAGAAGGACTGAGCATACTGTATATTTAGCAAAGGGATGTACTTGAACTTAGGACATTACTACTGGTCTGTAGATCTAAACTCCTCCTTGCAAACCAGTTTATTTTATTTTAAGAGTCAAGCCAACTTTTTGCAACGTTTGGCTGGTCTTAAAAAGTCCGTGGTTCAAATTGCTAGGGATTCTCTCAGGCCAGCTAGTATCTAAGAAGAGCAGACCATGAAGGCAGTTCAAATGTAAACAAGTACTAAAACGTGGATGAATGTTTTTATTCTCAGATGGTTGCCTACCCTCTGGATTGCTAGAGAAAACAGTAGAAATTTTGATAATGGTATGAAAGTTCATACTCAGAACATAGACTGTGCTGTCAGTAACCAGCATTTGCTGTGTTTTCTCAAGTTGTGTTAGAAGGTCAACCAGGACACAGTGTGTCTTTTGCTTCAGATTTGTCTATACTAAAGTCACCATGGATATCACTCTTGAAGGAAATCTGTTTCTGAAATAATTTATATTTTTTTTACATCCAGCAGGGTTTGTAGGAGACAATGGCAGTAGAGTTTCAAACATACTTCAGAAGTGAGAGTTGATGATATTTAAATATTTCTTATGTTAGACTAAAAAAAAATTTACAAGACACAACCATTAAGTTGATAATTGGAAAACTGAAAACCCAAATCTACCTGGTAATGCTACTTTTTATGACATAAAAAAGCCCTAACACCACCACCTCCACCTCCCCCAAAAAGACACCCCAGCAAACCACAACTTGAAAAGTGCCAGTGTAACATATGAGTTTGCTTCTTTGGTAGAATAGTTTATTCTACGTTGCTGTAAAAAGCGTGCATTGCTTGTAGTAATTGTAATATTATTTTCCTTAAGCAGATGTTGTGAAAGATTTCATTTAACTACTCTCAAAGACTACTTCAGAAATAGTCAGGAAGGAAAGAAAAAATAGGAACTGTGCTTCCAAAGTTCATTCTTCTTTACAGGAGCCAGAAGTAAATCTGCAAAACTGCAAAGCCCAGTGATCTGTCATTTAGAAAGGCAGTGATTCTTGCTTCTTCAGTTTGGCTTTTGTTGAGGATTTCAGTTCTTTTGCTTCCTGCTTAAATCCTTTGTACTTTCACATCAATGTCCAAGTGGAAACCAGTAACCAGAGGTGATCCTCTAGAGTCTGTACTGGGACTTGTGCAGTCTGTTGCCTTTTTCCATGACAGATGGTGGGACTGAGTGAAACCCTTGGTAAGTTTGTGGATGACACCAAGCTGAGTGGTACACTTGATTCACTAGAGGGAAGGGATGCCATCCAGAGGGACCTTGACAGGCTCAAGAGGTTGGCCCATGTGAACTGTATGAGGTTCAGCATGGCCAAGTGCAAGGTCCTGCCCCTGGCTCAAGACAACCCCCAAAATCTACAGGTTGGAGGATAAAAGGATTGAAAGCAGCCCTCAGGAGAAGGAATTTGGGGTTTGGTGAAAGAAAAATTGGAAATAAGCCAACAATGCATGTCTCAAGGGAGGTGATCCCCTTTGGCTCCACTCTCATGAAACCTCACCTTGGAGTACTGCATCCAGCTCTGGGGTCCTCAGTATGGGGACCTGTTGTAATTGATTCAGAGGAGGGCCACAAAGATGATCAGAAGGCTGGAGATTGGCTAAGAGAGTTGGATTTGTTCAGCCTGGAGAACAGAAGGCTCCAGGGAGACCTAATTGCAGCCATTCAATACTTAAGGGGGTGTATAAGAAAAACGTAAAGGGACTTTTTACCAGGGGCTGCAGCATCCAATGATGGGGCACCCACAACTTCCCTGGGCAAGTGTCCCACCATTCTCATTGTAAAAAAATCTCTTATGTCCAGTCAAAATCTACTCTCTTTCATTTTAAAACAGTTTTGCAGCATGTCTGCCTTTGACTGAAGTGACAGAATATATGCTGAAATGGGAATAGGTAGGATTGCCCATGGTGTACCTGAGTTTCTGGTGGCTATAGAAAACTAGCAGAGCATCACTTGAAATGTCCTTGCAGCGCAGTTGCTTGCTGCAGTCTTTCTTCATAATCTATCACTGCAGCATTGAATACCCAATGATGGACATTTCTGCCTGGGATTCTAGCTTGCTTTTTTCAGCCATCAGTTAGGGTGGTTTGGTGGTTTGGTTCTTTGCTTCTGCAGTTGCAGCTCTCCCTCCTAATCCTTGTATGACAAATGTTAGTTTGCTGGTGTGGTTCTTTGAAATGCCAATATTATTTGAGACCAAAAGTCTTTCAGTACTACAGAATATTTCCAAGCTGTAAGAGAAAGACAGAAGTAGACTCCAGGATGCGATGTACCTCTCTTTTGCAATGTTTGTTAACAGACTGCATGATTAACCGGTTGTGTGGATATTACAGCTAGTATACGAGGCTTTCAGATTGTATTTCCAACACTGCTAGTGGCAGCTTCTAGTGATTTTATCAGTTTACAATGAATGCAGGTGTACGGATTTGTCATGAGATCAAAGTCTGTAACATTGGGCTGTACAAAAAGTGACTTTGTTAACAATTTGGTCATAGACTGCAATAAAAAGGGGCAAATTGTGTCCGTGAGCAATAGTCATCTCTGTTTTAAGCATGAGATCTCTGGGGCGTACGTGAAAGAACCTGCAAAACTGAGCATCTCATCAGGTCTCTCCACAAAGATGTGATCAGGACAAGACATGAGGTTTGTCTTGTTGAAATCTCATTTTTATTCTGGATTGATAGACCTGATTACTTTCTGTAGGTGATAAAGACACACTTGTTGGACAGATAGCATTAACTTGTTCTTAGAACTTCATAAACACTGCCTATTCTATGGGATGTTGATTGTACTTTGCTATTGCCCTTAAAATTGTCATCTGAAATTGGAGTGAAACTTGGTCATACAGTGGACTCTACCAGACTGAGTCTTGACTCATGTTCATGAAAGGAGAACCTGAAATCCTTAACTCTTCACCCTTTCAGATGTCTGTGCAACCACCTGTTCTGCATGGTTTGAGCGTGGATTTGGTAAGGCTTTAGTGCAATGAAACACAGCAAAGGGTTGTAGTTCTTCGTTTTCTTCCTTTCTTCTCTTTTCTGTTGTTCCTCTGTTCTCTCCTGTTGTTGGTACAGTTCAACCAGGAGCTTTAAGGACTTTGTTTGGAAGGATGCTCTCAGGACTGGCAGTGCTTTGGGAGCTGTTCTGGAGGTGATGGCACTCTGTCTTGCTTTTCACGTGGTTGAACTGGTCAACAGTAAATACAGTCTTGAGTGGTGAGGCTGAGGAAGTGGTAACATAAGCAGTATAGTAATATATAACAGTTACGTCAAAAGCCAGAACAAACCTATGATTACTTGAAATATTCTTCCTACTTTCCTCCTCAAGTGTAACCCTGTTTTAAGTGAACAGTACTAAAACAAAAGTTAAAAGATTCAGCCTCACCTCTTGTAATGAAGAAACAGTTGGGTTTTTAATAGTTGCGTTATATGCTTCCTGTTCAGGTAGCTGTATGATTTGAGGGGTGTGTTATTGAAATACAACAATTGTTTCCATTCAGGTAAACAAACATTAAAGATATTTGATGGGAATGATGCAGTGAAACGCAATCAATTTCGACTGATTTCAGTTCCAAGGATTGCAAAAAATGAAGAAGTTGTGGTAAGATATGCGGTGAAGGTCCATATCCCAGTGTGATAAAGGGGCATGTCATTGTATATTACAATAGTCAATAGCTGACAGTTTTATAAATGTAACTTAACAGCAACAAAATCTGTAAATGGCCTATAATATGGTATTGTAATTTGACGTCTTCATGTTCTGTACTTATTTTAGAGCATATGAAGAAGCGATAGCCTACTTATCTATAGCATAATAGGGACTACAGCATATCAAATGTTAAGGAGCCCTTTCCCATGTGGCACTGAAGTTTGATTTTACTGATGGGAGAAATTCTGGCTAATGAGCTTCTTAGATCTTGTTCCTCTTCTACAGTATTTAGAGGGTTTATATTTATTCTGGACAGACGTCATGGTTGCCCTTTACTTATTGAGCTTTGAAGACTGAAGCATGCTATAGTTACTCTCACTCCTTGACTGTGAAACTTCAGTCACATAGTGGCCGCTTCCTAGCATTTCCAGTGCTCCATGGAAACATGGCTCAGTACTAAATCAAACATTCTGTACAGACCTTAAATGACTGGGCTGGGCAGAGACCCCATGCTGCACAGAAATGAAGCCCAGAGTGGCCATAGGGTGGTGCACAGTAGAATTGGGCATTGTGAGGACTCAGTCATAAAGGACTTGGCAGAGGAATTTATAACATTCAGAATTTTGACAACTTAAACCTACAACTCATTAAGACTGTTATCCTGATACTGTGCTCAAAATCAAAAGGAGTTTTAAAAATGGTTTGCAGTGTTCTACATGTCAAAGATATTCAAGAAAAATTGTGTACAATCTGAAAACACAAAATTTAGGAGTGCTACCTGCCTTTCAAGTGCATTTTATCAGGCTGGGCTTACAATACCAGGGCAGAATAACACCAGGTCTCATAAGTGACATACTGGGCTGTATACACTGCAGTATCAAATTCTTGATTGCACCTTCGAAGGACAGCCCCTTACCTTTCCTCTTCACAAGCATTGTGAATTCAGAGCAGTCTTGTGGCTGAGAAGGTCACTAATTTGCAGCATCCCTCTAGTGCAGGAAGATTGAATATGCAGAGTTGGGCACAATCAACTGTAATTTACCATTTTACATCTGCAGCAAGTGCAGCTTTATTGCTGCTGAATTTTTACATTGGATCTATGGAGTTAAAATGTCTAACACTTGACAGAAATACTGTGGGGTGTGGTCAAATCAGTATCTTGTTTTCTTTTTATCTTCTACTAAAATTTGTTTCCAAAACTTCTCTCTTGTGATTCTTGCCATTGCTGTTTATCCACGGTTCTGTGCCTAAAACATGCATTAAAGGTTGGTTGGCTCCATAAGGAAGGCATTTATAAATGTCTGTAAATATGCAGGTATTAACAGTGTCTTTTCAAGGAAATGTTAATTTATTTTGTTGTGTTGTAGGAGGCTGCTTTGAGGGCATACTACATAAATGATGACCAGCAGGAGTATGAGCTTCAGACCTTTACGCAGCAGGCGCTGCTGTCTGATGACATCATCAACAGGAATGATGCTGCAGAGGACAGCAACTTGGGATCGGTATTCCGAGAGTCGGTTCCTGAAGCTTGGATCATCAGAGCCAAACCAAAGGATGAGGAAGTGATCAGAATTTATCCTGCTTGGCTGAAGTGAGTGTTTTCCTCCTTTACCACAAGGTTACCCTGCTTGACTACTTTCATCCTTGATGTGTTTATTGAAGTTGCTCAATTATAACATAGAATGTAGTTTCTCTTTCTCTATTTGAGGATTCTTCTATTTTATTTTTCTGAATGAGTAATTTACATATTATTAATACTATTTTCTATGCTTGGAAATGTGTTCATGGGTCTCTTTATGAGCATGGTGCATACTGTGCAACTCGTGCAGTTCTGTTACTGTTATAGACCAAGATGATGCAGCTGTACATTAACCATATCTCTAAACAAACAATGACATACACATGTCATTTGAAAGATTGATAATTTTTTTTGAAGGAATATTATGTAGGATTAATTAAGTCTAACTTTGGATGAGAGGAAGAAAAAAGCAAAGAAAAAGTCAGTTCCATTTACCACTGAGACAGTACACATTTGAAGCATATTTAGCACTGAAAAGAAGATTGGCTGGTGACCTGTTCATTAAGAGCAGTGGTGTAAGACTTAATAAGATTAAACAAATTAATTTGTTCATCTTACTCATGCAACTACATTGCCAAATTTTGTGAGAGGCTTGTAGATAATCCTTTATATAGGAAGAAACTTATTTGCAATGCTGCAATAATAACGACCAGTTCCTTAAGATGAAAGTCTTTGTCAGTGGGGCTAATACCCTATGTGCCATGAGCCTCAGTGATCAAATTTCTTCAACTATTAAAAATTTCTGCCTAGCCCCGCAGAAAATGTACCACCTAAGTAAAAAAGATAGACACGGGATAGGTCAAATGATTCTCCTAAAAGGAATATTTCTGTTCTCTTTAGGGTGGGAATGGCATATGTTTCTCTCCGAGTAAATAAAGATAGCACTACACAGACGGTGATCAAAGAAGTGCTTCCATTACTAGGAAGACAGGTAAACAAAAGATCATAAGCATGTCCATGTACCATCTAGTTACCCTAGGGTGGGGCGTGTGTGTTTTTTCTCTTTAGAAAATGATAACCAGTCCATGGTTTATGTGAATGTTGTCAGTGTTTGGTAGATGTTCTCTTGATGCCAAAACCTTTCTACAGTCTTGATGGCAGATCCAGTTGCTCTGTACTGGAAGTTCCCAACAGTCTTTCCTGGCCAGGCAGATTTAGTTGTATGAACACAATGATTCTTGGCATGCAGTATATTTTTTTTCTGGTTGTTTATGCCTTGAGATTGTTAAAACACACTAAAATACACTTGTATTTACACTGCTAACTGTACCTTGTGGGAAACGGGCAATTGATGATCATGCGCATCTCCTGCTTCATTAAACTGCTCTGCAAAGGAAATTACAGAAACAGAATATCTGAAGTTGGAAAGGACCCATAAGGATCATCAAGTCCAACTCCCTGCTCCTTGCAGGACTACCTAAAACTAGACACTGTGACTAAGAGCATGTCCAGACGTTCCTTGAACTCTCACAGGCTTGGTGTTGTGACCACTGCCCTGGGGAGCATGTTCCAATGACGAACCATGCTCTCCGTGATGAACCTTCCAATCTGAATTTCCTTTGATGCCGTTTCATTCCATTTCCTCATGTCCTTTGTTTGGCACCTCCCTCTCTACTGCCTTCCTTGAGGAAGGTGTAGACCCCTGTGAGGTCACCCTCAGACTTTTCTTCCAGATGAACAAGCCAAGTGGCCTCAGTTTCTTCTTACAAGTCTTAATGCTTGAGACCTTTCATCATCTTGGTCATCCTCCTCTGCACACACTTTAACAGTTCTGCTGAGGCACCTGAAACTGCACACAGGACTTGAGGATGTGCAGGGTGGGACAGTTACTTCTCTTGACTAGCTAGCTATGCTGTGCTGGATTCACCCCAGGATGTGCTTGGCTCTTCTGGCTGCCAGGACACACTGTTGACTTGTATTCATCCTACCATCAACCCAAACCCCCAGATCCCTGTCTACAGGGCTGCTCTCCAGCCTTGTTTCCCCAATTTGTACGTATAGCTAAGATTTCCCCATCCCAAGTGCCAAATCTGGCACTTGCTCTTCTTAAATTACTTACGTTCTGTGATTGCCCAGCTTACTCTCTAACCTTTCCCTTTCTTTCTGTAAGACTTCTTCACCCTCCAAGAAGCCCAAAGCTCCTGCTACTTTAGAATCACTGGGAAACTTATTTAATATACATTTGATTCTTGCATTCAGATCATTTATAAAAACATTAATGATGGCCTTCCACTTTCCTTGGAAGGCGATCTCTCTTCAGTCTGACTGTCTGTCTTACAGTTGGTGACAACACCACATTAGTAGGATCTGCAAGTGTGCCGAGGCGTTGGCAGTCTCAAGCAGACAGAGGATCTGGAGGCATGAAACTATAAGAGTGCACGTTTCATTGATCACTTGGGGCTTGTAAACACACCAGCAGGTCAGAGTGCTTCCAGTGCTCCAGGGAACAACCATGCTCACAGAGGACAGCCAGTGCCTTTTGGGGTTGTTTTCAGGGTACAGGTGAACATGCATGTGGCTAGCTGTCTGCAGTAAGTGGTCACCGTAGATCTCTGTCTAGCTGTACACAGCTATGTAGTGCACTAGCTTGTTCTGTGCCACAGGATGGCTCTAGGATTTGATTTCAGTCCTTCAAGTGGTGCAGACCTTTTAACAAAACCTGGGAAATCTTGTCTGAAGGGCAGTCTCATCTGCAAAAAGCAACAGGATCTTCTAACAAAGAAGTCTTAACAGAATGGTTGGGTACTCTGGGAAAGATCACATCCCTCTATTTCGGAATCTATTTTTAAGTTGTAAGATACTTAATTCCTTGGCTCAGTTGTAGTTTCTCTGATACAGGATTAAGGGTTTTCTCCTTTTTCTGTATGAAGATGCACATACAGAGAATCTTTTTCTAGATCCAGAATTTGCCTGTGAAAAGAGAGCTGAATCTAGCGGGGACTTACTGTCTGGAGTTTTGTGGGTGTCAGCAACATGTTTTGCAGCAATGGTGGTGTGGAATGTGTGTACCAGCACATTGTAAGCTTTCTAGTGGGATGGTCTCTGAGAACAAGAACACACAAGGCTACAAGGGGCATCAAGACCAGTCGTGCAGCTCTGGTAAACAAGAAGAGGAAGATAAGGGCTGTAGTTCACAGACAAAATACAGTGATGAAGATGAGTGGATGAAGTAAATGACCACCAGGGTCCTTGAAGACCACCTAAAGACTGTAGTACATGTGTGGGAAAGGGTGCAAACCTATGATGATGAATTCTCAGAAAAGTAATGAATATGTTAATCACTTCTTGGAAAGGTCATGAATGTGTGTAACCTGTGTGTAAGCTGTGCAAACACCTCGTTCAGTGCGCACGTTCGGGGGAGCCATCCCCTGTGCTGCACGCCAGGGCAATAGGGAACACCTGCTTACTAGTCACCAGGGCTGTTGGGTTTGGACTGCGGCTTTTCACAGCATCACCTGTGCTGAAGAACCTCTCCACCTCACTCTCATCCAATTCTAGGCAAAACAGATGTAGGTGCTTAACGCTTCTAATACCTCTGTTCATGACATTTAAAGCAAGGTGATTTCTCCTCTAAGTTTCAAGGCCAAAAATTAGAGGATTTCCTTAATCCTGAGTGTCTCTTGTTTCCAGGGTTGCAATAATCCTAGTAAATGGTTCGGCTCTTGGCTCTGCCAACCTTTCTCAGCAGGGTGCAACCCTGGCAGCACAGTTTGGAAAAGCAACTGTGGCACATGTGAGGAAGGTTTTCGTTTTGTTCTGTCAGTGCCAGTGGAGTGTCCCAGAAGATGGGGACTGGTAAGCCTGGTTTTGCCAAGCCTGGTTTCTAGGACATCTTCTCAAAGAGCATGTTTATTCCCAGTCCTGCACGGTTCTGCAGTGGGTAGAGTTAACAATGGGTTAACTGGTGCCCCTTCACCATGGGGTTGTGAGGATGCCAGTGTAGTTAAGGGCATGGGAGGCTGATGCCCTGTGTAGGAGGCTGAATGTGTGAAGTGAAGATTATTCCTGGCTTGGGACCTGGGTTAGGTGAAGCACATTGTGGTTGATTTTAAAAAGTTTACTTTTCCATGCTCGGTGTGTAGTGTGTAACTTTAAAGTAAACATCTAGCAAAATATTTAATTCAGAATCTACTTTTACATGCTGCATCTTCTTGGCAGACGGAGTGCCCCCAGAATTTCAAACTGGTGGAAGTGCTTATGGGCAGTAAGCAAGGTAAGTAAGGAGCACTAGCCAAAGGCACATCTGTAACTGATCTCCTAACCTTTTCTTTGGGGTTTTTTTCCCTTTTAACACAGCCACAGTTAAGTTTTTTTACAATAAATGCCTTCCCAAATGAAACTTCGCCATCATGTTGAAATACTTAATCAGAAGAGATGTTGGTACTCTGTGTGTCTTGTGTGTCCTATGGGAATATGGTTCTTGTCTCTGTTAGTGGTTTCTGGTGGGTATTGGCACATTGGCAGAGAGCCCTGTTTTAAGGAGCTGCCTTTACCTGATGTAACTTTTTAAACTGCAGTTACTTAGTAAAGATTAATCTTAAGGTTCAGTTAGCTCCCCTTCTCTCCTCTCTCCCCCTGACACTGCCCCTCAGCAAGAGGGAACTCAAGGCCTGAGGTAGTCCACAGAGTATGTGTTACAAAGTACATAAATACTCAGTCCTAGCATTGCTCGAGACGTTTGTGGCCCTGCAGGAGCTGAGCTGGTGTTCCTCAAGTTCACATCCCTTTGTGCTTCATTATTTGTAAAGCTGCATGGAGAGAGACATTAAACCACTGAATTAGTCTGGTGATGCCCTGGCCACACCCTAGTCAATATCTTTATAGTTCAAATAATGACCTGGTACTTTGCTTTCTTTGTGAACATTATCAGTAAGTTGTTTTGTAAGGTTATTCTAGCCTTGTGTATGTCTTACCTTGTTTGATTATGGGTGCTGTTTTAAAGCATCATTTACAATCTCACTTTAGGAAGGTGCTACAATTGCTTTAATATTTTAATAAAATATAGAAGTTGGTTATTACTGTAGTTTTCAGGGAGTGTAGTTTTAAAGTTTTGTCAGTCAGCTGGTTACTAAAGTACTGCTTGTCTTTTGAGTGGCTTCAAGCTGTTCCTGCCTTTTTCTAAAGGAGGGTGTTGTTAAAGAGCTGTGAACAAAATCAGGCTGTTCAAAGCACCTACATGGGGTTTATCTTGAGTAATGAGTAGTTCAGGCCTGTGTAGTCATTTATGTTAAGGTTAGTTTTATGCAGAATAGTGCCTTTTCTCTTTTTTTCAATTGAGCCCAATAATAATTTGAAGTACTTTCAGTATGATTTACTGTTTTTGTTGTCTCTAGTTCAGCGCATGATCTTGGACAATCAAGAACTGATTCTTAACAGACTCAAGGACATAAGAAAGGTAAATCTGAAAAAAAGCCATGATCCTTTTTTATAGCAAGCAGGGAGTCCCCTTTGTTACATAAAAAGTAGGTAATTGGTTATTCCCCCAGCTGGCTCATCTGTTAAAAAGCTAAGTGCTTGGACTGAAGTTTGTTTCTGTTCCTGATGCTGTCTAGGCGTAGAGGACTTGATTGCTAAGCTCAGAACTATTTGGGATTTTGTTTCATGGTATTTTTTTTTTGCCAAATGTCACATCATTTATTTGTCTTTGTTTTGGTAGACTTCAGTACGTCAGATGAATCAAACAAGATTTTACATCGTGGAAAACAGTCAATCCATTGTGCGAGTAAATTTGTTTGTTGGTGGCCTTCCACCTCAGCTTTCCCCTGAAGAATACACAAATATTCTCAAGGATGAATTAGCTATCAAAAGTAAGTAAACAGGTGCATTTTGAGATATGTAGACTTGTACAGAATGAAATGTAGTAGCATCTGTTGCTCTTTTTAATTATTTTTGCTTAATATTTTCTGGTCGTATTTGAAAATGCAGTCTGCCCTGTACTCTGCACTTTTATTCATTTCAACATGTTCATTGTTGCATGAGAGATGTGATAGCCCATTATTCACAGAGTCATTACTACAGTGCTGGAGTTTTATGTGACTGCATCATCTTTTTTAGCAGAAAAGCATCACTTTTCAGAAGTGAACTGTTACTTAGCATAGACCATTCAGACTGTGGCAGTCAGTTTAATTCTCTGTGGATGAATGTTCATCACCTTTATTAACATCTGACATCTTTTGCCTGGACTCTCCTTTGTGGTGGTCATGAGCTCTGTGCCTGACCATGGAGAAGTGTGAACAGTGTGCACACACATATGGACAACCACTCAGTGAGAATAACTTACTTTTCTTTTTCAAAGAAGGGTAATTGATTTTTTTCATAATACACTTTCAACCAACATGTTCTATAAACAGTATCAGGAATGTGTCATGCTTTTTGTTTCAGGAAATGAAGCATTTCTCCCAGTCTTTTATGTAACTTCAAGAGGAATTAAACTTTAAATGCCAGAAAGAATTCATAGTCACCTTTTATGAAAATCAGTTTAGCTTTTCTAACTTGCAAAGTAAACTTAGGAGAGGGAAAGTGTTAGCTGGAAGTTCTCCCTATATTTGTATAACTTTTAATATTTATTTATATTATATTTACGTAACTTCAAAAATATTTTAAATATTTACTCTAAATGTACCCAAGGTTTTATGTGTTTATGTTTTTATCCTTTGCAGCAAATGTAGTATCTGTGAGTCATGTTTATCAAGCACAAGGTAAGCATTAAGATTTTTAGCCTTGCAAACAATGTCTTGTTTTCAAAGCTGCAGCCTAATACTGGAGTCTGTAAGCACAGAGTATGTTAGTGTTACTGCATAAGCAAAAAGCCCTTCAGACAAAATGTAACATGCATTTATGGAGAGTAGTGGATTACTGTTACCTTATTAAAAGAAAAAAAAAGTTGGCTTCATGCCTCATGTACCAGGAAGTGACAATATTTCATCATAAAACCAAGTTTTAAAGTTGCACTTCAGTTGAGTAGTCTTAACACCACTAAATGTTAAAAACTTTCCAAGTACTCTCTATTTATTTTGACTTCCAAAATACTAAAATTTGGGACTGCTTTTGAACTTGCTGAGATTGTTTCATGGTGATTGTTCCTAGCACAGTCTTACGTGGGGGTTCAGTGTCTGGAAGCCTGAAGAAAGTCAGTACACTCATCTCTGCATTCATCCTTGGAGCTATTTCTTTGCTTTGGCTGTACAAATTTTATTTCGGTAAGGTCAGAGAAACCTCGAGGCTTCCAAGAGCTGGTGCAGCAGTGGCTCTGTGCAGCTTATTGCAGTGATAGGTGGAGTTCTGCAGTTGGTAGAACATAAGTGTGGAATTTTTAATGTTTTACTGTCCATACTGGAGATGTTTCACATCCTTTGGCAGGCTTACCTTTTAACATGGCTGTTAAATCCTTCTGTAACATGGTCTTGAAGATGGATATGTGCTTCCTTTGTCTCCACATCAAGACCATCAGTTTTCACAGACTTTTCATAAGGAAAACCATAAAGCTTTCAGTTGTGCCTTCTCCTTTTTGTAGTTGTCATTGGAGAATAGTTATTTTCAGTCTTTACTTAACAGCTTCATTTAAACAAGTTTACCTGCGTATGTGTTTTAGATGCTTCTGCTTGTACATGAGTGTTATTGTTCTCTGTGGTTTTTTTCACTTCCTGAGTATTTCTGTTTTGGATAACTTCCTGACTTTCACTTATGGTTGCTGCCCAGTTGTACTATCAACTTCAATCTCACGTGCTGTCTATTGCGCACTTCGATCTTGTGCTGCCCTGTTTTCCTCCTAAGTACTTTAGCTTTAAATGAACCTGTCACTATTTGATTTTCCTTCTATTTTTTCCCCTGTGTATTTCCTTCTTTCCCAGCTTCCCCACACTCACCTAAGCTAACATAAAGACCTTCTATTGCTTCTCAAACCACAGCTTTGCTTGCGGTAATTCTTACTGAGCTATTGTCAGTGAATGGAACCGCTGGATTTTTAACAGTGAGCTACAAGATGAAACCTGATACCTTTGTCACTTTCGCATGATAAGAACAGCCTGTTAGTTATGATAAAAGAGTATGGAAGTAGGCCATACTTCTGAAGCCCAGAGAAAGTCATTAAATATGCATCAGTCCTGAGCTGCAGTTCTACTTGTCCTCAAACTGCTCTGCTCTAACAAAAGGCTGGCCTGTGTTGGGCAGCATGAAAGAAGGCTGGCAAAACAAAATTCAGTGACAGCCAACAAGTGCTGCAAAGCAGCTTTTACTGAATAATGTCCTGAGAAAACTGGGTAAATATCTGCTGTGATACAATGCTAATTTCCTAATAATAAAACAAAATACAAAAAATAGTTCTGATATCTCTTCACAGGCGCTGTTGTACTTGAAATTTCATGCTTTTCTGAAGCTGAAAGAATATATATGCTAGTTAAAGATACAACTGTCAATGACAAGCCTCTGAATGCTGTGGTGATTCCTGAAGTTATGGTAAGAGATGGGTTTTAATTTATAGTGTGTCTTAAAAGAAAAACAACTACCTTAAGACTTTCTCTGCTGGAAGTAAAGGAAAGCGCATTGTATTCAAGGGAGCCATGCAGTAAGTTTCTGCAAGTTGTGGGGTGGGAAAAAAAATACTTGAGAGCCCTGTACTTCATACATATACATATGGTGTAATTCTGTGAGTTAAGTAATTTGTACTGTTACTGTTGAGTTGTCAGGAATAACAGTACAACTGTAAAGGGGAGAAAAAGACTTTCTTCCTCTTTCTTTCAGTGATCAAAAAGTTAAATGGGGTTTTAGTTTTGGCTGGCATGTCATAAAACGATTGCAGCAACTTTTTTGGGGGGACTAAATGTTTCTTCACTAACCAAAAGGTAAAGAAAATGCTACTGCTAATCTTCACATTTACAATACCTTAATTTTCCCCCTTCTGTAGCAAAGAAGGGAGTTTGACTTTGTTTAAATGCTGTACTGTGGATTCCAGAGGGAAAAAAATCTTTTGAAGGACATAGTGCAAGAATTGTTTCACAGATTCAGACTTCAATCTGATTTACTAATTTTTATGGTTACAAATCAGTTTCCTATGAATCAGTTGGTTTCATAGTAGACTTCATGTTAACAAAGCAGATTCAGGGTGAAAATAGGGAAACAAAGTGGTTTTTGACCAGGATGATGTAGGTTCTGTCCAAAAAAGAGTTTAGCCATAGTTACTGTCTGCTGACCTGCTACATATCTTGCAGTTACAGTCTTCTTTGCATTATTGAAACTGAAGTGAGGGTTGTGGTTTGACTTCTTAGAACTTCACAGTTGAAAACTTAAAAAAAAATACGTAATTAGTGTAAATTATGAAACAGCTTTAGATGGAAGCATTCCAAGTTCAATACCTATAGCTGCAAACTTAAAACTTGCTTTTATCATTTGAAGAGTCCTGTGCTAGCCAAAGGTTTCTGAAGGCAAAATTATATTTTTATCTGAGCAGATACTAATGGCAGTGCTCACATGAAAGTGGCAAGATTGGAAACTGTACCCCCTCCAAAAAACTGAGTGCCTTGCAAAGGCATTATGTTTTGTGAGATCCTTAGAAACTGAGGTTGCCCCCCATCCAAAGTAGGTTTCAGAGTTTGTGTTATCAGAAGCAGGAAGGCAGCAGGAAGATGGGACTGCCTTTGGATGCACATTTTCAAACCCATTGTGAGCTGTGTTTTCCTGCACGTGCTCCAGTCTGCTGATACGTGTGTCTGGGTTTCTGAGGCTAGAAAGGTGTGAAGTTAATGTCTTGATGCCAGGAAAATACACGTAATGCTGTCTGTTATCTGATGCAAGGTATTTTTTAGAAACTCCAGTTTAGGGGACTGCTAGAGATTAGTTTCTATTATATAAGGAGAGAGAGGCTGTTCAGGTACACACACGGTTTGTTTCTGTTTTAGTGTGTATTGTTTATATTTGGTCATCTCACTGAAATAAGCCAAGAGTTAATCTAAATATTTCAAGTGTTGTTCATATGTGCTCTTATGCTGTTCACTAGTTATGCAGGCTAATTTAATAAGTGGTTATAGACCCTACTTTAGTTAGCAATTGGACGCTTCCTCCTGAGGTACTTTGAAACCTGGAATTTCCTTTTATCTTATGACACTATTAGCCTTTGCTTATACTTTATATATTTGACCACTTAAATACAGCACCAGTAAATACTTATACAGGAACTGAGCACAAATATTAAATTTATGGTGTATTTAACATCCCTCTTGTGGGTGAGAGATTAAGTAATTTGGAACGAAGGGCTAATATGCAGTTTCAGAAGAAGAATGTGTGATAAAAGGCATGGTGTTTTGGTTAATGAATTATTGTTCCAAATTACAGCTAAAGGAACAAGCAAAACAAAACAAGCCTTCTTAAAAGTCAAGAAAACCACAGAAATAGATTATGATTAGTAGGATTCTAGTCCTGCATTCTCCCAAGGTGAGGTTTGCTTACTTTGTGCCTGATACACCGTCTGAGGAAGACGCCCAGTTCTAGACTGGCATGGTCAGCTCTGCCAGAAGCAATACATCCTCTTGATATCATTACTGAAAAGTTTGAATGCAGAATCAGTTTGCACTAACTACTTCTTAGAAAGTCAAGCCATTGGTGTGATCAGACATGTTGAGCTGTTTCATCATCGTAGGCTTTTAAGAATTTAATTGAACACTTTCTCATTTTGCAATACCTACATAAATTAAAATAATTCTTTTGTTGGAGCATGAAAAAAAATAGTCTCTTACAAAGCTGTTTAGCTGCCCTGTGTGAGGACCTGCCAGGGCTATTTGGTGTTGCTCTTTAGTAGCATATCAAGCTGAAAGATGTTGTAGGACTGAACCTCAGAATTGCAGGCTAATTTACCAGAATGCCTTTTGCTGTACTGGCAAACAAGGAGGTCAGCAGAATGGCACGAGGCCAGTACCAGCACAAAGGTGACAAGTTTTTGTGGCTTTATCGCTAATGCCACTTACTAGTGGAGTATCCTCTCACATACTGTATTTGGGTACCTTATGAACAGTAGAAAGAGATGTGGGAGTTTTCCAAATGGGGGAAACATTCCATTTGATGCTTTCCACTAATGGCTCGCACTCATATGTCCAGTCTAAAAGCGTGACAGTTTAGTGATCCTTTTGACAGAAACACCACAAAAGGTTACTTTCCACTCTTCTTACGCTGCCACAATTACCGAAAGGCCTGAGCTCCCGCTATGCTGACCCAGCAGCTGCTCCCGTTGTGTTGAGACACCTTGCCCATCATTCCTCATCTGATGCCATGACTCCTTTCTGGCCAAGGTGGATGAAATATGCACTTGGGGCCTTGTGAGTCCTTGCATGTGGAAGATGCTGCAGACAGCCCACTTGCCAGTGTTGAATTTTATCACTTAGAGCTTTATCACATCTTTATCACATTTAGAGATTTTACCACATTTGCACTTCCTGGAGACAGCCCACCACCCTGGAAGATGTGCTGTGGCTGTGCTGGCAGGACGGTGGCACGGAACACCTTGTTCTGCGTTGTTGTGAGATGCGATTACACAGTGCACCCCACAGAAAGGGGATTAGCGTGGGTACTGAATACCTTGCCCCAGCCTGAAGCTGCATTGCACTAATCCTGACGAATTAAACGATTCACTGTGATTGTCACTGTCTAAATCACACAGCCTCCTTCAGCTGTGTCTAAGAAACCAGCAATAAATTCCCTCCTGAACGCTAGCCAACACAAAACCCCTCTGCAGATTTCACTCCTCAGGCAGAGCTCTGAAGCCAGGGCTAAAGGGGGAAGGGAGTCCTCAGGCTGTGAGTCACACATCCCCTTCTTCCCAGTAACCAAATCACTTGTACATCCCCACTGGGGCTTTATTAAGGGATAAAAGAAATCCTGCAGCACAAGAGTGCTATCCTTGTGGCTGTAATCATGACAGAGTGTACTTTTCAGCACCCCACTCTGCTGTACAAACTCATAGGGATTTTAAACCCTATGGAAGAAGAATTGTTTTCTTACAAGCTGGCCTCTACCTGGGGACTCAGCACTGTTTCTTACTGCTTTAAGTTTAACGACGAGTGATGATGGGAAGCAAGTTAACTGTAAGGCTAAGCACTTTTCTAAAATACTTCTGTTTATTCTGTATAAGTGCATTTAGTCCTAAAGAGGTATAGTTAGGGATTTTCATTAGAAGGTAACTTGAACAAAGATGGCTTTGATTGGTTGGAGCACTCAAAGGTATGTTGTTAGATCCAGGCATTCTCTGCAGGTGCTTGTGAACCTTAGTAGCCTTCAAAGTGAATGTTTCACTTTTTTTGGTAGAATATTGGCACTGGACAATTAGGAAATTTAGATGGTAGTTTTGTACAAGCTGTAAATACATATTTACACCAATATATATTTACTTGGGTGAGGATCTTGGACAACTTTCCACAACACAGCTGTGCTTTTGAATGCCTTGGAGCTTACTGTGTCTCAGAAATCACTGTGATTCCTTGAAGTTGCTTTTGAATTATTTTACTTACGTAGTTTTAAACCCACTACACTAGAACTTGCCTGTAAAAGCAAGTAATATAAAACATGTGTTCAGCATGTCACTTCTAAATGTCCAAACCCAGTTATTTTTAGAAACTGATTTCCTGAAGAAGAGAAAGGTAATCAAATATTCTTGTCCACATTCAAGTTAAGCCAGTGGTTTGACTTGAATGCTGTTCTGGTTTCTTTTCTCTCATTCTTTTTTGAAAAAGGTTTTGTTTACTTTAAGCTGAAGAACTTAATTTTTTTTTTTTTCTATTAACCCATTACCTGTTTTTTAGCCTCACAAGTTTCTGGGTGTTGGACCAAGCCTGAGATTCCAGATAGCCTATACTGTGCAGAAAGTTAGTATGATGAAATTTAGGTAGTAAAAAAGCTTTGTAGAAGAAGAAATGGGAAGCAGTCAGGTGGGAAAGTAAGGCAGGGTAGAATCTGGAACAAGGAGTGTGAGAAGGGAAGAGTTTGCCCTGTTACCCCATGGGATGTGGTGTTTTCTTTCAGAGCAGCTCTGCCTTTGGTTGCCTGTGGGATTTTCAAAGGACCATTCATAATGGAATGTGGCAGATAGTGGCACAGTAACTGATAGAGTAATGATAAGGGCTTTACTTTAGGAAAAGCCAGAGCTCTGCTTACTATGTTTATTAATGCCTGTGATGGCTCAAAAGGAAGAAATCCACTTCTCTCACTGGAATGTGTGGGTCCTTGAGCTGTTGAGCTTACAGCGCAAGAAGCCCTTACATTTTCTGACAGTGGCATACATTGGTTTCCTTGGACTTCCTTTGCTGGCTTACCAATATCCTTTCCGTGTGCTTGACAGAAATAAACATATTAACCTTGTTGTGTGTTGGGCACGCTCTGGATACTTACTTCCCCTTTTCCAATAAAGCCTGAACGTGGAGGTGAGAGGCATTTTGACTTAGCTGTTGGCACTGCATTGAACAAAGGTGATTCCTCTGGAGAAAGCTGTGTGAACAGCTTTGCAGTCTCTGTCTCACCAACCCAGCTGTTTTGCCAGTGGCGAAACCTTCCCAGTAAAACAAAATTTTAAGTCTCTTCGGGCTGTTTGTCAGCCAAAAAAGCCCTTGTTTGGCACTTTTTTTGGTCTGTTTTCAGAAGACACATCTATTTTCAAAGAACATTTCTGGTAGAACCTAAAGGACAAGGGAAGAAGGGGCACAAGAAGCGTGTGCTCCTCCAACATCTTTACCTTAGTGCTTCTTTACCCAGTGTGTTTTCTGTCTGCCTGCAAGTCACACTGGGTGGCAGAGGGCATTTCTCATCCAGGCAGTGACACAGATGTGGGCATCTTGACACATCTGGGATGGTGTGGCTTTCAGAGGATTTGCACTCAGGTCCTTTAGGAAATCAAAATTTGATGAAATCTCTCAAATACTGGGAAGCCCCAAATGATTGTTTTCAAGCATCCAGACCAGCTCACAGGTAGATGGTGGTCTGGGGTATCTTAACATCAGACTCCAATTTGCCTTCCCAAAAAGTCACTCATTAATGTGTCCTGCTATTTCCATTCTTCGCTTCCATTCTAGCTCTCTGGTGATCACTCATAGAGCTATTGGTATCTCTCCACATGTTTGCAGACTTCTGTCATGCTGCTGCCTCACCACTCCCTGAATCATTCTTGTCTAAATTGGCTTATATTTAGCAATGTTGTTCTGTTCCCTGAATCCATCTTGTCAGCTGCGTGACAAATTGCTGTTCCCTGAATGCCGTCCAGTTTGTAAATGCAAATTACCATGACTTAGGGACTGTGGAAACGTCTTTGTTTTGAAGAGTGCACTCATTGAAATGCCCTGTGGATCTTTCTGGTTTGCACCTGCCCACAGCCCTTTGGCAGGACAGATGAAAGGTGTGCTGGCATTTCCTGATCTTTCCAGAACCATTTACAAATTGTTTTACAGAAGGATTTATGGGATGAAAACCAAGTCCTGAGGGGCTGCTTCTGGTGGTTGGAAGTTTTGGCCTGCAGTGAGGCTGCAGATACTGTTCCCACATGGTCAGTAGAGTATCCCAGGAAATCCCTCCTCTGCCATGTGCAGTGGCTTCCTTTGGAATGGTTTCTGGACTGGTACCAGACACCCCTGCAGCATGGCTATGCTTTGAGAGCCCTTTCAGCGGCAGCTTCAGTAGAGGTGTGAGAATGGTTCAGATACCGTCACCAGATCCCACTGTGAAAAATATTTAAATGCATATTTTTAAAATCACCTTTCAGTCTCTCATATCATGGGGAGGGGCATGCCAGTGTCTGCCATGAACACCCTCAGTTTGAAATACTTTGCCATTGTAAGTTAACATGTTATAAGACTACCCCAAAATGTAAGTTGAATGTTTCAGTTGTTTTGGGGAGAAATCCTCACTTTGCATGGAAAGTGTTTGAATGGAACATGACTCTGGAAGGTACCTTATGTCTCACGCCATTCTTGGCATAGACTGTTCACTGAGAACGTGACACTCACAGTGCCTTTGCCTTTAACGTTAGGCTCAACAGTGTAGTTGGAGTGGGTTAGGGAAACTTCAGTTACCAAAAAAAACCAAGACCAGCAGCTGACCTGTCCATTGTCTGGACACTGAATCTTTTTGTTTATCAAATCTGATTATTTTTTTTTTTTTTACTGAGCATCAAGGAAGCATCAGGAAATCCTTCTGAGATGTGGTAGTAATTTTCCTTGCCTAGTCATGATTTTGGCTTATCCTTTGTGTGTATTGTCTTCTTTCAGGCTTCCAAGATACCACAGAACTGCTGCCCACTTCTTGTCTTTGTGAATCCAAAAAGCGGTGGTCTAAAAGGTCGGGATCTGCTGTACAGTTTTAGAAAGCTGCTGAACCCACATCAAGTCTTTGAGCTTACCAACGGTGGCCCACTGCCTGGGTAAGTAGCCATACACTTCTTTTTTTAATTTAAGTTGCTTTATTTGTTGAAAGAATGGGTCTGATTAATGTGTTACACTGCTTCTGTTCTGTGCGTGAAGACCAGAGCAGTGGTTTGCCTCTTCTGACTCATTCTCACAGTGAAAACTTTGATGTTCTCTGAAGAAAAGAGAAGTATGTGACTGTGTCAAGCCTAATAGAGTCCAGTCCTGGGAAAGTCACAGGCATTTTACAATAACACATAATTACTAAAAATAAAAATATTTTATAATCGAATGGGGATGGAAAGAGAAATGTCACAATGCCTGATGAGGGCTCGGTTTTGCTTTGATTTCCTCCAATGTTTCATGGGAACTAACAGGAAAGTATAATAAAGTTTTCTATCCTGACTCTTGAAACTTGGCCACAATTGCAGAATTACCAGGGCCTGCCTGATCACAGCTGCAACGTTTCTAAATACAAGGAACAGAACATCATGTGCTTGTAGGGAGGCAGGAACCGATTACTTGATTTAGTCAACACCACTTTACCAGCTGCATGAAACGAAAGTGATGGCTGCAGTCTGCTCAGGATAGCCTCATTCCTTCAGCACTGCTTTAACAAGGAACTGTCACGAGAAGGTCTTCAGAACAAAGGCTTTTGCTGGAGAGGTGCAGCTTAGGCAGGGAGGGAGCAAGAAAAATTAGCTGAACGGTCTCCTCAGGATTTTTTGTCAGAACTGTGTAATTCTGATGTCTTTCTAATGCTGCAACTTCAGTAATCCGTTCATTTTGTTGTGCCCATGTAACCCTTCTGTAGCTGTCTGGCAAAATGCTTCAACCGGTTCATTGCGGCTTGTGCAGTGAGAAAAATATCCCTTCATAGGATATGTTGGCACATAGGATGAAAAGCCACAAAGAGTAAGAGTGACCTGGAAGATAGTACTGTGAAGAAGAAAATGTACTATGAGTCCTATGACACATAGTACAAGAAAAAAAAAATCACAGCAAAACCAACAAACCAAAGCACACTACTATCAACATCTCCACTAGGATTTAGAGTTTTAAATGTTCACATTGAATATGTGACTATTCATATCAGTAGATGTCCCTGTCTTTGGTGACAAAGAAAGTGATGAACAATTTAACTGTAGCTGTGAAGAATCTTAGAAGAATGTGGGTTTTATACTTTCAACAGCTTTAACAGTTCATATATTTCCATTTGCTTTGTTGAAGTTGATTCTGAGAACCGATGGTAAGAGGAGTGGTGGGAATCCAATAATCTTAAATAGCATATTAAGAAGCTTTTCCTGTACTGCATTGTAACATTACTTTTCCCCTTTGCTTTGTTTCTCACTGGAGGTTTCACACGTTCTCTAAAGTCCCCTCCTTCCGAGTGCTGGTGTGTGGAGGCGATGGCACTGTCGGCTGGGTCCTTGGTGCGCTGGAGGAGATCCGGCACAAGCTGGTGTGCTCAGAGCCCTCGGTTGCCATCTTACCTTTAGGAACAGGTGGGAATCACAGTGAGCACTGTTCTTCTGAGGGCAGAAGCTCTCCAAAAGGTTTATCTTTGTTTATCCATCTAACAAACAACTCAGTGTTGCGGTAGAGGTGCCATGACTCAGATCTGGATGATGCTGGAGAGCAAACACACTATCAGCTTTTCAAGGAAATCTGAAGAGAAAATGAGCATCAGGAGAGTTGGCTTTGGTGTGTGGGAGTGGGCAGGAGTTGGAGAGGGCAAAATACTCTCCCCATCAACTACAGGTGTATCAGTCATTGCTGTAAACCAGTGAGCTTGGATGGTCCTTGACTTCTCAACTCCATGATAGGTTTTTCCATCACTTATTGTGAAGAGTTTTCAGATGAGGCAGTGTATCTGTATGTGATATGAGTGCACGTACAACCACAACAATGCTTGTGTGGTTTTTTTCTACTTGTTAACTTTTTGGTGACCTTTTTGGAGCACCTTAGTGTGATTTGATCTGTAAAAACAAGACTGATGTACTTTTTGATGCTTTGAGCTAACTTACTAAATGCAGTCATATCTTGGCATTCTTCATTGTTGCTCAGGCAATGACTTAGGGAGGGTGTTGCGTTGGGGAGCTGGCTACAGTGGGGAGGACCCCTACTCGATTTTGGTTTCCGTGGATGAGGCAGATGATGTTCTTATGGATCGCTGGACTATCCTTTTGGATGCAGAAGAGCCATCTGAAGGTGCAGAGAACGGCATTGCAGAACCTGAGCCTCCAAAGGTGAGCTGAGCATCATTTGGTTTTGATTCTTAGGAACTGTTGTTCTAGCCAAAGTCACAAAGATTATAGATATTAACATAGTTTAATCTCTTGTTGCTTACCTGCCTTTGAGCTTGGGCCTTCATGAGCTATTCCTCAGTCTGGCTCTAGGGCTTCAGTTCCTTTTTGAAGGAACAGCAAACCATAATGCTAGTAAAATCGGAATGTCAACAAAAAAACACCCCTGCCAAAAAAGTACTCTTACCTTCCTTCTCACAGTTTAAAAATTACTAGGAATTGCTAGTGTATACAGGAAGTAAATCCTTCAATCATTTTACTGCCATTGCATGACTGTGTATGTGGCATCTGTTTAATTTTGGCTTTTGGTAATTTTTTTGGATTGGAAGTCCCTGTTCTTTGGTTCATACTGCGTGTTTCTCTTTAGGAAAATAAAAGCGTTGGTTGTAGATGGTGACTTTAGAGCTTTGTATGAATGGTGGTTCTGTTTATCTTCAGACAAAACAAAGAAAGTGGACAAAGGGGTGGCAAAAAGAAAGAATGAAATTTTAATAGTGGTAGCAATTGTCTAAGATTGTAGTCCTTGCTGGAAAATCCTAGGTGTTGTGTGTCAGCTGGAGGATTTAGGTTGCTCAGGTTCCAGCTGTTTTTACTTGGTGGAGATAGGAGTTACTTTGCCAAGTGCCTGCTCTGTTTCTTAAAGGTGAAGGGTGCGAGGGTCGAGGACTATGATAGAAAAGCTGTGAACTGGCATGCAGAGGAAGAATTAATTGCAGAAATGGTTGAAATCTGTAGGGACTTGAGATTGGCATACTGGGAGCTATTTAAAATGCAGCCGAGTAGGTGAAGTTAAATTCTTAACTTTCTCGTGTAAGATGATCGCCTTCCAAAGTAAGGAAGAGTGTTTTCCCATGACATCATGATAAATCCATGGCTGATGCAAAAAATAATAGTGGTGTCAGTTTTCAACATGTGCAGTTACTGCATAGAATTGCTTTGGGGAGTTGGGTTTATTTAATTTCTGCATTTATTTTTATTTCTACCTTGTTACACTCGTTACTTACAATTCAGGTTGAATTTTAAAGTTCCTTATACCTTGGAAAGAACTACACATGTCAACAGTTGTCTGTACAGATCTATTTTTAGTGTGGTGGTTCTGGAAAATGTTTTCCAAAATCTGTCAAAATGCAGATCTCTTGGAAGGATCATCTGCAAAGCTTGCTTTTGTTGAAAAACTTGGGAACCTCTTCATTTATAAATGTAAGGAGGAAATAATGCTTTGCTTTTTTTTTTTTGACAGATTGTACAGATGAACAATTACTGTGGTCTTGGCATTGACGCAGAGCTGAGCTTGGATTTTCATCATGCTAGAGAAGAAGAACCAGGGAAATTTAATAGCAGGTAATCCTGGAGGAAACAGGGGTTAAGAGCAAACTCTGTAGTATCACATAACTTTTAATTTACACTATAATCTTGAAATGCTGCAGGTATCCACAGACAATACTACTTGAGGCACAGCTGGCACAGGGAGCAGTTAAGTTAACCAGGAACTTATAGGCTCAGAATTGGGATTTTGATTGGTTTTCTCCCCCACCCCCCCACCCCGTTGTTTTGGTGGGTTTTTTTCTTTACTGAGAGCACACCAAAGCAGATTTTGGAAGCCCTGTCATTAATACGCAGTACAGTTACTTGCCAGTAACTCCAATTCTGAGTTCAGTGAAATTTTGAGGAAGTGGAAATACTTCTTAGTCAAAGCCTTTGGGGGGGGGGGTGTTGCAGTGATGCTAAATGAGGAATAAACACACTGTTTGAACTTTGTTGTATCTTTCCCACCCATCAGTACTGTGATAGCACCTGTGTGCTGGTAATAAGGATTTGTTAAAAAGAACAGAGAACCATAGGATCTCCTGGGTTGAGAGGGACCCATAAGGCTCATCGAGTCCAACTCCTGGCTCCACACAGGGTCAGCCAAGTCAGAGCATGGGACTGAGTTCATTGTCCAGATGCTTCCTGAACTCAGTCAAGCTGGGTGCTGTGACCCCTTCCCTGGGGAGCCTGTTCCAGTGCTCGACCTCCCCTCCAGTAAAGAGCCTCTTCCTAAACCTCCCCTGTCGCAGCTTCATGCTGTTCCCTGGGGTTCTATCACTGGTCCCCAAAGAGAGGAGATTGGTGCCTGCCCCTTTGTTCCCCCTCATCAGGAAGCCACAGACCACAATGAGGTCTCCCTTCAGCCTCCTCTTCTCCAGGCTGAACAAACCAAGGGACTTCAGCCTCTCCTCATACACCTCCCCCTCCAGACCCCTCACCATCCTTGTTGGCCTCCTCTGGACACTCTCCAGTAGTTTCATATGAGCTCTGTGTATCAAGTGAGACTGTGTGATTAAAGAGGTGTGGAGAAACCTTCTTTCTGGCAGGCATATCAATTAATATTAATACTTTTTCTTCTTCACATAATCACTGAAATTAATGAGAAAAAGAAATCACAGTTGTGTAATTAATCAGTAATTCCTTGTAGAAATTGGTTTTGTCTGCTTTCCCCTATGTTTGGGGATAAATGTCCTCTAAATTGTCTCAGCTGCCAGATGGAGTTACGGCCAATACAACTATGTAGCATTCAAATCTTAAGTATTAAAAATAGTTTCTGACTGGTTATGACTGTGTAATGCGTTCTGTCTGTCATTACAGGCATTGTTTGTGGGTTTTTTTATTAAAATGCAATAATACAGGGTATTGTGTATGCTACATAAGTTGCTGTCAGGCACTGGTTTGCATTTTCAATCCACTGGATTAAAAGCATCATAGGTAGTAACATTGTGCAATAGGTTTGCATATAGCAGTGTCTGTTGTAGTGTATGAAACTGTTCTAGATTTACTTATGCAGTTCATGTAAGGATAACTTTAATTCTTCCTTTAAAATATGCTGTTATGACTTTGCACTTTAAAGGATGTGTCCTTTTCTAAAGGATGTGTCCTTTTCTTACTGCCACTTTATTTGGTGGTTACTTGGACTTCTGCTGTCCTGTGTGCTTTTCATCCTTTGCACCTTTATCTCAGTGTGTGGCACCTGCAGCTCAGAGGGCGATGACTTGGTGTTGTTCTTCCAGACCTGTTACCTGCTGATTTGGACACTGCAAGCATGGTACCTTGCAGGTTTTGTGGGAAGGAAGGGATGGTTTTATCTTCTTTTTTACATGCAAGGGGCTGTGTGTTTCTGTGACTCAAGTACTGGAAGGTAAACATGAAATGATGAATTGACAGTGAGGTGTGGTTTTGCCTGAGACAGCTTGTGCAGGCTAAAAGTGTTGTCACACAATTGTTGCTGTTCACTGGCTGATATGCAAGTGCATGCTCTTACCAGCAAGATTACCATTAAAAAAAATTAAATTAAAAGTAAATTAACTAAGAAAGGTGACTATTGAATAGCACATGCAACAGCTGCTGGCTGTGAACTGGCTGCTCTTTTGTGCAGAACAGGAAGTTTCAAGTTGTGGAAACCAAAATTGCAAGTGACCCTTGGAAGAAAAGTGGACTTGAGTGCTGTTCTGAATCAGGACCTTAAGCTTGTCCTGAAAACTGTGTGCTCTCTGTCCTCATGCGATAGAGCCTCTTCATATGCTCAGGACTTCTTAACCTTTGATTAGCAACTCACAGTGCAATGATGACTTAGAATCCTAGAATATGTAAGGTTGGAAGGGACCTTTAGAGGTCATCTAGTCCAACTCCTCTGCAGTAAGCAGGGACATCTTCACCAGATCAGGTCACTCAGAGCCCCATCAAGCCTGACCTTGGATGTCTCCAGGGATGGGGCCTCCACTACGTCTCTGGGCAACCTGTGCCAGTGTCTCACCACTCTCACATTGGAAGAACTTTTTCCTCATATCCAACCTAAATCTCCCCTTTTCTAGTTTAAAACCATCACCCCTTGTTCTACTGCTACAGGCCCTTGTGAACAGTTCTTCCCCAGCTTTCTTATAGGCACCTTTCACGTACTGGAAGGCTGCTATAAGGTCCCCACAGAACCTCCTCCAAGCTGAACAAGCCCAACTCTCTCAGCCTGTCTTCAGAGGAGAGGTGCTCCAGCCCTTTGATGATCCTCATGGCCTCCTCTGGATGTGCTCCCACAGGTCCATGTCCTTCTCATGCTGAGGCCTCCAAAGCTGGATGCAGTACTCCAGGTGAGGTCTCACCAGAGCAGAGCAGAGGGGCAGAATCACCTCTCCATCTGCTGGCCACACTTCTTGTGATGCAGCCCAGGATGCACTTGGCCTTCTGGGCTGCAGATGCCCATTGGTGGCTCATGTCCAGCTTCTCATCCATGAGTACTCCCAAGTCCTTTTCCTCAGGGCGCCTTTCAAGCACATCATCTCCAAACCTGTATGGATAATGGGGATTGTCCAGGCCCAGGTGCTGAACCCTGCACTTGGCTTTGCTGAACCTCATGAGGTTCACCTGGGCCCGCTTCTCCAGCCTGTCCAGGTCCCTCTGGATGGCATCCCATCCCTCTGACACATTAACTTTTCACCACTCAGCTTGGTGTGACCAGCAAATTTGCTGAGGTTGCACTCAATCCCACTGTCAGTATCAGTATTAAAGGTATTCAACAGCACCAGTCCCAGCACAGACCCTGGGGAACTCTGCTTGTCACCATCTTCCAGTGGGACTTGGAGCCACTGACCACCACCCTCTGGATGTGACTATCCAGCCAATTCCTTATGCACTGAACAGTCCACCTGTCAAATCCATCTCTCCAACTTAGAGAGAAGGATGTTGTGGGGGACTGTGCCAAAGGCCTTGCAGAAATCCAGATAGATGACATCTGTAGCTCTGCCCTTGTCCACTGATGCAGTCATTCCATTGTAGAAAGCCACTGGACTGGTCAGGCAGGACTTGCCCCAGGCAAAGCCATGCTGGCTGTCTCAGATCACCTCCCTGTCTTCCATGTGCCTTGGCACAGCTTCTAGGAGGAGCTGATCCACCTTAAGTACAGAGGTGCAACTGACAGGGCAGTAGTTCCCAAGGTCCTCCTTCCTACCCTTTTTAAAAATGGCCATGATGTTTCCTCTCTTCCAGTCACTAGGGACTATACCTGACTGCCACGACTTTTCAAGTATCATAGAGAGTGGCTTGGCAAGTACATCAGTCAATTCCTTCAGTACTCTGGGATGCATCTCATCAGGTCCCATGGACTTGTGTATGTTCAGGTTCCTCAGATGGTCACAAACCTTCTCTTCACTGACAGCAGGAGGGGCTCTGTCTCCCCGGTCCCCATCGTGTGGGCCCTCAACTTAAGAGCATTGAGGAGAGAGGTTGCCAGTGAAGACAGGCATAAAAGTTGTTGAGAACCTCAGCCTTTTCCTCACCTTTTGTCACCAGTTCACCACTGGCACTTGTCTGGGGGCACTTTCTTTAATCTTCCTTTTCTGGTTCATGGACCTGTAGACTTCCTTGCAGGGAATTTAGTGCTGAGCTTGTGTTGCAGGGCAGATAAAAACATCACTGCCACAACATACACGGTTTCTGTGTTAGTGAGTGCCAAGCTATGTGAGTGTTTTCCACAGTGTAAAACTTAAGGATCAGGTCATCTGCCTTCATTCCCGATTCCTGTGGGATGCTGGAGCAGTCTTCAGGTCTGCGTATGACAGAAGGGACCACATTGTGCCATCCAGAACTAGCAGGAGACTGCTGTGGCAGGCAGTCTCCTGGATGTAAGGATGTAAGGTTAGGCAGAGAGTGCCTGCACAATTTAATGCAAGTCTAGAATTGTTTTACAAAGATAGAGAACTGTTTTCTGGTGGGGGGAGGGGCAAGGGGGACGCTTTACAGTAATGGTTGGTTGATTTGTCAGTTGCAGGTTTTAAAATGCAACAGTGGCTACTCTCTTTTCCATCTTGGGTCCTCTGTATGTGAACCTGGTAGAGGTCTTTGCCAGTCAGTAAGATCACCCAGATGGATGCTTATTAGTGGTTAGAACTCTCAGCTTCTGCCGTTGTTGGTTTCCCACCCAGTGGTGGGCTGCTTGAATTGCAGGACGGGATAAAAGGCACTCATTTTGCTTTGCTTGGTGGCTTTCTGTGCTGTGTGCAGCCGTTCTGAGAGGTCTGCTTCTGTGAGAGGTTACGTAGTTGTTTGTTAATGCTCATAGGAAATTGCACTGCATTTAAAAAGGCTTAGCACACGGATTCCTTATCCATCACCCTTAAAGATTGTTTCCCAGACGTACCCTTCTGGGTGGGCAGTGGTTGGCATGAGCTCTGAGAAGTCTGGCTTTGTGCACCAGCTTATTTCACTTCTTCATGACTCGAGGATTTGCTTCCCTGTTCTGGTTTATGGAAGCTTGGAAAGCAGTTACTGATGGTCTTGCTTCCTTTGTCCACCAGACAGGTTTGCTGCTTGGGCAGCAATCGCAGGGGTGATTAAACTAAGCGTATGTCCTCCTGAGCCTATGGAGACTTGTTCATGGGAGTTTGAAGAATAAAGTGTGTTTCTAATTTGCTCTATTAAGGATAAATACAGGATTGCAGTACTTAAAAGAATATTAGCTAACCTTCATAATCCATGAAACTGGGCCTATGTAGGATCACCCTTTAACTTTAGTCTGTGATAGTCAATTAGCTAAACAAAGAATCAATCCCACCTTCTGCCTGTGCCTCAGGAGAGGTGTATGTAGCTTTATGGGTGTAGCCTACGGGGCATCAGGTAGTACATTGAAGTTGGATATACTTGTAGTGCATCTTTTGTAGAAAAACAAACCAAAGGGCAATCCCTGAGCTGTGTAGCTCGAATCTCTAAACTTACTTGAGTGGTAGGATGTCACTTCCATGTTTGCAGTCTGCAGAGCCTTCCAGGTGGGATGACATGATGATGCAGGTGTTGCAGCTGAGCTGATGCAAGGACTCACTAGCTGCTCAGGGGTGGATGAACTGTGCATAACACGCTGCCTTACCTCCCTCGTCCCCACCAGTGTCACTTACAGCAGTGACTCCAGTGTGTCAACCTAATACAAACCTTTATTTCCTTCAGCACAAATAAGATGTTGGAGACCTGTCCACGGACAACCTCCTCCTTCCTGCCTTGCTAATTAACTATCATGAAACTGCAGAATGTATCTAACCAGAGGTTTCCTTCAGGAGGTGCTTTTTCTTTCCACCAAGTGGGATGTTATTGGCCAGTGTGTTACTGGCTACTGCTAGCAGTAGCAACTTCCACAGGCACTTTCTCTGACCATGTCCCACATCTAGATGTGCAGTGAAGCGTGGTGATTCTCTCTAGTGGTGGATATGCAGAGATCACCCTTCCAAGCTTGGCTGGACATCTTAATCTAAAATCTTCATTGGGTAGGAACTGTCCTGGTAACATTACTGAGATCAGTTTGTTCGTTCTTATTTGGTCTTAGTGTCCTCATACAATATATAAATAGAATATGTATGCAAGTATGGAGCAATGGGATTTAATCTCTGACAAATTTAGCCTTTGTTGTGCATAACAGGGTGCCGTATCCAATGTTTTTGGATCTTGTGGACTTCAGTGGTCTATAAATGTTTCTCAGAAGTCATGTAATTCAGAACTGTGCCTGCAGCTAGGGCACTGTGTCTTATTCTTTGTGTTTCTGCATGCTTCCTTCTTTATGCAATGAAAATTAATATTTTTGGGGATGATTCAAGTATTGTGTTTCCTATTGATATCCTATTGGTTTTAAGCTGTATCCAAATTAGATGAAACTGTCTTAGAGTAGACCCATCTTATTATCTTGTCTGGAGTAGAAGCATATGTTAAATGGTGTTACATCAGGTGCCTTTAATTCAGTTTTGTTTAAAACTCTTAGCATGTAGGACTAATCATTCCCACTGTAGTAATTTAAAAGAACTGAACAGTCTCTGTCTGAAGGGATGACTGTAACCCACATGCTGAACTGGCTGTCTTCCCCACTGGAATGTCTACAGCATTTAGACATAACGCTAGAGAGATTTTGCAGAGTTGGATTCCAATGACACCCATGTGCTAGTAGGGTGAAATTGTGGAAATTGATGCTTTTTATTTTAAGTTTGCCCCTGAAAGCTGTGTATCCAAACGTTTCCATTATAGAAGAAAATACTGTGTGTGTTTAACTAACATTTGTTTATGCTATTCTTAAAATACTTTGACATTTCTAGGGATGCCATAAAATCTTCCTCATCTTTTTTTTTTACTCTGCATTTAGAGATGTTAGAGCTCTGTCACAGGTTAGTGTCACTAAGCATGTTTACAGTTTCTGTAGCTGAGTATATTTCAAATGAGCAATATGTAAAGCAACAACTTACAAAGCATTTTGTGCCTTAATTATTCCAGCATTGCATGTGAAAGCATTTGAAAATGTTTCATGAAGACCTCTAGGTCTTAATTAAAAATACAGTTTTTCCAGGCCAGAAGATTACATTTCAAAGGGACATTGTATTCGGGCAACACTTCTAGAAGGGATGAGTTTTCTGTAATAAAACTTCACAGATCTCCACATGCCTCAACAGCAGAAACCATCCCTTACGTAAAAAATATATTAAGTAGCAGTTTGTGGCTGGTGCTGCAGTAAAGCTATAAAGACTGGGAGGTGGTTTTGATTGAAACACTCTTTAACCATACCTGCTAGAAGACAGTAGTGGTGTATGTACAAGGAAGAGTGCTGTGGTGGGCCTTATCCGATGCTTGTCTGCTCCTAGGTTTCACAACAAAGGAGTTTACGTGAAAGTTGGGCTGCAGAAGATAAGTCATACCAGAAATCTTCACAAAGACATAAAACTTCAAGTGGACCAGCATGAGGTGGAGTTGCCAAGTATAGAAGGACTCATTTTTATTAACATACCCAGGTAAAAAGGAGAGAAAGGATCCTGTGTGGATGCACGTCTGGCTGCACATGTGGAAATGCTGTTTGGCATTTAAGCATTAAAAGTCAAATGGTTAGATAAAATGTTAAATGGTCTGCATTAACAGATGGCTGCTACTGGCTATTTTTGATTATTGCCCAACTCGCTGGCTTTGCAGCTGTGCCTCAGGAGCTCACTCTTAATATTCTGACATTTTTTTCTGACTCCACATAAATGTGCTACTGCCTTGTTTTCCCTGTGCAGCCCCCCATACATTCGCTATTTCTTCTGTGTCCTAAGAGTAATTTGGAATTATTTCCTTACCAAAGGCCTTCAGACTTCATTGGGAGCCGTTTTCTAGTAAAGCATGACTTCTTAGGCACAATTGTAGGCTTGTGGCTTCTGTCCACCACTGCCATTCCCCCTACTTACCCCAAACTGAATGGTCCACCAGATTTCACCATGACTTGCTGAAGGATCAGAGATGATCAACTTGCACACACTGCCTGGCATGTCTGGCCTAGAGGCCAAGTGCCTCAGCAGATCCTGCAGTGAAGGCCAACTGGGGTTCAGTTATCCACCGCTGCCTGGGTCCTACAGGCAGCTGGACAGTCTGGAGTCATTGATGCTGTCCTGGCAGCTTTGGAAAGCCCACAGTTCAAGTACCTTTTGTGGGGTTGCGGGGGCTGCCCTGACACCTGCAGGGAGCTAGGGTGCTGCTGTGGAAGGAAGGCAGGCAAATCTGCAGGAAATCTGGCCTTCTGTAGCTGTACTACTGGTAGAGGTTTTCTGTTTGCACAAAACCAGCAGGAAATTAGTGCTGCCATACGACTTCTCTTCCACATACACTTCTATCTCAAAATACCTGTATCTCTTTCCAGTTTGATCTGAGAAGGTTTCAACTTTTTATGCAAATAAATATTCTTGGATGTAGACACAAGTGTGTGTTGCACATGAGAACTATGGAGGAGAAAAGATCACAATTAGTACGGAGCAATCAATGCACTAAAACAATAAGCACATGATTTGAGTAAGGAGGGTCAGCACTACATAAAAAGCAGCGCAGTTAAATCTTCAGAAACATTTCAGAGGATTGAAGTCAAGGAATATCTGTGGAATTAACAGTGAGTTTGGCCAAGTACGCGAATAAATACTAAACACTTGTTTTAGCTTTAGTTTCTCCTCAGCAGCCTCCATGAACATTGTCAAGACCAGTAAGATATCTGTTAAGTTCCAAAATCTTGGAACTTAAGGGTTAGTGTACCAAACTGGAACGCTGTGGAGTTGCTTTCTTCTTACCTACTCTATTTCTCTTTCAAATCCATTTACTTTACCCCTTCTTTCACTCCTGAAGATCTGGTCAGAGGTCTTTCAAATTTTAGGAAAGACATCCTGCTTTTACACTGCAGGAAAGCTGCATTGTCCCCTCAAGCTGGTGGGGAGCAGTGTCTGAAGTCTGAGAAACCCAACAGGGTGCTGTGTGGCAGACAGCAGGTCCATGGACGGTCACTGTGGTGTTCTCTTTACATAGCTGGGGGTCTGGAGCTGATCTGTGGGGGTCTGAGAGCGATAATCGCTTTGAGAAACCACGCATCGATGATGGCCTGCTGGAAGTTGTTGGTGTGACTGGCGTTGTTCACATGGTAAGTTGACATCTCAGTAAGGACAAGGGGAAACTCAGATTTTCTCAGACTGGTGGGGTTTTTTGGGGGCTTTTGATTGTTTGAGGGGGTAGCATCTTTTTGTAATGAACAGTGCACTGCAAGTGCATAGTTCAAAAAGTATGCATCTGTGTTGAGGTTATACCATCATTTGTTCAAGTACTCGTTGTGCCCCATAGAAATGGTTTTAGGCCATGAACATCATTCCTGGGCAGTGTAGGCTGTCTGTGGACAAACTGTTCAGACACTGGGAGGTCGGCTGCAGCTGAGGTGCCTGCTCGTTGGCACTCTGGTGGCCTGTGTTGGCCTGCCCTGACAGCCGTGTGCTGTAGTCTGGCAGAATGTACAGATGGAATGGAGACTGAAGAAACCTGTGGTTGGATAAGAAGTAGTAATAGGGGTGTGAAGAACTTGTTAAACGTGCATGGGATGAATACAAGATTCTATTTTAATATTACAAAAACACCTACTCTTCACTTACATAATGTATCTGTGAAAAATCTTGTCATACCTCATCACCATCAGGGCAGAGATGTCTCCTATACAGGTAGCTTTATAATTACCTGCCACAGGCTTTCCAGCACCTGTCTCTGAGACTGTGATGCTGGCTGCTCTTCATCAGAACGCTACACGGAGCAGAGGGTATGCCAGTTCTGCAGAGGGTATTATGACTGAGTTTGTGCAACTTTTTCATGTATGGCATCTTTTTGCCCTGGCCTTCTGTTGGCAGTATGGGCCTGTGGGATGGTAAGTTATTTTTGTCTTCATCTTTCTTTCACTGTCTTAAAATATGTGATGCCCAAAAAGCATATGTGGTCAGGTAACTAGACAACTAAGCCATACAACCACCAAAAATGGAAACGTAGATGCTTAAAAATTGTTTGTGCAGCTCAGTCTTTGGTGTTGGCCAACTTTTCTACTTTAGATCTCTTAAGGAAGACCAAGGCAGAACAAACCATTAGAAGAAGGGGTATGGTAGAGATCTTTTATATCTTTGTGAAGTTTCAGGCAACAAGAAGTGCACCTTTTGCTTCAGAATATAGATATTAACAGGCCCGTGCTCTGGTTTTATTGTCTTTAAGGTTTTTACTCCTATGTTTGGTGGCTCTCACATTTTTTAAGAGAATGTGTAGCAGCACAGTTCACTTTGCTTCACTTTTTAGTCAGCTGCATACTTCTAGTTGAGTATATGTATATGTAGCTGAGTGTGTAAGGACTTGTTTGGCTAACCTCTCTCTATGTTTGATAATGTATTCTTAGCCTTTTGAGTTTCACATGTTGCCAAAGTCTGTCTGTGTAGTCAGGTGTTCTGAAAATGTGTTTGCTACATTATGGAATGGGGAAGTAAAAGCAAGTGAGACCCCTGTCTGCATGCTCCTTGGCCAACATCAGCGTGCATATGCCTTCACAGTGTAAATTACTCTGCTGGCACCTGCAGGGCTCAGAGTTGTTCTTCATGAGCTAACTTACGTAATTAATGCGGTGTCAGTAAGAGCATCCTGTGCAGGTTTTGCCTAATCACTTCTTTTACTTGAAACTCGAAGTGTCAGTTGAGAAAAAGTTCTGCCCACCTAGTTTAGGTGCAGCTAGTATTTGTGCTCCTTGGATACTGGGGTGATTGATATCCTGGCTTCTGTTCCCTAACAGGGTCAGGTCCAAGGTGGTTTTCGATCAGGAATTCGCATAGCCCAAGGCTCCTATTTTCGTGTAACACTGCTAAAGTCAATTCCAGTTCAAGTTGATGGAGAACCCTGGATTCAGGCCCCTGGCCAGATCATTATTTCTGCTGCAGGACCAAAGGTACTGGCTGTGGGTTTGTCTTAGCAAGATTACTTTGTTTCTTCAGTGTGTATTATCTGTCGTATTATCTTGCTCGTCACTTGTGGTCTGATGAGTAACTTCGAAAGCGCGAACTCGCGGAGTGTGGTGTCTGCTGGTTAGGTCTGTAGCAGTTTCTACAGAGGCTGTTAGAGGGCCTTCTCCACTGCTTCAGTTGAGGCTTGTGTTTAAAAAAAGTCCCCATGCTTCAGCCTAGTGACTTACTTTTTCCCCTGTATTGTGATCTCTGGGCAATGTTACTTGCCCTGAATTGGATCACAGTTATCAGAGCCACGGCAGTCCCACAGTGTGCAAGGTAGGAAGTAGTCTTTTGACAATGGTGGCAGAGGGAAGGTCTGTCAGAGAGCAGCAAAAGAACAAAGCTGAATAATGGAGGAAGGAGAGTCTGAAGAAAAAAAAAAGACTTTGGAGTATTCAGTGCTGGTTTTCCTTGCTATCTCTCAGCGTATATGTAGAAGGAAAAGAGCATCAGCCACCAAAGAATGTAACTTCTCTACTGGCACTGGAACTGTGAAATAAACATTTTGAAGCAGTTGTCACAGGTGTACACCAGTCTACATGTTTTCCACTACCCTTAAGGATGCCTTTTTAACTATCAGAAATTTGTTCCTAAATGCAATCTTGGAGAATACGTAGCCTTACCAAGAGTGCTACCAGAACAATGGCCTTTGCACTGGAAAAATGGATGAAAAAGAGAGTTGTACCTCAGATGTTTTGGAATATGTTAAACTTTGCACTTTTCCTGAGAGAAAGGGTAAAAAACCACAAAGAGAACGAACCTAACGTGTCCTTCCAGCGAGGAATTTTTCCATCAGGTTACTGTCTAGTAGTGTTATCTATATATATGGGTGTATATATATGTGTACATGAATATATATGCACACACGTACATATCCTTATACATCAATACACGTACACATGCATATATATTTTTAAAAAGCAGTTAATCCTATAGCTCTGTAAGAATAGCTGCTTCAGAGTGTTGGAAATGCAACAGAAAAACATTTATATACACAACTTCCCTTAGATTTGCTTATGGGTGTCTACAGATATTTTAATACTGTTTCTTTTAAAACTTTCCATTTTAGGTCCATATGTTGAAAAAATCCAAGCAGAAACAGAAGAAAACTGGAAGCCTGAAAGAGATGAGAGTGGATAGCATGTCGGTTTCTGAAGGAGGACGCTAAGTGGAGACCTGTGCTCAGAAGTGCTGCAGCACAACCTGCTGTAGATACCAAGATGGTTCAGCAAACCAACTGCAGACAACTGGTGAAGATGGTTGCTTATGAGCGTGCCTTTCATTACATTGGTAGTACTGGGTTCTACTTCGTCTTTCAGAGATAGTGCCTCATTGTTACAAATAACTGTTCTGTACCACTTGTCTCATCTAAAATGTTTACTTTGGGTTGCTTTTCCATAAGCCATTTCCCAGCCTTTCACGTATATAGAAAGTGAGGCCAGAGATTCCAAGATGCTGATTTCTGCATCTGTGTTCACAAAGACTCTTCCCCTCCTCCCAGATTTTTCTTAAAGAAAATCATTCCATTGATAAATTTTGGTGCATTGTTCCATAAATGAAAATGTGTTCCTTTAATGCTCACAGTAGCCTCCCAACCAAAAAAAGGCAAAGATATGAACTCCTTGGATCAGTCCAAACAGCACAGCTGAAATAGTACTACCGTAAAGAGAAAAATACAAAACACATGAGAGATGACTTCTATAAAAGGAGCCCTGTGCACTGTGAAGATAGAATGTACTAGAACAGTTGAGTCAAAATATCTCAGAGGGTTTACTACAACAGTATTTAGACAGTACGAATGAAGGGAAAACAGCTTGTAGGGTGAGTTTTCAACTGCAGCTCAGTTTCTCCTGTATTATTTAGCCAAAGCCTGTTACAACAGGCATATGAATTTCAGCAGCTAGTAGAAAAAAAGTAGCAAGATTACTCCAGGCACTATTACATTATACTGATTTTTTTACTGTCACTCAAACCATTACCTTTGACACCAGACTCTTTACTCGTGCTGTTTCATTTCCATTAGTTTGTCACAGTTGGGCTGCTATTTAATGGCAAGCTTAAAGACTAAAAGAATCATCACTAATCTGAATGAAAGCACCACCATTTAGTATTCACTGAAGTAAATTAGCACTTCTGTGTGTTAGAGCTGAAGTACAGCGTAGCTTCACTGACAGCCTTTGGGGGTATCGAAGTCTGTAGTCTGCATGTAACAACGCTGTGGGCTTGAGATAACGGTGAATGAGATAGTTGTGGAAACTCACTCACCTGGTCAGCTTCTCAAGTGCTTGGTGAGTGTTGTTACCAGGTGTGGGCCCAGGGACGTGGTGTCTGTCCGCTCACCTGGATGAGCGTGTGCTCTTCCAAAGCAGATTCTCTGCAGCTCCTGCAAGACAGAGATCACCTCTCTGCTTACCCATCTGCTGAAAATTTGGGGATTCCCTACTGCTGCAGCTTCCAGATAGAGGCTGGCGCCAAGAGCAGACATGCTGCTCCATAACATCTCCTTCATAGCGTGAGTCGGCGCCCACCAGCTGCCGATAGCTATAGTTGTGGTCTTCACTCACATCTCTACTGGTCTCAGCTCACTGTGGTTCTCTGGTGACCTGAACCTTTCACTTCTGATGAACATCACACACGTGGGGCCCTTTGAGCCAGTTGTGGTGCAGGGGAACTTCATCGCTTTGCCACTTGTAGGTATCTGCTGCCTGGAGCTGCTTAAACTGTGTTGGCCAGAGCCCACTTAGTGTTGCACAGTATTAACAAGTACAGCTGTGTATGGCATGAACTGACCACTCAAGTGACAGCTTTTCCAGCATTCGTCTTGTCAGGGTGTCTAGAAAAACACCTCCAGCTGCCTCAGGGTATTTCAGTATAACTCTGAAATAGGGAAAAGGTGTTCTGTGTTGGAGCTGGTGATGTGCCATGACAGCTGTCGATCAGTCTGTACCCTGAGCACCATGCCAGCTTCAGCAACACCTGATCATCTCCTTGCTTTCTACTTCCCAGTCACAGTGCAGGTGGGGGTGTGCACGTGGGTGCTGCAACAGAGTCATGTACAGTAAAAGAGCAATAGAGCTAAAGCTACAAACAGGGACAAAACAGCCATGTGAAAATGGCAGCTGCCTCTCCTTCCTGCCCCATGATTCTCTTCCTACTGTTCTGGTAGTAGCACATTTGGCGAACTGACTCCTGTCTTCAGTGAGGCCTGGTATTAATTGTTTACCTTGTAATTTAGTTTTAAGGATGTTCTTCAGGCACTATCACATGGGCTACAACTGACCTTATTATTCAGCACACAAACTGGACTCACGCTATGAAGGAGATAGTGTGGATAGCACAGAGCTCAAATCCCTGTCTCCTGACCATTAAACACAGGGTTGTCTCTGCTTCAGAACCCAGGCATGAAGGAGCAGCTGGAGCTCCTCTGGCATCCTGGTACCAGCAGGTTGGGTGTGGGGGGTGTATTTCAGGGTATGCCCTCTCAGGATGAAGCTCACAAATAGACAGCAAATCTGAAATAGATTGCTGGTTATGATTGTCCAGAAGCCCAGAAAAACTGCTTGTGTGTCCCCAGGGCAGCAGAAGGAATGCATGGTCTTCCCTCCAATTGCTCTCATTAATGGAGGGGAAAACTTGACTTTTTGTTACAGAAAACATGTGTGAGCTTTAAGTTTGCTGGTACTGTCAGTCTCCTACGGCCCAAGTAAAGAAACCTGTCTTACTTTTTTTCCAGACCTACATCATCACGCAGAATGCAACTGACAGTGTTCCATGTTCTTGGCTCACTAAGGGCCTGGCTGTCTCTCCCTGTTGCTCAGTATCCGTTATCTGAAAGAACATGAAACTCTTGAGCCACAGTATTCTAATCAGAGGGCCCCACTCTCTGGCATATCCTTCCGTGGCGATTTTCCAGCCCTGGAATGTGGTATGAGCCTGCCTCAGCTGTAGTAGCTAGGCGACACCAAGTGTGACTGTTCTCCTCACAACAGCTAGAGGGGATCCTGGTAGAGAGGACAGGAACTGTCAGAGCTTTCTTTTTTCTTTCCTTTTTTTTTTTTCATAGAAACTGACTCCTACATGTTGTTTGAGCAGATGAGTTCCACATTCAAATGAAATATCTGAAAATATGTCTTAAGAAAAACACACTTTGCATTTAAGGTGTCTCTGCATCATTAAATGATTTAGTGTGCTTTGAAGACAGATGCCTTGGTCCTGTAAAGCTTTTCAAAGGAGAAACTCTTCATTTAGCTGCTCTGTTGTTTCAGTTGCAGGTACTGTGAAGGCCAGTATATCGAGAACCCTCTTTTTTAAATGTTTTGTTTCACATAGTATCTAAGAATGTCTAGTATTTTCTTCATAGTATGTAAGACTTCCTTGAAGAGAAAAGATAACTCCTTGTAAGTACTACAAAACATTTTGACTTAGCCTTTATGTGGTATAAAACAGTGCAGTGCAATTTACCTAATATTGGGATGATAAATGATTCTAGGCACCAAGCTTCAGTAAGATTGTGTGAGGAAGCCTAGTGGTCACACAGCCACAAACTGCATTAAATAACGCAGTTACCGAAGCGCTGGGGAAGAGGCTCAGTTCTGTCAAGACAGGTATTAGTCAATATCAGGGACACTGGACCAAGATCCCATAGGCAGGGAGGAGATACAAGCTGGTTGCTATCCTGAGCACACTCCTTCTCTCTACTGCCCTGCCTTTCTGCCTTGCTATAAACCGCGTCCAGCACATACAGCACAGCTAGCATCTCTCCTGCAGAGACTGCACTCTTGGCCTTTCGCTGGTGTCCTCCTAGGCTTTGCCAGCAGGGGGAGAGAAGGGTCTTGAAAATCATGGTCCACTTCCAACACCCCACTGTTGCAGACAAGAGAAGGTGGGGAGTTGGTTAAAACCTGTTCTGACAGGTAAACACATTACGTCTGTCTTTAATTGGGAGAACCAAAATTCCAAAGCTCATCCCTGAGGTACAGGTGCTACTTCTGAAAATGTGCTGGTTTCTCCCCACAGCTTCTACACCTTCAGTTTAAATTGCTGATATTTTCCTTGCATAGCTCTTTAAATGGAACTGTGTTGTTTTGCCAAAACTCTTTTGTTTGTTTATATGTGTGTATATGTACATCCACGTGTGTACATCCATAGGCACACAGCCTTTAAAAGCAGGCCTTACTGTACTTCCTTTCATAGTGCCTACTCGTACAGCTTTTGCTGTGTTACATTTCTGACAGCACTCACTTCTGGATCTTTCCTTCACCAGTTTTGGACAGGAGGCAGAGCTCATTTTCTTGCTGGTCCCACTGAGGTTCCCAACACATATTTCTAATGGGCCTGTGCTTTCCAACAAGACATGATGGCAATATAGTGAAAGCACAACTGTGTTCAGAGTATAGTCTCTGTGTGTGAACAGTTTGACCTCTTCCTAGATACTATTTATATCTGTATATGTCTAAAATCAATGGCTGTTGTAGCATTTTAAAAACTAGAAGAAGCTAGTGTAGTCCACTGCAAGACTTAAATAAGGAATAAAATGAACTATTACAGACAACTGTTTGTTAATCCTCACAGTTATCCTCTTATAAGTATTATGCAGATAGCATTTCTTCTGAGAGCAAATAGCAGCATCTGTTTGGAGTCGCTAAGCACTGACGTGCACATTACTCTGCAGCACACTGTTGGCATAAAAATGTGTCATTATCAAGTAAAGCCTCATTTTGTGGGAGGAGAAGGTAAGAGGAGCTGTTGTGACACTTAAAAAGGACTTACTGCATGTAAGATTGTGCATGAAGACACCACAGACTTAGCTGCATAGATATTATATGACATACCATGTGACCAGGGGTGCCCTGTGTGGCAGAGCTGCTGGTCCATGCTCCAGCACTGAACTGAGGTGTAAGAGATCAGGCAGCAGGTGTTCTGTTAGTCTGTGCCTCATACTTCTCTTCTCAACAGCCTCCACAGTAACTGTGCATTCTCCTCCTTGCTGCCCAGCCTTCCTGCCTTTTGGGGCCAGACTTGACACTGAAACTGGTAACAAAAGCACGGGTATGCAGCAGTGAATGTGTGGAGAGCTGGGGAATGGCAGCCCTGCTGTAAAGCAGCGCTCCAGCTACCAGTCTGGAATCATGGAGTATCATGAGTTGGAAGGGACCCATAAGGATCATCGTGTCCAACTCCTGGCTCCGCACAGGGCCAGACAAGTCAGAGCATGGGACTGAGTGCATCGTCCAGATGCTTCCTGAACTCAGTCAAAAGACTCAACAACTACTGAACTACCTTGGATTCATGGTGACAGTGCTGCTTCATTTTTCAGGCTTTGATTGTATATGCACCAGTACATGTATCACTTCATATACTTTTTGCACTTAACAGAAAACGCAGGTTAGATAGGCTTAGTGTGTGGCAAAATTGCAATGTTTGTTGGTTTTTTTCTAAATATGGGGATGATTCTACAAAGATGCACTTTCAAGTAACGATGAAAACAAGTTTGTAGAATGCAGCTGTTTAGGAGCTTCTCTAACTGCAGCATTCCTTGATCTCCACCCACCTGCAATACTGTGTTCTCCTTGAAAGCCTGCTTGGGAACAAGAGATGGTATCTTTGTCCCACTGCAGTATGTATTTATAGCTGACTGACTGAAATTTCATATATATTTTTAAACAACTACAAATTGGCTGCTATTCTAAGATGTAGGTTTATTAGACTGGTTTTGTAATGCATAGAAGTAATGTTAAAGTTTTATTTATACTGTCAGTATTTACTGATCTGACACTTGTCTTGCAGAAGAGATACAGCTCAAAGCCTTCGTTCCTTTTGCTATTAAATGTTTGGTATTTTTAACAGCGTAGCCATAGTGTGTGTGGAGTACAGTTAAACTAAAGCGTAATACTAATTGCAACCTGCAGTTAGACCACCAGTTTCAATGTTTACAGGACAGTGACTATTGATTGTAAACCCACACGTCAGTTTAAGCAGTGCACTCTTCCCATGTTTTGGGAGCTAATAGCTTCCACTTCCCATGACAGTTAATGAAACAGTTGCTTTCTGGTTTGGATGCCTGGTGATGTTCTTTGGAGAGATGGGAGTGCGGGTTACGGCTTTCCTGCCGTGGACTCACTGCACAGGATTTCTACTGATACAGGTGTTGTACTGAACATGTTTTCCGAAAGATTAACTTTATTTTTTGTGAAGATAACTTATGAGAAAGTTTTATAAACAGATCAGTGTTGTGTAGAAAAAAATGTTGGTCTAAAGTCTTGAAATAAGTATGTAGATATTCAAAATGTATCCCAAGGCAAAGTATGTTTATCAGGGCACTGTTACTGGTGTAGTTATCTCTGAGCTGTCATAGCAACAGGCCCATTCAGCGCGTCACTGTGCACAGCTCAAGCCTGTTACTTAGGAGATGACTTGATTTCAGATGTGGCATCATTTATATTGTATGCCTCCCGTGTTACACCTCCGGCAGCAGCTCCTAATATACACAACAGGTGTAGAAGGCAGAACTTTTTCCCCATACAAATCACCACAGGTTACGGCACACAGAGCTTTCCCTTGTGCTTGACTGCAGGAAAATTACAGGTCTGGTGACTCTTTGGCATGTAGAGTCCTCTTTTACCCTCCACAGGCCGTGCCACACATTAGTCCTTTTGCTTTCGGAAGGAAGGAAGGCGCAAGTCGACAGGTGCCTGTGTCACCATTAACAGCTTGTCCCACTGTGGCCCCTTTCTTTGTGCTGCTGATCTTGCCAAATGGAGTAGCAAGAGGTGCTTGATGAATTACTGAGTATTTATTGTGTCATTTTAGGTGCTTATAAAGCCTTCACTGCTGTTCTAAAGCAAGATTCTGGGGATCTGTAGCATAGCAATAGTTGTATAACTTAAGCTTTTTGAACATGCCAAAAGCAAGTTACTCTTAGGATAGTTGAATTAGCAATGATGTAGATAGTAGCAATTGATACCTTGAAGCTGCGAGTTCTGATTATTGGAAGGGAGCATCTCTGCTTTGAATGCAAAGCTTCACAGAGTTTGTAATTCGCCATAGATATCAGTGTCCCTCCTACTTATGAACCACCCATGATGTCTTAACTCTTCTCAAACTATGGCTTAACTATTGCTTGAATAACTGTTTTTCACCTCTGGTTATTTAGATCATCCAACTTGAAGTGGTTTTATGAATGCTGTTTCAATATCAAGATACTCTTAAGATGTCTTTACTGCATTTCTTGTGAATGTTCAAATACCATGATAATAAATCATCTTGACCCAACAAGCTAATGTAAGCTGACCACTGAACAGTCATTGTCTCGTGCTTATTCTTTGTGCATCTGCCTAGTAACTCTCAGAAAAAAACAAACCACCTAAGCACTGGAGTGGTTGAAAGGTCTTTCTACATCACGTGCCTCAAGCCAGTAATGCATTATCACACGTTTACTTGTAGATTGGTCTCAGAAACAGGCTTACAATGACATAACTTCTTTCTGAATGTCTGCCTTGCGAATCACTATGCTGTGGTAACTGGTCTACAAGTAACAATCCTAGTGTACTAATTGGTTTTAAAAAAAAGTAATTTATAAAAGATGGACTTTCCTATTTAAACAGCTGTTTGTCCTTGCGTTATGTTCTTCGAACAATTCTGTATATATTTTGCAATATGTGTTTTGTGTTTAATTTGATTGTACTTTTTGCACTGATTTGAAATTCTGTATTCTAAGTATTATTTACAAGTTCCAGAGATCTGCAACTAGAAACTGTCTGTGAAAAATACAACATCTCTTCTACCCTGACTGTTTGTGGAGTAGCTATGCTTTAAAACTAGTGGAATACACTTCTGCAGAGAGAAACATACTTTGTTTCAGCTGGGCACTACTTTTACAGGTGTTCTGTAGCCTTGCTGTTTGAGATGGAGTTTTGCTCTGAGGGAGGGTGGCTGTGTGGTAGCTAGTGTTAATTTCTAGGCTTTCATTTCTGAGATGACACCTACGCACCAAGTTTGATCCCTGCAACATGTAAGTACTTTGAGAACCCTTATTTCTGTGGGTAGCACTTACTGTAACTAGTGAAATCCCTCTGTGATAACACCATAGTGTGTTACACATTTTGGTTTGTGAGTTACTTTAATGATGGTCCAGATTTTCCAAGGCAGTTTCGTGCAATTGTTTGCCCTGCTCACATGCATCCAGAAACACATGACCCTGTGCCTTCAGGCTGTGAGGAACAACCATATGTAGCCCCATTGCCCTTGGTCAGGGCAAGGCCCAGACACCCCCCCCCCAAACCTTGGCTTGGAGGGGGTGAGTTGTGGTGAGAGGAAAGGCTGTTCAGGAAGCGAAGCCCAGATGGCAACTCTGCCCCTCTGTGGGTGGACAGCCCACACCTCCCATTAGCTCCTGGCCTGCCTTTTATGGCTGATGGGGTCTTACCAGCTTGAGAACTACATGTAGCGTGTCCCTATGGCAGTAACCTTGCTTCTGCCATGGAGCAACTGTTTCTCTCTACTCTGTTCAACAGGGGAGATTACTTTTGCCCTACCATCTCAGGGTAGACCTATCATACCTTGCTGTGCTGCAAGTCAAGTTCTGAAGCAGCTACAACCACATTTTAAAAAACATACATAGAAAATTTCATTCAGGACTACTGTTCTGAGAAAGGAGAGGAAGCAAAAGAAAATAACTTAATGGAGAGGAAAAAAAGAAACCAACCCAAAACAAACAAACCACAACACAACCCCAAACCTAAAGTGTTCATGATTTAACCAAGCTTCAAGTCTCTAGTTTGCCTTAAAGATGAAAGAAAAGTTCTCCTTTCTCTGTTAACTGCAAAAAGCGAAGTAGCATTTTCCATTCACACTTCTTCAGGTCCTAGTGGTGTGGCACACTAAAACTCGCCCCTTCTTTTCCACTTTCACACATTCCAACCCAACACCTATTTCAAATATGCAATCACAGGAGCCAGACAGGCTGTCCATTGGGTAAAACACATGTACCTGGAGGATGTGGGAAATCTCTGGGTGCTAAATGTGGTGAAGTCCAAATGCTGCAGGGGGGCTTGTGGTACACTTTTGTGGGTCAGCAGCATGCAGAGGGCTAGAAGAATGTCACTGTTCAGGAGACATGACCAAAAGATTTCATCCTTGTACATAGTCCTGAAAAAGAAAGAGGGTATGATGAAATTCCTTAATAAATGTGAAGAAGCAGTCAGTGATGAAACTGTGATCCTCCTCAGCAGAGCACTGCTAGAGACTCTTGCATCACATCCAACATCTCGAAGCTCTTGGTGTGACACCCCAGTATGCCCACTGGAGGCAGCCAGGAGGCATATGCTTCTTGTAAAGCTGCTTACGGTAAAGGCACAGCCTCAGTCCTGTCTGCGTGCCTCAAAATCCTTACCCAAGCCTCGAAGAGAGTGCTCTGGCTGCCAAAGGGAAGAAGAAAAGTAAATAAGCAATGTGAGCTTCCTAGCTGGGGCTCCAGATGACCCAGAAATTCACAGTTGGAAGGATCTGGGGGACAAGAGGGTGTTCAGGTATCCAGAGGGTTTCAGCCCATGTTTAAGTGCATGGAGTACACCTGAAGTAGACTTTGGGCAGAAAAGGTAACAGATGAATTACCTGCCATTTCAGAGTAAGGCACCATAGGCTTCAGTAGAGGGTTAATACACAGCTCAATGCACATCCCAGAACTCGAGTGCTGCCAAGATGTTGTGATGCTCTGCCTGTTGCAATGATGATCTGCCAGTGAGCTTCACCCATACCATCCTCTGAGCTGGGAGAGCAGCCAGGATCTTTTTGTAGGCAGGGTGGACAGTTTCTGGCAGTCCCTCCCTTGCTGCTGGTGTAGGGCTGTGCCTTGCAGTCTGGCTGTGCCATGGCTCCACCACGGGGAACGGGTCTCTGAGAACAGCAAAGACAGTTGGTTTAGTCACGATAAAATTCCTGGGTTTGACTTCCAAGTGGATTTAGACACCAGTTGGACAAATACACTCTGAAGTACCATAAAGACAAACAACTACCTCAGACAAATAACTGACTCACAATAAAGTTGAAATGAAGGGCAGCTGGCACCATTTTGGGCATCGTCCCTTAAAACTGATGCTTTCTCACAGTGGACAACTGGTGGACTCATCCCCCTGGAGCTGCATGGCCAATGCTGACATAGTGTCAGCAGCTGCACTTCCTCATTCCCAGGACCAGGCTGTTGAAAGCAGATCTACTCCAACATAGATCAATGCCTTTGCAGGCACCCATATAAAGGCAAGCAGCACTGACAGGAATAATACAAATGGACCAACCTTGCGCCTTTTCACCTACTAACTGGACTCAAAGCTAGCTAGTGAATGAATCTCTGCCTCTCAATTTTCCCAGGCCTCCCTTGTGGCTGGCACCGCACTCTGGGTCTATCCAGAACCTGGCCCTTGCACCACTGAACCAAGAAATCCAGCTTAAAAGTCTGCTATGGGATCACACTAGAGAAGAAAAACAAAGCCACCAACAAAACATGTTACAGATTGGCTTTAATAAGGAGGTAAAACAGCCTGCAAGGATCAAGCAGAGTCTGGCAGACGTGGGTTCTGACCAGCAGCCTGCTAACTTAACATGGGACCCCTGGAATAAGAGAGGGGTCAGGGCAGCCATCAGAAAACACACCCAGAGAAACAACACAGCACCTCACCCCAGATCAGGAAATGAGGCAGAGACAAGCTCTGCTGCTTTCACAGCTTCCCTCAGCCACCCTGAGCTGTGAATCAAATCAATCAGCTACCACAAGCAGCCACTCTCACAGACAGCAGCTGGCACGGCTGCTGGAATAGGGCCCTCAGTCTGTGCCAGATGCCTACAAGGCTGGTGTAAGCCCAGGATTTCTGGGGATGCTGACACTGTTCTGAGGTCAGGACCTCCTAGCCTAAAGCAGCTTTCCCTCCTGCAATTCCCAAAGCACAAGGAACTACAGTAGCAGCTCTGGGGGGACAAAACATTCCCAGCAGCAAGGATCAGCCGTGGATCTTGCCAATCCTGCATCAAACTAGCCAAGTCAAATGCAGTTAATCCAGTCATGACACATCCTTGCACTGAAAACCTGCTCTGACACAGGAAGATGGCTTGGTGACCTCTCCTCTGCTGCAGAAGCATCCTTGGAGAACATAAAGCAGAGTCTCCTACTCACTACCACAGCTGCCACTGCTCATGCCACAGTCCCCACAGCTGCACCCTGACATCTCCTGTCCAAACAAAAGCTTCTGGACGCTGAGCAGGCTGTTGACAGGATGTCAGCACATCCACAACAAAGGCAAAGAAACAGACCTCACCTGGGAGATGCCAGAACTGAGAAGCCTTGATCACACCTGTTAGGGGAGAGCACACTGCTTTGGTCTATGTCTTTTGACTCTGGTGTCCTTCCACCACAGCTTCCCCAGCTTTGGCTTCTGGGGGTACCTCCACCCTCCTCCTAACTCATTGGCCATTCCCCTCCCAGGACTCTACGTTGCTCCTATATCACTGCTCCGTGCAATTCTTTGCTGTACTTGGTCTTCTCTGCAAACACAGGAGTTTTTAGGCTTCTTTAGATTGTCAGTGAACACTGTGTGGATTTTTTTCAGTCTCTCAGTTTGTCACCGTGGTGCGTCAGTAGCTCTGGTCATAAACTTTAAACTGCAGCCTGCTAAAATCTTAGTTCCATCTGAATGTTAGATGGACCTGCCTTAGTTTCTGTTAATTGTAAATATCCTCTCACCTGTCTGCCAAGTTTTATGCTCACTTTTGGCACAAAAATAGCATGAAGTGCCACACTACTAAAGCAGGGACCTTAGTTCTGGCAATTATTTTTATATACAAACTAGTGCATTTGCTGCTGGGCACAGTTGTATGATTTTGCTGTCTAGTTAACTGTACTTAGTGTTAAGCTGGAGGTTGCTGCCCTCTTGCTTTCTGACTGAGGATAGCAAAATCCTCCAGTGAATGAGGAAAGGCTTTGAGGCAGCCCTGGCCAGCCACAGAATGTGCACTGCTGTGGGTTAAAAAGCTACAGTAAGAGCTTATGCTGTCACTGTTTTGTTGATGGATTAAAAAAACTTGTTAATTTTTTTCAATCATTCTCCTCCAAAATTACCCATTTGGGGAGGAAAAGAAAGGCAGCATGGTGGGGTGTTGAGGGCACTGGCTTCTGAGGCAGCTCTTAACAGCATCTCTAGGGCTTGCTTTAACAGTCGTTCATGCTGTCAAGTCCATGGTGCCTGTCTCCATCCCCACTTCCCTCACTAGTTCATGTGGCTGAAACCAGACAACCACTGTCTGTGCTAGGAGCAGCAGTGGTGCCAGGCCATGCCGCAGCATGGAGACTGTGGTCTTGCCAGCTTCTTCTGACTAACAAACCTAACAAAAAAATATCCAAAAAGGGGGTGCTAAGGCTACACCTTGGCAGAGACAGAAAGTTGAGCTTTCTCCCACTCCTGCTCTACCCTGCCCCTGCCAAGGACTGTTGCTGCTGAGGCATACATCACCAGAGGGACTTGTTGAACAGCAAGTTGTCCAACCCCTGGAGCAGCATGCAGCACTGCCAGGAGGAGCACCAGGCAGGCGTGGGGGTTGCTGCTTGCAGGTGTGACTCCCCTCTGGAGGAGGCATGCATGCTGGGGAAACACTGCCATGCACAAGGGACCTAGTCCCCTGTGGGGGAAACTTTGGCAGAGGAGTTTGGATGTCTCAAACCTACCTGCAGAGGAATGCAGTCCAAGGCATGGTCTGACAGCCAGAACCCATGGTTCTGGCCTTGGGGTGAGCCATGGGAACAGTATCTTGTGCAGCCAGTGGGAGCCAGACCCCGCAATGCCCAGCACAGGGAGGTGATAATGTTTCACCCAGCACTCAGCACTGAGGAGCAAAGCCAAGCACGGCTCTATGGCCAGGTCCCAGGCTACTGAGAGTGGGGCAGCCTCAGTGGCAAAAGTCTGCCAGTCTCCAAGAATGGGATTCATAGCTTTTCTATTAAATTAGGAGCCTGGGTGCACAGGCATGGGCAAATCAGTGGGGCAAACATCTGCACAGTCTGAAGGCTTGGTCCCACAGTGCTTGGCTCAAGGGGGACCTGAGGTAGAAGGATCCGCAGAACAAATCTCTCCTGTACAGGTGGACGTCTTGGAAATTCCCTGCTGCAGCAATCTTGCTGACAAAACAGAACACAGACCTGGTGACATGTTTCTCCGCTGCAGCTCACTCAATGGCAGAAACAGGGGTTAGCTCAGTCATCCCTTATGTTATTCAGAGGGAGGGCAGCACGATAGGCCCATCTTCAAGTAACTCCACTCCTGCTATGGCCACAGCCCACAGACTGAATACCTCTCCCCTTCCTCCTTCCCACTGCCTCTTATAAGCTAACATAAGAATGGTATAGAATATCCCTTTGATCAGCTCAAGTCAGCTGTCCTGGCTGTACGCTCTCCCAACTCCTTGTGCACCCCCAGCCCACTTGCTGGTGGGGTGCTGTTAGAAACAGAAACAGCCTTTAATTTGTGTAAGCACTAACAAAAACATCTCTATATTATTAACACTGCTTCCAGCACAAATCCAAACCACAGCCTCATACCAGCTGCTATGAAGAAAATTAACTTACTGCAGCCAAAGCCAGCACAATTACAAATCTTCATGTACTACAAACCAAGTCATACTCTTCTGAGCTGTTGGGCAGTGAGAGGCCCACCCTGAGTCACCTCACTACTATTACAGCCACAGTCTCGCTCCCCTCACCTGCCACATGCAGCATGTCTCTCTTCCCTGGCCTCTACCTCCAAATCCTCCACCCCTCACATGGATGCTCCCAGCTTGCCTGGCTCACTCAGAGTTATTGCCACTGCTCTCTTCTCACCAATCTCAGCTCCACAGTCGCAGGTTCCTGACACCATCACCACATGGCTCCTCTCTGAGTATCTGCTGGGGAACATCCAAACACCTACTGCTATGGCCACAGCCCAAGTTCCCAAAGACACGTGGAGAGTCTCTGGCCCTCACGAGGTGCCCGGCCCCAGAGCAAAGCCCCAGCCGAGCCACGCAGCAGCCCCCAAGCTGCCTCACCCTCCCCAGGGCACCTGCCCACTCCCTCAGCACCAGCACGCCTGGGAACTTCCCGAAAGGCACGACCAGCACAGCACTGCCACAGCCAAGGGCCCTCTGCAAGCCAGCACAACGGTCAGGAGGCAGTGCCTTCAGCCACCGGGAAAACACAACGTCCTCAGGCACCTCAGCTCCCAGCTGAAGCGGCTGCTGCTCTGGGTGCATCCTCACGTCCCCTCAGGCACCCAGACCCCTGACAAACACGGGACTCCCTGGGGCAGGAGCCCTGGGTGGGATGCACCTCCCCTTTCCACGGCTCTTCCAGAAAGAGCAGGCCCCATGGCAGGAAGGATTAAACTGTGGCGCTGCTCAGTGCCCCTTCACACCCCACTGCCATTTCCATTCAATGCAGGGCTGACAGCTAACCCATCCCGGGACCCGCAGGGGATTACTACACAATCACAGCTCCAGCGGAATTACTGCAGCCACAATGAGGCACAGCAAACCCTGCTTGCACCCGTCAGCTGATGGCCCAGGGCGCCGAGAACAGCCCAGAAAGAGACCTGATGGGGCAGCACTTGGGTAAGCCACCTGGATTACAGAGGCTCAAAGCGGGCTCAAAACCAGCATGTACCGCTAGCCCAGCAAAACCGTGGCTCTGGCCCTCAGCTCAGCTCACCCAAACACAGGCAGGCAGCCGCTGCGTCCCAGCACGCCCAGAAGGGCCACGAACACCAACACTGCCACTGAGAACTCGGGCACGAGGTGAAGAGCAGCCACCTGCAGACAACTGTGACACGAACCACACAGCACACTGCCTGTCACCTACACACACCTCTTTCTGCATGCTTTTGTGCTGGGCACAGCGGCTCCCTCCTGGGCCTGGGAAATGGCCACATCCCCACACACCCTGGGTGTGACACCGGATTCCCATGGATTTCTCCCCACGAGACACAGGAGCAGGCCAAGAGCATGGGGTTGCCATGGCAACATCCAAAGAGGCAAAGGGTCACCATCTCCCTCCTGAGTACTGACCCATATTCCAACTTCACCTGCTGCAGTGGCACGAGCCTCGAGTCCCACATCCCAAAACAAAGTGGCACTCCTGCAGCCTCCAAGGGTCCACCACCCGTCAACTCGCCTCGCTCGCTCACACAGGCACGGGCAGGCACTGACCTGTTGACCACCGTGACGTGCCTCTGCATGGGTGCTTCGTGAGACGTTCCACTCCCAGCAGCTGGAGGCAAGGCTGACCGTGCACTCTCCACAGTGGGTCTCACCACTCCACATGTTCCTCTGCCTTGCAGTGGGCGAGGAACAGGCCTCTTGCTGCCTTCTTCTGGACTGCTCAAAGATCTGTTCCACTACCGAGGAACAGCCTGGCTTCTCAGACCCATCCCACATGCCCATGATCTTATTCTACAGCACTGGCAAGCAGCAGGCTTCCAGCCTACCCAAGCTCCTCCTGTCACAGTGTGCCGGGGGCTCTGGCACTGCTCAGACCCTGCTCAACTGTGCTGCCTTTTCTGTGCTTACCAAAGAAACAGCACGGGCACCCTGCCTGCAGTGACCCAGCCAACCCCCAACAGAAGCCCAGTCTCAGACCAGCCCATAGCCGCCTTCCTGGCCTCCTTGACAGCCTCTTGCCTCAACCACCCCTTGCCATGGTTCAGCAGTGCTGCCACAGGCCATCCCTTGAAGAGAGTCGGGGACCCTGCTTCGTCAAGCCCCCAAACTCCACGGCTAGCATGCACTTGGCCTCACCCAGGAGATGTAAGCCCAAGAGTTCGGCCATTCAATGGCTAACCACCCTCAGAGGCGGCTGGAGGACATGTCCTCCAGGGCTACTCAAGGACACGGGCAGCCACCCAAGAACCCCCCAATGAAAAAGCAGAGTGGGTGGTCTCAGCAGCTCTCTCCATGGGTGTTGGCCCTGTTCTGCCTATATGGTGGCAGTACAGGCTGAAAAAGGGGCCCTCATTCACAGCACTGCTACCTTCATAACTGTGGCCCCCAACAAGCATGGGGCTCCCAACTTACCACAGGAGGAGCTTGGGGGCCCAGCCAGCACCTCTGAAATTTCACTCTCAGCAGCTCCACAAAAGCACTTTTCTCACAAGCAAGGCAGGGCAACCAAGACACAAAAAGTGAGTGCAAAGACACAGGACCAAGCAATTGCTGAGCAGCGGGAGCTTTCTCTCCCCAGTCCCTCTGGCTGACCCAAACTGCCTAGGGAGAGATGGACAAGTCAACACCCTTGGCCTCAGGCACTGCACTCCAGCTCATCCTTACGCTCCTCTTCCTCCTCCACTGCATACTCAGCATCTGCATAGGGCTGGCTCAACATACAGCCACTGGAGGGAGGTCCTCTCCTTCTAAGAGACAGCTCTCCCAGTTAAGGAGTTCCTGCTTTGTAATCCGACAGCAGACCTGCTGCGCTGTCAACATTTACACAAAAAGCATACTGGCAGAACTAAGATGGGTATCCTTGCCTGCGGTTACATACAAAAAAGGAGCACAGCAGGTTTGCAGCATTACCTGGGGAGCTAAGAATCCCTTCTTCTGCCTCTCTTCATGCTTTACAGAGGTGCATAAAACATGAAGGTGCAGTTTCAGGCTTTGACCTGCACACTCTACTGCATAACTGTACTTACCAACCCTTATTAATGTCTGTCCAGGACACACTCCTTCAGCACGTCTTTCAGCAAACTGATAGGAATATACCTTCAGATATCTGAGATTGTAGTTTGCCAAAAATCCCCTCAGATAGGAAGATGATGTGTGTGTGAACATGTATCACATTCTCTGATGAGGTGATGCGCCTTGCCGTGATTCTCCTGTGTATGACCACACCAGTCTGCCATACATCTTTTGCTCTGCTCAGCAGTTCACCATGAAATTCCCAGAAAAATCAGAGTTATCATTATTCAAAACTAAAAACCCCACCAACCCTTTTATCACCACCTCCTGCTTATCTTGACTCCACATAAACATGACCTTCCAGTACCTGAAAGGTGCCTATAGGAAAGCTGGGGAGGAACTGTTCACAAGGGCATGTAGCAGTAGAACAAGGGGTGATGGTTTTAAACTAGAAAAGGGGAGATTTAGGTTGGATATGAGGAAAAAATTCTTCAATGTGAGAGTGGTGAGACACTGGCACAGGTTGCCCAGAGAGGTAGTAGAGGCCCCATCCCTGGAGACATCCAAGGTCAGGCTTGATGGGGCTCTGAGTGACCTGATCTGGTGAAGATGTCCCTGCTTATTGCAGGGGGTTGGACTAGATGACCTCTAAAGGTCCTTTCCAACCTAACACATTCTGTGATTCTACAATTGTATCTGAAAAGCTCTGTAACACCCCAGCACTCATACCTATCCACTTGCTCTTTCTGCAGGACCTCTGGTCCTTAAGGGCATGGGGGCTATGGTCTGTGCTCCAAAGACTTGTATTAATTGTTGTCTAACATGAACAGACTTGATTGCATGCTCAGGCTTCTGTCTTTAATCTATGGCATCAAACAATGGATAAAAAAGTGCATGGGGTCAGGTTTTTTTGGACTTTCCTTCCGGTCTTTTCCTCACTGTCCCCACACACGTTTCTCTGACTGTCTGCAGACACACCCCCTCTCCCCTCCCTGTTTGCCTTTTTTTAGGGGAAAGCATCCTGGGCAACACCCCAGGTCAAAAAGGAAGAGAAACCCCTACCCTCAGCACATTGCAGATACTATGCCACACATCTCAGTTCACACACACACATTAACACTCCATCTTCTGCCACACTTGCACACCTCCAGTGGCAAAGGGCAGCAGCCATGCTGGGCGTTTGCAGCCTTCTCTGCTCCTGCTACAGACTCAGCAGCTGCTGAACAGAGCTTCACAACATGAAGCCCCTCAAAGAGTGACCACAGACTGTGCTCACCTGCCAGGAGGAAAAGACCTAGGAAACCCCTATCTCCTTTGGACCCACCTGCTGTAAGGATCTCTTGTGTTGGACAAACATCTCTCAACTCAGTATTAACATAAAAGCATTCAAAGTGTTCTTCTCCTGCTGCCCCATGCTGAGATAGCTGAGGCATCTTGTGAACACTGCAACATGAAAGGACAGGAGGCTTATTACACTGCACTCTCCCTGGCAGCAGTTTTGGCTACCTGCCCTGCTGTAGGTGCAGGTTTTAGTCCTGTGCACTCCAACAAACCACAGCCACGGTGGACTTAGTAGGCTGGGTGAAGCAGCTTTCCCACAGCAGAAACTTCCTACCAGACCTGGTACTGGTGGTGTACCTGATACCAAGATATGTAAGGTCAGCATTGTGAAACTTGTTTGGTCCTGCTCTTTGTCTCAGAGTGCCGGATATGCAGAGCTGCAAGAGACTATGCCCTGGGTGAACGTGTCTGTTGACATGCTCAGGCTGGCAGAGGGCCAGCACAGCATCTGCAAACCAAACTTTACTTTAACCTTTGCGCATTTATTGATTATTTGCGTGTGTTTTTTCAAGAATATGTGAGCCTTTTAAAGTTGTGGGCAAATACAGAGCCACCTGTGTAATAGGCACTCAATAGTATCCAATGGTGAGATGTCCCCCAGGTTTCCACTGCTCTTCAGCTGCCTGCACAGGGAACATACTGAGTGTAACCAAATGATCCCAGGCAAGTAACTGTGTGTTATTGTTCCTTGAATTACACTTGGTCTGCAGACAAAAAACACCATGCTGCATAACCCAGGGGCTTGAACAAACAGATGTGTTCCCAGAGCTCAGCAGGGCAAGTCAGCTCACAAAGCTGTCCCTGCCCACTTTATACCCAGCCACCAGACTGGTTCAGACTAGGCTGAAGCCAAATCTGTCCGGCTCTGTGGCTCGCTTGCCAAGCAGCCTCTGAAGCTGCCTCTCGGTTTTCAGGAGAGTTGCTCCTATCTGGTGGGCTCTAAAGAGGTTCTCAGCTCCCACTGCAGGCACGGGATTGTGACTGGTTCAGGGACACCCATGACAGTTTGGGGGGAGCATGCAATGAGGGGGGCTCTGTGTCCTTGAGGCTTAAGCGAACAATAATGGAGTGATTGACCACAACTGTTGCAAAAGAAGCCAAACTCGTCAATACGGGAGGGAAGCAGAGGATGCCTTTTGTTTCAGAGATGGCTGAATCGGTTAAGCGTAAATAACTGTGGTAAGCCTGTCCCTCGCTTAAAGAAACGGAGACTTTAGGCAGAAGAGTATACCCCTAATTTTGTTTACATTTACTGTTAAAGTAGTACAACTTGTGTACCACTTGTGTACTCATGAGATGTGTTTAATGCTATGACCCCCAACAGACTGCTATGTTGGGGATTTTTTTCTTACACAAGAAACTACAACATGTATTTAGCTTATTGGTGTACTCTTTCCTGTAGAGCCCTGTCATCCTGTCAGCATGAGACTTTGTCTGCTGTGGCTCCACCTATCCCTAAGAGCTGGAGCAGCGTGACCATCACAAAGTCTGAGGCAAGCCTGTGGAGGCGAGCTACATGTCCTGCCAGAACTTCACAACAGTTGTACCTTCAAGTTCCATAGGAGTATAGCTCACTCCACCAGACCCGGAGGATGAGGAAGGAAAAAGCATGCTCCCCATGCCTGTTGGATGGTTCTCTTTAGCTGCACGAGTTCTCAGCTTGGCTCTACACCTTGTCATAGCAGTTGAGCAATAGAGTAGTTTTGTGGTTTTGCATGAGTTATGTGAAGCACTTAACAAAACAAGTAATGTCTCAGCTCTCTTCAGAGTTCAGAAGGCATCAGGCTGGGGGCTGTGAGGCTTGCTCTGCATGAACTTTTTTTTTGTTTAGCTGTGACAGAAAACTAAATTTATAAGGGTGATATGATTGTTTTATTTTTCCTGATTTTTGTCTAGTGTAACAACGCTTTTGTAAAGTGAATAGTTGGAAGCTTTTTTTTCCTATTTTGAATGAGATATTTGCAAAAATAGCACAATGATGTAGTGAGAAATACAGGCTTGGCGTGATACTGAAGGCTTTGAGAGGTTACAGCAAGAAGCATCGAGGAGCACAAGGATTAAGGGGGAAGGGACTGGACATAGACTTCACATTGCAGACTCCATGGCAATAAACTCAAACAGACCAGCATAGGCTCATCCCAAAAATTAGTACAAAAATGTCAAAAACAATGAACAAAGGATCTCTAAAGAGCTCCAAGCTTGAACTCCCTGCAATTCACATACTCCTTCCTGGCAATTAAGGGCAGCCAGTGATGTGACCAATATTCTAGAGACCAGTAATGAGATTCACAGCTATATTATGATTCCACAATATATTGGACACGCAATAGCCTGTGAAAAGTATGTGCATTTATTCTACTTGCTGTATTAACCCTCGTAAATAGAAAACCCTTGTAAATGCGAATAGCCTCAAATGAATAAACTTTGTATTAAACATCAGGCTGTCCTTGTGTGGAGTATCTAAAAAACCCTGGTCAGCAAATACTGGGCTCTGCCAGGAAATAGTCTCTGGAAGCTGTCATGGTTGCGGCTGTCATCAAGTTTTGGTGGTAGTCAGGTCTGTCCCTTTGCAGGGACACCCCAGGTGAGGTTCAGTGTCTTCCCCTCTGCCCTGGCATGTCTCCTCCTTGGCTTTGGCAATCCTCCACTGATCTGCCATCATGCAGCTTGACCTGATGTTGCCCACAACCTGGCTCTCAGAAGTAGATGGCACCTGCAAAGATTGAAATGCTGCTGCAGGCAAGCTACAGGGTGGCAAGGCCCCATGTCACTGGCATTAGGCTACGTAGCCAACTTCACAAGGCCCGATGGCATACAGCTAGTAACTGTCTTCTAGCCCTGAGAAGGGCACTAACCAGCCACATCTTTGGAATGGTGGAGGACAAAATTGTGGAAAATGCTGGGAAATGTTGCTTTTGCAAACTGCCTTTTTCGAGCGTTGAGGACAATGAGTGGTTAAACTGTGACTCAGGACATGGGGTGGAACGTGAGAATTGTCTACCTCAGTCCCACAAACAGGTGTGGGCACGGCAATCGACAAACAATCAAGCCCCACTATTCAGGGCTTCAATGGGCCCCGACAAAACCAGACTGGCAACAGATAAGGGCTATGTAAGATAACTTAGTAAACTCATAAATATTCATTTTCTTCACCAATGGGAAACAGGAACCTGCCAGACATGCAATGTGTATTATATTATGTACTATTGTGAATAAGGCGCCTTGGTTGAACCTGTAAACCTTTGAAATAGCTAATCCATAGGTAAAGAGGGAGGGATTTCGCACGGGGATATGGTATAAAAATGCTACAAACTCTGACCAAAAGTGTGCCTGCTTTTTGGATCACCTGCTCTTGCATGAACGTATAATAAATTACTGCTTCACTAACATGTCTACCTCGAGTCCGTCCTTAGGACCATTGGGCATTTCTAACACAATGACACTGTGGGATCAGTAGGTGCCAGATGTGCAGCGTTGCTCGAGGAGCCCACGCAAAGACAGGGCACTGGGGCTGGGCAGTGGCCAGGAGCCAGCCTGGCAGGCACCGCCCTGCTGAGGGGGCGCGTGTCAGGGCGGTGTGGACAAGGTCCAGGCGATGCTTGGGCCCCCAGCGCCTCTACAGACAGCGCACCCACGGGACGTTAATGTGCCGGTGGCAGCTGAGGGAACCAACTACACCACTGAACTTTCAGCGCTCTGAAGCAATTCAGTGAATTAACTTAAAGCCCGTGTTCTTTGTAGAGGAGACACACTTGTCATTCCTCAGTCTCTCCTCCCGCAGGAGGGTGACTTTACCCACTGCCTTACAACGAGACCGACGTTCTCCCCGGAGGCCAGCGGGGAGGGGTGAAGGACCCCCACCTGCGAGACCCCGAGCCGAGACCAACATGTCCCCGGCCGCCCCGGCAGCGCGCCGCCCGCGGCACACCACGTGACCTCTCCGTAGGGCGGCGAGAGGGGGTAGGTGCCGTGCATGCGCCGCTGACTGGCGCCGACCGGCCAAAGGCGTGTCGGGCCGGCATGCGCACGCGCACGGGCTCGGGCCCCCCGGGAGGGTGCGGCGGTGGTGTGGGTGGGGGTTAGGCGCGAGCGGGTGGCGTTGTACGGCCGCTTGCTGGGCGTGAGGGCAGCGGGTATCGTTGTTGCGCCGTCCCTTCAGAGGGAGGCGGCAGTGCCCGGCCCGGCCCCGGCGGCGGCCCGTCCCGCGGCGGAAGCGGCGGCGGCAGCGGCAGCAGCAGCAGCAGCAGCAGCAGCAGCGGCAGCGGCAGCAGCCGCAGGGAAGCGACTTTGGCTGGTGTCTGAAAGCCCCGGGGTTGAGGTGTTGGTAAGGAAGCGGCGGAGCCCTCCCGGGCTGCGGAGAGAGGCAGTGTGGAGGACTAGGCTCTGCCTGTCAGCGAGAGGCTGCTGTCGCTCGGAAGTGGCAGAGGAGGTGTCCCGACTCCAGCGGGTTAGTGATAGCTTTGCGTCTGCCCAGCAGACGTGACTTCACTGGGGTCGTGTTTGTAGTCTTACAGAAGTGTCTCGGTTAGGGAGTTAATCCTTCTAAACAGGTAAACGATCTTAACTTCCTTCTTTTCTTTGCTTTTTCTTTTTGTTTCGCTAGCCTGAGCAGTAATCTTTAGCATGGAGAGTTTTGCAGCGGGAGGCTGGTAATGTGTTTTAAGCATATCGAAAAAAGTTTGTGTTAGGATACCAGAGAAGATGTACTTGAGTGATGTGCCGCGGCTGAGCCGAGAGACTCCTCGGGCTCCGTCTCTAATGAGGCGTCCTCCCATCTGGGTGCAGCCAGCGGCCGGGTGAATGTCGTAACAGCTGAATGACCGAACCTTATAGCAGCCAGCCCCAAGAAGAATTTGTTAAAAGCTTCGGAAGCCACTCTTAGCTATGTAGCTTTCTGCTGACGTATCGGTGTATCACTTACTGTCACCATTGCTGGAAGTCTTCTGCCTTAGCGCTGACTGTAGGAATGGGAATGTTGTTCAGGTTTAAGCTGAAGGCTGTGTTCAGTTTGACCTTTGTACCTTAGTATCTGTCATCTCGTTTAACTAAGTCAGTTCTTACAACTGCTCCTCATATAATTTAGAAGGATTTACTTTATGGTATTGTGTTTGCTGTCTGAGCTAACTCAGTTCTTTAGTATTGATCTAACACAGAGCTCTCTGATGGTGGCTTACTGTCACACCCACCCCACCCCCCATACCCTTGCCCCCTCTCTTATTGAAGTTTACTTTTTTGGAATCAACTGTTGAAACTTAACCTGGAAAGCAGTTTTCTTCCACGTTGCTCTGCCCAGCCGTAATGGATATTCATTAATTTTTCCTGAGTAGTAGATGAAAGTCCACTTACCTGAATGTAAAGAACTGTATTAATGATGTAAGAATTTGGGTATGTTATTTAAAAGAGAGAGTCGAGAAAAAGGCCCCAAAATGCCTCTCATCAACTTCTGTATGTCGCTTGTATGTATGTGAGTTGGAACACAGTTGCAGACAAGACTGCATTTTTGGTGCACTTCTCAGTGTTTGAGGGTTTGAGTTTCTTTATGTGATTGAAACTATAATGCCAAATAGAGACATAGACATTTGTCCGACACAAGAGGGCATCATGACACTGAGTGGGTCCAAAGGAGATAGGGGTTTCCTGGGTCTTCTCTTCCTGGCAGGTGACTGTCATTTGCGGTCACTCTTTGAGGGGCTTCGTGTTGTGAAGCTTGGTTCAGCAGCTGCTGAGTCTTCAGCAGGAGTAGGGAAGGCTGCAAATGCCCTTTGCTGCTGGAGGCGTGCAAGTGGGTGTGTTCAGCGTGTGCTCTGCCTCGGGACACAGTCAGGCTGGGGCTCATAGTTGAAGAGCTGATGCTGCAAAGGCAGCTGTGGTAGAGATTGTTCTGGGATCAGTGAGTGAAGCACACAGGACTAGCAAGGGCAGGAATTGCTGGATTAAGGAACCATGCATGGGTAAGGAACTGGAGGTGTCTGTATGTGAGCATACCTGTGTCTGCATGCACATGCACAGAGATTTAGTCAGGTTAGTAAAGTGCTGTCCGTGCGTAAAGTAAAATGGTTCAAGGAATGGTGAAGAATAGGACTTAGTGCTGTGCTTCCTTGCTTGGTGCTGGAGTTGGGCCATTGTGAACTTGGTTACAGGAAGGTGGAGAGAGCATTAGTGTCTGTGTGCGGACTGAGATGTGTAGCATCACATCTGCAATGTGCTGAGAGTTGGTGTTTCTCTTCCTTTTCGACTTGGTGTGTTGCCCAGGGTGATCTCCCCTATAAAAGGCAAACGGTGAGGGGAGAGGGGCTTTGTCTGCAGGGAGCAGCACCAATTTAACGTGGTGTGCTGCATAGCAGTGCTGGGCTTGGAGGCAGCTGCATGGTGCTGCTGCTGTGTGGAAAGAGTACCATGGAAGTAGGCAAGTGGCATAAGCTCCCCTCCATGTGCTTGGAAGTGAAGGAGTCTGCTGTTGTGTCCTGGGCTAGAGAGGCTCAAGGAGAGTGAGGTTGCCTTCTCCCAAAGTACTGACTCTTCATGTTGCCCCTTAGTTTCTTGGGGGAGGGGAGGAGGAGGCCTTTGAAGCACACAAGCCATGTTGTGTTTGGGCTGGACCCTTCATGGAGCACCTGCTTTGACAGCAGCGTTCTGGGTTGTGCAAGAGCTCCTATCTGACTTCGGTCCACAGTCATGGCGGAGGAGTTTCTTTGTCCATACAGTGAGTGAGCATCTGAGAGAAGAGCATCTGCCCAGAAGCATGGAGCCTGCCTGGCAGCACTTCTGCCCGGATCTCCCCATCATTCCATGAGTTGGCTGGTCCTGGAGATGCCAGGGTACACGCATCTATGAGCTGAGGGGGATGGGAGGGCTTTATGTTGCACTTAAGCCCGCTGTGAAACCACCTGTGCTGCCCAGCCTTCCTGGGTGGGAACGCTTGCTGGCAAGTAGGCCATCTCCTCAAGAGTCGTGCTAGCTCTCTAGCAGTCCGTGGCACCACGGGAGGTGCTGTTGGAGATGAAGCTGTGGACTTCTTGCACCTTTACCAGCACCATGGTGTCAGGCATGTGCTTCTGCAGATGGGGCAGTCAGTCACCTGGCGATGAGAAGGGGAGGTGCTGGCGCTGGCTCTGTGCTGCTCATGCTGTTTGCAGCCCCAACTTGCAAGGGAGCAGGTTTCACTGCTGTTGGGTTTTCTCTCTGAAGAAGCATCTGTGGAGTTGAGGCGTCCTGCACCTGTGGGTAAGACGTGGCATGGCCCGGGTGCATGTGGTTTCCATGGCAGAGCTGACACGCTCCCCATGGCACTGGTGTGGGGATGTGGGCTCGCATGAGGGAGGAGTGGCCACGAGCTAGCCGGTGTCAGAGTGGGGCCTGAGGGGGGAGGGTGCAGTGCGTGCCAGAGTGGGGGGCAGGGAGTCCGTGCCCTACTTACAGTGGAAGTCCTGGCCCTGCAGGCACTGGTTGCCTCACAACTCCAACCTTCTGCTGGCCACATGGTCTGTGGTGATTGGCACGAGGATTGATGTGCTCTTTCAGCTGCTTTTTTTTGACAATGTCGTGTCCTCTGTGTTTTGTACCACCTTATGCTTGGCTGGAAGGACCAGGCTGCTTTCAAGTGTACCCAGAAGTACCTAAGTCTCCAAAGATAAGCCACTGAATCCTTGCTTGTTTGGGGAGGGATGTTGAATAGTAAAAGCTGGTATGTTTAGCCTGTATATGTAAAAATGCTTTTTTTCTTTTTTTTTCCTTCTGTGGTGGAGGGGATATAGGTGAAGATGCAGGAGCCTGAACTTGCTGCCAAAACACTGCGAGCTGTGCTTCATCCCTTTAAAAATGGCGTACCTCTGTCAGCGCTTCAGCGTGAATACAAATCCCTGACCGGCGAGTGGATTCCTTTCAGGCAACTAGGACATGACACCCTGGAAGCCTATTTGGCAAGCGTCCCAGGAGTGGTCAGAATGGAAGGGAACAAAAGAGGAGAGGTAAGTATCAGTCACAGTTCAGAAATGGCTCTTGTGTTTGTCAAGTGTGCATGGTTCATAACTTCACCTCTGCTTGCGCCATGGATTTCTGAGAAAAGTCCTGTAGTATGTGTATGGTACACTAATACTGGGAGAACTGGAAGCTGATGCATAGACCAAAATGTCTCTTATTTTCTTGTCTTGGGAGTTCTGACTGGAAAGATACTTGTGTGGCTGTAGATCTCTTGTCCCTTGTCTCAGTTTTTGAACTCTTGGGGGAGCTATTGGTGGGCTCTCCTGCAACCTTAAAGTTAACTTGTGTATGTCTTGATCCTCTCTTCAGGATGGGGTTTAGCCTCGTATTTCTCATACAGTCAAACTGTTGTCTGTGCTGTTGCTTGTAAACCTTGACAGTGCTTGCTTTAGGTTTAGCAGTCTTGTTTGTCATGGGTTTTAGAGCTGCAGGACTGTAGGCACTTGCCAACATGAGGAAGAGCCCGTACAAGTGAGGTTCCTTCGTGCAGGAGTTGCAACACCTGTTTAACAAGCATGCAAGGGACAAAGTACAGAGGTTAAGGAGAACATGGAACAGAGCTCACCAGAAAATATTAGTGTGGTAGTAGAGTTCTCCCTTATTCCTTGGCCTTGATGTGCTAGTCCATGTCTCCTGGTTGCTGCCAGCTTGGAAGCAGTTTGACAGGAGCAAAGGCTCTTTGTCCAATACTGTGGAGTTTCTGGTTTTGAGTCAGCAGACATGCTCTTGATGGTTAGCATAGCTGCATGACTTGTAGATGATGTGTTTTGGTGGAGAGCTTGAAGCCTGTCCCTTGTTGGAGCCATGTCTGGGATCCTGAAGTCTGTATAGACTGTGGGAGAGGAGAAAACTAGCAGATGCTTTGGATGATGTATGGCTCTCACAGCAGCTCTGGAGGGACAGCTTTTAAGGCTGACCTCTCTTCTTGGCTCAGCTGGATTGAGTTGACATCTGGGAACTCAGAACTGCCTAGTTAGGTCTGAAGAGTGTGACAAAAGGTGTCCTGAGTGCTGATGCCTGGAAATGTTGCTGGGTTTAAGCAAGAATTTCCTTGCTGCATTTTTACAGATGTCAGAACTTGCCTTTTTGCAGCAGGTATCCAACACTGAGGTTCTTTTTTGCTTGCTCCATGCCTACATCAGGTGCAGTTTCATCAGGTACATGAATGCAGGTACCTCTGGAAACATTTGTGATGCTGCAATTTAATGCTTCCGCTTGATGGGTTTGGCATATAGCCATCTGTTTCTAACTAGGGCTTTGCAGGGTGTAATCTGGTATCCTCCCATTCCCCTGAGAGCCTTGCTTATCCTCTAATACAATGTGTGCTGAGAGCCTTGTGGACTCTTGGTTAGTGCTAAAGGTGATACCTCCTCTGGGGCAGCTGTAGAGAGTGAGTGAAATACAGCTTTACAAGGTAGAAAAGGAGAAAGCTTCTGAACAGGAGTCTGGAGGTTGTTGAGTCAGACTTGCTTTAGTTTAGGAGTGCAACTGTGTTCTGCATGACTGATGCAACTGAGAGGAAACACCGGAGGAACACCTGGGAGGCAAGAGATGGGCAAAGGCAAAGCCCACATTGCTGTTCATGTCCCCCTCTGTTGCTACTCTCCAGAGTGGCCCCAAGCAGATACTGAGCAAGTGACAAGTGTCATTAAGCACTGAACTACCTGAGACTGCTCCCACATGCTTTCTTGATACAGGGCCTGGCCAGTACTTCAGTATAAAGCTTTGATCTACATTCACATCTCCAGAATGTTTGAGTTCTGTTATGAGATAATAACAAGACTGCAAGCATATGCAGTCAGGTGGTCTCTCTTTAGGCTCTGGGAGTACCCTAACCACCAAAAAGACTGCAAAAATACTTGCCTCTTCCTTTAGTCTCTTTGGGGACAGTGGGGCAGGAAAGCAAGACATACTTACACACACAGAAATGTGCTAGCAGCTGATGATCCTAATTGGAGGCTAGGTAGTCCTAAAAGGACTTTCCTTGGCACTAGAGCAGCTGTTTGAGACATACCACAAGAAATACATTAAATAAGCAATCCTATAAATACTACAAATAGATCTCAGAGTGCTACACGTTACATGTTTCTTGAATAAAAGGACTTGTGTGAGATGGATATTGCCTGGGTAACTTAGGCTTAGCAGACTGACTGTGTTGGAAAGGCAATCGTATAAATTGTCCCCTGATCCTCTTACTGCTTTAGCCTTCTTGAATATAGGAAAGATGAACACTGACAACTATTCCTTCATGCAATGAGTATGTTCCCCAGTTTTCACACAGGATGATTACATTCAGTATGCAAAAACACTGCAAGGGATCTCAAATTGAAATACTGTGTGCTTGCAACAGGCAGTTGGGTCATTTCAAGGAACCCTGCTTTTCTTTGCTTCACATTCAGTCACAAGTAGCGTATGGTTGTGCCTGCCTCTAGGAAAACCTTTGAGTTCTACTTAAATACCTCACCCCTCCAAAAAGAGGAATTTGAATACAGCTTTGCTCTGCTGCAAATGAATTCATCCACATCATCTCTTTTTACATCTGAACTACTTCTAACTCAAAACAATCATTTATGCTTATGGTGGTTTGGCCCTGGCAAGAGGCCAAATACCTACCAAAGCCGCTCTCTCACTCCCCTTTTCAGCTGGACAGGGAAGAAAATACATATTGAGAGGCTTAGGAGCCAAGATAAGCACAGAGTGATCACTCGCCAATTAGTGCAATGGGCAAAACAGACTCAACACAGAATAAAGGAAAGAAAAGTGATTTATTACACTACAACTACACACCCAGTGAACCAGAGTTGGGTAATGAGAAGTGCAGCCAGGTCTTAAAAGCACCTTCCCCCCAACCCTCCCTTCTTAGCAGACTTCATTCATGATTTTACTCCCTTCTTCCCCCTCAACATGGCGCAGGGAGGGGCAGGGAATGGGGAGCAGGGTTCTGGTTGGTTCCTTACAAGCTACTTTCCTTTCCCAGATCTTAACACTTCTACTTCCCCCCAGCCCTTATTCACAGACTTAAGTCATAAATTTGCTCCCTTCTTCCCCCTCTATTGCAGCGCCGGGAGGGACAGGGAATGGGGTTTTCAGTCCATTCCTCACAAGTTGTTTTCTTCCTTAGCTGGGGGAGAGGGGGGCGGCATTAAACACACACACCCTCCTCCTGCAGCACCATGAGGTCCCACCCACGGGAGACAGTCCTCCACAAGCTTCTCCAGCGTGAGTCCTCTCCATCAGGGAGTCATCTCCTCACCACTTGCCTCAGCATGGCTCCCTTCCATGGGGTGCTGACCTTCAGGCCCAAACTGCTCCAGCCTGGTCCCCCACAAAGTCACAAGTACCCCAGCAAACGTGCTCTGGCATGGGTCAATCTCTTCACAAGCCATAGATGTCTCTGCTCCCTGTCCTTATCCATGGGTAGCAGGGGGACACCTGCTCCACCATGGTCTTCTCCACAGGCTGCAGGGGAATCTCTCTCTCCAGCACCCAGAGTGCCTCATTCTTCCCCACCTCACACTGCCCCTCCTTCCCCCCCCCACCTCCGCTCCCCCCTTTCTTCCCCCCCCCCTCGTTCCTTCTTACCTGGACTTGATGTCCACATGTCTTGTTACATCTTCTCACTCCCTTCTCTGGTGGCAAAATGCACTTGCCTGTGTTGGGTTTTTTTCTCCTAAATGTGATTCCCAGAGGTGCTGTGACCATCTCTGATGGCTCTGCCCTGGTCAGCAGCAACTCTGGCCTTGAATCAGCCAATGTTTACTGTCTGGGGCCTGCAGAGAGCTTCTAGCTGCTGCTTGCAGAAGCCATCTCAGCAGCGGTCCGGTTCTCCATTAAAAAACCCCAGCCTAGCAGAACTGCTACAGTGCTAAACTTGGGAGTTCCTGTGATATGAAAACAAAGAACATGCTGAAAATAACCTCTGACATTAATAATGGGAAAAACCTGAAATTTACCAAAGATGTGAATACATGCCTTTATGATACAACAATAAACTGTGTGTGAACAAAGCCATCTTTTATGTTGAGACCTTGAGAACAGAGCAGACCTTAATGTTGTCCATCCCTTGTGCATCTACACACACATACAGGGAAATAAATGCCTGTTAGCCAGGAGTATGAGGAATGCTCTTACCCCCTTTTCTAGAAATGGGCACTTCTCTGAAGTGTCTGTATGTGAACTGCCCACAGCAGGGGGCACAGTCAGGATAAACTGGAGGTCTGCATGCCAGTGAGGATTGCAGGCAGCTGAGGAATGATGGGTTGGAATGAGGACAGGGAGTTCCTGTGAGCCACTCCAAGTGTAAGTGATGTGGGGATGCTTGGGGCTCTGCCTTGAGACACATGATGAGCCAGCAAGCTTGTGGGTAGAGGACAGACATGTATGGTGACACGGTGTCTATCTGTTCCAATCACACTACTCAGGAAGAGGTGGTAGATAAAGCAGATGATTCACCTTCTGACAGCTGCAAGAAGCCTCACATTAGCAGCCCCATGTCCTTAAGGAGGACATGAACCACTGTCATACCTGCTGGAGGGTCAGGACAACCAAGCATGAGCTGTCCAGGATGTTTCTGGAGCATGAGCTATCTAGAATATTCCTGGGGTGTGCTGAAGACATCTTCCTGACACAAGTGATGACTTGATGAGGAGAGATGCTCTGCTGAACTTGAGTGTTGTAAACAAGGAAGGACTAGTTGTGTATGTAAAGGCTGGAGACAACTCTGGCTGTAGTGACTACAAGCTGGTGGTGCTTGGGAGCCTGGAGGAGTGGCATAAAACAAATAGCAGTGTTAACAAGCCAGGACTCCGGGAAAGCAGACTTTGGAATGTTCAGGAATCTACTTAGACTCACACACGATACAGTCCTGAAGAGAAGAGTGATCCAGGAGAGGTAGTGAATTTTCAAGGATTGCCTCCTCCAATTTCAAGAATGGTGTACTGCAACAATCAGCAGAGGGAAAAAGCAAGGTGGCAGGAGCACTGCATGGATAAATAAGTTGCTTCTGACAAAACTCAATCATTAAATATAGAGACACTGCCCAAAAAAATGATGCATAGGCTTAAGAAGGACTGCATTTATTATTAGCAAATTCAACCATGTGAAAAGCAAGACAGAGTGCCATCACCTCCACAACAGCTCCCAAAGCACTGCCAGTCCTGAGAGCATCCTTCCAAACAAAGTCCTTAAAGTACCTGGTTGAACTGTACCAACAACAGAAAAGAGAAGAAAGGAAGTATATGAAGAACTACAACCCTTTGCTGTGTTTCATTGCACTAAAGCCTTACCAAATCCTCGCTCAAACCATGGAGGACAGGTGGTTAGACATCTAAAAGGGTGAAGAGTTAAGGATTTCAGGTTCTCCTTTCATGAGCATGAATCAAGACTCAGTCTGCTGCAGTCCACTGTATCACAAAAGTTACTTATTTAAGTGTCTGTTTTAAAAACAAGTTTCAGTAGGCAGACATGGATGAACAAGGAACTCCTGATGTAACTCTACCACTAAAAGCATGCATGCAAGAGGCAGAAACAGAATTAGGAAGGAACGTAGAAACACTGTCCAAGCATGCAAGGACTGGCTTAGGAAAGCTGAATTTGGCAAGGGACATGAAGGGCAGAAGGAAAGGTTTATGCAGGTATATAATCAGAAACAGGGAAATTGTGGGCCTGCTGAGGAATGATAATGGGGACCTGGTCTCCTAGAGAAGGCTGAGGCTCTGCCTGCCTTCTTTGCCATGGTCTTTACTGGAAAGACCAGCTATAAGCTGTCCAAGGCTCCTGAAGCTAGTGGAGAAGTGCGGAACAAGGGAGACTTAACCTCAGGCACTGTGGTAGGATTGACCCTGACTGGAGGCCGAATGCCCACCAAAGTCACTCTATCACTCTCCTTTTCAGCTGGACAGGGGAGAAAATGTATATTGAGAGGCTTAGGAGTCAACATAAGGACAGGGAGAGATCATTTCACAATTAGTGTCATGGGCAAAACAGACTCAACATGGAATAAAATGCATCTAAGTAATTACACATACACATGACAAAGTACCCAGTGGTCCTGCCAGGAGCTTGCTCTAGTGTGGGCTTCCCACTGGCTCACAGCATCCTTCATGTGTTTCCACATAAAAATCATGGTTTCCACCCATGAAGGTCATGGGTGCAAGTGGGATCTCTGCTCCCTATCATCTTCTACAGCTGCAGGGGAGTAACCTGCTTAACCATGGTCTTCTACATGGGCTGCAGGGCAATCTCTGATCCAGTGCCTGGAGCACCTCCTATTCCCCCTCCTTCTTCATTAACCTTGGTGTGAAGCCTCAAAAAGTTGGAATCAAAACTCAATAGCCTTGGTGACTGTGAAGCAGGTATCCTTTATTGCAGTGCTGGGCACACAGCCCAGCTTCTCCTAACATCTGCACCGTTTCAAGCAAAATTTCTAGTTCCTATACAGATAAACTAGACATATTCATTGCAATTGCTAAGAAAAGGCAGCCTTATACAAACTATTTCCAGGAAGTCATTTACATTAACTCCTCCCAGATAGAGCATGCTCAGTGACACTCAGGGAGTCTTCTGGTGGTCTTCAGGGATGAAGGCTGGACGTCTTCCTCTCTCTCAGCGCATGCTCTTTACGGTTTTCTCCATAGTCTCAAAAACACGTTCCTGAGCTCAGAAACACATTACTACAGAAAGTAGTTAGGAACCCCTTTTAGCTGCAAACAAGATCTACTCTGTCTTGTGACTGGTTGGTGGCCTCAGTCTTGATCATTTCCCTGTCTTTGCTTTCTTTATCTTCAAGGCTGTTTCCCTGTTTGGGTTAAATTTTGTAGCTGCGCTAACTAAACAGCTCGCACAGCTGCAGCTGTATTCTACTGAAATCCAAGACATGCAAATGCTTTTCATATTAAAGCTATATTTATGAATTGTCTCTTAAGCTACATCACTGAATCAGGTGTCTGCTGAGTTTCTTAGATCTTCTCACTCCCTTCTCTGGCAGCAAAAAAACGGATGCTTGTGGGTTGTTTTTTTCCTCTTAAACACGTTATTGCTTCCTCTTAAGCGTGTTATGACCATTGCTGGTTAGCTCTTCCTTGGTCAGCGTTGATTCCAGCCTTGAGCCCAGCTGGTATTTACTCTGTCAGGCCTACAGAAAGCTTCTAGAGCACCTTGCAGAAGTCACCCCTGCAGCCACCCCCACTAAACATTACCATGCAAAACCACAACAGGCACCTGCATAGTCTGGGTATTGACCAGCTGAAGCCTGGCAGAGCAATTTCTGGAGCACAAAGTTCACAGTGGGCAGCAGTGTAACCATTGCAGCAAAGGAGACCAACAGTAGACTGGGTTGCATTAGGAAGAGTGTTGCCACCACCCCAACAGAGGTAATAACTCCTCTCAGCCCTAGTGAGATAACATCTTGGAACCAGGGCTACACAGAAGAAAAGAGGTATGGACACACTGAGGCATGTTCAGTGAATGACTATAAAGATGGAGGGGTCAGGGAGCTGAGACTGGGGTCAGGGAGCTGAGACTATTAATTCTGGAGAAGAGAAAGCTCAGGAAAATCTCATTCGTGAGTATTAATGGAGGGAGGTAAAAAACATGGAGCTAGACTCCATATCCAGTTCTCAGTGGTACCCAGTGAGCAGACAAGAGGCAACAGGAGAAAAGTGAAATACAGGTAATTCCATTTAAACATTAAACCTCCACTTGTTTACAGTAAAGTTGGCTAAAAACTGGAACAAGTCATCTTCCCTGTATGTGGTTAAAAAAAAGGTATATCAGGTACTTAGGGATATGGTTTAGCATAGGACGGGAACAGTTGGACTTGATCTTAAAGGTCTTTTCCAACCTTGTGATTCTGTGCACTTCGCTGATTTCTGAGGTGCACTGTGGGAGCAGAGGGAGATCTCCACGGTCCGTGTCTGCTGCTGGAGCCTTTGCTGAACTGCGTGCAGGCCTGCAGGCACCAGGGGTTATGGGCAAGGGAGTGGTTGCATGTTCCTTGTGCCTTACTGACTGTTGTTTCTCCTGTCCCTCTTCCAATTCCGACAAGGTCATTTGCCATGCTGTCGCTTGCAGTGAGACTATGCCACTTGCTCAACTGGTGGCCCGTCAGAGGAGTTCCAAAAAGAAGGTGGGACGGCAAGTGAACTGCCAAATGAGGCTGAAGAACACATCTCCAGTGACATTAGCGGGTAAGCCCTGGGGAAGCCGTGGGTGGCCTGCCTGTTTTAAGGAACTCTGTGGGTGCTGAAACACCAAAACTCTCTTGACCACGAAAGGTGGTTGGGATGTGAGTGAGAGGTGTGTCAATGAGCCTGGTCGTGGCTTGAGTCCCAGCTTGGCCCTTGCTGAGTGGCAGGGATGCACCATGCTCTCATGGTGAGACGGAGGCCTTGTGACACTGCTTGTGGCTGCTGCTGCTGCAAGTACCCTCATGTCATGACAGTGCTGATGCCCAGGCCTGGCTTTTGGACCTCTGGACCTTTTGTGTAAGTTGCTGCCGCATTGTGTATCAGGGCGGCCTGACTGTGGGTTCCACTGGCAAAGTGACCTGTTGTGGCACCTCCAAGGCACATGGCTTTTCTGAGCATGTAAGGGGAGGGGGGTCTCCTATCTCTTTACCCACTGGAGTGCAGTGGTGGAAAGTGTGATTCATGAACCATACTGTAGCAGACACCCATGACTGATGGAAGGCATCCTTTGTGACTGTGTTTTGGAGAAGTATGGGCTCCCTGACAGGAGTTGTTCGCCGTGCTTAAAAGCTCTTTGGGTTGGGTGGAGGAGGGTGCTACTTACCGCTGCATGTGCAAACTCTTTAGGAAAGCCAAAAGGAACTTTGCGACAGCCCAGATCTTTGAGCAGTCCAGAAGAAGGCAGCAAGAGGCCTGTTCCTCGCCCACTGCAAGGCAGAGGAACATGTGGAGTGGTGAGACCCACTGTGGAGAGTGCACGGTCGGCCTTGCCTCCAGCTGCTGGGAGTGGAACGTCTCACGAAGCACCCATGCAGAGGCACGTCACGGTGGTCAACAGGTCAGTGCCTGCCCGTGCCTGTGTGAGCGAGCGAGGCGAGTTGACGGGTGGTGGACCCTTGGAGGCTGCAGGAGTGCCACTTTGTTTTGGGATGTGGGACTCGAGGCTCGTGCCACTGCAGCCGGTGAAGTTGGAATATGGGTCAGTACTCAGGAGGGAGTTGGTGACCCTTTGCCTCTTTGGATGTTGCCATGGCAACCCCACGCTCTTGGCCTGCTCCTGTGTCTCGTGGGGAGAAATCCATGGGAATCCGGTGTCACACCCAGGGTGTGTGGGGATGTGGCCATTTCCCAGGCCCAGGAGGGAGCCGCTGTGCCCAGCACAAAAGCATGCAGAAAGAGGTGTGTGTAGGTGACAGGCAGTGTGCTGTGTGGTTCGTGTCACAGTTGTCTGCAGGTGGCTGCTCTTCACCTCGTGCCCGAGTTCTCAGTGGCAGTGTTGGTGTTTGTGGCCCTTCTGGGCGTGCTGGGACGCAGCGGCTGCCTGCCTGTGTTTGGGTGAGCTGAGCTGAGGGCCAGAGCCACGGTTTTGCTGGGCTAGCAGTACATGCTGGTTTTGAGCCCGCTTTGAGCCTCTGTAATCCAGGTGGCTTACCCAAGTGCTGCCCCATCAGGTCTCTTTCTGGGCTGTTCTCGGCGCCCTGGGCCATCAGCTGACGGGTGCAAGCAGGGTTTGCTGTGCCTCATTGTGGCTGCAGTAATTCCGCTGGAGCTGTGATTGTGTAGTAATCCCCTGCGGGTCCCGGGATGGGTTAGCTGTCAGCCCTGCATTGAATGGAAATGGCAGTGGGGTGTGAAGGGGCACTGAGCAGCGCCACAGTTTAATCCTTCCTGCCATGGGGCCTGCTCTTTCTGGAAGAGCCGTGGAAAGGGGAGGTGCATCCCACCCAGGGCTCCTGCCCCAGGGAGTCCCGTGTTTGTCAGGGGTCTGGGTGCTTGAGGGGACGTGAGGATGCACCCAGAGCAGCAGCCGCTTCAGCTGGGAGCTGAGGTGCCTGAGGACGTTGTGTTTTCCCGGTGGCTGAAGGCACTGCCTCCTGACCGTTGTGCTGGCTTGCAGAGGGCCCTTGGCTGTGGCAGTGCTGTGCTGGTCGTGCCTTTCGGGAAGTTCCCAGGCGTGCTGGTGCTGAGGGAGTGGGCAGGTGCCCTGGGGAGGGTGAGGCAGCTGGGGGCTGCTGCGTGGCTCGGCTGGGGCTTTGCTCTGGGGCCGGGCACCTCGTGAGGGCCAGAGACTCTCCACTTGTCTTTGGGAACTTGGGCTGTGGCCATAGTAGTAGGTGTTTGGATGTTCCCCAGCAGAAATTCAGAGAGGAGCCATGTTGATGGTGTCAGGAACCTGCGACTGTGGAGCTGAGACTGGTGAGAAGAGAGCAGTGGCAATAACTCTGAGTGAGCCAGGCAAGCTGGGAGCATCCATGTGAGGGGTGGAGGATTTGGAGGTAGAGGCCAGGGAAGAGAGACATGCTGCATGTGGCAGGTGAGGGGAGCGAGACTGTGGCTGTAATAGTAGTGAGGTGACTCAGGGTGGGCCTCTCACTGCCCAACAGCTCAGAAGAGTATGACTTGGTTTGTAGTACATGAAGATGTGTAATTGTGCTGGCTTTGGCTGCAGTAAGAGTTAATTTTCTTCATAGCAGCTGGTGTGGTGGTTGAGCCAAAGGCCAGACGCCCACCAAAATCAGTCTGTTACTCCCCTTCTTAGTTGGACAGGGGAGAAATAATATAATTGGGCGGCTCAAGAGGCAAACTTGTTAATGACGCGGGCAAAACACACTCAACACAGAGTGCAGAAGAGAAAGTTATCTAATTTATTACACTACACTAAAGAGAAACAGTGAAAAAGAACCAGAGTCAGGAGTGCAACCAACAATCTTGAAACAAATGCAAAACAGGCAAACACTTTTCCCCCACCACTCCCTCCTTAGCAGGCTTTAGTTAGAAGTTTGCTCCCTTCTTCCCTCCCGGTCGCAGCCCAGGAGGGGCAGGGACTGGGGAAAATGGGGGTCTCGGTAACACCTTCCCCCCACCCCTCCATTCTAAAGCAGACTTCCCTTTCAGCCATGGTTTTGCTCCCTTCTTCCCCTCTCCTGCTCGCAGCACAGGACGGGGGGGCAGGGACTAGGAGATGGGGGCTTCAGTCAGTCCCTTGCAAGATGGTTTCCGTCTCGGCCGGGATGGGGGCATCCATTCCACACAACCTCCCCCTGCTGCACCGTAGGATCTCACCCACAAGAGCCAGTCCTCCACGAACTTTCTCCAAGGCAAATCTCTTCCCACCGGGCTTCATCTCTGCTCTGGCTGGCAGCAACAAATCACAGTGTCTCTCAGTCCCAGTCCTCCACGGGGCTATAGGCCTCCCCCAGCAAACCTGTTTGGCTCATCTCTGTAGGTCGCTTGTGCTGGCAGGGGCTCATCCCAACGTAAGTCATGGCATCTTCTCTATGTCTCCACTGGCTCCATCCAGCGTGGAGCCTCTCCACCGGGCAGCAGGTCGGGTGTCTGCCTCCTCCATGGGTCCTTTCCTCCGGCTACTCCGCGTGCTTCAGGCTGCAGGGGCAAACACTCGCCCGGCCTTTTGTGTCTGTCAACTGCTTACATTTATATGCAAATAGACATCACAATGCCCTTAACGGGCCAAAATTGCGGTCTTCCTGGCACTCCCTGTTCTGGTGGAGTCTTTTCTCTCCTATATGTGATTCTCAGAGGCGCTATAAGCAGGTCTGCAGAGGATTCCAGCAGCCATTTTCTGCCAGACCTGGCCCTCTCTCAGTAGCCAACTATGCACAACTGCAACAAGCAGCTAGTATGAGGCTGTGGTTTGGATTTGTGCTGGAAGCAGTGTTGATAATATAGAGATGTTTTTGTTAGTGCTTACACAAATTAAAGGCTGTTTCTGTTTCTAACAGCACCCCACCAACAAGTGGGCTGGGGGTGCACAAGGAGTTGGTAGAGCGTACAGCCAGGACAGCTGACTCGAGCTGAAGAAAGTGTGCTTTGGACCGGGTGGTTTTGGAGAAGACAACATCTTGTGCTGTTTCAGAAGGTCCAAATGCTGTTGTCTTAGCTTGGGGACATGAGAGGGAGCATTGTTTGGGGAAGAGGATCATAGTGTGTTGTAATGCAAGGTTGTGTAGTGGCCTGTGTAACTGGATTAGGTGGTTTCAACTTGGCCAGTTTGAAGTAGGACTGGCAAGATCCATGACTGTTGCTGCTGGGCATTTTTTTGTGCAGCCCGGAGCTGCTGTAGCTGTTTCTACTTTGGGAATTGCAGGAGGGAAATCTGCTTTGTGCTAGGAGGTCCTGACCTCAAAACTGGATGCAAATGAGCAGAAATGTGAGCAGCATTCCCAGAAATCCTGAGCTCACACCAGCCTCATAGGTAGCTGGCACAAATTCAAGGCGCTGTTCCAGCAGTGGTGCCAAGCCTTTGTTTGTGAAAGCAGCTGAGCATTTACTGCACAGATTGACTGAGAGAAGTACTGAAGGTGACAGAGCTTGTCTCTGCCCTAAGCCTGGGGTGAGGTGCTTTCTGTGTGCATTTCCTCTGGGTGTGTTTTCTGACACCTGCCCCTCCATTTACCAAAATCATAGCAAAGCATATCCATGCTCTCAGGATTGCACTTAAGGGTCTTTGATTTCTCATTCTCTCCGCAGCACGCCCTGCTATGGCAGATCTGTGTTACTTGCCTTGACAGGATGCCCTCCCATTGACAGGCGGTGTCTTGGTGCTCCACCCTGCATTGTGAAGCCCCACAGTGAGGCTGCAAATGGCAGTTCTCTTGTGGCTGTCAAAGTCTGCATCTCACTCCTCGAGCACTCTGCTGTGTTTAACTGAGAGATACTCCTGGCTGCGGCTTCCAGAGCTTGCTGCTGCGCTGAGTAGTGTCAGATGGATGGGCAACAGGCTTTTCTCCTCCCCACTTTGTTACACCTAGTTGACAGGGGGACATGCTGAAGGTAGCTGCAGTTGTGCTAGGTTGTTCCCTGCTGCCCTCCCCCTGCCCCAGGCCTTCTTGCAGTCACTGTTGCAAGGCTCTGAGAGGTTGTCTGTAAAGCAGCAGTTACTTGGTAAGTTATGTCACGAGCATGTTGCAGCAGACCTGCAAACACACAGAAGGTGGGGAAGGCCTTGCTTACAAGGCTGCTTGAAGAGACCCTTAAATCTGTGAAGCAACAGCATAGGTGAGAACAGGTTGAGCTTCCTGGTGACTGCCTTGCACCAGCAGGCAGCATTCATTGTTGTCCACTGCCTGGCTTCATTGCTGAGATAACACTGTCCAAAAGCCAGAGAGCAGAGTTGGGTGGTGTGGGCCTTACCGTGGAAAGACAATAGGCAGAGAAAGGCATGCCTTCCATTCACTCCAAAACGGGTCTGTGGGAGTGAAATGTAACCGGATGCTCATGTACAAGTCTGCATGGGCATTTGGCAGGGCTTCATGGCTGGTCAGGCATTTGTGAAGGGCTTGTGTGTTTCCTTACTGCTCGTGTGGCTAGAATGCCCCTTGACAGAACTTTCTAGCAGCTGAGAAACAGGCCTTGCAGGCAGCTGAGTTGTCAATCCTTGCTTTGGGGGGAGAAGTGTGTTGATCCTGCTGTTGTCTGGCTGTGTTCCATCCCATCTTTGGAAAGGTAAGACCACAGTGATCTATGTGAGCAAGCCACGCATCACAGGATCTTTGTCTGGTTGCAGGATTTGAAACTCATGAAAACCGGTCTGAAAGCTGATGTTAGCACCTGTTGGTTTTTTTTTTTTTCCATGAGAAGCCACTGAAGCACAGCAGGAAGCACAGGAAAATACCACATGAATTCTTAACGCTGAGAGGGTAGCAAACCCAATTTGCATTCACAAGCACCATAAGGGAGTAATCAGTCCTCTGTTCCAGTTTTCTTTCTAAAGGTGTTTAAGATTGCATGGCTCAAAAGGGGAACATCTGATGCCTTTCTCACTGATACCTAGCTGCAGTTCCTGCTGCTTATCCTATATTCACGTCATCTGTGTTGCCTGATGTGTGGCTTAAGGTGGTCTCAATGGTGTGTGGCACTGAGGACACAGCTGTGGATTCCTACCTAGAGGCAGCAGTAGTAGGACAATCTCCATTTCCCATGTGGCTTGTTCATAGGATTGTTTTGCTTGCTGCCTAGCAATGGCAGTAGTCTCTTTTGAGTCTGCATCCCTTAAAGGGACTCTTTCTCCTTGGGTATCTGTTCACCTTGGAGTTGTTCATAGTGGTAAAGACATGGATAATGAGGTGGGATCCAGGGTTTCCTGTGGGGTGTGCATGACCAGTCACAGCAGACCTTCCAAGAAGCGACTGTGCTGCTGCTTTATGTGGACATCTGAGCTTTTCCCAGAAGGTAGAGGGGATGTTGATGTGATGCAAGTGGGGTGTTGGAAGAGTCTTTCCAGATACCCAAGAAATGCAAGGTACGAATGTGTGCTTGGTTTTTGTGTGGGTGACTTTGCCTTTGTACTAGTTGAGTTTTGTCTGTCTTCTGTTTCACAAATGTGATTGTAGTTAATCTGCAGCTCAGCCCTTCTGGGCATGCCTTTCCTGCTTTGAAAAATGCTGTGCTGGGCAGTAGCTGTCTTCACTGTTAATGCTGAGGGACATGACCCATAACAGAAATACTATTTTTGATACAAGTGATGGAGCGGTAGTTTCGTCTTATGGAGGAAGCAAAAGAGTGAGAAGGACAAGTCCCTGTTAAATCTTCTAAGATGCTGCTTAGAAGAGGTGTGAATGTGGAGGCCTCTTTCTGATTTGTGGATCTTCTCTGATTGGAGGTCAGTGCAAGATACATAGAGCTACCTTAATACTGTGCTAGTGTCAATTTCCTGTTGCTGCTAGCATCAGTATCATACTTGACCCCTGTTCTACCTTCTGAGAGACCAGGTGAAGCTGAGAAAATCCTTGTGGCTAGTGAAGTTTGTGGTTCCCTCCAGAGTTGTTCCTGAACTCCAGAGGTGGCCAGTCTTCCCAGTGACCCCTTGGGCACTGGCCATTTACAGAGCCTGCCCGTAGCCTGTGCAGTGGCTGCTGCAGTCTGGCAATGCCTGGTGTTCACAGTAACCCACTGAGCTCCTGTGGAGAGTTGTTTTGGTGCATTTGTCACCCTGACTTCACTGCATTTCTTCCTTTGGGTATGTGTCATTTTGGTGCTTGATTCTAGTCTTTGAACTCTTAGCTTTTTTTTTTAACTCCAACTGCTGTTCACTTTTGCTTGCAGTGTATATAATTATTCCCCAGCTAATTATTTCCAAAACAGTCTTATTGTGCTGCAACTGCTTTGTCTTCTTCACTGTCAGGAGCACATTGTGTTGCATGTGCTCTCAGTTGGTGCTCTCTGAAGGACCTCCGAGAAACACCTGCAAGCATGACATTTGGGTCCTTTCTGTAGGACAGCTCTTCAGAGAGGAATCTGTTAACAGCATCCATAAAAAGACCTTGAGTTCCTGTGTAGTTTAGGTGTTCCCCTGACTTCTGAAGCCAAGTAATTTCAGGAGACTCACCTGGAAGGTGAATGTAATCATGTTCAACAGCAAGATCGAGATGTCACCCAGGTAGAAGATCAAATAGTGAGGTTGAATGGGAGGTGGCATGTATCAAACATAAGGCCATCAACTGTGCTGTTAGGTCTACATGCTTTAGTTTTGCTAATGTCTTTTTACTGTGTGCTCTGTTTCTCACAATAATTTGGATAGTAAGAAAAAAATAGAAACCACTTGTTGGTCCTTCTTGGTACTGCTAATCCCGTTGCCTTCCAATCCAGGACGCTGCGGGTACTATCTTGTGCAGGGGCCTGTGAGAACTATGTGAAATACATTTTATTTTACACATAGGTCTCATAAGCAAATTGAATGTTATTCAGAGCTAGGAGATTGATCCAAAGCTTTCTTTTCTTTTTTCTTTTTTTTCAATTTCAGGTCTGAGAAGAGACAAACTGCCCCACCACGGTTTCAGAAGGACTTGCAAGTCCACCTGTCTAGAAGCTCTTCCACGGATTCAAATGGTATTTTTGTTGCCCATTAGCAATATTTTGACTACACAAGTTAGATTGGGTGTCTTAATAAAAAGCTATCTTAGTACTTGTTAGAGAAGACAGGTTTGGATGAGAAACCATGTTCTATGAGTAAACCTCCTTACTCTTGATTTCATGGTGCGGGGCAAATGTGTTTATTTGTCTGCCTTTCTGCCTTCTAGGAAAATCGTTGTGTAGTAAGTGTCAAAGCCAGTCACAAAGCTAGTGTGAGTAGCTTGGAAACAGGAGGAGTATGCTTAACTTCACTGCCAGCAGGGTGGAATCCTGGCTTCCAAGAGTACGCAGCATGCTAACCTAGCTGTCCAGAAGATACTTTGCTGTGTGCCTGGTTTCCAGCAGTTGTGCAGCTGATGGGCTTGTCAACTAATTGTTGTTTTTTCGAGACCTCTTAGGCTGGTTTGTGAAGCTGCAGGTTTGGTAGCAGATACACTCCTCCAAAGGAAGGAGATTAATATAGATGAGGGAGTATACAAGCTAGTGATGTAAACCCCCAGCTGGGATAATGACTGTCTTTTTCCTACACAAAATATATGAAATTGTCCAAAGTAGTTGGACAGTCCCTGTCTCTTTCTCTGCCCTACTTGGAGGGCTTCCTTGGATGCAGTAGCAGAGAAGGACTGGGTGTTAGGTTTGGCAAATCATTGGTCTTTTGTGCATAAGTATGAATTTAGAAGAACATCCTTGTATGTTTTCCTGTACCTCTTTTATGGTGTTTATTAAATTAAATTGATAAGTAAATTCTCTTGGATCCTTCTTGGGACACTGCCGCAGTGCAGCCTCTCAGGAACTGGGTGGCTGAAGGTTCTGTAGGCTCTTCCAGGATCCCCTCAGAAAAAATGTTTAGGAACTTCTTATGAAAATAACGACAGTGATTGAAAATTCAGTTTCAGAACAATTACTAAATGTATGAGGTTTCCATGGCTCTTTCCAATACAAAGTGACTAAAATAGACGTGCTGTACATTAATCTTAGAGTTGGTGTTATGCCAGAAATTCCCATGTGTTATTTTTTAAGTAAGTAGGAAATCACATGCCTTTCTGCTTATAAAACCATGCTTATTTCAAAGCTGTGCTTTTGTTTTACCAGATAACTTGAATACATCTGCTGCAGAGACACATACAACTGCCACTGGCCCTTCTGCTTCTCCTGTCAATGAAATTCAAATTCGCATCAAAGAGATGCTGAGCAAGTGTAGCAGTGGTATCTGGGTGTCAAAGATGCCACAGATCTACCGGGAAATGTACTGGGAGGAACTTAACACAGCAGTGCTGCATCAGCTGGAGAACTGGCCTCATGTGTGCACAGTAAGTATTGAACGTGGAAGATGCCAGTATGCTACAGATTTCTGAGTGTTCATTTGCCACGAATATGACCAGAGGGCTCCTGTAAAGGCAGGTTGAGAGGGAGTTGGGCTTGATAAGGAGGAGAGATTTTGTTTAGATATAAGGAAGAAATTCTTCCCTGTGAGGGTGGTGAGTCCCTGGCACAGGTTGCCCAGAGAAGCAGTGGCTGCCCCCTCCCTGGCAGTGTTCAAGGCCAGATTGGATGGGGCTTTGGGCACCCTGGTCTAGTGGAAGGTGTGGCAGGGGGTTGGGAATAGATGGGTTTCAAGATCCCTTCCAACCCAAACTATTCTGTGATTCTGAGGGTCTTCAGTTGCTGTGCTTACAACTCTTCAGCACTTGTTCATTTAGGATATGGTACAACTTTGCATCAAGGCTTTGGTTAGCTCTACTCAAACAGGGAAGTCATATCAGTGAACACTTTCAACTTCATCAACATCTATTGTGGCACCAGAAAAGTATCAAAGTCACCAATGAGAATGTGTCGGTTTGAAGTGACTTTACATTAACATCTTGCTAATTATTTTCTTGTGCAGTGACCTTAGATGCCAAAACCACGTTTCATTAAGTAAAAATAACTAATTTTCAGGAATAACATTTACATGTATCCATGGTATTGTAACACATGCATAAAATGCATCTGTGATATCCTACTGTAGTCATCAGTAACATTATGCAGACAGCAGCAATCTGTTTTGGTGGTTGATGATTGGTTCCTGAGTTACCCATAGAGCAAGCTTTTGTTTTTGAGCAACTTAATTACTGCAGTAAATTTATTTTTTTTCTTAGTTAATGCTCCAGACAAACTCTTACTCCAGGATCTTCAGTCTGTGTTCATTGTCCATTTGCTTCTTGTCTGCTGGCTCAATCTCTTCTTTCTAGCAAGCAAATGAAGTCATTTTAGGGTAAATAAGCAGTCATTAAGTCTGTGGAAACATTGTAATAAAGCATGCATAGTACAACCACAATCAGAACAATGAGGTTGTCTTGACACAGTCAGTCTGATTGTAGAGAACTGTTAATGAGCATGTAAAGCCTGTCTCAGTTAAACCATAGTAATTTCTTTGTCATGGAGAGATTTTAACTGGAACTCAGTCCTTCTTAAATGAATGCTATTATACATCTCTTAAATCGGACCAGTGTTTATTCCTGGTTCAAGCAAGTCACCATTAGGTGCACGGCTCTGTAGATCCTTTGAAATGCCAGAGATCCCACTGTACTTCTTCTTCAGTATTGGTGAAGATGGTTTCCTTATGAAGACAGGCTGAGTGAGCTCAGTCTCTTTAGCTTGGAGGAGACTGAGGGGTGACCTCATTAATATTTATAAATATGTAAAGGGTGAGTGTCAGAAGGATGGAGCCAGGCTCTTCTCAGTGGGGTCTAGTGATAGGACAAGGGTCAGTGGGTGCAAGCTGGAGCATAGGAGGTTTCATGTGAACATAAGGAAAAACTTTTTCACTGTGAGAGTGACAGAGCACTGGAACAGACTGAAACTGGTTGCCCAGAGAGGCTGTGGAGTCTCCTTCTCTGGAGACATTCAAAACCCACCTGGACATACTCCTGTGTGATCTAATGTAGGTGATACTGCTCTGGCAGAGAGGTTGGATTAGATCATCTTTCAGGGTCCCTTCCAACCCCTAACATTCTGTGATTCTGTGAGTCATAATTTCTGAATTATTTCTGCCTTGTTGGGTGCTCTAACTGTGATTATCCCCCAGCTCAGAAACTGAGCAAAAATGCTTGGTATTTCTCTCAGTCTTTTTTTTAAGCAACAACACATACTCCTGTTGAATGCATGCTGATCAGTAGTAGTTTAGCTACAAACCTGCAGACAATAATAAAACTTAGGCTTTTACCATCTTAAAGTTCGCAATTTGAGGACTCAGCTGTGGACAGTGTCACTCTGAAAAACCCACATCCTTAAATGTTCTTCTGAAAGGAAGGAATTTTTCACTTGTGGGAAGTAAGCATTTCCATGTTCAGGTTACAGCCACTGGAAATGGAAACTCTTCCCAGTAGGCAGAAGTCTCCAAAAATCACTACAAATGACAAAGGATTGAGACTGATCTTGTTTTCCACTGGTCTGTTACCTCACTGTTTTAGGTGAGCTTGCTTGAGCATCTTGCTTTGTGGTGACAGTTTGTACAGATAAATGCAAACATGCAAAGCGGTAGCCACCAGTGTAGGGGCTAGCACTCAGAGATTATAGCCAAGCTTTAATGTACATTTGAGCTGAGAATGGATATTCTCACCACCCTTAAATAACACACAAAATGTCTTTGCTATCTTTGCAGTCAGAAGAGCCTGTTCCAACAGCTCTGTCAGATCCACAGTGTTGCTGAATTTTCTACTTCCATCTCCAGCAAGACCAGTGCTTTGGAAAAAGTGGTGGCTCGTGGTGGCCTTACCATTCAGAATCTGATACCTTTCCATTTGATAAATTACATTGGCATGTGTCTCTGAGCTGAACTAATTTATTTGGTCATCTGGTGGCATCTCTAATTTGTGCCCCAGGGAGGCAGAAAACCTCCCTGAAAACTCATGAATAGAGAACAAAATTACAAACACTATCACGGAGGAAATGCGTTGTATAAATACATGCCCAAATCAGATGAGTATCTCCCGTCTTCACCCAAAAACTACACAAAAATTCACTGAGATACCAAGGAGAGTGAAGAGGTAGTTCAGAAGAATGATGGGTGAAGGTAAATAATGGATTCTGAGTGAGCAACAATTTTAAGATAGATGATTTACATGGGGAGAGTAAGATATACAGGCTATAAAATAGAGACTTGAAGAAGGAAAATTGGTAATTTTCATCATCTTGAATTCAAAAACAACTGAATGTATTCAGTGGTGAAGAGATGATCACTAGCCTCTGTCATCATGAACTACTTCATTCCAAAGAAACTCTCGGTAACTCCAAAATAGGAGGAAGAGGTATCACTAAGTTGATCCTATCCCCTGTTCTTTCTCCTAGGCACCTGCTGTTTCAAAGAGGATGTGAAGCTAGGAATATCTTTGTCCTGACCCAGTACAGCTCTTCTAATGTGCTCATTCAGCCTACCTGTATGTAATTATTCCACAGCTGATCCTTTCCAACCAGTCTTGGTGCTGGTTTCTTTCTAGTAGTGGCTTTTATTCATGGATATAAGTCAACCTGAGAAGATGATAAAATTTATCAGTCCCCTGTGTTGTTTGCCAGGTGAAGCTATCTTCTATCATCTTTTTCTCTCTTGTCTTCCAAATACATTCTTGTGGATAGAAGAGAAGAAAGAGTGAGTAGTAGTCCACCACCTTCTAAGTGGTATAAATAAGGGATGCATACTTCTAGGGTTTCTTGTAGTAATGGCTGCCTGAGCCTTTCTGTCTGGTTCCTTAAGGAGCTAGTATAAAAATAACACTACCATTTTGAATTTGGAAATTCCAGTTGTGCTGGAAGAGATGTATTCGCTTTTCAACAGCTCTATAACAAACATTCATTTTTGTAAAGCACCCTCCTGGCTCTGTCTGCTTAGCAGTTTAACCATTAATTTGTTGTCACCAGAAGTCAGTTTAATCTCCAGTGATCTACCATTCCTTGGTCACCTGACTGCTTTTTAGTGAGCATATAGCTAAAGAATATGCAATACCTGAGCATATTCTTTACTGCACTTAAATACCTTGGTATGTTATTGATTGATACTGTTTGAAAATGCTGCTCAGACTGCAGAACATTTGCCTGGCTATTTATTCTGAGGAGGAATTTCCAGTAAAGGAAAACTTGGTGTTCTTCACTTCATCTCTTATGTGTCTGAAACAGTGCTGGACAGATCCCAAAGGCTATCTTCTTAAAGACACATAATTGGAAAAAATCAGAATGCATTTATTTTTGTGGGTTTTATGAGTTTGTGGTTTTTTAAAGTAGTCATTACAAGCTGCAGCTGGTCATTGCAAACGGGAAGGTGTAAGAATTTTAGGCAAGAATGGAACTTGCATATGTTGCCTAGTTAAGAGGTACGATATTTTGTTGATTTTAACAGCATGTAGTTCTTAGAATATTCTTCGTCTTTTACAGTTTATAAAGGCTGTGTTTGTGAAAAGTGAAACCAAAGGCTCAGAAAGATTGCAGCATTAGCTGGTAAAGAGACTGACAGGAACAAGGGTACAGCTGTTGTTTTCTGAATCTCTGTTCCTAACTGGTATCCTTTCCTTAAGTTGAATGAATTAAAAAGGTCCACAAAGAGAAGAGGATTGCTATAGTGACCAGTTACATTCCTTTAGCAACTTGGTTCTGGTAGGTTTTAACTTCCAAAAAATTTTGATTCCATGATTAAGCTGTTGAAGCAGAAGTCATCATTCCAGACAGAAATGGACTTGAGTGAATAAAAAGTTCAACTCTAATTATATGTAATAGACAGAGCTGGAATGTACTTTGCATGTGGAGGAGATGATGGAGTGGGCTATCATGGCTTGTACTACGTATGACTGAAAGCTTGCACCTTTTCACACAAGCCTTACAAACCATCTCCTGCAGATGAGCTCTGGTGTTACGATAATTGGCTTTCTTCTGCAATGGTTGTTGAAGAAATCAGTGTTGGGTTTGACCGTTTTAGTGGGTTATCTGAGAACTAGACACAGAGCCACTAGCCATTTAGAATGGAGATCAGTGAACAGGAGACGTGGTGCCTAAAATGTAATTAGATGTGTTGTATATAGTACAGCTACAGTTTCTAGCTGCCCCGCTAAGAACATGATGTCATAGTACACGTGGAAATCAGGCAGTTGAGTACACAAGTTCCACAATGATTTTGCTGCCCAAACACAGTGCTAGAACAGGCTGAAACTCAATGTTCTTGAAGCTCAGTCTTACTGATAAGCAGTTAGACAAGATAATGACCTACCAAATGAAGTCAGAGGACATTTGACGGTATCTCTTCTTGTGCTTCACATAGCCTTGCAATTCCTTCTGTGATAAATCTTGCGCTTCTCTGACCCCTTAGCAAGACTTCACTGCATTGTGAGCTTGTGTTGGGTTGATTCTGTCCACCTGCTGTAGGGTCCTCCACAGGCTGCAGCTGGAGTCTATACTTCCTGTCATCTTTCATGGGCTGCAGGGGGACAACCTGCTCCACCACGGTCTTCTCCAGGGGCTGCAGGGGACTCTCTCTCTCTGGTGCCTGGAGTACCCCCTCCTCCTTCTTTACTGACCTTGGTGTCTGCAGAGTTTCTTACATCTTCTTACTCCCTTCTCTATGGAGGCAAAAAGTGGATGCTTGAGGGGTTTTTTTCCATCTTTAAATATGTTATTCCAGGGTACTACCACCATCACTGATTGGCTTGGCCTTGGTCAGTCACAGCAGGTCCATCTTGGAGCCAGCTGATAATGGTTCTGTCAGGCCTGGGGAAGCTTCTAGCAGCTTCTTGCAGAAGCTACCCCTACAGCCTCACCCCCTACCCTGCTACCAAACCTTGCCATGCCAACCCAAAACAGCTCAAGACGCATGCAGGCAAAAAGGACTGCTGACAAAAGTGTCTGCTGATCTTTAGTGCTGGCATTAAGATATAAGGAATAAGGGCGGCCTTGAAGAGGATGAAAGTGTTAGATTGGCTCAGCTGGTTTATTGCATCACTGAGTTTCCTTGTAACTCTGTATTTTCAAAAGTCACAGTCTCAAAAGCACAAGGAACTGTGACGAATAATCTTCACCATCACTTGCAAGTTAATGTTGGGAGGTCAAGGATGATCAGGAAAAGGGGGCAACCTAAAGAACTTTGCAGAGCTTACCACACCAGCCCTGAGCACGAGCTGAACCTGTACAAGGGATATGGCAATACTGATCCTCTAATATAGCAAACAAAGAAAATACAAAAAATACGCCCAGTATGACTTGTACGTTAACATGTCAGTTAAGGTCAGAAGTAATGACTACCAGAAATAGAAAGTCAGTCATTGTAGCATCTGAAAATTTTCACTGAAGTGCAAAGTATCTTCTATATTTGCCACAAAGAGTCCACCACAGTTTACTGTTGTCATTGCCGGTCTGAATGGTCTGAATATCATAATTGATCTTTCCTGGGCCCTCTTACAGAAACTGACATACCTTTCAGGGTTACTGGCTGAAAAGGCTATTAAATCAAACGCTTTTCAAAATTGTCTTGCCTTCCCTAGTGTTTAAAGAGGCCTTACATCCTGATAACAGAAATCTAATTGAAAATCAGAACTGAGCCGGTTCTTCTAATTATTGCATAAGCATGTTACAGAATCATGGAATCACTGGGGTTGGAAGGGGTCTCTTGAGATTACCCAATGCAACACCCCTGTTTAAGCAGGGTCACCATAAGTGGTGTGCCCAGGACTGTATGCAGTCACGTTTTAACAGCAGACAGTATACAACCCTTTGGGCAACATATTCCAGTCCTGTTCCAGTCCTTCTCCAGCTTCCCAGCTGACATAAGATTTATCTGAAGACAAGCCTTCTAATGGGTCCTTTTGGTATTTAGGGTAACTTAGCTATTGTAGCTTCTCATGTAAAACAATTGATTGCATATTGGACTAGAAGCTGTAGAAGCTAGAGTGGATACCAAGGATAAGCTATAAAAACAAATTACATGAGGGACTTCCCACAGCCTTGTAAGGAAAAGCTCATTACTGTGTTTCATGCCACCTTGTGCAGTGGGAATCTTCAGCTATTCAAGAACATTGCACGAGGCTGGTTTTTGGTTAGGTTTTTTCCCCCAAGAATTGATTACTCTGTATGCATATTCAACTGCTTGATAGCCTGAAGCTGTTGCTTTGAGAGACAGCTACATGGAAGAACAGGGAGTAGAGTTAACATTGAAGCAACGTTTAACAACTTGCCTAGGGAGAGCTGTACCACAGAGCAAATCGCAAAAACAGTGGGACCTGGAGTCGTAATACCCACGTCTGACAAAGATGCTGTGAGCCGTATGTAATGTATCCGTAAGGTTCTGCTGACCGAGGCCCGCAACACCTTCCTTGCTGCTTTGAGCGCCACCTGGCTGGGAGTTGAGCTTCGCGTCCTGTTGAGCACAGACAGGTAGATGGGAGCCTACCTGCACGCTGAAGCGTTTCTCTGAGGTGCTCATGTGCACAATGTGTCTGTATGCAACCTGCGGTGTGTATGCCACGTTAGCTAACTAGCTCTGTTGCATATTTAAGTCAGATATGAAACAATTTGTGCGTCATATTTCTGATGAATTATTCTCACAGAAAATGGAGACATCGTTCTGGTCGGTGTATTTTAGAGCAGTCTTTGAGGACCTGTTTGATACCAGGAGTCATGGAGCCAGACTTTTCCTGTTGGTCACACGTGATGAGATGTTAAAAGCCGACTTCTACTGCCTGTTTCCTTTTCCTACCATGCATAAGGATGGGAGAAAATAGCTGCATATGCTATTTGTGAATGTAGCCCTGAAAGAGAAGGATGCTATCTCTTAACTAAAAATCCTCAGGTTTTCTCAGGTTCCTTCCTGCAGTGTTTTGACACTTTGGGAATTTGCCCGGGTATCTACTCTCCAGTCATCACTGATAAACAAGACTCAGTGTTATCTTCATCATTCTGGGCATCACAAAGTGGATCCTTTCTTTTGATTATACATATTATTACAGTGGTTTACTTGCACATTGCCAAGCACACTTACACAAAGCTTTTGTCCTAGCAGCACGTACAGGAACATGTCTGCCTTCATCCCCTCTATATGTGCATGTCAAAAAGGAGTAGACTTCCTCTTCTTTTGCATTTCTCTTGACTTAGTTGCAGTGTCAGTATTTATCTTGGGAATGTGTTGGGGTTTTTTATTTGAAGCTTTATTAATTTGGGCTCCAGAATTTAATTTTCAAAAGCTGCATCTGTTATTCCGGCCCAGGAAAAAGCATGTTTTTCTTTCTCTTCTGTATACAATGCTTTCAGTTTCCATTGCCCTGATAATATGTTCTGACAGCTGTTGACTCTGCTTTGTGCCCTGGAAGGGAGAGGTGACAGCCAGCATATCATGCAGGCAAAGCAGACCCAGCCATAGGAATGGGAAGTATCTTACAAGCAAATCAGTAAACTCAACTGGAAACTGAGTTGGGATATTTGTACTAAGGAAAGGGTGTCTGTTTTGAAGTGCCACTCACAAATGAAGCTGTTTGCTTATAATTAGAAGTTTTTGAAGTGTTCTGCATCTTTGAAGGTGTCTTGGTCATAGCTCTGTCTGGAGTCTGTTACATCTTGAACGTTAACACTGTGCAAGAAAGAGCCTAATAATGTTCATCGGAGCTTATTAATACTGAAGTGAGCTGAAACAAATTACTGAAATAGCATTTTTCTATCTAAATAGTTGGATCAGAATCTACAGTCTCTTCAAAACACAGCTTCAAGGCCTAGAAAACCTCAGAGCTATTATTGGAGTTAAGAGGCTTAAAGGTCTCTGAGGATCTTCTCTTGGTAGTCTGCTGCCAGTCTTCAGTGTGAAGGTTTAATAGTCTGTCAGCTTAAAATTACTAATCTCTGTTGCTGCACTAGTTATAAAGAGCTAGCTAACAGACGGTGCATAAAGGTAGATTTCTGCATCCAGCTTCTTTCATACATTCCAACACAGCCTTCTCATGAAGATTGTTGTCTTGATAATGTCCTCATAATGCCAAGTATTTTCTGGAGTTAAAAGTTTCCTTGGCTGGTCATTTAAGCAAATTTCTTAATCTTGTGCATGGACATTTGGGACATTCTTATCAATTCCTCTGTATCTAGGATGTCATAATCTGCCAAAGTGTTGTGCCCTGATTTTTCTGTCTGGACCACTTGATACACTTTGGTTACTTAACTAAATTTTAAAGGCAGGGTGTGGATGGAGTACTACCTTTGCATGGCCTTGATTAGTTTTTGCTTGTTTGGGTTTTATTAACATTAAGTTTAGCAATAAGTTTCCTAATACCAGAGAGTACACAGGTAGGTAGGTTCTTCCTTTCATGAATTGTTGAAGACATCTTTGGTCGTTTTAGGTCACACAGCCACACATGATTTGTCATCCCTTCTATCAAGCTGAGTAGCAGAGATGCTTAAGAACTTGGTGAATAGAACAGTGGAACTGGTGAATGCAGCTTCTACGATTGAAGTCCTTTATGTGATTTGTTTATATTCTATTCTACAGTGGACACATATTCTTTAATATATGGTTGTCTGTAGGATGCTATTTCGGCCCTCCCCCTAGTTAAGAGGAAACAGCTCCTTAGTTAAAAGCTTAAAGCTTGTGGACAATAGCCTGAAGTTGGGGAGCTGGGTCTTGAGATACTTGCTGTATACTGATATGCGAGAGCTGAAGGATGGACTTAACTGGGATCAGTGTGATCAATGTTGAGTTTAATTTATCCAGACACACACAGAGCTTTATATATTTTCTGTATCAGTGTACGAGCTATGTTACATGGCTATTGGCTACATGCTCTGTTCACATGTCTTATTCTAGATAATGATGGGTTAAAGCTACACAGCCTTGTTAGTCTTTTATCAGGCAGTTGTTGGCATCCTTGCAGTTTCATTTCTTGTTCCCCGCATAGTTTCGTTTTCCCCACCCCTGCATAGTTCTTGTTTCTACTTTCATTTCTTTGTTCCTTCACAGTGCTGTTTCCAGTTTCATTTTCTTGTTCTTACAGGCTTCAGCACATTCTGTCACTGCTTACTCGTTCTGCCTGGACATGTCTCTACTCAGGCCTGATTATATTAGGGCAAGCCTAGTGAGTCTGGATGGGCCACATGTCCATTCTTCTCAAGATACATTGCTGCACTGATACAGTCATAAGTGTTTAGTCTCCTTCCAAAAGGAGGAGGAAGCATTATATGAAATACTACCCTGTAGGAATGAAGCCTCGAAAAGCAAAATTGTGAAAAGCAGTTCGTCATACTACTAGAGGGTTTAGTCCCTTTTTATGTATTGTCCTCCAAGGGGTTCACAGAATTCTCAGTGGAGGGTGCAAGTGATTAAATATTTGGTCTCCAGGAATTAGGTATCCTAAAGTACATGTTCCACCCCATTTATGTGGTAATACCTCTCAGGCCCTTCCATCTCCCTTAATACCTGAATTACAGGGAGTGGACACCCACTTGGTATGGAAGTGTTTTGACAAACTTTTCCTTTACATGGATCAAACCACAAATTCTAGTTTAGGGCTTTATAATTTACATTAAACTTGCCTAATTTTAAGGCACCTGTATCATTTTTCATTATCATTACAGCTTTTCCCAAACTTTGCAGCTCAAACTTGGGATTGGTCTCATTCTTTAATTTGCTATTCTTACAACAATATGATGTCAGGATGCTTGACATCATTGTAGCTGTACCCCCAGTGTAATGTTTTTCTGCTAGGGACTTGCACTAATTTTTGACCAGGCAGATAGTTCCTTCAGTGTCTGGAGAAGGTCAGTGTAGTCTCTCCACCATATGGAGCCAGAGAATGTTTTAAAGACCTATAGGGCCAACTCCAATTAGCATATGCCACTGGTATTCCAAAGAGGGGCAGTTCCATGTTTTCCTTGGGAAGTGCAGTACATACCCCAGTCATTGTCCTTCCAGGTAGACATGGTCTCAAAGAACCATATTACTAGACAGACATAGTTACTTTTCGTATCACCACCTCTGCAGTTTCAACCTTGAAGATCCATGGGGTTCAGAGGTCAACTGCTCTTCTGGGGCTCTTTTTACTTGGGAATAATGAATCCAGGCGGGTCTCTCTGGTACCTTGATGACTCTAAAAGTTGTTAACAGCACCTGGTATGGTCTGTCCCACCTTTCCCAAAGTAGATCACCTGAAAACACTTTACTAAGACCCAATCTCCAGGATTAAAAAGGTATATAGCGTAGTTTAAACCATTGTCTCTGGTTCCTAATGCACTTATCTTAATTTGTTTCAATTGTTTTCCTAGAGATATCATATAATTCTTCAGGTAAGAATCTTCTAACTGATTCAGGTCTTTTATATTCAGTATGGTATGGTCTTCATATAATATTTCAAAAGGACTGAGATTTTCTTTAGACCTCTCTTTACATGTATCCTATAGCTGCAGGAGGTAATGCTTGATACCAATACAACTTGCTTCTTGTCAAATATTAGCTATCTGTTGTTTTATCAAACGCTTCATCTTCTCTACCTGTTCACTTGCTTGCGGCCTGTAAGGAGTGTGTAAATGCCAATCAGTTCCCAGTAGCTTGCTCACTTGTACCACTTGTGCACAAAAATGTGATCCCCTATCTGATGAAATGACCATAGGTTCCCCAAATTAAGGTATTACTTCATTTAGTAGTACCTTAGTTACCTCACTGGCAAGTTAGGTCTGCAAGGAAATGCCTCTGGCCATCCAGAAAAGGTGTTGGTAAGTACCAATCAGTATCTATACCCCCTTTTTCTTGGGAGCTCAGAGAAATCAATTTGCCAGTAGTTCCCCGATATGTTTCTTTTTCCAGTATTCCCTAATCATACCCAGTTACCTGTGCTGGAGTTATTTTTCAAACATATTCCACATTACTGAGTCACTGTCAAATGGTAATACATAGATCTTTTTCCCTATTCATTTTTAATTTAAAGTTTATACAGGGAGTCTGTTTCCCAGTGTGTCCTATTGTGGTGGTCTTTGACAATTCCCTTTATCCATTACTCTAGTAATTCTTTAGCAGCCCTGAAGTATGCAATATTTTCCTGCTCATTCAAAACTCCTATTTCTGTTATCTGGAATTCATGTTAGAATCTCTTGCATTCTTTCTGCTGCCTGCTTAGCCTCATGATCAGCCAATCTAGTACCTTCTTCTGGTCAGTGTTACCCTTCAGGCATCCTCGGCAGAGCATAATGGTGATCTTGGTTGGCAGTTGAACTGCTTCTAATAAGCGAAGTAATTCCCCTGCATGCTTCATGTGTTTCCCTTGACTTGTTTAAAGTCCATCTTCTTTCCAAATTGCTCAGTGGGCATGCAAGGCTCCAAAGGTGTACTTAGAATCTGTCCATATATTTATCCTTTTTCCTGCTGCTAGTTGTAATGCTCTGATGAAGGCAGTAATTTCTGCCTTTTGGGCTGAAGTTCCAATAGGTAAAGGATTTGATTCTGTTAGCTGGTCAGTAGTGGTCACTGCATATCCAGCCTTACAGATACCTTGCTGGATGAAACTACTACTGTCTGTGAACTAGGGATCTTGAGCATCTTCCAAGGGCTTTTCTTTCGAATTGAGTCTGCTAGAACACAACAGCTTCCATTGTCTCCAAGCTACCCTGTCTCAGGGGTTCAGCTGTATTTTGACAGAGGAAGGAAGCTGGATTCACGGTGTTAGTTACTTCAGTCACAACATCATCACACTCCACAAGAATACCTTGGTATTTCAGAAGTCTGTGTGGGTAAAGCCAATGATTTGTCTTTTGTTCCAGAACAGCAGACACAGTATGAGAGACCATTCCTGTCATCTTCTGGCCTAAAGTGAATTTCCAGGCTTTTTCAGTGTTAAGTGTTACGGTAGCTACTGCCTGTAAACACCCTAGCCATCCTCTGCTCACTGTCATCCTCCAGCTGTTTAGAGAAGTATGCCAGTGATGTTTTATAACAACCTAAATGTTGAGCCAAGATCCCCAGGTTTATTCTTTTTTTTTCATGTAAATAGAGCAAGAAGTGTTCAGGCACATCCAGCAGCCCCAAGGCTGGAGCTCTAATCAGTTCCTTTTTAAGTGTATTAAAAGCTTTCTGGGCCTCTTTTGTCCACACCAGTTGGGTAGGAATAATTTTCAAGAGTTCATAAAGAGGCTTCACTATTATTCCATAATTGTAAATCCACAACTGACACCAGCTTGACATTCCCAAAAAGGTTCTCAGTTCTCTTACTTTCTGAGGAAGAGAGGTCTTACAGGTGGCTTCTTTTTGCTCAGTATCCAGTTCTCCTTGTCCTCCAGAAATTTCATACCCCAGTTAGGATACTGATTGGTGTACCATTTCAGCTTTCAGTATCCACTTAGGCCCAAAAAAAATTCAACAAACTTGTCCATTAAATACAGCCAGGTTTGTTTGATTTACTATTAATAGGTCATTCATATACTGCAGAAGGATTCTGTATCCAGAAAGAGGGTACCACATTTCAAGTTCTCCTGCAAACTGATTCCCAAAGATTGATGGATTTATTTTTAAATTTTTTTCTTGTAAAAACCTTGGGGTAACACTGTCCAGGTAAGCTGGGTTTTCCCAGCAGTGGTAGGACCTTCCCATTCACATGCAAATAACTCTTTGATTTTCTTTGGCTAATGGCAGGCAGAAGAAAGCATCTTTTAAGTCTAGGACTGTAAACCAACCAAATCTTTGTGTTCTTAAGCTTTGTCAGCAGTGCATAGGTATTAGCTACCACTGGGTGGAGTTTTTTAACAACATTATTTATTGCTCTGAGGTCTTGCACTACTTGGTACATTCCGTAGGGCTTTTTAATTGGTAAAACAGGTGTATTCTATTCTGATTCACATTCCACTAACACTCCATATTATATAAAGGTTCAATTTACCTGTGCCTGCACATGAGCCCGGGCAGCTTGCAATATTGACTGTTTTTCAGTCTCTTATCATTTCACTTCACATTCAATCACTATCCTTCCAGTTTGGATCCAAATTCTTAACAATCAATTCAAATCTTTTGTCACTTTAGAGGGGTCATCTCTATATCCTTTAGCTATTTCCTTCCAGTTGGCCACATCACTGATCGTAAAGGGGGTCTTTACTTTTAAGCGTTTCCCCTGCCTGTCCCACAGTTTCTCATAAAGGGACTAATAATTGTGGGGATTTATTAGTTTTACTTTTGGTTCAACTTCCAGCGTGACCAGAGCTGGAGAGGTTGCATGTTTCTTCATCTGATTCACTTTCCCTCTCACCAGAAAAAAGGAGGGGACCCTAATTCATCCACTTCTAGTATTTCATCCCCTCCTTTGCTTCTAGAAGCCCCTTTCTGTGTACAACACTCCCCTATGCTACAAGCAGAGCTGCATCTCTTCAGCTGTTTCTCTTTTTATCTTTTTCTAAAGCCAATAATGAGGGATCCTGTGGTATTGTAAGCCCACGCTCACACTGCTATTTCGGATGATCTCAGAGGGTGAAAAGCAAATCAGCATAGCCTATTTCATCCCATTTCCCTTTTATCTTTAAAAAGCATTAATTGCAATACTTTTACTCACACTCCCACTGGTTTCTCCTCTGTTATCTTCCCAATGCAAAATCGCACAACCCAGGGGGCTTTTCTTAGGGATGTCGCTACTTTGTTTCCCTCCCATGGTTAGTCAGATTTACCTCTTGGTACCTGTTCTTGTTTGTGGCTCCATTCCTGTCTGTCTCTCCAGCAATACTGACAAGAACAGTACGGTTTTGCGTAATACATTTATCAGTTCCACAGTGATTAGACCAAATATAGAAAAACAAACCATAGATTTTGAGTGGGTGGGTTTTTCTCTCACACAGATATGCTGAGTCACTCACCACTCACACCAGAGTTAACTCATACCACTCACGCAAACAGTTCGTTACATCTAAACCAGTTTTCAGTTCTCAGCCCCTTGCAGCAATACCCGAAGTCAATACCAATAAATCAGTGCCACCAGAGCACTGACTCTCCACTGGGGAACCGAGCTCCGGTTTCCTGTGTGACAGGCAGGAGCTCTCCCACTGACGCCCAGAGCAGCACACTGTTACAGAAGTGCCCAGCAGGACTCCACGCTCACTTTGTGATTTCTTAAACATCTCAGTCACACCTGCACAAGATGTTTACAAGACAAATCCAAACCAGAACAATACTCAATATAATTATTGAGATTTCAACTCATTTCCATGCTACTAACCAAGTGTATACAATCAGGCACTAGTAACCTGGTATACGACACTCGGATGGGACACATCCCTGTGACTTAGAGTGTCCCCAAACAACCAGTCTCTAAAAACCAAATACCAAGATACCTCAGTATACCAATACAACCGGGTATACACCAAACCAAGAGCTCACATAAGTTTAAAGAATACCTTAATAATCGGAGGATGGTTCTTGTCTGTGCCTGCAGTGAGCAGAGCAGGGTGAGGAGTCCCTCCGGGGAATCCTGGGGCACGCCTAGGGAGTCCAGTTCTTTACCAGATCCTGCAGCTGAGCAGAGAGGGTCCCATCTGGGCTGCCAAACCGAAGCTTTGAAAAGCCAGAATTAAAACTCACTGGCCTTGGTGACTGTGAAGCAGGTATCCTTTATTGCAGTGCTGGGCACACAGCCCAGCTTCTCCTAACATCTGCACCGTTTCAAGCAAAATTTCTAGTTCCTATACAGATAAACTAGACATATTCATTGCAATTGCTAAGAAAAGGCATCCTTATACAAACTATTTCCAGGATGTAATTTACATTAACTCCTCCCAGATAGAGCAGGCTCAGTGACACTTGGGGTCTTCTGGTGGTCTTGAGGATGTCTTCCTCTCTCAGCGCAGGCTCTTTACTGTTTTCTCCACAGTTTCTATAAGACATTCCTGAGTTCAGAAACACATTCCTGCGCAAACTAGTTAGTAGCCCTTTAAGATTAAAACAAGATATACTCTGTCTCTTAATTGGTCATTGGTCTCATTATTTATTACTCCCTTGTCTTTGCTTTCTTTATCTTCAAGGCTGTTCTTTGTAGCTGCGCTAACAAAACAGCTCACACGGCTGCAGCTGTATTCTACTAAAATCCAAAACACACAAATACTCCTTATATTAAAGCCATATTTATGAATTGTCTCTTAAGCTACATCACTGAATCAGTAACTGCCTCAAGTTTAGTTCCACGTGAATGCCCACTTCAAAGTCTGTATAAAAAAGTAACAAAAATGGAATTTGCAAAATGGTATAGACATAGAGATGTGACTGATTATTGACTCTACTTCTTGTTTTCCAAGGTGGAGAAAATACACAGAGGTGAGCAGATCGATGGGCTTCTTTATCCTGCTGAGAAAACACCACCAATAACAAAACCTGCTACACACCCAGAAAAAGCATCTCAGAATGTTTCTTCTCCAAAAGTAGACCCTTTGTTAAAACAAAATACAGAGACCAAACCTACATCACTTAGTAGTGACTTCACCCAGAAAGTTGTTAACATCCTGCTAAAGTATTCCAATGGTCTTTGGGCTAATGCGCTTCCTAAATTGTACCAAGACACTTACCATGTAAAATTTCCAGAGCACGTTCTAAATAATCTAGAGTTGCTCTCAGATGTGTGCACGGTGGAGTATGTATCTGAAACCCCCAAAAAGGCCATTCTCTATGCTCATCCCCAAAGAGGCACTGATGAAAATCTGAATGTCACTGAGAAAGTCCAGAAGCATGATGGTGTGAAGGCCACAGCTGAACAACAACATGAAGAATCCAAGGACCAGTGTGCAGAGAACATAACTGTTCCTCCTCTAATCATTCCGTCGGAAGGATCTGTGTCCGTCATGGTGTTAGAACTGAAGAACACTAATGAGGCCCTAATTAGGCAAGTTTGTACTTATTTTTTTTTGTATTATTTATAAATCCACATGTTCATATTGTTCAGGGTAGCCATAAGAGAAGAGATGCACAGGAGATTGCAGGACTTTACTTATTTTATTAATGAAAGTTAAGAAGCCTTTGAGTTGATAAGCTCTATCATTAGTTTGCCTGAGAATCAAAGCAGATTTGACTTACCTTTGGAAAACTTCTTAAAATAACCCTACTTTACCACATAGTTGTATTCAGATACTGCTGCAATACTTAACTAAAACATTTTTTACTTCTACAACTGACTTAACTGCTAATTAGGTGTGACTCAAGTGTGCTCTGATTACACTGGAGTTTTCACTTTTGGGGACAGATGAACTTCCATCCAACAAGAAACTACTAGTGCTTCTTGGTTTGATTGCTAATCAGCCTAAGTGGTCAATGTAAAAAGTGGATTGTAGTGACTGTCTTACATATGTTGCTGTACTGCTTCAGGAAATACCATAAATTAGTGGGATAAAGCACAGAAACCTAGCAGTTCTTTAAAACTTAAAAACAAGCGAGCAACCAAAAAAAAAAAACCCAAAACTTTTCATAACGGATATATAATTCTGAAAATTGTTTCAAATTAAGCCTAATCTTAAAAAGTTTTGTAAAAGGATGAATTGAGCAACTGTGTTGTAACATATTGACAGGTCTCTCTTTTTTCCCACTAGCTTCTGCAGTTTCAGCTTTCATTATATAGTTTCAGTCATTCTAAGAAGTTCTGATTAGGATCAAAATAAGTATGTGTGCACTTCACTTATAGATCCTTTCACTATGAAACAAATACTCTTCTTCATTCATGGTTGGCAGTAATCAACACACTAGCCTTTATGCTGAGATTTAGGTAGCTTTTTTCTCAGTAATGTACTGGAATATTCAGCCTTGAACTCTGTGTGTCAGTCTGCTCTTTCAGTTGCCTGAAGTTACAGAACCTTAATGGCTGATAAACTGTTGTGAAAATCTCCGTGTTTAGAAGAGGTAATGAGAGAAATTCTCTACCATTTTTGTTTGGTCTGCTAGCACCATTCTTATATTGTGCTTTTTCTCTGGTAAGCTTTTGTTTGTACGTTGTTTATACATTTATTTTGTATGCTGGTCTTACCAGAAAGCATAATTTCAGGGGAGCTTCTTCATCCATCATTAACATTTGTACTATCTCCAGCTGGATGATGTTAGCAAAGAAGACACTGCTTGAGTTTGTGAGTGAGCCTAAGTTTACAAAGGGAAATCACAGGAGAGAAAACTACATCAAAGAAAATAGAAGTTTTGGGTTGTTCCTGTGAGGGCTCTGTTTGAATTTAGTCTGAGACATGAAGTATGAAGAAGGTGAATAGTTCAGGAAAGGCAGCCAACTTAAAGGCAGGCATGAAATCATCTGCATATAGAGATACTGAAGCAATTAGACATGATGCATGTTGCATGTTTTGTACTAGGAAGAAATCAGGAACAAATGTTTGTCTCTTTCTTAAAGTTTGCTGTGGGGGTGGGACTTAACTCTACAAAACCTTCTCCTTCTCACTGTACACCTTTTAATTCCGGCAGCACTGGTAATTTGCCTTATATGTGGAGTAACAAATCTCAGCTTTCTGATCTGTAAGGATGTTTCCGCTGGTTTTTGGGGGGAATGCTTTAAATTCCATGGATCAAACTACCATAAGACGCTGATGAGCTGAGGGTAGTGATGTTAGAATTTCTCTAAAGCAGCAGTTGCTAAATTTCAGGCTGTGATTCTTGGACAGTATTCATGTTTCTAAAATGTGTCAGCTCTGTGCAGGTACATGGTAGTGATGAGTGATTTCTTGGCCCTAGATGCAAAAATGGCAGTTTAGGGGTTATCTCTGTACTTTGTGGGCAAGGTCATTTATCTTCAAGATGAAACGAGCCCTGAAGGGAATAGTTTTTTGCTGTAACAAGGAAATGGTTTTGCAGACATACAGGAAAGGAACAATCCATGGCCTGGCCTTCCCTGTGCCTATAAAATTAAAGTTAGGTGGTAGCAAATGTCTAGGAGTATTTCTGTACATCCACAACAGTGTAACTGAAGGCAGGCACACACTAGGTGCTGCAGTTGAATTCTCACAAGAAATAATTAACTCATCAACTTTTATTCTCAGTTTTGAGTTTCTGTGTTGCAGCTTAGATACTTATTTTCCCTCTTATTGTTTGAATAGACAAAATTTTATAGCCTGTTTCCCTATAGAAGCATACACCTCTGCTCTTTTCACAACTAAGTAGCAGTCTTTCCTTGACATGTGAATTGGTTGCAGCTGAAACTAAGAATGGTCCTGAATGTACATGTGCAGTAGCTGGCCACCTGTGCATCAGTTAGTCACTAACACACTTTTTGAGGTTACTTTCCAAGATTTTTTCCTAAAGAATCTGAAAAATAATTTTTCAGTTCGCTTTGAGCAGCCAGAAACGTTTTCAGTATAATACTTACCTGTTACTAGAAAATAATTGCAAGTGAGGCAGGAAATTCCAAAAGATTCTTCTGCTTTCTGTTGATATTCCTACTGCCTGTTAAGCATCTTTATGGAACAAATGTTAATAAATAAACTTAGTAACTAGCACATACTTGACTGCTGCCTCCTGCCATATCCATTATGAGATGAGTGCTTACCTAGAAACCAAAGGGCTGTCATTCTGAAAAGCAATATGTAAGTGGATGGGGAGGTGTCAGGCTGTCTTCAGAAAAATGAGGGTTCCCAGGAATGTGATCAGAGACAATCCTTCTAACAAAGTTAGAGTAGTATGCAGCATCTGCACTAATTCTGGGTATATAGCTGTCCTTTAGAATAATCCTAGATTTTTATGGAATGATCATCTAAACTGTGTGGTAGAAGTAAGCAGTATCAATCACTTTATAAACAAGTTAAAACAGTAGCTACTAATACAAATTGGGAATAAGTTTTCCTTTTGTCTATTCTAATCTGACCTGTTTCTGAAACATTCAGAACTTCCCCTTGGGAGTTTTCAGTAAGTTTATATACTTTAGCAAAGAAGATCTGTGCAACACAAACTGCTTCAGTATGAAACATTACATCAGCAGCCTAATACCAGGATTGTTCGAAGGTCAGGAATAAACAGCATATGGTTTGACAGCTGATTTGTAAAGTTATTTTAGGTGCCTTGCTTTTGATTAACCTTAGTGAAAACCTACTTAAACTGGTGTTTGTTAACGACTGAGTAACTTCAGAGATTGCCTATTAGTTCTCTTATACGTGGCCCCAGTATTACTCAGCTCTTGTGGTCAAGTTGCTCTACATGATTCTATAATCAAGTAAGAGCTCTTACTAAAAATGTAGTTGAGTTTGTTAGACTACACACTGCTGGACCACACTGAGCACTGTATTTTGTCAGTTACTTTTCTATAGCCCTGTTAATGGGAAGAGTTTGGATACTAATGCTCTTAGAAAAAATAGATATTCATAATTTACTCATATTGTGTATGCATATAAACATTCTTAGGTTGTTATTCAGCTTTTTGGATTGCATCCTAACTCTTGTGGTGGTCTTTTTTGTAAAATACTCTAGGTATGTGGGCAAAGATTATTCATCTGCCCAGGAACAAATGGAAGATGACATGAAAGCATACTATAGTCAGAATAGTACAGTGTTACTAGCTCAGTCTCTGAGTGTTGGGCAACTTGTAGCAGTACATGCTGAAGAAGACGCCTGGTTGCGTGCTCGGATAATTTCTCTGGAAGACGACAAAATAAAGGCAAGCAATTACTTCTTTTGGCACTTGGAGAAACAGTTGAAACTCTTTTTTAGATACACAGGTAGTTCCTTAATAGGCTGCACTAGCATTCTACCCTTTCTTCCACTGAAGTACTTCTACTTTCAGTTACATACAATCATAGAACAAACAAAGTTGGAGAAGACCTTCAAGATCATCAAGTCCAACCATTAGCCCTACACGACTGTAACCACTAAATCATCTCCTGAAGCGTCTCAGCTACCCAATTTTAAATACCCACAGGGATGGTGACTCCACCACCTCCCTGGACATCCTGTTCCAATGCTTCACCACTCTTTCGGTGAAGAAGTTTTTCCCAATACTCAATCTGAACCTCCTCTTGTGCAATATGAGAAATTAAAACCTTTTGAAGTTACGTGATTGCCAAAATCTAAGTTGTAATTTTTCTATAAATAGTGTGAGGTTTGGGGGGTTGTTTGGGGTTTTATATGGGGCTGGGCCCCATAGTGCTTTTGTACTCAAAGTGTACCTTTAGGAAGAATGGGTGTGCTAGCACTGTTTGGAGTGGGGCAGAGGAAGGGAAAGTGAAGAACAAAAATGGCTTGCCAGTAGATCTTATTTGGGAGTCTTGTGCTGAAGTGTCTATAACATGCACTAAATAGCAAGACAATGAGAGCAATATACCTGTTTTCCCTTCCATCCATATCTGGTATTCTGGGAGTTTTATGTGGTGGGTATTTTAGTTAAACCCCTTTGGATTATTTAACTCCTCTGTTACACTTTTCCTGGGTCAAGCAGAGCCTTCTTGCCATCTGCAATGAAACTAGAACACATGATAGAACAGTAAAAAAAAGTTTCAAACTTGTTGATTATTTCTTGCCTAGTCAAATATTAATGTTACTTTTTATTTTTTGTTTCTTCCACCAGTTAGGTCAGTTTTTACCCAGGTCTGCCTAACGTGGTCTGAAGTTGAATATTTAAATTATCAGGAGTATTAGAACTGAGGTTTTCCTGATAGTGTGATAGCCTTCAGCTGGAACTTAGAGGAGAATGTCAGAACTCAGTTTTGTGGAAGATGGTTGGGTTTAGAGAAGTGACAAGGACATTAGTAGCCAGCATGCCTGTAATTTCTCTCTAATTACAACTGTCAGCCAAACTAAAGTTACTGCAGCATTTGCTGATTATCCTCTGATAACAGTGTTCCCTTTCCAATGTTTGTTGTGCAGATATTTTGCATGATAGAGTTTAGAAAGAAGTTGTAAAAAGCCCTGTAAAAGCCTTTCTCTCACTTCAGCTCCAAATATTTGCTGCTAATCAGTAGTTTCCCTGCATTTATTGTGGTATTTGTATCAAAGTTACAATAAGAATAAATGAGAATAATTCTCTTAAAGCTGTAAAAAAAAGAGAATGGAACTGAAATGGTATTTGATTTTTCATCACTTTCAAAACTTTACAAATAAAAATTGTCTCTTTATTATCATTCTTCCTGAGGTTTGATGTAATATGTGCCTAGCCCTCCCAACTCTAGTCCTATTTGGACTTGGGATTTTGTGGAACAGTTATAGAGGATGGTTTTACAGAAATCTTGAGAAAGAAGGCTTTCCTGTAAAATTCTGAGCATTCAAGCAGTGACGAAAAAATTAGATTAATGCCACGATGTAGTACTAAATTAGAGAAAAGTGGTTTTTTCTGTGGCTGCACAGAAAATGTTTTACCTGAATACACTTTCCCTAAAGTCAAGAAAATGTATTTACAATTATATTCATGATCTTACAGTCTTATTCCCTTTTCCATTATCAGGTATGCTATGTTGATCATGGCTTCAGTGAATTTGTTGAAAGCAACAGTGTGTACAAACTACAGCAGCAGTTCACTTTGCTTCCGTTTCAAGCTGCAAAATGTAAACTGGCAGGTAAGAGAAAGCCAGTGTTGACTGTGTGGCTTGCTGTCTGGGAGCTTTGATCCTTGTTTATAACAACTCTAGGAGTGTTAGGTTTTTAGGCGGCTAGACAGAGGTAGGCATGGAAAGGAGGAAAAGGATGGAAGGATGTGAAGGCAAGTTTTATAAAGAAACCTTGATATTAGAAGACCTTAATACCCATTACCTCTGCAATGGAGCTGAGTTGTTTTTGCACTAGCTTGCATGTCTTCGTCTTTTAATATATGCAAGCCTAAAGAAATAAAAGGAAGGGTTTGCTGTTGTGTGAAGCTATGTACTAAGCACAGCTCTGTTTCCACAAATGAGGCTCATCTGTTGTGGCCAGGTCACGCTCCTATTTAGTTATTTTTAAGTGATCCTTCCCTCTCAGTACTTGCACACTTGCTAGACTATGCTGGAAATTAGTTGCCTTCCTAAAACTGATAGACACTTCTAACTTTTAAAAAATATTTAAAATATATAAAATTGCCATGAATTAGCATTTTGATTGTTTTTTTAATACTTGTATGCATTCCTTTTTTCTCTACACATATGCTTCAACTGTTTCTGAAGAGGATCTTTCTCTTCTCTCTGCTCTGCTCTTACCCTGAAGATGGCTTTCTGTGTTAAAGTGGTGGAAGTTCAGCAGAATGCGAGTACAGGTGCAGTACAACTTTACTGCTGCATCCTGATTCTTGGAAGGATTCCTCTTGCAAACACAGACCTGGTTATTGTTTCCCCCTTAAAATATAGTGATATATAAAAAGTATGGTGTGTCTTACAGGACTGGAAACCTTCTGTGATGATCCTGTCCTAGTAAAGACTGTGGAATCACAGACATGCTACAAGATACTTGCTGTGGAAATCCTGGAAAGGAGTGATATTCCTCTTCTTGTTCTCTATGACACTTCTGGAGAAGATGATATCAACATCAATGCTACATGTCTGAAGGCATTGTATGACACGTCCCTTCAGTTGCACCTACAGGTACTGTCTTCCTGTTTCCTCCTTAATTAATAAAAAATCATTGACTCATAGGGTCTTGAACAGACAAAAAATGTACTCAGGTATTTGCTAACCGCCACCCCTGCTTTCAATATCTTTTCCATTGCAGGTAGATGCACTGTATACAAATGTCAGAGTAACCAGTGTATTCTCTGATGGAAGCCTGTACTGCCAAGTGCCATCTAAAGGCTTGTCTAGACTTTCTGAAGTCTTGCAGAAACTAGAAGACTACTTCCATTACAAGGTAGGTTCTGTGGTGAGGCAAGTGGTGAAGTCATGTAGCCTTTTTTCAGAGGGTACCAGTCCTTTTCCTTGCACATAAGTTCAAGTTTCTGAAGGCAGCCATAGGCTATTCAAAAAGGCTAAAAATGCAGTTCCTGGTGTTTTGGTGTGTATCATGTAGCATGAAAAGTGTCTTTTGATGCTTTCTTCTTCTTGGGATGTCTTGAAGGCTCGGGTAGCTACTTAGAATTCTGTTTCCTTAAATTGTTTAACAGTACCGATACGGCTCATAATTGCAAGCGTCCAGTGGAAACAGCATCAATATTGGTACAAAACCCTTGGAACTACCGCCATACTTTTTTTTTTTTCTAAACTTTTACTTACTTGATGGAGTTTAGGTGCATAAACAGCCTAAACTGTGGCCCACAGCACACTGTGCAAAGCGATAATAAAAACAGTGTAACCAAGGCCTGTTCTTCTGGGCTTCCTTGGAGATTCAATGGCTTTGGTCTGATCTGCATATCTTGCTCTTGCGTTTGAATGGTGGGGCTAATTTCAGCTAAAGCTGATACATATAAATTGGTTTCAAAAGTCTTAAGTTGCTTTAAAATAGGTATGTGGCAGAAATACACGACCACCTTCACTAGACTCGAGTATTTATACAAAAGAGAAGAAATATTAAGATAATCTAATCTGTTCAACATTCAGCTGAGCCTTGGACAATCCAACTGTGAAATGCAGATCCTTGAAGGTCCTGCTAGAACTGCTCTTTGTTAAACTACTCTGTCAAAGTTGGTTTGTTCAACTTCAAAGCAGAAGTTGAGCTCAAGGCCTGTTGTAAAACACATACCATCTGAAAATACTTTATATTGCACGTGTCTTGGTTATCAATATTCCGTTTCAAGCAAGCTAAACGCTAAAGGATGGTGTACAGAACGCTGAAAGGTTTAGCAGCACAAAGGCAGGCAGCCAGACTGGTGTTTGAAAAGTTCAGCTTTTCTGGACAGAGCATATGTTGGGCTCTTGTTGCTGTCAGAGACCTTGACCATCAGCATCTTTTAATATCATTCTGTATGTGGAGGTAAAAGAAAAGCAGTCTTGACTTTGCAGCTTATCTTGAAGGGGTTTTATTTTGCCTGAGAACTTAAACAAAATAAGGTGTTGATTGGTCTTCAAATGGAGTTTCTTCATGTTTTTTGTAGTGCAGCCATTGTCTTGTTACGTTATTGAGGATCATCATAGTGAATGTCACCCCCATGAGACTTTACTTTGAGTCAGGAGTAAATTTGCATTGTTAAATCTCAACAAATTATGTGTCCTAGAGTATAAAGTAGGAGCTTCTCCAGTCATCTGTCGCTGCACTAAACTGCTCTTCCTTTTCAGAACATTCAAGTATTAGTCTGTGATTTCATGTTCTGTGTTTCCCAATGTGGCGTTTTCCCCCGACACTTGATAGTCTCTCAGTTTCTCGTCAGATACACAGCTTGGGATTAAAGCTTTGCTGATTGGGAAATCTTAAAATAACATGAATAAATGCTTCTGTGGCTGGAAAGAGACAATATTTGAAACAGAGTTTTTGCTTCTCAGAACTGTTTATGCCATGTGTGGCTTTTGAAATGGTTAATTAAGTGCTAGATCTAATTAACATCTGGTTTTGTATTTGCAGCACACATCTGAGTTTAATGTGACGCTACCTTTCTGTGGCAAAATCTGCTTGTTTCTTTCCAAAGGAAAATGGGCACGTGTGGAGGTAAGAAATATTCACAGAAGAGCTACAGGTTTTGGGGGGGCAGGAGTTTTACACATAGAAATACCTCTTTTTGTTCAGCTAGATCTGAATCCTTCAGTTCCATTAAACTCATTATAGTATGTGTTACTGTAGTATTTTTAACCTCAAAATTATGCTTTTCCTTTTTTACTTTCAGATAAGAATTATTCACACTAGACGGGCACTTGATGTGCAGTTCATGGATACTGGAACAGTTTCAACTGTAAAAATATCAGAGCTTAAAGAAATCCCACCGCAGTTCCTGAGAGAAGTAATTGCAATACCTCCTCAGGTATAAAGATGCATTAAAGCTAACCTATGCTGAGATCTCTTGGCAGCGTTTGTAGTGCTGCTGCCTTAGGGTTTATGTAGTGAAATTTTGTTTTGTTTAATAGCATTAATGCACTGGAGTGTTTTATTGTGCACTGTGATTTTGTTGTGCTTCTTTGCCTGAAATCATAATGTAGTCCTGTGTATGGACAGGATGTTGCGGATGTGTAATTGTACTGGTTTTGTATGTTCCTCTGTCTCTCTTTATTTGTCTTGCATTATTGAGTCTGTCAGCATTAAAGAAGTTTCTGTGAATAGGAACTTGTAGAATTGTTTTCACGTTACTAAATTATACTGGTATATTTAATTGTGTTCCAAGGCTATAAAATGCTGCCTAGAAGATCTGCCTCCTAACACTGGCATGTGGACTCCAGATGCTGTACTGCGGCTGAGAGACACTGTAATGACTTGTCCTGAATTTAGCATGAAGGTAAATAGTCGAAAATGCCTTACGTGACTTGAATTCCATAGGCGTGTGGAAAGAGCATTGAAAGAACGACTCTGGAAGCTTAACCACTCATCAAATTAAATTTTCTTATAGAAGTTTAAAAGTTTGTATCCTGCTTGTGGACATAAAATCTATACAAAGTAGTCATCTTAGGACAATTGGCATAAAATTTACTTGCTTGAGCCTGTTAGAAGCTTCTATTTTCCCTTCATGAATTTAGCAGCTGATTGTCTTTCATATTTTTCTGTGTCAGATAAATATGCAGCTAGAGTTATTTTACCATCTGATAAGAAAAGCAGTTCTAATGTTTCACCATATAGAAAGATGTAACTGCTGAGTTAATTTTGAATTCTTTTTCTGCCTCATGTGAGCATAGATCTTTCAATTCTTGGAAAGCATCTTTATTTTTTGTTTGCTTTTTATAAACCAATGTGATTTAGTATACACAATTGTAAATTTAGAATTTCTCTTCTCTTTGAGATGAAATTATGTCAAATTTCAGCGTGTCCTATGTAATATTAACCAACTGAAAAAACCCCACCCTTCAGAAGGAAATCTATTGCTAGCTATAGTCTAAACAAAGCTAATTTCCTCTTAAAAATCTGATTCCATGAACTGCCGCAATGCTCTGAAAAAGTGTTTTGGAGCTTGCTTTAACACTGGAGACCATAAAATATAGAACTGGGATGTATAACTGTTGCATCTTGCTTTTCTAAGCATGCTCTTCCAAGATAGTTTGGTACTAATTTTTCATTGATTAAATAGATGACAGATACATACTTTAATTGTGGGAAGTTTTTATTCCTGGTTAGGAAAATCGGCAAGAGGAGTCTGTAAGGCAATGTTATATACTTTATCAAATTAAAATTTCATTGCTTTACTATCAATAACACTAGCATATCTAATGTTAAATGGGAAGATATTTTTATGTCAGTGCTTGAAATTTATGCATGATACGAACCTGGATGCTTTTTTTTCATCTTTATTTTTTTCCCATCCTTAATTTACTAGACTTCTTTTCCCATAATAACAAGAAGATAATTTTGAAGGATTAAGTGTTAATATTTAATAGCATTACTTAGCTGTTTTGCTTTTTATGGACACTGGTTACTGTTCTCCTGTAAAGTAGCATCTTGCACCCAGTACTGACGCTGGACCTTTTTGGGCAGAACAAAACTCAATTCAAGCTTTGTATTTGCTTTATATTAGTGGAATGGCTGCAAACGCTCTTTTTAACTGCTCTGAGTTGTTTACTATCCAGCAACTTCATCAACATATTTGAAAGAACCTTGAAAATACTTCTGGGCATATAGAATGCGATGAACTGTTGCTGATTTTCTGTTAAAGGCTTTAGTCTTCTGTAAGTCAGATGTGCACTTAATAGTTACTAACTGGAAGTTAAACCATTTTGTTTTCCAAGGTGGCTAAACACGATGGTTTGAAGGGGATTGCACATGTTTACTTGTTTGCTCCAGAGAACTTCCCAGACGTGGACCATAGCATCAATCAACAGATCAAAAATGCAGACTTGTGGAAGCATCAGGAAGATGTTTTCTTGAGTGCTACACCCAGTGGGAGTAGCTTCACAAAAGTGACAAGTGATGCTGCTTCAGCTCTGCAGTTAACTAGTGGGAAGCTAGAGAAAAGTGTCTCTGAATCAGCCAGAGAACCCAGCAGTGCGGAGTCTGCCAATGATATGCCTCCACCTCTACCCTTGTCAAAGGCTGGTGAGCTCATGGATGTTTACGTCTCTCTGGCCTGCCATCCAGGTCACTTTATTATCCAGCCTTGGAAAGAGCTCCATCATCTGGAATCCCTCATGGAAGAAATGATCCTGTACTACAGTAGTGCGGAAGGGAAACCTGTGACCATTGAAAAAAACAAGCTGTACGCAGCTAAAATTGAAAATCAGTAAGTAGATACTTAAATTAAAAACAAAATCATTGAAGGCAAGCTTAGCTCTGCTAAGCTGGGAAGCCTAGCTCTGCTTTGTTTGTATTGTTAGTGAGGTGGCAGATGTCCCATGATATCTGGGAGATTAAGGGAGTAAATGAGGTTGCAGTCTCTTTGTGCTTCCAGATTGTAGATGTAAGTGTTGACTTCTGTTCAGATAATACCAGATTTGGGAAGCATGTTGGTTAAGAGCCTTTGGTCGTGTGTTATTTTTCTGGTGCCTTGGCAGTGTGTGAATAAGAATTCAAATTACTCTTGTTTTCTCCCCTTTTAGGTGGTACAGGGTTGTAATAAAAGGAATCCTTAGAAATGGGTTTTTGTCGGTGTACGAGCTGGACTATGGTAAACATGAGTTTGTCAACATAGACAAGGTGCAGCCACTCACAGATACATTCAGAAAACTGCCTTTCCAAGCTGTGACAGCTCAGCTTGCAGGTAGGTAGTAAGCTTTTACAGTTTCTTACTGTTGAAATCTTACATCAGTGGGGATAGCAAATAAACAGAAATGTGAAGGGAACAAAGCCAAAGGTTAGTGATGTAATCTTTTTTTGCTAAAGCAGGCACATACCTGCTTGCAAAACATGCTTGATGCATGCATATTCATGTCATCAAAGCAGCTCTGCTTTTCTTCTTAACATAAGTGGTTGATAGTTCTGTTCTATTACTTACTTTGCAGCACTTTTAGTTAAAACTGAACATTGTTTAAACTTTCCCAGCATTGTCACAAGTATTTATCATGTAATGCATTTGATGTCTTAATATGTAAAGGAGACAGGGAAATTAAAACTAAATGCATTTTGGATCCTTAAATACACCCCATTATGAAGTATGAAAGTTATGATGTATCTGTTGATAAGAACTTCTGATTATCCTAATCTGCATAGATGCTGAGTTTCTGAAGAAGCTTTTCTTACATATCTTGCCCCTATTGTAACTTAAGAGTTTTCCAGTGCATATTTGGAATCCACAGTTGGTTGGAATGTATTGGTGGTCTCAATCCAACAAAAAAACCTGCACAAAAAGGGTGGAGACTTTCAACAGACTTCAGTAAGATTAATTTCGTTAGGAATATGAGCCACATCTGATAGAATTTAAAAAAAAACAACTTGGTCTCACCTTTTTGTCTTTCCTTTTCCAGATTTTTATTTCATTTCTGCATTGCTTTCAGATATATGCATCTCTTCTTCCTCAGTTGCTGCTTTCTGCTGCTGTTTGGTCAGCACTAGTCATATGCTTCTTAGAAGTGACAGACCAGAGAGTTGGCTGTGTTCTGGTCCTAGGTTGCCTTCTATGGATCTGCTTGCCTGTATAGGCTCAGTGTGGCCATGGGAGTTGCTTTAAACTAGTGATGGTGGATGTGTTGCCAACAGGCTGGGATCCTTGGAGTGCAGTGCTGAAATGGAGCCGATTTCTAGCTGTTTATGTCTCCTGGGGTAGTACAGGATCCAGCTGAGCAAGCCTGCAAGTCACCCAGTTTTCCTGCTTCACAGAATCCCAAGTAGCTAGTTAAGTTTGCCTCTGAGCCACTTCATATTGTCAGAGCAGGCTAGCTGAGCCCAGACCAGTAACTATTGTCTTGCTATTCTTCCACTTTTTTTCTCATTTTTATCCATGTTTATATTACCTCTCAGTCTCTGGTCTGTTTCCTTGTAAAATCCCATTTGCTTCCCCATCAGCCTTTCCTAGCATTAATTACCCTTTCATACTGTTGAAAGCTGTTCAAAAGCCTGTTTGGGTTCTAGCATCACATCCCTTAGCAGGCTTGACTTTGTGGGATTCTCTTCTCAAATAAATAGCAGCAGCTGTGAGGCATTTAGATGGCATTTCTCTCCATTTCTGCTCTCTGCAGATCTAGTTTTAGTAGTTGATGCTGCTTTGAGATGAAGAGAACTTACTCTAAAGCAAGGCCAGTGGGACAAGTACTTTCAGCAACATCAGGCAGAAGACAGATAGTTTATTTTGAAAGAATCTTTAGTTTTGTTTTTGTTACATTCCCTAACATGCCTTGACCATGCATGGCAGATGATAACACTTTGAATTACTCACTGAGTTGGTGCATTTGCCTTTTTTTTCTGCAAACTTACCTGTACCTTTAGGCTTCAAGATACATCAAAAGTAAATGTCCTAATCACTGTAATAAATAAGCTTGTTTGTGTGTGAGAGGAGTGAGCCTGTATTTCCTTTTTGGAGTTAAAGTGGCCCTTAGATGTCTGTTTTCTCAGGTATTTAAACTCCTCCCACATCTGTGTGATCATTCAGATTGGTCTAGTCTGTCAGTGACCTTCTGTTCTGCTTTACATTTGTCCTAGGTGTGAAAAGCCAGCAGTGGTCAGAAGAGGCATCAATAGTGTTTCGGAATCTTGTAGAGAAGAAACCCTTGGTGGCACAGATACAGGCAGTTAATGAAAGTGCTAACCCTTGGGACCGAAAAATAGTGACTTTGCTAGTGGACACATCTCTTCCAGATACTGATGTATGGATTAATGATTTTGTGTCTCAGAGTCTTGTGGAATTTTCAAAAGATGATTAATCACCACTTCTGAAATGTAGCAGCTCAGATTCCTAGCAAGAAAATTAGTAACAGGCTTTTGAAGAAAAATATAACTACTGCATGGCCTTGAAGACATGAAGGGGATACAATTGAAAAGTCTTGTGTTCTGTGAAAAGGGCTTGTTTAACAAGTTTGGGTTCTGTTGACTACACTTGACTCTATGAAACTCTGCACTTTGTTTACCACTGTAATGCTAGAATGTTTGGGTGGAAGTATTAAAAAAGTTATTTATCAATAAAAAAACACTGACTTCTGTTGTTGTGATCTTTCCTTAATTTGGGGGTGCTTTTTACCTCAGAGCTATTAAACTCCTCCCTTTTTCTTTAGCTAGCATTTTTATTACTTGGGATACATGGACGTAGCTCCCAGTATTTCTGAACTTAGTGTCAGAAACATGTTATTGGTGGGTTTTTCCTCTTTGTGAACTTTGTAAGTGCTTTGTTTGAGAGGCAGTGTTTGTGGGGCTTAACTTCTGTAGATGGAATGCACTTCTGTGTGCCTACTGGTCTGCTTGCTCTTCCTGAGCAATGATACTACTTTTCTGAATTCTCTGCTCCCCTTCTCATTCACCCCCATCCAGCAGTTGCTAAATTTAAGGCGTTCCTTTCCCTTTTTTCTTGATAACTCATTCTCACGTATGCTTCTGAGAAACTTAAAGACTGCTGCTCCCTGGAGACAGAGCAAGCAGTGTCCTGAAAGCAGTGGTTTGTTGCCTAAAGTCCTCTGAACACAGTATCTTTGGCCTAATTTAGAGCTTACTTTATTTTTAACCTTATAAATATTTAGAGGAGGTATAGATATGGTTATATTTACATATATTTCTGCTGTCTAGGTTTGGATTTGCTTGCCTTAGTCCCCTAAGATTGTTAAAGACACAAAGCTCTACTCAGTGAATGCCAGCAGGAGGGAATTCTGCTGTGCATTGCTATATAATCATTATAGTAATACACAGGCTGAGCTTAGAAATTCTGCCAGCATGCTGGCTGTGCAGGCAAAGGAAAATGGACAGAAAGGGATCCATGACTTGAAAGGTACAGTGCATATGTAACACTGGGATTGGAGAAAGAAAATGAATGAAAATGTTCTGAGTGAAGAAGCTGGTTTAGCATGTAAGGCTTAACATTTGCACCCTCTCAGTCTATTCTAGTATAGTTCTGGAGCAGGTCTGAGCTAAGCAGCAGGGAGTCCTCTTGGAAATGTGGTGAGTGTGTCTCTGCTTGGACTGCACACAGGGTGCCACAGAGCCCTGCTGACGAGCGCAGGCAGTGATAAACACGGCCCTGGCCATGTTAAGTATGCTGAGGTGAGGCTCTTAAGTGTACTTGGGAGAGGAGTTACAGTAACGCCTGAGATACTAATATTTTTCCTTATTAATTTCTCCTTCCTCAGCTGCCACTGCAGAGAAGGTGAAGAAGAATATGAGTGAAAGATTCACTGTGATGATGAATTGCACTAGGATAAACTTTCATGCAGATGTTTCCTTCTGTGTAGGACTTCTGAGCCTGCAGATCTCAGTGGTGCAGTCACTAGGATGAGACAAACACTTTCCCAAGCCCCTGAAGAGAGCAAGAGTTTTCCTCTGTGTCTTAAGAGCATATGAAAATTACCTTCATCCCAACCAAAACCAGAGAGCTGTCCATGCTGTGTTTGCATCCTTTAGGGCCTGGGGATCTGCTGTAAGCCAGTACTAGATGTGCACCTGTGAACTGATGGAGCTGGTGTTGAGACTCTGCACATGTACTATTGGAGGAAAGAGCCTGCCAGATGTTCAAGAGACTCAGGATGCTTTTTTGAGCTGCTTGTCTGCTCCTGGAGCATACCTTGTCGTCTCCATGATGGTTGGTGGCTGCTTCAGAGTCTAAAAAGCCCAGACCAGAAGCAAGGAGAGTATTCATACAGCCCCATGCATTTGCACAGCTCAAGACAAGTTTGTGTAGGCTGCTTTCTATGTTGGTAAAACAGCAGCAAACCCAAGAGCAGCATTCTCCATATGTGGAGTCATTTTGTGTGTACATTGAACATGCACAACCCAAAGTCACTAACACAGTGCTGTGTGCAGTTCATACACTGTATCCAGAGGCTGCACTGAGATGTCCCACTGTCTTAATACCTACTGCACAGAACTAACCCTGTCTTAAGTGGCTTGATTACTACTCCATTATGCTACAGGTACTTTGCTGTGGCTTTGCTACTTAGCTACCATTGTCTTACGCCGTCTGTGATTCAGCTGCAGAGCTGTGATTTTATACCTCCATGTGTAACTTGTACCCCACTGACCAGCCTGTTGGATTCTCTGTTACAATATCCGACTTGGCTGCTTACACTATTGAGTACATTCTGTGCCCTGGCTTTGAAAAACAGGCAGGAGGTGTTGGCTGTGCACAATATTGAGCATTTGAGTTGGACCCACAAGGCAGTTAGTTAGTCTGCAGTTCCCTGGGAGGCGCCAGACCAGCCGCTTTCTGTACCTTGTTAACTCACACAGAATGCTGCATGATTCTACACCTCACCTTCACAGCAGTCTGTATGTGGGGATTATTGTGAATGGTTTCTCTGCTTTCAGGAACGCATGGCACCTTACCAGAGGGGCTTCCACTGCATGTGTCTGAACTTGAGCAGGTGGCAGAGTTAGTTTTTCACATGATCTTTCCATTCTGACAACTTCCACAGGAATCCTGCATGCTGGTTCCGGGTACTGTCCTACAAGATGTGCATTAATTATACAGAATCCAGATGAAAGCAAGAACATGAAAGTCTAGGAAACCTGGTTTAAATATAAGGATCTGTATTTGTGGTGGTTTGACCCTGGCTGGAGGTCAGACACCCACCAAAGCCACTCTATTACTCCCCTTTTCAGCTGGACATATATTGAGAGGCTTAGGAGTCAGGATGAAGACAGAGATCATTCTGCAGTCAGCATCATGGGCAAAACAGACTCAACACAGAAGAAAGAAACTCTCTCATTTATTACACTGCACCACACACCCAGTGACACCAGAGCTGGATAATGAGAAGTGCGACCAGATCTTAAAGCACCTTCCCCCACCCCTCCCTTCTTAGCAGACTGAACTTCAGTCATGATTTCACTCCCTTCTTCCCTGCCAGCTGTCAGGGAGGTGGGGATGGGGGGTGTCGTGGTTTCACCCCGGCTGTGGGCTGAGATCCACGCAGCTGCCTGCTTCTTAAAGACTGTCTGACTGCAACTAAGAACATCAGGGTGTTATCAGCACTGCTTTCATTTTAACTCCCAAACACAGCATTCCATCAGCTGCTAAAAATGAAGTTAACTCTATCCTGACTGAAACCTGGACAGGGGTTTTGATCAGTTCCTCACAGTTGTTTTCCTCCTCAACAGGGGAGGGGGCATTCCTCACACCTTTCCCCTGCTGCACTGTGGGCTCCCACCCACAGGAGACAGTCCTTTCATGGACTTCTCCAATGTGAGGCCTTCCCTACAGGGTTTCAGCTTTTCACCAGCTGCCCCAGCGTGGGTCACTGCTATGGGGTGCAGTCACAAATCACAGAATGTCTCTCAGGCCCAGACTGCTCCAGCCTGGTTCTCAGTGGAGTCACAAGCCTTCCCTTCCAGCAAACCTGCTTTGGTGAGGGTGTCTCTCTCCACGGGCTGCAGGCCCTGCCAGGGGCTTGCTCCAACACAGGTCACAGCATCTTCCATATGTCTCCATCTGCTCCAGCATGGGGCCTCTCCATGAGCTGCAGGTGGGGTCTCTGCTCCCCATCATCTTCCATGAGCTGCAGGGGGACAACCTGCTTCACCATGGTCTTCTCCACAGGCTGAAGGGGAATCTCTCCAAGTGCCTGCAGTGCCTTCTCCTCCCCTCCTTCACTGGCCTTGGTGCCTGCACAGTTTCTTACATCTTCTCACTCCCTTTCTCTGGTGACAAAATGCATCCGCTTGCTTGTGGGTTTTTTCCCCACTTAAATATGTTACCCCAGGGGCACTGTGACTGTCAGATGAGCTTGGCCTTGGTCAGCGTTGGGTCCAGCCTTGAGCCCAGCTGGTATTTACTCTGTCAGGCCTAGGGGAAGCTTCTGGCTGCTTCTTGCAGAAGCCACCCTTGCAGCCCCTCCTCCTCCACCAGAACCAGTTCACACGAAGCCATAACAGTCATTAGTCTGGAACAGGAGAGGGAGAACACTTTCAAAAGTTTTCACTGATCAAAGAATCTGGTTTTTATGCAGGGAAAACAGGACATGTAAGGGCTTAGATTGCAGATGGGTAAGTTTAGGTTAGGTGTTAGGCAATCTTTCTGAAGAGAGGGGAGAGCCTGGAAATTCTCTGGAACTTCAGTTTCATTATAAATAGCAAAACCAGGTATGATGTGTCTGCAGAAACCCAGCTGATTGTCCCTTCAGATGTGGAGATGGAGTGTGTAATTCTTGGGACCTCACCCAAGATAACTTTCTATCCGGTAAAATGGAATGCATCATTGTTCAACATGTTTTATGATCATTGTGAATTTTATAAACTGGAAAATGAGCATTCATTACCTAGGGGAAACAGATGGCACTGTAATAATTAAATAACAAAGCAGGTCTCTTACTTTCCCAAGCCTGTGAACAATAAGCACTTTCAAACCACCTCTTTTTCTGTTTATTACATCTCGACTGTATTTTGTTAAGTTTACCTGGTTCCATCTCCTAGCATGTTCACCTCAGGCCATTCTGAGACCCCTCTTTGCCATCCCAAAATATGTTCATATCTCTAAGATTTCCACTCCTGGACTACTCTTCCCCATTCAGGGAGACTTCTCTTGCAAAGCTCCTTTGCAGCTGTGTTTTCATCCTTTGTTCCCACAGTTGCCTCACATCAGGAAACCACCAAAGGCTGAGAGTCTCATGCGCCGATGGTGTTAGACAAGAAAAATGAAGAATCATGCAATAAAAGAACCCCTCACTTTCTGAAGAGAGGGGCTAGCTGCAGATCTTTCTCCAAATGACATGGGACACAGAACTTCAACACCAGCCAGGTCAGCTGCATGATAAGCCACCCAAAAAACCAGCTAGATACCATCTCAGGGAGACGGGGCATTTTCAGATGAAGAGCATCACTAGCCCTGGGGAAGCGTGAGGCTGTTCAGATGGACTGCCCTCCTCTGATACACTATGGGCCCTCTCCACACTTGGAAGGTGGAGGCTGGACGGTGGAGACAAGGAGTAGCTTGGTATTGATACTTTGTGGGAGATTTATTAAAAAAAATTATGGGACAAATCCATGGGGCTTTACTTGAGGGTGAGTTAGGGGAAAGGAGATTTGGCAGCAACATCATTAAACTGTTGACATGAGGTTGGAAGGCAGCTCTCCAGGCTGATGTCAGGCTTGGAGCTGCTCTAGGTGGTTGCTGTCACTGAATGTATGGGGCAAATTAACAGGGAGTAAAGTAAGACACAGAATTAGTAGAGGTGCACTGATAACAGATGGTATTTGTGAGGAACTACTTTTATAAAGTGCCCACACTTGCAGATGCAGAGGTCTAGCGGTGCTGGTAGTGTGGCCACCCCCAGCCTGAGGCTAGGCTGTCATGACTTTTGCCTGACTGAGACTTGAGACCCCTAGCTCCTCTCATCCCGGGGAAGGAGCTGTAGAGCGCTTCACGGTGGCCAGGGTCTCCAGGCACGCAGGCGTGCACATCTTGTGGGGCTTTCCAAAAGGTGTTTTCCCCAAGCACCTGGCCTGTCACCCTGAAGGAAGTTGCTACGGGACTAAAGGCAGACTCCAGCGCGCACAGATTGTTGTCAGCAGGAAAGAACCTTGGGCAGCAAGCGCTGCCCTTGCTGCCCCGGGGCTGCCGGCCGCGCAGCCTTCCCTTTCTCCTCAGCGGCCACCGTGCCCTGGGCACAGACGGTCAATTCGCGCCCTCCCGGCTACGGGCGGAGGGTAAGGACTGACCCAACCCGAGACCCGCGGCGGGGGGCCGAGCTCGGCACAGCTGTTCGCGGCCGGTAGAAGCAACGGGGCCGGCCCCGCTGAGTGACGCCCGGGCCCGGGCCCGGGGCCGGACCCCCGCCCCCCGCAGCGGCGGAGCCGGCGGGGGCAGGACGCGCCGCCCGGGCTGGGCTCGGCTCGGCTCGGCTCGGCTCACGGGTGCGGTAAGCGGGCGGCGGGGTGGCTGGCCGGGCCCGGTCCGACCCTTATCTGGGCAGAATATTTGGCCGGCACCGAGCGGCACCGGCTCGACATAAATAGGGGCCGCCTCCGCGCAGAGTGCGCCCGGCAGCGCGCAGGGGTGGCGGAGCGGAGCGGGTGCTGGGGCGCACCCCCTCTCCCCCTCTCCCCCTCTCCCCCTCTCCCCCTCTCCCCCTCTCCCCCTCTCCCCCTCTCCCCCTCTCCCCCTCTCCTTGCCTGCCAGGAGTCCGCTGCGCCGGGATGCGCGGAGCTGTCCTTCGGGCCGTGCCCCCGGCGGGGCAGGGGCAGGCGCGGGGCTGGCGGCGCGGTGCGCAGCGCAGCGGGTGTCCGCGGCGGGCAGGGCAGCCCCGCGGGCCGGCCGGTGCCGCGGGGCAGCGCCCGGAGCTGCCAGCGGTGAGGAGGAGGCCCCGCACCGCGCTGAGCGGGGCGCGAAGCTGCGCGGGTGGGGGTTGGGGGGTTTCTCGCTGCTGTTGCGTTTGTAAGCCCGGGGGCTTTGCTAGGAAATGTTTCTCCGGGGGATGGATCGACAGAAACCTGCACTGCGCTTGTAAGGGAGAAGTAGATATTAAGGGGAGGGTGGGGGGGAAGGCTCATTGAGTCCTTGTGTGTTTTCCATGTCTGTCCTTTGTCGGGCTTGAGTCAGTCTCTGCTTTGCTTGAAAGGTGCTGCCTATCTCAGAGATAACTTCCCTTCGCTCAGCTGACCACAGCTTCTGCCCCCATGCACATGCCATCCTGATGTGTTCATCTATCTGCTTCTCCTTTTGAAATGATCCTGGATGGTTTGTAGAGCAGAACCCATTGCCTGCAGCCCCATTTCTGGGCCAGCTCCTAGGCAAAGGTCCTCTATCTAGTTGCTTTACATCATTCCCATACACAGGTATGGGACCTTGAGCTGGTAGGGTGCTCAGCCTTGGCTGAGGTTATTTTTGAGTGCATAAAATTCCTTCCTTATGTGTGACCTGCCAGCTCACATGGGAGTGAAGAATGAATGCCTTGTTTCTTATCAGAGAGACAGGATTTGTGCCAAGAGGTGGTACCTTCTCTCAGACTAGCCCACAGAACAAATACTGGGCAAGCCTTGGAGCGTGCAAGCCCAGCTTTATCTTACAGGACTGAGCCCTTTACCTTTTGTCTGCTTGGAAGAAGGAGTTGGGCTGCCCAGAGCCAAATGCCTTTTGCACTGGTGTAGAAGAGTCTGTGCTGATGTCTCTTGACAGCCTTTGTACCTGTTGCCCTAAAGTATGTGCATTTGGGTATTCCAGCAAGTACACTGCATCGTATGCTCACCACTGCTCATTTCAAGGTCTCAGCTTCCCTCCTGTCAGGGCTTCCCTCCCCCAGCCCAGCATTGCTTTGTTTTCCTGCCTGACTCATCTTGTTCTTTTCTCCACATATCTCTCCTCCATGATGGTCTGCTGGCTTTTCTCCAGATAATATGTTTTTTGCATAATATTGAGAATATGTTGCTGCCATCCCTCCTGCTTGGTGTATTTGGGGAAGTCAAACAGATGTGGAGACAGGCTGTTATAGCTGATTTCCTTTGCCCATGTTTCACTTTTATTCACCCAAAGGAAAGTTTATCTTTTCAAGAGATCCTGAATGCTCCTTTTGTAAGAAGCACATGTCCCCTGTTGCTAGATGTCCCATAGAGTGATGTGCTACTGAATGTAATGTTTGCAGGTGAATTGATTTACTTTTTAGTTTCCTGCTTCACTGTTTTCAGGGCACATGGAGTTTTTGTGAAAGTCCAGCACAGCTCAAGGGGGCAGGCTGAGGTCTGATTTCTGATTTTTCTTCTCTGTAGGTGATAGCAAATGGCAGATCACGAGCTAGGAAAGACTCTGTCTTCACTTCTGTATTCTTGGTAGGGACGAAACATGTTTACTTTGTAAAATGATCAGACTCTTTGAAGAAACAGGAGATAAAAATTGTGCTGCATGGCTCTGTGCTGCTAAATCATCATGTGAGTTTTTCCACAGGGCCCCATCATTGCCAGCGGCTCAGCAGTTCTCAAATCCATCCCCAGGTCACAGCAGATCTCTCCTCAGCCAGAGAGGCTATGGCTTCATATAGCCTATATCTAAAAACTGCCCGCCACAAAAGGAGACCCCACCTCCTCGGTGCCCTGTCCCAGAGCTGCATCACTCTCCTAAGAGGGAGATCTTTCTACTTGTTCACAGCAAATGAGATAAACACATGCAAGAGGCTATCTGGGGTCAGGCCAAAGCCTGTCTAGAGCAGGATAGTCTGGCTGCCAGCAACCAGTAGCAGATGCCCTGGGAGAAGCAGGAAAGCAAGGCTAAAGCTATGCCCCAGAGCTCTGCCCCGTTCCAGCACTGTGCAGTTTAGTAGCTCTCCTAGCTGGAGGTGGTATCTTTGTTCCTTCAGGCCTCGGGGGGTTGTGGAGGTCGCACCTCTGTTAAAGATTTCACTCTGCTTCCATGCACAGCATACACCACGTGCTCATTGCTGCTGGAACAGTACTGATTTTGGTCCCGTGTTCATTAAGAATCAACCTGTCTAGGTCTCAATTAGCTACAACTTGATGACACATTTCATTTCTGTTTCCTCTGTTTCAACCACACTAGCAGTGGGTTGGAATCGGGGATGAGCAGATGTGTGTTACTAGCAGTTCTCTGTACCTTTGTCTGGATAGTCTAGCAGGACCTCTGCTTTACAGGACATGGCCACCAGGTGTTGAAGGATCTGAGGCACTGCTCAGGGCAAGACAGGAGCCTTTCTGCTCCTGTTTTCACATGGCATCCATGAAGTGCAGCTGCTCCCTTCAACTAGAGTATGCCAGAGAAGCAGGAGTCCATCCAAGGACTAACTTAAGTTCAGGCTAGAAACCCAGGATCCCTTTTCAGTGGAGATGGTGCTGGCAGCAGTTTCCAAGTGGAAGGGTTCAAGTTATAGAGCAGGAACTGGTGCACGGTGTCACTAATGACTCAAGCGTGCCCATGTGCCTTTCATAGGAATTGGTAGTTAAGCCATTAAGTACATGCCAGGTGCATAAGAGAGCTTCACCCCAAATGGGGGAACACATGACATGTTTACAAGTGTGTGCCTTCAAAATATGCAGTGGGGAGGTACAGCTGGGCTGGTTTGTATCTAAGCTTTGGTAGAGTTTCACCCTATTACATGCTGCCTGGTCACTAAACATCTGGAATATTTTCTGGATAGCCCTGATAAGTAAGAGCACTTGGTAATAACTGTTACTGAGTCTGTGCCTTGCAGGCTGTAGGAGTCTTGAAGAAAAGAGGAGGGCCAGGAGGTACAGGCAGCTTCTGAGTATTGCATTAGGATCTGGACGAGCTGAAGGAGAGAGCAAAGTCCAGGAGACTGCAACCTATGTAAGACTTTCCTCAGTGGATGAAGGGAGAAGTCACTTGGGTCCATCACAGTGAGCTTTCCCTGGTGCACGTGTGACCTTGGACAGCAAGGGAATTGCTGTGGAGCTGTCAAGTGCAAGGATGGGAATGTCAGCTCCAGCATGAGGATTGGAACAAAGCATCATCAGTAAGTGTTGTCTACAGTGTATTGAACTTCATTGCAGTAGGTTTCTGAGTGGTGGTGATGATAACTTCAGATAGGATTACCTCTTTTGTATGGCTGATATAATTTAGAGAGGCAGAAGTCACAGTGTGCTTGATAGCCTCCTTCCAGATGTTTCAAGTATTTTACTAAGGTGAACATGAATTGCAGCAAGTTTCACATTAAAAGCTGCTGGCTGTGAGGTTTTATCAAAGCAGAGGAAATCCAGATCTTTCTGGGAGAAGTCTGTTTCCTGAAGGGAGAGTTGATTCCCCATCAGATTTCACTAGGCATGACCCACTTGTCTCGTTGATGACTGCCTTGACTAGGAAGAATAAGGATGTGTCCTGAGCTCTGCTTTCTGCATCTAACATGACAGAGCTTATCACTCTCTGGAGCATCCCCTCTCTTTTCTCTGTCCACTCTTCTCATCCAGGGCATGAATGTACCAGCACTGCCCACCTCTGCTGTGGAAAGGCTGAGGGATGAAGATGGACCTGGTGGGCACTCTTTGCTGAGCAGGGCCTGGGGACATAACTACCTTGTATGATTTGGAATCATTTACTATGATGCTTGGCTATTCTGCAGGCTGCACAAGAGCTTCTCAGAGGGAAAAAGCTGCAAAGAGAGATACTGTGATGGTCTCCTGGAGGCTGAATGACTCACTGTTGTGCTGCAGAAGCAAGGGACTTAGCCAAGGTGACCTTCAACCATGTCTGAGCTCATGGTGGCTTGGGTTGGAAAGGACCTCAAAGCCCATCTAGTCCCAACCCCCTGCCCTGGGCAGGGACACCCTCCACTAGCCCAGGTTGCCCAAGGTCCCATCCAACCTGTCCTGAAACACTGCCAGGGAGGGGGCAGCCACGGCTTCTCTGGGCAACCTCTTCTAGTAGCACCTCACCTGCCTTCACAGGGAAGAATTTCTTCCTTATATCTAATCCAAATCTCCCCTCCTTCAGCTTAAGGCCATTACCCCTTGTCCTGTCGCTCCATGCCCTTGTAAGCAGTTCTTCCTCAGCCCTCCTATAGCCTCTTCAGGTACTGGAAGGCTGCTGTAAGGTCTCCCCAGAGCCTTCTCTAGGCTAAACAGGCCCAGCTCGCTCAGCCTGAGAGGTTTGCTCCTCCTGTCTGCATGCCATGCATCTTGGATTTACACCTGAGTGATTCATGGAAGTGTAAGTGTATGCACAGGAAGTATCTCACTTCTCTTGAGCTCATACTTGAGGTGAATATGTAGTTTCTCAAAAAAAGCCCACCAGCTTTTTTCTTCAAAGTTACACTACAAGTCAAAGAAAGAAGAAATTCTATCAACTACATAAGGGTGGGTTGACATTAGTTTATTATTTTTATACTGTAGAAAGGTCTGAACTTTGACTCATGTTTATGCTTAACCTATGAAAAAAACATCACATAAATCAAACTCTGCATGAGTTGAATGTGAACTGTTCTCAAGCTAGGTTATCCTTCATCAGGTTAACTTCTGCCTCCAGTGCTGCTTCAGAACAGTTTTCATCCTGAATAGCCCTCTGCCTTCAGACTTGAAAGTTTTTACAAGAATCATCAATACCTATGCTGGTGGTGTTTGTTGACCACCTCCTTATTCCAGAAACCAAGCTCTCAGTCTGGTTACTTATTTCAAAGCACTGAAAAAGTTTCCCAGTATTTGGGTAGCCTGTCTCTCACTAGCTTCTGCCATTTGCTCGCAGTTTGGTGTGGCTGGTGGCTTGGGGTGCACCAAAGCCTCCTGTGTCCTGCAGGCCGCGTGGCCGTGGGATTGACAGCCGTGTGCTGCAGCCTGCCATGAGGTGCTGAGACCGGGGTTGCATTGGACTGAGAACTCATCATCAAAATGCCGTGTCTTTGCTGAGGTTAGTTGTGCTTCCTCTCCATGTGTGTTTGAAGAGAAAAGGGCTTCCCATAACCTCCTGCTGTTGGCACACACATGGGAGTTTGTGCAGCGAAAGGCTGGGCTTCCCAGCACGAGCGTGCGCACGACTTCCACCGTGCCACGGTACACAGTGCCCAGGGGAAATCAGGCTGTTTTCTCTATGACATTTTGGTGTTTTCCTGGAATTTGGCTTGCTTGCTGCTGTTCTGTCACTTCACCCAGTTCTGCTTTCTCACTTGTACCTTTTCCTGGGGTTGTCAGAGCATTCAGGGATGATCCTGCAGATCCTCTGCCTTGGCAGTACCTGTGCTGCTCCACAGCCTCTCCTGAGCAGCCTGTTTGCAGCCTGAGCCCATTGCTGCCCTGCTCCTGCCCTCCCTCCTCACCCAACCGAGCAGCATGACCACATCCCAGTGCCTGGTTTCCACCATGGACAGGATGCAGAGGTCCCTTGTAGGCCACTTTTCCCAGCTCTTCCCTGGTACCCTGCACAGGGGTCAGCGCTGGTCTTGGTTTCCAGTGTCCCAGAAAAGGCATGGTGCTGGTGTGGAGCAGAGAGGAGTATTTGCTGTGTCATACAGGCTGCTTTTCATTTACCGTTGTTCTACGGCATCCATTTGTTTGTTCCATGGTTTTCAGAAAGAAAGTACTCCACCCTCTCATAATCACAAATGTTCCCCTATTTTGCTGCTGTTTTGTTTTCCTGCATTCATGGTGGTAAGCCTTGCCTGTAGGGGACCTGTAGTGTATGTGGATCTCCCATCTGATTTAATTTTTCCCCTTCTGAACCTTTTTATCAATCTTGATGCATACCAAGTTCTGAGCTTTTGAGACTTAACCAAGTGCAAGTGTTTGGGCAGTCGTCTAATGTGTCTGATGAATACTTAGGACAATGAGCAATGAGACCCCATATCTTGCTGTCTTGTTTTGGTAGTCAGTATGTATTTCAAGTTTTTTGAGATCTTACAGTTGTAATAAGGTGTCAGACCTGTGCAGTGTCTGTATCTTACATATATATTTTGTTATAGTGCTTCCTTCACTGATTGAATGAAAAATGTATTGCTAGGTTTAATGAAAAATAGCAGGAAACCAAAGCTGTCATCTTAGTAGGGTATTGAGAACAGATTTGATGGAGCAGATTTGCAGTGAATTAGGGTTAACTCTTTCTTGAATGTCCAGGAGTGTGTGGATTTAAAATTTGAATGTAATAATTGCAGTTGTGTTGGAGGACCTTGTTATTTTTTTGGAGTGCAGGTATGGGGGGGGGGGTCTGACCCTAGCATGGGTCAGGGAGAGCTGTTTGTGGAGGTGGGAGTTTCAGCACATTGTAAAATTAAAGCAGTTGCACTTAGGCAGAAGTTACCTGCTTGCTTGTTTTTGGCAGTACAAAGCCCTCCGGCCTTTCACAGCACATGGGCTATTTGACTTTTCTTCCAACACTCATTGGCAAGACAGGGTGTAAGAGGACTGGGATGTGGAGATAAGGAAGAGCCAGTGAACATAATGGTTCTGGATGCTGTGCTGGAGGATGAGATGCTAACCCTGCACAGGTTGTTCCGTGGGCCAGGCAGCAGTATCAAGGGTCCTGCTGCCACAGGCATGGTTCACCCTCCTGATGTGCACTCCATGGGAGCTGCACAAGCTGTTGGCACCATCCGGCTGCACCACGAGGCTGTGAGGCCACTGTCCCCTCCTGGCAGCTCTGCTTGGGCTGTGTAGCAAATAAAATTCTCCCTGTGGGGATTTCAGCTGTGTTTCAGCAGGCTCTGCACCTGTCCTCAACCCTCATGGCCCTTGCTATATGCAGTCCTGGCTTCATACCACTGCAGGATGCTTTGAAACCTGGAGTCCTGTCCAGAAGCATTGCCTGTGTGTGCTGACATCCAGCATCTGTCCTGCCTTTCGCCTCTCGGTGCTGACAGTCTCTGTCCTTCTGGCAGGAGGTGACAAGGTCAGCCCTGCAGAGCCTGCACTCGGTCCCAGCCGAGATGCTGTTGCTAGGAAGGGGCTGTGACTGCTTCTGTGAGCACTCACCCCCGTGTAGTTAAGGTGGAGATTTCCACGCACATGGCAGGTGTGGGTATTTTAAGCTGTTACAGTGAATTTAGCACCATGGGGTGGGTTATCCTCTGCTTTCCCACCCGCTCTTGGCTCTAGCTCCTTCCACAACAGTCAAAGCTAAAAATTCAACATGGACTATTTGTGGTTCAACCACTTCAATCTAAGGTCGCAGCAGCACAGCACATCTCCAAATCCAGGTCCAGGCTGCTTTTCTAGGATATCCTGCACCAGATGAATAATAATTGCTCTAACGACAAGTGTTTGTTCACAGCTAATTGTGGTAAAGGCTCTGCTTTTTTCTACACTGGCCAGAAGAGCAGGCTTGCTGGGGCTGAGCCAGCTGCTGGCTGGACCAGCCACCGTTGCGTGGCTGCAGAGCATCCTTCTCACAGCTCAAGGTGCCTTGTGCTGACTACTGCAGGTGATGGGTAATGCACAGGAGTGCTGGGTCCCCACTGCCTCACCCAGCCGAACCCACTGACCCTCACAGCTTTCATCCTCTCAGCTCCGCTGTGGGAGCCAGGGGGCTGTTCTGCTATCGAGGAGGCACTCTCTCCTGATGCTCCACGAGTGACAGGAATGCGAGTGATGCAGAAATTGCCATCACACCAGTGGGAAACCAAACGTCTGACCAGATGACAGCTCTAAATTTAAGGGCTTGCTGTTGAGCCATTCATGCGTTCATGTGTCCTTTTGTGACCAAGCTAAAAATAATTTTCCTATCTGGAACAGCAGCTGCATTCTAAGTTGTATGAAGAGACTTCTCTGGTAATGAAGAGCTATCACAAGAGCATGATCAGCCCCGAGAGGATGAGCAAAGCTGGAGAGATGTGGCTCAGGGTAGGGCTCTGATGTGCCACGGAACCTGAAAAGAGAGAGAATAGCAAAATGTTTTTCAAAGTATAGAAAAAGTCACATAAAGTTACTTAGAATTCGATGTTTGCCACAAAAATTGAGCCTGAAAAATACAAATATACAGACTGTATGGAACAGAAGGAAACTGTCCACAAAAAAATCAGAGTTGGACATATTCTTGTGTGTCGTAGTAAACATATTTTTAACCCACCTGCATATTTTAAATAAATTGACCTTTGTAGAAGGTCTACTACAGCCTTTCAGAGGTGGCAGAGGTCCAGTTACATGCATGTGATTGTCTATGGCATTTTGTATTGGGAGACATGGGACAAACCCCTGGGTGAGCAGGGATTACCCGGATAGATCATGTTGTACGTTACTCCCACTTCTCTTCTGGAGGGGTTGGTTTGGGCATGCAGTAATACTCAGGTCAGCTGCTTAGCTTGCAGCAGCACAAACACGTGTTGTCTCAGGGAAGTTGGGTCACCAAACAGCACGTTTAACTGGCAGCCTCCTGAGCATGAGTAGATAATGCTTCCTGATCTCCTTGTGGCTTTAAAAACAGGAAGGAGTGCCATGCCTTGCAGCCTCGTGGATGTTTCCAGGGCTCAGAAGTACTCAGTGATGCTACAAATCTGTTTTCCCACCTGGTGACCGTGTTATCTGGAGTGCCATGTGCAGGGAGGTGTTACTGGAGGCTTGTAAGGGCATGAGAGCTGCAGCCTTTATGGTCTATTGTCCTCCAAAGAAGTCAATGACTAGGACACTTGGTTAACATCTGGCAATGCTTGGAGAAAGGCATGTCTAGCCAGAATCCTGTACCAAGTGCTGCCCTGTAAGTTCAAGCTGTGCCGCTCTCACGACTGTGGGACATTACTTGCATGTAAGATATGGATGGAGGGGCCCTGAGCAATCTGACCTGGCTTGGAAGTCAGCTGTGCTCTCAGCATAAACCTTCAGCAATGCTGTGGTACTCAGTGGTCCCCAACCAGCAGGGTTGCAGTGTCACGTTTCATGTATTCAGTGCTCTTGGTTTCATTTCAGGTCCTGTTTCAGCATAGAAGTGAGATTCACGAGAGTCCTCTAAGATGTCTTACAGAAAAGAGCTAGAGAAATACCGGGACCTTGATGAAGACAAGATCCTTGGAGCTTTGACAGAGGAGGAGCTCAGGAAGTTAGAGAATGAACTGGAAGAGCTGGATCCAGATGTAAGTCATGTTTATGTGAGATTTGCTGCATGGTAAATCTCAGTAGCTGTGGGGGAATGGGCTGCATTAGTAATCTGTGTTAAGTGATACCCTTTGCAGAGCCTCTGCTCAGTACAAGGATGGAAAAGACTGTCCACAGATGAGTGGAAGCAGCTTTCAGACACACAGGCTACACATGGGACTTTGGGATATCCCCTTACCCTTGTCCTGGCATGCATGAACACGCTGTGACTTGCAGCACAAATATGAGCCAGTGCTGGTGCAGGGCACTAAACCTGTGGAAATGGGATTTCTGCTTTTGGTCAGGCCACTTTAGAGGGAATGTTTTGGGTTTTGTTGAGATGCTAGGGGTTTTTTTTACATTAAAAAAAACTTCAAATTATCTGTGTTTTCCTCCGTTTGGACAGAAATTCAAATCCCAGAGTTTTGCAAAATGGGACAATTGCATTTTAACAACCTCCCAAGATCAGCAGGGGCTGCACATATGCCAACACTGGGCCTGCTGGTGCCAAGCAGTGAAAGCTTTCTGGAGGCAGCGCTGTCCTGCGGCCCTGGCAGGGGATGTGCAGAGCCAACTGTCAGGCCTCTGTGTCACAGCCACATTAGATGGTGAGGCTGGACACTGCCAAGTGAGAAATTGTTCCCGTAACGTACAGTTAACATTTCTGGGGGAAATGATAGGTAGTGTAGATTGCATCATCAGTGTTTTTAATTGCAACACAGGAAAGTAATTAAGAGGCGGCAGGCCGGCTCCTGGGATTAAGCGTATGGGCTGGTTACAGCTGCCTCAGAAGACACAGAGCTAGGCAGCATTCTGTGAAAGATGCAGAAAGGTAAAGTAATCACAAACATCCCTCAGAACAGGCGTAGCCTGAGCACAGGAGTTAACTGTGCCTGAAGATTGCATGGTCACCTCTCACAGCACGAAGCCTGAGGAAGCAAGCTGTTCCCTGTGCCTCCCTGCTTCTGTATTAGCACAGTTCTCCTCTGTCACCCTCCAAGGTTGCCCTCCAAGTCTTAATTGCTTCCTATTAGTCATTTTCCTTCCCAGACTTTTCACTGATACAGATTTAAATTATAATGAATTATTTTTATTAGGCAGGCATGGATAAACCAGCATGTTGTTCAAAATCACCTTGGATGTCTTAAAAAGTAAATGCTGACTTCCATCCAGCAAAGCTTTAAAGAACATGCTTAGTGTCAAATCTGGGAATAGTCTTACTTACTGCGTTAAGGCTGTTCTATATTTAAATATAAGCAGGTGCTTACGTGCTGTATGTGTCAGGCACAAACCAACTTCCCATGGTCGCTAATGTGACTGAATAACGAGGCAGTTTGAAAAAGGGCTGAGGTTCGTAGGGGTTTTGCTCTGCAGCAAGGTGACCTTCTCTGTGAGATCCTGCCTGTAGTTTTGTGGTGGATCACACTAGACAGAAGAGACGACCACAGCTCTCTGGCCTGCTCTGTGAAAGACCGTGGGATTTCCCCGAACTGATTCTTGTTAGGGCATGTGAGGCATGTGTGCACTTGCAGGGACTTATATAGGGTGGAGAAGATGTTCTGAGCTTAGCAGCTGGATTGTGGTGCTGCAGCTGCTGTGAGGAAGCCCCAGAAATGGTGAGAGTGTGGGAGGAGCCCCCAGAGAAAGGGCTGGAGCTGCTGTTATAGAGAAACATACACTTTGTAGCACAGAGAACTTGTAGTGTAGCCAGCATTTGAAATTGGAGGGGGAAGGAGCATCATGTGTCTTAGTGTGGAAATCAGTGGAGTTGGACGGAGATGACCGTTGACACAAGGAGAAGCAGATTGTCCACCAGTGCAGAAGAAATACAGTGCAGCGATGGAAGTAGTTAGCAGAGAGGGTTTGGTGGATGGGCATCATGGCTGCAGAGGTAACCCATGTTTCTCCCCTCCATGCATAGAACGCACTGCTGCCAGCGGGGCTCAGGCAACGGGATCAGACCCAAAAGCCACCAACCGGGCCATTCAAAAGGGAGGAACTCATGGCCCACCTAGAAAAGCAGGCAAAGGATGTTAAAGACAGAGAAGACTTGGTTCCTTTCACAGGTGAAAAAAGAGGTATGGTCATCCTTTGTGCCACATTTGGTGTGTCACAGTGAAGGCACAGTGGGTACACAGCAGAAGCAATGTGTCTGACCCCTGTTGCTTAAGCATGACTTTATTTTGACACCAATGGGGTGGTGAATCTGCTCTTTCTGATGTCTAGCCCTGGCCCAGGCTGTTTAATAAACCCGGGTGTCCCCAGGAGGTCCATGTGCTTGCTGGTTTGGGTATCACCTGATATGCTGTTGTGTGATGGGCAGAGGCTGTACCACTATGCAGCCTCCTTCTATGCCCATCCCACTGCAGCTGTATCAAGCTCTAGGAAATACATCATCATCTGTCCTCTCTTGTTCCTTCTCTGCTCTGTCCTTATGTGAGCTCTGCAGGCTGCACTCCATCTTTCAGTGTTGCTTTTTGTGCTCCATCCCTACACTCTGAACTTCATTTTGAGCTTCACAGCTCCCCTCAGCTGTGTTGATCCCAACAGTTTCCGTCAGGTCTTTGTCACCTCTTGACAACCCCAGCCTCATTTCCCAGTCTCCTGCAGCTTGCGTGTTTCTGCCTTCCTGCACTATATGCTGCTGTGGATGCTGCACCCTGCTCTGCGTGGCCCTGGGGCCTGTGAACAAGGAGTTTGCCCTGCCTTTTCTCTTTCCTCCTTCTGTCATCTTTTCCTGTTCTCCTGAGACATATCCCGTTATCCAAAAGACTTTCCTGCTCCTGTTAAGATTCTGAGTATCACCTGACATGGGACGAGGTCCAGTCAGTCCTTGCCTCTGGGTTCTAGGAGCTTCTCAGCACCCTTTTTCTGCTGTTTTGTCTCTCTCTGTACTGTGGTTCCCCTGTGACAAAATATATGGTTGTATACTGGTCTCATTACTGGTGAGCCCACATCAAAAGAGAAGTGCAGGAAGATGCGGGCATGTTATAGATGTTTCCCAGTTGAGATCCTTCTCAAAACTGCCTCCTTACAGATTCACATGCCTCTGAGAAGACTCTGTTAAATATATCTGTTTAATAAAACTTGTAGTATTTTTATCCAAAAAAAAGTGTGTATGTATATATGTGTGTATATATATATGTATATATATATATATATATTTACATGTCCTTGAAAGAAGTAAGTGGAAAAAAGTAAATTGAGTGCGCTCAGGAAGAGTGATCTAGTAATTCCAAACATGCCCCAGCCCAATGTGTGCTACCTGTCTGGCTAGCCCACCAGGTAGTAGCAGTGCTCTGAAGGATACAGAGGTATTTCTGGCATTTTGAGGCTTCAGTTTCTGGTCTGGGCTATTCATATTTCAATCTGATGTGTTCTCAAACACATTAAACATATTTTCGCTGGTAACATGCTGTTGAGTGAAGACACTACTTACATTGACTGTGAGCCAGAGATGTTAAATTACACATTCACAGTTGTGGCAGAGCTGGAAATAAATCACCACGTTGTCAGTTCAGAGGGTGATTTGCTAGTTTGCCATGTGAGGTGCTGTCCTGGCTGTGCTGCTGGACAGGGTTGGAGTTAGTGTGTGCATACCTGCTGTATTAGGATATATAATGCTGTGTTTGCATGCACCATTTAATTAAGTTCAAGTTTCTAATAAAGCATGACTGAATTACAAAACTGTCTCAAATTAGGACCCAGAAGTTTCAATGACACTGACATGGCAAAAGGAGTTATACTGAGTGACAACAGAATTAAATTTGCCCTGTTTTTCTTATTCCCTGCTGAATTGGCCAGATGGTGCATACAGTTTGCCAGTCCATGTGTCCGATGGGACAATGGTTCTGGGTCTCTATGCCAAGCCAGAGCTGAGGGGACTCAACATTTTGCTGCAGAGTACCCAGAAGGTGCTTGGCCATGCAGGCACATATGACACTTTGCCTATTTTTGTGAGTGCAGCTGCATCCCAGGAGGCAGATTCTTACCCTCTTTGTCAGTGAGGCAGCGTGCAGGCAGGAGACAGGCCATTTTGCAAAAGGCTGTTTATAGCAACCTCCATTTCATACCAGGGGAGCCCAAAGCACAGTTGCTTCTTTCCTGAGGCTAAATTTAGCTGCTTCTGTTTCTGCACATCCCTGAGCTGCAGGATCTTTGTTTCTGCCCTTTCATGCCGCTGACTCTGGTTTCAGATTGGGACAAAAATAGTCCTGGCTGACATGCCAGGCTGAGAGTTTTGCATTTGCTATCTCTCTGCAGTGCTCCTGGACTATTTCAGGGGAGGGGACTGCTCTCAAGTGCTCTGAGATCCCTCCTTCTCCCATGCCGCAGCAGCACTGCTGCCAGCCGTAGTGTGTTAAAACACCACCAGCCTCTCTCTTTCCCTTGGAGGCTGGGCTGGCCACAGGTAGATGCACTGTTGTGAAATCTCAGGCCTGACCTGTTCAAAGAGATCTGCCCTGCTGTGGGCAGTGCAGGCAGTTAGGAGCCAGGAGCTGCATGGCTGCTCCCACAAACCCTGTCTGCTGCCCCACATCTCCCTGGGATGCAGTTGGCTCCAGCAGAAAAGGGACCATGGCTTGCCTGGCAATCATCCCGCACAAGGGAACGACAGAATGCCAGGGAGCCCGTGGCATCCAGAGCTAGGCCGGAGCTGCGTCACCTGCTGTACAGCCCCTTGTCTGTGTGGACAGCACCCACCAGGAAAAGGCCACAGGTGACTGGCTGAGGTGGCAGGTTCGCATTACCAGCTCTACGTGTTGCTTTGCACCTCTTGTCTTGTAGGGAAAAAGCCTGCTCCTTGGCCTCTTTCTGTCCCAGGAGGTAGAGCACGGAGGTCTTCATCTGGCACGCCCTCTGTGCCTTTCCCTCCTGCCCTACTGTCCTCTGTAGCAATGTTGAGCCAGACCAGCTGCCTTAAGCTGTCTCCTCCTTGGATCCAGTGTGCTCAGTAGCTGACCAGCTGCCATCTATGCCTCCTGTCAGTCTCCCTCCACCACCTCCTTTCCATCTGCTTTTGACTGATGTGCCAGTTGCCCTGCCACTGTGGATTTGGGGTTAGCAGCAGGAGCTGTCTCAATGGCAGGACTGAGCCTGCACAAGGCTGGACTGGGGCCTCTGGCCTCTCTTTGTCCCTGTGAGTTCTGGCAAATCTCAATCCCTTTTCAGGCTTCAAAGAAGTATCATCCCCCCATGTGTCTGTCTGAGTGCTGTGCTTTGAGCAGTCATCATCCAGTGCAAATGCACAATTGGGCTTTTCTACATCCATCCCTCTGAGATGGTGAAAGAGTCCAGCTCCACGATTGGAGGTGTCTGGCAGGTACCTCCTGGCTCACATCACAGTAGGACTTGGGCTGAGCTAATGGGAATGGATTATGATTTTTCTGCCCTCTCTGTCCTTTCTGCTGTGCAGACCTCTCCTTGCAGAAATCTGCATGGCTAGATGTGCAACAGGTGCTATAACTGGACTGAGAGTGACCTCACTTTGTGTTTTTAGGGAAAGCTTGGATCCCCAAGCAGAAGCCGATGGATCCTGTTTTGGAAAGTGTGACTCTGGAGCCGGAACTGGAGGAAGCCCTTGCTAATGCCTCTGATGCAGAGCTCTGTGATATTGCTGGTAAAAGAGATTCATGTGTATTGGGGGTTCATGTTGTTCAACTACTAGTTTCTTTGTGTTTGTTCTTTTGTGGGAAATGAGCTATTGAGCTCTTTGCTGTTTATCTGGATGCTGTCAGGTTTGACAGGATTTATTTCTTTGTTAAAAAAGAGGTGTATATTTAAAGTTACTCTCAGTATGCATGATTTAATCAGGAGCATGGACCAAAATGAAAGATTTATCAAGGGAATGGAGCGTGCTGCTTGATGTCTTCTCCTGTCTCTACCACTGAGTCTTGCAAATTGCAGCCTGTCACTTCCAGGAGTGCAACTATCTTCAAGCCAAACCTCTAGGAAACAATCAAGGAGGCCCAGTGAGAACATGAATTTCTTGTGCAACCTATTAAAGGAGCTGTCAGGGTAACACGGTCTTTCTCAGTTCAGGGCTACTGTTAAAGAGCTTTTCCAACGCATTTTAAAGGTCGAATTTCTTGTTATTTATATGGTCAGTGAGTTTTGTCAGCACTAGCATGGGCTGTGGTGGAGTCATGCATTAACAGGTTGGTGTGCTTCACAACAGCTGAGGAGGAGGTTGGAATGCGTAACAAGCTGGATGAGGGGACAGAGCATTGCAGGTGCCATTCAAGTCCCAACAGTGTGCTCTTCACCAGGCTAAACAAACCCTGTGCAAACCAAGGATGGGCACAGTCCCAATATGGGATTTTTTTTACACTTCCCTGTGAGAAAAGTCCAGGCAGTGTCCCACTGCTGCTTTTCAGGCAGTGTCGTCTGAGTGGAGGCGACCCCCTGCTAGTCTGATTGCTTGGACACTTTAAAGATTATGATATTGGTATTACCTTGCTAAAACCAACAGTGTGGCTGTAGCTGTGTGGCTGGGATGGGATATGCCTTGGCCAGCTGTGTGTATGAACACCCCCTCGGTGCCTTACCAAGCTCATTTGTTGCCTGCTGGTCTATCAGTCGATGAATATTTCAGTGTTGCTGGCTGCTTCTTCCAGTTCTGTCTCCTTCAGACTTCCACACTCCATAGCAGTATCTTCCTTGCCAAAAGTCTGTAAGTGAGCGTTTAGAAAAACCACACTAACTAGACAGCTTCTACATAATAATATATTCTGGTTCACAATTACATATTCTGGCTTACAAAAGTGTTTCTGCATTAAGGCTTCCAACATACCCCAGCCAAGCATTGTATCTTTGGATTTTGCTTTTTTACTATACTCTGAGTGTCCTATAAATCTCTATCCTATAAAATCTGCCTTTCTGAGCTCCAGATCAGCACAGCAATAATTTTCACAGAGAATTGCTGCTCAGGGTAGCTTGTTCTGCAGTTGTTGGAAGAATACGCTTGAAGTGGCAGCAGAAGAACTGATGTGGTACAAGCTGTGCTGAAATCTCAATATTGACAGTGACAGCACTGCTTTTCCAAGTTTGCTACGGCTGTGGAGCAGCTCCTGCCTGCTTAGCAGGGCTCACAGTCAGCCATGGTGTACTGGATCCCTTCCTTGTCAAGGCCAACAGGATAGCTCTTGCAGATGGCTCCCAACAAGTCCTGAAAGGGCTCCCATGCCTTTGGTCAGCTGGGGGAGGCAGAAGTGGGATTCTGTTTGAATTCCTTTGGATAATACACATTAAGCACCAGATGTAGAGTCCTTCTTGTCTGCCAGCACAAACTGTGGCACCAAAAAACCCTGCATGGACATAATAGCAGATCCTTCCCTCTGTCTGCAGTCCCGATAGTCACAGCCCTGGATGGTGGGCAGATTTTGTTGATAGAGCAGGCTGTGTTTGGGGTGTATCTGTGTCCCCAAAATGCTGAGTCTGTAAATTATTTTTCTGAGCTGGGTTGCACTCCTGAAAATTTCATCTGTGAGCCCATGGTGGAGCAGAAGGCTCACTAAAGTACAAACAGGCAGACTTGAATCACAGTATCACCTCAGACTTTCAGATGGAGACTGCTTGGCTCTCTGCAATCCAAGCAGGGATGTGCACATGGTGTTCATTGACACCCTTTGGTGCAGGCTGTCCTGCCCGTGAAACCCAGACAGGGAGTCATGGTGAGCTGTCACTGCAACAGATGCCATTCACGTGATGGGCAGCAGGGAAGACCTTCTCCTGAAACTCTCAGCCCTTCTCGGCCAAAACACTGAGTGAATGGCAATGAACTGGTGCCAGCCAAGCATAAGAGGAGCAGCTCATGGGAAAGCAAAGTGCCTTTGTGGTGGCATGCTTGAATTCCCAGGAGAGATTTGTCCTTTATTTATTTTAACCACTGTTCCCATTGTATTATGCCTGTTTCTGACAAGAATTCATGTGCCTGCCTAAAGAGTCATATAGTTACTTGAGAAAAAAAACCCAAAAACCTTGATTTAAAACCCAGTTCATTTTCAAACACGAATTCCATGTGATTAGTAGCAGGGTTATTTTTAAAAACAGAATCTTTGCCCAAATGTTTCTAAGCCATTGGCTTCCTACTGCTCATTTTCAGCTGGCAAGAATGTCAGCAGATCCCCCTGGGCACACTTCAATGTGCGTTTGCATATTGGTTTTGCAGTCGCGAGCCTGCGATACCAGAGCTGGCAGAAGTTTGGCTTTTGGGCTCTTGCAGTCTTTGAATTTTGTTCATACCATGGCTCTCTGCATTTCAACTGAGCCAGCAGAGCTTTAGCTTCTCAGAATGTTAACTTTCAAGTGTACAAAGATCAATTCAGAACACATCACCCCCACCACCACCCACCCCGCTTCTTGTGGAGTTAGAGTGGGATGTGCATTGCCGTGCTTCAGGTGAGAGTCACCTCGTGTGCTGCTGCCTGTGGGCAGAGCTCACCTCAAGAACGGGACTGTCATGTGTGACACGTGGCCAGGCAAGCAAGGGTGATGAGGATGTACAGGTTGCTGCCGTACTGGGCCCCTTAGGTTAAATCCTACCAATGGCATTTTTGTGTTTTGTTTTCTTCCCCTCCTTATTGTTTGGATGACACTGCATCAAGTCGCCCGCTGGGAAGACGTGTCTGTTTGTGTGTTTGTTGTCTGCAAGGTGATATTCCTCTTCTGTGAATTGTGCCACACTGGAGTAAATAAAGGAGCACATTTGAGCGCTGCTGTGTATTTATGACAGCTGAAGGGGCTTGGTTCCACCTGTGTATGTTCTGTGCCTGCACAGGGAAAGGTAACGCGCTACAGAACCTCTCCTGGGCAGTGTGGCATGTACATGTCTTTTGTTTGCCTTGAAGGCTGCAGTAACTCAAGTTGTATTCTCCTTTTCTTTTCCTGTAGCCATCCTTGGCATGCACACCTTGATGAGTAACCAGCAGTACTACGAAGCACTGGGGAGCAGCACAATTGTGAACAAAGAAGGGCTCAACAGTGAGTGATTCAGAGTGTCAGGCTGCAGTGTTTGGCTTTGAAGCTGCTTACAGTGGCAAAGTGGGAATTATTTTTAGGCTGAAAGTTGGAGCCATGGATGTCAGAGCATGTGGTGATTGCTGGAGCTGTCTCTGGTACATCCTTGCCCTGTGTGAGCCAACACACTGCAGTCTCAGCTGCTGCCCCAGCACCATCTGGGAGCTAGAATAGCCCAAGAAACAGCCCTGCACAAGCACTGCGCTCTCCATCATCCAGTTTTGGACACTGAGAGCACGTAGAAGCAGGCATCAGCTGTCCTGTACTGGATGGCCCCAGTGCTGGGCAGTGTTTCCAGAGGCATGGGAGTGTAGATGGAGCTGACAAGTCCTTGTTCAGGCTCCCATCTTGCATCTGTTTGTCAGGTCATGCTTCTTCCTCTGGGTGTGTAACACACCTGAAGAAAACATGGTGCTGCTCAGGGTGCTGTCAGTTTCACATGTGTTGCTTTGCAGGTGTGATTAAGCCGACACAGTACAAACCAGTTCCTGATGAGGAACCAAACTCAACGGATGTGGAGGCAACTCTGAAACGAATACAAAGCAATGATCCTGAGCTGGAGGAAGTCAACCTTAACAATATTATGGTATTTGCTTCTTTCTACTGTCCTGGTAGCATTAATTTTCTTTCTAGCAGCCGGTGTAGTGCTGTTTGGGAGTCAGGATGAGAGCAGTGCTGATAACACAGGGGTGTTTTAGTTACTGCCAAGGAGTCAGGGATTTTCAGCTTCTCATGCTGGTGGGGGCACCCAGAAAGCTGGGAGGGGACACAGCCAGGACAGGTGACCCAAACTAACTAAAGGGGCTACTCCATACCATGTCATCATGCTCAGCATAAAGTGGGGCTGATGGGGGAGAAGCACACAGCTCCAGGACGCGCGGTTTGGGTACAGTCTGGTTTTGGGACAGCTCTGAGCTGTACCCCCTGAGGGAGAAACTGCACCACGTGTCACCAGTTTTGTGTATTTTGCTATAAACTCCTGTCACTGTTACTGCTCTCTCTGCTCTCCCAGGAACCTGTCCTTAGCCCAGCCCATGGGGTTTGCCTTGGTCCTTCTTTCTTTTTTTCTTCACCCCCCATTTTCCCACTCTGTGGGGATTGAGTGAGCAGCTGCATGCTCAGCTGCTGGCTGGGGCTAAACTGTGCCATCTCCTCTCTCAGTCACAAGACCAAATGTTTGATATACAGAAGACCGACCAAGTCTGTGTTGCTGCAAAGAGCCATACTGTAACACTGCATGTAGCCAGACAAGAAACACCAATCTTTGCATCTCCATCTTAGGCTGTGGGACAATGGTGTGGGGGTGGTAGCAGGGCCCCTATAGATGGAAGAGCAGAGCTGTATTGAGGGTAGTTAGGGAGACCTGTTTCCCACCTTTAAATGCATTTTAGGTTGCTTTTATGGTGTAGTCGGCATATTTGGTGGAAAGGCTGTTTATGTAAGATAAAACGGTGGGAGGAAGAAGGTTTCATAATCTTGACAGTTGCCATGAAAATAGGAAGAAAACACCCTTCTTGGAGATAGCCCGGTCCATCTCCCACCCATCCCTTCTGTGGGACTCCTTTACTTCTTGTAGAAAGCAAATCAGGGCACAGCAGCACCACTTCTTATGTTGCCTCTGGAACACATACACATCTGAAAAAATAGAGTTGCCATCAGTCCTCCCTGACTGCAGGACCTCCATGCCATGAGGAGACATTGTATAAAGTGGTCAGAAGTGTCTGTGGTTTGTACTACCAGGAGATGGTTTCAGGCCTTTCTGGCTCCGGGCCGGTAGGTGGAAATCTTCCTGAACATGATGTGAATGCCGCTCAGTGCTGTCATTCCTATTAAAAAGCGCAGGAGCGGTGCTTTGTAGGCTCGTGGATCCTAGTTACATACATCCACACAACGCCTGCGTTTGTAAGTAGCTGAGTTTCTGGGCAATTAAATTAAGCAGCAGATATGTTGCAGCTTGAAATCAAGGCAGTGAGCCACCAGCATGGTGGGATATAGGAGGAAGACATTGCCATGCTCCTTAGGCAAGAGAACTTGTAAAAACATTTATCATTTATTGACCCCTTCTAATACAACTTCTGTGCGTTCGGTGGATTGGCAGTGATAAGAAATTTAAAGTATCCTTTAAATGTACTGATATTCCTCTGTGCAGATGATGGCCTAACACAGGTATTTTGCATTTCTTTTCACAGAATATTCCCATACCGACATTAAAAGCCTTTGCAGAAGCGCTGAAAAGTAACACCTCTGTGAAGAAGTTCAGCATTGTTGGAACACGCAGCAACGATCCTGTTGCTTTCGTAAGTGTTGTCAGCTCATCCTCTGCTGAGGAGATGTGCTCAGGCATCTTCTGAATTACTGCTTTTGCACCTTGCAGTATTCTGTACCTCTGGGGTTTGGTGCAGGTACTTCGGTTTCAGGAGCACTAATGAAAGCCAGCAGCAGACAGGCTTTGGTTCCTTCACTTCCTTTCTCAGCTGTGGAGATTTCAGGATGCAATCCTCTAACACCATTTGGTCTCACATTCAACCTCAAGGAACTCACGAGACAAAAACCGAATTCCTAGCAGCATTTTGTAAAAGCAGTATGTCCCTCTTGGTTTATCCTACACCAAGGCCACTCTGTCTCTGTTGGTATGAAGTGGCATGCTGCTGTGTGCACACCCACCCCTCCCCTTGCACATGCCTGGTCCAGCTCTTTCATGTATTCTCTTGTGCAGAAGCAGGATACTGCCTCTCTGGTGATAAAGGGCTTTTCTGGCTGCTGCAAGTGGTCTTAAAAATCACTAGGAATGCAGAGAGGTGCTAAGCACTGTGCCTGGCCCTCATGTTACTTTCCAGGCTGCATTCTTGCATGCTCCTGCTCCCATACTCCATTGCAGCCAGTTTTTGCTGGGTTTCACTCAGGCCTACTCCACACACACATGGACACACCAGTTTGCTGTTAGAAAAACCCTTCTTTTTGGAGAGTACAGCCCTCATGTTACTTCAGGCCCTCTGAACTGGGGAAGAAGCCTGCTCAGGCAGCACTGGTGCTGTTTGAGGGTCCATGGGGCACTGGGCAGTCTTGAGAAGAGAAGACTAAGGGGGGACCTAATTAATGTTTATAATTATCTCAAGCATGGGATGCAGAGGGAATTGGCCAGCCCCTTTTCAGTGGTCTGTGGAGACAGGACAAGGGGCAATGGCTGCAAGTTGGAGCATAGGAAGTTCTGACCAACATGCAGAAGAACTTTTCCACAGTGAGGGTGACAGAGCCCTGGGACAGGCTGCCCAGGGAGGTGGTGGAGTCTCCTTCTCTGGAGATATTCAAGACCCGTCTGGACGCTTATCTGTGCAATATGAGCTAGGGAGCTGCTTTGGCAGGGGGGTTGGACCTGATGAGCTCTGGAGGTCCCTTCCAACCCCTACAATTCTGTGATTCTATGATTCTAAGGGAACTGTGAGGCCAAGTGCAGTGTAAGTGGGTGCAGGTCAGCCCTGCCTGTTGGGCTTCACTTTCTGGTCCTTCTGTTTCATGTTGTAGATGAGTCAGGGGAGGTTTAGCTTGGATGTTAGGGAAAATCTTCACAGAGAGGCACTGGAATGGGCTGCCCAGGGAGGTGGTGGAGTCTCCCTCCCTGGAGGTATTTAAAAGACAGTTAGATGTGGTGCTGAGGGATGTGGTTTAATGGTTGTTGGTGGGTTAGGGTGATGGTTGGACTTGATGATCTAGAGGGTCCCTTCCAACCAAGACAATTCTATGATTCTATGAGTCCTTCTGTGCAGCTTATGAAATGCAATCATCAGATCAGGGTGGTGAGGGTTGGCAGCGTCCTAGCCCGCTTTTGGTCTTAGCTGCTGAGGGAAGCAAAAGTGATTAATACGATTGTGATGATACTTGGGAAGACATCTTGGATGTGGAGAATCCCTTGTTTGATACAGATGCTTCTGTTTCTGCCTGCTTTGATGGAGAGCATCTCAACCCTGTGTGGAAGGAGCAGTGCAGGCAGAGAGCCAGTTGGGCAGGAGGCAGGGCCAGCATCCCTGCCTTCACCGTGCTAACTTTAGAAGAGTGACAGATGAAGCTGTTGCAGGGCAGCTGCACGTGTGGACTGTCACCTTTTGGGGTGGCCCTATGGGTTTGTCCGTTCAAGGTTTGGCTGTGCCCTACAGCATGCTCATGGTAAAGAATGCCCCTGCAACAGGGGGAATCTCCTTCATCCCACACAGAGCTGTCCCACTGGATGGCAATGAAACCTCTTGGCATGTGGAGTTCTCCCAGTGTTTCTGGAGGTGAGGGAAACTGAACCGCTACTGCTCTGGGGTGCTCTGCCCTTACCTGTCTGACTGCCAGCTCTTCCCACTCCCCTCTGCCCACAGGCACTGGCAGAAATGCTGAAGGTCAACAACACGCTGAAGAGCCTGAACGTGGAATCAAACTTCATTTCTGGGTCAGGGGTCCTGGCTCTTGTCGAAGCGCTGCAGGGCAACACATCGCTCATTGAGCTGCGCATCGACAACCAGGTAAAGTGTGGGTGAGAGGAGCTCTGAGCAAGTGAGTGTGTCCTGGCTGTGGGAAACTGAGTGGCTGCTCAGGGGGAGGGTGGCAGCCCGCAGCCGCTGCTGGGTTGCTTTGGAGAGGTTCCAGGCCCTTGTTTCTGCTGTGGTTCCCGGGCAGTGTCTGGTACTACCTATAGTATTTAACAAAAGCTGTGGCAGTGCAAACAGCTTTCTGCATTCCTGGTGGTGCCCTTGAGAGTGAGGATGCACCTGTCCAGTATCACGCCTTGCTCCAAGCTCTTGCGAGGACTTCAGTAATAAAGTCGTTTTAGTAAATCTGAAATTTTTACTGCAGTGCAAGAGAGAGAAGGAGAGCTCCAGATGTCGTGGCGATTTTAGCTTCTTCAGAAGCCCAGGGGGTGGTAGTGGAGAGGCTGAGTTATGGAGAGCTCAGGGACAGGTGAACGGGGGTTCAAAATAATAGTTTCTCCAGCTGTCTCTTAGCTGCAAATCTGTCCAAGAAATAAAAGTCTTTGTGAAAAGTGATTGTGGGAGGGTCTCCTGCAGGAGTTGGAGCCACTCGGTTGTACCTAGTACAGGCCAGCACTTTGTTTCACCAGCTCCAAGTCAAAAACATCAAGAGTACCATTAGGTTCAGAGGAGGAGGGAAGGGGTGGAGATTGCAAACCTGAGTGCTCGCTCTGAATCATCCTCTGACTTGACCAGATTGCTTTTCTGTTTCCAAAAGAGCCAGCCCTTGGGCAACAAAGTTGAAATGGAAATCGCAGACATGTTGGAAAAAAACACCTCCCTGCTGAAGTTTGGGTACCATTTCACTCAGCAAGGCCCCCGGCTCCGCGCCTCCAATGCCATGATGAATAACAATGACCTAGGTGAGTTGGGCTGGCTGCAAGCCAGGGAGCATGGGAAGGTCCTTCCCTTTGCCTGTGGGCAATTCCTAGTGATAGGCCAGCAACACTATAGGGCTTTGGTGGGTGTGATTGAATTAGAAACCACCTCTTGAAGGGCCTGATGAGGACTTGACCCTCAAGGAGGCAAGCAGCCTTCACCAGCATTCCCTAGTGCAGGTGCTGTTGACCAGGCAGTGTGTTGTGCTCCAAGCCTGGAGACACTGGGCAGCTAAAATGCTCAGAAGAGGCAGCGTTTTTGGCAGCAGCTGTGGGTCTTGTTGGGAAGGAGCACGAGCTGCTAACGTGCTTTGATAGAGCGTGTGATGCAGCATATGGCACATGGGTTGTGAGCTGCCAGCACTTGTGATTCCTGCCAAGTGCTTGTCTTCCTCAGCTTCATTCCCAGTTAACAAGGAGATGAAAAAGTAGTAGCATTGAACTTTGAAGGCAGTGTGACTTGGCCCATCCCCTTCAGCAAAAAAAAAATGTTAAGTGTTTCTAGGGAGAGGTGGGATGCCACATGGCTTGGAGTTACCTTTATACCCTCAATGCAGTGATCAGAAGCGCTCATGAAACATAATGTGGGTAAGTCTGTGAACTGCCTCTTCAGCTGATCCATGTGGCAGAGGCTTTCCATTACTTGACTACAAGCAGCTGTAGAGCACTGGGAACCAGCCCCACACTGCAGTATCAAACACAGCCAGCATACCAGCCACGCTGTACTCGATGGCTTGCAACTGCTTGGGCAGCATGGTTACAGTCATGGCAGCGCCAAACTCCCTGGCAGCACCAGACAATATACCCAGGAGGAAGAAGGCAAAGTTTGCAAATTGTCCTCTTTGCACACTTGGAAGAACCCCTTCCCCAGGAGGGTGGGGGCTTGCAAGCCTCAGAGGTACCAAGCCAGCGCCTGCCCTGACCCACAGCTCAGCAGAGCCCTGCTGCGAGCAGGATGTTGAGGCTGGAGGCTCCCAGGGGCAACCCCATCACCACCACTAGTGCTGCTGGGCTCTACCAGAAACATCTAGAAAGTGAGGGCTAACAGGCAGGGTCTAACATATAAATGCCAACCATGAAGACTTGATGGAAAACTGGAACCACATATTGTAATCTTCATGTGGTTCACCACAGGCAGAGTCTTCTGTCCCCTCATGAATCAACTTCAGGTTTAAAAGCCACAGAAAAACACCTTTAAGTGGTTGTGATATTTAAACAGATTATGAGTATGTTGTGTTGGGAAGAAAAACATAAACGACAAAAAATCCTGCTTCAGCCAGTACTGTGCTCCCAGGAAGCACAACCAAGCCGAGAGGTGTGTGCCAGTTCCTCAGCGACTACAGAGAATGCGTATTTATTCTGCCTGCAGCTGCATTCCTGGTCACTAGAGAGCTGCACCGGGAAAGGATTGCTGTTTCCAGTCCTTTGGAACAGAGCAAGGGTTTTAGTGACTCTGCAGCACCTGGCATACAAAGCTATCAGCTGGAAGATTTGGATTTGGTGTTCTAATTGTTCCTGCTTTTAAGGAGAGGAGTTCACAACCTGCTGTCCGTGTATCAGCTGTGTACTGCAGTTGTGCTCTTTGACCATGATGATCTGCATTTTTGTCTGACTTGGTTCTTGTTTGCAGCTCGCATTGATCGGTGTGATGGTCTCTGGCAAAAGTGGCTCAGCTCCACACCTGGATGATGTATAAGTATAGAAAAAACTTTATTTTCCTCCCTGTCAGCAATAGCTCTCTGCTTGTGCTCCACTCCAGCACTCTTGCCTACAATCACCTGATGCTACCAGAGCTTGATTTTGGTCCTTCAACTTCTGTCTCTAAGCTGCCCTATATGACTCAGCCATGAAGGCTTCTACATTCATCCTCATGAGCCAATGCCTGCATCCTCTTTTATACCTTCCCCTTCTCAGTTTTTCCTTGCACACATTCCTTGAAGTCTGGAGCTGTTAAGCTGTAAAGCAATGTTAAGAACTGCTTTCAAGTTAACTGTGATCAGAGGGCTGGAGGCTAAGGGTTTAATTTAAGAACTAAGAAGTTTGGTTTTGGTTTGTTTTTAATTTGAAACATCCATTTAGACAAACTAGCAAAGGAAAAACTGCTGTATCCATCTCCTGCTGTCCTTACATCAGTCAGCATCAGCCGATGCTTTGGCAAAGTCAGATTACACAAATGATGTGAAATATAACTGACTGTAGAGTAAAGGAGGTGAGGCTGAAGGGAGCTTCCAGCCTTAAAAATTCATAAGGACAGAAACTTTATCTTGCCTTGATTTTAACCTGCATAAAGGTTAGAGCAGGAATCCAGAAGCTGACGCTGTCCTCTTTCTTTCCTGGCAGAACCTATGTCTCTCAGCTCCTTTCTGCAGCAGGTGAGCCAAGCCTGCCATCCACACCTTCCTGCCCGTGACTGACCCCTCTTCCCTCTTCTTTTTCAGTGAGGAAGAGAAGACTTGCAGAGTTGAACGGGCCTATTTTTCCCAAATGCAGAACTGGAGTGTAGTTCCTGGCTTTGGAGGTCATCCCCAGTGGTCTGCGCTACACTGTGGAAATCTAAAGGCAATAAGTGCCTTGGCAGAGTCTTTGTGGTGCCTCAGTTCTGGTTTATGCACTAACAGTTTAAATTAACTAGTGGCTGTAGTTGAAGATTTTATCCAGTAGGACTGTTGATGTTTCCTGTAGAGTTGAAAACTATTCAAGCCAATTTTATGCAATTTCAGTGTAGAATACATCCCAGCATAACAGCAACTCTTACTAACCTGGGACCTGATTTTTCTGTAAACCTCCTGCACAGTGTTTCATACAGTTAGGATGCGGTATGCATGAGTGAAAGATACAACTGATCCACACAAATTATACAAGTATTAAAAAAATACTTTATTTTTTTTTTCCAAATTGATCTCAAGTAACTATAGAGGAGCATCTAGTTTAACAAGCACTTCTACTACCTGGAAACATGGCTAATGTCAAGAACTGTGATTTAGGATTTTTCAGCAGCATTTGCTGAGTCAGTCTGAGATGCTGCTGCAAATGCATCTATTTCTTAGAAAAAACAACTCCACCCCCTGATTAAATGGAACTTAAGGCCACCAATTACAAAACAGTTTCAAAAATCAAGCAGTTTAGTATAGATTAATATTCTTCTATCTTATGCATATCCTCTATCCTGTTTCTGAAGAAAACCGTCAGCTTTAGAGATGTGATGCAAATCTTAATCCCACAGAGATGGCCAAACCAATCAGCAACACAGAGCCCACTCCTTTCAGGTTCCTAATCTTAAAAGTGTGTGTCCAGATACACACTGGAAACGTGTCAAATTCTCTCTTCACTGTTCTGTCTAGATGACCGTGTCCATTAATTAAATTGTCTTCTGGGGATCATTTCTGCTGCTGCCTTCAGAATCACAAGGTTGGGAAAGACCTTTAAGATCATCAAATCCAACCGTTCCTGTCCTATGCTAAGCCATATCCCTAAGTACCTCATCTACCTTTTTTTAAACACATCCAGGGATGGTGACTCAACCTCCTCCCTGGGCAGCCTGTTCCAGGCCCTGACAACTCTTTCAGTAAAGAATTTTTTTCTAACATCTAATCTGAACCTGCCCTGGTGCAGCCTCTTGCCATTTCCCCTTGTCCTATCTCCTGTTACTTGGATGAAGAGACCATCACCCACCTCTCTACAACCTCCCCTCAGGTAGTTGTAGGCAGTGATAAGGTCTCTCCTCCCCTCCCTAACATCTGCATAAATGCAACAATAAAAGTGCCCTAGAAAAGCTGTGAAGTGAAATGCTGCAACCCTGAACTTTCACTGCATACAGTCTGCCAGGGTTTTGTCAGACAGGCTACCACCCATCATCTAGCTGGGGAGGAATTCCCCACAGGTCTGCATAGGCCCAGACATGCAGTGGATTGGACTATCCCATCCAAAACTTACACTTATCAACCTGGGCAGGATCCTGCTCAGTAGCCAGAGTCTCCTGGCAGCAGCACTGCCACACCAAAGCCTTATTCTTGGTCTGGTGACAGCATGTCCTAGAAAATGTTCTGACTTGCTAGAAATGTACCCATACACATCTGTTAAGAGTCAGGTTTTGCAGCCTTTGACACAAATTCCATCAAAAGTCACACAGATTTCTCCAGTTTGTGCACCAATGTCACATGTGATTTAGCTCTGTCCCATGAAGCAGAAAAACACTGTACTTGCAGCAGTGTGGAAAGCGTATTTGTTGTTCTTCAAATCTTAATAAACTTGCCAGTGGTGTCAAATAAAATGCTTCACTACAGCTTCTTCCCTCAACCTACAAGTTCCGCTTCAGAAAATGCAAACAACAGAAAATACTTGAGACATTCCTAAAGAACAAAAAGAACCTAGCAGGCAGCCTCTTTCTTCTACATGCACTGAGACTTCAGAACAGTCAACTAAATCATCAAAACAAAGCCATGCCATTTCAGCTGAGCCATCCACCAAGTTTCTTGGTACAGGCTCAGCTCTTCCATTGGCTTCAGAAGAACATAAGTGCATCTTATCCTGAGAAATGCTGATGGTCCTAAGAAACCCAGACATGCAAGGAAATGAATCTGCAGAGCAAGGAGTGCTACCATGGATACCATAACAGCATTCTTCCTGAATGGGGAAAAAAAAAAGCCCTTAAAAAAAAAAAAAAAAGAAGAAAAAAAAAAAGGCAAGAAGCTTTTCCAGTGTTTCACTGTAGCTCCACTCAAATTAACCACGTAGCCCAGGCACCTGTTCAGCTGCCAGGATCACTCCAGGTTCCTCAGCTGATCCCTACTGAGCTGCTTTGCTGAACGATTCATGTGAGAGCTGTGCAGCAGAGGCAGGCTGTGCTGAGAGGGATCAGGCTTTGTGGTGAAAGGCATCAAGCTGTGTATTGATGGAGCAACAAAATGGTGGTATTTAGGAGCCAACAGATCACTGTTTGTCCCAGCAGCTCTCCAGGAAAAGGGGAAAAGGTGTCTGCTGATTGCAGCATCTGACCTTCACAGCCAGTCCTGCCAGCCTCCCACCTCTGACGGAGCTGATGCACTGTCTCTCAAGCACAACCACTGACATGTTTGAATCCCAGCACGCAGCATCTCACATGGCAAGTGCTTATTTGTATTAACCTGACAAAACTGATCCAGAAGCAAGGAAACAGCAGCTGCTCATGGACTAACTTAAAAGAGGGAGGCCAAAAAAAGACTCTGACTCCACATCCCCTCTCTGCAGTAGAGAAAACTTGGCTTTATTGGCCTCCATCTGCACATCTCAGACCCTTCTCCCTTGTCTTAGTGTAGCAAGGACCACAAGAGGCTCCTATGGCTCCCTCTGGCTGCCTTTGAGGTAGAATCTCCAGCTGCCAGGAGCCCTCAGGAGTATTACAGCTTGTAGCCAGGTCTACCACGTGGCAGACAGCTGGCTAGGCTTCAGCACCTCCAACATACAGGTGACCTGGATTTGTGCAGTACTCTAAGAACTGCAGTGGAAGCACTGAAGGTTATCAATCATCACAGGAGTTTCAGAAGTTTATATATAAAACACAGTTGTTGCCATTCTGTGCTGGTGATACAGAAACAGCCTTCCAAATAGATTACAGACTTGCTGATAGACTGAATCATAAAATTGTGTTCTTTTTAGCCTAATGTGAAGGAAAGAGTGTAATACGCAAGTTGAGGCACTCCCATCAGTGCTCGAGACCAGCCCTGTGAGTAGAGCTTCCACATTTTTCCACAATATTCTCATCCTCAAAACCAGATGCTAACTGTCTGGCAAAATGGGAGGGTACCATGGGTACTGCTTAGACTCCTGCTGAAGGTGTCCGCTGACGGGCATCCTCCGATGCGGACTCTGCACACATCTGCTGTTAAATACCATCCTAGAAAGATTCCAGAAGGAGTCACTTGGAAGCTTCAAAGTTTTACTTTGTGAAAGGAATGGTCAAAGACAGTTGCCAAACCTTTGATTTCATGGTTGCAATACCAGGAGTAGGAAGCAACACTTGCCATGGCGTTAATGGAACCAGTGCCCTTGTTAAGTTGGTAGACAAGCCAGCAATGGGGCCTTGCTGAATTTCTAGCACTGGGGGGAAAGTTACAATCCATATTAAAATAACATTGCCCTAACTGTCATTAAGTGACTGCAGAAACCTGAGTAAACCGTATTCTTGTTTTAAAAAGTAGTTTCCAGTAAAAAAGCCCAGCAAACCAGTAAGTAATTTTGATTTCCTAATGACTAACTATTCGGTACCAAGAATGACACTAAGTTTCAAAGACATTTGTCGGTCAAGACACATCTTCTACACTATTAATAAAATCTTTCTGTACATTCTACAGCATCAGGCACACCAAACAGCAGGCAGAGGAGTATTTTGAGCTCACATGCTGCGGATCCCTTCAAATTAAATTTCTCTAACTAATAGGAGCTGGAAATGGATAAGTTTCACTGCTTTTGAAAAAACTGACCCAGGTTTACAAACCATGTAAAAATCCTGAATAAACCCTTCCCAAATCCTGGATAAAGGATCTTGCAGTCTCCTTATAGCTGTCACTGACATTGATGTCAGCATCGCCTCCAGTGCCATAATGCTGCTATTTGGACAGTCTCTGTGCTCTCTTCTCTGCATGTCTCAGTTTCAACAAGCTTCAAGCTGTAATTGTTCTCTTGTGCAAGCCGAGCTGAGCCTTGGATATTTCATTTCCTGGCAAATTGAGGGAAACAACAGTTCCTGGGGAGACAGAGCACTGCAATGACAATTACTTTCGCTGTTCATTCTACAGGTCACACACGAGTAGCGCTGGGCAGACAGTATCTGTGGGCCTTTGCTCTAGTTACAAGAGGGGTCCTGATGCTGCCTTCAGTCTGTTTTACACAGGAGTCCAGTCAGTAACTGGACTACCTTCAGGTAACTACCCCTTGCTTCTCACTAGTATAAAGCAAGAGATGCAGGCAAAACATATCTTCAGCTCTAATCCAGTCACATCCCCACACCCAACTGACAGATCTGCTTTTTTAACATCCTAGCGCTAGCTACTGAAGCAAATCCATGATCACAGAGAGGTTGGACAGGTCCATCTCCATGAAGGAAGAAAAGAAGGAATGGTTTTTATGTCCCTTTGGTTGTTCTTGAGTTATGAACAGCTGTGTCCCATCACATGTTCTGCTCCAAAATCCCCATGGTAGAGGCCATGCTACAAGGCTACCCAGTGAAGGAATCCTGTAGTGCTGGTGATGGGCTGGGCACTCTGGTAGCTTACAGTCAAGTAATGGATGGTTTTCAGAGCACACTCTAGGCCTAAAAGCAGCATATGAACAAGACTTTCCAAGCCAACACACCTTCTTAATTTCCAAACCTAACTGAGTAATGGCTAGGGATCTGGTTATAGAAGCCCTCTGCATGATTAGCTGATGAAAGAGCTTAATCTTCTGCATCCAGTGTCCTTCGCGAGACCTGTTCAATAGGTACCCGTGGCCGTTTTCTTGTACATTCACACTCCTCCTTAAGTGTTTCTCCTGAGGCCCTTGAAGTCACCTTGAGCTCTTTCTCTTGACAAACAGGACAGCAAGCTGTAAGACCTTTGCTGCGACAACTTGAACACGTCAGGACAAGCTGCCGGCAGTGCTGGCTGGAACAAAGTTTATACTGGTCCCACAGAGTCCCACAGTATCTGCATGCTGGAGGGAAGAGGAAAAGGAAAAGTTAACATCCACTTACCCCATCTGTCCCCCCTGCAGAGAGTTCTCTGTCACATCATGGTGCTGCAGTAGTCTTTAAGTGACTACCTTAGTCTTCCAGGTTTTTAATTCCTGCTTTCGCTGGATCTTCAGAACCCACTTCTTAAACTTTTAACCTAGTTTTTAAACTTTTGATTTTGATGTAAAAAAAAAGCCTTAGGACAAGTGTCTCTCAGAACAAGGAAGAAGTCCTTGCTACTGCTTTCTCTAGTTCTGATCATACATATTTAAAGAGTCTTGCTGCCAAGAGAAGAAGAAAGAGATACTGGTAATTAACATGGTAATTAAGCCAGTTCACAGGAACATTGCCTGCTGGGGAAAGGGGTGCCATGGGACTTCCTGTCACCTAAGGGCAATGGCTTGTGCAGGTGGGTGTCATTCACAGTCCTGGTAGAGTTCTTCCACAACATCAGACAGGTTTTAACCCTTTAACCAAAACCTACAGCCCAGTTCAGCTGTATTATCAAGAAGGTGCCTACTCCAATGCTTCCCTTGAAACTTCTGTCGGGATGGCTGTGATGTATCCAGAGTGTCTTCTGTTTCTACACCAAGCCAGGCACCTTCAAGATGTATACAGTAATTACAGAGGAGGAACAGGAGGTTACACTCAAAAAGTTCTCATTCCTAAAAAATGAAAAAAAGGCTAGAGGCTAGAGCCAAATTCCATCTATTTGTCCCTGGCAACTGAGAAGAAGAAAAGAGATACTCCATTTGCAGTATTTGAAGAGCAACCCCAGCCAGAAAACCAGGCAATGTTCTTAAGAACTTCAACTAGAAGTCACTGAAATTCTGCAGACTGCAGAAACTTCTAAAGCATGAAAATGATGTGCAGTATTGCCCTGTGTCACCACTCCTCTGGTGACTGTCAGTCTGTGCTGATGTTCTGTGAGAGTTTACTGGAGCAGAGAACAGCTGACAGCAGAACTATTTAATGTTCTGGTCACTAAGCTAACCACAGTCTGACCAGCACTTTGGGCAACAAGCAGTAACAGCAGCAGTAGTGCTTGACATACACCTCCATAGCTGCAGATGGCTCGTAGCAGCTGTGTGCTCTGCAGGGCATGCTTCCTTTTAACTGCCCCAGCTTTAGGGAACTCTGCTTAGTGAGCCTCTTTTCTGTGTTAAAGCCATAGAGTTGATGATCACTGTGAAAAGTGAAGCCATTAAAGGTCGAAGGGAGTTTGAGGAAGAACACAGACCAGTTTGGCTGCGCCTAACCTGCACATCTGTCTGGAAAAGATTGCAGTACCTTCCCAGCCTTCTGCACTTGCATTATCTAGTCCTACCTGAGATGGTATCTTCATTGGAACAAATGGCGTAACGTTCATCAAACACAAACAGCTTCCCCCTGTAGAATCCATCTGGAAACTCTTCCAGGTACTTGTGAATTCCACCTTTTAGCTGGTAAACCTCTCTGCACACTGCCTGTTTAAAGCATATTAGCAGAAAAGCTGAAGGAGACAGTGGCAGAAATGGGATGCCAGAATTCCCAAAGCAAATGTAAATGTCAGGAGTCAACAAAAAGCAGCAGCTTCTCAGTGACCATCAGATGGCACCACGCAGGCTCACAACTCCAGGCAGTGCCACCAGGGATGACTGGGCAGCACCACAGTGCTGGCTTGTTGACATGAGCCCAAACACGCATTTACGGTTTCAGGCAAAACAAGGCTGGTAACCTCCGCAGCTGAGGGAGGTGTACTGCATCACAGATCAAACGCTTCTGAACCCCTCTGAACCACTGCTCATTCTGGTTTTACATAGTGAGCTGCTGTCAGGAGCAGAGTGTCGCAGGGTTCACAATGATGGAGCAGAGGGGAAAAAAAGATGGTGTGAATCTCTGGAGCACATCTATGTGTTCTGTGCCCTTGCTCCTTGAGAGAAAGGATGCAGGAGAAGAGTGGGATGGAAAGCACAACTAACAATGCAGCATGCTGGATTTAATTCCACAGCACTGGGAAAGCTGATTTTCACCACTCTGAGATGCTCAAGCTGTGCAGTAACGACCACAGAGCACAGCTGAGACAGAGCTGTGGAATCACTCCACAATGCTCTCAAGCCCTCCTAAAACACTGCTACAATAGGCAGGGCCGACTTACAAATACCTCTCCCCAGCAAACAGGTTATATAATTATTTTCACACAGCAGTCGCTGCTGTGACACTAGTCCACGCAGATCATCCTGAGCTGCAGTAAACTACCCACGTCCTTGACAGACTGTGTGAGACAAGAGTGTGTCACACATTCACCTCTTCCAGCTACTCCCTGAGCAGTTTGTGGTCAGCAAGAATTTACCAGCAAGAGAAGAGACAGCTGTCCTTAAAGCAGTCTCAACTCCCCAACACTTGTGCCTTCAGAATGACACCTCACCTTGCTCCGTAGGTAAGCAGAGCCTCTTTCACAACGAATCCCTCCTGTGCAGTACATCAGGACACGCTTATCTTTAAAAAGCTCCAGGTTTTCATCTACATAGCTGGGAAAATAGCTGAATTTCCTGATATCTGGAGCCAGACAGCCCTGGAAATGTCCCTGCAACAACAACAGATGGCCATAACAAGCAGTATTACATGGTAAGGTCTGTGTCTTAAACTAGAAGTAGCAAACCTCTGGGCCAGAACCCTTGGCCCACTGCAGCTGCTTTACACATTCCTCGGCTGCATTTATGCATCAAAATACCTGTTAAAATCTGTAAGGTGATTCAGAACACAGTATGCCTCCTCATTCAAACATAAAAGCAGGAGCTAAGCAGAACAGAATTGTCAGAGAGAGGATGAGCCACATCAGTGCAGGAGGGCTGGTAGGTGTGACAGCACGATGCCCCTATTCTTTTTGACATATGGGGCAAGGCAAAAATGCTGGAAAACATCCTTCCAAGTTATGCTGCTTTGACTTCATGCTACACAGTATTAACCACTACTGTATGGGCCACATCGTCTTCTTCCTGCTCCAAGCTGCGTAAGCGCTCAGCCAGGCAGGCTCCATGCTGAGTTGCTGAGCAGGTCTAATGCATGTCTAGCTGTTTGTGTCTAATATTCATTACTGAACTGCATTTTGTAAATATTACAGTCAGCCTGGAATATGGAATCTCTTTTTCCAGTAAGGTTCCCACCACCACAATGTGAAATGCTTCCCCCAGCACCTGTAACACTCTGCAAGAAGCAGGGAAACACCACTTACTATTTTACTTTCGTAGAAGTTCCTACAGTCCAGCAAGATGGTATTGCTTTGTCCTTGACTGGCCTGAGACAAATACTGTTCTACTTCTCTATGGAATTCCTGAGGGGATAAATGGGTTCCTTTAACAAACAAAACAAAACAAAAAAGAGAGAAAGAGGTGAGAAGCAGAACTACAAAATAATGTCACTTATGATGCAGATCTCCTCAGATTTCCAACCACAAATTTTCTGTAATGGTTCACAGACTCTTCATCCCAATTAAACCAGCCAAGTTTGCCATATTTGGCTTCCTATTGGCAAATGAAAGAAAACAGAACACTGTTCCACATAACTACAGCAGCAGTAGACAGGAGCCTATCTGTATGATCTTTGTTATGTCTGCCAGCAACTCTTAAGTGAAAAATGTTTCCCTCCTCTTTGCTCAGTTTCCATTATATTTGGAGGTACAGAAGTGTACACAAACACTATTTTGTGAATGAAATACAAATGTAACATTTCCATAAGTATGTATTATTTTCACTACAACTTCTATTTACATGAAGTTTCTAAATTTTCAGGTTTCTTGGGACCTAGGATTCCCAACATACTGGAAACTAAAAATCCTCTCCCACCAAAATCCTGTACCTTACTAAAAAAAACAACCCTACGAGCAACCTGCAAAAGTGATGGGAACCATCTGCATAAAACGATGTAAAATGGAGGGAGCGGGAGGGAGGGGAAAGGCACAGGACAGGAAGGAAAGAAATATCCAAACATACATCCCACAGGCTGCCAAAAAATGGAAAAAGAAATTCCTCTGCCAAAAGTACTGAAAAACAGCGAAAAACACAAAAAGATGCTGTAGGAATTTACCACCAACAAAACCTCTTGCTGAAAATAAAAGCCTCAAACGCTGCTAATTGCTATTTGCTGTGCTCCTGCTTACCACCTACATAAATGTCCTTATAGCAGACGCACAGCCAGTAACATCTTACGAGGCATAATCCAAACTAAGCAGCTACAGGCATGAGAAAACACATGCAGCAGTGCTACAGAAGTGGCATAAACTCGATTCAGAACCTGGCTCTGCTTTCAAAGCAGAAGAATGGCTGTTAACTTCAACACAAGTAAAGCCAGGTCAGCAGTCCCTAAAAAAAAACCCAAAGCAGCATCCATAGCACCAGAATCTGCTGGATCCACAACCGGATCCCCTGGAAAGCTCTTCCTGTACAGCTAGGTTCTTAGTGCACACTGACTCTGAGAGAGCATTTGAGCTCTTTATATGGTATCGTTTCTGAGCAGTCTCAAGTGCCCACATAGTACACAGAATAAGTATGAATATATTCACACATTGGAATGTCTTGCCTAACCATCTAGATTGTTTCGCCTTACTACTGCCTTTAGCAGGCACCCAATGACTTACTCTGTGACTGAAGCACAAAGTACATCCCTACCCCAAAACAAGGTAGATTCTTGATGTCATTTGAACTATTACCATTTTGCAGAAAAGAGAAAGTTAATTTTAAACTTTTTTGAGGTGGCTAAAACAAACCAAAACTCAGGCCAGTAAATTCCCTTTACCAGTATCTTCTGACTACCAGCGAGAGATCAATTTACCTATCTGCTTCTCCTGGGTCCTGGCCACTGTGCAGAAGACGTTTTGGACGAAGGTACTTAATTCTTCGCTTACCTCTCACTTGGGTGAAAGGGTTTATTTTTCATGAAATTAACTTACCAGTTTCTTTGTAAGACACTATCTTTGGATCAATGCCCATGGGTACAATTTCTTTGAATACTCCAACTCGAAGGTCTGGGAAACAGTGAGCTCCTCCTGCACTGCTCTAGGAAATTAAACACAAAACAAATAAACCAATATTTGCCAGGTGTCAGGATTAAAATTACCCACTCACTTTTTTACAGCTCACTAGAACATCAAAGCTCCTCAGCAGCTGAGGGAAATAAGTACCTCTCCCACCGACATCCACAATCAAAATCCCAAGGTTTAGGCAGTGGACCCCGTGATGTGGCAGGCAGGTGGCTTAGGCCCAATGACTACTTGGCAGGTGGGCAGGTACCATTTGGCACAAGGTGTGAAGCAACCAAAGAGTGGGAAGGAGAAAAGATCTTAATCAGAAGCAATGGCACAAGAATCTATCATGAGAAAGTCAAGGCCGCTGTAGAGCATGATGATTCTGAACAGAACCTTGAATTATCTCCTCCAGTTACATGTCTCACAGACACATCTGGGCCCTGCAGTTCTCTTCAGCCCCTCAGACTCCTGACCCAAGCACAGCAAAACCTCCAGTCATGACGTATGTGATGGGAACTGCAGTGGTTCACGGGCACAAAAGAAACATAGAGGGGGAAGGTCAGTCAGGCTTGAGATTTGTTAATAGTGGAATCTGACACCCCCTCACAATCCCCAACTTAAGCACAGGATTTCACCTTTGGAGGTCCTGTCAAGCCCTTTTGGGTACACACCCCTGCTGTGGGTGACAGGATGTGACAGTTTCTGCAGGGCTGAGCCTCAAGCATGGCTCAGGCACCATCAAGCATATAAACACTCAAACAAAAGTGCAGTGCTGTGCAGCACTGTCCCAGCTATCACAGAAATCAGTCTGTAGCGACTACAGTGGTTACTAAATATTTTCATAGCCCTAAGTGCAATTTTCACTCCTTTAGGCCATTGTCCTCACAGCACAGGGATGTGAAACCCCCACTTATTTGGGTACATAGCATGCATAGGAACTGAGACAGAAAATACCATTATGAGATCATGTAGGGTTGGAGGCTTTGCCAAGGTCAAGGTAAAATTCCATTCCTGTTTTGGTTTTGCCATCTGCACATCACTGTAACTAACAGGTCACATTCCTTGAAATTCAGCCAAGCTCAATAAACAGTTAAAAAGCTATGAGTGAATCAGCACTGCAGCTCTACATGAAATTTGAGTTTCACTGTCTTTTATCTATTTACTGAAAACAAAGCAATGCTCCCTGCAAGTAAAACTGCACAGAAAAGAAAAATGTTGAAGCAGCAGCTTTCCTTCCTCACAGAAGAAGCAGCACCGAGAGTGCTGGGGCAGTATAGCCTACCAAAATGCCATGTGGTGCCAGCCCCAGCAGCCATCACCAGCTGAAGACAGCAATCAGCAGATACACTAAGTCTCAAGCAGAAGTTCACACCTCAGTCTCCCTCCAGTAAGCACTAACTAGAGTAGGGAGAAACCTCTTGCCTCTGTGGATTTTCTCTAAAAGATATTGAATTCATGGAACTGACAGTGCAACTATATGGACACCAAGGCCTGCATGAACCTAAACCAGTAGGCTTCTAGGTGAGGATCTCCATCTAGGTCTGGGCAGTTAACTTGGAGTAAACACTTGCTGAAGAACGGTGGGTCTGAAGCAGGCTCCCTCACTCACCTCTAAGGAGAGCTTTGTGTCTGCTATCGCAGCAGCTGCTATCACAGCTATCACAGTTGCTGATGCTGGCAGTGAAAACCAGCAGAGATATGTAAACAAACCAAGGTCAGGAACCTTTGGCTTAGATTAGTGCTGGAAAAGCAGAACTAGAACAGAAGCAACAGTATCAAGACGCAATGTGCTTACTTCTCAAAAATTAAGCATCCCGTACTAACAATGTCTGTGGAGAAAATACCATTTCCATACCTTGAAGTCCTCTTGACACAAAATGTCTTTGAACAGAGGCTGGGAAAGCATAACTTCAATGTAGAGACTAGTAGCTACTTTGCTTCCACCAACTGTCCCATTAATCCCTTCTGAAGCAACCCGTACCTAGAAGGCAAGAGAGGCAGGGGCTGAGGCTTAGGAACAGCAAAAACAGATCACAGTGAAATTGGCAAAATATGACTGGGTGACAAAATGCAGGCACAGAAGTAAGCCCAGAAAAGACACTGCAGAGAGAGGGAGGGAGAAGTGGTAACACTGAAGCTAAACATAAATACGACAGTAAATAAAACAGGGATAAAACCCCAGTAATCACTTTTGTGCCTCTAAATAATGACATCATTTCATTAATCACCTCTAAATAATGACATCATAGACAGTCAGAAAAGCTGGTGCAGAAACCAGAGAAATGTTAACTGCAAATTCTGCAGTCAGCATTGAAATTCCCCCTGGAAGTCTGCCTCAGGAATAACAATGGGATTAGTGCCTTATGACTCACACAGCTGAAAGGAAAATGTGAATATGCATAATACTGCGTGAAATATTAAATTTGGGTGCGAGAAATTTTATCTCCAAGACTGACAAATGAACAAACACTGAGTGGTAAAAAAAATGACTGAATATAAGAGGCAAGAAAAAAAAATCCACCTGATTGAGAAGGCAAATACTGTTTGTGTCTTGGAGATGAAAAGCTAAAATTGAGAAAAATACCAACCACCAGACAAGGCAGCTGAGTGAAAAAAAATGAGTGAATGCATCAGACATTTCACTGCCAGACCTGTGCTGAGGTAGAAGAGGAAAGATGCCTACCACTGGCAGAGAAAGAGAAGCTACTTAGAAAGCCAAGTTGAAGATAAAAGTAGACTCCTGCTCTGAGCTGCCTTCTTGAAAAATCCTCCCATCACTGACAGCCTAGGAACATCAACTTTGTGGGGCTAAAATTCATCTTTGCCCACTGCCTCAAGAGCCCAGTTAAATGAGCCAACTCACCTCCTTGGTCTAGCTTGCCAGGAATTAAAAGAGCAGGAATGAGCACTGCTATCCTATGGTGTGATCTAAGGTGTCACTCACTCTCATCTCATTCCTGACAGCATGGATTACAAATCAGTGTAGCAGCTCTGACTGGAAGACCACTGCGCACTGAGGAGTCAGCGAAACCCGTAACAGGTAACTGGACCCAGCCCAGACCCATGCTACACAGCGCTGCACCACCGGCCTGGCTTTCTGCCTGTATTTTATCTGCAGGGTAGAACCAGCCCAATACTCCCAACAGAGATGCCTGTGTGCAGCTCTCTGTTGATACCAGTGATTATGCCACCTGCATGCCCTTGCCTTTTTCTATGAGTACATCAAGAAGTTCTCATGTGAATATCCTTTCCGTTTGACAGCAGGAGTGATGAAAAGAGCTTGTTCTCCAGCAAAAAGCAATAACCTGTAGCAGTCTGAGTGATGGAAATGGGCTAACCCTTTGCAAAGACAGTCTGCACAGTGCAGTGTGCTGTGTGGGGATAAGAGACTCTCTCAGTGCTGCACAAGGGGATAGAAGATTATCCATTTTATTTTCCTTTTCTCTGTAGCATTAACTCTTAAACGGCGTTTTAAATGGCACTTTACTCAGTCTGAATGCCTTTCTCAATGGGATCATAACAGCCTAGCATCCTCTGGTACAAACCACTCAGTTGTCCACATACCTCATCATCCTGCAGAAACCTAAGATGGGTTTTTTGTTAAGAAAACAACCGTTGCTTAAACCTTTACCTTGCCAGTGAGATGTAGATGCTGACACAGCGCCTTCTGCCAGGCACAGAGTTTCTCTGGATCCTTTACCTCACAGTAACAGTAATACAGAAGTACTTCTCCCGCCTTGCTGTCCATAGCATGGCAAAGATGAACAAAGAGAAAAAGACAGTTAGGATTGAAAGCACAAAAATGTACTATTGTCTTAATCCTTCAAATCCAGACATTTTACTTCTGGCAGATGTGGAGCGAAAACCAAACCAAAACAACACAAACTTTGGAGATACATGTATTCCTGGGGTTGCCTTATTTCCAAGATAGAGAAAGAAGTATGAACTAGAAAAAGCTCCCCCATTCCTAGTGCTCCAGGCTTGTTACAAAATGAACTCATCCTTGTTGCATGGGACAGTGGCCTACCATGTGCTCTACTGAAGTTTTTCTTAACACACAGGACAGGAGAGCTGCCATTTTCTGTGTACACAAGTGTCCCATTACATGCTTTACTTGACAAGCTTGCTCTTAAAAAGTCAAGTGCTCAAGCCACCTAAATTTAAAAAGCCAAAATTTTCAGAGAGATTGGCTGCACCAGCATTCTGAGCTGCACAAGCTGAACTCTCTCAAAGTCAAAAACATATTTGTGAACCTACTTATTTATAACTAATGAGCCCTTAAGGCACTCAAGCAGAGAAAAGAGACCTGCACAGAGCATACCCTGCTGTTCTGCCCCTTTGTCTTATGGTCCTTCTTTACTTATAGATCTGAGCTGTTGAGGAACACAGCTTAATTCAAACTTCTGAGGCTCCCACCTTTACCATCGATAACTGCAGCATGTCTACTTCTGTATCAGAACAGTGGCAATCTGCATGTTTTGTACAGGTGTGCCAGGGACCAGCTGGAAGAACACAGGATTTGAACAAATCGTTGGAATACTGAAGCTGATTTGTGACTCACTGGAAGAAAGGACTGTCTTCTCAGAACAGCACAGACAATGGTAAGAGACAGACAACAGTAAGAGACAAAACTTGTTAAGGGAAAAGTGGGTGAAGAACCCACTGAACCTGTCTGAGCAATGTCTCAAACACAAGATACCAAACCATTACAGCTCTTGGAAATCGACCCGGGAGCGGCAATACATCTTGATAAACAGCAAAGGAGGGAACCTTACAGCACAAACACAGCCCTGTTTTGGCTAGAGAATATGGGATAAACAGATAGACAGTTTTTACACAGAAGTCTCAAGGCCACAGTGACCAGAATGAGACCTTCTGCTTCATTAACTGTTAAATTAATATTAAAGTTGACACCCCTAAATATGCTAATGAGCTAAAAGGAGTACATGCTAAACATGTATGACATTTTCCACCCAAATCATGCCACACGTCATCTGGGAGGGATGAAACCTGAGATGAAACTCCCCTGGGCGGGCTGCTCTGATAACGAAAATACAAAAAGGGGAAGACAAGTTGTTACCTGGGGGGAAGAAAATCCAAAAGAAGCGCTACTGCAAACCACAGACCCGCCATTAGCTGGATCAATGCTGGAACCTGGACTGGTGATCAAATTTCCTCTCTGTTTCTTTCTTCCTTTCTCAAGTTTCTCCATTCCTTCCTCTTCCTTTCCCTCTTCCCCTTTTCCTTTCTCCCTTTCCCACTCTTATAAGCTACAAGCCTTTCTGCTACCCAATTATTTACCAATAACCCTACCTGTAGAATATAAGTCTCTGATTACCTACTAACCTTATGTGGTGTCCCACTTCAAATCTAACAAGGGGAATCAGCAAATCTGAGTCACTTGTCCCTCCCTTTTGGATAGGGACAAGGTGTGAACGCTTGCAAAAGGAACCCAAGTAAATCCAGGACTCCTGGAGGGTACCTAACCTGTTGATTTAAAGTAGTTCCTCAAGAAGGCATTCAAAGCATCTGAATGTCTAAAGGTACATTGGTATCTTCAAGCGTCGCTTGACCAAACTTCATTGAAAGCAGCACTGGCGTAAGATCGCATCAAAGCACTGGCAGCATAACAGCCCACTCCCGGCCAGTACCGAGCGCACCAACTGCCGAGGGACCTTCATACCTTGTCAGATCATCCCAGCTAACGTGGCTTGTGTCTGGGAGGATACAGGAGATCTCTGGAGTGTCGTGCGAGGAAGGCTCGGTTAGCCGGTCAGCGTTGCCCGCGGGAGCCGGGCTGCTCGGGGGCTCACTCCAGCGGCTGCCCGCTTCGCAGTCAGCCCTGCCTGTTGCCCGGCGTCGACCCGTCCCGCCTGCTGCCCGATGTCGCCGGCGTGATGCAGAGCCACATGCCTGTGGATGCCGGAGAGCTCTTCGAACGCCTGCCGGCAGCACCGCCACCGCACGCCCTCTCCGCCGGCGGAACACCGGGCTGCGGCCGGGACCTCCTTTGCTTTGACGAATTGGGAGAAGGCCTGAAACGCACCGCAAGCGACACCCGTCACCCGCTGCCGACCGCCAGTCCCACCGCCATCCCCGGGTCGGGAGACCGACCCCGAGGTCCGCCGCGGGCCCACCCATGGAACCGCCGGCCCCCTCCCCTCGACTCGCCACCCGCGGGCCTCACGCCCGGGCGCCCGGCACCGGCCCACCTTCCTCCTGGCGAAGGCGCGCTGCTTCCTGGCGGCGACAGCCTCAGCCGCGCCGCTACCCCGCGGCGCTACCGGCCCGGCCGGCGGCGCCTCGCCGGGCACCATCTCCGCCTCAGGCAGCCGGGCGGAACAGGGAGGAGGAGCGGACCTCGTCTTCCTCTCCGAGCCACCCCCAACCCTCCCAGCACCGTCCGCCCCCACGCCCCGGAAGTCCTCCGCGCGGCGCGCGCATCATAGAGCGGCGGGCAGAGGGGCGCCGCGCGGTCTTTGTCCCGGAAGCGGAGGCGCGCTGGGCCGGAAGCCGGTGGGGGAAGGACCGCGCTCCTCTCTGGCCCGCGCGAGGCGTCCCGGCGCGACCGCCTCCCCTCGCCTCCCGCCATGTCGCGGCGGCGCCACAGCGACGACAGCGACGGTGAGCGCCTCGGCGGTCCTCCCGCCGGCCACTTCCCACCCGCGCACCCCCACCAGCGGCCCCCGAGGGGGTGGGTGCGCAGGCCGGACCGTCCCGCGGCCGAAAGGGGCTGTGGGCGGGGGGAGCGGACTGTGGCGATTGTGTGTGTGGGGGGGGATCTCCGGCGGTAACGGTGTGCTCGGTGTGTTGGAGCAGGGCAGCCCCACAAGAGGCGGAGGACGTCTGAGCCGTCGGAGATCGAGGAGAGGCTCGAGTCGCTCATCTGCAGAGTGGGAGAGAAGGTAGGCGGGCTGTGTCCCGGCGGGCCCGGGCCCGGGCGGCAGCTCGGGGAGGTTCTGTGGGTTTTCTCCCTTGCAGCACGCTGTGCGTTAGTTAGAAACCGCGCGAAAGACTCCTTCTAATTTTGGGGGCAGTCGGAAAGTTAGCAGCTTTCTCAAAACTGGCTGGGTGTGTACTAGAACAGTACTGTTGCATTTTTCCAGCCAGGGGCAAACGGCTAGAGAGTAGCTGCTGCTTTATACCTGCAGGTGATGTTGCTGGTTCCCATCTGCCGAGGAAATTAAGCAGTTAACTTGGTCTGCCTGTGGCACAAGTTTCAAGCCCTGACAGGATTTGAGGCTAATAGAAACGAGGGGAATAAAAGGATAAGGGTAAAAGTGATGGTGCTCTGAAAAATACGTCGCAAAGGTTTTTTGTTTCATGCTGTATCACTAGTCAAGAATTAATCATCTTACCAAGATGTCTGTGAGGCTGTGTTAGATCTTGCATCCCACGGGAGCACCAAAGTTCCTTGTTGGGGAGGTGGGTGATCAAGCCCAACTCCTCTGAGGGAGGTGCTCCTTCTCTCAGGCAAGGGAAAATGGTTCCTTACTGCTAACGGAACTCAATCATTGCTCTGAAAAAGGAGGTGACGGAAAAGGATGCTCTCAACTTCCTTGTTTTTCACATGGAAGTCAGGGGGCTGGTTGATATTGCCTGTTTGATGATGAAACCTTTTCTAATGTTTTCTGTTTTAGAGTCATTCTTCTCTGGAGAGCAACTTGGAGGGCCTAGCTGGTGTTTTGGAAGCTGATCTGCCAAATTACAAAAGCAAGATACTAAGAATACTATGTACTGTGTATGTATGTAGGAGGTCTGGGTATTTGGGAGGTGCTTTCTTCTCTGTGCATAAGTTTAGTGTCTAAGTAGTTGAAGGTCCAAGAACAGCTTTAGTTCCCGAGTGCTGTTACAGCGCAGAGCTGCCCTTCAGTAGCAGCAAGAACACAGTGATGCTGGGCAGTATTCTGTTTCCCAAAGAAATGCTTGAGAGCATCAAACTTTATTGGCTGCTAACCCTTTTTAGTTTTACTGTCTGTGCTGTTTTCTTGTTGCCTAGTCTTCTTCTCCAGCAACAAGATCATAGAATCATAGAATTGTAGGGGTTGGAAGGGACCTCGAGAGATCATCGGGTCCAACCCCCTGCCGAAGCAGGCTCCCTAGGACATTTCACTGAGATGTTCATGTCTTCATTAGTACATTCAAGAGGAGGTGAGCTGGGAACATGAAGAGCTGAAAGCAAGCTCTTCAGTGGCTCCTTCCTCTTCCTAGTGTAGTGCAGGAGCGGAGGTGCCAAGTGTCAGGGTTGTTGAGTGGTGTGTAAGGGAGGGATTGTGCAGGATCCATGGTAGTAGGTAAGAGAATTACGAAGGAGGGGGAGGTGAAGAGTGAGAGTGTTCCAGCCCTAGCTTACGCTATGGTTTTGCAGATCCTTTAGATCTGTCTTATAACAATGTTTACTAATATTTTTTTTTGTCCTATAGCAGTAAGGTACTTCTGAAAGTACAAGATTAGCTTACATGAATGCAAAAATAGTTTAGGAAAATTAATTCTTCACAGCAGGACCTGGCCTTTCCTGTGCTGTGCTTAAAATCATCTACTTTGGCTTGACAAATGCGGAATCGATAGTGTGAAATATGTACACTTCTTGTGTAATCTTGCTGATGGTGTGTAATAGAATTATTTCTAAATTACAAATCTAAACCAACTTCTTATGTTTGCATAAATCTTGTCACTTAAGTTACTTGACCAACCCTCTGGAACAGTCAACAGTTAGATACAAATAAGAAGCAAATACCTTAAATGTACCTTAGAGTGGCATGAGCCTTTCTAAATGACTGTAGCTGGGTTGTTTGTTTGTTTGGTTTTTAAATGAGATTGTGAAATATTAACCATGGGATTGAACTGTAAGATCGCACTAGCACTTTTTTCTTATTTCCTTGTGAGACAAGCTTAACTTCGAATAAGCAGATTCTGAGATGCTGTGCAGCTGCCAATTAGGACATGATGAATAAACAACTAACACCGTGTTTCTTTTTCTGTGTCAGTGCACGTCTCTTACCAGAAAAGCTTACTGTTTACACGACACTAGTTGGGTTGCTGAATGCCAGGAACTACAATTTTGGTGGAGAATTTGTTGAAGCCATGATTCGTCAGCTTAAAGAATGTCTGAAAGTCAATATGTATAATGAAGCTGTGCATTTAGTAAGTGGGGTTTTTTTTTTTGTTTGGTTGGTTTATACGTTTTTCCTCATCCTGTTTCTCCTTTCCTTCTTTCACCTTTGTGATCCAGAAGAAATAGGCCTTGCAGTGGGTGTTAGTCTTTTCTGGCTATATTCTTCTCTGAATTGATCTGTAGATATACCAAAAGGAAATGTGTGTTACATGGGAACAGTTTCCTCCTTCAGGGGAGAGAAATCATATTACAGTTGCAAAATTGACTTCCAACTGTGTGTTTTCCCAGTGACAAATTAATTTGCAGTAAGCAGAGGTTCTTCCCCCCACCTGCTCTACAGTCAAATGTAAAAGATAAATGAAAGTCACAGGCTTTTATTGTGCTCAGAGGAGTATGATGTTCTTGTGGCTGATGTGGAAAAAAAATGGAAAGGAAAATGAACAGTCTGGTTCTTAAAAGCTGTATTTGATGGCTGTTACCAGGCCTATGTTTTCATTCTGCTAATGAGGGATGAAGATCAAGCAGGCAGTTTTAACTGCTGTGTGTCTTTGAAACCATTTGCCTAGCTCTTGCTGCTTATAGATGTTGTCTATAGTATTGGGACTTCAGCAGTGTCTGATTTTTTTCAAGCCCAGTGCTGAGGTCCCCAGCTTATTTTGAGGCCCACTGATGAAAATTAAGATTCTAGTATTTCTGTGTATTGTATCAAGCAACTGCTGTTCAACTGCGGGACACTTTGGCTAATTAGAAACTCTGAACATGCTGTCCCTTGCCTTCGGCTTTACCTTCTCTGGTCATGCTCATACACAGGTGACTTGTGAGAGTAACAGCTGAGGGAGAAGCTTTCCTCAGGTTTATCAGAGCAATGAATATCTGGAAAATAAGAATTTGGAATTTTTCTCTGTTGCAGTTGCTCTTTGAATACTGAACTGTCTTGCTTAGCCCAAATTGCTTTCCTAAGACTTCTTCCCAGTAATCTCTCTTGTCTTCAGATTAAAATAGCTGTGTTGGTTGTGGGGGTTTTGGTTAACCATTTGTGAATGTGCCCTTAAGGAAAAATGAGCCTTTAAGAAAAAAAAAATGTCAGATTTTAGTTGCTAGAATATTAACCTATATTGTCTGTTAAGATTGTGGTGATGCTGCGACACCTGGGTCCTGCAAGGGCCTGGTTGAATTCCAGAGACAGGCTACCAGGCAACAGAGAGGGGAAGTAAAAAGGGGCACTGCTCTGCCCTATGTGTTTCTTACATAAATTGCCACTCTTGGCAATTTATTCCTGCCATGGAGACCTTTTTTTGATTCCTAGACAAGTAAGGCCATTTCATTCCCAGCACGTCATCAGTCTGTCACATTTCTGAAACCTGGAGGTACCAGTTGTTTTCACAATGGCTTATCTCTGTGAAACTGACTGTATTTATGAATAAATAATTGTAGAAATTAATTGTCTATTGTGGCATACAGATTGAGCGCTGCTGTTTTCTGATGCCCATCTGGGCTCATGAAGCAATGAATCAATCCATTTTAGGTTTTTAGTATTTTTCCTTCCAACTCGGTAATTTTAGTAATCTGGTACTGTTTAGAAAAGACAGCAACACAGGGATTCTTCCCTCTAGGACCAGTTTGCATGTCTTTGAATGTATTCTGGCATTTCCTACTCTTCCTTAATTAGAAATACTATCCTTGCAATGTTATTGCAGTGAAACAGACTGCAGACCTTATGATGAACAATGTGCTAGGCAGCGCTTGTGGTACCCACTTCCCAGGGTTAAAGGGTGGGTCTGTACAGCATGCAGTATTTCTGCCTTCGTAGTACTGGATGAATATTGTACTTTTATTGATATTTATTGTTGTTTAAGTAATGTTTATTTGTTCTCCTCCAGTCAGTTTAAAAACGTACTAATTTTTTTAAAAAACTTTATCTCTCTTCAGGTTCGATTTCTGTCTGACCTTGTGAATTGTCATGTAATAGCTGCACCTTCAATGGTAGCTATGTTTGAGAATTTTGTGAGTGTGACACAGGAGGAAGATGTCCCCCAAGTAAGCAAAACATCTGTAGCCTCCTCTAGTGCTGTTTCCACAATTTTTCTGTGCCATTGCTTCTGTGCTTAAGCGTAGAACAGACAAGTTCTGGAGATAGCAAGCTAAATGTACTGTCAGGTGCAGTTTCCTTGGCGTGAATCAAAGGAGTCTGTGGCAGTTAAAAAATACCTGCATACAGTGAAAAAAGTATGGACCTTTTTAGTGAGGTTGCTGAAATGGATTAATTTTACTTTATTTCAGCAGTGCCTTACCTGTTCTGCTGTATCAATAATCTCTGGAAGGGCTGTGAAAGTGATACCATTTTTTAAGTCTGCTTGTCATGGTTCAAGTTAAAATGATATTTCAAGGAAGAGTGTACTTTTTTTCACAGCTTGCCAATCCAGTCTTTAGCTGCCAGTCTATACATCCTCCCAAAATTACAGTTTTGCTAGCATATTAATTTAAGGTTAAAATATTTTTGTTTTTTAATTTACTTGTATGCTTAGATTTCAGTAAATTTCTGTTTTATAGGTACGATGTGACTGGTACATCTTTGCATTTCTGTCATCTTTGCCTTGGGTTGGTAAGGAATTATATGAGAAAAAGGATGCAGAAATGGATCGTCTCCTGTCTCAAACAGAAAGCTATTTGAAGTGAGTTGCAACCTGTTAAAAATACGGCTGTTAGTATCTGTTCAAGTATGGATTTTGATTGTTGCGCAAAAGTATGCTGAAATCTGAGGGCTGAACTATTCTTTCACAGGGAAAGAACTGAGCAAATGGAATAGCTGGAGAGATGGGGTTTTTTTAATTTGAAAGTATCATTGTCCTGTCTAGCTTTAGGGTATGTTGAAAGTCTTGTTCTGTTCCTGTGGAGCAGCCACAGGTGTTAGGTGCTGTGAGTACTGATACGTTGTTACTTCCATGCTCTGTATGTCTGTGTTCTTCAAGTTGACATTGTCATTGAGATAAGAGAACAGATCTATTTTAAGTAATCACAAACCTGTTTTTTAAGTACTGTAGATCTACTGCTCTCTACAACTACCTTAAAGGAGGTTGTAGTGAGGTGGGGGTGGGGCTCTTTTCACAAGTAACAAGTGATAGGATGAGAGGAAATGGCTTCATGTTGCATCAGGGGAGGTTTTGGTTAGATGTTTGGAAAAATGTCTTCACTGAAAAAGGTGGTCAGGCATTGGAACAGGCTGCCCAGGGAAGTTGTGGAGTCTCCATCCCTGGAGGCATTCAAAAACTGTGTAGATGCACTCCAGGACACTGTTTAGTTGACACATTGGTATTGTCAGCCGGTTGGACTTCATGATATTAGAGGTCTTCTCCAACCTTAAAGATTCTCTGCTTTCATCAGCTGAAGACATCAAATACTAGTATGCTTTCAATAAGAAAAAAAAATGCTGCCCTAAATTCACCTTTTGAAAGTCAAGTTTTCTTTCCTGTGTAAACAGACGCCGCCAGAAGATTCATGTACCCATGCTACAAGTTTGGACTGCAGATAAGCCACATCCACAGGAAGAAGTGAGTGGACTTTGCATGGCATTCTCTGAGTGCTTAAAAACCAATTTTTTACCAAGGTTTTGTTTTATGATGAAATTAAAAGGCATTAGAAAGTATAAAAGTATTAATGCTTTGAATTGTCTCCTGTTTGTCATTGGTCCTAAGATGTTCTGTGAGGAATTCTCTTCCAGGTCTTGGGCCTACATAAAAGGTTATGTGGAGTGAGTAGAGGAGTGTGTTGCTGTTTGCTGACAGGCTCCTGAGGAAATGTTATCAAGCAAGGAATGGTTGTAAATTGTATTTGATTTGGAATTGCAGGTACAGGGTTTCATGTTGTGAGAAGCAGGGTGTAATTCCTTACCCCTTGACATTTTCCCTCTGCAAGAGAGAAACTCTTGTAGTGGCTTTGCTTTCTTAGCTCTTGAAAGTGCTAAACAACTAAGTAGAAACTGTATGTGGCAGTTACAGTGCCATCTTTCACAATTAAGGAAACAATACTGAGAGGAAAGGGGTCATCCAGCCAGTTTGGGTTGAAACTTGCTTTTTGGGTACTCTTGCTTCCACTAAGTTTGAGGACAAACTTAGCTGGAAAATGAGGTCTAAACCGATCTTTGGTGAGTTTTGGAACGTGTCTCTCTCACATTTTGTTCACTTTTCTGATGGAATCTTGGTGTTAACAATGATCTTGTTAATATTAATTTGGAGAGACAGTCTGTCTGATGGCAATTGATTTGTCAGTGTGAATATTCGGCCTGCCTAGCATTTGAATTTCCCTACGTAGTGCAAAAGGGGAGTGAGTAGTAGAGTGCGTTTGAGACCGCCTATAACCCAGAGTAACCCTGTAACCCTGACTGTTTGCTTCAGCTGCTATTAACTAGTTCTGTTCCCGGTCTGTGGTGTCGTCATTTCAGTACATGCAAAGTGTTTCCATATCGAGACACTTCTTGCACCAGTTATAACTGGAGACTTGCATTCAGTCAGGCCACAGCCCTCCAGAGTGCTTGGACTGTGTTTAGCGAGAGAATAATTGAAAAAAGCAAGCCTGTTGCCAGCTGCACAGCTCCCTGTGCCACCTCTGGGAGATGGCACTCGCTGGGGCTCGCAGTTGTGTCAAACCATGGCAAAGGAATTTAGTGTTTGGTAGCACTGTATTTGTCTGGAAAATGCGGTAGCCGGTAGTTGTGACTGCTCTGGGAGCAGCATGGCGGTCCTCCAGTTGTAATGTCTGTTTTAGTACCACCAGTGAGTGGTGACTGAGGTGGTAATGTTCACTGCTGTAGTGTCGCTGGCAAATTCAAAGGGTGGTCATCATGCTCGGACTCTTGGGCTGCCTGATGGTGTTTAAAAACCTGCCAGCAGTTAAATTTGACTGACACGGTCATTGTGTGGAATTAGTGTCAGCTCTGACGTTTAGGGTTATTGAATTGTTTATTGGGTTACTGAATCGGTGGCTTAAGCAGCTTTTTTTTCCTGAATGGAATGTGGAATTCAAGAAGCACATTTCTGATAGTTACTTCTGCCAGCTTTGTTACAAGCTTCAGCGCTTCTGATGTTTGTCACCTTTCTCCCCTTCAGTATTTAGACTGCCTTTGGTCTCAGATTCAGAAGTTGAAAAAAGACCGTTGGCAGGAGCGGCACATTCTGAGGCCCTACTTGGCTTTTGACAGCATTCTTTGTGAAGCGCTGCAACACAATCTGCCTCCCTTCACTCCTCCGCCTCACACCGAAGATTCAGTCTACCCCATGCCAAGGGTTATTTTTAGGATGTTTGACTACACAGATGACCCTGAGGTATGTGATTGCTGTGGGGGATGGTGAGCAGATTTCACAGTTAGGTTCCTGAGGGAATACTGGTCATAACGTGGTGCCGCCTCTCCCAAGGATCGTGAGTGATTTGTAGACCAGGGGCAGTTCTGCTTTGGTACTGATACAGAAATGAACCAAGTGACCAAATTACTGTACAAAGCAAATCTGTGGGGTGATCAGAACTCAGTGAGTGAGAAACTGTGGTACTTTCAATTAGAACGACAGTTGTGGTTGAATTCTCTTAATGTCTCTAATAAAACTACATTCATGGAGTTAAACTTCCCTTCTGTAAAGCTGACAACGTGAACCTTTTCCCAGGCTAGGTGTTTATTGTAATGTTTAAAGACTGTTGCTTTCTCCTCTGTTAGCACTCATTAATGGGTATTGTGGCACAGAGGTGTACTTCATTGGAGCAAGTGAAAGATCTGTTTATCTCAACAGCTTTCCTCCAGCATTGATGAACAGCAGATACATCGACAAAAATGTATAGGAATAGGAGAATACTGCCTTCACCAAGTGCTCTCATACTTCCCTTTCTTTAAGTCGTCTGCCTTTCACCTTTGTTTACTGAGCCCTGGATTTCACAGTGAAGAGGGCCGTGACACTATTATTTCTGCCATATCCTCACCGTTAGTGACTGACTATGTGTATTACAGCTCAACTGGGATTTTTTAGGATTTTTTTTTTCCCCTCCCCGCTGCATGGCGTTAGCCTGCCTGGTGGCTCCACAGAGCAAAGGACAGAGCAGAGGCTTGATGAGCTTACGATTGTGTTCTCTAATTTTGTTTCCATTTCTCTTTGTAATGAGTTGTAGTATCCATTTTGTTTTAAACATCAATTGGAGGTTTGTGTAGAGCTGTGTCACTAGCTTCTCAGTCCTGAAGGATACAGGACAGCTGAGATTTCAGTGTGTTTATGTGAAGTTAAACTATTGCTTTTCCACTTGTAAATGTTTGTAGGATAGCTTGCTATCTGTAGTACCACTGCATTAGCAGCGATCATTCATGAGTCTTAATTCTTTTTTACCAGGGCCCTGTCATGCCTGGCAGCCACTCTGTTGAACGATTTGTAATTGAGGAGAACCTTCACTGCATCATCAAATCCCACTGGAAAGAGAGAAAGACTTGGTAGGAAGAGCTTAGCACTGTGGGGCCCTGTTGCTTTTTATATGCTACCATGGCTTTGGTGCCATCAGGGATATGCAAAGAATTGTGCTGGTATAGGCAAGAGCTTGAGATTAAATGTTTTCTGGAGTGTTTGATGAACTTGATTTTCTACATTTAACTATATTAAAACGGTTGCCTCGAATACCATAGATCTGTAATATCCAGAACATGGAAAGTCTGTATGATCCAGGGGGATGGTGGCTCCTTGGGAAGTTGCTGATAATGCAGGAAATGCTGCAAAATAGATGTAGTCACCTCATTTTTCACAGGAGCACTGTGAAGAGTGTGGTTGTGTTCTGGTTCCTGGAATTCTGAAGCTGCTGATAGGGGTACAGTGAGCCTTGAGTTGGTTCATCTGCAGATGATTGTGCACTGGTGTTTATGAACAGAGTTTTGCTTTCTGTCTCTCCCTCTTGCAGCCCCCTCTTTGGGATTACCTGGCAGAGGTAATTGAGCCCTCTGGGAAGCCCTTGCAGGGCCGGCAGATCTCATTAGTTTGAATTTGGCTGTGCCAGGAAGCAGTCAGAGTGCTTCTTTTCATTTCTGCCTGAGCAATATCTGCTGTGGGTAACTGAGAGCCGAGGTGGTTTGCCACAGATAATTGGCTGTGTCATACTTCCAAATGAAACCACCAGGCTTTTATAGCATGAAAAATGGGTAGAAAGAGGGTTTTGGTGATGGCAAGTGGTAAAGCTTTTTGGTTGCAGCTTTTTTTCAGCAGAAACTACAAATTCAGTGTTGTTGCAGTTACTGGGATAGAAATTCTCAGGGGAAGGTAAAAGACAAGATTGCCAGAGAAGTGGAAATAAAATATAAGACGTAGCACTTACTTGCTTTATAATAATGATAGGTGATAATGAGCTGATTAAAAGTTGAAGCATTTGAAGCCTTAGAATGCCTTTTATAACCCATTAGCTTAATTGTGCTTTCAAATCTTTCTGAACATCTGTTGCTTGGGTTGTTTTTTTCCCTTTTCATACATGCATACTAGAATTACAGATCACTGTGACTATTTATGCAAAACTATTTTGTGTAGCAACATAGTGTTCAAGTATTGCAACTACATAGATAACAAATACATCATTACAAACTAGTGTAGGCAACACTGGTGAGTTCTTGTACTGTTTGTGTGTTAAGTGTTCTGTGGATTTATGGACAGACTTTGGAAGGTTTATTACTTGGTGCTGCTTTTGTGTGAACGCTTGCCCAGAACTGAGCATTTTCTGTAACTTTGTTCTTTGATCTTTACATCATATTTGATGTGTTATGTTCTGAACTAAATGTGCCTATGGTTTTGCAGTGCTGCACAGCTGTTGAGCTATCCAGGAAATAACAAGATCCCCTTGAACTATCATATAGTAGAGGTATGGATTTTATAGGCTACCTTTTTTCTAGCTCTGTTGTTTCATGAGTAACATAGCACAATTAGTTCATTGATAGGTCTGTTAAATTACACTTTGATTTAGGAGTCAACCAGAACCTGGTTGAATTCAACCAATGGCTTTTAAATGAGCAGCTTGTATACAGTTGTGTTAGTTTTGTGCTTTTAGTTTTCATTTTAAATTGGTGTATGGGAGCTATGGTCAAGTACCAACATTTCTTAGTGCACAATAATGCAGATGGTGATGCTTTAAAATCTTACATATAATGTTTCTAATCATGTAGTGTAAGGGATGGCTACATTTGAGTCAGTTTAAAAAAATGGATTAAAATACAAGACAAATAGAGGAAGCTCCATTCAAATATTAAAAAAAAAAATTTTTTTTTTTTTTTACTATGAAAGTGATTGAGCACTTGAAGAGTTTTGCCCGGAAAAGTTGTGGATTTTCTGTCCTTGGTGAAGTTTAAAACCTACCAGGACATGGTCCTAGTCTTCCTGCTGTGGGTGACCCTTCCTTATGCAGGGGGCTTTTGGCAAGGTGATGTCCAGGCAGAACTTGGCTGTTCTGCATGGTTTTATGTTTGGATCTGATAAATTACCTTGTTCTACTGGACCTGAAAAGAATTTGTAGTGAAATTGTGGTGTATTTCCTCTGGGGTATCTTCCATAATAGAAAAATTTAGATAACTATACTGTGTATCAGAAAAGCAGTGTAGATTTTCTTTTGCTGTCTCTTTTCAGGGGTCTGTTTTCAAGATGCAGAGCTGGAAAAAACTTCATTAATTTCCATCAAAAATTGAGGGGTATTAGGAGATATCAGTAATAAAGGCAACTTGTCATATAGAGGATTTAGGAAGAAGTAACTATAAGTAGGAATTTCAGAGCTAATTATGACAAGAAATAATCTTGTAGAAGATTTATCTTAATGAAAGTAGGATTGAGTATTCCTCTTTGTAGGAAAATGCCAGGTATTCTCAATCCTGTACAGTTACTTTTCCTGGTCTGTTTGTTTGTTGTGTATTCTGAATTCAGAGGAATCTTAAAATGAGCGATTTTTTTCCTTAATATCCACGTAAGTTCAGAGGCCTTAGCACCTGGAGATGTATATGGCTCAGGGCTTTATGCTCAGCTGACCTGATGCAAATAAATATATCTAAAGGCCCCAAAAAATTATTTGATTCGGAAACTTCTATGATATGAAATTAGCAGAGGTATGTGCAGATGAACATTACTGGAAAGAAGTGCAATATTGGGGTAGAAATTCAGTGACTTCCTGTCATAATTTCATTTTCCTTGCAATTCTAAGTTATTTTAAAATATTAACTTCATTGCTTGTCTGTGGCTGCTTACTTTTAATGATGCTTGGCAGTTCTTAAGGTTCAGCATGCTGTTTCTAGGCTTGTGTTCATTCTGCTTACTACTGTTTCCTTGCAAGGTCGCTCTTATCAGCCAAACTGGAGATAAGTTGCTTTCAACAACAGATAAACAGCTTAATCTGTGAAATTTCACCAGCTTGTTTTGAGTAAATCGTGTAACTTTAGAAATAATACTGTCTAGCAAATAGTGTTACAGTTGTTACTTCCTATCTTGAGAAAAGGAGCGGTTTTCTTCCTGATACTGGCCCTCCCCTATCTTTTTTGCCATATCTGTTTTAACAGTTTGTCCAAATCATACTGTCAAGGAAAGGTTCCCCAGCTCCTTAGAGTCTCTTCATACTTTGAAGTCCCTCCTTAGAATAAGAAGTTCTAGTCAGTGTGTTTTTCATGTGCTCTTTTTTGAGTCTGTGAATGGATCTTCATTTTGTACACAAAGCTTACTTATTTAAGGTTCTATTCTTCTGTGCTTATTCAGAAGCTTTTAAGTTAAAGAGGAAGTTGACCACCTATAATCATCCTTTCGATGTAATTTAAATCTGGTGGAGAATGGCCTGCAAAATCAACAGAAATGTAGAGATTAATCTTGTACAGTGAGTGACGTGTTGTTACTATAGGCAAACTTGAAACCAAACATGAATGCTAACTGCAGGATTGTGTTCGGTTTTCTTAGAAGGATTATTTGCCATGGGGTACTGAGCATGATTTTTTAAATTGTATTAACTGTTGTTTTATTAATAGGCTTCACTTAGTATGTTTAATATTTGTATTTATTATTTAACAGGATCAGATTATTTCTGCTTTTCTCAGGTCATGTGGTAGCACTGCAGTAGATCAGGTGATGACTATGCTCATTTCTACAGTTCAGTGGTGTATTTGTTAGTCATAATAGGTGCATAATGCTGGTGTTGTGTTAGTATAAGGGCAATCAGAGTGGACTGTATTGGTACAGTTTAGGGTTACCAGTACCTTTAGAAGTTTCTCTTTTTCCCATAACTTAACATTTGACAGATTAAGATGAGCCTTTGTTGGTATGTAACTGGTTGAGCCTGATGGCTCCTGTTCTGACAGCTGGGGGCTGTGCTCTGATTCTGTGCCCTCCTCTCCCACAGGTAATCTTTGCAGAATTGTTCCAGCTTCCGTCTCCACCACACATCGAAGTCATGTACACAACGCTCCTCATTGAACTGTGCAAACTTCAGCCTGGCTCTTTACCACAAGTTGTATCCTTTCTTTGCTGCTGGAGAGCATTTATAAATTAGTTTGTTTGGTAGATGGTGGGAGAGTAATAAGTACTAGTGGTATTAGTATTTTACAGCAGCTGTGTGATACTTTGCCTGTAGCACTCACATGAAAGAACAGCACGGCTCAGACCTAGCACAGGTCTAGATTTGCCAAGTAAGCTAGACTTCAGCTTTCTGGACAGTGTTCTGGTACTTCCTCTGCTTTTCCCAAGAAGGGCTGTCTTGGTGAAGGAATAAAATAGAATACTCACATTTGTCACTGCAACCTGTTTAGGTCTGGACAATGTGTGGCATGGTCACAGACACAGTAAAGGCAGAGAAGGAAGAGATGTGACAGACTTGATTTTTTTGGTTTGGTTGGGTTTTTTTTCTTGTTCTAGCAACTGTATGAGTGTGCCTACTCTTTTTTAGTAGGAAGTGTAGCTGATGAATTAAAGGAACTGCTCCCACTAGGAGCATTCAAAAGGTCAATAATCATATGTCAGCCCAGACAGGGTGGCTAAATGCTGAGGAAGGAGGCATGACTCCCAGCTAATTCTGGGTATTACATTGCCCCTACTTTGCTGCCATTTTAGATCATGTTAGATCATCAGTTTAGATCAAGCTACAGACTGAGAATGGAGGATGGTTAGCAGATGCTTATCTACTGACAATTTTGTGTCCAAATTTTCATTGTACTTTGTTTGCAAATGACATGATCTCAATGTTTAGAGCTAAGTTTCTAGAGTTGGGTGGACATCCGTGCAGAACATTTTTTATGTTGATAGGAATGCTGTAAGAAGGATAAAGCCCTTGGTGGGGCAGGTCAGTGTAGACATGTTTTTCTCAAGCCTTCAGTGATGATCAGCGTTTGTGGATAAGCATCAACAGCAGCCTGTGAAGCTGAACTGGTGAGACTGCAGAAACACTTCATAAAGGTGATCAGTGTCTGTTCATAACAGCGCAGTTCTGTTTGTGTGATACAAATTCTGGCTTTCTATGGAAGAAGCCAACAGTCTTGTTGCAGTAATGGAAGAAAACCAGACTGGGATTAGAGGGTAGAAATAACTTGCTCTATATGTCTTTCCTCCTCCCCCCACCCATGGATTTACTGTGATTGGCCTGATTTTTGGAGTAGACCCAGGGAACTTTCAGTACAAAAGGTTTATGATGTTCTGCTGGAAACCTGAAAGGAATGATGTCTACCTTACCCAGTGCTTTTCTGTTAACCTTAATAAGAAACTTTCAGCTAGCACAAGCCACAGAGATGCTCTACATGCGTTTGGATTCAATGAATACAACATGTGTGGACAGGTAGGTGTTTTTTGGGTACAATGGAAAACACTCCTCAATATCCAGTGTACAGGAGAAACAAAGAGGCAAGCTTAGTCAGAGAACCTTGTTGAAACTTCTTGGTGCTCTTGAAAATGTTTTCTGGGCTCTGTCTTGGAGCAGTCTGAAGAGAAGATGGAGCACTGACTGCTTGCCTCTCCTCAGAAACACTTCCCCAGAAGTCCCAAGTCTAGCTGTCTGTACAGATTGGTAACAACTTCTCCATGTATGTAGTTGTGTGGTGGTACTCTGCTATCTAGTATTATGTCTGCTCCCTCATGGTCTGGGAGGCAGCTTGGAAGTGGAGCTAATGCCGTATGGAGCACTGCTAATTACTCATAAAAATGTGAAAGTTGCATGTTCACAGTAACTTTACATGGTTTAATAGGTCATCTTTGTATGAAACAACAGAACATGATAGGCTGGCTGGCTGTCCATAAAAGCTGTTTCCGAGCTATCTGAACTCAGTGTTTTATATCTGTCAATATAAGTGCCTGTTTAATGCTATACTAGCTTTAGAGCTTAAGCTTGCCTTTGAAAAGTAGAGTATATTTATAAAAAAATCACAGCTGAGTTTTCCTGCAGTTCTGGCATTTAATGGCGCTTTCTTTTTCTTTTAATAAAGATTTATTAACTGGTTTTCTCACCACTTGAGCAACTTCCAGTTCCGTTGGAGCTGGGAAGATTGGTAAGTTTCTCTCCTTTTGATTTGAACCAGATATTGCCAAAACCGTAACTTTTCAAATTTAACCTAGATATGTCGCAGCAGTGTGGCTCTGTTAATTGCCTTCCTCCAGCTCTTCAGGGATCTGTCTTAATCTGTCCACCACCTCTTGCTGGTAGATTATTTTGATAGTCTCTTTAGTCACTGTATTGTCCCTGGTGAACTTTGTGACAAATCTCAAGACAGTGCAAGCATTCCCTAAACAGGGGAAGTAGAAATGTGCTTTATTTGTTCCACACCCTCAGGCAGTTGCTAGCAAATTTTCCAAAATCACTCCCCAGTTTACTTTAATGGTTTGCTCTGATTCTTTGTTACCATGTAATCATTCTGTGATGTTTCCCTCTGTCATACCCTAAACCTTTTGTTACAACCTTTATCCTTGAGACCTTGTAATGCATTCCCTTCCTGCCAAATCCCAGCTCCTGAAGTTCCGTCGGCACTGCCCATGCTTACCCTGCTGAATCTTGAACTCACATGCCTAGCAGGAGCTCCCTGGACACCATCTAGCCACAGGTTCCCCTGAGTTTTCCATTCCAGGCTCCCATGAGCAAGAGATCACCTCAGGATTAAAACCTCCCTACAGTAACTTACGCTGCTACCATACATGCTTTTCCACAGCAGCTCTGCCCACGTGTCCTTGTAGAGAGGGTGCAGCCCTTCTTGTGATAGGTTTTTGTGGCTTCACTTAAGTTTCTTGTGTTGCCCTCATGTGAAGTTAAGTGCTTGATGGCCATCTTGTACGTCAGTGTTGACTGACCAGGCAGCAGTTGTCAAAGACCTGGTTTTATTTTGCCTGGATGTTGTTCCTTGATGGCAGTGCTTCTGTGGGTTGATCTCACAAGCTGTTATTTTCCACAAATCTTGCGATTGACTGTATTTGAGACTTTTCTTTGTCTGAAATCATCCAGAAAATCAAAATGCCTGCAAGGGATGAACAAGGTTCCCTTCCTAAGGAAAGGGAAAGCTATCTGTAAGGACAGATTATTTTTAATATGGTGGGGGAAGGGAAGCTACTTGAAAATATATCACACAGAGATGAGATTCCAAGAATGCTAATGGTCAGTAAGCAAATAGGGGTAAACTTACCTCATTGTCTTAAAACTGCCTACACTGTAAAACTGTCAGGCTCTCCAGTTGCCTGTGTTAGATTGTGATTGTTTTCTACCTACCAGACCAAGCCAAAAAGAGACTAAAACACAAATTCTTTTGCTAAAAGCAATCATGTTCTGTCCTTTAATAGGTCAGACTGTCTTACTCAGGACCTTGAAAAGCCTAAACCCAAATTTGTGAAAGAGGTTTTGGAAAAGTGCATGCGGTAAGTAACTTTTGATAGTTGCATTCAAGGGAAAGTTTAATCTCTCCCTTTAGATACTATCAGATTCCTTTTAACTTTTGTCTTAGGTATATTGGTTCTTAAATTCATTTGCAGTGAAGAGATGAGTCTGTGGTTTGTTTGATTTTAATCTGTTCTACCTGCTGTAGGATGCTGAGGAGGCTACTTCAGAGAGATGGAGAAAGAGGTGGAGTGGATAGTAGTGAGATACGTATTCTAGGTGTGCACACCTGTAGTTACAAAAAGACGTGCATCACCATAGTCATGTAAAGAAATAGAGTAGGCAATATTCCTGGAAAACATTCAGCATTCATGGAAAAGAGGGAACTGATAGTTACACCAACAACTGAGAATGTAATCTTAGTTACTCTAGGTGCCTCCGATGTTCACTGTCCTTAAACAACCAACCATGCAAACAAAACGCCCAAACTCAACAAGAAGAGTACACACTCAGGGTTAGACTTAGAATTGTCGAGATAGAAGAGAGAGAAGCAAAAAGTCTGTTTGTTCAGCATCCTACATGGAAACGTTCACACGGTTTGGGTGAATGCAGTATAGGAAGTGTGAAAGTATTGTGCTGCAAAACAAATGCAATTTTTCTGTGGCACTCTTTTCATTTCAATGAAAACTCTGGTAGCAAAATTAAACCTTTGTGGGAGTGAAGACATCCAGTTTAGTAATCTTTTTCAGCTTTGAATACCAGTGTCTTAATTCTGCAGCACATCTTGGGCTTTTGCATAAAATATTCCACCAGGGTATAAATCTTTTCACACACTAAATCAGTTGTACGAGGATGAAACTCTAGCATCAAGGAGTTTAAATGAAAAGCATCCCCTAATAAATTGGTTTACGTAGCTCTTGCTATCCAGCAGAAACTACCATTCTGATGAATAAATGTTCTGACTTTTGTTCGATGCAAGATAAATATGGGAAAACCACTATGAAGCAGTTGCTTTAGAACTAGTCCTGGTATTACTCCCATTTTAATTCTACTGCTTTGAAACTTGGTATTTCCAGACTCTCCTACCATCAACGAATAATAGACATTGTTCCTGCAAGTTTTTCTGTCCTCAGTCCTGCTAATCCGGTGTGCATTTACAAATATGGGGATGAAAGTAATCGTAAGTATTGAAGTTACTGAGGGTTGACGTTGAAGAAAGTAGTGTTTCAGGGCCAAGGGAGCACACTAGATCCTTGTATTTGTTGTCTTTGTAAAGAAGAATTCAGATGAAATAATTATGCATGACTTTCACATGGGTAAATGTTTCATGTGAGCGATGAATATATATTAAGCATGGATCTCTGCAGTATAACCTTCTTTATGGCTTCTCTATGAAGAAAATTATGATAAGTTACTCTTGCTGAGGTCATTGTGGTATTGTGCAGCATCATCTGCCGGAAGTCTAACACTGGAAGATTAATCTATTTCACTTATTTGGGCACAATACTATGCAAAAGTCAGCATATGAAGTGATAATATAGGGTTCTTTTTTGAACTTGATGAAACAGTAGAAGACTTCAGCAGTAAATTTGATTTAATGAAGCATACACAGGCAGTAGATGAATTGACAATAGAGGTAGAGAGATACCTTATTATTCCTTTTATTGCTCAGTACAAAGACAATGCTAAGCATAAAAATGTCATCATCAAAGATACAGTAAGGAAAAATAAGGAAGTGTTGTATTTTTAGGAAAGCAGTTGAAGGTGAAGTAGAGGTTTAGACAGGAGAGAGATTACCTGACCTCAGCTGTAAAGTTTCTACTGAAAGTTTTGAATTTAACGTGAAGAGCAGGAAACATGTTGAGCAGTTTTATGGAATAGTGATATGGACAATGATACTTGGAATAGCTAGTGTTAGGTACAGTTTGGAAGTGTACTCGTTTCTCTGAGAGGCAAATGTTAAAAATACTCACTGGCCTTCTCTGTATTTTTTACCTCTTTGCTCTTGTTTAGGGTCTCTTCCTGGATACACTGTGGCACTGTGTTTAACAATCGCAATTAAAAATAAGGCCAGTAATGATGAAATCTTCAGCATTTTAAAGGATGTGCCTAATCCAAACCAGGATGATGATGATGGTAAGATACATGCTAGTAGCTTTGGCAGGCTGTAGTTTCATTTATGTGCAGACTGATCTGCAATCCTTTGAATCTGTGAGTGTGGTCATTAGCAGAACTGTATGCTTTTCCTCTTAATAACTGGTTTCAATTGATTAGTAAATTGAAATGATGCACCATCGTTAGGGTGTTTTATAAATATCTTAACATGCAGAGGCAGGCCTGTTTTTTCTTAGCAGTGACAGACTAGTGTTTGAGGTGTGTTTTCTTGAGATCGGCATGAAATAATTCAGTATTTCTGTTGTCTTCAGCAGCAGAACATAGTTCATGCTGTTACCCTCACCCTTGAGGTTCAGTGTTTGTGCCCTGAGAGCTTCCCTCCCCTCAGTGCAGTCCCATGGCAGATAAGATGTAGTCTTCTTTAGGTACAAACCCACAATGGGACTCCACTTACATTCTTTTTAGCTTTGCACCCACAGACAGCACTGATTGATTCCTAAAGCCTATATGTTTTAGGGGGTGAGAAGGAATGTGAGACAGAGAATGAAGAAGTGATCTTTATGATGGAGATGGCTTGAATGTTTCTGTAATATTTGCGAATGTTCTGTTAGGCAAGCAGAGAACACTAGCAATCTATGTTTTGCTCTGGGATCCACTGTCGTTTCCTTATTTGCTTTGTGTCACACACTAATGAGAGCTCCTCCCTCTTTCCTGTTGTCAGACAGCTACAGGAGGGGACTTCACGCCATTCACCCCTAGTAGCCATATTTGCTATGCATGTGTACTGGACCCTTTTCTCATGTCATAAAGAGCCAGCCTGTGCACCCTAATCATGCCCAACTTCCCCTCTCCTCAACCACACTCCCTTCTTTATGGCCTGCCGAACCTTCAGCTTGGCGTGTAACTGCAGTTTCCTCTGCTGCCATCCATCAGTGCTGTTACATGTTGGCAGGATGACTGTCTCTTATGACTTCTTCACTGACCTGGAATTTGTTCTGCATTTTACCCATGGCAAAATGTGGGCCTGAAGATCTGTGTATTTCAGAAAGTCTTTACTAGCTCAGCCTTGCAAAACACTGTTGATGAAGCTCTATTTTGTGAAATGAGTTAAAACCTTAAGTTATCTCTGCAGTTTTATGAAGAGCTTACATGCTCTACTTGAAGTACTTATAGTTTCAACTTTAAATAACTTGCAGATGAAGGATTTACCTTCAACCCTCTGAAAATAGAAGTCTTTGTTCAGACGCTGCTCCATCTAGCTGCAAAGTCTTTCAGCCATTCTTTCAGTGCCCTGGCAAAGTAAGTGGAATATGTTTGTTATTTTGGAGTCTGTAGAGTTGTTTCATTCTAACGTTGAAATGCATGATAAAAGAACTTGACTGAGCTGCTTCAGCAGTTTTAGGTGCTCCACAATGCAGTACAATTAGGAGAATCAATGACACTACATACTGAAGGACTGATAATGTAAACACTAGGTATTACATGTGAATTTAATTAACAAGTTTGTATGTTACAGGCATGTGATGTAAATCAAACAAATGAAACAGGTTTTGAACACTACTTCATTTTAGAATTACTCGTGCTGATTATGGTGAGGAACAAGGGTTTCTTCTTACATTTGAACGACTGGGTCGCTCCTGCTGCAATACCTTGCACTATGATGCAACTCTAGAGCAGTTGCATCTATAAAAATTAAAAAAGAAAACATGAAACTTCGAAGCATTCTGCTGCAGTCTTTTTTATCTACCAAAGCACAGTAAAATCCATTCTAAAATACTTCAGAGTGCATCCCTTAAAGAAACATTTGAACTTTTAAAGAATTTGCTGCACCTTGTTTAGCAAAAATGAGGTAAAATAACCAGTTTTTAATCCTCTGTGTTTTGAAGTTGCTCCTAAGTAGTCTTGATACATGAAAGGTAGTTATGTGCATCTTAATTTTTCTATCTGTCCTTAAAGATATATAAAGCTGCTACAAAAACACGCACCTGGGAGCTTCATAGAGGCAATGCTGATAAGAAGCTGTTGGTAGTAACCTGCAGTCAGAAGTACAAGAGGCAGGGTGATGGGAATACTTCGAGCCGTGGTATTTTCACTGCTGCACACCAACAGTGACTGCCATGAGATCAAAAACAGCCTCTTAATGCTTTATAGTTAACATTACAATAAGCTGGATTGTGAAAGCTGTGTAGCAGGCACCATAACTCTGCTAAAATAGAAGCTTTTAGCAGCATTTCCTTCAAAAAGAGGCAGATTGGATAAAGGTCTAAAGATATGGAAACACATATCAAGAGGAAGGTCCAAGGCTCAAAAGGCAGCAAATTTTGCTCCAGCTGTGTACAGATAAGCACACGAAGCATGAAAGTGCCTCCTGCTTTTAAGAGTATGAGAAATGTGAACCTGCTCCCTGAAGCTGGGCTACCACTAAGCTGCTTTTAGGAGCTGTCAAGTCTTTGTAGCCTATTTTAGCTCAGAATGGTTATATTTTCTAGGGAATAGTTATTCAAGAATTGCTGCAGATAGTCAGAAAATTCTCTTTTTGCCAATCTAAACCACTTGCCTTGTATCTGGTGCTCTTTTGACCTGATCCCAACCCCTCCACTGACTACTTACATCTATTAAAAGGTTTCATGAAGTCTTTAAAACGCTTGCTGAAAGTGATGAGGGGAAACTCCATGTTCTGAGGGTTGTCTATGAGGTTTGGAAGAATCATCCACAGGTAAGAGGTTGCAATGTCAAGCATCTTTGTGAGTTTCAACTCACAGAGGTCCTATTTAATAAAAAGTGTTACAGCTTGCTTTAGGTGCTTTAAAAATAACTTGACTACTGTCATCTTATTTGAAGGAAAGTTTGAGTTCCGTTTACTGTCGTTACTAGTGCCTAAAATGAAGGCTGGACATCAAGTATATACCATCAGTGAGGCCACTTCATCCTCAGAGTTCAGTGTGGGAAGGCAAAGGTCGTCATTCTGACTCAGATTCGTACTAGGCTGTTTGTCATGCAAGAGAATAACTTCTCCTAAAATTAAGTTTCTGTTCCAAATTGGAAAACTATGTAGATATGTAAATTGAAATAAGATGTAGATCTTGTATCAAAAGTAGGCTACATTCTTAGAAATGTGGAAAGCTTGGGGATTTTAGGGCGCTTTTTTTCTTTTATTTTTCACCCAGTTGCTAGTGAAAGTCATACAGTTGTCCCACAGTGCTCATGTTGGAGTCACTGTTGCGTGTAGGCAGAGTGAGTAGAGCTGCAGTCAGTGGCTGTTCAGAACAGATCTGTCTGACACTGCCATGATCATGTTCATTCTTGAGCCAGAGGAAATAACACCCTAAAAGACCTATGAAAAATGCCTCGGTTGTTTAAGCCATTCAGTTTCTTCAAAGCAGTTGTTTTCTCCCTCGACTGTCGTTCTTCTATAAATAGAAACCGATAAGGAATGCAAGCTGAATTTGCCTGCGTTAATTATTTCACCTACTGCTTACTGGTGTGTTTGTGTTGTGCTTTACTGTGTTTGAGAGTGGGCTGTACCTCTCAGCCTTGTAGGTCAGAAGTCATGCCACTGAGAACAAGGGGTGGTTCTTGTATCCGCTGCTGGGCCTACGGTCCATCCCCTATGGCAGAAGCTGTGCACCTGAAAGATACCTATGCCAGATAATAATAATTACTGACCTTGAAAATGTGACAACTACAGTCTGACCTACTTTTTACTACCATTTAACTGGATCAGAAGAAATTACATTTTTGCAGCATCCTCTTCCTCTTCGTTCCTTTGTATTGCAGCCTGACCAAACTGAGATGGAGGTTTCAAACCCAGACTCAACAGTCACGTTAGATTTTTATGAATAAATCAAGATTGCTTTGAGAGAGATCAATGCAAAAGTTATTAAGGTCTTCTCTACTCGATCATAGGACTTAGATTTTCCTCTCTTGCATTTATTAATCTTCTACTCTGGTCAAGCACTACTGTTTTTTTTGTGAGCCGTGCTCCCCCTAGCACAGAGAAGAAATGATGCCTGGGTAGCAGGACACTTGTCCAGAGCTTCCTAATGCTGCTTGCCCAGCTCCTGTGACCGTAAGAATGTCCTTTGATTTGGCTCAGTATCAGCAGTATTCACAAAGTGTATAGTGCTGATGAGTGATCTCTGCTGCTGATAGTGATTTTGCAACACAAATCAGTAGGCCCTGGACCTATAGCTAAGGTTGCAATGGTGACTTTGTAACGACAAACTTTGATGTTGAGTTGGAATGTTTTCCCAAAATCCTAGATACATGTTTCTTGAAAGACCAAGCTCAGGAATTCTTCCTGGCAATACAGAAGGACAAATACAGCATAGGATACTATCCTGGTACATGGAAGTTGAGTGCTGAGTCTTCTGTATGATTCATTCAGTTATTTTAATATTCCTTCCTTAAAAGGAGCGTTGTTACATTTCCTTATTTGACAATGGGTGGCTGTAAGGATAAATACAGTGCAGGCTGTGGTTCTTAGATACTGTGGCATTCAAACACATGAATAACCAAGATAAGCCTTTTTCCTGAACAGCTTGCAACTGCTTTAGTCAGTACCTCCTCTCTGCAGTTGCCTCCTAAATTCCCTGCAACCCCTGCAGAATCATGGCAGCACCTGGAGCAAGTAAGCACTTGCATTGTCTACACAGACCTGACTCTGACCTAAAATGAATGTGTCCTATAAGGGAGAGCTTGCTGTCATGTTTGAAGACTGTTGCAGTTCAATGGGCTAGCAGTAGCTCCTTTACAGTGATGTGACAGGTGTGTGTATATATACCTGGATGTGTGTATAACTGAATGGCTTAAACAACATACATATATGTGTGTTCTGGTTTGCGCCCTTCGATGTCGGATACAAGGGCACGTGTCTCTTAAGGCCTCACTTCCAGCTATGACACTTGGGGTTTTTGGTTCTGTGGGGAGGTACATATGTTAACAAAGAGCATAGAGACGTAGAGAGGGTTGTGGAACAAAATCAGAATGCCTTGTGTAATTGATACAGATCCCCTAATTGAGCAGTTTTACACTAGACTGCCAGCTCCCTAACATATCTGGAATTACCCAGTAATATAACTAAAGAGTAGCATCAAACCATCTTTGTTTTTGTCTGAGGCTGGAGTACTTTACACAGGTTATCTGTGCAAGCCCTCTTCTTGTTTTGAATGACTATCATGTCTTTCACAAAATATAGATGATTGCTGTGCTTGTGGACAAGATGATTCGGACACAAATTGTTGACTGTGCTGCAGTAGCAAACTGGATCTTCTCTTCAGAGCTTGCACATGATTTTACTAGGTAACGAGACTTTGCCTTGCATTGTTTTTTGTCCCCAAACTACTATTTCAAGTGGCCAGTACATAGTTTAATCTAGAGTAGTGGAAGAAAAAAGTACACTGAGGCTTTGGCTCCTTGTACAAAACACATGCTTTAGCATTCTTCTTTCTGTGCTGGGGTATGAATGTTTACATGACAGTGCAAGAATGTTGCTAGCATGTCATTTTGCAAGTAGTCTCTAAGCCTGCCAAAGCAGAACAACGCGGGAAATATTTATAGACAAAGTCTGTTGCTGTGTGTTACGTAGCTGCTACCTTAGTGTGGCTGAGGTACGCGACTTGTGCTGCCATTTATACATTGCTTATGAGAAGGGGGTGTATTTGGTCTGCGAAGTCAGTTTGATGTTGGTAGTCCTGCAGTATGCTGGATTTTTGGAAGCGTACTCCAGAAAACAGGAAATAAATTATCCTTAAGCTATCTTACATTACAAGTATGCTTTCCTGTATGTCAAATGTTTGCTCACTCTAGTAGATGTCTTAGATGATACTAAGTTTGTTAGATTCCCCTAGATACGTTTTTCTGTAAGAAGCTATGTTTTGCTTTCTGTTTTAGAGTGGTGTGTAGTGTTTGAGCTTTTTCTCTTTCCTAGGTTTTATATCTGGGAGATCTTGCATTCCACAATTCGTAAGATGAACAAGCATGTTCTGAAGATTCACAAAGAACTAGAGGAGACTAAGGCAAGATTGGCCAGACAGCACAAACGAGTGAGTAATTTGGAATGTTTAATTATTGTAAGCTAAGTTATACAAACCTGCAAGCTGCCAGACTGGTGCACAGTCGGTTTTGGGAAGGACTGAATAAATACGTTTATCAGGAAGCAGGCCTGCAGATACATGGTCATCTGTAGCACTAAGACTTCAAAACGTGGATGCATGTTTCTTAGCCCACCTGTCTAACAGCAGCCATAACCTAAGCATTCAGTAAAATATTTAAGGGAACGTATCTGTGTTTGTTCTGTTCAAGATTTCTCAAAAGCTTCTCTTTCGATATGAGCGTGTCTTCCACTTCCCTTCTGACCTGGGTTCCAGTTGCTTTAGTAGATAACACTAAGAACAGGTACAAATGATTTACAGTAAGTTCTGTTAAAGAGCGCTCTTGCGGCTTCCATGCAGAAGTGCACAGAAACAGCTATTGGCTATTGAAAAGTTGGCTGTTACTGTTCTTCTGATGGATGCTGCTGGATCCTGACACTGGCATCTGTCACTTCCTTCCTCCAGCTTATTTTTCTGGATATGTTTGTGTGATCTGGGTTACTGTATGCAACAAACTGATGAGCAAGCAGCTGCTGTGGTGTTCTGTTTTCCCAAGTGGGACAGTAGAAGGGGATGAGAGCGTGTCTTCCACAGCAGCTGCAGAAGATGGGGCCCAAGGAAGCCTGGCTGAATGAGATACATAGTTGTGACAGAGTGGAGACAGTTTATTATACGTGGTGAGAGTTGCAGAGAGCAAAAGAGGTTCCGTGTTTGTATGTAGCCTGTGAATATGATGACCTGCATAAAACCCTTAGCTAGCTTCAAAGCAGTGGACCTGCATAAAACCCTTAGCTAGCTTCAGAGCAGTGGATGGGAGGTAATGCTGGTGTTTGGCACATGGCAGAGAGGCTAATGATGACTTTTGAAGAAATGTGCACAAGTCAAGAAGTTTCTGTTGAAACATCACCAGTACCTCACAGTTTGCCAGTGTTGGTTCATCTCAGGCCCTTCATCTGGTTTCCCTCACGCCCAGCAATAGCTATTCCAGTCGCTTGTGTCCTCAACCTACATTGATCAGCAGTTAATAAATGCTTGTGATTATTGAAGACTTAGATGCAGTCATTGATCTTACTGTGAAGCAAGGAGCTTTGCCAGCGTCTCTAAGCAAATATACCAGTGTTTTCATTTCTGTACTTGTCTCTTGCTGCAGCTCTTTATTACTGAGTACTTTAAATGACTGTTGTGCCAGGAAGAAACATTTGTATGCAACAGTGAGTAGTTCTGCAGGCTGTTGCTCTGCTGCATGACCATTCCTTTCAGAGGAAGTAAGCTGTTGAGTTTTGATGTTCCTGGTGTGAAGTGGATTGCCTTACTACTGAATGAGTCCAAGGCTTACGTGCCTTCTCTTAGGTCCTCCTGGTCCTTTAGTGTTTTAAGTTCAGGCAACCTCTGTAGATGGGGGGAAAAGCAAGTTCCTTTAGAGATAGTAGAATTAAATTCTCACTTGCTCTGGTAAGTTGTTTTCAATTTTTTTACACTGATTCAAAGCTGTCACTATCTTTGATTGTGAGTTTCACTTGCTGTAGAGTGAGTTAATGTGGCTCCTAACTTGTTTGTAGTGCAGTGCTCCTTTCATAAATGTTTTAGGTTTTGTCCTGTTAATTTATGGGCATTTTTGAACAGAAATTATCCCATGAAACTGAAGCAATATCTTTGAACATACTGTAAATTCTGCCTTTCCTCCTGCATCCCTTATAGTCTTGTGTAAGACTTGGTTACCTGAGCTCACAAGTCTGGTACTTACACGTATTTTGTGGGTGGGTGAGTTGTTGCTTTGTCTTGGTTTTAAGGCAGTGAGAACTTGCTGTGTTTCTAGTTAGTAGTTTGGTTTCCATGCTGACCCTTCCCATTCTTGAGAGCATGCCTTTTGATCATGGAATATTTAACACCCAGTTAAATATTCCATGATCAGACTGGGCTACAGTCTCCAGTCTTCCTTATGTGCTAACCAGCTGGATTCACCTGGGTTCTTGCTCAGAGCTTTCCTTGCTGAGTGGTTAATTTTTCTGAGCCCTGAGATTTCAGAACTGTTCACTGAATGAAATACCCACCCTGCTGCAGTAGACACAGTTTACACTGGACTTTTTTTTAAATCTGCTCATTATCTGTTAATAAAAAAGTCAACAGGGCTACTACCTTATACTGAGTTTCCATTAAACTGCTGGTTTCCACTAAGCTCTGGTATCTCTGAAATATTTTGATTTTTTTTTTTCATGGCTTTCCCATATTGGCTATTTTTCCTCACAATCTCTTTCCTGAATTAGTCTTAAGTAAGTGTCTTCCAAAATACAATACCTACCAACTACAGAGCATCTTCAGTTGCTCAGGAGACCTCTTCACATGGGAAACTAGAGAGCATTAACAGCATCCACAGGTAGCCAGGCTGCTGTTTTAGTCCTGTGGTGTTGTCACTTACAGCGAGACAGTGATGATGATGACGATGACGATGACCGAAGCAGTGATCGGGAAGATGGACCACTAGAAGAGCAGATAGAGCGTCTGCAGGAGAAAGTAGAGTCAGCTCAGAGCGAGCAAAAGAATCTCTTCCTTGTTATATTCCAGGTAATGTTGGGCAAAGTCTCTTCTCACTTTCAGGTTCTGAAGTTACAAGTGACACTGAGAGCTTATAAATCCAGTGTCTTGGGCATCTTCTTGGAATGAGAGTGTGGGAAGGGGTTGGTGTCTACTGACTGTGGTTTAGTCAGTCCAGATTGCCCCCCAGAAAGACTGCTTCTGAGCAGGATCTGCTCAGTTTGAAGTGCTGGGGAACAGGGGAGTTTTGCTAGGCTACAGTTTCCTGAACAGCCAGAAGGTAACTGTGTTTTTGTGCTTACTAAATTAAGTGTTTGCCAAGCAAAACAATTGTTTTTCACACTGCTGCTCAAAGGCTCTGTCCCCCAAATCCTCTTACCCGAGGGTAGGATCCTGCTTTGATTTGACAAGACTTAAATTGGGATTTGTCGCGTTTCTTCCCCTCTCCTGCAGCGTTTCATTATGTTGTTAACCGAGCACTTAGTGCGCTGTGAAACCGGTGGAATTGATGTGTTTACACCTTGGTACAAGAGCTGTATAGAGAGGTTGCAGCAGATCTTCCTGCAGGTAAGTTTCGTTTCTCCGTTGGGAAGGCGGTGGGCAGGGACATGGTGGATAGACAGACAGGCGTCATGGCGGCGGGACGGAGCACTCCGTCAGCGGAGCAGCAGGTGGCAGCAGCACGTCTTCTCTGAAGGCTGGTGTGGGGCGAGGCTCCGAACTGGTTATGGCGGGCCTGCTGGTGTGACTGGCCCTTGATTAACTCCCATGCTGCAAGCACGCTGCAGAAAGATACGGGAGTGCGATTGTGAACTTCGCTGCGCTCCTCTTAACTGCATCTCTAGGAAGGGCAAAGTTAGGAGCAAACGGGAATAAGAAAGTAGATGGCTTCTAAACTAGCGGATCAAAACACTGCAGAATTCCTTTTAATAAGATACATAAACAGCTACTGAAATCGTGCTCCAATTGTTGGTTCTGTGCTAACCTGGTAACAGGCACGGGTGACTGGACGAAACACTCTACTTGCCTGAGCAGAAGATGATGTCGAGGAATGGGAGCGGTGGTGTAATTCTCCCCTGGCCTGAAGCCTTCCCTGGTAGTAGATGTGGCTTCAGAGGAAGGCACATAGCATGGTGCTCCTAGGGTATCTCCGCAGTTGCGTAGCATCCTGCACACAATTTGGGGTCCCACAGTGAAGAGCTGCAGGGAGCACAGCGCTGCCCGGGGCAGGGTTTCATCTCGTGCTCTCTTCCTGCAGTCAGTAGCACTGGGCACTACGCTTTCCTTGTCAGTGGCTGGGGTGCAGGGGAAATGAGACGTGCTTGGCGACTTTGGGGAAAAAATCTGACCTGCAGTTCTTGCATGTCTTGATTTCTCTGCCCATTCTTACATAAATAATAAAGGTTTGTGTTTTGTTTTCTTTTTCTGCCAGCATCACCAGATAATCCAGCAGTACATGGTGACCCTAGAGAACCTCCTGTTTACAGCTGAACTGGACCACCACATACTGGCTGTGTTTCAGCAGTTCTGTGCTCTGCAGGCCTGAGGATTATTCATGGGCACAGTCTTGTCTGCAGGACTTTAATGCTTTTTTTTTTTTTTTAATGCAAAAACTTGATATGGGGATGAAAGAAACTTTTGACTAAAACTGGCTTTCATGTGCTTCTATATAAAACACACAGTACTCTAACAAACAGCAAACTGTAAGCATCGTAAGCCTTACAAGCTATGACTGATAGGGGATAGACGTGAAGTAAAATAGCATTTCTTTTTGTTGTATTTTAATTTGCTTTCACTCTTGACTTCATGGTAGTATTTTTTGTTTCTCCTTTGTTTATATAAAAATAAAAAACAGGAAAAAAAGCCCCAGAAAACAAAAATTAATCCCAATAATAGAATTTGTTACCTCTGCCTGGCCCTTAAATCAAAGGAATTTTAGAAGTGCGCAACAGTTTATAGTGTTTGGTGAGTGTGAAAGGGAACACACCTTCTCAGTGAGCAGTGTGGTAAGTTCCCTGGTATGGCATAGGAAAAGTGTCTTAACTTTGGGCATGTGAAACAAACACTTGAGTTAAGCTTTCAGAGTAGTATAGAGCAAGTGGATTTTTTTATTACCAAGCCAGCAAGGTTTTCACAGTTTGAAAGAACATGATTGTAATACAATTGAAACTTGTTTTTTTTAATGTATTGTCTAGTGTCTTATTACAGTAGCTGTAAACAATGGGTAGAGGAACACAGACAACTTATGGAAAATGCAATCCTTTTTCAGTATGGTTGAACTGTGAACCGCTCCTGGCAGCGGTCTCCACTGCTGACCAGAGGCAGTAAGCACGAGGTGGTGGAACAAACTTTGGACTTTTGTACTGCAGGCCTTAGCTGGGTGTTGGAAACTAACCCCAGGTGCCAGGGAAGAGGGCAGGGCTGTGTTTGGCTGTTCCTTTATTTCAGCCTGTAACTAACTGAACTGCTGTGCTTGTGCTGGGCTGGACCTGCAGGCCTGCAGTGATGCCAGAAAGCTTTCCAATGGTGGATGAACCAAGAGCCCCTTCACCTCTTCTGGCTTGGTAACAATGGCTTTGCAGTGGCTGCATCTGCTACCCTTCCCTTGCTTTAAAATGCAACGGCAGCTGTGGCTCCCGTGTCTTCAGAAGGCATTTTGATGCTAAATTAAGTGGTAGTTCGCCAGACACTTAGACTGTGGAAATGCAGCCTGAGCATCAGAATAGCCTTAGTTTTGAGTTATGCAAACAATGTTACACACATAAAGGCCAAACCGGCATGGTGTGTATTGCAGTGAGCAGTGATGAACGGCAAAGACACTGCCTGCAGTGCTCAGTGCTGTCAGTGTGCAGTGCGTTTCCAAACTGTTGATGGTCCTTCCATTGATGGAAGTTTAAGAACTCATACCTGCTGTTCAGCTTAAGCTTAGGAAGTGATGAGCTTCAATTAAATTTGTTCCTGTATGAGTTGGGGTTTTTTTCCAAGTATTATGGCTAGTAACGTATTTCATCCATACGTTGACCAATTAACCTCCTGAAGAAGCAAGGAGGGTAACGAAATGGAACCGTCTAGTTTTGAGTGTTGACATAAGTTTGTCTGTGGCCTGTAGGAATCCAGTATATCCCCATAGACTTAGATCTGTTACTTCTGCTTTCTCTGCTTACCCTTTCTGATTTGACCGATCCCTCCATTTGTTCAGGGTAATTGTTGTAAATTTGCTTTACGCAGGGGTTTTGTCAGTCATGCACAGACTTTGCTTCGATCTTTCTCTGTTAATGTTCTTGAATAATCATATAGTTGTTTGGGTTTTTTTCTAAAAGAAACATTTAATACTGTAGAGGTTTTAATTGGGCTTTAATAGTTTTTTTCCCCACTGGCTCGCATCGATATGAGTTTCGGTATTAACTAGTGACGGGGGTCTGACTGTAAATGTGACTTCTGTAAAACTGGTAACGCAGTTAAAACTTGCTAACCTGTTATGTCCTCTGAGCCTTGACAAATACGGGTGCTGGGGATCCAGTTGTAAATGCCTGAGCGTAATCCTATGATTTTAAAACCAAATAGCAATGTCTTTGAGTTGATTTGACTTCCATGGGGAGCATGGTTTTCAATTACATGTCTAGGGGGGTCTGTTGGAAACCTTCCCCTCTGTAGGTCCAGTGGTGTACACCTGACCTGACTGGGAGACCAGTTGGGGTATGTAGGAAAGAACAAGACACTTGCGTAGTGATACTGGCAGCTAACTGGAAAAACTTGGAACTGCTGAAGCATGAGGTGGTGGATAGCGTAAAGATGCTGTAGAAACGTGGTGTGGTTGGTAAAAATGCACAATTAAATACAAAAATAAATGAAGGTGAAGCAGGTTGCTACTGGGAGTGTTTGTCCTACCTACTGGGGGGGGGGAGGTGGGGTCACAGCGGGTTGATGCTGATGCTGTATGCAGCCAGAGTTGGAGAGGTCTGCGCCGCTGCGGGTGCTCTGACTAACACCCAAGCCTGCAGCTCCTTGCACTACCGGCTGATCTAACAGGCTCCCCCGCCTGAGCAGCCAAGTGAGGCAAGGGCTGCCGTGGGTGCTGCTAGGTGCCAGGAGAGAGCCGATGTGGAAATTCTCTCTTCTGGGCGGTGCTGCTGCCCGAGGCAAGGCGGGGGTGCGCCAGGGGTGCGTAACTGAGGGGTGGCTGCTGCAGCCTGCCCACAGGTGAGTGGTTTGGAAGCCAGCACACAGCTCCTCGCTGCTCTGGAGAGGAGCTTTGGGACCTGAGACAGCAGTGGGTCAGGTATCTGTGGTTTGGAGGGAGGACTGCCTCCATAAGCTCTGTCAGGACCTGCCTCCTGCCCGGGGCCAGGTTCCTAAGCCTTGCAGGGCTGTGTCCCTCCGTGCATGGGGGGAAGGATGGTGGCAGAGGCCTGCAGGCCTATGTGGAGCATTGGATCCTACTGTAGTATTTCAGTTCTGCAGAGCCACAGTGGCCCAGGGTGGTCTCCAGAGACTTCACCAAGCTCTGCCCCATTTACAATGGCGAGCAAATGCAGAGCAGCTGCCTGGAGAGCGTTCCTTCCCTTCAGCCATTTCCATAAGCATTCCACAACAGTTCTAAGAACTCATGACTTGAAATTTGAATTAGAAAGTGCATCTGCCCTCCACTGAAAGTACATGTAACCTGGGTGCACTTACATCCACTTTAAAAGGTGCCTTCTGCCCCCTTCCCAGGGGCAGGAAGGGTGAAGTTTTGCAAGAATCACCTTGGTCTCTGATCCAAAACTTCTGAGGAGGAAAAAAACCCTAAAAACCCCAAAGAGGATACACTTAAGGCCTGTCCCCTGTGAAACATGTTAGAGATGTGTCAAACCCTGCCCAGGAGCTGGCACCTTTCCTTCTCAGAGAGAATTTTCCTTTAATTGAGTCTCCAGTTCCACGCAGAACCTGCCACATGACTTGCTCTCCCACCATCAGCTCATTTTCCTCTGCCCACCCCTGACAACAGCAACTGGAAACCAGAGAACAGGGCAAAATTCGGAGCCTTCCTCCTCTGACAGACCCAGACAAGTACTGGGAAGTTCACCTTAATTTCCTCAGTGTACAAGGTAGAACGATACACTTTTTGCCTGCAAGGTACCAATTCATTGTGCCACTAAAAATGTGCGATGTCCTACCCTCAGATCCAACTTACAGCAGAACTTTTTATTCTGCAGTGCTCCTTACAAAGGAAGAACACCATTCTTCACAGCACTTGGCACGTCTTCATAATTAGCATTTATTTTAAGTTAATACAAAGAAATACATTGATTGTGTAATTAAAAAAACCCCAGGCTGTCAACTACATCTTCTCATATGTTAATTCATGGCCACATACAGTACATGTCTTTTTATATGTATCCTCATCAATGTTTTCTTCTGGTCCATATTCGTGTTCATGGATTTTGGCTTCTTTCTTCCACAAACTACTCCTCAAGGCCCGTCGGAGTTCTGATAAGAAATATAAGAAAATTCTGTGGTTTTCAACAAATCTTAAATAACGATTAATAAAACTCAAGCTAGCCCCCTTTCTGAGGACTACCGCTCCCCATCTGCTCACTGCTCTGTCTTCCATGAATTTTTAGGTGAGAATCTGCTGTTGCAAGAACAAGCTCTGACTTGCCTGGCAATCTTCACCTCGTTTGCATATTCTAAACGCTAAGCACTGCACTGACATGAGATCTCACAGAAGACGATTTTCCGTCTATCCCAAGTACGTGTTGCCCAATTTCTTTTTTACACAGACCCATTCAAAAGTATCCAAAAGGGGTAGGTGGAATGCAGAGAAGTTTTTATAAAACACCTCATTGTCTTACGCGACCAATGAAGAGTACTTTTCATTCAGGTCACAGTAAGCCTCCCAAATGACTTGGCATTCTCTAAGCTTTATGCCCGATGCCGCGAGTTGCCTCTGCAGCAGCAGCAGCGAAGCCAGCGGGTTTGCGGGAGCGCGCAGGCTGGCAGCTGAGCCCAGGATATTATGTTGCAAGTGGGTGGCGAGCATACCGAACGGCAGAAGGGAGTCACGTTCTGAGCAGAGCCATTCGGGCTGCGAACTTCGTCACGTTAAGGCCTGCGCTCGCAGGGAACCCTGGCACCTTAGCTACAGCCCGCTGCCAGTCCTTCTGTGCGCACAGCATAATGGTCCAGGCCGGGGTTATTTGCTCAGCCTCACGTTCGGCCTCCCCCAGACAATACAGCCGGCTCCAGCGCTCTGCATCTGAATGCCGACCCGGAGCGGAGCGCGGATGCGACGGGCAGTGCACACACCATGGTAAGCCACAGCTCTGACAAAGCAGCAAACGTGACGCCTTGCTTTTTAAAATTACTAGCGCGCTTATGCTGAAACCGTTGCTCAAAAGCTCTACCTGTTGAATACTCTCCTAAATACTAATTTATCAGGAAAAAAACAAGGCTAACAAGCAGTATATGGGAGCTGGGAACACTGGGAACCGTGGCATAAGGCATTCTCTACCTTTGTTTACAGTCGCTGCTCCTGAGGGCATGGATGTGGCAGAATTCTAAACCCGCTGCCACAAAAATCCATGTTCTCCACAAGTCAGAAAAATCAGCAAGAAAAATTCTAGGTCACACACACAAAAAATTTAACCACCACCACCATAATGATCTGCCAGCACTTAGTTCTGTCACTTGCATCATGTCCACAGGACAAGAGGGTAATTCAGGTTGGAAGGGACCTCAGATGTCTGGCGCAATCCTCAGCACAAAATAGGTAGCTCTGAGGTCAGAGCAGAGTGCTCTGACCCACACAGCTCCTGAAAACCTTTTTGCCACAGTAAAGATTTTCTATATTCTTTAATCAGATGGAGAAACAGATTCAACAGAATTTATTTTACATCAGGCACTGCAATACACAAGTTAAACAACCCCTTACCTTTAACTTTCTTATCAAACTTCTTCTGCTTCAACTTCTCTCTGCTGTCACGGCGGAGTTCCTTTGCTTCTTGTAATGCTTCTTCACTACCCCAGACTTCAAGAGACCGCTTGATTACCTACAGGATGGACATAAACATGTTTTGTTTTTCCCCTGAAGCAGTAAAAATATGCCAAAACTAACTCACAAATCTTTGTCTCCCTACACACGAAGAAGCCTACCCCATCTTGCCTCTGCCTCCCATCTCTGTGCTCCTGGACCCACAAAACATGGCTTTCATTCCACACTGAGGCAACACTGATTTTCAGCATCAGCTACGACATGAAACTTACTCAGAAAGACACATCCAGCTCTAAATTTGTGCTTGTTCAACTAAAGCAGCAGCATTCCTATGGAAGTTAACAAAAACTTATGAGAGCCCTGGAAAACGTTTGCCTTTCCTGCTTCCTGAATGGCTCTTTACTATGCAGAGAATTTACACAAGCTATGCATAATATACTTAGATTTGCCAAATTAATTCACAAATCAGAACCTAAAAGTGAGATGTTTTGGCTACCAAAAATGCACCTAGATAAAAAGAGGTCTGAAATACGCTGTATTTCTGTACCTGTATTTTCAAATAAAGTTTCATGTCACCCCATCGTGAATTATGAGGGTTTTTCTTCACAATGAATCTGAGCACTGGTTCCCTCTTGTCCAAGTCACAGTCTTTAAGAAGATACTCTTCTTTTGCTTCTTTCCTTGATATAAGCCTATGTTTATCTTCAGTGTCTCTGGAAGATGTAAAATGATGATGAGAAACCTACACCTGAAAACCACATTATTAACATCTAAGTCTTCCCCACTTCTATCATTCCTGAAATACAGGTAACCCTCGTTCTCTGTTCTTAACGTATGCAAGCAGTTTTGCATTCCAAAAACCTGCCTAAACTCCGGGGTAGGTTTTCTGAAATTACATTTTTTAAAATTCTTCCATTTCAGACAACAGGGGCTGTGAAGCCTGTTCTTCTAGAAGAGCTTTGCTTCTGCTTTCTTACAGGAGAGAGTAACTGAAACTTAAAAAGGCGTATGAATAATTTTAGGTATTCACCTAACCCAGATGCAATTCAAGAGGACAAAAGTACAAGCCTGACACATGGTCAAGAGAGAAAGAATGTGTAACGTGAGACAGGTCAGATCACCTGAGAATATACACACTCCATATGCTTCCAGATCCCAGAAACAGATCAGTAACAGTGCTTCTTTCTAAACACAGGATAGTAAACCCAGGCAGGGTAAAATAAAGACCTTAAAAGGTCCTAACTTTTACCAGACGTATAATGAAACACTGCGTAACCACAGCAGCATTTATGAGTTAATGAAAAAAGCCCCTAGGTTTACGCAATCCTAACTGAAGTATAACCTGAATTGCCTGAGCCGGAACAATCTGCCCAACACTCGGTGCCAGCAACAGTCATCAAGGAAGCACCGCTGTAAACGCGGCTTTGCTAGAATTCAAAGTTCACCCTAAAAGCTAATGCACCGAGGAAGCTCTAGAAACGTTCAGCCGCAAGAGCTACTTCATCTGAAGTAAAACCACTCCTAAGACTGCGAGCCTGCTCCTTAACATCCTTTTCTTTCCCCAGTCTCACCTTTTGAGACAGTACTTTGTCTCTAATGACCGTGAGCTGCTCACACCACGTGCGCACCGCTCCCTGTAGTAAGCGGGAAGCTCTCGAGCTGTGAGCTCCCCCCACCCCCATTCATCCTTGCCGCACTCATGGGTGGTTGGCTGCTTCAGACCGTTTAATTGCCCAGGTTATCTCGATAGCTTTTGGAGCCGTTTTCTCTGTGTGGATACTGCCTCCTGCTCAAGGTCGAAATCCTGCTTACCCAGCAGGTCAGCCAGTAACCTCGGGTGGGGGTTCTGCCCTTTGGCTGCCATGCTCCCGGCCCACTTGTGCTGATCAAAGTACTAAACTGCATTTGGGTTAATTCACGGGGATTGCAAACAATCCTAATCCCTGCTCTACTTAAGCAGGCGGTTGTTCTGCGGTTTATCATGTTTTTTTCAGATAGCGCTAGCCTGCAACCATTTTAATTTCCACGCTAACACGCGGCTGCTTTTTAAGGCATGATTTCCCTTCTATCTGGTGAAAAACTACCGCTGTCCCCATCCTACAGCAGGCTTATGAGACAAAGCTGATGGTTTTTACCTTCAAGAGCAGAACGCACAGGCTATCAGTCAACTTTACTTTTTCCTTACGTATTAAGTTACTGAGAAACTGTCTTTGCCGACAGCTTTTAATTAAACAGAATGATTGTAATTAACTAAATTATAGCCAGCAATCTTTACATAAAGCTTCCCTCCTTCTCCTGATTATTTGCAATACCTGCAATTATCACATGTTGCCCAATCAAAGTGCTGCATAAGGTAGGAATCCATGAATTCTTTGCCACAGTCTCCACAGATGAGGTAGTCAAATTCTAGTACAGGTGCTGATGGAAAGAAAATTTTTTTTTTAGGAACTACCGCATTAAAAACAAGCCATCTGGAATTGGTATTACAGGCGATTTTACTGAAATTTGTAATTCTTACAATATTTTGTTACAGACTAGTTTCAGTCTTCTGTTTCAAGTTTTCCAGAAAAATACAGTACAAAACTCAAACCCGTTATCGTGCCATTGCATCGAGTATTGGATTTCAACATTCAAATGCACACATTTATTTTAAGACATTCTTGAATGGGAAAAAAAAATTCTCCACATTTCTCATAAAGTGCTTCCTATCCCCTCCTACTGCTTCCTCTGTTCTGCCCCTTCAAAACGCGTCCTCATTTCGAGGACGCGCAGGCAGGAAACACGAGTCAGCAAAGGAGGGGATGCAGTTCGAAGAGGGTGGCTAGAGCAGGAAGCAGTACGGGAACTGCACTGGCATCATAGTCCTCTCAGCTCCGCTCCCGTTTTTTTCCTCTCAGCCACACCTGCCTCTCCCTAAACGAGCGCAATGGAGTCCCGGGGCGGTTGGCAAGGCTCTTGTCCATTACAGCCGGCAGAAATGGAGGTGGATGGCCAGAGAGCTGCTAGGAGTGGAATGGGGATGGAGCTCCACTACAATCCTCTCCCCAAGCCCTCTCAGCACTGCTCCAAGCCCAGACTCATGCCGGTGCCGGCCATGCCTTCTGGCCGCATCCTCGCCGGGTGGATCACCTCCAGCGTCATCGCCATCTGCTTTTATGTTCCACGGGACACCAAGAAAAAACGATTCAGGTAACCGCAGAGCTACAAGGAATGTTCTTGTAACAGTAACATTGCAATTCTACCGGAAAAATCAACGTTTTTATAAAGTTTCACAGGCTGAAAATGAGGTAATGCTGGAGAATATTAACAATACCTGAAACAGAAGATTAATGCTAGACAAGCAGCACCATACATTTTTAATTGCATTTGCATTTATAGCAGATTCGATCGAGCGAAGACGACATTTTATGCCAATTCAGTCCTACTAGCGGCAACGGGAAGCTCAGTACTTCACATAGTCATGCTCTTACATCACATTTCATCATTTAAGGCAGTACTCCCGAACGTGAAGACATTTTATTAAGACAATGATATCGTGAATTACACAGCAGAAATACCCCCAGTGCAAAGGCATCCCCGAGCTACTGAATTTATTGTTAAACGCTAGCCCCTCAAAAGAAGTAGGGCTGCTAATTATTTACACTCCTAATGAAATCTGGTGGAGATTTCTAACAAAGAGATACACTGCACCAACAGCCCTGCAGCTGATTCAGAGCAGAACAAAGCAAGACAAAGACAATCCCAGAGAAGAAAGTGATCTATTTTAGGATCCTTACTTCTCCATTTGCTTTTTGGAAGGAGAATTATCACAATACAATATGTTGAAATCCTCCACCGAACGATCACCGAGCTGGCGTCAGTACGTTTTATAACGATAAAAGCTGGCACTGCAGCAGCGCTCTAATCTTGGCACGAACGATATAAATCTCGAAATTCCCAGAACCGACGGAGCCGCTCAAATATACACTTATTTGTCTTAAAAAATTTAAATTCCCGAAAGAAATAGTATAGTAGCATTTACCGGAGAAAAAGGAGGGAAAATAAAAATAAATTTTGCCGTACCCAAGGGCATTCACCGTGTCCCAATTCCGCACCTTAAAATTCTTCATTTTTAATTACCGCGTTTTTGGTAGCTGCCTCGATGAAGAGTCAGACGCGCCAGAAAGCCGAGCACATCCAGAAAGACGCGTGAGGAGGAAGGAGGAAGAAAGAAAAAAAAAAAAGGGGGGGAGGGGGGGGAGGAGGAGGAGGAGGAGGAAGAAAGGGGTGGAAAAAAAGCCCGGGAAAAAAAAAAAAAAAAGGCGCCCAACCCGCCCTGCTTGCTCAGCCCGAAGCCGGCTCACTGTCGCCCCCGCGCCTTCCTGCCCTCCCCCGCCAGCTCCACGCACGCGGCACCGCCTCCTCTCCTCCCGGCGCCTCAGCCACCTCTTTCCTGCCCGGATCCCCGCAGGAATTTCTCTTTTATTATTTTATTTTTCGTTTTACCGGGAGGATGCACGATTTTCTCGGCGGCGCCGGGCTCTTCCTCCTCCTCCTCCTCCAGGAAGAAGCCCCCTCCTGTATCGACGACCTTGGGGGGGCCCGCGCCCGCACGCCGCCTGCAGAAGACAAACGAGACGCCGCGTTAGCGCGCCGCGGCGGGAGCCGCCGCCGACAGGGGGCGCGCGTGCGCGTCCCCGCGGTGCGAGGCGGGGGGCCGCGCAGCGCGCGCAAGGGCCCCCCCCTTCCCCCACGTGGGGGGAGGGGGGCCCTCGCGCGCCGCGGCGGCTTTACCGCCACCCCATCCCCCCACACCCCCCCCACCCATCCCCCATCCCCCCCCCACGCTTTCCCGCTCCGGCTTTCCCTCCCCGCCGCCTGGCGCCGAATGTCGCCGCGGCTCCCCCCCCAACCTCGCGCGACACCCCCCCCCCCCCCAAAACCCCGAAAATAAAAAAGGTTGCGGGGAGCCGCCCGGCGAGGCCGGGCCCGTCCGCCGCCGCCATCCGACCTGCGGCAGGGTAGGGCCGGGCCGCCAGCCGCGCCTGCCGCAGTGCCAGCGCCCGCTGCCGGTTCCGCTCGATCTTCGCTAGCGCCGCCGCAGAAAGGGGCGGCCGATCGCTCGCCGCCACAGAAGCTTCTTTCGCCTGGGAAGGGGCCGCACCCGCCATGGCGGCGGCGGAGGCGCGGAGCCCCGCGAATTCCCCCCCGCTCCGGCAACGGCGACTCGCCCTTCCCCTCGCCGAGCCGCCGCCGCACTGCGCCTGCGCAGAGAGGAAGGCGGGGGAGGGGGCGAAAGGGGCGAGGCCCCCCGCGCAGGCGCGCAACCGTCGCCTCGCCTCCCCGCACCGCCACGGCGGGCCCCGCCCCGCCGCCGCGCGGGGGGTGCCGGGAAGCGGAGGGGGGAGGGGGGCGTACGGGCCCTGTAGGGGCGGGGGCTGCGGCCTGCGTGGCGCCCGGCCACGGGGGGCGGGGGGCGCCGCACGGCCCGAGGGGGCACGGCCGGCGGGGGGAGGGGAGGGGAGGGGAGCCCGGGCTCTGCGGCGCTGGCGCCCGGGATTCCAGTCCGGCGGGGCCGAGTGGGGGAGGGGAGACGATGACCCTGCGATTTCCGCGCTGGGCCGCGTGTGCCGTTTCGAGCGCTTCTTGCACCAGCCTCCGCTTCGGGATGGAGCAACTCCGTTAAAAAAGAACACTCTCCCTCCCCCCGCCAAAAAAACCGCACCCAAAAAGCCCACCCCCGCCCCCCGCGCGGCAGGGATTCCGTAACAGCGTCACCCGGCCAGCGGCCCTTTTGTCCGCCTTAACCCAGCCCCCGCTGCGTCTCCGCACTCGGGCGCGGCGGTGCTGGTGCGGCCCTGCCCGCGCCCTGCGGGGAGGCCTTACAACATGGATGGATGTGGCAACGCCCGCCCGGCGGCAAGGCCCAAGCGGAGGGCCGCGGCCCTGTTCTCCCGGGTGTGACCGGGCCTCTCTTTCCCAACGTACCAAGGGCACGGCTCTGCTGGGGGAGGTGGAGGAAGGGGGAGGGGAAGGGGAAAGTCCGCCCGCCACTAGCCGAGCCGGGGGGAAGGAGGAGGGGGGTAGACGGCGGTACCCCGCCTCACCCCGGCGGAGCCGCGGCACAGCTTCCACCACGTTTTCTGTCCTTAAAAAAAAAAAAAAAGCAGGAAGCGCTCCCTCCCCACGCATCATGGCCGCTCGCAGCGCCGGGTGACCCGAACCCCGCTCCGCCCGGGCACCGAGAGCTTCCTTACCGAAATTCCCCTTCGCTGTCTCTCACGGCTGCGCGTGACCTACGCGGGAGAACAACGGCGAAATAAAAGGGGGCCCGGGGCCTGCCCGATTGATGAGATGCGCATAAATGGCTTTGTCATGCAAATGTGGCTCTAAGCCACTTTCATATAAAGCCGGCTTAATGCCGGACAGCCCGCGATCCGGCGCTGCCGCGCCTGCCCTGCCCTTGGAGCAGAGGAAATGAAGACATTGGTGCAGATGTTCGCTCCATGCCGAACCGGTGTGACCTCACAGCACACACAGGAGCTTTCCCCCTGCTTCCCCCCTCCTCCACCCCAAAAAAAGAAACCGACCTCCCCCCCCCCCGCCCTCCCTCTGCCTTCTTCGTGGATCTAAATTCCGCAGCAGGCCTTCCCCGCTGCCTTGGTAGTGTATGGCCTGGGCCTCTCCGCGCCGGCCCTGGCTGCCCGCGGGAGTTGCCTCACGGACCCTGCTCCTTCTCTGCGAAAAAAACCGATTTTTATTTCGTTTTTAATCCTGTCGACCGCACTCGGTATTAAGTTTCAGCAGCAGCCAGCAGAGTGTGCTGTGAACGCTGTGAAATCAGCACCCTGCTTCTGGGAAATCGTTCTTACGTATGCATATACATATATATATATATATATAAAATATATATTTTTTTTTAAGCTCAGATGAAGACATTTTAAGTAGTTCAGGTATTTGCACGAGGGGCAGGCGGTTCCTCCCATCAATTAAAATGCGTCTCTCGTCACCGATAGCAGAGCCCCTTCCTTAAAAATTAATAACCAAGTCACACGAAAGTGTCCACTTCCAGCAAGGTCGCTTTTCAGGGTCCGCCTGAAGTTGGGAAATTGCACGGCGGGCATGTCCAAATAGCTTTCGCGGAGGGAAAGAATGGGCTGTAACATAGGGTGTTTTAATAGATGAATACACAAATTATAATCCGGGCCTACAGGAAGTGGCTTATGAAACAGCACAGTACAAGCATGCATTTCTCTGAGTTCGTTATTTTTGCCTTTTCACTTACAGATGGACTGAAAAAAATTTAAAAGATTAATAAATGCATCACAAGTTAGTAAAATAAAAGTCGTTTGAAGCAAAGTGTTTGTTGGATCACTTGGAATTGTTTCTTTGTAAAGCAAACACCCACGTGTTTGGAGTCCCTAGTTTATTTTGGTGTCAGTCTTTTCTCCTTTGATCCACAGGAGTAGAAATTTCGGGGAGGAGTGGACTTCTGAGCTGTGCTCAGGGCTTAAGGAACAGTTCTGTATGATTAACAAACCCAAACAGCGGTAAAGTGTAGTCCAGTTTGGGACCCTGTGTAAGGGTTTTAAGGGCAGAAGGACATTGTTATTATGCAACCAAACTGGAATTAGGATTAAAAGGAAATCTGAAGATATAAACAAAAGGAAATTCAGAGGCAAGGCACTTAAAATAAATTGGCTGTAGGCCGCAACTATCCATGTAATGCAGCTAGTGCTTTATTAAGCATAACTGGTTTAGAAACATGCCCTAGAGTTGGGGGGATCATTTTCTCAGGGTAAATCAGACTGGGTGATCACAGAATATTCTCTCCAGCTCTGCTTCTGATCAGAATGAATCAAATGCAGTGCTTTAAATTTTCATGGTAACAAGCAGGTAATAAAACTAACAGCTACACATCATCCAGGGGTTACAGGCTATCTCATATGCATTCCTCTGGTCATGTGGATAATACATTTAATATTAAACACATAGGCTGATAGGTGCATGGGAGCTAATAATCATTGGTATTCGTGTTCAGGTAGCTTTTCAGGTGCTTTATGCCAAGTAATACTTGATATTACTTGGCTGCTGGTAGCCATGTATTAAAAAAGTAGCTGTCATTAATTGGCAAGTATGGACGTGCATTACTTCATAGCCACAGAGAACAGCATCAGTGAGTTGCTGAGTGCAGGGAGGCAGCTAAACAATGCTTGACAACTCATCACTCCCTTGGAGAAAAGAGTGAGCAGGAAGATGAGAATGTTTGCTGACTCCACAAAACTGTTTTAAGTTAGCAGGGGTGAAGGCCAGCTGTAAAGACCTGTGGATGACTAGGCAGTAAAAAAGTAGATTAAAAATGTAAGATTATATATATATATATATATGTGTGTGTATGTGTGTGTGTGTGTGTATACATAGTCCTGACTTTACAAAAACGACAACAGTATCTGAATTAGTTGCTGCTGCTGCTTCTCAGGGGTGTGACTTTGAATATGTGTGGCCTGCATAAACACCAGCTTGGTGTTTGGAAAAGCAAGGCACGTTTTACGGAAAGGACAGAGAACAAAACAGGGAGCATATTTATGCCACTCCACAAATGTGTGAGCTCATGCCGTGAGCACTGTGCCCGGTTGTGTTTCCTGCTTCTCAGAAAGGAAGTTCTGGGCCTGGAAAAGGATAACAAGGATGTTCAGCAGTCTGGATTTGTGTCTCAAGAACAACTGAGTAGGCTCAGAGTTTTCACTCAATAGTGTGCTGAGGGAGCATATGTCTGAGGCCTGTCACATACTGAGTAACTTACAGAGGGTGGATGGCAATTGACTTTTGAGTACAAACCATCGAACTTGCGGCAGTGGCACCCAGGCCTCTAAACAAACAAGAGGAGATGGCTCTTTGTGCAGTGACGTGGGGGGTGGATGCGTGCAGTGCCTTTATGAATGGCACACTGGATACTGAGTCTTTCTCTGAGGTGTGGGGGAGATTGGCCAAATACCTGGAAGAGGGCTGTGTTGCAAGCTACTGAACAAACACCCTCTCAGGCTCAGGAAGTCCCCAGAGCTGAAAGCAGTTGGAGGTGCGTAGGAGTGTGTTGCAGAGGAGGTATCATGTATTTGCCATGTTTTTCCTCTTCCCTCGATGTTTGCCTGTGGCCTGCAGTGGAAACAGGATGTTGGATTGAACGGGTTTATCATCCAAGGCAGTACATCTCCTCCTCTGTATTCACAGACAATCGTGCTGTAACTGATAACTTAAACACCATGATAGTGATAGCAAGTCAGCCAATGTGATGAGGGTCTTTCAAGCCAGTTTCAATGTTCATCTGTATCAGGAGTTGCTTACAGAACAGTGGCTGTGCGGTACATTTCTGTTTTGCCTCATGATACCATAATTTCTCCGCACCCACAAATCCTTAACAGCAGTCTGCCCACAGTCGTGTTGCAACTGCAGACCTGCAACCAAACCATATTTTTGGCCTCCCTCAGGAAAAATACTTGTTTATTGAGAAACAGATCTGACAAAGCCTGGATTTGCTATGGTTTTTTGTCTTTTGAAGGGAGTGGCTGTGGAGAAAAAATCTTTTTACTGCTCTCCCCCTTCTCCATCTCACTCTCTCCCTCCCCTCTGTTTGGCAGTTCAGTTGGTAGCATCAGTTTCAGCCGCATTTGAATTCTGTAGCCAGCAACTAGCTAGCCGGTACACCGGGCCTCTTAGCATGACTAAGGCCTTGGATTTTGTCCAACGATTTCAAATACTTCTATGGGAGAGAACAGTTCAGTCGCATCCTTCGGGATGTTAGGGAAAAAAACACTGTGCCCTTTGCAATTATATTTCCATCAGATTTTTAGTTTATTACACCTATTCCTTATGTTACCTTAAATAAATAAATGACTTCTTGGTGAAGGAAAAAAGAAAAAAAAGGGAAAAAAAAGCACTTGACCAATGAAAAATGAAGGGAACTTGTTCAAACCAGAGAGTACACCTGCTTGGATTTGTATGTTCTCTTTCTGAATTCACCTATGCCGTAGCTCGTGGATCAGAGATACGCAGTGAGTCATCCTGTTGGACAGAACAGGACACGCAAAGTAAATTAAGTTTGTCATGTCTCTGTGAGATTTTCTCATTTGTTCACTACCTGTAGGAGGGGATTTTCATCATAATGTGACCTGTCTTCATGCTCCATTTATCATCTCCCAATTGATGTATGTAATCTTGGTTGAACAGATAGATAATGGAGGAAACACATAAAGTGTTGAATGCTTGAGCAACAGATCTGAAAAGAACAGGTAGGCAAGAATTGAAGTGCAAATGTTTAAAGACAAAAATTGGTATTCTGCCCTGACAGGAGATCTTCATGCAACTTTGTTATTATTTTCTCATTACAGGACATGTCAGAATGTGAAATTACAATGTAAGTTTCTCTTATTTTCTAGCACTGTACATTACTTTTATATTTTATCACTTTTACTGAAAAGGACTTTAATATGTTTGCTTTTAATATCAAAAGAAAACACTGTTTTCACGTCTGTGAAGAAAAAAAAGTCAAGGCATGATGAAAAAATTGCTGATTTTTACCGTTTCAGGGATTACCACAAAGCTGACTGCCCACTTGTTGATTGACAATACAGAAAGGTAAACCCTCTTTCAGTATTTCACCAGGAAAATCGTGTGCCATAGAGGCCTTTGACGATCTGATATAGTCAAAAAACAAAAACAGTCTAGGAAAGCAGGAATTTTTTTCTGAAACTAAGGTACTGTGAGGTTTTTCTTGCCTCACTGATGGCTGGTAGAGGAAGTGATATTGAAATGGGCTTGAAGACCTGTTTCAACTGCCATGAAGTTGAACTCTTTAGGTCTTGGGTCTTTTTTCCAAATGTGCAAGGCTTGCCATATGTAAGGATGTTTGTATATTACATATAAGGGGTTTGTGTATTGGCATTTTTTTTCACCAATATTCCTCTAGGGCCAGTTATTTAATTGGCACAAACCCTTTCCTGCTACAACTTGGAAACGTTAAGAAACTGCCCGACGCTTTAGTCAGTTTTTCTTTCCACTAAGAGGATATTGGGTGTTTCTGAGACAGAACCTCATCTATTACACTAATCTTTGAGACGTGAGCTCTGTCTAGCTACTCTGATGGTGAAAGGCTGAGCATTCTGGGGAGAAGTGTAGATTCTGGCCTTCCTGAAGCATTTAGGGAGATGAACAACCCAAGTGTTTAAAAATAAATTCTACAATTTTCTGCTTTATATCCTTCAACCCACCTTGTTTGGTGGGGGGTTTTTTGTTTTATTGTTTCCTCCCCCCCCCCCCCCGTGAAGATACTTTTTTTCTAGGATTGCATCCTAGTCAGCCTCAGTTGTTCCTGTGTGCAGAGCAGCTGGAGCAGAAAGCCGCAACACAGCTGACAAAGTCTGCTGTAGCAAGAAAATCAAACACCAGTTACCAGGATTTAAGCAAGATGTGTGTCTTCCGGTACTTGCAAATGTCTGCAAAAGATTTTGGTGCTATTGTCCACAGGCCCGGTCAGATGCCTCTCCAGAATTTGGCTTCCTAATGCTAGCCACAAACACGTGATGGTAAGTTCATCTGTGCTGCCCTGCTCTTCAGGACAGAGGCCATCGGGAACTGCAGCCAGTTCCATGCGTTGAAGGGTGGGAGGAGGAGGAGGGGGATGTGGTATTGATTGTAGTGGCTGAACCATGCATTTTAAGTTTACGACAACCTGGCTGTGAGAGAAAGATGTTGACTTAAGCCTCCTAGGAATGCAGGATCAGTGGGAGGTGCTCCTGAGCCATCCACTGCATTTGAATCTGAATGCGTCCTCTCAGCATGACCGGAAAACAGATTCTAATCTTTACTCACCTAGATTCCTTCAGTTAGTTGATTTTGTCTTAGTTTTGGGTTGGTTTGGGTTTTTTTTAGCCCTGGGGGAAAACTTAGCTTTTGCCTTGCCAAAAAGAGTTGCAACAACCATAGCATTTAGCATGTGACATTAATTGATTTCTCTCTTGGAACAGGGAAAAAAATTAATTCTAAAGGTTTTGATACCCCTGATGTAGTTGAAACTGTTAATGAGTGAAGCAAAATCAAGAGTTTCTGATGCCCCTAACTCCTTTCTTTCAGGTTTAAGGCATAGTCTGCATTCCTGCGTTAACTTCCCCTTCATCCAAACATTCCTGGTTAATCTGTTAAGTCAAACCCTTGCATAGCAGCAGCAAGGTAAAGCCAGATCTCCCCATTTACACTTTTTATTGGTTTGCTCTCTTTCAGAATTGGTTTTCTTTGTGGTGTAGCAGTGCTGGATTCTGCCATTTGCTGGAGAGCGTGGCGTGTCCAGTTATTGCCTTGAGCTTGGGAGGTAATTTGTGAAGAAAAATAAAAGGGGAGGGGGAGGGGAGAGGGGGAAAATTCCACCACCACCACCATCCCCCGCCCTTCCTGTCCAGATTTGTGATCTATTTAGTCATCTCGTGACACAGCAGTTTTGTCGCAGGAGGCTGCACTTCCTTGCATTTTACTCTGCCGGAGCTTTAATTACAACAGAGGTCAGAGTCTCCCCGTTTCCAGCATCCTCTTTGAATTTGGAGGCCATTAAACGGTTCGCCATTGAGTAAAAAGCATCCCCCCTCCTGCCGAGCGTCTGGCTGTTGCGCCCCGTTTGGGGACCAAGCGGCGCGGCTGCCAGCCGTGGCAATCGGGGAGACGTGTTAACTTCTTCCTGGGTCTGGATGGGCTCTGTCTCTCTAGGGTGTGTCAGTGTGGTTAGTGTTAAAACTCAAACCAGATTTTGATCTGTCCCCAAGTCACATCTTTTTCACTTCTTGTTTTCCCAGTGGGGGGCTGGGTACGGGGGGTGCCATTATGGGGTTTTTTCCTGAGATTTGCAGGAAATTCTGAGTGTTGTGCGTTTCCCTAGGTTATATTTGAGGAATTGTTATGAATTTCAACTCTTTCTTTTCAGTGAAAGAAAAAAAACACCCCAATTGGTGAGGTCTTGGCAAAATCTCACAGATTCATTAACAGTTACCTTGGTGTCCACCAAAGCCTGGCAGTACGTACTGGTACAGATCACCCCAGGCATGTGTGGAGTGGAACCATTTTTCTGCACTAGCCTCTCCATCTCTTCTCTGAGCAACGTAACTCCTCATGGTACGTTCAAAGGCAGTGGAATGCTTCATCCCAGTTTCTTTATTTTTTGGAATCTGTCCCTCCTGTTGTCCATAGGAGTGGTTTTCTGGAACATTTTAGTGCTGTGATTTACAACTTCAATTTCTGCCCTAATACTCTGATAATTTGAGTACTTTCCTCTTTCATCATTTCATTAATTCACTTGATACTTGTGCAACTTGCTTTCTTTTTACCTTCCCCGAAGTGATTGCTGAGAATCACACACTGCAGAGAACTTACACGCAACATAAAACCCTCTTAACTTACACAGAATCCTGGGTGCAAACTTTGTCATGCAGGACGGACATCAGTTCCATTGACTCAGAGCACGCTCATGTGAACATGGCAAATCCCAGAGGACCAGCCCAGTAAGTAGCCTGCTTTCATGGTAACAGGTAACAAGAACTTTGCTTATTAACTTAACCACATGATTAAATGCTTAAATGAAGACCAGTGTGATACTGCTGTGATACAGCACAGTCTTGTGCTGTGGTAGACGTCTGGAAGGAGTGTGTGTCAGTGAAAGGCAAAGCATGCTTGCAGGGCTGCTTGGCAATCAAGCTATTCTTCCTCAGCTTCTGCTTCTGGAAAGATGCGATCCCTCTGTCCCTTTGACGGTCTCTGGTGTTGCAACTCCTGTGTAGTCTAACTAAAGCTAGCTTGACTGAAGCTGCCAGGTGTTACCCGTCCGTTGTGACCTAGTACTCATGTTCTGAGTCTGTTTCTACGTTTAATGACTATCAGATGGAATCTTACATTCCCATGGTATCTTACAGTAAATTCTATACTTGGATGTCTTAAAAAAGTTCGGATTAAATGGGAAGTCTACACGTTGCTTCAGAGAACTACAGTGGATCCATAAAGATCAGTGTATTGTGACTCCTTTTTCTGCAGTAGCCACGTTGCTTTCTCCTCAACAGATTGTCCTTACGCAGCTGTACATTGATTCCATCTTCTGGTATTGTTTCTCCTCTGGTCTCTGGTATGGAGACCAAACTCCCTGCTCTGTCATTTTCTTTGTATCCTACCTGAGGGTTTCCTTGACAATTGTGAAAATGGCAAATAAAATCATTAATTTGCCCCTAGCTAGAGGAGTTGTGTTTTCATTTTGGGTTTTTTTGTTTTGTTTTATTAAATGCACAGCGATTCTCTGGTGAATAATCATGATAGAACCTTGCAGATGTGTCAGTAGAACTGATACAGTATGAATAACATACCATGGGCTTACGTGGTTTTTTTAACAAGCTTTCCTGAGTGCCCTGCCTGCATGGGGAACACAGGCACACGAACACACACACAGGGACACAGGCAAACAGCCTCACACACGGGGACACAGGCACACAGACTCACACACGGGGACACAGGCACACAGACTCATACATGGGGACACAGGCACACCAGCACACACACGGAGACACAGGCACACCGACACACACATGGGGACACAGGCACACAGACACACATGGGGGGACACAGGCACACCAACACACACACATGGGGACACAGGCACACCAACACACACATGGGGACACAGGCACACCAACACACACACGGGGACACAGGCACACCAACACATCCGGGGACACAGGCACACAGACACACACGGCGACACAGGCACACAGACACACATGGGGGGACACAGGCACACAGACACACCAACACACACGGGGACACAGGCACACCAACACACACGGGGACACAGGCACACTGAAACACACATGGGGACACAGGCACAGAGACACACGGGGACACAGGCACACCAACACACACACGGAGACACAGGCACACCGACACACACATGGGGACACAGGCACACCAACACACACGGGGACACAGGCACACTGAAACACACATGGGGACACAGGCACAGAGACACATGGGGACACAGGCACACCAACACACACACGGAGACACAGGCACACCGACACACACATGGGGACACAGGCACAGAGACACACACGGGGACACAGGCACACCAACACACACATGGGGACACAGGCACACCGAAACACACATGGGGACACAGGCACACAGACACACACGGCGACACAGGCACACAGACACACATGGGGGGACACAGGCACACAGACACACCAACACACACATGGGGACACAGGCACACCGACACACACATGGGGACACAGGCACACCGAAACACATGCGGGGACACAGGCACACCAACACACATGGGGACACAGGCACACAGACTCACGGGGACACAGGCACACAGACACACACGGGGACACAGGCACACAGACACACACATGAGGACACAGATACACAGGCACACACGGGGACACAGACGCCCCGGCCGCCGCTGAGCAGGGGTGATGGCCGCTAGAGGGCACTGTTACCGCTGTTCCGCGGGCCCAGCCGCGGAGCTGAAGGGAGAAGGAACTTTTCAGCGAGAGGCCGCCGTTAAGCGGGCTCCAAGGAGGTTATTTGAAATCGGCGTGCTGCTGGCTGTACCCTCCCCACCCCGCGGGCTGGCACTGTGCCGCTTTCGCATGGCCGCGGCTGTAAGGACGGGGGGAATTCTGGTTTATTTCGGTTACGGGTCTCTCAGATACCCCGGGCGGGGGAAGACGTTTCCCCTTGTGGTTTTTTTGGGTGGGTTTGTTTGTTTGGTTTTGGGGTTTGTGTTGGGGTTTGGGTTTGTTTTTTTTTTTTTAGTGAGATGGGGCCGGTGGTTGCTCTTTACCAAAAAGCAAAACAAGCTGGGCGTTGGGTGCTGCAAGTTCGGCGGCCCCGCTTCCCCGGCGTGGCTCCCCTCGAGGGCTGCTTTTGCTTCCCATTGTTAGTGACTGATGCGGTGAGGCCGCTCGGGCAACTTCCTGCTGCGCGTTCCCAGGCACCTCGTTTCTCACTTCCCAGAATTTACCCGGGTTTGGGTGAGTTTCCTACCTCCGGCCCCCTTTGTCTGAGTGAAGCGGGAGCGTGTCCATCCTGGTTTTGAAATGCCACTGCCCTAACAAAGAGGTGGATGCGGGGCTGGAGTGGCACTTCCCACGTGGCTGCGGTGCCTGCGTGGAGCGCGGTTCGGCACCCAGGTGAGCCCCTCGGATGGCTGGGCTTCAGGCGGCTCTATTTGCACACACATCGCTCATCCTTTGTGCCGGTTTGTGCTGACACCATAACTTCCAAGCAGACCACCCACCCCGCTGCGCAGGAATGCTTTTTACACAATTGACAGACCTTTGGGTTGTTTTCTTTCTTGCTTGCTTTTCTCTCTCTTTTTTTTTCTTTTTTTTTTTTAAATCCTTGTTCCTCTGAATCTGTCATTTATAGAACAATAGATGCAAATAATGGTAGCAGCGCTCAGCTTTCCGAGTTTTCTGCCTGTTTGTGCTGCTGACAAAAAGAGCATCGAAACTAGAGGAGGGAATTTTGTCTCTGTGGAAGCTGATGAGATTTAATCCCTGTGCAGTTTTGAATGAACCATCTAGCTTCTGGTTGGTTCTTTCTTTCTCCGAAACCGAAAGGAGCCAGCGTGGAGAGGCACAGCTGCTGTGCTGCTGAACTAGCCCAAACCACAGCTATGACACTCGAGTCGGAAGTCCAGGGGCTTGTCTGCAGGCCAGGGCCGCCAGCCACCATGGCACTGCGGTGAAGGCTGTCCCAGCCTTACAAGGGGTCCAGCAGCAGCACGGCAGTGCCCCTGCCAGGGACGGCCATGTCTGTGCTGGGGCTAGTGGTGTTGCTCTGTGTGGTCAGAGATGCCCCTGCTGACCTGACATTACTCCATAATGTCCTTTTACCAAAATTGGCACTTTCTGCCCATTTCAGCTGTAGTTTGTCAGAGCATAATTCCTGGGCTTTCTTACTAGTGATTAAAAATACAGGTCTTTGAGGCAAACACCTAAGGGACCGGTATCCCTTCTGTGCACTCCCCAGGGTGAACAGTGGTGCAAGCCTCTGTATTTAATGTGACTTCCAGTTAGCATAAAAGTCATATATAGGTCATGGTACATGCTACAGTGTCCTCAAGCTCCTGGTGATCCTGCTTTGGTGCGCTCTCTGTTGGGAGCATCCAGTACCACTGGTGAAGCCAGCTGCTAGCAAGACAGTGCAAGACCACATCACGGATCAGGAGCACAGTTCTAGTATAAAGACCTCTGTGTGTGTATCTGAAGCAAAGAACCAAGTAGTTAAACAGAGCCTGCTGCAGGTGCCTTCTTGGTGGTTCACAGGATCTTAAAGCAGTTGGAATCCTTACATTAAAACCATCTTCTACTGAAAGTGGTTCCTGGGTGGATCATCAAGCATCATTGTCTCTCTTCATACACTAGCTCCTTTGGTCAGCAGTTTGTGCTCCAGCTAGGGAGGAGAGAACCAGCCAGGACGAACTAAGTAAGTGTAGCCTTTCTTAAATTTTGGAGGCCTCGGTGTCCGAGGAGTCACTCTAGAACCAGGATTCCTGAGAAAGTTGGCTTTTTCACATGCAGAAATTTTGTTCATGCCACAAAGACAGATCTAGGCCGGTTTTTTTGCAGCATTTGTGAGTGGTAGTCTATTCAAAGAGTAGTGCTGTTTAACAGCAATAAATATCTCCCAATACACGAATGGCAACCATGATGTGTGCAGACCTATTTTTTGCTGTGTACAGCCAGTGAATCCAAAATGACCTGAAAACTTCAAAACTTTGCTCCATTATTTCTGTGGTCAACCTGCTTGTGCTTAACCAGTGCTGGGTGTTGTGGGCACACTTGTAAAGTCATCCTCTGTGTGCGCTCAGTAAATCCACCATCTCAATATGGAACTGCTGTGCAACATGTATGCATTGAGACATCATCTGGTGGAAATATGGAAGTCTTATACAAAAGTGTTAGTGGTTATTATGTCATTATCCCAACTGAGAATGTGATCTGGGATGAAAAATCCCATGTCAAATTTCTGCTTGAGGCATTTTGGCTCCGGCCACAACATGTAAAGCATCTTTCACGAGATAACATTTAACCGCCATTGTAAGACTGCTGTCTACGCATTGCCGTGTCAGTTTCTATTACTTCTAGACCCTCTAGCTGCACAGAATGAGCAAGTGACTTGAGTGCTTTGCTTGCAAAAGGAACAAGACAGACATACATTAGAGTTCGCCTGCTTGAGTGGACCATCTCAGTGTGTTCAGAGCTAAACAACTGTGAATTTGCTTAGTAAACATCTGAGATATACCAGAAACCGGAGAAATAAGTGAGATAAAAAAGAGGGACATGCTTTGAATTGCTTTCATGCTTATCTTTTCAGTCAGTAAACAAGCACATGGATAGCATCTCCAGATCTGCAAAGCTCTGTCAGATGTGTTCTACTTCTTAAGGTTTGCTGTTAGTGACAGAAGACGCATTAATTTACGCTTCCTTGAAGGAAGAGCAAATTACAGACAGAAGGGAGAGAGAAAAAAGTAATATGGTGGTAGAGGAGATTTTCATGAAGGAATTTGGTTAAGGCCGCAGGTCTGAGCTCTTCTGTGCATACCATACGTCTTTTGTTAGCTCTTGCAAGCATCCCTCTGAGTGATGATTTTGCTCACCTCTTGCAGCCATGCAAAAATTCGGGCTTATCCTCTAACTTGGTCCCCCAAACTGTCCATGACATTAACTGGGGCCTATGGGAGACTTCTACAGATGATTTGGATATTGTGTCTTAGGAAGAGCTAAATGGCAAGAGCTGCCTGTTTCTCTCCTTTAGGAGTAAAGTGAGCCGCTTTCCAGTGTCCGCCTGATGTCACGTGGGACTACAGGCATAGTGTTGTTCTGACCCCGTTCCTCCAGGGGATGGAGCTGGTGCTGCAGAGCCTGAGGTACCTACCTGGCTCTGTGGGGCACTGACCCTGGGTAGAGCTGGCAGGTGATACTTTTGTTTAAAGAGAATTTAGAAATAGAAATTCTATTTTCTTTAAAAGCTTCAAGTAATTCTCTAGAAGGCACCATGTGAAGGCTCCCACATGCAGGAGCCTAAGGATAACTTGTGATGGCTTCCTACCCTTACCACGGACAAGGCAGCAACAGTGAGATTTGTGGGAATCACTATTTCAGATAATCCTTCCATGAAATAGTCAGAAAAGTGGCTGAAGGTGCTTCAGCATGTCTGCCATGTGCTGCTCCTCCCTCATGCAAATCCTTTCCAGTACTGCAGGGCAGGCGGAGGCACTGCATGAGTCAGAGAGCTGATGGCTGAGCACTGAACCACCCAAGAAGTCTGTGGGTTGGTGTCTCAGTCGTGCATGGAGGATGTTGTTCCTCTGTCAGAAACACTTATATATTTGGTTAAACATGGATGATCAATCCTGGCTTGCAAGACTGGTGACACCAGGTGGGATATGGTTCCCAGAATCTGACAAAGATTTTTGTCTAGTCCAACACTGTGTGCCCATCAGGGCTCACCACAGCGCTAGGTCAGGTAGTTCAGGCCCTCATCCAGTTGAGTACTTGATGTCTTGATGGAGAAAGATCCCACCACCTCTCTGGTGTCTGTCCCAGGGTTGCCTTGCTCTCGTGGGAAAGAGTTTTTTCTTCACCTCCAATCCCTCTTGCAACTGATGCTCTGGGATGTTCTGGCCTATCACTGCGCACCCCTGAGAAGAGTGCCACTGTCTTCTCTGTGGTCCCTTTGGGCAGTCGAATCCCCCTCAGCTGTCTCCTTTCCACATTAAGCAAACTGTCCTTCATACAAGGTATTAACTATGTTTTGCAGAATAGCTTCAGCCAAGAACATCTCCTTAGCATAGTCAAGAGACAACACTAATCTCCAGTCAGGGCCTGGCAACAGTCAGCAGGAAGGCAGGGCACATTTTCTTTAGATGGTACGAGGCAGTGGGCTGATTGGAAATCACATTATAATAGTAATGATTTAATGATGTGTGGGGATGAGGTGGGGTGACGGGGAGATGTAGTTCTTTGTTAATGGGTCTCCACAGTCCACTGCCCCAGAAGAGGTCTCATGCTTCTCCATACTCAGCATCGCAGTTTGACCCTGTCTGCTGGCCAGGCCGTGTTCCTCTTGACCACAGCCAATATGTTCACTTTAGTGCCTTTTCCTCTTAATTTGTCCACTTCTTTGAGTTTATCATGTGTGTTTTTGAGTGAGGCAAAACTGCTGGATCTACAGTAACTAACGGCAATGGGTCACGCAGATGGATTGTGTATAAGAAGAAATGCCTCCTATAACTGAATGTTAATCTGCTGTCTGTTGGTTTAATTTATTGTTTCTTTGTTCTCGTGCTTAGAGATACATGAGTAGTTATTGTAGTAGTACTACTGCCTGAGCAGTAGTTATGAAGGCTTATTGACCTTCTCCTTGCCTCTTACAACTGATGGATGATACTGTCACTCCAGTCATCTCTGTTCTAGACCAGTGTCTTGATACAGCTGACTGATGAAGAAACTCTTCCTTAATTCTCATCATCCTACCAATACCTTGCTGTCCTTTTCCAGTTCTTCCATCTCAGTTTTGAGCCAGGGACACAAGGGTTAAATATTTCTCCAGTGGCATTTTAAGAGATGAGTGAAAGAGGAGACTTAAAAGGAGGTGTTTCAATAAGTTTAGCAAGGAGGAGAGCACTGGCCAGTTGCTGGTTGTGTATCTAATGTTTTCTCTGGTTGTCTGAAGGCTTCTCAGTGATGTAGGCAGATGTCAGTCTTATGACCCAGACAAGATCTTCCCCGCATCACTGTCACCTTCTCCTTTGTCCAGCCACTGGTCCTATAGGCCTCTTCAGTAAAGGTCCCAGTGGTGTTGCAATCATTTCCATGTTGCCTCATTTGCTGCCTGCCAGAATGCGTTTGAAAACAGAGACGGTCCCTTTCCCTGCCCCAAGGACAAGAACCATATTCTTGCGAGAGCACTTTTGAGGAAAACCCGCTCCTTTTATTTCACTTCTCCCCTCTTCTCTTTCCAGTCTACAGTGGTCAAAATGTGCTGTTTCAAGGCAGCATGTGAAAACTCAGTCTTGCTCATTTTCCACTGGGACGGTAACACAGATTGTACAGTGACCGCCCCACAGAATGTTATCTGCAGACATTTTCCATACATTGCTGGGGCCAGTTTCAGCATCCAGGCCAATCCCATGCATGGAAATAGCTTCCACAGGTCTAGATGTTGAGATGAGAGAAGAGGATTTCAGTGATGGCCTCTGAAGCTGACGCACCCTCAAAAGTTGTCTACAAATGGCACTAGGAAGACTGGGAAGTAGAAGACACCCTTCAGAGATGATGTAACTCATGAAATGAGGCTGCTGGCAAAACATTTGGCAGGAGAAGAGAGTTCTTGCAGTGACTTGCAATGGACCCTGGAGGCCCCACAGCAGGTAACACTGGAGTCGTTACCCCTTCAAGCAGTTTCGTGTGTGAGGGTCACAGCAGAATCCTCAAGAAAGCAATTCAGGTCAAGCTAATACCACAGTTACTAAGGTAGCCAAACCCCTTGGTCTTACTGTTAGAAAACGGCTTCTCAGACATGCCTGGAAGAAATGCAGCTATTTTATTTTCTGTGCTGTCTTCTGCGGAGGAAATAGCTATGGGAGAGGTGGGTGTGTGTTGGGGAGACGAGTGTTAGTTCAGCTTAGCCTGAAAAGCACTCAGGATTGTAGATGGGGGAAGGCTGGCAGGATTTATCTGCTTTCAGCATTTATTAAGTATTTGTAAATACATGGGTCTGGGCTTTGACTAGGAGTCAGCCCCCATTTTTGCTGGCACAGCCCAGACCTCAGAAACTTATTGTGCAGGGCCTATGGCAGCCAGGGAAAGAGCTGTTCTTTGCACAGATGTGCCTCTCCTAAAGTAAGCAACAGGCACTCAGGGGGGCAGCAGATGAACAGATGAAGCAACAGTCTGTAATTTTATACTAGGAATGGTACGCTAGTGAGATGCGCTTTTCTTGATGCTGGAATATTTTAAAGCCATAAAACACATAAAATACAGCTGAAAAGCAAAAGCAAAAAAAAAAAAAAAAAAACAAAACAAAAACCCCAAACCCCCTGCTTTAAGAATATCCCAGAGAGCAGCAAAGAGGGGAATTTTTCAAACCATTTTCTCTAACTGTGGTTCCTGTCTCCTTGCCCATGAGTTATCCCCTATGGTTCAAGGCACAGTGGTTATGGTGATGTTTTAGAAACACATACAACAATGGGCAGCCCTGTAATGCCATGAGATCTGCACCATACGTGATAAGCAAAGATGTGACATGTGTGGTACTTTGGCCTTAAATCCCATGACATCTGTCTTTCCCTGTTCCCCAGTTCTGTTTCATGACCCAGATCTTCACCTAAATAGCATCTCTGCACTTTCCTCTAACTTCCACCAAATCCTGCAGGGAAACCTGGGTGTGTGAGAGCTTCTTCCCCTGGCTGCATATCCAAGAAAGGGTTTTAACAAAACATAGGATATGGACAAAGGTTTTGTGCTCCTCTGTTATTCCTTGATGACAACACGTGCCCACTGCGGGAATCAGGTTGTTTTCTTGTTCCAGGAGTCATTGCAGATGGATCTCTGAAGTCCTGGCAGGATAAAGCTGCTGCTCCTGGCAGCGACTGAAATACATGCTGTGAGAGGAAACACTGGGGTAGGTGGCATCCAGGTTCCCAGGGGTGGAGGAGAGCTGGCTGGTCTAGCAAGATACCATTCATACAGCCTCTGCAACTGCATGGATATCTAACCAGTCATGTGTTGTAGCAGCTCTGCCAGCTTTTTTTCAGTCTGTGAAGATTGCTGGGGTGAAGGGAGGAAGAAGAAGCCCCAGTCTTTGGGGTATGGATGTTTTTACTCTGTGGTGTACAGTACTGCTGAGGAAGATGGACAGGAAGATGCACCACCTATGTTGAAACAGAGGTATGTCTGTACTAGTCAATGGAATGAGACCTGGATGCTGGCCTAAGCATGCCACCACCATCACTTCTGTTCAGTGTTCCTCACTGTCCTTGCCACTGCTTTGCCACACTCCTAAACAATGCCCTGGGAGTTCTCCCCATCCTCAGCCTGGACATGGCCCTCTGCTGCAGTGGAGGGGATAGGGGATGTAACTCCACAGACAAGGATACAGCTGCGACAGCTGGCTTCCAAAATTTAGAATGGTCCTGGCTCCATTGGGAAACTCATGTAACCATCCTCACCTACATCCCTTCAAAATCAGCCTAAGTTGAAGCACACCGACGGTTCATGTGACACAGGTATTCCTGCAGACTACCTGCACTCCTGGCCCTTGGATACCATTTCTCCAGCCCCAAGTTCAGAACCAGCAACACTTGTAAAGCAGACAGTAGGAGCATCTCTACACATATAAGCAGCATGTCACTCAGAGGGCTGCCCTGCAGTCAGCATGACGCTGAAGCTGGATGTGTTGCTGCCAGGGCTGTGGGGACAGGCCTACACCAATGCACAGTAACACATGAACAGCACATCTGGCTGTGGTGCCTCCTCTGGAGGTGTCCCCAGCACTGGCTGAGTGACCCCCTTCCAGCCACTTCCTAACGTGACATGCATCTCAAGGGGTGCAACTGCCAAAGGGAAGGGAGTCTGGAGCCTCCATGCCCTTGCCTAGGTGTCATGATCTGCAACCAGATGATAGACTGCTTTGGCAGAGGTTAAACCCCCTTGCGTTCCAACCGACCTCAGATTGTCCCGGGTGGTTGGGGGTGGCTGAGCTTAACCCCTGAGTGATGTCCAATTAGGTGCTTTATCGTGATCAGTTCTTCACAATTCTTGGGAACAGAATTAAGACTCAGAACGGAGTCAAGGTTTAGGTCACTTTATTTAGCCCGCAACAAGCGTGCAAGAGAAGGGCGGGGAGGGTAGAGGAACAGGATGGGACACAGAGAAGAGAGTTAGGAAGAGAGTGAGAGTTAGAGAGAGAGAGAGATTGCAATATCTACCACCACAGAGCTGGGACGTCCCGGCAGTCCGAATTGGCTTCACGTCAGGTCAGGAATTCCACGGTCCAGCGTTGGATGCACGGCAGATTGCTTCACCACAGGTGTGCACACTAACATGGCAGTTCTTTTTGGTTATATACAGTTCAATGATACTGATTCATTAGGTTACCTCATACACCCATACATATTCATAAACTGTCCCACTTTGTATTAAAATGAGTTCCAAGAAGTGATTTCCATAAACTGCTCCCAACTGCTCCTACGCACTCCTGTGTGGTAGTGGTCGTTGGGGGTCGTGGGCATGAAGTCAGATGGCTCCTCTTCATCACCACAAGTAACCTTCTGTTTTGCACAGACTCAGTTACCCCTTGACTCTGATCCAAACTGCAAGTTCGGTTTCAGCAGGTTTTGTATACTTTTGAAGGCAAAGGGAGCTCGAACTAGCTACAGTGAAATACTTTGCTTGAATTGATGAATTCATCGGACAGATAAGGAGTTTGCTAGATCGAGGGGGGGACTGGAACTCGTCAAAGAAGTCATTTTATTTGCACAGAGAGACACCAACTTATGTCTCAATTGATGTTTCTTCTTTATCAGTCCTGGGTTGTTCAAGTGTGACATTGTTTATGTGAGGTCACCACTATGGCACTTCAAACCATCCTGTTAGCAAGTCTTCCTTAACCCTTTACAAGCATCTTATTAGCAAGTCCCCTTTATCACAAATAGCAGTAATAGCAAGAGGTGCAATATTTCAGCAATGTTGAGACAGAAGTCCACTGGTACAGGCATTCGTTGACGGACACGGTATGTCACACTAGTTAAGGTCACCTTTGGTGCCTCCTGTAGATTGAGTTGCCACACAAATGATCCATCCCTCCTGACATGCACCCTGCCTCTCAGGAACATGTGAGAAACTTAAGGATAAGGTGAGAGCAGACTTGTCTATATTGCCAGTCCTGTGGGAGGCCTCAGCAACCCTTTAAACTGGCCTAGGGCAGGTGCCATCTGGCTACTTGGGCAGGCAGAGATGTTCTTCAGCTGTACCCAGCAAACAGAATGGATCTGGACACCAAAGAAAGAGGAAGCATAGGCCAGAAAGGGAGAAGAAGGGCCAAGGAGGATATATTTTTAAAATATATATTCTGCTCTTTGCTCCTCATGAAAAAAACATTGAGTCCTTCTGCCACGCTAGTGCAGCCAGATCTTTGTCACAGCGTCCATGAAGGAGAATCAGGCAGTTCTCAACCTGTCTGATTGCTGATGTGGGCAAGGTTTGTACTTGCTTCTTTTCTGCCTCACTGCTTCACGGTTCATTTGGCCAAACTCTTCATACAAAATAACATGTTAGACAAGCTCTGTGCTGGGAATGTTGCAGGAAGGCACTAGCTGTCTGGGGAAGGGATGGGCAACGGACTCTGCTTTCAGCATCCATACTAACTGCCTACCAAGCAATTGTGCTTGTTTGCTTTGTCAACCCATCTAGAATAATAGTAATGTTTCAAGTCAAAGAAACACACCTACGAAACCAAACCTTCCCGGCCAGTGACTGTGCCCCCAAGCCTCCCACAGCGTGTCCTTGTTCAAACTCTGCATTGTGTTAAAGAAGAAAGAGTGAGATGAGCACGTGCCTGATGTTTTAGTTGAAAAAACTTCAGTTACAAATGAGTGGAAGTGGTTATTTCCCTTCCAGACCTTCATTTTGGGTTTCTTTTCAGCAGTGGCTTAATAAGTCAAAGGGATGGGTTGCTGCTTTGGGTTTTTTTTGAAACTAGAATAGGTTTCTTCTTGCCACAGCAGGGCATGGAAATGCATGTGTGGGGTTGAGGGGAAGGAAGGGGAAAGGAAAAGAAAGGGGAAAAGGGAGAGGGCAAAGGAGAAAGGCCTGCATGAAGGCATGGACCAAAAACCATAAGGAAGACATGGGCATCTCCAAACGAGGGGGCTGGGCAGGGGACCAGGAGGTACAGTGCTGCCCCACATCACTGAGGTGCACCTTCATCTTGCACTGCCGCTGAACAGCTGGGCTGGGGGGCACAGGCTGAGTGGCAGAGTGAGGGGCTGTGTTCCTGTCTGGCCTGAGCCTGCTCCCAGGGTAGCTCAGGACAAGCACCGGGCTGGTGGCAGGCTGAGATGCAGAGAGCCACCACAGAAGGTAAAGACTGGAGCTAAGGAAAGATTAGAGGAGGGCAAACAACTGAGGTTTTTCAGTGCTGCTTGTGGAAAGAGTGAGCTGGGATCTTTTATACTTGTATCTCATGTCTAGAACTGCTCTTTAAGTTCTGGCTCTGAAAGTCTCATGGTAAACAGTGATGGTGCCAGAGTGGCTCATGAGGGATGCTCAGACCCCAGGTGAGTTCACAGACACATAAAACAAGTCCTGTTTCAGTTACTCCAAAGGCTATCCTCAAACCAAACAACTTCAGAGTCTGCTCCAGAGGGTCATAAATATAATGGAAAATACCAATTAGAAGAGGAGCACACGGATGCCCCCAGTACAGCTCAAGGCAGGGCTCCCCAAAGCTAGGCCAAGTTGTGAAGTCTGAATTGTCTCTCAAGACAGAAGTCCCAACACCTCTCATCTGGGCCTTGTCTGCACCACTGAGGAGAAGGAATTCTTTCCTTACATCCAGCAAGAATTAGATCAACCCAAGTCTGCTGTATTCTCTTGTGCACCTCAGAGGAGAGTCTGACTGTCTTTTGTGTTGCTCAAGCAGGTAATGGCTGAGTGCAAACAGATCCCATTGCAGCCTTGTCTTCCTCAGGCTGATCAAGGCCACTTCTTCCCACTATGTCCTGCACTCCTCTCCCTGGGGGACATCTCTCTGATCCTGTGTTTGAACTCTTGTCCAAAAACTCCAGATATGCTGAGCAGAGGGGCACATGATCTCTGCAAGGTTTGGGTATGCTTCAGGCTACCCAGTTTCCAAGACATGTGCTCACGTCTCCTTTTGTTGCTGGCTTTAGGAGCTGTGAAGATGATGACATACCTTCACAGTAAATGCTTTCTGCAGCTGGGAACTGTCTAGATGACTTGGGGACAGTGTAGGATACTCGTATACTGTAGCACAAGACTGTGTTTGCCGTTTGCATTTTTGAGAGCCCTTTACAAACCTCTAGCTGCACAGGACTATAGTGCTTGCCCAGTTTGTGTATTCCCTTCTGCAGACTCATACATGAGCTAAAACTGTTCTTAGAAACCTTCTGTGGAAGTTGAGTATGCCTGACATGCTTCCACTGTCCCCTTCCATGTTTGGGTACATTCCTTAAAGGCTTTGTAGTGTTTGATATTTACACTGTTTCACTCTGTCCTTGCAATTTCTAACCAGCATTTATTTACCGAACAGAGTGCAAGAGTACTTTTGACAAGCACATGTAGTGACTGGTTTCAGAAAGATGGGGCAGGGCTCGCCTTACAGACATTTTTAGGCTTAATTAGGAAAGTCTGTGGGGAAGAAATAGCTGCACCTACATTTTTCCATTTCCCACTGGTTTTAGCTGCTGCAGTGTGGGATACACTTTTTTGTGTATGCAGACAAGTTTGACCAACTCTTTATCAGCACAGTGGTACAGCAACCTGGAGCCTGCTCCCAGCTTTCAGGGGGAAGGAGGAATTTCTTGCAGGAATACAGCTTGAGGCTGTGGAGCACCCTGAGCAGTTGTACAGTCAACCCCCTGTTACAGCAACGGATGCTCTTACAGAAACAGATGCTGTACGTGAGTTAGGAATCTTGTTTACAGCACAGCTTTTACACAGAGGTAGCTGCTTCTTTAACCCCTGTCAAGGACAGAGGGTCTTTCTGCTTCAGTGCCATGTGACAGACAGACCATTGGAAGAGTTTACCGCAGCCTTTGAAGAGGGGTCTTGCCCTCTCATACAGCTTTCTGTTCCTTTGCTCTTGTTTCTGCAGTGGTACAAAGCAAGGAAGAGACAAAGTTCCAGAAGATTCATCTGTCTCTGAGAAGTGAGATGTTGTTACGATGAGCAGAGACAGAAAAGAACAAAAAGGATCAAGTGCTTTGTGCAGCTTTCCTACTCCCTCCAACTAACAGAAAGGATTTTGGTTTTTTAATGCAGAAAATTATTTATTTTGTAACAGAAATAGTTAAGAAATTTGACTCATCACTTTTGATCCTCCAAATCCAGAAGCTACTCCCATAGGCTGCTAGCCGATTAAATTCTGCACCCCACAAAGCCAGTTTGGTTTTCCCCAGGGGTGCTTGGATGTGATCTTGCTGAGCTCTCCAGTGTTAAAGTTGATGTGTTATTTCCTTGCATCCAAGTTGGTTTTTTTTTTTTCTAGGATTGCCCAAAGCAGGCAGGTTTAGGAGCAGCTTTATTTCATCTTTTGCAAATGAATGACTTCTGGGTTATTTTCAAGCTTTATGGCAGTCTGAATAGCAGATTACTCATCTGTTCTTTTTTAAACAGATTCCAGGAATGGCTGAAATCCCAGGAGCTTGTGTATTAAGAATATATAACAAGTTCATTCTTCTGCTGCCTTGTACGTTGACAGTGCATTGTATACCTGAATGGCTTTAAAACGCCAGGAACACATCACATGCCAGCAGACAGTCAGGTGCCCAGAAGACAGTCATGTCAAGATGCGCTTGTGTGTTTAGGGTAGTTCATTTCTGTACAGGTAGGCTTCAGGAATCAGTAGCAAGAGCATCTAGTGTGAACTCCAGATCTATGCAGCTACCCAGCTGAGTGGTTGCTTATACGCAGTGTAATTGCTTGTAGTGAAATCGGATGTATGGGCCTTCACTTCGTAATGTGACACATACACAGCCATATCTGATGGTGGCATTTTGCCCAGTATTGCCTTCTATGACATATTAACAAATTGAAAGGCAAGGTGTTGTCTTAAAATAACAATTTTTTAATGAATAATGAAAGTTAAATTCCTTTACCCCCAAACCTTTGGATTCAAGTGTCACATTTTCCTGACCACCATTACTGACGTTATTACAGTTGAAAGCTGTGTTTTTTAGAAAAGTGTAGAGCAATGTAAGACAGAAATCCAACAGAGCTGCAGCACACATGCTGGCTGCCATAATGCTGCAGCCCATTTTGGTGATGAGGTGCTAAAATGAACTGATCCCCAATGAGAGTCACTCAGCTCATGAGAGACACACCAGCAAGTGATCCTGCCAGCAGCCAGGCTCAGGCTGTAACCATCAGGGTCATCTCTGCCCTTCAGAAGGTGCAGAAATGCCCTTGGGGAGGGAATGGAAATGATGTTTCTTTACCTGACCTTCACATTGTGGATTCTGCACATTAAGGAAAACCTTGCTGCTCCTTGGATTGGTCTTCCCAGGTCACTGTCAAAAACACATAATGCTTTTTCCCAAAGATGATGCTTCCTGCAGAGTTGAGAAACTTCTTTTCCCATGCCTTTCTGCTGTAGTGGCCTGGTGATAATACTCCAGTGATACTACTATAAGAACCTCAGTAGAATGCTTTTCAGGACCTGGAGGTCACTCCTCAGTCCAGGAACATGCCTCTGTCTCTGGGGTTTGACACTTGTATCTAGCAAAATTGGAGGCATGATCTAAGAAAATATTCACCATGGGTTTTACATTAATTTTTGTCTGGAGACAGAGGAAGGCAGTGCTCTGCCCATGCCTGTAACAACTGAATGATCACTACTAGGTCTTTGTGACTTTTTTGTCTCAGGTTAATTTCATCGTTGTGAAAGGGCTTATGTTTACATGCCTGAGGAGATACATAGGCAGGCAAAAGCTAATTTCCACCTGTTTGGCTACAGACATTTAGCCTCCAGAGTTGCTCACCTGGGTCTTTTGCATTGTAGTTACAAAATTCAGGAAGGACTGAATCCCCTGGTGCCTAAGAACATCAGTGCATCCAAATCAAACCTTCCCAGAAGTGCTGAGCCTCAAAGCTATTGCTTATTTTACAGAATGGTCTGTGATACATCAATATAAAACATTTTTTTGGCAGAGAATAGGAGTAGAATTCCTGTGCTCACAAACCATATTAGTGTACTGTCCTGAAGACTTCTCAGGTGAAGACATAATTTCAGGTCAAACTTTGGCATTTACATGAATTGGTTTGGTTATTCCAAGGTGTGGGGTATTTTTTGTTTGGTTTTTTTTTGTTGGTGTTTTTTAATATACATATCTAACTTAAATATCTGTTACTATATGCATCTCTAATTTAATAGGAGAAGTGGGTTATACTTACACCAGAAAGGTACTAGCACTTTTTCCATCAGTGTTAATCCTATTACAGAGTAAGACAGGCCACCTGCTGTTCTGGACTCACCAGGAGTGCAGACCAAACTAACTGCCTGCCTAAGAAATCCTCTCTATGCTGATAACTTGATTGATATGTCCCAGGCTGTTTTGTTTATAAGACATATATAGTATCATAAATACAAAAGACTGTCAGAGGGAGTGGTAAAATTGCCCTGGAATTACAGTCCTTCAAAATTCTAATAGTTAATGTGACTGCTTATGTCTTCGGAAATGGTTTGGGCGTGATAAAGCTTTATGTGCACATTTTAAATGCATGTAAAAGATAGAATCTGGATGAGGGGAAAAGGGTGCAGCTCCCTTGTTTTTGGCTTAGGGTGTCCTGGACATGATAGGGCACGTCCTGCTATTTTCTCTTCTGATATTTGTGAACTTGAAACCCAAGCCTTCGAAATGCAGGGGAGGGGAGAGGAATGCTTCCAAAGATAAGCAAGAAAGATATTTCCACTGCAACAGCGAAACGCATTGAATGTGGTATGTTTAATGTACCCCCAAAAGTTCTAACAGTCCAAGTGCAGAATCTGGCTGGGATCTGGATTCCTCTATGGTCTCTGGGCACTTTTGCACAAAGTGCTTCCCAGTAGCAGCTCATACACACAGAATCACTAACGCTGGCAAGGTCTGCTTTTAAACCTTCTGCTTTCCAATGCCCAATATAGGATTCTTTGCTTCTAGCCACCAGGCACATGTCAAAGCCCACATCTGAGCTGGAACCCACAGGAGATGCAGTCCACTGGTCTGCAGGAGGCCAGTAACTGAAAGACTTGTCACATCTCTTCTTGAGAGGAGGGGCTGGTGGGATGTCTGTTAGGGGAGCTTGCTAGCAAGGGGAGTCAGTGTGAAGCAGCCCTAGGTTGCCACCATTTCTCTTCCCTCACCACTTCACTCCTCTCTCTCCATGGCACTCCCCATCTCCTGTCTACGCCCCAAGCTCTATCACAGCTGCCAAACACATGCAGGGCAGTTCAGTGCTGTTCCCTGCACAGGGATGAGCTGGGGGCCTAGAAGAGTGAAGCATATTCAAGCCTAATCTGGCTGTGATACAAGGAATGTTGGCTGCTGCCTGGAAGATGGGGCTAAAGCATATCTGCTTTGTGGCCGAAGGGTGTCTGCATTTGCAAATGCAGCTCTCTCCAGGTAAAGGAGCTGGGTTCCTTGTTCATGAGGACTGAGTAGCAGCAAGTGTAGTGGGACTTTACAAGAAAGATGTAGAACTGTTGGAGAGTGTTCAGAGGAGGCCACAAAGACGATTAGAGGGCTGGAGCACCTTCCCTACGAGGAGAGGCTGAGGGAGCTGGGCTTGTTCAACCTGAAGAAGAGAAGGCTGCAGGGGGACCTCATTGCAGCCTTACAGTACCTGAAAGGAGCTTATAAACAGGAGGGGAATCAACTTTTTAAAAGGGGAGACAATGGCAGGACAAGGGGGAATGGATTCAAGCTAAAGGAAGGAAGGTTTAGATATTAGGGGGAAATTTTTTACAGAGAGAGTGATAAGGTGCTGGAACAGGCTGCCCAGAGAAGTGGTGGAGGCCTTGTCCCTGGAAGTGTTCAAGGCCAGGTTGGATGGGGCCCTGGGCAACCTTGTGTCGATCCAGGCCTGGAGGTTGGTGGCCCTGCCTGCGGCAGGGGGGTTGGAACTCTATGATTCTTGGGGTCCCTTCCAACCCATACCATTCTGTGATTCTGTGATTCTATTTCTGCACCCTCCTACTAGCCATCAGACTGTGGTCCATAGCTTTTAGATGCCGACACTGCTTTTCATCAACAGTGCAGTTATCACCTGGAGATTCAACATCACAGTCACTCCGCATGTGCTCCACCTTAAATCAGCCCGAAAGTTGAAGTTGGGGCAGGATATGGCAGCTCCTTGCTAAGCTGGGTATTTCTCAGCATGCACATGACACCATAGCGTGCTTCTGGTTTCAGGGTGGAGTTCAAAATGTGGCTTATGACCAGTAAAGCCTTTGTACCCTGCTGTTTCAGATATACTGAAAAAGTATTTAACAGAGAGGCCTTTTAGTTTAGTTGGTTTAAGCTGCTCAAGATCTGTGACCTGCAGGTGGCCCTTTACACCTCTCACACCTCCAGAATCCGAACCAGCAGAGCTCAAATCTGTGACCCCAAAAGCACCATACAAAATTTTTGCAGACCTGAAGTGGGGGGTTGGCTGGGCAGGAAAACAAGTCAGGGAGGGCCATCCTGATAGCAGGCGCAATGTTCTTGTCTTACCCTTTCCACTGACATGTTTTGCACGGTGATAGCATGTACACTTACTTAATTTGGTAGTAAAAGGACACAATTTAAAATATGCACCAGAAAAGCACCTTTTTTCCTTCTGTCTTGTAACTGACAGTAAGAAAATGATCCACAGAAATCCAGGTCCTGCCATTCTAGACAGTGGAAGAAGCAGAGTCTGCTGTAAAATTCCTGATTTTCTGAGACCAATTGCAGGAAAGCTCCCAGCAGCTGCCACTATCCAGTGGAACTGAAATATATTGTACTGATGCAGTGACTGAGCCAATTGCCTACTTCTAGCAGGCTGTGAACACTTTTCAAAATTAAAAAGTGTATCTTTTCTCAGCCATGGGAGTGGTACGACAATACTGTATTTATGGTGACATAACTCAGAAAGTTCCCACAGGCAAGAGCTCATAGTTTAGCTTGTAGTGGAGTCATTCTAGGTATGATTAAACATGTTTGTCTTAAAATTGGTGAAATCCACAGCCTTTAGCTACTCACAGAGATTCCTAGCTATTCATGTAGCTCACACAGTGCTAACAGGTAGTTAAGTGAGAACAAAAGTAAGATGGAAGTGGGAAACTGATAGCAAAAGCCCAGTTGAAGGACTTGTCCAGGGGGAAGGTAGTGCTGGGTATTCTGAGGACCTTCTGTGAAGGCTTCTCTGAGATGCTGATTGACAGGGTCCCCTGCCCAGTAAGCACCGCTACAAACTCGATGATAACCTACAGAATGACCCAGGTGCAGGGGCCTTCTCTTAACATTTATTGTGCTGTAAGAACAATTCTGGGTATATTTCCTGTAAAGTAAAACTAAAGTTTTCATAGATCTCAATTTGAAAAAGGCATTTCTCAGTTGACATTTAATAAGATACAGTGTTCACTAACGACAGGAGCTACTCCCAGGTTTGTCAGTGTAATGCTTTTCCCAAATAAAACAGCAAAGAACTGAAACCTGAGCTCTTAGAAAACATGCAGAGAGACAGTGGCTGAATTTTCCACCTCATACTTCACCATAGCAAACCAAACTTTGAAATGCATGGAGGTGAGGGGTCATCCTAAGAAAGATATGTCAGTTTTCCTTCTGAAACTCAGTGGCATGTAGTGAACTGTGAGTGCCCTGGGAGACTCTGTGCCGTAGTTTCCATACCAGATCTTTAGCTAACCCCAAGCAAAGAGCAACCATGCATTTGTCTGCCTGTGTGTGAGTTCCACACCTGTAGTAATCTGAAAGGAAGCATCATCTGCTCCCTACTGTAACAGCCAGGTGCTGGAGGCTATGCAGTGCTATAGGGATTAGTATCCTGCTATTCATTTGGGGTTTTTTGGAGTGACAGGTAGTGTCGTGCTTTAGCTGCAGAGCTTTGGCAGGCATACTCTAGGCATTACTCATCATACAGCTTTGTCAGGACGTCAGATTAAAGCACGCCCAGCCTACAGATAAAGCCAGGTTTCTTTGCTGTGTGCAGCTCATTCCAGTAGCTCACTTTTTGTCCAGAGATAATAAAAGCATCAATGCTCCTTTTTTTCTAATTAATGAAACTATGTTTACAAGGCACTGTCACTCCATTTCCTTCGTGCTCTCAGTTTTATTGTCTGATAACACAGAAACAACACCACACAAACTTTCTGACTCCAGGGATTTACAAAAGATGGATTTACCTGATAGTTTTCACGTATGACAAAACCTTTTTTACTGGTGCCAGTATGAAGTTATCAGTGGGTGCCCTTTGTTAAAATAAGAAGGTATTCAGAACAGCAGGCACAATACCGACATGGAACCAGCGCATCAGATGGATAAAAAAAGAAAAAGTTTCTGTCTGTAAATTACAATATTTTAGGGAGGCTGATATTTTTTGGTGAGAGTTATTTTTGAGTTTTCGAGCATTACTTTGGCAGCTAAACTGATGAAATTACAGATGTCACAGGTGAACGGCAAAGTCAGTGGAAAACTGGATGGACCATCAGGCCCAAGGATAGCAGTCCATCAGAGAAAGCATATCTGTCGGTTTCAAGTGCTGTTTCCCTAGGGTCACTATCAGGCCAGTGTTTTTTAACACATTTATCAACAATCTAGAGGAGGGGTTGTAGGGCACTGGGGATGTTCAGCACTGGGGCAGCAGCTGGAGAGGAGTCCAGACCTTCAGAGCAGCCTTGGCAGGCTGTGGAAAAGGGCTGCCAGGAACCTCCTGGAGCACAGCCCGGGCAAATGATGTCTCCTGCTCCTGGCCAGGAGGACCCCAGCAGTGGTGCCGGATGAGACCCATGGTCTGGAGACCAGATCTGCTGGCCTGGTGGACAGCAAGAGAGCTAGGGGCCCTGTGGCTTTGGTGGCTGACCAGGGCCTGGGTGGTGCCTGCAAACCGGTGGAGGGAAAGACTCCTCTACCACTACATGGCATTCATTAAGCTGCAGCCAGAATTAAGTAAAAATTTGGGATGTCCAGTGGAAGAGAAGTTTTGATAAAATAGAGACAAAACTTCCCCACAAGCCTGGGACAGGGCCCAGAGAGGTGGTGGGATCTCCATTCTTGGAGATAACCTGATCCAGCTTTGTGGTAAACTCTCCTTGGAGCAGGTGGTTGGATTAGGGACCTCCAGAGATGCCTTCCAATCTAAATTTTTTTCTGAGCTCTTTTACTTACATTTCACAGGATTCTTGTAGCAGGACTAAAGTTGAGATGGAGAATTAATTTTGATTGAATGCAGCTTCTTGTGCCATGCCAAGGTGGCCTTTTCTGAGATTAGGTAGTGACTTACCAAAAGAAGATCATGTGCTCTGACAACAAGATGACAATGAAGTCCCAGAACACACTTGTGTCTTTTTCTGATACCTCAAGAAACCCAAACTGAGGGGAAATGGTGCTGAAGTAAGCAGGTGAAATGATCACCCCACAGTAACCCCACAAGACCTGCCCAAAAAACCAGTTTATCATCACCAACCAAGTGGGGCCCAGGAGGCTTGATGATAACTTAATACCGGATGTCCATATAGTGTGTCACCCCAAGTGATCCTGGCCAGACTGCTTGGGTATACACCTCTCCATGCCTGTGAACACATAGGTCTGAGGGGGTAGAGGAAATCTGTGAATGAGTAAGAACAAGTGAAACCAGCATCACTTCAAGTGGCTTTCCTGGTCTTGTAAGAGCTGAAGTAGATCAACAAGTTGCTGAAGTGCTGAGAAGACCCACTTCCAAGAAATCACAAAGCACTAAGTCCTTGGTAGAGGTGAACTAGGGATTCCTGTGGGTGTCTCCACACATTTTGATAACACAGAAACCAACAGGACATGAAGGATGTAAAACTTCATTTCTAGCACTTCTCTAACCTGACAGAAGAGAAACAAAACTGAAACAGTCACTATAAATAGACCTGAAGACACAAAAATGGCAGCTTGCATTTGGCAAATGAAGTTTCTTCCTACGAGGAACATATGGATAATTGCCTGCCTATTTGAATCATTCTCCTACATAGCTACACAATGTTGGAAAAAATGCTGTATCTGAGCAACATCTGAGAAGGAATGGACAGAAGCATGTATGCCCATCTGCCATGTACAGTTGCAGGCTGAATAATCCTGTTGGGCTGCTGACTTAGGTTTAGCTCTTCAATTAAAAGCAAGTCCTACATTCAGTACTCATATGAGTAAGCCCCAGGGTCACATAAATAATCCTCAGGATTACTCAGAAATTAATTTTTAAGACATGATTAACACATGACTGGGAGCTGCAGGCTTTGCACACAGAATCAGGGAAGCTTTCAGGTGGGGAAGCACATCTGAAGGTGTTCACTCTAGCCCCACTCTCCAAGCTCAAATGACTTCACAGTGGGGTCGGGCTGGCCTGGGCCTTGTCCAGTGAAGTTTTGAACATGTGCAACAGTGGAGATACCATCACCTCTCTTGGCTCTGTCCCAGGACTGCACTGCTCTTATGGGAAGGAGTTTTTCTCCTTATGTGCAACCAGAATTTCCCACGCTGCAGTATGTCACATTTGTCCCTTACAAAGGACAAACCAAGACATTTTAAGACAAGACTTCCTTATGCACTTCCAAGAGGAGGTTGGCAGCTGTCTGTGACACAGTAGACACCTGCAGTTAGGTCTTCCCTGAGACGTCTCTTCTGCAGGCCAACAAAACCTGGCTCCCTCCATCTCTTCTCTGTACGTCAGGTGCTTCAGCCCCACTGACCATCTCCATGGCCTTACACTGATCTCTCTCCAGCCTGCCAAGTGATATTTGCCTCCACCACTGACAGAAACAGAGAAACTGCAGCTGCCCTGAGGAGACAGTTGCTTTTCTGAAAATAATTTTAATGCTCATGTGTCCACACCACTCTGTCAGTACTGACTAGAGTTGTTCTCCAGAATGAGCTGCAGCATGTCTGAGACCAAGAGAGGGAACAGTGTGAACCCACATGGGGAAGAGGTGCTGGTCGCCGTGCAAGGAATTAAGCAGCAGGAGCCGGGGCAGTGCAGGACCTTGTGGTCAGCTCATAATGCCTCTCTGGGCTTTGGATAGGTTGGAGGATGCGTAGAGGCAGGATTTCTATCACACGTGTCCTGCTCTCTCTTAGAAAGAGCTCCTTCTCTTATATTTTACTTTGTTCCCCTGAAAAAAAAATGGGGTTACATATCTTTCTTTAATGAGAATTGTCTACTGGGGTCATGATGCTTTGGCCCCAAATACAGCTCAGCCATACAGAAACCTGTCTGGCTTGGTCAAATGGCTGTTTGCCTACAATACCACTATGTATCCTGGGCTTTCCAGTATAGGTAAAAGCTCCAGGCAGTGGCTGTTGAGCAGTGCTGCAGATCTCTCTCAAGGGCTACTCCAACCATGCCAACAGTGTAGTCATCATATCAGGCATGAATCTGCATTATCATTTGAGCAAAAGCGCACACGGACTCTCTCTGCAATACCTCTCAGTACCTGAGAGTTGAAATACACTGAACCATTAAGACAGAAAAATCATTTGGTATCAGTGTCTGAAATTTCACTGAAACTGTTACCTATTCGTTAAGCTATTTGTGCTCATTACAGTGTATTCAGTGCTCACAGGGTCGCTGCTCACAGGTTCACGTGGAGGTTTCAGCTTGCACACTCAATATTACAGTTTAAATCATAGAATCATAGAATATATTGGCTTGGAAGGGACCTTTAGAGGTCATCTAGTCCAACGCCCCTGCAGTAAGCAGGGACATCTTCACTAGAACAGGTCACTCAGAGCCCCATCAAGCCTGACCTTGGATATCTCCAGGGATGGAGTATCCACTGCCTCTCTGGGCAACCTGTGCCAGTGATCCACCACCCTCATACTGAAGAACTTTTTCCTAATATCCAACTTAAATCTCCCCTTTTTGAGTTTAAAACCATCACCCCTCATCCTACTGCTACATGCCCTTGTGAACAGTTCTTCCCCAGCTTTCTTATAGGCACCTTTCAGGTACTGGAAGGCCAATATAAGGTCCCTCCAGAACCTTCTCTTCTCCAAGCTGAACAAGTCCAACTCTCTCAGCCTAAATAAACTCACCACACTGAAGCCACATGGTCCACCCAGCACACTGCAAAGTTATTTACTCCTGCTGAACACTGCAACTTTCAGCCTGTTTATTATGCTCAGGGGGGTCGTGACCAGAGCTCTGCAGAGCACCATGGGGTCTTGCTCCTTCCCTTAAAGCTCTGACAAGACCAGTCCAGGCTGCAAGTGAAATGCTTTGCACTTCAGAGCCACCTTTGCAACCTCCAGCTTAACCTAGTGGCCTCTAAGAGAGAGGTGGGTGAATTTTGAGGGCCATAAATACCTCCTTCCACAGACAGGGCAGTCCACAGTCTCATCTTAGGTTAAAAGTAGCTTTTTGCAGATTTCAGCTGCACTTCATGTAAAAGGACAAGCCTGAAGCAGGGTATAAGGGTAAGGTGAAGTATGCATTAGAAAAAAAGTACAGCAGCTTTTCTGACATCTGTTTGTGGCGAGGAGCACGCGGGTGTTGCTGGTTAACATGGAGTTTATGGGAATGCACAGAATGCATGTCAGAAACCCAGGGCTAACATGGCTGAACCCCATGGAAAGCTCCAGCCTTTGTTGCTCAGCTGTAGTTGTTTAGGCAAACCAGACAAAAAAGTACCTGATTTAGACTGAAGAGGGAAGCTGGAGTCCAAGGTAAACATGTACGGGCAGCGCTTCTGAGTAGCTCAACTTCCAAATTTCCTGAGTGCAGCCATACCCGTGGAGTAAGTAATGAGAAGGAGTTTGTTTGCTGAAGGATCTCTGGGCCTTTGTGCTTCTTTTCCAGATAGGGGCATTCAGACAATTGATGGATGAAGTATTTTCTGTCTGGGACAGTAAATATTTAACTGGAAGGTTTAGAAAGATCTGTGCTCCTGAGTTTTCAAGGTGTCCTCAAAGAAACATCTTTCTTGCCATCACAGAGCAAAAGGCAAAGAAAAGAGGACAGAGGGTAGGAAACACAGGGAAACCAGGAAAACTCTGCCCCTCTGTAGTGTGCTGTAGTCTTGCGTCACATCCTTTGCAGCACATAGAAGAAACCTGCGGCGGCTGCCCCTCTGAGATGTCTACAACATGCTGCAGAGCATTTCTACCTCCCTATTCCATTAATTCAAGCACCCTCAAAACACCATCCATTGCATTAGGTCTAATCACTGGATGTTTACTGCTCTTCCTGGACAATCAAACAAGACTACAGGTGATCCTGCCTAGAAACCCCAAAGTGAAGAAAAAGTGTAGGTTTTTACACAGAAATGTTTTTCTCAGGATTTTCCACTGTTGTGCCTAAAGGTTTTGGACGTGAGAGTGTCACCAGTAAGTAGCTGGAACTTTTTGATATGCAGCCTTTAGTGGCCCAGTAGCCAAGCTGCCAGGGTGCAGCAGTATGTTTTGTTACAGCATCTTAGCATGGAGAAACAGGACCTCTGGAGGCCTGATCCAGGTGATGGCAGGAGTCCAAATCATTTCAGAAGGGGCTGGAGTCGCTCTCAAGCATCAAAACCAGGTAAATCCTCCCACTCCCTAACTAGGTTGTATTTTGTGTTTCATCCTGGAAAAGTTGCTCCAGGTAGACTTAGCAGTTGTTCTGACTGACTTTAACCAGCTCAGGAAGTCCTGTGTCTTTCGTTGCCTTCTAAAATGACAGAGATGTGAGCTGTGCACACATGAGGCCACAGCACATGCTGTAGTCAAGCACAGTGGAAAAGAAAGGTCCCTGAGGTCTGCATGCTCCACTGCTGCAACCGGCACAAGGGCCTTCTTCTCCCCAGCATGATGCACACGATGTCACCAGTGAAATGCCTGCCTAGCAGAGCTATGACAAGGAGGCTTGAAACCACACTTAACCGCTCAACTGGTCACCCAAGTAGGGACTGGAAAGAGGATCTTCCAGGGGCAAAGTGTTCTTAGGGAAGTAACACAGCCTGCTGCTCTGAGCGCAACACATCTCTTCAGCCAAGCAGTGGCAAGAGGAGTGCGGGAAGGAGCAGAGATGCGATCTAACAGGAAAATTAAATGGGCTTTCTCTTGGGATTAGCATTTCTTGGGAGCACATCTCTGCCAGACTTGATGGTGGGGTGTTGGCTGGTTCTCTGGGCTGCTTCCACAGGGTGATTCACTTTCTTGTTGAAGGTGGTCAGAAGTGGTCCTTTTGGACTACCAAACCTTGGGAGACATTTAGGAGAAAGCTATACAACGAAGCAGGAAAAAAACCCCCGAAACAAATCCAAAAATCCTTTGATGCAGCAGAGGATATGAACTACTTAGCAACAGTTGGGATGAAAGGGCATTGGGCCTGTTCAGCCTGGAGAAGAGAAGGAGGTCAAAGGGGTACCCAACTGCTGTTATGCACTGCCTCACAGGGCTACACAGCAGAGGGGGTGGGGGGAGGCTGTTTTCCCAGGTCTGCAGGGAAAGGTCAAGAGGCAATGGACCCCAATTATAACAGGGAAAATTCTGCTTGGACATATGTAAAAATTCCTTCCACAAGACTGATGCAGCTCAGGGACAGGCACCAGAGGGGTGGTGAGATCTCCATCCTTGGAGATTCAACAGACTGGCAGGACAAGGTCCTCGGCAACCTCACCTGACCTAGCTTTGGTGAGCTCTGCTTTGAGCAGGGGGTTTGGCTGAAGACCATCAGATATGCACCTGTCTCTGATTCATGCAGAAGCTCTGCGGTGGTCATTCTGAGACTTCTCTCAATACCATCGGCTTCAACAGCAATACATTGCACAGATAACGTATATGAGGATAGGGCCTGTGTTATGGAGTGTAAGTAACCACATAGGAGTGTTGGTAATCACATACCTCATACTGAGAAGAAATGTATCCACCACTGCATTTTGAAGGAAAAGCCCCTCGCTAGCTGTCCTTCCCAGCTGCACCCCCCCCGGAGACCTCAGAAAGGAAAGCTAAACTTTTCCCCAGATGTGTCTGATGGCCATGTGTAAAAAAGTTAATGGCATGGGTGCTAGTGGTGTTTAATTTCTGTAGAGCGAAGCTTGTTACATCACAGATTTTTGGAGGAACAGCCACGTCATGGCCAAAACAGCGTTAGGATATCAGCCACTGGCTATTTCCACCTGCTCTGCAGCAGGTGGGAAGGGTCATAAAGGACAAGGGAAAACAGGGACAGACAGGAGTTCTGCAGAGTAGGACGGGCAGCGCTGAAGTTGCTGAGTGTGGATCAGCAGGAAATGCCCATAGACTTAGGAAGGATCTGCTGAGCTTACGGTGGGACTGCTTCAGAGCGGAGGTGAGCCCCTCCAGGCCTCATGTGGTGTGAAAAGAGCTGATGGAGGGGCCAGACTTGCTTTACTCCCTCGGGAAGTAACTGTGTGATATTCTCTTTCCTGGAAGGACCCATGGGGACCGTATGTGGAAGGGATGGGTTTTCAGCGGCAGACAGGCCCGTGATGCCATCACTACACGTCTCTGGAAGGATGGAGGCAAGCAGGCAAGTGAAAGTGAGAGATCTCCAAACATGGCTGTGAAGGCACAAGTAGGTTCTGGAGGCTTAGGGAGATGTCCTGAAGGTAAAGAGGGCTGTCACCAGCAGCGTAGTTCTCAATGCATCTGGCTTTTGTGCCTGTGTGTCAGCAGCAGGCTGGAGGAAAGGCTTTTGCAGGAATCCCTCCATACAGATGGGTGCGTGAGCAGTGCTATGCACAGTGGAGCACAGTTTCATCAGGGTTCCATCTGATAATACCTGGCTGCAGCTAGTTCTACTCACTGGAAAGCAGCTCTCTGTGGTTGTGTAAGTTTGCATTCAAGCTTCAGCTTTTTCAGTGGAATATCTCTTATTCTTTAAAAAAAGTCTTTCAACCATAAATAGCTTTTAACAAATCCTGCACAAAATTTCTCCACTATTTTTCAACAAAAAAGCCTCACAGCTCCAAATTTTCCCAGCTCTTAACAAAGTATTTGCCATTTTTGAGAGAAAATCCCCTCTTGCCAAAGTGATTAGTGTCTCCTCTTCCCCCTGAGCCTTTCCTAGACCTGTCTCAATGTTCACTCCTCCCCTTTCCTAAGCACAGAAGTCAGTCAAAGCTGTAGGATGTTAAGCTGAAACATGTTCTGATCTCAGCCCCATGAGACAGAAATTGGAAGTAGTTTGGGGATAATTTTGTGGTTTCCCAGGGGTGGCATCAAAGGAGATGTAACAGTTCTGGAGATAGAGAATGGGACATCTGGAGACCTTGCCAGGGTGGCCCAGCACATGCTGCCTTGAAGAAGAGCCTGCCCTGGTAGATGACTCCCAGGCATCCAGTGCCTGGCCCAAGTTGGTGCCCCCAGCCCTCAGGCATGGAGCACCCAGAGGCTGGCATCTCTGTGCTTGCTCTTGACACTGGAGCAACAGGAAGAAAAGTCATATTTTAGGAGGGTTGATGTATGCTGGTTTCAGCTTCCATTCAGAGGCCTAATAGGGGAAATTAAACTCAAAAGTCTTCATGGCATCGTGTCCCAGAAGAGACAGAGGAAGTGGACAACAGAGAGACAGGAACAATGTCCTCTCCTGAACCTTAATAACACCAAGTTCTCGTCACCTGCTTCCCTGGACTTCTCACAGCAGGATGCGGCCATATCACATGTTGTTGCTCTGGCTCGCCATCACAGATTTGCTACCAGTTTCTTCAACTCCCTCAGCATGGTGGCACACACAGTAATCCTCGTTGCTACAAAGTGCAGCTTCTTTCACTTTTTTTTTTTTTTTTTTAAAAAATTTAGGATTTTTGCAACCAAGGCAAAGGTAGGGGTGGCAACTTTCACATGTTATCACAAGCACAGACTCCCTTCCGCTTCACATGATTTGTCTCCTTGTAACAGAAATGCCCCAGAAACGACGATGACAAGCTAAATGCAATGCATGTGTTTGAGGTCTGTCCGCCAGCTCCTTTCTGTTTTCTCCAGCATACATCTTCTGAGCTTTTGGGTCTGTCTCCTTTTGAAGCTCATAGAGTCTCTGCCAACAGGCCTTATGTAAATGGAAAATTTATGCACACACACCCATGCATGTGCAGTCATCCCTTCTGCTTGCTCGCATACTCTTGCTCTCTTGAAAAGGCTGTCAGACATCTCAGTTTTTCCAGTCAGGGCCTCTCCTTCCCGTTCCAAACTTTACCAGAGAAATTTTGAGTACTCATTTATCTATCTGATAAACCCAGGCCTAACAAGGCCCAGGTGGAGCCTGGCACCAGTCTCGATCCATTCACAGAAGTACTGTAAATCCCCTGATTTTAAGAGATGCCTCCCAAACTATATCCCATCGCTGTGCACCCACACGGTACCCATAGGATGGTGGCATGGGGTCGAGATCCATGCACCACAACCTGATCTCCTTTTAAACTAAACTGTGTCTCAACCTGAAAGATAATGGAAGCTATAATTGTCAGTACCCCATCTTCCATCTTGTCACCCTGTCGTTTCACGTGATGTCTTTACTCATGTAGACTGAGCAAAGCAAGTGGTCGGAGAGGTTTCTCCCACAGCATACCCCTCAGAGGAGTGTGGGTTCTCCATCCTTTGAACAGAAACTGCAAAAGCTGCACATTTCATACTGCGGTGAAGGCAGACAGCAGATGACGTGCAAAGACCTACAACAACAACCCCAATGACGCGTGAGCTGCCCTAAAAATGCTGAAACATTTCAACTGTACAAGAGATCCTGGGTTGGAGGAAGCAGTGCTAATCTTCCTCCCCTTTCTGCCCAGCTTCCATCTGAAATGTGCAGCAGCCATGCAGGAAACCAGGGAAATGTGACTCATGCTAATTTACACTCATGAGTGATCCTGGATTCTCACCAGTCCTGCCCAAACTCCAGCTAAAGGCACAGTGTAAACAGGAGGATGGTAATTATAGCAGTCAAATGGCTTTGCCAGCATCTTCCACTTAATCTCATTTTAGGTGCTTAATTATTATCCCTTGAAGATCTGTGATGTACTTGTCACATGGATTAAAAGGCAAGCAACTGTTAAAAAATAACTCTCTGTGGAAGGTCCTATTTCTGACTATTCCTGACACAGATCCAACAGGCATCTGTTTTCCAGACTAAAGTAGCCAAAGATCTAGGAGAAGATGCTGATTCTGATGAAGTTTACAGCTGATAGAGGCACAAGTGGAGTGGTACCTGTGCAAATACACCGTATTGTGCCACACATCCCACACATGGAGGACACACAACTGTCAGCAATTTCTGGAGAGCAGGGACTCACTGAATTGTGTAAGAAGGACTCAGTGAAACCACCTGAGCAGCCTACAGGGGAGCAACAGCTGTGAGAGTCCATGGGTCACAGGTAGCCATGGGAGTGGGTGGTCCTCTCTATGCAGCTTGAATTAAGAGGGGATCATGTTTTGGCTTTTTAGTATGGACAGACCGGCATGCTTACGAGCGACATTGCAACAGTTGTGGGATTGTAATCAGAAGCTGCATCCTTCCACAGTTCAAAGAAATTAGCGATTTAAGGGTTTTTAAAGAATTATTTCTACAAGGCCCTGCCTGAGAGGTAGTGTGCCTGTCACCCTGCTTCACCTGATCTCCATCTTCCCAGAGAAGAGATTTGTTCAGAGCATATAAACACCCAGGGAAAGCAAGTTTCAGACTGCGTGCCACTGTGTGAACCAGAGCATTCATTCCATTTCACCTGGACCAAAAGGAAACCTCCCCTTTTCTTCCTTTCAGAGGGTTTTCACTCATTTATTATAATATTACTACTACTAATAATAATAATTAAAAAATCAGCAGTTCAAACTGAGTTTCAGACTGAAAGCTCCACATGGGAAAAAAGCAAAGGAGTTCATTTGGGAAATGTCAAAGCGCATTGTTTCCACTTTCAGGATCTTTTACTCCCCTCTTTTTAATTAAAACTATTTGTCAGTTTGGATCAAATTCAAGAAATAACTTAGTTTGCCACCAAAGCACACCTTTACTAGCCAAAGTGTGCATTGGGAAACTCCAGCTGAGGTGCTGATGCTGTTTATCTGCCATCAGGTGTTCCTGTGTGCAACAAAGGGGTTTGTGTAGAGCATCATTGTATGTAAACTATATGGACGGGCTCTAACCGCAGTGCAGTGCCACCTTTACCAAATCCATCTGCTTCAGCTACAGCAGATCTTTGAAAATGAGACAGTCTGAATCTTAAGGCTGCATAATAAATTATTGGCAAACTAGCAACCAAGTCATCGGTGGTCTGATTTCCTTACTGACAGACTTCTGTCTCAAAAATGCAAGAAATCCCTAAGTAATCAGTGCTGAGCTGTCATCAGATTTGGAGCTGTGTAGCTTAGAAAGTGGTGAGGAATTCTTTTGTGAGGAAGGCAGTAAGAAGTCACTTAAGCCTCCAGGGCCAGGGACAAATCTGGATAGCGTTTACCAGCAAAGAGAAGGTCCCAGCAGCACTGGAACTGGTGTTTGACATGTTAGGTTCTCTCTGTGCTCCACCAAATACCCCGCCTGATCTCACAAGACCGCAATGTGATGACACCAGAAGCACCCAGATGCCCAGGGGTTCTCGGGCCGGAACCTCACAGGAGCCTAGCCAGGTCTCGGGGCTGTCTCTGGCAGCCTTCTCTCTCCAGTGGCTGGTGTCCAGGGCTTAGGCTCACCCTGGGCACATGAAGTTAAAAACCCCTGTCTTTGGGGCCTTTTATGCAGTCTGTTGAGCTGAGAATTTGGATCCCACCATCTGGGCATCCCCAACATGTGTCCTTTCCCCTGTGGTCATGGACCTGGGGACATGGTCTACTCCAGAAAAGACTGTTTAAAAGCAGTATCTGATCCATCACTAGCTTCTTCCCGATCCCCAGAAAAAAATAAACTGGTTTTCCTTTCATGGCAGAATCACAGTCATATTACAAATAGCAATTTCTGTCTCTCTGGTGTGCATTTATAATGCTCTCAGCATTTGTATTCAAAAGAGATAGCTGATCACCAGCACAGTTTTATTCCAGTCAAAACACAACAAATGGGGTTTGCCCAGAGCCCATATGGATCCTGGTGAGTGTGCTCAGAGAGGGCCTTTTACCTGCATTTGGTTTTCTTCAGGCAGTCACAGCAGTGTCTGATGGTCATTGCAGCAGGACATGGGAACAACACCTGTGAGCCTGGAGGACAGACCAAAGAGACCGATCTGCTAAGGACAGACGCCATGTCAGGGGTGAACCTGGTGCTGTAGAGGAGGCGTGAATTGCTCAACTGTTTGAAGAAGACCTGTCATGCCTACTTCCACCAACAAGAATGTATCATCTGCCACCAGGAAAAGACCATATTTTGAGTCAAGAGAACACAAAAATGAATACAGAACATTCACACAACTGCTTGCAGGTCCTGTTCAGATTTTTTGTCATCAAATCACAGGAAGATTTACGTGGGAAGTAACTGCCAGAGGTCTCTGGTCCAACCTTCTGCTATCTTCAAAGCTTGAATGGGTTTCTCAGCACCTTGCCCTTGAAGAGTCTCTTGATATGTCTCAGCAGAAGCCTGTTATCTGAATGTATCTGTGCCTTGGCCCCAAGATTTCCTGTCCAACTGCAGCAACTCAGGATGCTCAGGCATCCCATTGGTTGGGATTCTGGTTTGCTGGGTGCCATCAAGTGCACCAGTGGGCCCAGTCCTGCTGCCAGTGTACTTCAAGATCCTGCAGCCAGAGGCTCTGTGGCTTCTCAGAACTCAAAGAGGCTTCCAAAACTGCATTCATGATCTGCCTCTGGGTGGGAAAGAGAAGACCTGAGTGGTATCCATGCTGAGTTTCAAGTGCTGCACTTGCTGGTGACCCCTCCCAGAGCTGATTCTGGGGACACCATTTCCAATGAGTGTTGCTGGAATTACGTGCCTACCAAGGAAAAAAAAAAAGAAAGAAAAACCTCAATCAAAAAAACCCCCTTGTTTCGCTTTCATTTGGTGTGTTCAACTCTTGTATAGAGATGTTGACACTTGTGATTGATTATTAATACACTTAAGATGCTGAGCTGTGAGCTGAGACACTTTTGTCCAGGGTGCAAACACAGAAGAGAAAGATGGAACAAGCACAGGGCACAAGGAGCTGGAGAAAGGGAAATGGCAGCAAGGCAGCATTACTCACCTGGTAAGTCTAAATTATTGTCTGTGGCTTTTCACAGCTACTTCAGCAAGGAAAGGTTTAAAGAGAAATCAGGACAAGAATGGTAACCTGTGAATAAAGCATTGAAAAAGGGGACTGATGTTTAGCCAGTGGAACAGATGGAGATGTGGAAAGTGTTTCTTTTTGCCAAGTATAGCTCCTAACAGGGAACCCTATTTCAGCTCGATGCAGTCAGACATTTTAAAATCTGTGCAGGGAAGCTGCATCCGCAGCCGTGGACACGTCTGCAGGAAGATCCTGCAGGTTTGGTTGGACTGCTTTTAAGGCTTGGGCCTTTAATTTTATACTTTGTGAAAATCACAAACTTGACTGAAGCCAAAATTCACAGATGGGAGTGAAAATGACAGCAGTCTGTTCTCGAAGGAGGATTATTCTGTCACGCAGGACACAATAGAGACTTCTTCTTTCACTACTTTAATAAGTTTTGCTTCATGCTGGCATTCCTGCCTCAGAAAGGCACTGTCATGGGAAACGGATTCTGCCCGGAGACCAGACATTGTTCAGGATATCTCTTCTACCTCCGTGTGCTATTCAGCATTAACGCAGCTGTAAGCAAAACCCTGAGACTATTGAATTTTCTTTCTTCATCCCCCCTTCTCTTTGACAAATGTGTGACAAGGATGCAATTGTCTGAAAGCCCAGTGACAGAGAAAACAGAGAGCGAAGCCTTCAGACGTGCCTCAGTGATTTAGAAACCTACCCCCAAGACTTGTGAAAGAGGTCACTGAAGGTCTTCCATAGGGTTCAGCTTCCCAGCAGGTCTCCAGATACCAAAGTAAAGGCACTTAAATGCCTCTAACAGCTGACCCTTTTGCGGATGTTCCCACCTAGGATTATCCTGGCTCTGGGGCTGACGAATAGCCCTCAGCCAACCGGCAGATCACAGGCTCTTTGCTCTGAGCACCAGCAGTTTGTGCCGGTAGCCGCCCATCCAGCTAGCAGGAAGCTGTTTCTTCACCAAAATGACTAACGCTTTCGAAAGATGAAGATAAGGGTTCTTCTGATGAATCATTGCAGGGCTGTATTTGGGGAATATTGTTACCCAGAAGTTACTCAGCAGCCTGCTGGTAATCAAGCATGAACACAGCGAGGACACTCAGGTGCTGATCTGTGAATACAGTTCCCTTTCAGACTCCAGCCCAACTCCAAAAATCAAGCTGCTTTTTTTTTTTTTTGTTCACTATTTTTTTCCCTGGAGCTGCTAGGTCACCCTGTCCTTGAGCTGTATGCTGGACATTTGGCCCTTCTTGATGTGAGCAGGTGTGCTGGGCAGTGGGGAGCACTGGGAGCAGATCTGCAGTGGAAACCCACATCCTGCTGCACAGAAACTGCGCCCCCCTCTTCTGAGAGCATCTTTGCTCTGCTACCGAAGTACAGATCACTCTCCCACCCAACCTCAGCTGCCGGCTCCCCATGCTGATCTCTTCTCTGCCTGATGAAGAGACCCTGAAGGGGTCACACCTCCTCTCTCTGGAGAGCAAATCGTTTCTCTAGGCTATGTGATGGCCCGTGAGTGGGAGGGCATGTGGAGGAGGTGTCTGAGGCCCTTCTGCTAAGGCTAAGCTATTTAAAGATCAATGGGCCAGAAAGAGGAACCAAGGGTCAGCATCACTTACGCTTCTGCTCAGAGGAATACTTATGCATTTTATGCACTGGCTGTTTCATGTAACAGCACTCCAGAAGTCTTTGGGGCAGGACAGGCACAATGGGCCCCTTCTGGCAGGGGCAACCGTGTCTGCCAGGTGACCCTCTCAGAGACCTGTGCTATTTCAGCTGGAGACTGTGGCTCCCCCAAGCCCAGAGTGGCATGTAGCTCAGCTCAAGGTGGGATGACCTGGCTCTTGCTCCTCTTCAGTAGATAAACCAGTCAGGAAGATGTTGCTGACCAATCCAGGAGAGACACTCCCAGGCCTCTCCAGTCCCTAAAGGGAGTTGGCACTGCCACCATGGTCACTGAGTGCCCAGAGCAGTGCTAGCAGCTGTCCCTCAGCCCTGCTCAGTGCCAAGAGCAGAACATGTCGCTAGGCTCATCCTTCCACATAGAGATACATATTTCTTGGTGCTGCTGCTAATCTGGTCGCTCCGATGCCCTGGGACCAATCGGACCCTGGGGACCATGGGACCTGCCACCCATCCTACCTACAGCCCACCCGCAGAGCCAGAAGCCACGGAAGCCTGAGTGTCCTGTCCTTATCCCGGCAGGCTCAGGTAGGAAGGGGTCTGGGTATTGCCAGCACCAGACACCTCCAGTGAACTTGGTCTAAGCACTGGGAGCAGAAGGTCTTTCCCAGCTCAGCTCCAGTTCTGCGAGCAGTGGTAATTTGCTTTCCACCTGGCCAAGAGTTGCCTCGTACAGTAGTGTAGATGCTGCCTAGGAAAAGTTACATATGTATTAGCTCCAGGTGCCTCCATTGCTGGGCCAAGAGAGGTGTCCAGGCAGCAGAGTTAGATCCCAAGTCCCTTCATAAATCTGTGCACCAAACCTCCTATTCTGACTCAGAACAAACCCAGAAAGAAACGTCTGTCTTTCTGCTGCCTCTCTCCCTAAGTGACCCCTCCTGAAAGCCCTCTAGGCTTCCAAAACAAATAAACATAACAAAAAAATCAAAGAAATGGAATAGGATGAAAACAAACAAGGAAAAAAATATTGAGAAGAACCTCAGGCACCATTTAGGAAGGGCACAGTGTCTCACTCCGGCGCTGTGCCATCTATGTATGCTCAATGCCTAGAAGGCTGGGAAAGGTTCTGGGAGAAAAGACCGCTGCACAGGAACGTTTTAAAGGCCTGAGTGGTAATGAGTCAGCACAGAGGTTTGGATTCAGATGTTTCCTATCAGACCTTGCTGGGGAAGGACATGCAGTACCATTATCCCAGTTCACAGAGCGAAAACTGGGGCTGAACAAACAGAGTATGTGCCTAGGATAATGCCAGGAATGGGCTGAAGGTCTGGAATAAAAATGTACAGGATTCAGGCTCCCTGGAGCAGAAGATGCAGAAGATGGAAAGCCGTTCAGCCTGATCCCATAGCAGCTGCTGTTCTGTTGGTTCACAGAGGAGGGAAGGTAGGGTGGAGAATGGGAAGTGATGCCATGCTTTTGATGCAAAATCGTTTCTAAACAGTGAATAAATGAGTGCAGAGCATTGCTGAGGTCAGCAGAGGTCAGATCGAGCTGAGGTCAGTTCATACTGCTGGGACCACCCTGGTACCTTGCTTCTGCCTCTCTGTGGCCATGACCCCGGCCCTACCAGGCTTTGTTGTGCACAGCAGTGTGACTCAGCCTCCATTTCTCTTCAGCAGAGCTTGGCAGGCTTGGGGGTCAGGAACTTCTGGGGGCAGCTCAGTCCAGCTGCTTCTGTCACCAGCAGGTCCCAGGGCCACCTGTCATGGTGGATACTCCAAATTCAGGCAACAGCTGTTATCCTGTTTTACAGGGAAGGGACCATGTTCCATTCCTCCTATCAACTCACGATGGAAATGGCATTCTCTGGGTCTGCTGTGGCTTTTCTGCAGTGCCTTCAGAACTCACTGCCCTCCTTTCCCACCTCCTTCTGAATAGATCTTAAGGTTTACTTGCCCCCAGGGCTTTGTAACTAACAAAGAGATGGAGATACTCTCAGCCAGACCATAAGCCAGAGGTGCAGCTTTCCATCTCACATGTTCTCCAGACTTGTAGTTGTTACTCTGCCTTGGCATTTAGCTGACCAGACAGGAGTCCAGCAGCTGAGACAGATCTCATCTGGCTCCACCAAGCAGGATGACAAGTAAGCTCCGAGCCTGAGGCTCCTGGTATATGTAATGTTGGACCAGCTCCTACTAGAGGCAGTGGGGTCTGGCACCCCCCTAGACAGGAAGCAGCAACAAACCCCAAAGAGGGAGCTGCCTGAGAAGGTATTGCCTGGTAGGTGGACCAGGCCTAATGCCTTCACCTGCTGCACACGGCTGCTGCCCCAATAAGGAGGTTGAGCAATAATCTGGCAGGAATTTGATCAGGAGCTAAATCCCAGTAACCAAACATGGGCTGCACTGGGCCAGCGTGTGGGTGCAAACACTCTTTACGCTCTGTTTGCCCTTGTTCTGGCGCTGACCCCGTGGTGAGCTCATCAGAAAACAGCTTTGTGCAGAGCAGCCCCGCGAGATATGCTTCCCTCCACACCCAGCCACAGCCCCCGAGGCGCACGCAGCCGGGAACACCACTCCTCACTCGTCGGCAGTGCAGCAGTGAGGCGGCACCACTGGACTGCCACACAGGTGGCGCCTGGGGCTAGGTGAAGTTTTGGGGTCAGAAAGCCTGCTATGGTCAGCCCCTCAAGTGAGCACCGTGGGGGAAGGCTGAACTCTGTGATGGACTGAGTTGGGACGAGCACCAGATGCTGACCGAGTTTTATTTTGGTCTTGCTAGGGGTCCTCAGAAGAGCAACATGAACTAACATTGCTTTCCTGACCACAGAGATGACCCTCTTTGCTCCAGGGGGTTGTAGGAAAGGGCATGCAGCTGCACACAGCTTTTGATGCCACACTGATATGGGTGCTTGCAGGTGGCTCTGGAACTAGGACTGTGACTACACTGACAGTGGTGTCAAGCAGATGGATGTAAGAGGGAGGGGAAAGGACCCTCAAGCCCCAGGCTGTTGGAATGAAAACCCGTTTCCCCATAACCAACCATCCATCTTGTTCAGTGGTGGTGGTGGGCCTTGGTGCTGCAGGCATCAGCTGAATGTACTAACTAAATCCAACCAAGCCTGCCAGCAGTGACCTTACCTGCAGTCCCTTGCTCTTGGGGGATGGTCTTTCCAACCCAGCCACACAGCATATAAAGCCACCACTCCTATCCAGGTCCCCGAGTCTGGGCACGCAGAGGTCATCCTCCATGACACAGCCCTGACACACGGCTAAGGGGTCACAGCACAGCCAGAGCTGCCGCGATCCACCCAGCTTCTCAGGCTGTAGCAGACCACAGGTTTCAGGTTGCACCGGGAAGACATTCCTCCTGCGCCACACTCCTTGCAAAGCTAATCCGCGGGGGAATGCACCAGCATGCATGGCAGCCTACACAGGCCTCGCCTGCCTGAGTCCGGTAAAGGACCTGAGACGGTCTCCACCAAGTCCTACATAGTCTGACAGCCCTGGCAAGCCTTGGCCTGTTTGTTGTGGCCAGAGACCCTTTTGCAGTTCATCTATGCCCACAGCAAAGTCTGAAGAGTGGTGAGACACCAATTGTGTCTGTCAAAGCCCTGCTGCAGGGAGTTGGCATTCACAGCCTGCCAGGTCTAAGTATTGAGAGATCTATCAGGTCTCATCTCATCCATAAAGGTCACTTGGTTTGTCCCCTGCTGGCTTGCAGAACAAGACCAGTGTCTACTGAAAGGCTTCAGCACTTGATGCCATTTCAGAAAGAACTTCCTTTAAAACCTATTAGTGTTTTGTGCCTCATAGCATATGAACATTTTTAAGTGATCACCTCATCTGAGCACAAGTGTTCTGCAAGTGCTGCATTTCTGTTAATAAACAGGTATGGAGAATGCAGGGATGGAAAAGTGTTGCCTTCTCTGTGACTCCATGATGTGTTTGCTTTTTGCCATTACCACACCAACACCTTTATCTTATAAGGTGAAATATTTTCAATAATAATGCAAAAACGACCATGTCTAATCCACACCATGAGGGGAGCTCTCTTGAGCTGCATCTCTGGAACCAGTTGGATGCATCTGCAAGGACTTCAGGTGAAGAAAGCAAGCTAAAGTAGTTAAAAGACTTGCTAAATCACGCAAAGAAAAATTGTTTCTATGCCTACTTTGACTTCAAGAAATCTAGCCGCCTTTTCCCCAGCCCTGACATCTAGGCTGGGCTTGTGGTTCCACCCCAACCACCATGTTGTCCTTTCTAGAGAAATTTGGTTGCAAAGAACCTTAAATCTTTGTCAAAACTCCAGTGCTGCTCTGTTTGGACTTGGACAGTGTAACCCCTGCTAAAATATGCAGAAAATATTTCAAAGTAAAACTTTAAAGGGACAGCCATTGTTTTGTGTTTAATTAAAAATAATAGTAATAATAATAATAATAACAACAATTTTTCCAGCCCCATGGTAATTAGCAATCCAATCTACAGCTCCCATGGGAAAGAGCCTCTGTTCTGGAACAAGTGTGCTCGAATATTGACTTGCTGTAATCACTGCCAAGATTTTGAGTACAGCAGTTTGTTGGGAGGGGGTTTCCAACTTTGACTCTGCAGCAGTTAAACTGTCGTGCTCCAAACCACAGAGTTTTTCTATGGCCTCCATTCCCCTTTGTCTTACCTCAACTTCTCATCACGCTCTGCAAATGCTATGCCAGAATGAGTCATTCCTGCAGGATTAGCTCTTATTTTTCAACTCCTCTGTCAGTGTTGCCCAGACTAGTTCTGAGGAGAAAAAATTGACACTCCCCATTCAATAAAGCTGTGTAACAAGTGACTGAAAGAAATTACCTCCAGTGCACTGCTATTTACACTGACAGCCACCTCCTTTTGCTGGGTAACTGAGCCCTCTGCACAGCACTGCGCCGCTGACAGCAGAAGGCTGGCAGCCAAAGAGAAAGAGATGCACCAGTGCCCCCTCCTGGGAGTCGCCTCCCCTTCGCTGCTGTGCCATACAGGGATGTTGGCTTGATCCTCACCCCGGACGGAGGGGGTTCCGGAGGATCATCTGTGAGGACCCTCAAGCACAACAAAGTACACCTTGAGTTTCCTGTGGGTTGCACTACCCTGGGTTTTGCTGTCTGAGCATCTGTGGGGGCAGATTGAGCCTATCTCTGGTCCTCCTGCCTTTGGGGTGGAGGTCTCTTCTGGACGCCCCTCTCTCTGCTGACCACTGAGATCAGTCCCGTGTTTAGTGCAAGGCTCAACCCGGAGGGTCTTTGCTTTGGGACTTACTGCTGGAAGCAGAGTTTAGCATGTCCCTGCCCTACAGACCTTTTATTATGTTCACATCTAAATAAACAATTGTTACAGGATTTTAAAAATTGTTATAATTATTTTCACATTTCATTTTCCATCTTACCCTTGTTATTTATTTTAAGTAATAAAGACACTCTAACAGCAAATTGCACCGTCTTGCAGCAGAATAAGGAGGGAAAATCAAAGGCCTTAAAAATATGCCACTCTCCTCTTTCCCTGTCAAAAATGTGATCCTGGAAGTGATAATTTAAATAACTTCAGGAAGATTTTTTTTTCTGATAATAGTCCAGCACGGTGGCAAATCAGCAATTTGCATATAAAGAGCCAAACCGTGTAAGCAAAACTATCAGAGCCATCTGGGAGAAATAAGATCTGAGCACCTGGCATTTTGAAAAGTCATTTTGCTTGTGCCCATGGGTCATTTTCCTATGACGTTCACAAGATTTGAGCTGACTTGACAGAACCCCCTGAAAATCTTATTTCTCCAACAGTAACAGAGAGCGCTGCAGAAATGAGGTTTCTTGCCTGGCCTTTTGCTCAAAGAAGGGTTATGCCCCAAGTCAGATCAGCTTGCTCAGGTCAACAACCGTCCAAGTTCTAAAAAGCCTGAGGTACAGAGATGCCACCATACCTTTGGGAAACCTGTCCTGTGTCACGGATTTCACATGTGAAAAATGGGCTGGTCCCACAATAATCAAGACCAGGCTGGCCAAAATGAAGAGAGATTTCTGAAACTTTCCACTGTCCTTGAAAATACACAGAGTACAGTTTATACTTTTAATTAAAAACACTTCTTTCTATCCAGATTGCCATGACCTACATGCTTTTGGAAACATGTGTGGCCTCAGGTAAATGCTGGGCAGATGCTTATCTAGTGTAAATCCCCATGGGTCTGTTAACTTCAGCAGGACTCCAGTTATTCACAGCCATTGCAGTCTTGTTAAAGAAAAGTTTTGGAAAAAATAACCTGTCTCCTCCTCTGAGGCTAGACATTTTGGTATGGGCTCAAGCAGAACTCCAGCAAATTTCTGTAGGTACTTGTAAAGAGGGCATTACTTGGTAATTACCATGGTGATTGCTAAAGCCTCAGAGAGTGGTGATGAGAACAAAAAGGCCAAGGGAAAGAACCAGGAGCTCTTTGTGAATGTAATTCACATTTTGTCTGCTGGTGCCAGTAAGGTCAAACTATCCCCACCTCTCATTTTATTTTTGAAATAAAGTCTATCTACATCCCTCACCATGGATTTGCAGAAGTTGATAGCACTGAGTCTTACCCATCCATCATCAGTGTCTGCCCGGCCTCCGAATTCACTGATGGCAGTGCCACTCGCAGTTCACCCTACAGCCAGGTGTGACTTACCATTCAGTAGGGCTTTATGCATTGCACAGGCACACACATACACACCTGCACACATGCTATTTTAAGCACAAGTGTCGGTGCCTTGGTCAGAGCTGAATGCACACTGCCATCCTGGGCATCCAGCTGCTTTTGCCTGAGGCCAGCAAAGGACCCAGAGAGGCTCCTCAGCTTTAACTGGGAGCTACTTTCGAGCTGGGGCCTTCAAACAGGGCCATGCTGTGGCTGGGCCTGCACCCCTCCTCGCAGCTCCCAGTGTGGACCTTGACCCGCTGCCTTGGCTTCCCAGCTCTGCCTCCAACCTGCCTTGCCGCTGAGGACTTCCCCTAGAAAACCTCAAAGCATCCGAAACCTGGCACACAAAAACGCTGTGGGCCTGGACCTACCTACTGAAACGTCTTGGGTTTGTTGCTCAAACTGCACAAAGTGCACTGAAACCTGCAGTTTCCCAGGAACAAAGGGCAGCATCTGGTTCATTTAATAGTGCTAAGTGATACAGTTTAATCTGTGATTTTCATTGGTTTAAAAGAAAAAATAAGAACAAAAAGAACACGGCGCCGCTCACAGTACTAGAAGTTTCTTGTGTTCTTAGTAGACCAGTGCTAGAAATGTTTATGTGCTTGCACCCAGTGATGCTGAAAATCTTTGAATCCAGGACAAGATTTGGAAAAGACACTTCGGTGGGCGTAGCTTTTTTGGTCCATCCCTTCAGGATCTTCTCCCCAAAACAATCCTCCTAACCACTGTACCAGCAAAAGCTCTTCTTCCAGCTCCAGCCCCAACCCTTCCTCTCCACATGCTTTTCTGTGGTGCTCTTCCTTCTTCTTTTTCCCTTCCTTCACATGTTCCCAGTCTCCTTCCCCTATTCCTGTCTACTTGCTCCCCACACTTTTTCTTTCATTTGCCTACCTCCTTGGCCAACCTTCTCTCTGTGAGCATGGTGAAAGCCTTCTGCAAGGCCTGTGGTGCACAACATGTCACAGGACAGGAAACTGGTTACTAAATTATAGGATAACTCCACCGCAATTTGTTAGACTTTTAAGTATCCATATTTGGGTGGAGCACCATGAAGAATATTACCAACAAAGAACACCACCAATAATTTATCCTGCCTGTGTGGGGAAACTAATATCCTAATGCTACAATTTGGCCAAAATGATCGGTCCCCTCTCCGTGCCCTTCTGAAGTGCTGGTTAGACAAAGTCAGTGTCCAGGGCGACGTGGTTCTGTCTCCAAGAAAGGAAAAAGTAAACAACATTTCTTTCAAAATAACTTTCTGAAGTACAGCAGAATATTTGCAAATATATTTTATTCACAGTTAAGCAATTAATTATCTTAAATAATTACTCTTAAATAAAATTGCCAGCTTCAAAAGCAAGCAATAAACAATTATCTCTAAACTGCTGCATCCTATCATTTTCTGTCATGCATCAGGTCTCACCACTAGCTGAGGAGAAGGATGAACTAGTGCTCCAGCAAGCAAAATTTGGCTTCAAATGACAATGCACCCTTCCCTTCCACAAGCTTCAGGGTCTCTCCAGCCCCACGTGCCTCTTAGAAGAGTCCACATCAGCCTGCAGGGATGCCATCTGTGAGCCAGCAGAGCAGACAGGTCCCAGAACAGCACCTGGAAAACACAGAGATGTTCATCCTGTGAGATGTGAGCCACCACTACGTCCCACATGTTTGACCTTCATCTGCTCTACCAAAATTAGTGGCATGAGGACCACTAATGATGGGGACCCTGCATGCAGAAAAAATTCCCCCATCTGGCTGGTCCCCTGCCTCCTGCAATGGGCTCACTGCTGCTCTCAGACATAAAGAGACACAAAAATGGACACAAATGGAGCAAAGTATCCCCAAAGCTGACCCCATGCCGCCTGCAGTGCCAGCGGGAAGCTGCTAGTGGCAGGGAAGGCTTGGGGGGAAAGGTGAACCTCGCTACAGGGAGTGGAATGCCAAAGACTGAGGCCACCCTTAGAGAGGATTAAATCTCTTGAAACTGCTGAATGACTGGCCAAATAGGGCATTTGATAGGCAAATAGCAAGACCTTATTTCCATGCCAACAGAGCCTGATGGCTATTCAAAGATACCCATCCGGAAGATTTTCATGAGGTACTGAAATGCATAGGCTCCAGGGTAGCATCAGTCATGAAACCTCACAGCACCTGTGGGGGAACAAAAAGTGACTTTTCAGTTTACAGAAAGCCTGAATCTGCCCCCAAAAGTCATCTCCTTCATCCTTAAAGCATCTGACACACCTGCACAACTCCCAGTCATTTCTTAAAGGTGCAGCTTGTTGTCTTACAAGCTAGATCTAAAGACTGCTTCAGAGGCCCACCCAGCTCAGGCTGGATCCACTCCACTTGTGCTGAGGTGTCTGCTCCTTACTGCCTATGTCACATGTAGTGCTTTCTACTTCTTTGGCTTATGGCTCTCTACCGTTGCTAGATGAGAACCTCCACTGCCAGTCTGAGCAGAAGGTTGCGTGTCAAACCTGGTGTTTTGGCAGTGCTGGCACAGACCTAGGCCTGCGTGACAAGCCATGCTCCTCCTCATGGCATCTGTACGGCATCTGCCTTATTTGGTGCAAGGATCACTCCTGGCCCATGTTCAGTCTGATGTGTGCCATTCCTCAGGTCCTCTGCAGCAGGGCCCCAGCTCTGCCAGTCACCTCCCAGATGGGACCCAGGCACAGGGTTATCCTGATCCAGTGCACCACTGGCACATTTCCTTCTCTGGGTTTGTGACCTTCCTGGCAGCCAAGTGTTCACTTTTCTGGTGTTGCAGGTGAGGGTCTGACACTTCTCATGTCAGGCATCCCCTCAATTTTGATGCAGTCGTCATCCTATAGCATGAACTGCACTTCAGCTCAGATGGAGCCACACGATAGAAACTGCCATGCCTCATGGCCCAGTCAGATTTTCTCTCCTACAGATCTGAGACATGGTCTGGTTTAAAACCACCATGTTTGTTTTGTGTTTCTTCCCCCTACAGAATAATGACCACAACAGCTAACTACAGCCTCCCCGATGAACCTGGCTACATCCACGCAATGCTCTCAGAAATCAAATCTTTCCCCCCTGCAGCCCCAAGCTTCTCTAGAAAAAACAAGGGGATAAGAAGCAGCATTAATCTGGAAAAACAGGACAGATGATAAACAACCAGACAACTGATGCAGAGTGAAACCTTGGTCCCATGAGACAAAACACGTGAACATCCAATGCAAATATGCAATGGACATAACCTACAGGCTGTTGCTTTCCAGCCCCTCTTCTGCATGTGACTGGACTCCACGTGGCAGCTGCACATCAGTTGTCCCTCAGAGGTTTCACCTCAATCCTCATGCCACACTCTGGATATAAAGTGTTTCCAAAATCCATGCGGTCACCTCTCTGCTCTTGCCTCCTACTTATTCCAGTCAGGTGCAAGAAGTCTTAAGCTCATTGACTTTGGGCACTTCTTTGTGGACACATGTTCTGAAAGTGAGTGAAGGATGTCCCCACTATATGTCTTGTTCCAAGAGACAGGCTTGTGGTCCACTCTCAGATTTTAATCATAAGCTGCAGGGAAGGGTCTGTTCTCTCAAAGTGTCATGAAACGTCTGGCTGGAATGGCTCCACACTTCCATCAGCTAAGTTCTTGCAACTAGCACAGAGCCAGTAAAAAAACCCACAAATTTTCTGTGCCACTGCAGGGGCAGCTGAGCTTGGGGTGCAGGCTGTGCCATGGGGTATGTGCTGTCACTGCATTTGCCAGGGATTATGGCTCTGCTGAACCCTTGACTTGGGGCACATTAAACACAGCTCTGCTGTTCCTGGAGCACAGAGGCAAAACAAAGTGTTTCCTCCCTTCAGAGAGGAATGCTGGTGGTGAAACCAAAACTCTGAGTGTGCTGTACCTGAAGGGGCTGTTCTACACATTTAATGTGTGGTTCCCTCTGGTTTGGTGGGAGAAGCCACTCAGGTCACAGGGCTAATGGAGAGCAGGGCTTCCCAATAGGAAGAGATTCTCAAGGAATCTCAAAGGTGCCATTTGTAATATGAGAGCAACTGAGCAAAGAATGAAGCCTAAAGTACTGGATTTTTCCATGGCTGGAAACTGTTGTTGGAGACCCAGCAGATGGGATTTTGGCTGGGGTAATTCACTGGCACCGACCGGTACTAACAATCTCCAGTCTCAAGAGGCCAAGGCACAATGCCCTTGTGCAGGGCACACTCAGTGGTGCCTGGTCTCAGAATCAATGAGCACCCACTCAGTTGAAGGCTGCAAATCTCAGTGTTGGCAGGATCTGAGCTGGGAGATTTAGACAGAAAAATGCTGACTCTAAACTCTGTTCCTGGAACCCAGAGAAGCTCCAAACTATATCTTTTGTGCAGCTGGTAGTCCTGTCAATATCATACATTTTCTAATACATTATGATCTCCAAATGCTTACTCAATGCAGGGCATTTTCCAATTTACTCACCTTTGTCCCCCCTCCAGTGTAGCTGAATCAAAAGAGAAAACAAAACGTTGACAGACATGAAAAGCATCCATTCCTCTGCTGCAGCAACTGGCACCACCTTTATAGAGGAGATCTGCAACCTAAGATCCACCTGGGTGAGCCTCAGTTTCAGGTTACCTGTAACTCCCCTCTTCACAGGAACTGGTACTCAAAAGAGACACCAACGCATAAAATGGGACATACACCTGCTCCCTGAGTGGAGAGTGGAAAATGTTCTGAAACAGGCTGATGATAATGTCAGATTGAGGATAGTCTACAGGCCACCATGTTAAACAACACCCACTTTACTCACAAGTCCTGGCACTGCAGCTTAGCCTGCATGATGAAGAAGGAAGGGACAAGAGCCAACACATGCTGCTTGGGTTTCCATTGGCACTTTGCTTACATCCTGGGCTCTGCCAAGGAAAGTGCTTTCTTGGAAAAGGATTTTCATCACAAGCAGCGGGGGCAAAAGCAGCTGTTCAGCACACCATCTCACCTTAGTGCTCTCAGCACACCACCTCACCTTGCTGTTCTCAGCACACCATCCCACCTTGGTGGTCTCAGTACACCATCCCATCTCGGTGCACCGCTCTCATTCTCCATCCTCCACAAGTGCAAAGCGAAGCATGATCTGACTTTGCCCTCTGGAGGCACGACATTGGCATGGCGCAGAGACACACCGCCCCAGAGGTGACCCAACTACCGCCCTGCCTTCTGGAAAATCCGAGAGGAAAACTCATCTCCAGCGACAGGTCCCTGTGAGCTGGAGAGTGCAGCATCGCGGGAGAGGCTGCTCTGTTTGCGCTGCAGGAGTTGGTTTCTTGGCTGCTCCGGGATAATGCTGCCCTAGCGCTCTGTGTACTTCAAGAACATGTGTCAGTACAGGAGGCTGATCTTTCTTTCGGCACAAACTGCTGCATGCAGTTTGAAATACTGCCACAGGTCTGCATCCAGCTACTGGGACCACACACATGCGTCCTCAGAGAGTGCCACTTCATGGTCTATTCTGCTACCTCCCAGGTCGCTGGGAAGCTGCACAAACAAGCAGGTGGCCAAAGAGTCTGGGGTCTCCTTATTTAGCTAGAAATCAAGGTTTGAGTTTGTTTGCTGCATGCAAATGCATCCCCACACACTCAAATGTTTCTCCAAGCAGGGAAGAAAGTTCATTGGAAAGCTCTACAGGAAAATTCACTAGGATGAACATCTCCCACTTCCCCTTGCTCCCATAAACACCGTTTGTGCAATGGCCAAGGGGGCTTTGGGGAAGCTTTTCCCACAGACATAAACTCAGCAGCATGCTGGTGATGGGGATTTTGGGAGAGCTGGCAGGAAGCACCAAGACACAGGCAGGATCAGCTGTGCAGCTGTGCACAGCACACGCATGCTGATGCACACCCACCTCACTGCATGCCCATTCCTCTGCACACACCTATGCCCACATCCATTCCCACACATTCATGCTGTGGGTCCAGCCACACGCCTGTGCTGTGCCGATGCACACCCACAGACTCTCAAGCACACTCTCACCCCCACAGCAGAGTCCTTGCAGACCCACATAGCTGTGCGTGCACACACACATCTCCACGCACACCTGCGTACGCTGACACTTTCTGTCACCTCTAGGACCTTCTGCCATCCTGTTTATCCTCTGGCTCCTGAGGACTGCCCTGCCAGCAGGCAAGGAGGCTGAGCTGTCCCCAGCCCCGCAGGTGATCACTGCAGGTGTACAAGTACTGGGCACTGCAGGTGTACAAGCATTCCTTGACAGCTGGGCACACTCATGGAACCTGCTGTGACCCCTAGTCCTCGGGTCTGACCCACAGCTCCAAGCATTTGATCAAGAAGGCAAGAGCTGCAGCAGCAACCCATGGAGAGCCTGGCATCCTTCCGCACTGGAAGGATGATGTACCTGGGTATCATGTGGCATCAGGGAGAAGCAGGTCGCATCAGGGGTAAACCAGGGACACAGGAGCCCTGCTCTGTGCCAAATCACTTTTGGAGACCAGAGGTGAGGGCCCCAGTCCATCTCAAGTAGCAGCTCTGCACACAAATTGTGCCGCCTGAGCCCACACATACTCTCTCTCCCCACGTAAATATGTCACCTGTTTTTTTTGCACATTTAGATCATTTCTAACGTCTCACTACTGCAAAGGAACGTGTGGCTTCACGGGCGATGCTGCCCAGAGCCGGGTGCCTGTGCTGTGGACTGGCTGCAAAGCCCTCCGACGGCGGCGACCCCTCCTCTCACCCCCAAAGGCTCCGAGCAGTACGTCAGGACATGCTGGAAATGTCTGCGCCGAGACACCCGCACCAGGACCCCGCAGCCATTCCCGCTCGGCTCGGTGCCCGACGGCAGCGGCATGGCGGCGCCCCGACGGCACTGGGGCCGGGGACCACGAGAGGGGGGCAGGCTGACGGTGGGGTGGGGAGGAGGGGTACCGGGGCAGGGCGCTGTCCCTGCCCGCGGCTGTGGCGGCACGCCCGGCCCTGCCCGCGCCTCCCGGGCTGCGGGGCGTTGCAGGGGGAGTGCCGGCCGCTCGGGCGCGGAGCCGCCGGACACAGCCGCATAAAAGCCGCGGCGGCGCCGCGCTGCGCCTCCTCGGCTAGGCCCGGCTCGGGGCCGCCCCGACGGCCGCATGACCGCCGAGAGCCGGCTGCCGCCGGGGCCCCCGCCGCCGCCCCCGCCGCTGAAGGCGGACGCGGCGCCTCCGGGGGAGGAGGCGGCGGCGGCGGCGGGAGCGCGGGGCGGGCGGCGGCGGCGCAAGCGTCCGGCGGAGCGGGGCAAGCCGCCCTACAGCTACATCGCCCTCATCGCCATGGCCATCGGGCAGGCGCCCGAGCGGCGGCTGACGCTGGGCGGCATCTACCGCTTCATCACCGAGCGCTTCCCCTTCTACCGCGACAGCCCCCGCAAGTGGCAGAACAGCATCCGCCACAACCTCTCCCTCAACGACTGCTTCGTCAAGGTGCCGCGGGAGCCCGGCCGCCCGGGCAAGGGCAATTACTGGACGCTGGACCCCCACGCCCGCGATATGTTCGAGAGCGGCTCCTTCCTCCGCCGCAGGAAGCGCTTCAAGCGCAGCGACCTTTCCACCTATCCGGCCTTTCTCGCCGAGCGCCCCGCAGCGCCCTGCCGCCTCTTCCCGCTGCCCGCCCCGCCGCCCGCCGCCGACCTGTCCCCGGCCCCCGCCGCTGCCTCCTGCGCCTTCGCCGCCGCAGCCTCCTTCCCCGCGCAGGGCTGCGCCGCTGCCGCCCTGCCCCACGCTTACACCCCGCTGCCCGCCGCCCCCGGGCCGTACGCGCCGGGCGGCCACGGACAGCTGTACGCGCCGTCGGGGCGCATCGTGCTGCCCACCTCGCCGCCCGCTCCCGCCGGGCTCTACGGCCGCTGCTCTCCCGCGTCCTACCCGCCGCTGCCCCATACCTACGGTGCCGGAGGGCAGCTGGGCGCCGCCGAGCCGGGACCGCGGCACGGTGCCTACCCCGGCGGCCCCGACAGGTTCGTCCCGGTGCTCTGACCCAGCCCGGGGGCGGCCCGACGGCGCGGACCGGAGACTGGGAGAGGTGCGAGCTGCGGGGCTCGCCCGACGCCGCTGGACCCGGGACCACCCAGGAAGCTGCTGGAGGACCTTGGGCTACACCTCTGCATGCTGACACCTGTCCGGACCCCCGGAGCGCCATTGCTAGCCGAGGGGATCTGGGGGGCCCTGCTCAGTCTTGTCCACTCTCGAGGGAGACGCCCTAGGGGCACCCAAGTGCCTGGATGGGGTGAACAGCCCTTAACTCTTCTACTGCCTTTCCTGTGACAGGTGCTCAAAGCTCCTGTCAGGATCCCATGCCTCCTGGTGCACCTGACTGGGCCCCCGGGTCTATTCAGGAAGGTCGCCCTTCTGAAAAAATCTCTCCCCTGTTGATGATTTTATTTACAGAAAAAAATTACCGACTGGGGCAGGGGAGGAGGGAGGCAGGAGGAAGCATCCCCCAACCTCACTGCAGCCAAAGCCGTAAAAGCTGGATGTGTGGCAATAAGATAGTTTTGTGTCCCTAATGTTGTGCAGGGCTATCGCTCACAGCATGGCCAGGGCTTGGGAGGGTTTGGATGCTGGGGTTGCAGCCAAACAGAGCAAGTCAGATCCCTCCCGGGGTCATGCTGTGTGCTACAGGGGTGGGAGAGTGGTGGGATTGGAACGGTAGAAATTTTTACGATGAGCATATTCAGCCCCTGGTAGAGGGGCTCAGCAAGGCTGTGAGATCTCCCCACTATTAGGTTTTCCCAACTTGATTGGACAGAACCTGAATGACAGGATGTGCTTTTGGAGTTGGATCCAACATTGAATTTAGACCTTTGAGTAGAAACACAGTCCACAGGTCTTTACATACTGAATTACTTTGATCAGCACAGCTCTGTGTAGCCTAGAGAAATTGGTGTCTATGGGGAAAATACTTCCCTTCCTGAAACAAGTGTGAGAGGCAGGATACTGTGCCTTTCCACCTATGATTGTCCTCTCCCTTTTCAAGCTTTCCTACTGTGGAAAAAAGGCTAGAGGAAAACAGGGAGAGGAAACAACAGATAATGTCTATGAAAGGCAAAGGCTTGAAAGCAGATCCATGAGGAAACTCAAGCAAATCCTTTCCAACAGATCCCACCACCCCTGGGTGGATGCCCAGGGCTCTGCCAGGGGCTGTGAGCAGGGAGGGAGCAGAGGTGGCCCTGCTGCTGTCCAAATTTCCTTATCCAGTTCCTTTTTCCTGTGAAGTGGGAGCCTTTGTGACTAGGGCTGGGAGGAGGTCAGTGAGGGGTACTGAAGTGTGGTGGGGCCTTGAACAGGGAGAAGTATGTGGAAAGTGAAGCCAGAGCCTCAGCAGGAGCTTTGGAAGGACAGGGAGCATGTGCAGACACCAGGGCCTCTCTCACCACAAAAGGGTACACAGATCATAGTATAATTCAGGTTGGAGGGGACTTCAGGAACCTTCTGTTCTGACCTTCTGCTCAAAGTTAGGAGTCAGACCAGGTTGCTTGGACCTAACTAGTTAAGTCTTGAGAACCTCCAATGATAGAGACAGCATGGTCTCTTTGGGCAGCGTGACTGTCCTCACGGGGGAGAAGTTTCTCCTTGTATCCATTCAGCACCTCTCTAGTCTCTTGTCCTGCTGCTATGCACTGCTGCAGAGAGCTCCGATCCCATGAAGACCCCTGTACCTTCTGGCCCATGGAAGATTTTTCAGCTGTTGTTCTCAGCAGGATTGAATTTATGTAGAGGTAGGCTCCTTGCCTTCTCTGGGTACTAAGGTCCAGATATCCAAGTGGACATGAGAGGGAGGAAATGTAGTGGAGTAGGAAGGTGGTTGGGTCCCCTCCGGCACAACTTGGGGTGGAGGAGGATCAAGCCCTCTGCAATAGGTGGGTGAGAGAAGCTGTGTGACTGCCTTCCACGAGGCTCTGAGGTGGGAGATGAGTGTTGGATTCAAGGCACCCATCCCTCTCTCAGAGAAGTCGGGATGGTTTGTGGTGGGCAGGCCACTTCATGGGCTGGTAGGCTCAGGCTGGCCTAGCTCTGCTGTCCGTGTCCATCTGGACCTTTTCATGGTGCTGCAGGAAGCTGCTGCCTGTACATGGAACTGGGGAGTTGCACTGCTGTTGGTGGGGCACAGGCAGCAAGTGTAGGCTCATTTGAATCTTCGGTGTGTGAGGTGAGTCAATTTTTTTCCTTCCTTGCTTTTCCTCCTTTAAGAGCTGCCTTGTCCTCTTTGATGTCCTTCCTGGCCCTGGCACATCCAGAAGCTGCCTCCATCCTGGAGAGAGCAGAGTCCTGTCTCTGCAGCTTGGCTGCCTCAGCCTGGGGCAGGTCTCCTTGGCAGCCTTGCTCGCTGCTCTCCCAATTTCTTTCACCAGCTGAAAGGGAAGCCATAGACTTGGCTGTGCCAGCTCTTATGTTTTTGACAGCTACCTGCTGGCTCTCTTCTTTGATCACCTGCAAGGACTGGTATGTGCCTTTTTTCTAGCAACTCATTATGACCTTTTTCTGGTTTGCGGGTAGCTGGGAGAGGATTTTTCCTGCCTCTTAAAGCCAGCCTGCCTTCCTTCCTTCCTTCCTTCCTTCCTTCCTTCCTTCCTTCCTTCCTTCCTTCCTTCCTTCCTTCCTTCCTTCCTTCCTTCCTTCCTTCCTTCCTTCCTTCCTTCCTTCCTTCCTTCCTTCCTTCCTTCCTTCCTTCCTTCCTTCCTTCCTTCCTTCCTTCCTTCCTCCCTCCCTCCCTCCCTTCCTTCCTTCCTTCCTTCCTTCCTCCCTCCCTCCCTCCCTCCCTCCCTCCCTCCCTCCCTCCCTTCCTTCCTTCCTTCCTTCCTCCCTTCCTTCCTTCCTTCCTTCCTTCCTTCCTGTAGAAGCAGTTATCAGTGTGCGCCAGGTTGTTTTCCTGAGCCTAAAGGTTTTCTGGCCCTTGTTCCCCAATACTTGAACCTGGTTTCATTCTCTGCTCTAACCCTGGTGCTAGTCTAATGTTCAATCTAAAAAAAAGAGGTCACTAGTGATGATACAGGTATTGTGTAAGCTGCCCCTGACCTAGGATAGCATCTGTAGCAAGTTCAGGGAGCAAAACTCAGTCTCTGGAGGACATGCGTGATAGATCTTGATGACTCAGAAGGCTGAAATTGGAAAGGTTTGGTTGTGTATTGTTTGCAGATAAGGTCTAGATGCTTCTTCTTACCTCTCTCCAGATCTTTCATACTTAGAAGCTAGGGAAAGTCAACATACCTAGCAAGTATGCTCTCTGCAGCAGCTGCGGTGATGCGCCAGTTTGATCAAGGACCAGAGGCACATGGCCACAAACTACTTAAACTTCAGGAAAACCTGGGCAGGATCTTTGTGCCTGATGTAGAGCTACATGTACCCTTCAAGGGACTCCACATCTATGTGGGGTCTCTGCCATTTGGGTTTCTGAGGTGAATGTAGACGAAGTTGTACCTGCCTGGTGCTTGTGCTGACAATATTCCAACCTCCTGTTCGTGCAGGCCTAGAGACTCCAGAGATCCCTTCCCACCAGCACTGCTGTGGTTTTGTGGCTATGGCAACTTCTCCAAGCTGCTGTGTGGGCTCAGACACAAAGGGTGGGCTGAACATTACACGCCTGACCAGGCTCTGCCTTGTGTCAGTGGGATGTGCTGACACACGTGTGCTTGTGCATGTGGCCGGTGTGTCTCATGTAACGGTGTGACCACTGTCAGAGGTGGTTGTGTCCCTGGGGAGCTGTGGGATTGGATCTGTCTCTGACAATATGGGGATATGCCATGGGGATATGTTTTGACAACTGGATCTCAATGTATGCTTGTGCTGTGGGGATATGTTAAACATTTGGATCTCAATTTATTTTTGGCTGGCACTTTGCTTGTAATTCTCAGACACAATCCAGAATAAGGAAGATTTTTATTTCTGTAAGCTTTACTGTAAATATCCAAGGGCCTTTCTTCTAGCAAAGTTAGTCTAAGTTTCAAACTAGTCTTTTGATTTCTGGGAGATGAGTCCAGTAGGTTTGGGTTATAACCCTGTAGGAAACATTAAGTGTAAGCACTAATGAGGAGAGAGAAGGGCCTTGGAAGTGCTCATTTCTCAAAGGACGTAGTGTCTGGGTTTCTGTTCTGCCCGAGCTGTGGTACAGTCAGGCCCTGCGCTGACATTGAGAAAGGGGCAGATTGTTACAGCCTATGAGAACATTTTATTTTATGTTTGAGGGGGTTTTTTATTCACTCTTCTACTTACTTCACTTGTAATGGAAATAAATCTTTGTCCTGTTGTTTGTAATAAAGTGTCTCTCTTGAGCTTTTCAAGCCTTCCATGCACTCCTGAGACCAGGAAAGCAGTGATATCGATGCATGCCACATGCTGCTCATTGCATTTCACTGTGTCTGTCTTGTGTTGGCTTTGTTTGTTTGTTTGTTTGTTTTGCTGGAGACATCAGAGGGAAGGAGGGGTCAGCCAGGGCAGGCCAGAGGTGGCTTGCCAAACTTCTGCAACCCCGTGAGTCACCATTCTGCTTTCAGGGTCTCCTGCCAGGCCCTAAGTGTGCCCCAGACATGAGTGCATGAAGCTCCAGCCCAGCCAGGTGCCTCTGCTACAACGGTGCAGGTAAAGAAGTCAAAGCTAGCCAAGGCTGCCACTACCTGTGATAAGAATACAAGCTGGGAAATGGGCAGGGAAATTAATTACTCTTTGATTTCTCCAGCATGGAGCTGGGCCAGCTGGAGAAGGTTTTACTTCTAGAAAGAACATCATGTTGCCTGTCTTGTGGCAGCAGCACCAGAAATGCTTGATCTTGCCTCCTGCACCCCAGGCCAGTGAAGTCTTTTGTCTACAGAGATGGATTCCAAAAGCCGTGGGCTGACACCGTGTTCACCTTGTGCAACAGCAGCATCTGCGGGAACAATTCAACAAGCAAAAACCATAGCTAATGGGGGTGTAACAGGCCTTCGGGGGCAATTTGGGTAACTCCCTGCCTCAGGGCAACGATCTGGTTTGCACATGGCCTAGACAATGGCAGATGTTGCCCTCTCTCATGCTGAGAGGGTGGTGACTGGCTTCCCCAGGGGTTTTGAGGGAACTTGAGCTCTGCAGCTGGTGCCCTGTCAACAGTCCAAGGTGCGTGGAGGGCTATAAATGAGATAGTAACAGGTAGTTTAATCTGCTAAGTTATCGAAGAGCAGATAGGAAGGTCTACTTCAATAGCTGTGGGACTCCCAGGTATGATTTATCTGCTTTTGGATAAGGCCAAGATGTGCATTAAATTTATGAGAAAAAGTCAACAGAAGAGACAGCTGCCATTTGGCCAGGAGGAAGTACCTTGGAGGGAGTCCAAAGCTTTGTGAGGTGTATCTAGAGGTCAGTCTGTGCAGCTGGAGACGGGCTTTACCTGCATCCGTTACCTAGAAGTGTGATGCCGGCATAAGTGATCAGAGGGATGTCCTACTCATGTAGCGCCTGGATGTGAACTAACCTGGGCACAGGAAGGCTGATGCTCTTTGGGGAGTGAGCATAGAGGGTCTGATGCATGGCATACAGGGGCCCATGTCAGCATAGGGAACTGCTTCACATGCTTGTCTTGGTGTAGGCCTAGAGCACCATGTAGACAGCAGAGCTGATTTCTCAACTCACTCCTCCTGTTCAAATCTGTGTCAAGAAGGACGGAGGTGGTGGCTCCACAAATATTCCCCTTGCCTGAATGCTGTAGTGGGGTGGACCATGCTCCAGTTGTTTAAGCATCAGTGTGATGGTTTGAGCCCTGGCCAAAGGCCAGATGCCCACCAAAATCAGTCTGTTACTCCCCTTCTTAGTTGGACAGGGGAGGAAAAACATAATTGGGCGGCTCAAAAGACAAACTCGTTAATGATGCGGGCAAAACAGACTCCACATAGAGAGCAGAAGAGAAAAGTTATTTAATTTATTACACCACGCTAAAGAGAAAAAAACAGTGAAAAAAGAACCAGAGTCAGGAGTGCAACCACCAATCTTGAAAACGAATGCAAACCAAGCAAACACTTCCCCCCCCACTCCCTCCTTAGTAGGCTTTAGTTAGAAGCTTGCTCCCTTCTTCCCTCCTGGTCGCAGTCCAGGAGGGGCAGGGACTGGGGAAAATGGGGGTCTCGGTAACACCTTCCCCCCACCCCTCCATTCTAAAGCAGACTTCCCGTTCAGCCATGATTTTGCTCCCTTCTTCCCCTCTCCTGCTCGCAGCACAGGACAGGGGGGCAGGGACTAGGAGATGGGGGCTTCAGTCAGTCCCTTGCAAGATGGTTTCCTTCTCGGCCGGGATGGGGGCATCCATTCCACACAGCCTCCCCGTGCTGCACCGTAGGATCTCACCCACAAGAGCCAGTCCTCCACGAACTTTCTCCAAGGCAAATCTCTTCCCACCGGGCTTCATCTCTGCTCTGGCAGGCAGCAACAAATCACAGTGTCTCTCAGTCCCAGTCCTCCACGGGCCTATAGGCCTCCTCCAGCAAACCTGTTTCATTCATCTCTGTAGGTCGCTTGTGCTGGCAGGGGCTCATCCCACCGTAAGTCACGGCATCTTCTCTATGTCTCCACCGGCTCCATCCAGCGGGGAGCCTCTCCAGCGGGCAGGTCGGGTCTCTGCCTCCTCCATGGGTCCTTTCCTCCGGCTACTCCAGGTGCTTCTGCTCGGGCTGCAGGGGCAAACTCGCCTGGGTACCTGGGCGCGCCTCCTCCTCCCCCAGCCTTCCCGGCCTTTTGTGTCTGTCAACTGCTTACATTCACAAGCAAATATACATCCCAATGCCCTTAATGGGCCAAACTTCGCGGTCTTTCCTGGCACTCCAAGTTCTGGTTGGAGTCTTTGTCTCCTATATGTGATTCCCAGAGGCGCTATAAGCAGGCTTGCAGAAGATTCCAGCAGCCATTTTCTGCCAGACCCGGCCCTCTCTCAGTAGAACTGCAACAATCAGCCAGCTGGATATTGGCATATATTTGCCAGTGTGAATTTGTTCTCTTCCTTACTTCTGTCTCTGTCCCTTCCTGTGCAACACTCAAAACCTACTGGACAGAAAAGAGAACACTGCAAGTTTTATAGCCCAGATTAATACAGAAGAACCTCAGTAATGCAACTGAGATTGCTACAGACACACAAAAATTTCTTAGTATGTACCCGTTCTTCTTGATATTATGTTCACCTGTCCTGTGTCCTGAGGTTGATGGTTGCAGCAGATCTTACAAGCTACCAGCGTCCTGATGTCTTTGGTATCAGATCACAGTGTTCCTGGTGAAGTTTTCCTCCTCTTCATCAGAATGCACACAGTGTTAATGGTGGTGATTTCTTCCTTCTCAGTCTTGGGTTTCATTTGAGTTTATTTCTGCAAGTCTGTTGGTTTTTAGTGGTTCCCAAATGTGGGGGATTTTTCCTATCCTACTTGCTTTCTCTAGAATTGCCCTTCCTTGAATAACGTGGGTTTGCACTCCTGCAGCAATGAGTGACTGACCACTGCGACACGCTGGGACCCATGGCATCTTCCTGGAGCCACAGGCAGTTCAAGCCCCGCAGAATACATAATTTCTGTTGGTATAAATGAAAACAAATGTCGGTGCTAGTTATCTGACCACTGATTGCTGCCACAGCCAAGCTCCCAGTCCTCTCCAGCCTGAGGTGAAGACCAAGCCATGGCCCCTGAATAATAATGTATTTGTAAACTGCTCTTAAGACCAGGTCATGTCAACTGTCACAATCAAGCGACCCCACACCAGTGGGCTGGGAGAGGACTGCGTCTTCAGATGTGAGAAGCTCTACATCTGTTGTGGCCTGGTGTCCTGTCCTGCCACTAGGCAGGTCTTGGGGGTGGGTGTGAGACAAATGCAGGCCAGGGAGGGGGTTCTTCTGCTGGGGTTGTGTCCACTTGCACCGATGCAGAGTCCTTGCTGTGGGGTGGAGGCAGGGAGCAGGGCTGGAGGCTGAGGAAACATGGAGAGGCAGTGGAAATCTCAGCACCTTGACTCTCATGGTGGATTTCCTGCTGACCAGTGATCAGCTACGTGTGGCTTTGTCAAACAAAAGGAAATATGAATGGAAGAAACCTGAACAGAGCCCCATACCTGAGAACTCCCACCAGTGCGGAATCCTGACAGCCCTGAATGCCAGCTCTGTGGGAAGGAGCAACAGAGGGTAGATCAGAAATTTCCCTCAAAGACCTGCCTGAGCCTGTGGTTGCTGACGTCTAATTGCAGAATGGGGACACCAGCCTTTTCTTTCATTAAGGGAACTACAGCTAGCACAAATTATTTGCTTGAGCACAGTCAATGGTGCAGGAGAGTCTGAGCTGCACACTTGAGCAAAAAGGCTGTTCAGCAAATGCACTTCAGATTGACTGGGATAATTATCCTAAACCCAACAAAAGACAAACAGAAAGCACTGCGAGCCCTGGCCCTTTGCCATCCATGTAGCACCTCAAGGAGCTCCTACAGGAAAGTGGGAGAGGGACAGTTTACAGGGGAGTGTAGCAACAGGACAGGGGGCAATGGCTTCAAGCTGAAAGAGGGTAAGTTTAAATTAGATGTTAGGAAGAAATTCTTTAGTATGAGGGTGGTGAGGCCCTGGCACAGGTTGCCCAGGGAGATTGTGGAAGCCCCATCCCTGGCAATGTTCAAGGCCAGGTTGGATGGGGCTTTGGGCAACCTGGTCTAGTGAAGGTGTCCCTGCCCACAGCAGGGGGTTGGAACTAGATGGGGCATGTTTAAGGTCCCTTGCAACCCAAAGCATTCTGTGATCCTGTGATTCTGGGGTCTGTCATAGATGGATTTTGGCTAGGCAAAAGGAAAGCAGACTGGGCAGTCACATCAAACTCCCATGCTCTCCAGATGACTTCACAAGGCTTTTTATAAAGGGCGACCTTACACTGTTGCTCCATTCTCCAAGCAAGAGCAGCAATGACCAAGTTGGCTGCTGATGGCTAGTGAGTGATCCCCAGTCTGCCATGGTGTGAGAGGCTATTTTTGGAATATCATTTTAATTTTGATGATTTATTCAAGGAGGAAGCAAGGTAAGTCAGGGCTTAGACCTTCATGCAGGGAACAATCATTTTTAAAAAAAAAGAAAAAAACACCATGCTGCAAAGAAGAGTTTTCCTCCTTGGGCTACCTCTCTCATGTTTATCTTCACGGCGTTTTTCTCCTCGCCTTCCCTTTTAGGGAAGCAGCAAAAAGACCCACTTGAGGCAACCAGGCCAGATTCAGGCCTTCCCAGTTAGCAGATACAACACACACTGCCTCTTTGCCTCGGCAGGGGCTGGGCTCGAGGTTTATCACCACCAGCAGCAGCCTAACAATTCATGCTGTTACAAATGAAATCCTCTTTTCGGCACCTCCAACAGAGGAAAACATCCAGAAAAATGCGGTTGCTCACCGTTAACCGCCGCCGCCTTCCTGCGGCCGGCGAACCGAGGGTGATGCCGGGAGCTGGGCCCCGCGCAGGGCTCTGTAACAGCCGCGGGGACGGGTGTTCACCTTGCTGCACCCATTTCCACGGCGCGACAGACGCCACCGGCCTGTAGTCGCCCTCACGCTCGCACGGCGCCCGACCCTTTGCTCCGCGCGGGGAAAGGCGACCCCACCACGCCTCTCCCCGCCGCCCGGTGCCGCCGCCCCGCCCGCCACTCTGTCCCCGGGCGGCCGTGGGGCCGTGGTGCCGCCAGAGAGCGCTGCCGGACCGCGCGGCTGCCGGACCGCGCTGCGGGGGAGGTCGGTGCCCCGGGTGCGGGCGCTTGAGGCTGCGTGCGGGGGCCGGGCTGCCGCTCCGGCTCGTTGCTCGAGGCCTTTCCCCCGGGAGTGCAGGGCTGCTGCCTCGGGCTCCTGAAAACCGGTGAACGCTCAGCTATGGCGGCACAGCGCGGGAGCTGCGCCTTCACTACGCATTTCGGGCAGCGTGGGGTAATCTCCAGGGCCGTGTAATTCTGTGCACAAGCCATCATTTCGTTAAGGGGAAACGGCCTCTGGTTTCACCAGGCAGGTTCAGATCGGACATGAGGAAAAATGCCTTCACGGGAAGAGCAGTGAAGCACTGGAACAGGGAGTCATCGTCCCCTGGGGGTATTAAAAAGCAGGTAGAGGTGGTGCTTTGAGGGATGGCTTAGTGGCTATGGTGGTGTAGAGCTGATGGGTTGGAGTCAATGAGCCTGGAGGTCTTTCCCAGCCTTGATGATTCCATGGTTTGAGTGCTTTTGCACATTACTTGGAAGATGGTCTTTGCAGAAGGCAACTGAAAAGAGGGTTGTTATTAAGGCTACAAAGCTCAGACCAACTCTTCACCGCACAAGCTGTGTCTTGGTTTCTTTGCGGTTTCTGCATTCTGTCAGTGAAAACATCAGGTGGCATGAGGGAGACAAATCATACAGCCTCAAGTCCATCCAGACTAAGTTGCAGCTGGTGGGCTGCAGCAAATGGCCGTTCCCCCTGCTCAATGTGGATAAGCTCACATCTGGAATGGTGGTTTGAGTTATGGCCACACAGGACAAAGAAGACATACTGGAGCCCAGCTGAGGCCATCAAAATAAGGAGCTGAAGCATAGGACTGGGATTACCTGGAGAAGAGGAGGTGAATGTGGAGTCCAACTTGCATTCCTAAAGAACATTAGAGAGAAGATACAGCTGGGGTCATGTCTAAAGTGCACCTTGATGGTACAGGAGGCGAAGAGCAGAAGCTACGATGAGGGAAGGTCTGGTTTGACCTAAAGAAAACACTTTTCACAGTGAAAGACAGCCCTGCCTGGGATGGGGACCAGAGGGTGGGGGATCTCCAAACTTGGAGATGATGAACACTTGTTTGGACAAAGCCCTAAGTGGTCTGGTTGGGCTCAAAGGCCTAAGCAGTGACTGGATTCAAGATCTCCAGAGAGATCTTAACTTTTTCTACAGTTACATGATTTGCTGGTGGAACAGGAGAGCCAGACCAGCTGGTGGAGCACTGCTGAGCCCAGCTGGGACCACAGCTGCAGTAGGTGGCAGCCCTGGCAGTATGGGAGAGGTGTTCATTTAAACAGTGAACACAGAATGGAAGGATCAGAGCTAACACAATCCCAGCAGGAAAGAGGGAGTGGGTATTTGCTGTGACCAGTATTTACTGCTTAAAGTCAATATTGGTAAATCAACCAGAATGTGTTCTTATCTTTTCAAGACTGGCTCTTGTGGGGTGGAATGGCTTTTCATCGTCCTCTGGTAGCCTCAGGCTCAAAGTTTCTGTCCCAATTCTTTCTGCTCAGGCTTAGCTATGACCTCACTTCTGCTAAAGACCAGAAGACATCACCCATAGGCAACAAATCACCCCTGACTTTCTGCAAATGCAGAAAGAGTGTTTTTCACAAGAGCAGTCTGAGAAGCAGGAAGCCACGACGGACAAATCAAACAATCTCTCTTCTCACATAGAGCTGGAAGCATGTTTCCTGGAAGGATATTGACAAGTAATTGGCTGTGGACAGAGGAGAGTCTGGTTCACCTGGAGATGGTGTCAACTTCCCTGTCCTTAGCTGTCAGCCCTCAGGATGGCTCCCCACACTCTGAAGGACATGGGGACAGGACCTGTGGCCCTCAAATGAGGTCACGGCAGCATGGTCAGCCCGGCCTGCTTGACATTAACTAACATCAAGCTGAAGCTCATGAGTGAAGAGACGGTCACAGTGGTCATACCCTCTGCGTATAACAGCACGACTGCCTTGGCCTGTGTGGCTCAGGTAGCAGGTCACAGTGTCCTGAAAGAGCCTCGCACAGCCCTCTCGCTGGTACAGCACAGCAGGGAGGAAAGCATTGTGTCAGGCACCAACCCAGCTCCCTGTGCTGGCCCCATAGCTCAAAAGCCTGCACAAATCACCCACTCTTTATCATCAAGAAGGCTGCCAGCAAAGGTCTTTGACCTTCCCTGTCACATCAGACCCAGACCCTACTTGTCATTCCAGAGGGTGAAAATTTTCTTTATTGCTTACCCTGTTAATGGCCCTGGGTAAAGACATCTCTGTGGGGCTTGGGAAGGAGAGAACGGAAGGAGATTGCATAGCATCTGCAAAACAGAAGCCCCCCATCCCCTAGACACAGCCACTCTTGCCAGCCCATCCCCGCTGCATTCAGGCAGCAAGACCTACCTCAGGGATGTACACAGGCTCCTACATGTCCAGCTTTGCATCCAAACCCCATCTCTGTAAGTAAGGGCTCTGCTACCTGTCCTCTTGTCTGAGAAAAAGTGTGCTGGGAGTGAAAGTTCTGATAAGGCGGGCTTTATCTTTCCCTTGGTTATTTTGAGATAAGATTTATTGCTTGCAGGCACACCTTCCTTACTGGCTGCCAAAGAAGCCATTTAGAGCAGTGCAGAAACACAGCATGCAGTACCCCAAGTGTCTCCAGGACCTCATGGTCACCAAAGCTATCTCCACAGAGATGGATAGAGGTGCTTTCTCTGGTTCCCATGAGCCTCCACCCACAGGGAGCTCCCCAGCCCTCATGATGCCTTATAAGCACTGCTGCACACATGTGTTTCAGCAACAAGTGTTGCTGTGTGTTCACAGAGATCTCACCCTCCCAGGCTTTCCCTACCTCCTGCAGTTCCACTTCCAGAGAAGGAAGGCCATGCTTGTTTTGTGCCCTCTTTGACTGATGGAGGTTGTGACATGAGTCTAAAGCCTCCCAGAAGTTTTGTCTCCTCAAAAATCTAAAGAGCCCTGGGAACCAGGTGAGCCTAAGTATCTGCAGGCATAGTGGTGGGCAGTGTGAATGATTCCTCCTCCCTGTGAGCGCTGCAGAGGGTTGAAGAGTGGAAAAACCACCAGTTCCTCCTAGGCTCCACCATGGTGTGGGGGGGCTCCACCAGGCAGAAGAGTCTCCTGGCCTGCCTGGCAGCAGCAGACCCTACAGACCAGCCTCCATGCAACAAGGTATAGACACCACTTCTGCAGGAGGACCCCAGCACAGGTTTTGTGATGGTGGTCAACCATAACATGGCCTTTGCCTCTGGCTCCCCTTCAGGCCAGTGCAGCCCTCACCCAATGCCTTAGTCTGGAGTCACCATCCTCCCTGGCTACAGCTCCCTCCGTGCCACAGGACTTCCATGAGGCCTTTCTGTTAGGACATAAATATTAGGGGTTATGAACAAGGTTTGGGTAGTTCATGGCAGGAAGCAAGACATCTTGATCTGCTCCCTCTGGTACCAGTCACCCAGGGGAAGACTGCAACATTCTATTAGCTGAGATGTCTGTGGAAACCAACCCAGTGCCAGGACACCTGCACAGGGAGACCCAGTGCCTCCAGGAGATGCCCATGGGGAATGGGCTGATTTCCTTGGTTATGGGGCTGTTGGATGCTTTCTGCTTTGATAGCCTATGTGCTTTAGAACTTCTGGCAGTGTAGCTGCAGAGGTCATCCCAGGGTTTTGGAATGGGGAAGTTGTGCTAAACACTTGTGAGTGCTTGCCTCTTGTGTGACATCTCTGGGACCAAAGCAGGAGCAGGTACCATTGATGTTCATCCTGTCACTGGAAATACGGTGTTACTGATGTCACTGGTGACATGTCACATCTGCTGAGATGCAGAGCCTGTGGGGCTCTGAGACAGCAGCAGCAACATCTCCTCAGCCACAGAAAATCCGTAAATCCCCCCAGATCGAGGGTGACCTCAGGGTGTGGCCAGCCCTGTGCTCTGGGTGACAGGCCCTTGGTGAGTCAGATAATGGCAATAGAGACTTTCACCACAAGAGAAGAAAGGCCCTCTGTGTCAGGTTAGTACAGGAATGTAACAGGAGCGAAGACCCAAAGGCTTCTGTGTGATGGGTTGACCTTGGCTGGACACCAGATAGCCAAGCTGCTCTATTACTGCCTTCCTCATCAAGACAGCAAGGGGAGAAAATAAGATGGAAAAATCTTGTGAGTCAAGATGAAGGCAGTTTAATAAAGAAAAAGCAAAGTCCATGTGTGGAAGCAAAGAAAAGCGAAAGGATTTGTTCTCTACTTCCCATCAGCAGGCGATGTCCAGCAGCCACTTCCCAGGAAGCAGGGCTGCTTCTGCTGCAGCAGACAAACAGCATAAATAACGAGTGTGCCCCATGCTGCTTCCCCTCCTTTCTCTGAGCCTGTTTTTGCTGGGCAGACATGACATGTTATGGGCTTGGACAGCAGTCCGGGCTGTGTCCCCTCCCAGGACCTTGCCCACCCCCAGCCTACTGATGTTGGAGAGACAGCCCTGATGCTGTGCCAGCCCTGCTCAGCAGCACCCAAAACGAAGGTGTTATCAGTGCCTTGCTGGCTACCGATACACAGCATGGGGCTGCTGTGGGGAAAATGAACTCCAGCCCAGCCAACACAAGCTGAAATGTGGGAAGAGAGAGAGAGGGTGCTGCATTGCTTCCTGGTACAAGGAGAATTGCTGCATGTGTGGCTGGGGACGCAGCAGCTGTGTGGAACGGCTCCTCTCTTTGCCCCAGGTGGCATTTCCCTGACAAAAGTCTATGTCAGCCAAGTTTCAGCCTGTTGCACTTGGCGGTTTTCAACCATCTCTTGTTTGCCTAACACAGTGGCCCAGCAAGGTTGGACTGTGGTTGCCCAGAAATTGAAAACAAAATGCTTTCCAGGGCTTAGGAAAGCAAGCTGTTCAGCAGGGAGGAAAATAGGCCATGAGAGACCTTCAGACTGAAGATAGGAACACAAGTGGTTGTAGGGCTTACTGGATGCAGGAAAAAGACCAAGTCTAGCAGCTCTAGCTGGCCAAAAATCACAGTGGGCTTCAGCTTCACAGTGCCACTCACTTTTCTGGAAAGCGGAAACACCATCCAGAAGTGTGGGTGGGTGCTTGTCTGTATTCTTAAACTGCTCATGGTGTCCCATCATGCAGCCATCTGTGGGACCACCACCCAGCTGAAACAAGACTGCTGGCAGAGAGCTGCAGGCAGCAGGCTACTCCCAAAGGACTCCCTCTGCACAAGCAACCATGTTCCCCCTCACTGCACCCTGAAAGAAGCAGAGAAAGCTGAGTGACCAGGAACGTGTGGCTTTATTTCTCATAAGAAAGAAAGAGGTTAAAATTGCTTTGTGTTTCTTACGGACTTAGGCAGGCAGGAGCCAAAATCTTCTCAAAAAAAGAAAGCTAAAATAGAAGCTGTGTGTTGTATTCGCTATCCTGGTAGTCATTTTCCAGGGCAGTATTAAAAGCTTCTGGTATTTCCGCTTCGGCCAGCTTCAGCAGCTCCTCTTCACCTACAAGGCATGTAAGAGATCATTTCCTACCGGGGCCCTCTCATGCGTTACCCCTCCATGTCATGCTGAAGCCTCCGTGACCAGGCTCTTACAACTGCCTTTGGTATCATGTAGCTCCTGGAAGCCTGCCTGCTTTTCAAAGGACAGGGCAGTCCCAAGGGTTGCAGAGGGGAGTGGGAGAGGGTTTAAAGGCAGGAGGGAAATAAACACAGCCCTGATGTTTGCCCCTTTCAGGATCTCAGGGCTGGGGGAGCTGGACTGGCCCTGGTCAGCCCCAGGCCCCAGGATGCACAGTGGTTGTTTCCCACGTCACCAGGGTGCTGCACACCTTGAAACGGGAGGCCTTTTCTTGTGCCCTGGCACAGACACTGTTGGAAATGCAGTAATGCTCACCTCATCTGAAGCAGACCCCAGGTTTTCAAGCAACCTGCATGCTAGGCCCGCTGACTGCTAAAGTAAATGTGCTCTCCTGTCCCCAAACTACATCTGGGAGCAACTCTAGCTGCATTAGCTGTAAATGGATTTTCTGAGCCCAGACAGCAGCCTGCCCTTCAGACCAGCTTAGTGTCCTCTGTGCCTCAGCCCTGGTGGTCCCAAAGTGGTGGTCCCCTGTGAACAACCACCCCTTGCCCTAGTGCCCACCTTTCCCTCCCCCACACCCTTGTGTCAGCCCTGAAACTGGGTGGACTGTGGGCAGAACATGTCCAGGGTTTGGCTCTCCCTCACCAGCTCTGGGCTCAGGAGACTGCATCTTCTCTCCACAGCACGTCTGCCTGAACCTGGGTCTTGGCAGAGCCACAAGAGGTATCCTTAGGACCCAGGACCTCAGACCCCGTGACAATGACTGCTGACAGCAGTGGGCTTTTTACCACCCCATGACTTGGAGATCAGAACCTGCCCCACAGCCCCAACAACCCTCCTGTCCTTTTTACAACTATCCAAGTCATGTTTGGTGGGGTAGGGACCTGTGCCCCAGTGATCCCACACGTTGGTTGTTGATAAGGTGGGCAACCTTGACTGTAAGTCCTCATGAGGTGGCACTACACTGTCCCTCAAGCCCCCATGGTACCAGCAGCTCACCTGTGAGATCCTGGCTCCTGGCAGCCAGGTCCCCCTCCACTTCTGGTTGCATCTCATTGACCAGGTCCTGGATGGTCAGCACAGGCAGCTGTTCTTGATACACTGGCTCAGGTGGTGCTGGCTCGGGAAGCGCTGGCTCAGCAAGCACTGGCTCAGCTTCCTCCTGGGGACCAGGCTGGGGGTCTGGCTCCGGTTCTGGCTCCACGCTGGCCTTCATCGCTGGCTGGCGGCCACGTCCACGTCTGGAGGTTCTTCCTCTCCTTTGCCGTTTGCTCTTCTCCTGCTCCCTGCCAGGGGATTTCACAGGGGTGAAGAGTTTGGTGTGGGGTGGAGGACTTTCTCTCCTGCTCCAAGGCTACTTTGCTAGGGCCCCAGCTGTGACTGTGACCCAGTCAATCCCAGGAGAAACTGCACTTCTGCAGCACTTCTCCCCAGCCCTATACAGCAGTCTCCTACTTCCATACTGAGGAGGAGGGGCGTGGGTGTTCCAGCACCAAATTTTTTCCCCAGCTCCAGGCTGTGGCTGAGAATTGCTTGCCACCCAAGCACATAGGTAATCTACCCCCTTTCCAGCTCCAGTGCCTGCCCTAGACCTCCAGTAACTACCATCTGCAGGTCAGCTTTCCCCACTGGAGACTGATGGGGCTCAGCTGTGTCCTTATGCGAAGGTGGAGGGGCAGGTCTGCCATGCCTGGGCTTAGGTTAAAGGTACCAAGGAAACAACTCCACAGCATGAGCAAGACTTACCTCAGAATCCACTGAATAGAATCCTTCTCCCAAGCTTCTGCTTTTCTTTTCCGGAGCAGCTCCCGGTCCCTCAAGCGGTGGGTCATGATGACACCTACAAGGACAAATTGAGTGTTAACGTTAACATCCCAGCCAAGGGACAGTTTGATCCCTCCCTGCATGGTGACAGAGCACTGCTGCAAGTGGTCATGCTCTTTTTGTCGTGAAGCGGGTCTTGATCTGAAACTGCTTAGGTGCTTACTTCCAGCATAGCCTCAGAGGTTAGGATCTGATGACAGTCCACACAAAGTTCCTAGGCTCCTGTGCTGAAAGTTACTTTAAATCTCTAGCTGTGGTTTTCTTCCTGTTGCTACAGCTTTGGAGTGACCCTTGTGCAACATACTCACCACTGTAGGGATGGAGGACCTTGACAGAAGTACTGGAGAGACTTCCCATGCCACGAGGACACTGTGAAATCCCTTAGCCAGATATCTCTTCAGGCTACAAGATAATTCTCTGTGTTCACTCTGTTCCTACCCTTTTCCCCAGATAGCTGCAACTGGCCACTGATATGATTAAGATGCTCATCTAACTAACCAACGAAGTAAGGAGAAGGTCTTGCCCTGCAGAACAGCCCTACAACGTAGGAATAGGTGTGTGGAAGTGAGGGGGTGAGGGCACAGGCTTTCCCATATACAAGTGCTCATGTGTATCAGGCTGAGACCCTGTAGAGGATGGTGACTCAAAGAGAGACCACTACAGGGCTAGTATGCACTGCTAGGGGTGGGAAGACTCGTCCCAAAGAGCAGCCCATAGCTGGTCTGCAGCTATGAGGAAGGCTGTGTGAGAAAGCTCCAAAGCTAACTTTATCATTTGGGCAAGATGTCCAGGTTACCACGAGGAGAAAAGAGGACAGCCTCTGGTCCCAGTGACCCTGCGCAATGCATTCTTAAGCCAAGGTAAGCTGTGCCCATTTCACTAGCTGCAAAGGTTCCGGATGCCTTCCTGAGGCAAAGGCCATCTACACCTTGGTGAATGAATTCCTGAACATCACCGAAGCCAGCACTGAACTTCCCCTCCCATGTCTTTGTCCTAAAAGACAACATCTCTGATGATGTGGCAATAGGTCTTGTGGTTTCTGATACAGACGGCCATGAATTTTCTAGCTTGGTCTCCAGCCTGTGATAATACAGACCTGGCTTAGATCAAGTAGTACGAGACCCGCTCCCTTGAGACAAAGGGTATTGTTTAGGAGCAACATCACTTCCCTGGGTCCTGAAGAGACAGGCGACTCTTCCCACACGTATATTGAAAAGGTCACAAAAGTGTTGATTTTCATAGTTTCAACAAAACCCACACAACAAAAAAGCAAAACTACGACCTGTTCCTTTGAGATGTAATCAGATCCAGCTTTGTCCACAACGATCCTCAGGTCATGCTAAAGTATTAGGTCAAATCAGTGAAGAATGGTCATTTTGTCATACCCTTGTCCAGCTGAGAGAAATGGCAAGGTGAGAAGGAATTACGAGGCTGAGCTAGGATGCCAGTTCTTGTATCCCAGATGTCTGCTAAATGCAACAAAAGTAGTAGTCCAGGACAGAAAACAGCAAAACTGACAGGACAAGACATTTCTGATAATTAGTAATAACCTTGCAGAAATTTAGATTGGAAAGGATCTCTTTTGGTCTCTGTTCCAATGGCCTCACGAAAGCAGGGACAACTTTAAAATTACATCAGGCTACCTTGTGCAGAGACGTTGTGATTACCTCAAAGCCCTTCTCTCTGGTCCCTGCACCATTCTCACTGTGGTTTGGTTGTTTTCTCTTTATATTCACCCAAGTTTGCAACACAGACCTGGTGCATCCTGCCCTTTCCCAGTGCATCCCTAAAGAGACTCTGTCTCTCCCTTCTCTGTAACATGTTAGGCAGAGGATGACTGCAGTGAGGTCTCCCTCTCAGCCTTCTCTTGTCCTGGCTGAACAAACCCGGTTTGCTGTGCCTTTCCTCAAATGGGATCAGCTCCAGCCTTTAGCAGTCTTGGTTGCCCTGCACTGGACTCGTCCTTTCCGTGCTGAGTTGCCCAAATCTCAGCCTGGTATTTGGAGTGCTGTGTGATAGTAACACCACCACCACAACCGCAAAGTAAAATACGACATTACTTTCTGTGCTGCCTATTAGTTTTTCTCTTATTGTGATGTGCAGGCATAGGAGCAGGTATAGCATAGAGCTTGAAATTTAGCTAGATGATCGTGTGGATTGCTGCTTTTTGTATGCTAGTCCCAGGACCCCACTTTGCCCTGAGCACAGTAGAGCCATGCAGGAGAGGATGCCTCCTCTCCTAAAAAAAATGTCAGCCTAATTAGACCAAAGAGAAGGGGCACAGACGATGCGATACAGACAAGAAGGCCGCAGGTAGCAACTGTGGCAGAGTGTCTCAGCTGCCGTGAGGGCACCTCGGCATGACCAGAGAGAGCCTCAGCCGCAGGGGTGAGAGCACAGTGCTGCTTCAACTGCACTGAGCACAGCCAAGCAGTCATTCCCCAAACAGGAGGCTGCACCCGATGTGCAGCAGTATCAGAGGCAGCAGGGCACAGCCAGGCCGAGATAACTCTGCCATCCACATAGCAAAAGGCAGGAAACTGCATGGGAAGAGAAGGTTACAAGCTGTAGCAGCAGCTACACATGGCTGGATCTGCACAGGGCTTCAGTTCAACTGCTGAAGTACGTAACCACTTGCACATCCCTTCGCAGCCAAGGTAACTTTCTTTCTTCTTAAAAATGTTTTGTGAGCCATAAAAGCATTTTCATCAGCTTGCAACTAGTCTCCTTCCCAACCCATCCTAATCAAATTGTTGTGTACAGATAGCAAACACCCCTCGTTCACATCTAACTGGTCCAAGAGAGCACTCCCACAGATGCTCCAAAGGTGTCTGCCAACTGCTATCACTACACAGGAAAGACCGCAGCAAAATACCTGCATCCTGATGAAAAGTTATTTAGCAGAGAACACAGAGGTACAGACATGAAATGGGAAAAAAAAAAAATCCATCAATCTAAGAGAACAATGAGACAGTATTGCCAGTCTGCAAGCAGATAATATATTGATGCTGACTGATAGACTTTGTCTGAGTTGAAAGGCCTTTATAAGTGCTTCTGCCTTTGTGATCTGAAACAAAACATTGAAAAAGCCACATATATTTGCAGTTAAATGTCCATCCTCCATCCCCCAAGCATAAACTGGTAATTATTAACTCCTTTTTTAGAAACCATCAGTGTCAAAGATAATTCTCTCCCCTCTCCAAAAACTCAGTAGTAGTCTCTACCTGGTACAGCAGGCTCCTCATGGGATGCAGAAGGTTGCAGAGAAGAGTCCGAGAGAGCAGGGTCTTCACCTAAACTCTCCATCGCACTTGGCAGTCTTGAATAGAAAGAAGCTAGTTCCCTGGGAACAGCATCTGGAGATACTGGTGCTGTATAATGAGAGCTTGAAAAAAATGCAGACTGCCCGCCCCAAACCTCTTATCTGGCTAGGCCACTAGGAGGGTAATAATATTCTCCTTATCAGAGTGCAAAGGTATACGAGTCTCTGCCCAGGATCTACTGTGCGGATTACAAAACGTGTTAGTGCTTTTATATAGCAAATAATTCCACTTCAGATAGGAAATTTACACTCGCTGCTGCTAAATTGTGACTCAGATGCCCTCCTTTATAGTAGAGAGAAGCTGCTTGGCAGGACAGGATGCGGCACTGACTTGTTGCTGCTCTGCAGGGCAAGATGTAGTGGAGTGTTGCTAGTCCTTCAGGACCCCTTGGGAAGTCACAAATGGGGCAAATGATGCTTGGAAGGTGTTTGCATGGGATCCGAGCAGTGCTGGTGGGATGGACCACCATCTGAGCAACCTGATGTAGTTAACGGTGCCGCTGCTTACTGCAGGGAGCTTGGACTAAATGAACTTTAAAGGTCCCTTCCGACCTAACACGTTCTGTGATCCTATTCTATGATCCCCACAGCAGCCCCTCTCACAGCAGGAGTGTCTGCTGTGAAAGGTCTGGGCAGCTGTGGCATCACATACTTTGGAAACCCCCAAAGATGGAGACTGACAAATTCCTGTGACCTGTCCAAGGGCTGCACCACCTTCCTGGGAAATCGGGACAGAATAACTAGGACTCCAGGCAAGGGTCTTTGCATATTGAGCACTTAACAATGACTTGTTGGTCCAGTAGCTGGTGGATCCAGGCTATGAGCATTTCCCTCATAAAGCAGGATGAGAACGTGCAGTCCAGTAAAAGTAGTGGGAAGACCTATCTGATCCCTTGCTCCATAGGAGGATATCCTTCAGTGGTTGCTCCTAGCTGTCTGTTGCCCATCACAATCCCAGACCTGCACAGCATATACAGGCTCACATTGCCTCTGTAGGATCCTCTTTGGGGCCAATACAGCTGAAAAAGGGAAGCTTCTGCTTAGTATAGTGGCTTCAATCCTGAGATCCTTCTCCCTGTTCTGTGATCTGCTTGGCTGGGCCCCCAGGTCGGTCTGCCTCAGTTCCCTGCATGTGAAGCTCGGCCTCCCCTGAAAACTGCCTGCAAGAATTTCTCATGAAGCACAGGAAAAGCTTAAGGCTGTGCTGTACCAGGGACATGCCACCACTTTGGCCAGTTTCTGACACACTCAGTGCCAGAGTATTTGGGATTCAGCTTCTACTAGCACAACTGCTTATGCTCTAGTGAGGTACTAGTGCCCCTACTCCCTGCCCCCCACAATGAATTCAAAGTGACTCTGAGGTTGGTAGAAGAACATGACAATATAGCTACCCTCAGGCCCTCCGGGAATTGCCATCCTTTTGTGGCAGGGCTGGTCTCACCTTCTTGTGCCATTCCAAGACTTGAGCTGGAGCAGAGCAACTCCTCAGGGGTGAGCAGATTCAGCCTGCCTCCAGTCTTTGCCAGGTGGGTTTTTTTGGGGGGTGTTGTTTGTTTTTTAAATGTACAGCCTTTGCTCCCTGAGGGTTGTGTCTCTAGTCTCTGGAAGCTGCAGTTTGGAATTGTGTGCACGTGGGTTTCTTATGAGGTAACCTGGGGGCCATGGTCATCTCTACTGCCTTTCTGCTTATCCCTTGAGTTACCACTGTGCTCTAGGACTCCTCCCCTGTGTCCACTGCAGATTACGTGGTACCTCCAGAAAGGTGGGGCAGGTTTAACAGCCCCAAAAGAAGCAGCAGGGTGGTGGCAGGAGAGCAGATATGAGAAGACGCCGATATGGGAGGGTGGGCCAGGAACATGGATGGCATAAAGAGATGTGAGGTTTCCAAGTCATTCACAAGGGAGTTTCTTGTAGTTCAGTCACAAGCTGAAGGCGAGGTGTCCCATGCTGGTGAGGGTGTCCATGTTCCAGCACTGTGTGATGCTACATGGCCCTGGAGCCACCCCACCTCACGCTGACATCCTGAAAACTGTATTTTGCAGGATGCTTTACTGTGCCAATACTGTGGTTGGGGAGGAGGAAAACATACCACACCGCAAATAATGCCTTCGATCTTGGGTCCCAAACACACCATAACAAAGGCACTTGAGGTGCTGGAGTGTGTCCAAAGAAGGGCAATGAAGCTGGTGAAGGGTCTAGAGCACAAGTCTGATGAGGAATGGCTAAGGGAACTGGGCTTGTTTATTCTGGAGAAAAGGAGGCTGAGGGGAGACCTGATTGCTCTCTACATCCACCTTACAAGAGGCTGTAGCCAGGTGGGTGTTAGGCTCTTTCCAGTGATAGGACAAGAGGAAATGGCCTTAAGTTGTGCCAGGGGAGGTTTAGATTGGATGTTAGGAAAAATGTCTTCATCAAAAGAGTTGTCAAGTACTGAACCAGGCTGCCCAGGGAAGTGGTGGACTCACCATCCCTGGGGGTATTTAAAAGATGTGTAGATGTAGTGCTTAGGGACATGGAATAGTGGTGGGCTTGGCAGTGTTAGGTTAATGGTTGGACTTGATCAATGATGTTAAGGGTCTTTTCCAACATAAATGAATCTATTCTGTGGTCCTATATGCGTGGCTGTACGGGGACATCACATCTAGAAGCACTCTTACAAAGAGCTTGACATAGTCTGGGCTGCTTGAAGGTGATATGAAATGTAGAAGAAAGGGTGGAAATCCCTGGGTGTTTCAGGGCTCAGTGGGAACTGAGTGCACACTCAGGCTGAGGCTAACTCAGTTTCTCACACCCCCCTATAAGTCACTCCAAAGCCTGGTGAGGCCTGATAAATCACTCTTGACTCAGCAAAACATTGCCATATGACATTGCAGAGCTTGTACTGTGAATGTTTTTCCATTCCAGCCATTTTCTAGCTGGGTTGAATCCAATAAATTTGTAAATAACATTTGTAAAAGGAAGAGCTACAGCGCCCTTCAGAGTCTTTAAGGTGCTTAATGGAACAAATGGGCTTCAAAATCTTACAGAGTCTGCACTTGGATCCATCAGGACTGAAATCCCAGTTAAGATTTGGCCCTTGTGTGTGAATTAGTTTAAAGCCCAATGAAGTGATTTTATTATCCCATGGGAACGCTTTGGAACAGTGTGGAAATCACAGGTTCCACTGCCTAGTTTGGAGTAGTCTCTGCTCTGGAGTGGCTGAGAAGCAAAGACTTGCGCACCATGCCAGGGACACTGGACCCATTTTAGAGCCCAGTGTTACCTCCTTGTCCCCCACCAGCACCAGCAACAGTGACTCTTCTCCAGAGGAGCTCTGTGGCAGATGTGGTCAAAGCTGCACCCGCTTTGCTATGGATGAATTTGTGCTAGTAGGTTAAACTTTCTGGCCAGTCTTGATTGCATGAACTGTTGCAGCTGGACACTTTACAGTGTGCCAAGCACTGCTTCCCTCACCTTTATCTCTACATTTCAGTTTGGGTAGCCCTGGGCCACCTTCACTGATATAGCCAGTTTCCTAGGCAGGGAGCTGGAGGAACCCAACCAGTTGTCCAGCAACCTGAGGAGCTCCAGTGTTACAGAGTCCTTGAGTGTTGCTGGAGCTGCTTGGCAGGGGAAGACCCCCAACCTTTGATACATTTCCCCATGTGGGTCCTTCACATGGATTTTGCTATCCAAGAGCCCTGGTAATGCTTTGTCCAAGGGTGAGCTGGATCTAGGGCTAGATGTTTCCACCAAGCCTGTGTCCTGGCACTGTTGGCCTGTGGTCACTGCAGACACAGCAACACTTACGTTGAAGTCAAAGCTCTTCATGAATCTCCATGTTATCTCTGTTTACTCAAATCTACCATTGCTGCTTCAAGGCAATACGCAGAGACCTGTCTGTCCCTCACTGTAGTCATGGACGTAGCCCTGAACCCAAGGCTGTCTGGGGGATCAGTGTGGGCAGGGGGAAGATACGCTGCTGTCACTCTATCAGGGTGTCAGGGCACTTCTTACAGTTTTGTCTTGCATGATGACGAGTGTAAAGTGATTTTCAGGCTTGCCCTTAACTCCTGACTTGAAGCAGTTTTGGGGGCAACTTGCCTGGTTGCAGCTGTCCTGGGTTCCGCTTCTCTGTGATGCCTGTGAAAGCAGATAAGCCCTTCTTCCCCCTACCTTGATGGAAGCAGGAAAACGGATGGATAAATTCAACAGGCAAAAGTGTATGCAAAAAGTACAGATCAGTATATATACCCGTCACAGACCAGTGCATTGCAGGTATCTTGCTGTCCACCAGATGCTTCCTCAGTCTGGCCTGACCTTGCCAGACAGAACTACCAGGCTTCAGAGTCAGGCTGTCTGCACGGGCCCGGACCCAGCCATCCCACACTAACCCCTGAGGTCTGTGGTGGTGTTAAATCACTACCTTCTCCTCCCCTCGGCCTACCACTCGTTCCTGAGCCATGTAAAATAAACAAGCAAATCCACCGGTCCCTGGGGAGGATGGGTATCTTTGAATTCACTGCAGATTCAACACTGACCCTGAGGCTGCCCAGGCTTTGACCTTGCAGGTCTGGCCCACAAGTGTGTGCTTTAGCTCTGCAGTTTCTGAATAAACACTACATGTTGTGCTGGAGGCATAGCAGTTTCCCTCTTCAGAAAAGCCCCCAAACTGACTGTGTTGGTTTTTCTGCAAGTACCTAGGCATGGATCTTGGAGAATATGCCGTGATGGACTGCAGCCACTCTGCCTGCATGGCTCAAGCCTCTGTGTGGGGCTGAGATGCTGGTGCCAACCGCACCCCACCCCCCTCCACATACACACACACTTCCGACGGTGAGGCTGGGTCCCAGATATATACTGTGTTATACTGGCTGTCACCTTACCCTGAGAGCTGCCTGAGTGCTTCCTGCCTGCAGCTGGGTTGGCAGGAGCAGAAAAACCCAGGGGGCGAGTTGAGCAGTACATTCCTGTTCTCCGTGGAAGTGTTTTGAGGGTAATAACCCCATCAAAACCCTTCCCTGCAGTGCAGGGGAGACAGCGCCTGAAGGTCTTCACAGAGGGACTGGCAATTCAGAGAGCAAGATGCAGCCAGATCACCTCTCCCTCAGTACCTGAAGTCTGCTCCCTTGCAGAGCCCAGGGAGGAAGGAGCAGATGATGTGATAGCAGCAGCTGTGGACAGGTGGGCAAGCTGTATCCCCTCCTCTGCGGGCTTCAGGAAAGGAAAAGAGGGACCATCAAAGCTCTGGACAACTCTGAACATCTAGCCAGGCTGGGAATTTTCAGCCTGGGGAAGAGCTTTTAATGAGCTAAAAGCTTTTAATGACAGCAGCTGTCTCTGAGCCAGAAAATGCTGAATGCCAGGTCAGATGGATCTTCCATCTGGTCAAGCATAACTATTTTATGCTCTTCAATACTATTTCCAGCTGCAACATTCAATCTACCAGCAATGGCTTTGTCATGCATTACAGTGCTGTGTTGTCCTAACTGGTGGGTTCCAGAAAGGTACAGAACTGACAGAGGTGTATGGGAAGTGATTACATGAACAGCTGGCTGAGTACTGTAGCCATGATGCTGGCACAGACTCACAGGGTGGTCACTGGCTTCGGGGAGGTCACCTGATCCTATGATGCACCCAGACCCTTCCCCAGACACCTGCAAGTAAGTTGTGTGAGTATAGTAGCATGTCAGAGCAGCGTCACCATGTGTGGGTGAGCACATACCTATCCTTGAAGGGCTTCCATTCACACTGAAGCACTTCTCAGAGCAACCCAAGCTGATGGGAAGCCCCAACCAGCCATTCTGTAGAAATACCACATCTGGTGTGGGACCGAACTGAATTCAGGGGGCAAGTCCTGCATCAGCCAGTGCCCTCTGATCTCTGCCACTGTGAACAAAGGGAACCCCTTACACACCCAAGCTGTAGTTTTGTTAGAGATATTCTGTGAGAGGTGAGTTGTGTCCCATCACAAAATGTGGGAGACAGAAGAGTAGAGGGAGCCCCAAGGACTGCTGATGCACACTTAACACTGTTACCTTGGACTGCCACAGTCCCAAAGGCAGCTCTGACACCACAAGAAACCCACACCTGAAATCCAGAAACTGCCTGGGAATCTGCAGTTTCTGGAGAGGATTTCTGGGTAACTAGTTAGTTTGGAGGTTGCTCTTAATTGCCGGAGCAGAAATTATTGCATTCAGGGTCTCCACTCTTTCCATGCTCCTATATCTTTTCTGGACCGATTCCTGTTGTGAAAAAGCTCATGGACAAAAGGCAGAATAACATTTAATATGAGAATCACAGACAATACTGTTTTCAGTTTATGTCAGCTCTGGAAGTGGTGGTATTTACTAGGGAGCCAGGGAGTTATCTTCTCCAACACCTGAAGAAACTTTGCTTTCCCTTTACAATTGCACTTGTTCAGCACCTTCTTCACTGGGATCTGTGTGCTTCTGGCTACTCCCACATGGCCTTTCTCACAGGAATGTGGGTGAGATGATACAGTGCAGAGCCCTGGTATGTGGTGTGGATTTGAAATGAGAGTTTGGACTGTATGCTTTTAGTACCCCTTGCTGGGAATGGCTTGTGCTGCTTTCCCTCAGTCTTGCATCAAAAAAAGAGCTGCTGAAATAAGATCATGCATGTCATTTTATTATTCACCATCACTAACATAAGCATGTAATCAGCAAAGAGGCCACAGGATCAATTAATGACCTGTTTCTAGGCTCAGGAGAGCTACCAGAAAGCTCAGATATCTTGACACGCCCCGTCTTTCAAAATCCGGATGTCTTGCCTGGTTTTCCTAGAATAAAGTAGGAAAAAAGAGTAAGAGCGCAAAAAAATCCTCCCCGAGTCATGCTTTGGCTCCCATCCAGTCTATGGAACAGAGCTGACTATTATAAAACTGGCTTGCTCATTTTCCTGTCTAAAAAGCTACGGTGAACAAGCCATCCTGGCCCACTGATGTCCCCTTCCTGGACATGCAGCACCGCTGGTAGGTCTCCAACCCAATCTGCTCAGAGCAGGGCTGATCCCAATGTGTGGTTTTGGTGGTCATGGCTCTGTCTGAGCCCTAACCACCACCCTCCAAGGATGGAGATGCCCCATCACTCCTCTGTGGGGAAGGGGTTTTCCCCATGTTCAGCCTATACCCTCTGGGGCTGCTGCTTGTGGCTATTGACCTCTGTTTCATCACCTGCTGCCACCCAGAAGAGCGTGGCTCTATCCTGTTTGCAACTGTCCACTGCTGCTAGTTTTCCTCCCCCAAGCTGCTCCTTCCCCTGACTAGCTGGATGCAGCTCCTCTATGACTCCTTCCTTGCAACTTCCCTTGATAAGCTGATCATCCCTCTCCTCCTGCAGCCCAGCACTCAGTTTGTGTTACATGCCATGCAAATGCACTGCGGACCTCTGTTCAACCTGATATTCAAACCCTCAGTTCCCTTTTAGCAGGAACTTCAGCTCAGTCACTTCCCAACCTGGACCACATCACTGCTCAGAGCAACCCTTGTGCTTCTCATGAGGTTGCTGTTGTACTAATCCTCAAGTTTGTTGTGATACCTTTGGCTTGAGTCTCTGCCAAAAGATCCTTGAGGCACATATCCAGTCTCTTCAAAGGACTTTTTGGTCCATCAAAAGGTGCTATTTGACTGTCCAAACTAGATGCCTAGTCAACCTTTTTGCCCATCTGAGTGTAGTTCTCCGCTAGTCACAGGCAGCACAGATGGTGTGACCTTGCCCATCCTCTACAGAGCATCTAGTTTGTTGTCAGCTTGTGGGCCCTCATGTTGGAAGGTCTCCTGGCTGCAGACTCCTGACCTCACCTTTTGGATCTGCCAATTGTGCAGCCACAGAGCAGTTTGGTTTAGCAATCTGATCTAATGGATGAGCGTTCAGCTGGTCTGGGATTAGTCCCCTGACAACACAATGAGCTAGAGCCCGCAGCCTGCAGCTGCACTGTAGCCACTAAACATGGTGCCAAGAATGGGTCAGGACCCTTCAGGCAAGGGTTGGGGGCATGCCTGCACCTATCTGCAGACACTGCCAGCACAGAAGGGTGAAGCTCACAAGTATACAGCCCAGCACCCAGTTCAGTTGACATGAAAGAGTCCTCTTCCACTTTGCTAGCAGGAACATGCGTGCTTCCCATCTGCCATGGCTTTTCCCAGGTATGGGGGAGCCTCAGTGATGGTGTTTGACACATGCCTGGTTTCTGACAGCCAAAATTAGACCCCTGGAGATCTCTGCCAAGGTCATGAGCTTACATTTGCTGTACACAAAGCTGGCATTCATTGGCGTAGGTGTTCCCATCGGTCCCACAGACAGGCAAGTGCAGGAGGGGGCAGGCCTGCAGCTCGACCATGTCTCCACACACTGGCTGGAAAGGAGAAACGACAGCACACATTTCAGTGCCAGCAGCCCTCATCTCTTCCCATGACACGTGCTTGCCTAGGCCACACAGAGGGCTTCTGGTGCCAGGGCAGGGTGTGCACACAGAATGGGAAAGCAGGGTGGAGAGGACACCACATCCCTCAGTGGGACTTAGCCTGGGTTTTGATGAGGGTTTGATGCTGGAGCACAGTGCCCGTGGGGCTGGGGATGACTGTTAAGAATAGCTGTTCTCACAGGCACTGAATTCTGTCCCAAGCCATGAACGAATAAAATCAGAAACTTCTTACCCTTCTCAGGCCATTCCCTTCATTCAGCTCTGCCCCTGAAACAGAGCAGAGCCCTGTGAGTGTGGCACACCTGTGACTGGTGGCAGGAACATAAAGCATCAACAAAGGGTTGTGTCCAAACCAAAGTGAAAGCAGGCTTGCACAGGGTCCACTCAGGACCTGGATTAACTGTGTGGGTTTCATGAGGGGGGATCAGTTTGCGGCATGCCACTCCCCCACCCTCCTAGAAGCACAGCGCACAGCCTTGATCCACAGCTAAGCTGGTTGGGACAAAGCTGAGAATGGCTGTTTCCATCCCTAATCCTTCCCTGGACAGCCCTCTCTCCCAGCCTCTGGAACTGGAGCTCCACAGAGCATCCAGCATGTCCCAGATAACATGGGCTGAAACAGTGCTGCATGGGGACATGGCCTATCTGCAGAGGGCTGATGCTGGATGACACTGGATGGTTGTCCCCAGGAAGAGCTCCATTGGTGGGTTCCTTTTCTTCAGCTGGGCAGAGCAGTAGCAACAGCTCACAGCCCATCTGTGTGGTGCACGAAGGTGCTGGGAGCATAAGAGCTCACCCAGGCTGCTGTAGGACCACCACTACATGCACCTAGGTAGCACCAGCTCTCCAGAGCCTACAAACAGCTTCTTTGCATCTGAATACGCTGAGCATGTAGTGCTCTTGTGAAGGCTCCCAGGTCTTCAGGGAGGCAGGAACAACAGTAGCTGCCACTTGCTGCCACCTACTTCTATCTACACCTGCCTGTGCTGTCCTCCCAGATCCTGGTTCCTGTGCATACCACAGGATTTCCCTATTTTTCCCTCTCCCAAGTGCAATATAGCCGTTGAACTGGCCCGTAACCCTTGCCCCACACTGCTAATATGGCACAGTGTTCGCTCCCGTCCTACCCCACCGCGCTGCCGCTGTGTTCCCTTGCCGTCCTCACCTTCTCTCCAAAACAAGAGCTTCTGGTCTTTCTACCTTCCCCACCTATTTTTAGTCCCCTCATGGTGGTTCCCAAGCTGCTGCTGGCAGCGAAGCAGACTCACCACCAGCGGCAACCAGAGTCACCAGCGCTGCCACCACCACCACCGCCGCTGCCACCAGCTCCCTCGCAGGCATGGCTGGCTCAGGCGCGCACGCTCGTGCACCTCGCTGCGCTCATGGCTTCCTTTATAGGGGAGGGCAACAGCTTATCTCTGCGGCGCTGGGAAAAGCAGCATTTTGAGTAGCATTTGATCCGTGCTGGGAACAGCTGGACTGTGCACCCAGAGGGATCACTTGAGCACCCTCGTGCAACTGATAAACCACACCAGTGCCACGTACCAGCTCCAGGTGCCAGCTCTGGAGGCTGCTCTACAGTCCTCTCGCTGTGTAGTCAGGGTTGGGCAACACTGCCCTTCTCACTCCAGGAAGCTTACCTCTGGATATATTTTGCCAGATCCAGCCCTCCAGCTTTGCAGCTGGAGTTCTTCACACATGGCAGGTATTTCCATTTGGGTTGGGAGAAGCCAGGAAATTTGGGATGATTTGGGTGGCCACACCGTGGCCTGAGCATTATCTCATGAGACCCAGCCATCTGGATGCTCAGCTGCCTGGGACACTTGGCAGGACTCCAGGAAGGGCTGCATGGGATGGGACAGGCTGGAGGTGCAGAGGGGATGGAGGAAATTAAATTCAGCTGAGGAGAAGCAGATTGCTGCAGGTGCAGCCACCGCTTGTGCACTTCTGCCCATCCTCATGGGTGGTTTAATACTTTGCTCCGCTCACCACATTAATTGCTGCAGCTGAGACTGACAGAGCAAAATGATCGTGGGATGGAAGGGGGTTGTGTGCATGGATACCTAGTTTAAATAAGCAGAGCTGGCACCTATAGGAGGGAGGGGAGAGTGAAACTGGACTGCTCAGCATCACGATCCCAGAATATGCCAGCTACGTTGTTTACAAAACTGGAAGCTCAACATCAGCCTTTCCATGTTAGCATCCTCACCACCTATTCCTCTGAAGCTGAATTTTTCCACATCTGTCCCCACCTTCCTCTGGTGAATCAAAATCAATGAATGAAGGATGGAAAAGAGGATCTCTGAGTGGAAGGTTGGTGGTGTAACTGAAGAACAGGGTTGACCAAATACTCCTCTGGGACAGATTTGAGATGAAACCTGGTCCAGGAGTGACAGAGCACCTCCTTCACTCTGGGAGTGGGTAGGAGGAGGTGTGTGCACAAGAGGCAGCTGTGGGGTAGGTGTCCTACAGAAAGAACCAATGTGATGGGAGAGCTCCAGACACCCACAGCATCTTCATTTTCATTTGCTGAGGAGCCAACCATGACTATATTAAAGATACTTCTTCCCCACAGGCTCACCTGAAGCTTGGGAAGGTACACCCTGGCCTAAACCAGCTGAGACAATGGGGAATGGCTTGCTGAGCATCCCCTGTGGCCAGAGGGGTACAGGCCCTGCATAGGGGTTCTTCCTTCCTTACACTTGGTTGGTTCTTCCACTTAACTCAGCAGGGCTGTGACTGGTTTTTGGGAAGAGGGAGGGTGACCGAATCAGGGTTCCCCTTGCAGAACCATCCCTCTATTCTGCTGAGGCGACTGTTCCCTCTTCATGGAGTTTACACAGTTCAGTAAACTTTGGCTTTTATTATTATTCCACTTTGGAAGTCCCTCAACTAAAGTAAATATTTAACTGCATTAGCAGTTGTTTCTGAGGCCCATGGGGGCCTGTTGGGCTTGTTTAGTCTAGTACAAGGGAGGCCAAGGGGGAATCTGATAGCAGCCTACAACCGCTGGAAGGACAGTTGATGGAGCCAACCTGTTCTTGGTAGTGCCAGATAACAGATTAAAAAGCAATAGGCACAAATTTCAGCCCTGAGATGTTCAGGTCAGAAGTTAGTAAAGAAACTGTACCCCAGAAGATGAACAACCCAGACTAGCTGAGAGATGTGAGATCTCTGTCCTTGATGGGCTGTGTACCCTGAACAAGGCCTTCTGTGTGCAAGATTGGGTGGGTGAGCCCTGGATGGCCCTGCCACCAACACTCTGGGTCCTGGGGATCCAGCAGCTCTTACTCATAGGCATATCCAGATGTTTTTCCTTAGGCATGGAACAATCAACTACAGGGACATCATGGGACCACCTCCTGCAATTTACTCTCACGTCAGCACTCAGTGGAGCACCAGGTGAGGACTACCATGGGCCTTTACAGTACTTTACAACATTTTGCTACCAAAAAACTCCACCCAAATGCTGATCTTGCCTACAGTGCAGCTGCTGCAGAGAACCATACTGTGATGTTGGTCCCAAGCATGTTCTGGCTCTTCAGGTCATGCTGGCAGCAGTGAAGGAGCAATGTGTGGGGGTCATGCAGCTGGGACATGCTGTGTCTTGATCACTCTCCTGATGAAATGTCTGCATCCCCTCTGTGCCAGAGGCAGCAGGTCATCTGGTGCTGGGGAAAAGTTACTGGCCAATAAGAGGTTAGATCTTTTTCCACCTGATTCCTCAGAGTTATTCAAATGCTCTTGCTTTCAAAGAGCAACTTAAAATGACACACGAAGAAATGACAAAGGAGAAATCACCTATTGAAAACTGTGTTTTATCCTGCTTTTCTCTCAAGCACAGCCTTGCAGTCCCCTGACAAAAGTCTTGGCTACTGTCACCCTGGAAGAAGAGGAGGGGAAATTCTTCCACGGGTAGGACAGGACTTTTTGTGGCTGCTTGCCCTCACATTGGCTGCGCAGGTACAGCTGTGTCTGAAACAATCATGCATTTCAGTCTGGGATTTCCTCATCTGTATTGCAGGTATCATGAAGGGGGTCACCCTTCTGCTCTCTCCGGTGGGTCCTGGGCTCCCAGTGGTACAGAAATACATGGGGGAGATGCTCCCCATTCCCTGTATCTGGGTCTAGCCTTGGACTTCACTCCAGCTTCTCATCAGACAGGAGCAAGAGCCATGGCTCTGCTGCCTCCTCCCTGCACCCTTGCTAACTGCAGCCCTGCAAGAAGTGTCTGGGAGGGGCTGGTCCAGAGCCAGAGACTTAGTCTCACTGCCAGCAAGGCCAAGAAACTGCTGGAGACAGCAATGACACGGAAAGAGACTCTACTTCCAAACCCTGTCCCATTCTTGTTCCCTTGCAGCGCGGCCTGTGTGCTTGTTCCCACACACGCACTGGCACCCACCTACTCATGTCATGCTGCCCGCCATCGCTCATCACATTGTGAGGCCTTATCACACCTTTGCCTCCCAGGTGACCACAGCAGTGTTTGCAGGCTTTCCATCTGGCTGGTCACAGATGGCAGGAGGCCAGGCTGGATTGCATCACACCATCCTGTGCTCCAGTCTGCCTACTGGCCGTATGTGTGGTGCGGCGTTGGTGTCGTCACCACACCACCCAGCACCTGCCAGTTCCTTGCTGTTATCTGCTGCCTTTCCCGGATTTCACAGCTGTTCTTGGCCTCCTGGCTTGCTGTGCTCAGACTGATATTTTGACTCCTGTTCTGCTGCTCATCTGAGGGCTTTTGCATGCCACCAAAGGCTGTGGGGACACAGATACTGCTGCACACTGGTAACAGAGCACTGCCTTGCTCACACAGCCCAAGCCCAGAGCCCACGTCTGTTCTCCTGTTGCATGACACGGTGAGTCAAAAGGGGAGAGCAAATACCACACACTCATTTTCATCCTTAGCTCCCTCCCTGCCTCCAGATGGGTTTTATAGAGAGGATGATGGTCTCTGTTCTGCCTCTCCACTCACCCTGAGATCTCCCCATGAGTAGGAGGTAGAAGGACCAACCTGTTATTCTCCTCTGAATGTAAAAAAAGCAGAGATGCAAGTGGCCAGAGGTTTTCCTTTGGATATACAGGAAAGCCAAAACCTTTTATCTGAGGAGTTGTCCCTGCGTAGTTGGGGCAGGGATCAGCAATCACCACTTCCCAGCAGTTTCACCAGTCTTTCTGGATTCAGACCACACCTTTGGCTGCCTCCCTCCTCTCTTTATTACTGTGGGTAAATACGCCCACGTGGCAGGCAGTGAGTAATGCTGATTATTTCAGTGACGTTTCAAAAATTTCCCAATGACACCTTCAGTTGCAAGTGTGTGGGACAGGGTGAGTACATAGACAAATCCCCTTGCCAGCTGACACTTCCACTGGCAGATGGGACAGGGCCAAGGTGGCATTGGTCTGGAGAAGATAAGAGCTTCCAACCAAGGCAGGCTGCACGCTGGACCTCGGAGGTGCTGCAGATTAGGCGGAGCATCCATTGTACCCCCTTCTCCCCTGCTTCAACTGACAGCTGGAGTCGCTGTAGCTGGGCAGAAGCTGCTGCCCCAGCCCAAAGACACCTGCCTCTCCTCTGCCCTGGGTTTGCCTCTGGACTGCAAGACATACTCCACAGTCCACAGGTGCCCAGTGGCTCCACAGCAACTTAAGGATGTTGTCAACCTTCCTTTTCCCACATGCTCACACATCGAGGATGGGTGTCCACATCGTCAGTGGACAGATAAAACAGCAGAAACACACGGATTTACTTTTTCCCCTTTCTCAGCATTCAGTACACCGAGACACCGTGCTGGCATGAGGAACGGGATGAGGCTGTGTGTGCCTGGTCTGGATGGGCAGAGGTGAGCTAGCAGGCTGGGAGGGCTGCAGAGCTGTGCTCTCCCTGGAGCTGACACCACTATCCTGGATGCTGGCAGTAGGAGTATGTATATCGGTTGTTCCATGCATACTGATGTTCACCCTTGTTTATCTGGGAACACACACCCAGTGTAATTTACAGGGAAAAAAAAAAACCCACCCAGATTTCAGAGTCCTTTCCCCTGAAGTTTGTTTCTGAATGAACAAAACTGTACTGGGCCTCAGGCATTTACACCTTGTTTCTCAGCATGGCTGATTCCATCTTGTGTAGGACTGAAAGCTGTCATCATTCTGCATTTAGCACTATGCTGGAGGAAGATGGGAAGCACATATGCCAGCTCTCCCCTTCAAAGTGACAGCTTCTCTCCTCAAGCATTTGTGGAGGAGGTCCCTTGGCTTTTGCAGGAAAGGCCTGGTCTTCCCAGCCTGCAACCTGCTAAAGCCCCTGAAGCTACCCCAGAATGAATTAACATGAAGAGGGATGCAATGTAGAAGAATCAAGGAAGTCTTTCTATGAATTGAGGGGGTGTTGTCCAGTGACGCTGCATTTACACAGATCTTTGCCAGCAGAATCACTCAGTCATGCCTGGCCAACCATCCCCTCTCCCTGCTGGTAACATTCATACTTGTCTCCACTTCCTTCTGCACACACTTCCTGGGGTGCAGCATCCATCTGAAGGAAGTTCACAGAAAGAAACACTCTCCAGTGTGCTTCTTACACAGTGAATGTGGAGGCACGCCCATGGCTCAGCACTTTCCCTTTACTTAAACAGCTAGAGAAGAGGCAGGTGTGAGACGCAGGTACTAAAACCAGAACTGTGTGCTCTTGACGTTGCCTGCTATTTCTGACATCAGAGGCCATCTGCTGCACAGGTACCATTCCTTCCAGATGACCCATTAGCTACTGGGGTATGTACAAATTAACACAATGAGGGAGCCTCAACAGATACCACAGAACAGAAGGGCAGTGTCACCCCCAGTGAAACTGTCCTGTTCTTACCAGCACATTCCTGCACTCTTTGGTTTCTATGACTCTTAAAAGTTGCAGGGTGTACTTTGTGGTTTACAAAGCAAAGTTTTCTACGAGGCATCACATTTACATTGAGATAGCAGCATCCTCATTTGAATCATATCTTTGCTTTACTTTTTATTCTCACACTATGGCCATCTATGCCTGTGCTGGTTTATCAGAGCACAGCTAGAAGCTTTGCAAGCTGCTTACCTTTCAATAGCCAGGTGCTAATGCAAAGTTTCTCCTTTGCGAACCTGTAAGGCAAAGTGAGCTCAACAGTGGCACCAAACCAAGTCTTGGTGCATAACCTTCACCCCAGATTCTGCTCTGGAAAATATTTTGTGGGCCCAGCCAGGCCTGGAGCCTCTGTACAGATGCTGTTCTTGCTGATCTCTGTCCCAGGAGGCAAAGCAGTGCATAAAGAAGAAATGCACCACTGATAATAACAAGCACAAAGCCCAAACACCTTTGTAATGGATTCTTGTTTAAATTGCTGTTGGACATGATTCAGGGTTTGTGTTACAGGAAGTTACTAGGGCAGGAGCCACCCAAACCAACAGAAGGCAAACCTTGCAAGGAACTGGGCAAACATCTCCAGTGGTGACCAAACCTGAGCTGGCTTTGGAGACAGGTTTTGGCAAGGCCCATTTAATCTTATTTTAGTGAGGAGAATGGGATGTGTATGGCACCATACCTTGATCTGAGGCACCATGTCTAGCTATAAAAAAAACCTGAAATGCAAAAGACTTTAACTAAGAAATGTTGGAAATTTCTCTTTTATTTGGATGAATGTAACTACAGATGGAATACAGCTTCTTGCCTGGCAGTGAGTTTCTCTGCAGATTATTTTTTTTCTCTTGTACTCAACCCACACACAAGTGAAGCTTTACAGCCGCCTCCCTGTGCTCTCTTGCACAGGATTATCCTCACTTCTCTGCCACAGTGAGCACACAAAATGGGACCTGAGACCATGAGACACAACTTTGCAACATCCAGTCAAAAAGAGGTACATGTGCATTTATCACAGCCCTGTAGGGCTTGTAGGGAGGTGGATAGTGGCCGCAGGCTCGTGCACCTTTCCTGTGACAAGTATCATCCTCAGCCAGCAGCAGGACCCACCAGCAAGGATCAGCAGGCAGGTCAGTGGGAGCTGCTCAGTGTCAGCACAGACCTATTTCAGGGCTCCTTGGTATCCTTCTCAAATTGCTGCACCATACAAAACCACCCCACAGAACGGATTCAGTGCTGGCAGTGGAAATGAAAGAGGAACTGTGCAAAACGACTTAACAGATTTGTGAGATGATGTCAAACGTTAGCCTCACAGTCTGCCAAGCTGGACCAATCCCAAGCCTTTATTTCAAGTAACAAGCATTGCAAATTGTAGACAAAGCTTGTTGTCTGGTCTTTCATGAGACTTCCTTCCACAGAGACAGTGCTGTACGTGATCTGACTCTTCTGGGCTTTCAGCAAAGGGCTGCTGCATGTTGCCATTGGATCTCCTGAGCTTTCTGCTTCTCTTCACTTGTTCCTCTGCCGCCTGTCGGCCTTATCTGCTACCCGTCCCTCCAGCTGAAGTCAGTTCTCCTTAAGCCACCGCCTTGGCAGAGGAGCTCTGCATCCCACGTGGCAGCAAGCGGTGGCCTCTCGCAGTAGGATCCCCAGAGCAGGGGCCCATGCTGGGACACTTGGCCTCATGGCTCTGTATCAGCTTGACCTACCTGCAGGCAGCGAGGAGCCATGCCTCTGGCCCCTGCCCTGCCGAAACACTCAGCTCTGTACCGCTGCCCCAGTGCTGCTGGAAAAGTAAAAACCAAAACAGAGGCATGTGCCTGTCGGGTGCGGCCCGACACGCCAGTGATGCTTACCCACTCTCTGGCTCTGGTGCCGGGAGAGAGAGGCGGCCGCTGGGGATTCCCCTGGGGTTGTGCGTGCCTGGAAGGGCGCAGTGACCTCAGAGGTGATCCAACGAGGCCCCTGGGGAGGAAGCAGATCCCTGTCCGCTGGCACTCCGCCGAGCAGATACCTGCCGAGGGGGCTAAGCCCTGAGCGGAGATGCACGGCACGGCACAGTGCCGGAGCCCGGACCAGTGTGCTGGGTCCCTCAGCAGCACCGAGGGTGACCGTGCCAGCAGAGGGCACTTGCGAACCGGGGCACCCCCGCCCCGCTCCCGCAGCGCAGGCTGCAGGGCCCCACTGCCACCTACCGCTGTCCCCAGCCCGCCTGTCCTGCCCGCCTCCCGTTTTTCCGGCTCCCTGCCCGGGCTGTGCTCATCCCGGGCACCTCTCCCATGCCCCGGGGAGCTGCTCTCCATGTTCTCTGCTCTCAGGAGCAACCTGGCGCTGTGGGCTTCACCCCGCAACTGCTTACACACGCGGGGCCTGGGGCTGTCCCCAGGGATGCCCAGGGCTGCTGCAACTGCACCGACAAGCACAGTCATGAGCCCAAACTCCTGCTTTTCCTGGAGAAGCCAGCATAGAATCATAGAATATCCTGAGTTGGGATTCATAAGGATTATCGAGTCCAATAACTGGGCTCTAGCTAAGCTGGTAGAAGAGCTTCTGTGGGGCTCTGTTTGTCTGTGCCCTCCCTTGCCAGAAAAGGGCTTGTGAGACTTGATGCAGAGATACTCAGACAGGCTAGACAAACTTCTGCACCCCTGTTGTCCCAGCTACCTTCAACCTCACAAGATTATGCACTTAGAGGGGCCACAATTTGCTGTGGACCAGCCACATGGATACAGCTGGTGATGACCACACACTGCTCTTCAGGCCAGGAGCAGTTGTCCCATAGGAGCAGTTGGTTCTACTCCCATGGCTAAAACATGGACCTTGGCATGGACCTGGAAAGCTAGATCACATGGAAACAAACCCCTCTATGAGCTGCATGATTCATAACCCCCCATTTGTCACATATTGACATCATTGCCTGTATTCTGCCATGCTCCCTGGGCACTCTGCATTTCCTCTATGAGTACAGGGCTTACAATCTCTCTCTACTCACTCATATGTTAATGCCTATCTACAAAGGCCTCTGCACATTGCCAGTGAACTTTGACTCTGTTCCACCCTGATGGCTTGTTTCAGCAAGTGTTTTGGATGTTTATGATCTCTTCCAACTGCCAAGTTTCATTAAAATCAGACTTACAAGCTATTAGGCATGGAGGATGGACAGATGAATATGCTGCAAGGCAGTGTATACAGCAGTTTCTTTGTAGGGAGAAAAGGTCTAAAAATTAGATTCACTGTAAAGAATATCACTGTCACAATGAAGCCATGGAGCTAGAACTTGACTTAGGTGTGACTGTTAGAGGTCTCCAAGGACTCTTCACCGGTTGGGCTGGCGTGGGATTGCAGTAGTGAAGAGCTGGAGCGGGCTGACATGCAAGGTGCACAGCCAGACCTTGCCGAAGGACATGATCATACACATTTTTCCTGTAAGGCTTGTATTCCTATTTCGTAATTCAGAAGTTCAATAAGACTTCTTACCTCTATACTAAAAAGAGGTGTGACATTATGTACTCAGATTTATATAGCTCTATTTACCCATACAAATGTGATTGCACGCTTCCATGTGTGCAGAGTACAAACAATCTCTGATTGCAATAGATGCTTCTTTCATGACAAAGTCATGCTCAATTTCCAGAGAGCCATGTTGAGCGTGAGAGTCAGGGGTCCCATGGAAAAATGGCAGTGTGTTTATACCACTCACACTAAACATAACAGGCTTTCATGCTACACTGGACCTGTCAAAAAATGTGTTAGTGCTATGGTTTCACCCTAGCCAGCAGCTAAACTCCACACAGCTACTTGCTCACTCCCCCATGATGAGATGGGGGAGAGAATCAGAAGAGTGAAAGTGAGAAAACTCATGGGTTGAGATACAGACAGTTTAACAGGTAAAGCCAAACCCGCACACACAGGCCAAGCAAGTTCATTCCCCGTGCCCATGGGCAGGTAGGAGTTCATCCATCCCCTGGGTGGGAAGCAGGGCTCCAACACACCTAACAGTGACTTGGGAACACAAACACCATCACTCCAAATGTCCCCCCCTTCCTCCTTTCTCCACCCAGCTTTATGTGCTGAGCATGACATCATATGGTATGAGATTTCCTTTTGGTCAGTTTGGGTCAGTTGTCCTGGCCGTTTCCCCTCCCAACTACTTGTGCAGCCCCAGCCCCCTTGCAGGTGGGGTGATGTGAAAAGGCCTTGGTTCTGTGTAAGCACTGCTCAGCAGTAAGAAAAACATCCCTGTGTTTTCAACACAGCAGCACAAATCCAAACCATAACCCCTTACCAGTGTCTATGAAGAAAATTAACTTGGTCCCAGCCAAAACCAGCACAGTTAGACACTTCCTAACCCTCTGGTGTTTGTACTGAACACTGTGCTGCAACTTCTTTTGCTATCATTTGCTAAAATTAAGACATGGCATACTTACTAGTGCCCCAGGAAATCGAACTGACTCTACCTTGGATCACAATTGAAGTCTGACTCTCAGTGAACCTCAGTGAACTTTCCCTACAAGTGTCCAGTTCAAAGCTGAAAGAAAAGAAAGAGAAATTTTATTAGCTGAAGCCCAGGTATTTGCTGACAGCAGTGAAACACAGAAAGTCGGGACCCACCTACAAGTTCTGACGAATGGATTGTCTGCTGAGAGTCTCATAGTGGGGCTGCCTTTTGCTAACTCATCCATAAAAGATGTCTGGGGAGCCTGGAGGCTTTGAAACCTGGGTTTGCTCACTGAAGAAGGCATTTGACAAGATGGGCCATAGTTAAATGTTGATTGAGAATATCAGCAGTGATGGCATTTGTGTCACAGACACCACCATTGTCATTGTGACCCTCATAGCATCAAGTTTAACCAAAGCACAAGGTGACTATGGGACCGCCTGGCAGAAGGTGTTCAAAAGAACTGAGAAACGTGTAAGTGAACAGGAGAAAGGAAGCAGACATCTCTAGTCATGCACCTTGACTGCAGGATAACTCTTTCTCCTTAAATTTCCTCATTGCAAAAGCAAAGTCCATCTTCTGAAGGAGCTTTCAAGTAATTAGTGGAAGCTACTTGGAAAGGGTAAAGAGACACCTGAAGTCAAGTCCTTGACCTGCCAGAAAAAGGAAACTCCTTTTTCCCAGAGCAAGGTAGGTTTTTCCCAGACTCAGGATTGATCCCAGAAACTGCCGACCTTTGGAGCTTTTAAGATAAGCACTGACACTCCCACTGTCAGCAGCACCCATACTTCCTGGGCATCCTCTTCCTGATTCTGCTCTCCCACCACAGTGTTACAAATGGAGTCTAAGCCTTGCTGGGGGTTTTCACCACAGCCAGTAACAAAGCAGTGCACAGCTTCTTTTTGTGTAGCAAACACACAATAAACTTCCCATGCTGCTGCATAAGAAACAGCAGTGTTGTCGGAGGTCAGAGGATGGGACATGGTGCCCTTCTCTGAAGACCACAAACAGCGCACTAGTCGGAGGAATTACCTGTGAGCAGTCACTGAATGAACATCTACAGAGCATCCAGACATGCTGGATGAGAGCCCAGCTCCACAGACCAGCACTTTGGCCATCCACCAAGCAGCACTGCAGGCTGCTGAAATCAGCAGGCCACAGGGTCTGAGGGAAGTGGGAGTGGTGCCTGTGTAGGGGGGAAAGTAGTTAGTAACCAATGAGAACGTACATCTACTTCTCCTTGTGCTGACTTTGCTTCCATGAGACAAAATACAGAGTAATATCAAATAGAAACATTTACCACTACTGGCATGAGTTACATATTGCACTTGAAAACCACTTGAGTGTCACCCGCTGTCCCCACAACACTCCAAGGCTCATAGAGCTAACCAGATACGTGCAAGTCTGCCCGACACCAGCAGCATTTTGTCTGGTCAGCTGTCGGTGTTGCTTGCTCGAGTCCCCAGTGCCCACTGACTCCTCTCCAGTCAGCCCTGAGTGTGGTGCCTGCAGCGCACAGGGGCACAGCGAGGGTGGCAGTGGCTTCCTGACTGTCGTTGCTCTTGGTGAAGGGAGCGCTAAACCCTCCCACCATTGCTGCTGCTGGCGAAGGCAGGTTTCAGGGAAGCTCCAAGGAGTTTTCTTTCCAGGCTGGTGGACTCACCACTCATTAAAAACACACGTGTTAACTTTGAGAGATGGCTGGATGCTGCCCAGACTTGCTTGCCCAGGCACTTTTACTGGCTTGATGATGGACATGAGGAAACTTCTTCCACGGGAATGTGGGACGGTTCTGGGACAGGGCACCAGAGATGGAGATCCCCATGCTAGGCAGCTTTCAAAGCTCAGCAGGGCAAAACCACAACTGACTTCACCTACCGCTGGCAATAGTCTTGTTCTGAGCAGCACATGGGGCCGGAGACCTCCCGAAGGCTGTGCCGCTGGCACCACAGGGCTCCAGTGATTTATTCAACAAAAAGTTCTGGCCTCTTTTTTTTTTTTTTTTTGGTTTTTGGGGTAACACAAAATGCATCGCCATGAGCCCCACCGAGCCCACAGGCACACGCTGCGGTGCCCACCGAGGGCTGCTGGAAACTCTTCGCGGGGCACGGGCACAAACACGGGCTGCGCGACGCCCCCTGCTAACCCCGAGCAGGGCTGCTGGCCGCCGCGGTGACCCGCACGAACTGCGCCGGCGGTTACTACCCGGCGTTATCGGGAGAAAACAGCCAAAAAAGGAGGGGTGCGCGACCGGGGACCGGCCCCGCGGCGGGCTGCCCGCTCCCGTGCTCAGGCGGCGGCGGCCGGGATGCCGGGGGTGGGGAGGTGCCTGGCGGGATGGCCTGGGGAGGGAGGGCTGTTGCGGCGGGATGCCTAGCGGAGTCCCCCCGGTGCTCCCCGCGGCGTCGGTCGGTGAGAGGCTGCGGGCGGGGCGCGGAGCCCGGGGCCGCCCCCGGCGGGCGGAGCCGCCGCCGCCCCCGCCCCGTCCGCGTCCCCCGTCGTCGGCTCGCGCGGGGCGGGCGGCGCTCCCCGCCAGCGCAGCGGCATGAAGGAGCCGTCGCTGCCCGGCACCGCGCTGCAGCGGGCCTGCCGCCTCCTTGTCGCGTTCTGCGCCCTGCACCTCTCAGCCACGCTGCTCTACTACCTGGCGGGCAGCGCCCTGGGGCCTCCGGGCAGTCCCGAGCCGCCGCCGCGCCGGCCGCTGCCCGCCAACCTCTCGCAGCCGCTCTCCCGCCTGCCGTCGCCCACCGCCCGGCCCCGGCCCCCGCCCGCCTCGGCGCCGCCGGGCCCCTGCCCCGACCCTTCCCCGCTGCTTGGTGAGTGCCGCTCCGTCGGGGTTTGGGGCGGAGGGGGCTGGGGAGAGGGAATAGGGAGGCTCCGCTTCCTCCCCGCCTGCTGCCCGACGGGTGCCCACAGCCGTCCGCTCTCCGGGGCCACGGGGGGCGCGGACATCGCGGCCGGCAGCCGCCCCCGCCCCGACGGCAGCAGCCGCATGCGGGTCCCGCCGCCGCGCATCGTGGCCCCGATGTCCCTCGGAGGTGTGTGTGTGTGTCCCCGGAGCCGGCGTGACACCGACGCTGCTGCCCAGGCGTGCCGGCGGCCGGCTCAGCCTCGCAGCGCCCGGCGGAGAGGGATTGTGGGAGAATCCCCGGGGAGCCGGTGTTTTGGGGGTTGCGGGGGACCGGGGCGCGGACGCTCTCGTAAGTAAGGCAGCGGCGAGCGGAGCCCCCCCCGAGTCTGGCTAGATTTCTTTTTGGTTGTCGAAGAGGTTGGGTAATTTCCTCTGGGAACTCTACCCAAAATACTCCCCTTACGCAATCCCACAGGAAGGATCAGGCGGGCTGTGTGCGCTGCGCTGACTTTCGCAGCCTTTTGTGTGCGCGGTCGTGCTCGCAGGGCTGAGCGGCACAGGTTCAAACCGCGCTCTGAGGGAGGGACGCGAGTGCCGTTGTTCTGCATCCCCGCCGCGCTTCCCACGTATTTGGCCCTGTGATGTAGTATCCTGAAACGTGGCAGCCCGGCGTGCCTTCTGTCAGCACCGGAGCCGTTGCTTCCCGCTGGCCCTTCGGAGCGGTGCTGGGGTGCTGCGGGGGGCCGGCGGGCGGGGTGCGGGTTTGCAGCCTGCCGCTTGCTCAGGTCACCTGTAGCTGCTGCGGTACGCTGGCTTTGTCACAGGGCAAAAGCGGAGGCGAGGTGACTCTCAAGGTTCTCGCCCAGCTTTGCTGCTCGTAGCTGCTGCTCCGTGAACAGACCCTCTGACGGCACAGGGAGAGGTGGCTGACGTGACCTGCTGGCGTCCCAGTGGGATAGCAACCTGGCCACAAGCCGCTCAGGGCCTGGAGACTGGGGATCTTCTCCCTCTCCATCAGTGTGCCACGTTAGCAGACACAGATCACAACGGGGGAAAGAGGCTTTCGAGAAGCTACCTGTGGTTTTCAGTTTGTGAAACCGACACAGAAATTCAGAGTTTCTCTCAGTGCTCGCTGGTCAGCTGTTTATGGATCAATGCATCTAAATAACAAATGACTGGTTTGTTATTTTAGGAAGGCGGTTTTGAGGTCACTGAAAGGAACTGTGCTGGGCTTTTTTGTTGTTGTTGTTTATGACTCGTATCTTTCGCTTTCACCCCCTCCCCAGATCACTTTAAGTTGAAAGTGGCTGTTCAAGCCTGGCATGGAGTGTGGATGTGGGAGCCCTTTATGAATATGGGTTTGCTTTAAACGGGCTCTGCTTACCCTGATCCTCTCAGGAGCAAGTCATGTGCTTTTGAAATGCCCGGAGTTTAGAGAAATGCTCTTAGCGTCCCCAAGATTCAGAGCATTGTTGGGGTTAGTTGCTGCAGGATCAATTAAAACTTTTTTTTTCGCTGTCTTGTCTTTGTAACACCTTTAGCACAGTTTGCAGAGTCTGGCAAACCCGGCGTGAAGCTCTTGGAAGTGGTTGCCAGATGTTCAGAGAGCCGCAGGGACACGTAGAAAGCAGCTCTCGGTACGCAGCAGGCAGATGGTTCCTAGCAGTGTTACCTTCTGCGCTGGTGGGGTGGTGCAATCAGATGCAGGTGGGCACTGTCATGGCTTCAAGGTGTGTAGGCAGCATCTAGGTAAGAGACCTCACTGGTATTCATTTTTTTCCTGACATTTTCAGGTTTTGGTAGCAAACAGCATTTGTAAAACAATCCTGCCATGCCTCAGATGTTGGTCAGGACCGTGTCTGCCCTGACCAACTTCTCATGTATCTCCTAAGGCCGGTGTGGGGGATGGAGACATGTACACTCCATGGGTATTTCTGATAATTTTGCCACACAGAATTAAAAAAAACCTTTTTGTGTATGAAGCTCCATATTGGTATGAACTTGACAAGCAGGAACCAGAAAGGGCATTCCTCTGGTTCCCACCTTCCCACAGACATGGAGAAGTGCTCTAATGAGAACGGGTAGCTCCAACTGCTCCACTCCCTCAGTAAACCTGAATTTATTGCAATGCACCTCATTTTTTTCAGCCTTTATTTTTTCTTCCTCCTTCCTTCCCCCCATCATTGGGAAGCATGTGATGAATCATGCAGTGTGTGTGTGACTGAGCTGCTCAGGCTTTTTGAACGGTCAAATAGGCAGGTACTTACTTCAGAGCTCCGGAGTTTTCTTTCTAGTGATGTTTAGAGAGAGTAGTTTACAATCCCTGCTGTCTGGCTCTGCGGCAAATGCATTAGCTGAATTAGGTTTAATCTCTATGAGAAGCTGCCAAATTTAAAATGCTTTTATGGTTCACTTGCCTTTATAATTTAAAAGTGTAAATCAGGGCTGGGGAAATAATAACATAATTCGTCTTTGAGTTAAAAGTCCTTAACAGCTACAAAATTTTCTAATACAATGAGTATAGGCATTTTGGATTTACACTGCAGTTGAGAGCTGTGTACCAATGAGTGTCTTAAATGGTGAATGGAGAAACAGACTCAGTGTACTGTGGTGAAACTTAGAAACCCAGCAGCAAGTGTGTATCCTTCAGGTCTCCATTCCCCTGACTGCAACATTCTTTAGGAGCTGTGGGACAGGACTAGTGGTTTTGGTTACAAAAACCTCAAAAAAACCCCAACAAACCAAAACAGACAACCCAACCCTGCTCTACAGAAGGAGTATATATGTTGGCCTAACTGCTTTCAAAACAGTCAAATGCTTTTCTTCCACTTTTTCCTTGAGGTCTTTGTGTTTTGATGGTGGGGTAGTTGTGTGGCTGCTGTTTTTAGGAGGGAATGTGGAAGGGAGCACTTTCTTTGGTAGTAAGATACTAAAAGAGCTCGTCGTCTTAAAACAGTACTTATCTTTCTGTTCCAAAAGTCTGCAGAGTGTCATGGAGAGGCTTATAATCTTCAGGGATGTCATTTTCGACTCCTGCCTGATCGAGAGCATGTGTTGTTTATGGAGGTTATTTTGGAGTACAGCAGTCTTCTTAGACATTTCTGACACTGGTTTAGATACCAGGTGCTTCTGGTAAGGAATGGCAGACCAGAGAGATGTGTTCTTACTTTCTGCCCCGTAAACATCTCATGGCAAAGACTACCTAAGCGCACTAAATGTGTTGCTGTCAGGTATCTGGCTCAATAGCTTTTCCACCCCCAGGTTTAAGTTTAGGAAATTCACAACCCCAAATCCTAATAATGAAGGGATATTGACAAAACAAAAGAAAAACAAGTTTCTTGAAGATGCCAGTCACAAATAGCAACTGATGCTTCCCACTGTTAGCAGGCATGTCTTAAAAATATGAGGATCGAGAGAAAGAAGCTCCTTGGGGTAGTGTCTTGTGAGTGAGCAGGCATCAGTCGGATGGAGGGGGAAGGACCTGTGGGTCTATGTGTGTTCTCTGTGATGCACTGCTTCTTGTGTGTAGGCAGTGTGAGCAGTCCCTCTATACTGTAGATGCTGGAGATAAGTGGTGAGAGTATTCTCATGCTTTGAGGCTTTTTTGGAGGAGGCAAAGAGGTAGCTAGTCAAGTTGTGGTGATCTTAGTGCCTGTGTGTGAGAAGTTTTTAGAGGTTATGTGCTGCCTGAGAGGCCAGTGAATATGTGGACATTGCATGGGCAGGGTAGAGGATGCTTTAGCACTGGCAGAAACGTAGTAGAGTGTAACTTGGGGCGAGAGAGTTGCTGAAAACACTATTTTTTAAGAAGACTTCTGGTGGTGACTGTGCCCCTTGCAGTGCCTGGGGTAGATTTACAGGTCCTGTCACGTGTCCTGCCTGCAGCCATGGGCTCTCGTCTCCCTATGGTGGGTGTCTGCCCCAGAAACTAGGGGCCTCTGAATTTGTGGGGTCACTTACACTACCAAACGGTGGAGTAAAGCATTTTCCTTACATGTGGCATCCCTCCCTCCTCTCAATTTGCTATTGTCTGCTTTGCGCTTTTTTTTTGGCCTTGCCTTTTTTTAACCTTTCCGGTACAGCCACTGTCTCCGCTCCCTCCTGCCTCTCCCCCAGCCTGGCTGCTACAGGCATGATTTCTCTCATGCCACAGGCTGGAGTTGTGCTGTGTCCCTCCACTTCCTTGTTCCAAAAAAGCAAAACAGAAACTCAGAAGAGCATGGGGATGGCTGGGGGAGGGGAAGCTAACACGTGGACCAGTTTGCTCAAAGTTAGGCTTTCTGACCTCAAAAGAGAGGTTGAGAAGCTGTGTTAAATTTCTCCAAAGAGTATGATTAAGATGCTGTGTGATCCTGGCAACATCGCCAGCATCTCCACAGCTACTTGTGTGGTCAGGAGCATGTCGCACCTCTGAAGCACTGGCTCTCTGCAGGCAGGGAGCAGCCTCTATGGTGAGAGCCTTACTAGCATCCTCCTATCTGGCCAAAGTGAAGTTAACGGACTATTAATTGGGCTTGCAAACTTAATTCAGAAAGGTATTGTGCCTTCCTGGAGAGCAGCTGTTTCAGGGGCGCGGCACAACAGACGGGATGTGCTGGGTAGGAAAGGAAAGTTTTCCATCTCGTGCATCTAGTGTTTTATAACGTGCTTGTTTCTCTGCCAGTGTAGATCTGAGGCAGCAGCTAGTTTCTTTGGAAATTGGGCCAAGTTTGTGTTTGGAAAGAGACAGATGCTTGCAGCTTCCCAAACTGCACTTGGATGCAGAATTCAGTTTAGCTCTCAACTTTTCCTCTTCTGGTGTGGGGCTCCTTAGTCTTGACTCCACTGGGCAGATAGAGAACACTGTTTCTGTGTTGAGGGCCCCACCCCAAAGGGTGGCACTGCTAGAAGTACACCGTCCTCAGCAGGGATGTGCTCTGGGTCTGGTGGCCTTGTGAGCAAGCCCAAGGCTCTGGGCTGCTGACTCCACCGCTAGCTGCCTCTCCTTGCTAGTGGACAGTTGGTCAGACTCTTCTCCAGAGAGCATCCTGCATCTACTGCTCCCGTCCCTCCCTCCTGTGCACCCTTCTCTGCAGGGCAACAGGGCTTTTGATTGCAGAGGTTTTGGGGACAGAGCTGGCCAGGCCACAGCAGTGCTGCGGTCATGGGGCCAGTGATCTGGGGGTTTGTGAGGTGTGGGTGGAGCAGTGTCAGTGTCCAGCTCACCCCGTCTCTCTGGGCTGACTTCTGCTGCTTGGCCCATCCCTGCAGGAACAGAGTTTTGCGTTGCGCAGAGCAGTGCCTGGAGTCTGGCTGGAAGGAGAGGTGCTGATGAGCCAGTCATGGATTAGCAACTCCAGACGGGTGGGCTGTGGCTGTGGCTGCCTGGAACACCGGGGCATGGCAGGCAGCCCTTCCAGCTGTGTCCTGGCTGCAGCTGAGCAGCAGGAGCCCGGGGCAGTCCCCAAGACCCTGCAGATGTTTGCCTGAAAGAGGGCTGCTTGTGTCGCCTCTTGTGCCACGGGTCCCCAGCCCGGGGTGCTGCCGGGCACAGCTCTGAGGGCGCTTACCTGCAGACACCCGCTAAAGGCTTCACAGGACAGGGTTCCACAAGCGTGTGCCCTCAGGGGCAGCGGGGTTTCAGCAGCCATGTATATCCCCAGGCACGCGGCACCCAGCCCTCGGCCTCACCTGCTGCCGCCGGCAGCACCCTGTGTTTTCGGGGGTGCGTAAGCCCTTGGCCCAGTTTCGGCCAAACAGATGCACCTCCGCCCCACCTGGCACCCCGTGCTCGCCCGCGCTGTCTGAGGGAGTGCACCCTAGCCCCGGGGCAGCACCGGGATCCAGGTGCAGCTGCCACCAGTGTGGGGTGGGATGGCATGGGGCTGGGGGCTGCCTCGGGATTTGGGGCTGCACCTAGCAGAGGGATGCCACCAAATCTGGGAGAGCTCCTGTCCGCCCGTGCCATGGCGGGAGGGGCAGCTGGCGGGGGAGGCGGGGTGAGGGGGGAGGCGGGGTGAGGGGGGAGGGCAGCTCAGCCTTTTTCTGATCTGGGCCCCTCTGTTTGTTTGTTTTGTGTTTGCTGATTGAGGGCCTGGAATTTAATTTTGCGGCTGCAGGGAGCGGGGCTAATGGCATGCAGATTGCCCCACTCAAAGAGAGATGGTTCAAAGCTCCTTCGGTGAGCGTGTGCTGGATTTGAGCCACCCGTGAGGACTTTGCTTCTCTCCCCAAAAATATCTTCTGGTGGAAACAACAGATTTTTTTCTTTCTTTTTTCTTTTTCAAAGGCGCCATGTGCTGGTGTGAGACCGTCTGTTCTAATAGGCAGCACTTAGGGTTGGATTAAGAATTTTTTTCCCCTCTGGCTGTACTCTCTCAGTTCATAATGCAAGCCTGACAGTTGTGCAGACCCAGAGTTGCCAGTGTATGTGATGCACCCTGGTCTTTTTCCTAGCCTGTTTCCCTTTGGGGTCCACAGTTGCAGATGCCAAATGCTGTGGGAGCCTGCCCGAGACAGGGCATGTGCTGGTGTAGCCAGCCCAAGCCTTGCACCTGCACAGCTGACATCTGTGAGGGGCTGCAACTTCACACGTGTAGTCCGGCCAAAGAAAACGTATCCCGGTTCTTGGGAAGGCTTTTTTTTCCTCACTGGGGTATTTCCAGCCAGACCCAAGGATGATTTTAAATTATTTTTTTTTAAAGAACTCATGAGAAGCAAGAGCTGCAGACAGCAAGGGGGGAAGCAGCTACCAGCCAGTTTGCAAGGAGACGGAGCCGTGCCCATGGCCATTTTGGCTGGTGGATCACATGCCAGGACAGGGGGCAGCTCACAGGACCCAGCTGGGCAAGGGATGCTGGGGCTGTCCCTTCTGCTGTTCCCGTCCCCCCAACACGTGGCTGAACCCCAGTTCAGACCTGTCTGGTGCTGCCTGCGTAGGCGCTGGCACAGGTCTGAAGTTCAGCCTATTTTAACAGGAAACGCGTGCTTTGCTGAGCCATGGGATGCAGCTACCTGCCTGCCCCGCAGCTGCCACGTGGGTCTGGGGGCTGGAGCGACCCCTGCTCCATAGCCCAGGGTGGAGGGACTCGCCTCCACATTTTCCGGGGTGGGGCTGGTTTTGTTTTTCCCAACCAGGGCAGACTTGGTGCAGCCATCAGATCCTTCCCTTTTCTGCTGTGTTCCAGCAGAGAGAGGTGTTAGGCTTTTTGGGGTTTTATTTCCCTCCTTTCTGTCAGTTCTGCTTCTCTTTTCCAGCTTTCCTTTTGCATGAGTTTGTCTGAGCATGGCAGTGCAGGTGTGCATGTGGCTCAGCAGCTCAGTAGTGCCCAGCTCCGGGCCAGGGCAATGGAAGTGTTTTCTGCTGGGTTTGGGGTGAGGTTTTTTCCAATCACTTTCATTCTTACTAAATTGGATATCTGAGATTGGTGCCTGTCTTAACACACATGGGTGCATTTTGTTGTTTTTTCCCAGTGAAGTGCTGGGGAGGGCAGTTCTGCCTCTCCAAACCTGCCTGTGAACCATGCTGACCTCCTTCCCATCTCCTTCTGCTCGTGCTGCAAAGCCCTCTGAGGGAAGGGGGTCCTCCCATCCCCATGGGGCTGCCCTTTGTGACTGCTGTCCTGTTAGTAGTGGGAGATGGTCCTATTTGCTGCCCTCCTGGGGAAGAGAGGAACACCATTCTAATGGGCACTGCTGCTTGAGTTTTCCCAGCATTGCCAGAATATATGGTCCAGGGAGGCTGAGGCAGCCTCTGAATTTATTATAGGCTTGGACTGAGCAGATTCTGGGCTTCCTGTGTGAGGGTTCTCTCACTTGGGTCATCGGGATGAGGACGTGTGCCAAGCAGCCTCATGCAGCAAGTGGTTTTGTTGTTGGGAAGCACAGAGTCGAGGAAATTCCTGGGGCTGTGGGCTAGGTTCCCGAGGCTTGGGCATGCATTGCCTCTGGCTTTTTGCAAGCCTCACCTTTTGCTTCATGTGAGAAACTGCTTCCTGTTTATGCACACCACAGGGCCCTGTGCCTGTACAAGGCTTTTCCTGTGCACCTTCCCTTTGAGCAGAAATGCTTCTGAATGTCAGGCATGGGGGGTGGGAGTGGGTTGGCTTTTTTCTTACCTAGCGCTGCCAGCTAAAACCTCTTTTTACAACCTCTGAAGTGTTGGGATGTGATGCTGTGCTTCTGTGTGTTTTACAAGCTTCCACCAGTTGCTTATTCATGTTTTCGAGGGTTGTTTTTTGGTTTTTTTATAAAACCATACAGTGAAGGCTCATGAAGTCATGAGATTAAACCATGCCTGAGTCAGCATCTGTGGGAGACAACAACTTTGTGTCTGCTTGCTATCCAGGTCGTCAGATTTCTGTCAAAATGATTTAAAATTAGCAACTGGAACTGTGACTCCAGTGACAGGCTGGAAAGCCTGTGTTTGCAGGTTTGACTTCAGCCTTGTCCTGCTTGGGAAGTGAACTGAAAGCGTGGATTTACAGAGGGGGTGATACCTTGCTGGTGCTTTTGCCAGCCACATGGCACTACGAATTCCAGTTTGGTTTAGCTGTTCTATACTTGAAAACAGCCTATTCAAGTTTTTTACATTTTCGTCTTCTTACTGATGCCAGTGAATGTATAACAGGGTGATTTGCATCGAGCCTGTCTCAAAAGCAGCTGCCTTCTGAGCACACACTGTGCCAGGGCCTGGGGTCTCCTTACTGACCTGCACCTTCTCTGCATCCCTCAGGCAGTGTTTGTGGTGTGCTGCCCTTAAAAATGATTTGATTAACTGGAGAGTCTGAGCAGTACAGATCACTTCTCACCAACGTCCTTCAAGACTGAAACCATTAAATCTCTGCCTCCACAGCTGTTTTTTATAAAGAATGTGTTTTCCTCTCCCATCTTTTCCTTGCTGACTTTCCAGCCTCCTGAAGGCCAACAGAGCAAATGCTGGTGGGATGAGCGGTCTGTGTTTGGCCTGGGAGGCTGGCGGACTTCAGCCTGCAAAAAGCCTTGCTTGCAGTGTCCAGAGGCTTGCGGCTGTCCTTGCCCAGATGGAGCTCACAAGCTGCCAGTGGAAGATTTCCCCTGTAAATTCACCTAAATGGCAAACTTTTAGTTTCCTTCCCCCTTAACACTGTGAGACGTTATGAAACCCTTTGTTCATTAAAGCAGGAAGCATCTTACAGCTCACAGGGCTTGCAGTTGTTTCTAGGGAGCAGCAACTGGGAGAAGAAGGGTGCAGCCCACCCTGGCAGGGAGAGGTTTGCTCAGTGGGACAGCAACCGCCGGGCGCCAGGGAGCGGGGTGGGCTGGCAGGGCCCAATGAAGGGATGTGCCACTTCCGTCCCGCTGCTTCCTGCAGCAGTGGGTTGGTCCTACTGCCAGCATCAGGGTGCGAGGAAAGCAGGAGAAAAACATCCCTGAGCACAGATGCCCAGCGTAATACCCTTTGCTGGCCATGACCAGTACAACACCTTTTGCCAATTTAAATGCACTGTAAGTGCTGGTCTCCTAAGAGGTGACACTGAGGGGCAGAGGGATGGAGGGGGGAGGAAGCAGGCATGGAGATGGGTCAAGGCCAGAGGCTGTTGCGGGAAAGCACTCACCACCGGAGCAGTGAAGTGATGAGCAAATCCAGAAAAAACGATGCACTCGCCCCCCAATCCTGACCCCACTGGCCTCACTGCTCTGGAGCCTGCTGCTGCCTGTCCCACTGGCATGGGGCTGGCCACGCCTGGCCCCCTGATCTTGCCATTGCCAAGCCCCGGTCCCCGTCATGCTTCTGCGTGTTCCTTCCTGCCCCAGTTCCTCCCATTCTTGCCTCTTCCTCCCACTGCAGAGCGGCCTTCCAGCTCTCTCTGCAAGCAGTTTTTCAGACAGAGATGCTTTGGCCTGGCCATGCAGCCCCAAGGCAGGCATCTGCAGCAGCTGGCTTGAGCTGGGGGCAGCCAGGCTGGCACATCAGGGTGTAGCTGGGACCCTTGGGATCGCTGGGAGCACAGGCATGCTGATTCCAGTGTCTGAGGTCTTGAGAAATTGCTGCTTCTGCCCTCTGTGAGAAGGAAACATGCAAACTTGCCTGTTTAACCTGTGCAGAGATGGGGAGATCCCTTTGCATCCTGCCCAGGATGCTGGTTTCCCCAAGATCTGTGCTGCGTTGGCAGTGAAGCAGGCAGCAAAGCTTCCTGACTGCCTCCAGGGGTATGCTGAGCACCTTTGCCAGTTTGGCCAGCCTCCCTCTCCCCATCTCAACCTGAGCCGTGCAACTGAACTCAAGTAGCTTCTCCTAGATGAAGAGTCAGGGAACGGGCTGTAAGCCCGGAGCGTTATTTCTGGGTTTTTAGTGGTCCCATGTTGGGGTATGCAGAAGGTCAGTTGTGGTGGCCGCTGTTTTAGAGCTCTGAAAGATGGCTTGCTTCCGGAAATTTCTTGAGGGGCTCTGTAGCTTCTGAGCCTGCGTGCTCAGAAATGTGGGTGCTGTGCCTGCTCTTGGAGAGGCCCGGCGGTCTCCTCAGCAATGCGATGAGGAAGACCATAGTTGTAGGACATGTGCATGAGTGCATGTGTGCATGCATACTCTCATGTTCCCACCCAGATAGAGGAGGGGAGTCCACAGCTGACAGATCTCTATGATAGAGTCACTCCTAGCCAGGTATTTATGGTGATGGCTCTCTGCTTTATGCATGGAGGCCTTAGGATCCCCACCCGTTGCGAAGCCCAGTTTGTTAGCTCACCATTCCTGGAAGAAGGACATGGCAGTGAGAGAGGTCCTTCTACAGGCAGCTACTCTGCTCACTGGGTTTCTTCAGCAAGCCTGTTGTTCATCAGGGCTGGAGCAGCAGGAAGTAAATGCTGCAGACGGGCCAGCCGGAATGTTGGGAGGATGCACCCCTGAAAGGGCTGTGGTCAGCAATGCCATGGTTAGCCCCAGACCCCCGTACGGCTGTCTGGGAGGGACTGCTTTGGAGCCAACGTGTCAAAGCAGAGAAGCCAAAGGCGAGCAAAAGAGCATTTGTACAGATGCATGAGCCAAAAACATGCACTGTAGGTCTCTTTGACCTTATTGCTGCCCAAAGGCGGTCACTGCCCTTTCCCTGAGTTTGGCCTTGGGCAGCTTGGAGGCTGCCATCCGTCCCCTCTGCGGTGCCAGAGGCTTCTCAGTTTTACACACAAGTTCTGGCACAGATTATTTTGACAGTTTCAAAACCTGACACTGTTGAAACCATGTGCAGGATTTGCTGACTTGCATGCAAATCTGAATAAGTTTTTTTAGCAGTTCTGTTAGAGGACTTTTAATAAATAATGGACATGCCTACAGAATACTGAAAGTATCTATAAGGGAAAAAAAAAACCCCAACCAAAACCAAGAAAGGGGGTTTTGTTCACTTTGCATGTGGCTAGCCTTGGTGTAAGTAATTGCGTTGGTAGGAGAGCCAGGACTATTTTTGAAGTACTCAACTCAGGTTGTGTGTGAGGTGGGTGAGAGCGCAGAGGTCATCACTCTTCTCTAGGCTGATTTTTGTGGCACGTGTGCCAGTGGGACCGCAGCTGTGGGTTTGCCACGCAAATAGGATTTTCAGGACTCCCTTGGCATCGGCAGCTTGCTTGGGGTCTGATACCAAAAGGCTGCAGTGTTGGTGGATGTGCTTCAGAAGGTGCTTGTGGTTGCTTTGGTTATGGCTGGTCCAAACTTAAACCACTGGGATTTTGCTTGGATCCAAACCTCTGTTTTTTAAAAAAACAAAAGCCCGAATGCATGTAAAGGATGTGTGCTCGGAGATGTAGGTTGTATGTGCTCACTCGGTTTGTGCTATGCTTCTCTTCCAGTTGGTGCACTACGTGTGGAGTTTTCCCAGCCTGTGAACCTGGAAGAAGTGGCGAGAATAAACCCAGAGGTCAGAACAGGAGGTCGTTCTGCTCCGAAGGACTGTGTAGCACTTCAGAAAGTAGCAATAATCATACCATTCAGGAACCGAGAGGAGCACCTGAAGTATTGGCTTTATTACCTGCACCCAATTCTCCAAAGGCAGCAGCTAGATTATGGAGTATATGTCATCAACCAGGTAAGGTGATAAAGACACAGGGCTTTATACAACTCTCAGAACAGTGTCTGTGCCCCCTAAAACATGAGTGGTTGCCTTGTCCTGAACTGCAGTGGGTTGGCAGGCAGTGATAAGGTTGCTTAAAAAGAAAAAAAGTTAAGATGATCATGAGCAATTTCACTTGGATGATTTTGATGGAAAACCCAGTGTCCCACCCTCTGGTCAGGCCCACTGCACTCCAAAGAGCTTCTGCTTAAAGAATCTACTTGATCATGAGGGAAAAAAATACCCAATGGCACAACCCAATCTAATAACCTCTTTCCCTATGTTTCTTTTTCACAACTGCTGCAGGAATTGTGTACAGAGATCTTTAAGGTTACAGGGTAGTGTTAATGCCTGATCTGGCATAAAGCCGTAGGATTTCACTTAAATTCTCGAGCCACTTCTTCTGTTCATGTTAGTGCACAAGGTGTCAGGGCAGAGGAAGCAAAGCTGTGGCAGTGGGAGCAGATGGGTGGCTGTCTTCAGGTGAATGGGACAGAAGAGAAACGAGTACTGACAGGAGCTGCTTTGTTGGGGTTTTCTCTATATGTGATTGCCTTAGACATGTCTTTAAAAAAAAAAAGGCACGTTTTAGTCCAGACAAGCTGTCCTAATTTATACCGTAATGGTGGTTAATTAAGTTCACACTTAGAGAAACTTAAAACGTGTCGGCATTGCCTGTGCCGCAGCGCGAGAAGGCAGGTGCAGTTCTGAGAGCCCCAGCAGAGCTGCCGGCTGGGCAGTCTCACAGCCCAGCGGCTCCCTTGGATATGTATCCGTATCCTGTTTTCTCAGCTCGTAAAAACTGAGGTGAAATAACATCCTTCTTTAAATGAAGGTCAGCTGATGCGCTTGGGCGTATCAAACACCATGGATATTTACTGTGGTTGCCCAAGCGAAAAACTTCCTCATGGAATTGAAAGTAAGGGGGAGACCTTTTCTAGAGAGAAAAACAGTATTCTGTTACTACTGTTTGTTTTACTTCGCTCATTTCCAGGGTGCCAGATATCCGGGCAAAAGCATTTTTTGGGGGGAATTAGCAGAGCTCCCAAGCAGAGCAGCCAGTGTCAGCAGCTGATGGCTCTTGTGGCTCAGCAGCCAGGTTGCTCCACAGCATGTGAACTGGGACGCTGTGCCTTAAAATTGAGACCCTCCCAGGTCATCAGGATGAGCGTGGTGCTGCTGTGGTCTAGCAGTGCAGGGACGCCCCCAGCCCTTCATCCTTCAGGCTGTGTGTTCTTGCACGTGCAGGGTTTGCCTGTGCAAGTGAGACATGCCACAAGGTTGCTTGAGCCATGGTCCCTACCGGTCACTGGGGTGCCAGTGGGTCAAGGCAGCAGAGCAGCACGCCTCTCTTTCCCAAACACAGCTCAGAAGTAACTGTGTGATGTGGCTTCCAGCAGTGGTTCTGCAGTGGAGGCTGCTGCTTTTCCAGCCAGGTGTAGCTCAGGTCACTCTGCAGAGACCCAGAGGAGAGCTGCCAGACCACAGTCCAGGGGCACAGCTTGTAAGTGTGTGGCTGTCTCCATCACAGAGAGCCAGCAGTGCAGCTGGGGCTGGTATTTCCCCATCAGTGGTGCTTGAGGGTAAGAAAAATGAGGGGCCCCATCACATGGAGCTGCTGTGAAGGCAGGCTGTGTGCAAAGCCTGGTTGTAGTTCCTGCTGCTGCTGTGATGGTGCATGCTAGCTTGCACTGCCCTGTGTTGCTGGCTCCTCTTCTCTGGTCCTGTCCTCCAGAGCCAGGGCTGTAAAGCTGTGGGGCTGTGTGCTTGCTCTCAAGTTAGCCCTCACAAAAATTACCAAGGCAAATGTGTTTTTTGAGACAGATCCCTTCAGCTCAGCTGGAGCGGGGGTGGCATCCAGTATGCAGGATAGGTATGTTGGGGGGTTGGACCCAATGATCTCTCAAGGTCCCTTCCAACCCCTAAGATTCTATGATTCTGTGATGTCCCGAACACATCCAGCAGTCAGGTAGGGGTAGGTTAGCAAGTCTGACTGCTTGATTTGTAAAATAAACATGCTCCTCCTGTGTACCTCTAGCAAGCTGCGTCTGGAAGAGACAGAGTGGCCAGTGGGAGTAAACCCACTGGATGCATCTCTCAAGGGTGAGTGGGAACGCTGAATAGAGTGCGCTGTGGAAAATGTATTAATTCTGCCAGAAGTACAGTAGGAAAACAGTCTTATTTCTCTGCTGTCTTGACAATTGCTTTTCTCTTTCTCTTGTCTGTCCTTCCCTTTGCATCTGCCCTCTTTTTTTTTTTTTTATTTTATTTTTCCTTCTAGTGGGGAAATATTACCTTTACTTGTTAATCCTGTCTGTAGCAAAGCAATCACTGAAGCAAGGAGAATTACTGTGTGATCTGGTTCTTACACGCTGCCTACGTGCTCTTCTGTGCTCTGCATCTCATAGAAAGAAAGAGGAGCGCTGAGCCCTGCTACTGCTGCACTGGTAATGTCAAACTTCTTCCTTTCAGTGCAATGTGTTTCCGTCACGAGTCCGTTGTGTCTCCGCCGTGCTGTTCTTGCGTGCCTGAATGCCTCAGAGTAGGACCTGACTGAAGTCAGGGGGTGATGTTTGTAAAATGTCCGACGTGCAGCAGGAGCCAGTGGAAAATACGTATTATGCTTCACCTTCTGTATCCCACCCCTAGAAAAAGCCAAACCTGACATGTTGGGTAGCAGTGGTAGGAACCTTGGAATGAACGTGAGGTGAGGACACGTGGCTGAGCATGCTTTTTGTGGCACCCGTACAACGCCACGCAAGCTGGGCTCTGTCAGATGAGAAGACAGCGGCAGACCTGTGGCATCTCCCGCGGTCCTGCTTGCTTCCACGTGCTCTCCAGCACCTTCAGTTATCCCTACCTGGGTGCTCAGGTCTAGCAAGGAGTTTTCTTTCTGCGGTTCAGCCTGTGGAAATGCCTGTGCCACCAGACTTAAGTTCAGGAAAGGGGAGACCTAACAAATTCACTGAGAACCGTGTAGTTACTCAACTGTTTTCCACTGGCCCCTGGTGTTACCTGCAACTTCCTTGGTAGCAAGTTTCCAGCGTGGTGTGTGCATGTGAGTGCAGAGTGGTTGGGGCATCACACTTACTCATGCTGTTTTGCGGGGGTACCGGGACCCCCCAGCTATAAGGGCAAAGGAGGGAGGAATTGTGCTGAGCTCCTGCTCAGTGGGGGAGGGGGGAGCAGTTTTCCCTATGGCTGCTCTCCTGCCCGATGCAGTGGTACTGAGGCCTCAAAACACCCTCTGGCAGAAAAACAGCAGTGTCTCTGTACACTCCTGGAAATCTTATTTCTACCTGTAAATTCACTGGAGCATGGACTTTGCCATGAATGTTCAAGCAGTCACGGGAGATCCCTGACTGGCCAGCGACCTCCCACTGGAGTTGATGGCTCTTTTTTAGCTGTCCAGAAGCGTGTATCCTCACCATTACCTCCCTGAGACCTGGTCAGTTTAGGATCCAGGTGAGAGAGATGCAGAGATGGGTCCCCTGTACTGTGTGCAGGAGAAGTCACAGAGCTTCCTTTTGCATGGAAGTGGGAGGCAGGTAAAATCAGGACGGGTGGCTTCATGCTGGTTTGCAAGCCCTTTAGGTTTACAGTTACAAAAACCTTAGTTTTACCTGTCTGGTACTATTGAAAAATTGGTATCCTTCGGTGGGTCTGGCTAAGCAAACCAGATTCAGGTGAAGGTAAGGGGTGGGAAGTAAAAATGCCTGGCTGTGTTTTGGCTCAGGCTGTTTGTCTCTAAGTATGAGGAGCTGACATCTGACCCCACAGGTCTGAGGCAGCAGGTTGTCCGCCATCAACCAGTCTCTCATGGACCAGGTTATGGGAATGGAGTTGGACATGCTTGAAGAGACATAGCAGTAAAATCAGGAGCCAGAAACAGGTGCACTAAACTTGGACTTGGGGTGCATTTCAGGACAAGAGAATGTAGGGGAAAAAATTTTCAGGGGAAAAAAAAAAGATAGCAAAAAAGTGTTTGTTCTATATCTTTTCTGGTTGAAAGCCTAGGAAATTAGTATGGAGGCTTGGCCACGTTGTCAAAGCAGTCTCCCGTGCACTCCCTAGCTCTTCAGCACGATGCTCCTCTGTCCAAACAAGTCCAGACTGATCTGTTTCCTTCCAGCAAGTAACAGGGAGCTTCCATGGGATGGGGAGATGCCAAGCAGAGACAGTGGCTGGAGGTTCTTTCCTCAGTTCTGCTTCATCTGCTGTCTTGGGGGGTGTCACCTGCGGTGCTGTGCCATGTGCTGACCTGGAAGGGACAGCAGCATGGAAAGATTTCACAACTCTGCTTTTTGTTTTGTTCTGTTTTCGTTTGCTTTGAAAAAGTTAAGGATCAGTCAAAAATAGAAGCATACATGCATTTCTTGGCCTTGAGAGATTTGAATCCCAGATACTAGAAACACGCCAGTGCTTCCACATTGCTTTAGGTAAAGAAACTGGGCTTTCTGCAAAAAGCAAAACCCTCCTTTTTTTCGCTCCAACACGCATTGTAAAGCCCTGCATACCCCCTGGGACAGAAAACCAGCCTCCTGCTCTCAAAGAAGCCCTGATGGGTAACAGCATTGCCAGGCTTGCTGCAGCAACCTCCCATCGCGTACTGTCAAGTTACTAAAAAGTGGCTTTGAGAGGCATTTTTGTGGGGGTTTTTTGGTTGTGATTTCCCAGCACCCTCCCCACCCCATGCACCTTTTGGATCCCACAGTGTGACACTGTGTGGCCATTTAGGAGAGCAGTGATGCCCATGTGAAGTGTTTGCCATGTGTCTGGTCCTCTCCGTGCATGAGGCCCCGTCCTGCATGCGAGGCAGCCAGAGGGGTCCTGCCCATTTACAGTCCAGTCACTGCACTGCGTTTTGGGTTTTTTTGGAGAGAGGTTCAAAACTGCAGTGCTGTTAATCCCTAGGTGTCACCCAGAGGAGTCAGAGGCTACCTGAAGGCATGGGTTAGTTAAGGCCGAGTCTCTGCCAGTAACAAGATGCATGTGAAGTGCCCTTTGCTGTGAAACTTCATTATGAAAAGAGCAACCAGAGGGTGTGAAATGAGGACGTTCTCCTAGACTGGACCCAGCAGATGCTTTGAGGTGCAACCACACTGCACCTGCACCTGCACCAGCACCAGTAAAAGCCCCCTTGGGGACTGTGGAGCCAGCCTGGGTTTGGTGCTGTGGGACCTGAGGAGTGCTCAGCAGCTGGGGCTGGGCAGTCTTCTTGGCCGCGGGGAAGAAAACCCTTTGTGATCCCACAGTCCCAGCCACTCCCTCGTCTCCAGCCTCTTTGTTCAACTTGCCTTCATTTTCCACACTCAAGTTTTCACAGCTCTTGCTTATGCATGATGGTGATCATCTTCCCACCACCTTGGTTATTGCGTGAACCCTTTTGATTTGGGTGAGGATGCTGAGAATTTGCTCAGATCCTCCTCCATGAATGCTCACTCCTCCCTGTGAAGTCATTTATGCCCCAGGCAGGTGATGAATGCTTTTGAAAACCTTGATTTGACACTTGCATGTTAAAACCTTCATTTGAAAGATATTTGTGGCTGTTTTAAGAATCTGCATGGGTTCTCCAGCTGCAAGGCCATTAACCAGTCTGGATTAAACAGTTTCCAAACTGATTATTTATTGACAAGGCAGAGCCATATGGGAGGGTGATGTTTTAAGCTGCTGGTCCTTGGGCACAGTATTACATCCATCCTTGATTCGTGTCCCGTGTTGGGTGTAGGTACTGCTGAGTTGGGGGCATGGCTTGCATGGTGTGGGACTCCTTTGACTCAGTGCCGGTTCCAGGGCATGGAGGGAGGAAAGGTGGGATGGGATAGAAAGGTTCGGATTTGCAGTCTTGGTTTTCAAGCTGACAGAAGAACCCCAAAACTTCAGCCTTCCTCAGCGATGCCCTGTGAGTTCCCTTCCACCTGCTTGGTTCCCCAGCATGGGGTTTGGGTTCAGAGCTCCTGCTGCAAGGTGGGTCCTGGGTTGGAAATCCTTACTCTCAAACCACTGCTAATCTTGTGTTTGTGAGTAGGATCCTGTTGTTTTTCCAAAACTCAAGCAATTTGCGAGCCTGTACTTGTGCTCAAACCCACATGTGCTGTTGAAACATTCCTGCCTGAGAGAGGCCAGACTGATTTCTCCTTGGGTGCCTCATTGCTCAGGGTGGGTCATGCTGTGCTCTGACTGGCTGAGGAGCAGCAAAGAAGGGGCTGTACATCACAGCGGATGCCGGCTTCCTTGCAGGAAGCAGCTCACTCCGGCCCACCATCCAGTAGCAAACCAGGCTGCCTGTCACGCCACACGCCGAACCAGCAGCACCCTTCCCAGGGCCGGGGCAGTGTCCTGCTCCTGCCTGTGCACAGCTGCCCCAGGGCTTGCGCGGAGCAGGAGTGGAAGAGCAGCAGACCTTCACTCCTGGTGGCACCCTGTGTTTTGCAAACTGGGACCTGTTTGCATGCTCCTGTGTGCTGCTGAGCAGAGGCTCACTGTCCACTCACCTCTCACTGTCCTGCAGCCGTGTTGTGGCAGAGCTTAGGAAGAGTGGGCTGAAATCATGGCCACAGAAAGGTTTTGGTCCATGGACCTTGTCCCAGTTGTAAGCTAAAGGACTGACAGTGTTTGTGGCAAGGGTCCCTTCCTCTGCAGGAGTTTGTGTCTCTCTGCTTTTGCCCACTGCTCTGGGAAGCCCTGTCTCCTTACCCTGGCAGTCTGTAAACTCTTACCACAAAATTCAGTCCAGAAATGCCTGTGTGGGATGGGGGACAGCTCAGCGTCAAACCAGCCCTCGCAGACCCTGCCACTAGGAGACGGGACCCGAGCCTTTCCTCAGCCATTTGCAGCTGTCTGGGATGCCATCATCCCACCGGGGGCTCGCTGTGGACATCCCATGGGTGCTGCAGGGGGGATGCTTGGGGTCAAGCTCAGTCATCACAGACAGCGCCACCCCAGTGCGGCAACAGTGGCGTACGGCAGCAGGTAAGAAACTGCTGATGACAGTGGTAAACTTAAATCACCTAACTGTTTTTTGTTTTGTTTTATTTTGTTTTTTTAAATTAGGATGGAGAAGAAGAATTTAACCGTGCTAAATTGCTGAATATAGGATTTGCAGAGGCTTTGAAAGAATATGACTATGACTGCTTTGTGTTTAGTGACGTAGACCTCATCCCAATGGATGACAGAAACACCTACAAATGTTACAGCCAGCCACGGCACCTCTCTGTATCCATGGATAAATTCGGATTTCGGTGAGACGCCTTTTGGAGGGGCATTTTGTTCCTAATACTGCGATTAGTCTGGCTGGCCAGGCACAGTGTTACACATCTCCACCTACCATTGAAAGCCTGGGAAAATGTCACTGGCAAAAGCCTGTCTTGGTGTGTGCATCCCTGCAGGGAGTGGGTGGCTGCAAGCAGGATCGGCTGGAGGGGAGGAAGGGGGAGAAATGCAGCTGAGCAGTTTATTAAAATTCACAGCTTCTGGAAAGTGAAATGTAGGGCGAGGAATAACTAAGAGCCTGTCATTTTGCAGATGCCCGTGTATCCCTTCTTGTGTTTCAGGCTGGAAGCTGGAAGACAGCTAGTGTTTCCACCCAGTCTGAAAAATGAGACACTCTCACACAGCGAGAATTATGTGCAGCTTTTAAAAGGCTGCATCAGACACTATTTTAAGAGCAAAATGAATTATTTTTGGCTGTTCAGTTTCAGACCACTGAGGGACCTGCCTTGGTATCTCAGGGCAACACGAAATGCCTTTCAGCATACATTTGGGTTCAGCGAGCTGCTGCAGACAAAAATACTTTTCCTTTGTGTGGTTTTTTTTCTGTCCCAGGTCCATGGAGGGGGGAGGGTTAAAAGCTCACCTATAAAGTGAAAACCAGATGTGACCCCATTGTGGTCAGTAGTGCTAAAGGTACAGCAGTGCTGCTGGTAGCAGCATCTCTGCACTTGTCCATCCCAGACCCAGCCCTACTTGGAGCAGGACTGTCACTGTCACTGCAGCAGTTGCAGATTTTTTTGCAGCTAGGTGAAGCTTAGAGAAGAAATGCAGAGCCCAGGGGTTTCTTCTGCTTGCTGAAGCAGAGAAAAGGTCTGCTGCACATGCTGGTAATCCCTGTGTGGGCTCTCTCCTGTTGCTGGGGATCTGAATTTCATTTGTCCCCAGTCCCCTGGTGAACCTTCCTGTATGGAGCAGGAGGTGGTTGGCTTTGCGCATGCAAAGTCATGTCACAGGCTCAGTTTTGGCCTGCGAGCTTTCCTTTGGGACAGCAGGGACAATGCAGGCAAGTGGTGGAGCTATGGGAAGAGAAGGCTGTTGGCTCCTTGCTGAGCTCTTGCTGCTCCCAGTGCATGCATGTCATTCGTCTGTCCTGTGGCAAGGTGATGTGCATCTCACCAGCCTGTCCTTTGAGGACAGTGTACTTAATGAAAGGCTGCAGCTGTTTCCAGCTGCACAGTAATTCCCAGTTATATTTGGGACTGAGCCCACCAGCTCCCTCAGCTGAGTCCTGGGCACCGAGACACATGCTGCTGCCTGCTGCAGGGAGATGCTCTGGTGTCCCGTGGGCTGGGGTAAAGGGCAGCAGCAAGCCCTTTCTGGGCATGCAGGCTGCTCTGTGGCTAGCACCTCTCCTCCTCTAAAGGCCTTTTCTCCCTGCTTCTAGGTTGCCTTACAATCAGTATTTCGGAGGTGTGTCTGCCTTGAGCAAAGAGCAGTTCACAAAAATCAATGGGTTCCCGAACAATTACTGGGGCTGGGGTGGTGAAGACGATGACATTTATAACAGGTAAATAACTGGATACACCCCCTTCTTGGCACTCCAGTGCCACCAGGGTGGGAGTGAGCATGAACCTGCTGCTCTCACCAGGGCATGCGGGGATGGGCGGGAGCGGGTAGGAGGGAGGAGTAGGGGCAAGGGGGTTGTGTGGGGGGGAGGGGTGTGTCTTTTCACTCCAACTGCCAGAGTCTCCCCTCTGGGTGGGGGGCAGAGGTGGGGCATGTGTGATCTGCTGGCTCAGCAAAAGCATGTTCCTGCTGGGTGTTGGCACCCCATTTGGCAGCTCCCAAAGTGTGCTGGGGAGTGGGTCCAGCTGAAAAAATACTACCCCATCATTCGTTCACTACACAGCCTTACAAGCATCCATGCCAGCATGCAGGTTGGAACAGTGCTCTTCCTGGCCACCCAGCACTGGCTGAAGGAAGGGCATTCAGGGCACACAGCAGGCTGAGGAAGGACCTTGGCCCACCTAACCCAAGGCAGCCTGAGGCTTGCCTGTGTTGGCAGCGTGACTGCTTTTGTTCCCGAGAGCTTCATTTACGAGGCTGTAAGCGGCTCAGTGATGATGTGAGCCATCGCTTCCAGCCTGGAAGGAAGCCAAGCAAGCTTCAGAACCGCAGAGGATGTTTGCACAGGGCAAAATTGGCCCATCCTTGCCTGAAGACTGGGGCAGAGGGTGGACTTGGGGTTGTACTACCTTATGGCTCCACATCCCCAGGGCGGTTGCCAGTGGGGCAGCACATTCTGAGCAAGGTGGTAGTCCTCACGGGCTTTTAGAAGCGGTGGATGCTATACAGAAATGAGAAGGGAGATGCAAAGAGTAAGACACCAGGTACTTTTCCATTGGTGTCCAGTAAGTGCCTTTCAGAGCATGCAGAGACGGGCTGCCCTTGCTCTGGGCGGTGGGGCTCAGTTGGAACCACTGCGGCTCTGACCACGTGTGCCCTCCCCCATCCATGCACTTTACCACCATTCACTTCAGTTTCTACCAGCACTGCAGCTTTCACATCCAGAAAAATTAATGCTTCCCTGGCTTCCTTCCAGATGGGTTAAAAACTAGATGCCTCCCATTCAAATTCCAGTCTGCAGCCTGGAGCAAGGTTAATGCAGGCGTGGGGGGTTGGAGGAGCTGGTGGTGCAAGTAAGGGTGTGGTGAATTAGCAGATCCTTGATGTTGGCTGAGGGGGTGTCGCTTCTGCCGATGCCTACGAGGAGAGGGACTGGTTTACCTTCTGGGTGTTAGCAAGCCTGAAAATGCACTGCTGACATCCTTAAAAAAAAACAAACGCAAACCCCCCAAACCAATGGTGATTTGTGGAAGGTGTGGCAGAGCATCCCACATCCGTCACCTCTCATGGATGTTTAATCCACTTGCTTTTTTACAGGCTGGTGTTCAAAGGCATGGGGATATCTCGTCCAGATGCTGTCATTGGGAAGTGCAGGATGATTCGGCATTCCCGGGACAGGAAGAACGAGCCCAACCCCGAGAGGTGCGTCTGCCCTGTCCTGCAGCAGATTCAAGGGGCTCCTCTTGCCCCTCCTGCTCAGCTGCTTGGCTTTCTGCTGGGCAAGAAGTCTGATGTCGGAAAGCCTGCAGCCATTGCCTCCCTCGGTGACCTCTCGGCTCCCTTCGCTGTGAGCTGCGCCCTTCCCCTCCCCCGTGTATTACCTTACTGCAGACCCTTTCACCCTGGCCCTAACGCCTCTCCTCTGTTTTTTGGTGGGCTTTGGGTTGGTCTGGTTTTTTCCCCTTAAACACAGCAAATTAAGCTCCAACCAATTCTTTCCAGCTTGTCTTTGGCATATAAAACTAATGCAGAGCTGGAAAAGGACCTGCGTGATTTAAAACCTTGGCTGCTTTTTCCTGGCTAAAATTTGACTCCCTAGGGATGCCTTTGCTCAGGCTGGCCAAATCTGGGAGTTTATGGGACCCGTACTCGGGTTGTTCTCAAAACACCTGAGGTGCCGCCGGAGAGGAGAGGCTATTAAAACTGTAATGTGAAGTTCGGGTTGTTTAAACTTCTTTTTTTTTTTTTCCTTTCTTTTTTTCTTTTTTTTTTTTTTTTCCCCACCTCCTTCCCCAGGTTTGACCGAATTGCTCACACAAGGGAGACAATGCATTCTGACGGCTTAAATACACTATCCTACAAGGTGTTAAGAACTGACAAGTACCCTCTGTACACAAAAATCACAGTGGATATTGGCACGCCAAAGAGCTAACAACATCACAGACACAGAGAGACCTTGCCTGCGTTTCCCAGGACATCTGGCCTCAGTGATGCTTTAGATCTGATGGTTTGTAACAGTTGCAATGAAAAAAAAAAAACCAAAACAAAAAAGACCTCTTTCGGCATGCCAAAGTGTCTCCAAATGGGTTGGACAAGGGCTTCTTTCCTTTTTTTAAATTCCAGACTTGACTTTATACAACTTTCTAGCTCCCCATTGTTTTATAAATCCAGAAGCTGTACATAAGAGTTGTAAATATTTACTTTACCAGTAAATGTTGAATCTGATCTATTTGCTGCGGTGATCCCCATGTTGAGTTAATTGCTGGACCCAAATTTTACTGATTACAGCTGTGATGCATCAGCAGTTGCTGCCCATGGTAGTTTAATATTTTAAATGAGGTGGGTGAAAACATTCCTTTAATCAATTCCTGGTTTTACTTTATGAAGGACTGTAAAATGCTGCTAAAATTGTACAAGTTTACGCTTTGCATTAGATTATTTTTCTAATGGAGACAATATAATCTTTTTTCCTCTCATGGTGACCAAAACAAACAGTTCTCTCTGTGCAGAGTAAGTGTTGAACAATCAAATCTGGATCCAATGAATGTCATTATTTCTCGTAGTCTCAGAGGAGGCTAACAGTGAGTTGAGCCAGAATTTGCCATTGAGCTCCCTGCATAGGGTGGGAGCACTGGGAAAAAAACCCCTGGCTTCAGATGACCTTACGTATGGAACTGATTGTGAATTTTTGCCTCAGCACAATACCTGGGGTTTTTTTAAGGGGGTGGGGGAAGGGCAGGGAAGGGGGAGGCGGAGAGGGGCATTTTGGGCATTTAGGTGTTCTGTTTTTATTCCCCTGAACTAACAATGAATTAATCTAATTGAGCAATGAAATCATTACTTTAAAATTTGCTGACACTTGTTAACAGTGATAGGAAGTTACTGTGCTATTTAAACGTTGTCTGAAGTGTCCTGAAACAAATTTTTTTTTCTTGCAAAGTCACGCATAAAACTTGAATTCACTTATTACTGTTGTTGTTGTAACATTTTAATAACTTTTAAAAGTAATTTGTGTATCATAAGCAATATATTTAATACCAGATTAAACTAGGGTGCAGCATAATAGGATATGATTCAAGGCCTCCTTTATCTTCAGAGTAGTAGGCTTTTTATGTGCGTCATTATGTATAAGCTATGTAATATATTTGCTCTGTGTATTTGTCCATGAAATCTCCTGCGGTGCTGAGACACTCAGAGCAGGGCTGACATCCAATTGATCTTTCTTTGCCTAAGGCCTGTTGCAATGCATGTCCCATGTCTGGAAACTCCCTCCCGATTTTGTCAGGCTCAGAGGGACATGCACCAGGGCACCACCTCTGCAGGCACACTGCTCCTCCTTCACCTGACTGTATGAAAGCCTCAAGCTGGTTTAAATGATTTAAAGCTCACCCAGAACTGAGAACCCAAGTCCTTCTGGCAAGTACTTTGCCACCAGCTCTGACCACAGCAATTTGCACTTCCTTGGCCTGTGCTGAAGGCTGTTGAAATCAGGGATGCACGTTGTATTGGGGATCATCTTCAGCACTGCCTCTTTTTTTTGTTGTTGTTTTTGTGGGATTTTTTTTTGTTTGGGTTTTTTGTTTTGTTTTGAGTTTTCCGGGTTTTGTTTCTTTTTTATTTTTGGTTGGTTGGTTTTGGTTTTTTTTGTGGAGACCTGAAAGTTTTGCTGAGCCCGTGCACTGCAGGGGTGGGATCCTGCAGGGTCTGGGGGAGAGCGTGTTGCTTCTTGGGCGAGCAGGCCTGGAAGTATGCCTGCAGAGAGTTGCCTCTTTCAGTATCACTTTGAAAACACGCTCACTCCCTTAGCTTAACAGCTGTTGCTGGCCAGATTTGCTGCTTCAGTTGTGCTGGGAGCTGAGCTAAGGTGGGCTTGCATGGAGCAGGAGTGAAGTGCAAGGAAGCGGGCTTGTGTTTAAGAAGCACTTTCCTTGTGCTCACTGTTGCAGTGAAAAAACCCCAAAACGGACTCCTTGCAGGTACAAAGGAGAACAAGAAGAGGATGCGTTACCAAAGTCAGGTCCAATGTCTACCTGTAAAAAACATGGGTGTAGCTGTGGTCTGTACCAATAATGGAGACACAGGCAAGGACTTTTTTTTTTTTTTCTTCAATGGTGCCTTAGAAGCAGGGCCCCACTCCCACAGGGGGCAGATCAGCACCAAAACTCATCGGGGCTCAACTGCAAATCCCAGGTCTCTGCAGAGCACCTGGATTTTGTGCTGAGCCTTTTTTAAGTTGAAGAGTTTGGGACCCTCACCTGCAGCAGTGTTGATCTGCTAACAGGCTATGCAAAGGGGGCTACCTGTTGTAATCGAGTCCTTGGCTGGGAGGGGGTGGTTCCATCCCTTAGGATTCTCTGAAGATTAGAAGAAAACTGTAACAACCGGTTGTATCGCTGTATGCCGGAATCATTGAGCCTCCTGGGGGTGGTCTGAGCACTTGTTTCCAGCTGTCGCAATCTAAGGTTTCTACACATGTGCTTTGGAAGAGGGGAGGAATGGAAACTGGAAAACCAGGAAACCTGAAGACCATTTTCAGCAGAGAGACACTAGCGGTGCAAGAAACGGGCGCTCAGTTTCTCTCCTACTGCTCAGGCCACAAGCCATGTCAAAGCCGAAGCTGCCTTTTGCTGCGTGTTCACCCTTCGGTGCTGACCCGTGATGCCCAGATCTCACTGCTCCTGTGTAAACTGTGTCAGTCAAACTCACAAAATGTTCCTGAGTCAACCTAGCCATGAAATTTCTCTCTCTGGGACTTTTCAGGGGTCTTTCCTCTACAAACACTTAGATTTCCTAGAAGCAAATTCTTTGGCCACGACCTGTGGTGGGTGGTATTTTTTCCTCTCCCGTACTAGTAACAACACAAAGTGATACCACGTGTGATACCAGCTGAAACCCAGAAGAAATAGCTGCAATATAAACGCTAATGCTTGGTCTCGGGGATTACTGTTCACTTGTTGGGGTGAGGGAGGGTCCTGGCATGCAGCTTTTCCTGGGATGTTGCTTGTGTACTGGACTGCTTGTCGGTTTCCTGTAGATGGTTTTGCTCTTGCGTTTCTATCATTTATATACCAGTGGATGTATAATCTAATGTTCCTACTTCACTATTGATGTCAATTAAAGTATTTTCAGTTATGGCGTCTGGCAGCATTACTCTGATGTGTACCTCTGGCAGGGTGGGTTTCTGGCTGATGGGGTGGGCTGGGATGTGCTTTAGCCTCTTTAAATTGAGCTTTCACCAGCTTGCCCCCCTGCCCCCCCTCCCCGGCTGCCCCCTCAGTGAATGTCTCTCTCTGCACTGCTAAATTTTTACTGGTGTTAGTGAAGCAGATCCAAGACACTGGTCCTGATGACACCAGAAAACCATAGGGTGGGCCGTTTACCTGTGAGCAGGGGGACATGCAAACCTCTCTTGAAACTAGGCGGGGGTTGCAAGCCCTCACCCAGGTCTGTTGGCTGCTTGGGGGGAACAGATCACTGCTTACTCCCTGAGTGCTTGTGGGTTTGGATGGAGTGTGGAAATCGAAAAGTCATTCCTGGGAAACTGATGCAAATGTTTCCCCGTGTTCTTGGCACTTCCTCATGAAAACAGTTTCCATGGAATGAGATGTTTCTGGCTGCGAGACTACGGCTAAGGCTGGGCAACCACTGTGAGGTCCCCAGCGGGCTCACGGGAGAGGTGGTCTGCTGCCCAGCTGGGACCAGCTGCCAGCTGTAGGGGCTTGGGGACGTCATGCCCATGGGGTCCAGGCTGGCACAATGGGCAGGACATCCCCACGCCCCTGCGGTTGTATGGGGACATGCTCTGAAGATTATATTGACAGGGAGCTCTGGGAGAGGGCACTGGCCTCTGCCTGTTGCATCCCTCCAGGGGTGGACACTGCTGCACTGCAGTCAGTGCAGAGCATCCTTGTATGTCAGACCGGGCTGCAGGAGAGGGCTTGGAGAGGGACACCCTTGGAGAGGGTGCCCTGTGGCATCTTTCATTGGTTCTTGGGCCATGAAAGTTGTTGTAAGGAAACCACAGTGTTTTCTTCTCATGGTGCTAATGTCTGGCATCTAAGGGCAGGAAAATGGTCTGAGAGGGATGTTCCAGTTTATCCTACTCTGTCCTCAGAGTATTGAGCTGCTCCTCCCCTTGTTTGCTTGAGTGAGTGAGGAGTGTGCAGGACTCACACAGCACAGGGGCTGGAAGAAGCCCAGTGTGGGAATTTTATCCCCTGCTGATAGAAGCAGCTAAGAAGTGTCAGTAGGCTTTCTCCCCAGTGGTTACCAAGGCTTCCCTGCACCAGATCAGCATGTGGTTTGTGAAGGATCCCTTGATTCTTTTGCTGTGAGACCGCACTTGGGTCTAGCAGAGCTTCCTTTCTCACCTCCAGCTCCACCTGCCTTGGCACCAGCCATTAAGTTTGCCAGCAGAAGTCTCTGACATTTATTCCATATCCTGCTATGCCTTCCTGTTCTCCAGCCCACAGGAAAACAAACCAACAAGAACAACAACCGAAAAAAGGCTGTTAGAAGAAAAGAACTAAGCCTGCTGACCCCTTTCACCCCCTTGGAAGGAGTCTCAAGTGGGTGTGCTTGCCCCTTGCTCTTGCTCTGTGTCTTGGCACAGCAGTGCTGACACTGGATTTGTCCTTATTTGCCAATATCCCATTTGTAGGATGTTGATACACTCGAGGACAATGCACCCACTCAAGACCTCGTGCTTCTGCCTACCCAAGGCAGCAGCCCTGCTCCTGGAGGCTGCTTTCCTTTCCTGTCCACTGCTCCCAATGTAAACTACTAGCAACACAGATCTCCTGGTTCTGGCTTAAAGCAGAGACAAGATGTCTGCAAGCCGGAGGTGACTGACTTCTCAAGCCTGCACTAGATCTTGCAGTGAAAAGCTGTGTGGGGAGAACAAGGGACTGGGATTACGCCCAGAGCCTGGAGCTGTGGGCTCTTCCTCATACCTTCCTGCTCTTTGCATGCTGTTCAGGATGGCACTGTGAGAAACCCCTTCCCCAGAAGGGTGGTGCAGCCAGGGACAATGTACCAGTGTGTCAGGGGGATCTCCATCCTTGGGAGGTTTTAAGGCTCAGCCAGGGGTTCCCCAGCTGTCCAACAGATACGGCAACACACCAGCCAGGCTCAAGAGCACCAAGCCAGAGCTAGCAGAGCAGCAGGAGAGCTGGGCAAAAGGATGCTGCTGCTCCCATGGCCAGGGCCTAGGGCCGTGGATGATGCCAGCAAGCCTGGAGAAGCCTTCAGGGTACAGCCAGGGAAAAAGCATGGAGCCAAATGGTTGCCTGTGCTTTCCAAATCTGCTTTGCATTGTGTTTAAAAATCCAAAATTAAGCATTGTGTTTACCACCATGAGTGTCTGCCTGGCTGCAACAGAGAAAGGGAGGAGCTGTGAAGCTTTCCACAGCTTTCCACCCGTAGGTCCAACTGAGGAGCTGGCAAAGGGACGCTGAGCATTTCTTCCAGGCGTCTGTGGAGGTGCTGGCTATTGCAGGAAGAGCTCACTGGCTGGGGATTTTACCCCCTCAACTTATTCTTGACGAGAGAAAAGGTTTGGTCAAAAAATGCAACGCATTGGCAGTCTCCCATGTGAAACAGAGACAGGCTGAAAAGCCAATCCCAGCAAGCACCCCACCTATCAAAGGCCCCAGTTTTCTTTTTCCAAACAACAGTCTGGAACAGAAGAAAAAAATCTCATTTGAAATATCATAAATTAAAAAAAAAAAGTTATCATAACCATATCTCTTTCCCATGGGATTTAGTGGCTGCTCTAAGGGACATTCACTGGCGAGTCCTCATAGGAAAAAAGTGCTGATGAAGGGGGTCTGGATTCAGAGCATCACTCCAGGGGCACAATGTGCTCCAGCAGCCTGGAAGGAGACATCTCTGCAGCATAACTATTGTTCTTCCCATTTTCAGAAATATGTGGACCCAACAAAGAGTGTGATGTATCAGAGAAGAGATCAGCACTGGAAAATATCAGCTTTGAAGGGAAAAGAGATGGTAGTTCTGCTGTTGGTTGAATATCTTTGCCTGTCAGACTGCACTACAACCTAGGCAGACGTGTTCTTCCAGAGGAGGCAGTGGCACTGGGTTCTGCATGTAGGTCAGGCATCCTCTCACTAAGCATCAACGCATGGGGACATGCTTGAGACAAGGAAGTGTGAAGCCTGTGTGAGGGTTTCAGTGGCAAATGTAAGACAGGGTGTGGAGGTGAAACAACTCCACAGACACAGTTGTGAGAATGTCTGAGTTTTGCTTATTTCAGGTGGAAAACACTGACTTTCTGCCTGTGTTTATATAACTCACTTTTTCACCGAGCTGCTAGAAGTTTGCACCATGTATTTTCCAGGTCTGGGCAGTTTCCCAAAGTTTTGTCTAAGCAGGAGTCTTACTACAGAGCATAAAGCTGAGGGGATGGGCTGAGCATCTCTGGAACAATAGGAAAGGGAAGACTACGGCTTCTACCTCACCTGGACAGAGCCCTGAGTGACCCAATGTGAATTCCTATCTGTCCTGGCTTTGTGCAAATGGATCAAGCAGGAGCCCTCCAGAAATCCTTCTCTGCCTAAATTATTCTAAACCATGATTCCATTAGAAAACAGAGTTGCTGGAGCAGCAGTTGACTGGGGTTTGGTTACCTCTAGCTTGCATGACCACCCTGCGTGGTACTTCTCACCAGGAATCCTACAAAGATAAGGTCCCAGCCATCCCTCACTGAGGTAGTGAGGATTGCTGAGGTAACATGGCGAACACAAGTGGAAATTGGGATTGCTCAGAGAGGTCTACCTAGCAGCCTTCAAGGCTGTGACCTCACTGAAATGAGGATTTCTGGTGGAAAAGAAGCAGAGGTGGTGTGAAATCAGCAAGGGTACAAACCCTTACGATGTAAATGGCAGCTGACCATCGGAGTCAGAGGTGGCAGTTGCAACTGCAAACTGCAGGGCTGTACCCCACTGACGTGGCACTCTGCCAGGGTACAGCCTCTGCAAAGTTAGCTGCTTCAGAGATCAGCATGTCTAAACCACTGGCCCACTGGCTGAAGTGTTAATGCTCAGGAGTGGTCTGTCCCACAGGGCCTAGATTTTAATGATGCCCAAAAACGTGATTGCATTGGTACATAATCAGGTTTCATTGAGGACTGGAGTGTTAGATAGGAGAACGTACACAAAGCCCCAAGCTCAGACATGCACAGCCCCATGCAGCAGCCTGAGTGGCACTGGCAGCTCAAAAGGGTTTTGCCAGGGTTTGCCAACAAGCAGATGGTGACAACCTCCATCCTGGGAGATGTCCAAGCACCATCTGGACATGGTCCTAGGTGACTGGCTCTATCTGGCCTTGCTTGAGCAAGGGCGTTGGACCAGAGGACCTCCAGAGGTCCCCGCTGACATCAGTCACTGTGGCTGCATTGGTCCCCGGGAAAGCAGGGTTGCCTGGGCACTCACCGCCCTGCAGTCATCCTGCAGCAGTGCCTCCAGGGACAGAAACCCCATGAAACACACCACATTCAGCATCCTGGCACTTCTTCAAGGTGCCTGAGTTTCTAGACAGCCCTTAGCCCTTGGCGTGCACCCCCGGGCAGGTGCTGCTTTCCCATGCTGCAGCAGGTGCCGGGCCCTGTGCTCAGATGTGTTTCTCATTGCTCAGCTGCTGCTGCTCCTCTCCGGTACGCTCAAGGCAGCCTTTTCCCAGCCTGTGAGGCTGCACACCTCATCGACCGCCAGCAAGTTATTTATAGTCCTGGAACCTCAGCTTTTGACATGTTCCAAAACTTCTGAGGCCTCTGCTGCTATCACACTTAGGCTACACATTAATAACAAGAGACAGGTGGTACCGTGGGCCAGCTTACACACCAGGGACTACAACAAACTGGCGACAAGCCCACCAGGCCAGGCCAGGCCAGGCCAGGTCAGGCTAGGGTCCTAGTGCAGCGAGCACCTGCTGTTCTGGTGTAAGGACTGGGGCTGTTACCACCAGTAGCAATGTCCTTCCCAGTCCTTCCCAGTGAAGCTCCAAGGGACAGCAGCAGTTTTGAAACTAAACCAGTTTCCTCACCAACAACCTGCCCACCACCCTGCATCCTCTTACTTGCAAGGATGTCCAGGATGGGAGCATCCAAGTGGTCTGTCCAGAATGTAAGCACCAAAATGCAAGCAGTCTGTCCACAGACACTTTACAACAATGCAGAGTAAAGGGGACACTGGCTACTAAGGTTTTACCACAGCTCCAGGGTTGTCACCTCAGGAGCTGTGTGCTGCTTTTGAGTCTTGCCCTTCTGTACTTGTTAAAAGCTCTCTACCCTGCTCTTCTGGTGACTATTAAGATGCACTAACTGCCCTTTGCCTCTTTAACAGGACACTTTTTGTATCCTACCCTGTTCCCTGTCTCCCAAACACTATTTTTAAGGTCTCCATGTTTTAGGCTGTTGTGTATTTGAGACTACTTCCGGGTTGGGGGTGGTCTGGAAAGCAGTGGGACCCCTGTAATTGGCTAATGCAGGTGCTGCCCAGGGCTGCCCAACCTGTGGCAACTCCTGTCCCTTGTTGCTGCAGGTGCTCCCATGGCCACACAGTTTCCATCCACACCAGCCAATATTTCCATTGCAGTTCCTCACAGAACAAGAAAAACGACACAGTATTTCCAGCACAAAGATAAAAGAAGGGCAAGGGAACAGTTGGGTACTTACCCAAATGTCAGTTTGGCACTCAGGATCACTGAAGTCAGCCATGAGGCACAGCATTGTCAAACAAGCTTGTTTTTCCCTATTTTTCTTTCTTCCTCAAAAAAAACCCCCTGAAAAACAAAAAACCAAAAACCAGCACAAGATTATTGCTTCAATCCAATAAAGGGAATGGTGTTTCTGTTACATAATCAGATTTCCTCCAAGCATTTTTGGCTCAATATCACCTGATGCTTTGGTAAGACCCATGCCTTATGCAGAAGAAACAGCTTAAAAAGTGGTTTGGTGACCTTTCAAAAAGCAGCTGTTACAAAACCTTTATGAAGTTTGCAGATGGCAGAAACATGGTGGCACAGCAAATAATGGCTCTCTGTTACAGGAAGCTCTGGGCCTGAATAAATCATTACAGTCTGGTGAAATTAACTTTAATAAATAAATGACAGAAACACGACCAGTGGCCAATAATGCCAGATGTGAGACCCGCCTCGGAAAGCAGTGTTGCAGAGGGACTGAAGTGTATCTGTGGGCAGCACCATAAGCCCTTTGTGCTGCAGTTAATAGGGATAATGCAACCTCCAGCTGTAAGCAAGCGGGTAACTGCATCTGAAACAGAGGGATCGTGCTGCGGCTGCAGGCAGCCCTGGCAGGAAAAGCCTCGGGTTGCTGTTTGTCTGTTCAGGACAAGGATATCCTCTGCACACTCAGAGAGGCTGCAGAGGTGAGCAAGGAGTGCCACAGCAGGAAGATTACCTTATGCCGCATAGCCAAAAGGAAAAGGGCACCTCTGAGCCCTGCTCAGAGGCACAGCCCAGCAGGAGAGTGTGCTGATAGTCCCTTCTGGTCTTTTCCATCAGTAAGGTCTCTGCTTTGCTGTTGTCTTTTTTTTTCCCTGACACTGGGTATGTCCCTGAGGAGACGGCATTGACAGCTCTGCAGGTAACTTCTGTGGCTCTGTGTTGTGACAGAGACTAAAAACCAGGGCTCAGGCTGCAGAGCTGGCTGCCTGCAGGGGTGAGGAAGAAAGTCCCTTTTCCTGGCCAGCTGCATTTTCTGTTTTAAACCCTCGCAACTGCTTTGTCAGGGAAGAAAGCGCTGAGCAAGCTTGGTGCAGCAGTGAGTTAAAATGGCCAGCGTGCACAGGATGCTCTAATGGCACTTGAGTGGAGAAGTGAAGCTCAGCACTCCTGTGAGATGGCAGAGACATGCACTTCTGAGGCTGCTCCTCTGCATGCATGATTTCATCTTGAAAGGATGAAATTTTTAATTCCTAATCTTGTCTGCACAGGTTCTTGCCCAATGTCTTCTCTCACATTTCTGGGAGCACATCATCAGCCCCATGACTTGAGCGTGTCGGGAACAGCCAGGTCAACATCCACCTGCCCAAGCACTGTCCATCCATCTTTCCTCCTGCAGGTTGTCCAACCAGGGGGACTTATTTCATATTACCATTTATTTGCTAAACCACAGATGTGCACAGTCCTGGGAGTGTGACAGTGTCTCTGCCAAATCCCTCACTGCTGTCAGCAAGGGAACAGCCTCTCCATAAGCATCAGGTGCAGAAGCCCCAGCCAGGGGTCAGCAAAAGTGGATACAGACATTTGCTTTTGGCAAAACTGGTCTCCTGAACTCCAAGCCAAGAGCAATGCAGCCTTTCCTCTGTCCTCAGGAGGAGGGGACTAGACCCCAAACCACAGATGTTTTCCAGCAGAACATTTATACAAGGCCTTCAGCAGGCTGCCAGAGGAGTGCCACGTGGCCAGATAGATGATAAACAGAGCTGGTCCCCGAGGGGAGCAGTGGTGAGGATGGGGAATCTTGGCAGCCAAAGGCAACACAGTCCAGAATGGCAGAGGAAAGCAGATAAGCCCCCAAAAATCTTGCTAGGAGGATGGGTCAGGACAGCTGCACGGCTCTCCGAGGAGACATCTGAAATCCACGTGTGCTCTTGGCAAAACAGCCTTGTGACCACAGTAAGAAGGAAGCCCAGCAGACAGCCACCAAGGAGAGGAGCTGGGTGGCTCATGCACAGAGGGGAGCAAGGACAGATGCCACCCTGACCCCTCTGTGTGCCTCTTCTTTCCCTGCCTCTGCCCCAGAGCTGCCTCCCCAGCCCTTCCCAGCAGAAAATATGTTAATGCAGCACCAGCAGCCTGGGGCAATGGGAGGTGGGTCTCATAAAACCAGCAGGAGCCAGAGAAGCCTGTTTGGTGCAGTTGTCAAGTCAACCAACCACTTCTCCTTATCTCTGCTGTGATTATTTCCTCCCCCTGCTGCATTCCTCAAATAGCAACATAATTTTTTTTTTGCAAATTCCTCTCCTGAACAGTTTCAAGCTGGAAATCTGTGAGGATGCGAGCGTGATGGGGACAGGTTTCACTTGCCCCGATCCTGTGTGACAGGCCACCCACATTTACTCACACTGCACCCAGCAGGGTGGATGGGAGACACAATGCCCTTGTCCCGCAGCTGCTAAGCATACAGTCTATCTTGTCCCATCACTAATGGCTTAGCACTTTGCTGCACAGCAGTGGTGGCCCAGCAGAGCAGCCCACACTCTCCATCCCTGCTGCCCCAAATCCCAACCTGTGCCCTTGCTAAGGGGCTGTGTGAGCTGAAGGAGAAACTGCTCCCTGTGGCAGAAGAGCAGCAGGATCTGGTAGCATTGCTGCCAAGCCCTTTGGCATGTTTCTCTGATCTCTCTGGTGGCCATCATACTTACTTTCTGCTACTGCCCACTAAGGCATTCATAGCTGGTTGAGGGAAGCCATGCAATTACAGATGAGTCCATGAGCACAGGTATTCTGGAGGACAGCTGATGATGATCCTCATCATCAATACAGACCGGGAGATGAAGTGATAGAGAGCAGCCCTACAGAGAAGGACTTGGGGGTGATGGTGGATGAGAAGCTCAACATGAGCCAACAATGAGTGTTTGCATCCCAGAAAGCCAAACATACCCTGGGCTGGATCAAAAGGACCATGGCCAGCAGGTCAAGGGAGGTCATTCTGCCCTTCTGTTCCTCTCTTATGAGACCCAACCTGGAGTACTGTGTCCAGTTCTGGAGCCACCAATATAAGAAGCTCATGGAACTGTTGGAACAGGTCCAGAGGAGGCCACGAACTTGACTGGAGGTCTGGATCACCTCTCCTAAGAAGAAAGGCTGAGAGAGTTGGGGTTGTTCAGCCTGGAGAAGACTCAGGGGAGACCTTATAGCTGCCTTCCAGTACCTGAAGGGGCTACAGGAAAGCTGGTGTGGCATTTTTTAGAAGTGCAGGTAATGAAAGGATAAGGGGAAATAGTTTTAAATTGGAAGGGGGAGATTAAGACTGGATATTAGGAAGAGATTCTTCATTATGAAGGTGGTGAGGCAGAGGGTTTCCCAGGGAGGTGGCGGCCTTGCGCAGCTTGGTGTAGTAAGAGATGTGCCTGCCTGTGAAACTTGATGATCTGTAGGGTCCCTTCCAACCCAAACCATTCTATGATTCTATGAAGCAGCTCCTGGCCTGCGTTTGAGCACACTGTTAGGGAGACTACTATCTGGGCTGAAAACTGCATCCTGTGAAGTTAAGAATCATGGGAAGAAGAGGGGCTGTGTCATGGCTGTACGCTTATCACCCCTGGACAGCTGCTTTAGCATCCTGGCTCCCTCAAGAGACAGTTGCAAATCAAGTACACAGGGAATATCCTGAAGAGGGCTCCTTGGAGGAAAGGGCTGTTGGCACCAAAGTGAACAGCTGTGCCCTTAACCTCAGCCTGATGGCAGCAATAGCTTGCCTGATGGGAGAGCAGCTTAGTGTCACAGATGAGGGACCTGTGTGCCAGGTTTCTAGGGAGCAGAAGACACTTGAATGTGCTTGTGCACAGGACAGAGCCATTGCACAGTGTGCACAAAACACCTCCCCACCTCTGAAACCTGGGCAGGCACCAGGTCTGTCACCATTTGCATGGAATGTGCATGCACCTCTTTCTGGCAGTGACCCTGCAGATGTCTATCTGCTAGACATCCTGGAGTCACTACTGCTGTGATGCTCAAAATCTGCCTGCTACAAAGCCATGCTGCTTCCAGCGGCCTGTGGGCTTTTTCTTCAGACACAGAGGCACTTCATGCACCAGGAAGGTCCTTAAAGTAAGATGGCAAGTCCTTTGAACTGCAGACTGGCCTCACCGGGTACATAAGAGGAGGGAAACAGCCTGCAGGATGCCCAGAAAGCTTGGCAGCATGGAAATGGTCATGCCCCCACTCTCATCAGCCCAAATACTGCATTGTGGGGTGGGTCCACACGACATCTGGAGTAACATCTATGTGTATCTTACCTTGGATCTAGCATATCTGGCAAAACATTATCCTGAGGATCTGTTCACATACGCAAGGTCCTTGTATATACAAAGGCAACAGAGACATCCTGCACTGAACCACAGGACTAGCTCCTGGCCTAGGGAGCTGCCATTTTCATGGCTCCAGGAAAACCAGTGTGGCTGTGGAGGGTCCAATCCCCACACAGGAGGGTCAGTCCTGTGGGTCAACCCATAGAAAAGAAACCGCAGCCTATGCAACACCAAAATCCTATGGCAGAGAAGCCTGAGTTGCAACATTTTTTTGGGCAACCTCCAGGAAATAAATTATCCTGGCTTCACTGCAAACACAGAGATTTATGAACATATTGCAAGACAGCTGATGAGTCCTGGGAGCTGCAGTCTGGTGACTGGCCAGTGGAGCCTGTGGTATGCAGGCCCTGAGGGCAGGCACTGCTGGTGTGCAGGACAGATGTCTTCTGTGGCAGAGCGGACAAGGACACTGCTCACGGGTTACAGGTGTGCAAAGCAGTTTTGCCACAGCTTTGGAGAGTGTGACACCAGCACAGTGAGGGCAGTGGTCCTTTAGAAGTGCCAACATGATCCCAGCAGAGAGGGATGGGGACCACCCAGCTAAGAAGGGTGATGGGCGTGGGGAGCAGCAATGCCTTGGGGGTAGACATAGGACAGGTTTTTCCACCTTGTACTTCATTTGGGCTGGTTGCTGCTAGTAGTCCTGATGCACCCAGAAGAGGCACACGACTTTTCACAGAAGAGTTTCATGTTTCAAGCACAGCCTGCTCCCAGCACACCAGTATTTACATAGCACTTACTGACCCCGAAAGAGCGCGTTTAATGAAACACTGGGGGACTTTCCCACATCCTCACATCTCCATTTGTCACCCAGACCTGCTGCCCAAGGTGGAACAATGAACTGAAAATTTCAATGAATTCACTGAAGTTTGTGGGTGAATAAGACAGCTATGTATTTATCCCACATGTAAGAATGAAGCCTAACTTGAAAGCCAGAGAGGCTGATGGCACTTGCGTAACTGGTGGTGTTACACCTCTTCCTGGCCCAGGGAGAGGGGAATAACCTCTCCATTTCTTACTGTCTGGGCATCTGCACACTTCCTGAGTGAAGACAGCTCCCAAACCCTCCTCTTCCAGCACCCAAACCCTGCACAGTGACTGCAGAGGATACTCACAGGGTGCACAGCCTGGGCAGGGAGGCCCAGCATGGATGTGTGCATGCTGGGTGAAGTCCTGCCTTTCCAGCCAGACTTCCTCCTGACCCTCCTGCTCCCTCATTACAAGCAGATGCCTACAGGCCAGGGCTGCATGGTGGCAAACTGCCTGGGAGCTCCTCTGCCCTCTGACTCCCATGGATGCAGAAGGTGGAGTTTGTATCACTGCTGCTAGCCCTAACTTGCGGCTCCCAGCAGAGCCTCAGCAGCAGTGGGTCACCCACAGAGCACAGACCAGAGCCTGCTACTCTTCCATGCTGGCAGCTCCTGCTCTCCAGTTGCAGCTGCAAAGACCAAGTTAACTCTGTGCCGAGGGAAGGACCATGCTCCAGCTCTTGTCACTCTTGCCTGCAGCTCTGAACTGCTGCGTGTCTGTGTGTCTAGACACAGGATTTTGGACACTTACACAGGGCAGCATTGCATAGCAAGAGCGTAAGCACACGTCTGGGAAAAGCTAAGAGGAGCTTCATGCTAATCACAGCATGCATCCTTCAGCGGGGTGTGGCAACCCTCATTCTGCAAAAGGGATCCCCACATTTATCTGGCATAAAAACTGACTAGATTCTCTCTGTGACATGTTTCCTGCCTGCAGGATAGCTCAGACCTTCCAGACACTCTCCTCTCCTGCCCCAGCCTTGTCTTTTAATGTACCATGCCTGAAGTGAAGGTCTGTGCACTCCCCTGCTGCTGCAGCAAGGAGATGCTGACTCATGCCTGCAGGTTGCCATGGCAACCACAGACATCATCCCCAAAATGCTGTCATACTGCCTTTTGCAAACCGATCTCTGCAAGTGCCGGGAAAAAAATGAGCCGTGGGCCGGACCAGTGCCCAGGAGGCAGAACTCTAGTGCACTGCCAGCAGCTGAGTCCACAGGGGAGACTCACCCTGGCACTGCTGCCCATGGAAGACACTGAGAAAGCCCCATCCCTGCTGCTATCTTTCCTGCAGCAGCTAGACAGAGCAGGAAGAAAGCAAAGCAGGTCTGAGCTTCAGGAAGTGTGGGGTTTTTTTCTTTTTTTTTTCCCCCTCCTGTTTCAGCTCCAGCCCCTCCACAGCCTCAGGGCACTTTCCTTGCTGCCTCCCTGTACAGTCAGACAAGCACAGAGCTGCCTTCCCATGCCAAAGACCCCTTCCCGATGGGTGCTCAGTGCCTGGTGGTCTCACATCTGACTGCTGTCCCTGTGTGCCCATGGGGGAGGATGCCCATGGGAAATGCTGTTTGGATGCAAGAGAAAGCCATTTCCTCGCAGAAAGGGTGCAGATGGGCACCAGAGGGCTGGTAGGGTCTCTGGGTTTGGAGCTATCCCAAACCTGAATTGACAGGGGCTCAGAACAACCAGACCTCATGTTTGGTTTAGCCTGCTTTGAGAGGGACATATGTTCAAGTGCTCCAGAGCTCCTTCTGATGTAAGTGTTCCTCTGATTTCCTGCTAGTATGAGCCAGCTGGTAGTCTAAGTCTTCTAGGTCCTCTGAAGGACATTCTGTGGAAGATCCTCATTCTCTACCCTCAGACTGCAACTTGCACAACACCCAGCAGAGTTGTCCCTCCCACAGGGTGACTAAAACCTGCATGAGTCACTTGTGCCACTTCACTGTAGAGATGCAGGATGTGTCCTGCTGAGTGACTGTTCTCTGGTGCCTGTCACAGCAAACCTACCAGGAAGGACGATCTCATGAGAGGCCATGATTTAGCCTTGTGGTCTTCCCCAGAGAGACAAATGAGACACAACAGCTAATGTCAGAGAATTTAATGTCTCACCACGAGGATGTGGCCAAGAAAGAGAAGTGTCTTGCAATGGCTGCAGAAGACCAACCCACAGGGTCCATGCCCTGGTTTTTGTTGGGGTGGAGTTGATTTTCTTCCTAGCAGATGGTTAGAGCTGTGTTTGGGAGTCAGGATGAGAATCATGCCGTAACACACCGATTTTTTAGCTGTTGCCAAGCAGTCAAGCACTTCAGCTTCCCAAGAAGCTGAGAAGTGACACAGCCAGGACAGCTGATGCAAACTGGCCAAAGGGATATTCCATACCATATGATGTCATGCTCCATATATAACTGGGGAAGTTTGCCAGAAGGCGGGGCAGCTTGGGTACTGACTGAGCATTGGTTTCAGCTAGTGGGAAATTGTGCTGTGCATCACTTGTTTTGTATATTCTATTAATCTTCTTCCCATTATTACTATTATCTTCCTTTTCTGTCCTATTAAACTGTCTTTATCTCAATCCATGAGTTCTACTTTTTTCCCCATTTTCCTTTCTCCCCCCATCCCACTGCGGGGGTGTGTATAAGCTGTGTGGTTGTTTCAGCTGCTGGCCGGGTGAAGGCATGACAGTCTCCCAGCTTTAGGACCTCAGCATGTAAGGGCAGGGTGGATCATTAACACCAGATCGATTTAGTCCTGGCTGTCTCTGGAAAAGGCCCATGAAAGATCTGCAAAGGTGAGGGTGCTGGGTCAGGGCCCCATCTGTTTCTCTGCACCATTTCCAGACCGGTGGCAGATGGAAGGTGGTCCGGCACCGGCAGGGCCTGGCCTTCCACCATGACACCATGGCTGGCCAAGCTGTCTCAGTGCAGCACCCTCCAGCCCTGTACCCCACCACGGGTCCACCTCACACATCGGACCCACCTGGGAGCAGCGACCTCCCCAGCGCCTCCTGCAGACCTGCTCAACCGCCACATTATGTCTCCCCGCACCGGCATCTCTTCCTGCCAGCTCCCTTGCAGTCCATTTGTGCCAATGTGCCAACCACTGCACAGCGACTCACCAGAGCCTCAGACTCCCCCTGGCCTGCCCCTGCTGCAGGTTCTCAGTCCCAGGAACTCAGTTCAGCTCCCTTCCTGGGAATGCCCAAGCAGATGGAGGTGCTGGGTGTAATTTCTTAGTCACGTTGATTACGCATTCCTGGTTAACTGACATGCCCAAAAACAAACGCCCTTCTGCGTTCATATTTAAACACAGAAATGTTTTTCAGACCTGGTGTTAATAAAGGTTACTGATTTGCATTTGGGAGGGAACAAGAGGAAAGCTTAAGAGGAGAAAAGGGGAGGCGGTTCTTGAATAAGCAAATATTTCTGTCATAAAAATGCCTGGATAACTCTGGAGTCCTCTTGGATCTGAGTGCAGAGAGGATACAGATGTTGCTGGTGCTCTGCTGTATTAGCTGTTAGTCCAAAATTTGTGCCTGGACCTGATTAAACTGAAATCCTTCTCTTCTATCTTCTCCAAAGTAGTCCATCTATGGTAATGTGAATGTGCTAGAAAAATGAGTCCAAAGAATAAAAATCTTCCCCATTCTGACATTTCTGGACTAGGAAGAATTACCTACAGGAGAAAATTCAGACCAAGGTACATATTCTAAGACCAAATTCCTCTATCTTCCATCTCTCTGCTGGGGTTGCTTGTTACTGAGAGCAAACACAAAAACCAGAACCCAGGGAGAAATTTAATGACTTTGTTTTGGGAATTTTGGTTGGAAAAAATAAACCAGAAAGGATCTCCTTTGTTAGCAAAGGCTGTGGCTTCTTTTTGAGCAGCTTCCATGTGGTCGTTGGTTGCACATGAGTAAGTGATTATCCTGTTTCAAGTAACATCCAGGAAACTCTGAAAAAGCACCAGACATAATGACATTGCAATGTCTTAACAAATCAAATTTCCAACCCCTGCTGTCAGAGTTACAGTATTGCTGGGGCTACAGTACAAAATAAGGGCAGAGCTATAAAGAGCCTCCTTTAGGGGAAATAAGTAACTCCTGCTAATGTTTAACTCCATGGGCTTTTGCTGCACCAACAGTTCCAAGAGGAGACTGCTCCAGCAGTTCAGCGACCCCCGCTCTGCTAACATGAGGTGGTACTGCAGTCACAAGCCCACCCCCCAGAAACCATGATGGAATCTGTAACAGCAACACTGGCGACATGGTGTGGCCAGGCAGCCCAGGTCTCCAGAGGAATTACGGCCTAGCAGGAACAAAAAGTAAGAACAAGCCGAAGGACAGTGGGGTGCCAAAAAACTCCCATTTTGACTGAGAAGGGAACAGTCTGTTTCACAAGACCCACTCTAACTTTTGCCTTTCCAGCACGCCAGGAGTGACAGCCCCAGGAAGAAGCAGAAGGGTCGTAGCTGCTGGCACCCTACTCCCCAGGCCAGCTCTCATGGCTGCCCCATCCAGATGATAAGTTATTTAGGCCATACCAGCAAGCTACACAGTATTCACTCCGGTGCCTAACACACAGCAGAACATCCTGCCTGAAGTCTTCTGCCCATTTCTCCCTGCTGAAATGCTGAAGTTTACACTGTTCTGACCACCTGTGACCTCAGCAGGTCTGTGGAGGGTTGCAAAGGAATCTCGTGCTTTGCCAGCCTCATCACCCATTTCTCCTTAGTGTCATGCATTGTCTTGAAGAGCTTTTTGGACTCAAAGGGACACAAGAGTCTCTCACACCCCTCCACTGGGCTGGTTGTGCTCCTCACAGCCCAGTAAGCAGTTTGCATTATTCACAATGAGAATGACATTTTGCTCATATTGAGGCTCACAGGTACCTCTGAGCCCTGCCCAGCAGCTCCACCAGTCACATCGGTCCAGCCTGGACCAATGCTGAGAGCCATCCCTGGGCTTTGTGATCATCCTGGTGTCCAGTCCTCCCATTTAGAGAAGTCCTTCTGTAGTGAGGCTCTGCCTTTTACCATGTCAGTCACTTCATCATAATGCTTATTTCCAGCTCTGTAAAAAAAAAAAAAGTATTTAAGTATACAAGCACATACATATGCATGTATGTCTCCGTGTGTGTATATACACACACATAAAATTCCTGTTTTCTGGAGCTTAGTATTTTGTATGCAGATATGTGTTGCTTTACTACTGTTTTTTCATGTTCCCTGGCAAAAGGAAGACTTTTATTAACAGCGGTAAAAGTAGAAATATCCAGTCTACAAAAGAGGAAGACAATGGGAGCCAGAGTATTCTTCACAGTCTTACCTGTAGATCTCTTGTGATGCTTTTAATAATTTCCCTGACTAGTCAAACTTTTAAATAGCAGGGGTTTTCCTGAGACACAATGCTGTTGCAAATTTAATTAAGCAACTGAAAAGCAATGAGGTTAATTATTTGTGAAATGGTTATAATTTGTCCAACATTTGGTATCATGCACTCTAAAGCCAGTCTGTAACTGAGCAATGTTATCACTGGATGTATCTAGGCAGATTTCTCCTCTCCTCTTCTCTTGGTTTTGCCCTTCTCCTTTCCCTTTCCCTTCTCCTTTCCCTTTCCCTTTCCCTTTCCCTTTCCCTTTCCCTTTCCCTTTCCCTTTCCCTTTCCCTTTCCCTTTCCCTTTCCCTTTCCCTTTCCCTTTCCCTTCTCCTTTTCCTTCTCCCTTCCCTTCCCTTCCCTTCCCTTCCCTTCCCTTCCCTTCCCTTCCCTTCCCTTCCCTTCCCTTCCCTTCCCTTCCCTTCCCTTCCCTTCCCTTCCCTTCCCTTCCCTTCCCTTCCCTTCCCTTCCCTTCCCTTCCCTTCCCTTCCCTTCCCTTCCCTTCCCTTCCCTTCCCTTCCCCTTCCCTTCCCTTCCCCTTCCCCTTCCCCTTCCCCTTCCCCTTCCCCTTCCCTTTGCCTTCTCTTCGCTTTCTCTTCTCCTTTTCCCCTCTCCTCTTCCCTTTCCCCTTCCCCTTCTCTTTTTTTACCCCACAAAGGTGTCCACTGAGTTTCTCCAGATAAGGGTTTGTTCCTTATCCAAGTCTACTGCACTCAGTAAATGCACAGCAAACTGACACCTGAAGCTGCAGTGTGTTTTGAAAGAAGTCATGCTCCCATCACAGGGAAGAACAGCCAGCATAAGTATTTGTCATTAACATTTTTTCTTGGTCCAGGGACATGAAAGAGAGCAGTTTTGGAGCTTGGGATGCTCTGTCATGCTGACATCCATGAGAAGAACTTCAGGATGGAGATGGTCCGAGCCTGACTCTCTACATCGCCCATGGCCATGCGGGGCTGTGAGGGAGGAGAGGCTTCCTTTCACATACATATCATGACACAGGTACAAAACTCTTCATTAAATGCCAGCAACAATCCTCTGAGATGATCCCTGGCTCCCCTGCCAAGTCTATGTCCTCTGTGTGTTGGCACAGTACTGCACCCTGCCAAGTCCAAAAGGCCAAAGGTGGTGACAGCTGATGTTGGGTATCAGCCTGCCCTTTTGGTATAAGCCAGTAGAAAGGTGTTCTGGGGCAGCAAGTAAAAGAAGGCAGCTCTGTGCAGCCTTGTCACCAAAACAGTGCTTGAGCCATGGCAATTTGTTCTCAACAGATTCTTGTTTAAAGGAACAAGACCAAGCAAACCTGCAACAGCAGTAGAACCAGAGGAAAATTCAGGTTGGGAAGGGCTTGCAGTGGCGCACAGCTCCAAACCCCTGCTCACAGCAAGGACAGCTTCAAGGGGTTGTACAGCCAAGCAAGGAAATCTCAAAGGTCTCCAACTGGTCTCCTCAACCTGTAGTGCCAACATCAGACTGACAACCAGATGTACCTCTGCAGATACCCTCAACAGGGGCAGTGCTGTGGATGTTGTTTATCGCCACTGTTACAGGCACAGAAATCCACCTCCTCAGCCACAACTTGGATAGGCAGGAGGACAGGGCACTGGACAGGGAGGAGGTCTCCATCTTTGGGGAGGGGTTCAGCACAAAGCCGTGGATGTCCTAACCTCATCCTGGGGAGAGACCTGCTGGTGCACTGGAGGTGGAGACCTTAATAGGGCCCTGCTGGCTCCTGCTGGCTCCTGTCCTGCTAGGTCCTGTGCAACCCCGTGCATGTCACCCTGGGCTCAGCCACATCCCTCCCTTGGTCTGTGCACGGACAGGTGAGAGCATGAGGAGGTATGCACACACACCACACTTTCTGAGGTGCACCAGGAGCTTCTATAGGTGTCCACCTCCACTACCCTAGGGACATCTCCAGCCCCTACCACCTCTGAGCTGAGCTGCTTCAGCACAGTCAGTCTTGGTCTGAATGGGGGGTGAGCTGGAGACCCCCAGAGGTGCCATCACCAGCACTGCTGGAGCTCTGGAAACCATTTGAGTGAAGCAAGGTGGTCATAAACAGCGCTAGCTGAAGGTGCTTTACTGAGTTACTCAATCAAGGGCAACACATGGTCTGTGGTACATAACTGAAATTAAATCACTAAGCAATGCCTAAAGCTTCTCAAGTGGCAACAAAGGAAAAATCTGCTCAGGTGCAAATACCTGTTAAATCTGTCTTTGTTATGAGATATGGGTGCAAGCTGACACACCTTGGCTGTGGTCTTCTTGTCTTGGCTTAGAGAGTATTCTGAAAGCAAGAGACAGCTTTGCTTTTTCTGAAAGTCCAGTAGCTGCTTTTCTCCCTTTGGCAGGAGGAGGTGGGCTTCCCCACACTCATCTTGGGGTCCTGTATATAAAAACAATAAAGGGAGGGTCCCAGCACACACCCTGAGGTCTTTGGGGATCTCACCTCCCACTCCACTACACGCTGATATTGCAGGTATTACATAATTAAAAAAAAAACCCCACAAAGCCCAAACACACCAAACCACTTTAAACTGGAGGTTGTGCTTGTTTCGGAAGCGTGCCTTGTCCACTCTGAGGTTTGTTATGGTCAGGTCACAGAGCAGCAAGAGCACTGCCACCCCCAACGAGGCCAGTGGCACTAGTGACTGCTAGAGTGTCTCTCTGTCCTGGTGGCCGTCCCTCCCATCAGCCTCCCTTGTTGGCTGGGCAAAAAGCTGTCTGGCTTCCCACACAGAGGGCTGAGAGGAGTCGTGGTTGTCCTGCACCCACCTACCCCGGGAGGAGGCACCCTACTCCAGTGGGATGCTGCCCCTTCAAAGGGACAACTGCTGGTGCTCCTCACTGCACCCCTGAAGAGGCACCCAGGGGCAGTGACACAGCCAAATGAAGACCGGCAGCTCGGACATTTTGAGGCACCAAAACTGCTTTTGTCTGGTGTGTCAGGGAAGAATGGCCCGCAGAGAAGCTCTGGCTCATGCCGCTGGTGCCTGAAATCGCAGGCACCTGGACACTTTTCTGCCATGCCGCACAGGAAGGTGCGGTGGCCAGCACAGGACATCAAACCCCAGTGCTCCCAGTCTGCAACCTGGGTGCAGAGAGCCTCGCTGCGCTGCCAAATGGTTCGTTCTGCTCCAGAGCCAAGCCTCAGTCACTGGCAAAGGCATTTCACACTGGGGACACAGCAGTGGAGAGAGCAGACCAGATGTCTTGCTACTGCCAGTCCCTGGGCAGGGACCAGGACTGCAGCTAACCTTGAAGATAAGGCTCCCACCTGCCAAGCCACAAACACCATTCCCTGTCCCTTCCTCACTCCTGCCACTCATGTTATCGCATCTTGCCTCATTTGTAAATGTGTCCAGAGCCTAGCCCAAGATTACGGCTTGGAAATATAACAGCCTGCAAGTTAAATATAATCAATCCTATTTAACGTCACCAGGGAGTGTTATTATTCATCATTAGTCTCAAGTTACATAGAAATTATTCTTCTCACAGTTCTCCCCTGCCTGCAGTTCTTAAAAATGAAAGGCAAATGTCTTGAATCAATTTTTGCCTGTGAATAACAGCCCTTTCAGCCTAATTTCTAATTTTGCTTCTAAACATGAAGCAGTTTTGACATGAGTCACACATTAGAATCACTCCAACAGGCTGCAAGGCTCAGCTTCAGAAATAAATCTGTAACGTGGTCTCCCCTTCCAAGATGACACAGCCTAAGCACACTGTGACACGTTTGCCTTTCAGCAGGCCTCCTCTGTTCTATATGCACCCAAATAAATGCCTGTCTGTCCTCATATCACAAGTTATGAATGACTTCAAAATCCATGCAGATGAGAACCGCAGTGGGCACCTTGTGGAAATTGTGCAGGCAGGGAAGCCTGCAGTTTTACCAGATTAGAGCACCCCTGTGCCTCCACACCGGCCCGTAGTCGCATGTGCAGCTTCTGCAGAGTCTCTGCTAATTGCATGAAAAAAACTACAGGGCTGGGAGCTGAAAGCTGTGGTCCGCGGGAACTCCAGCAACTGCCTGGCCATCTGCAAATTGTGCTTAATCTCCCCATGTCCCTGAGCTGCTGGTCCTCACTGCAAATGGCACCAAACTTCCCTGCACAACCCAGTGCCAGCATTACCTTCCCTGGTCTCCCCTGTATTGCATCCGCCTTCCCACACCAGCCTTAGGTCAGCTGCTGCCCACAGCCTAGGAAAGGTGCCAGTGCTTCCAGGATGCCGGAGCCTGAGTCAGAGGGCCAAGATGAAGCCAGTGGCCAGTACAAGAGCGGGTCCTTCACAGACACCCAGGTACAAGTGAAGAGCACTGGGCAAGTTGGAGACCCTCCATCACCTGCCATTCACTCAAACGAGAGGCCCCGCTGTGCCCAGATTCAGTCCTCATCTCTACAGCAGTGTGTAGGCTTGGTCCCAAAGAGGATGTGAAGCTTTCGGCTCAAGGACTGCAGGTGTCCCGCCACCAAACATAGGTGCAGGAAATCTGTGACCGCATTCAGGCCATCCTTTCACCTCTCAAAAAGAGAAGTAAGAGTGGCTCCAGCCCTAACCACATTCTGTGCAAACTGCCTTCTGTAGCAACGCCACCTTCCAGGAAAACAGCCGTTCCCGTGGTTCGCCCCAGATGCCCAGGCAAGAGAGGCAGCTCTCAGGACCCTTGCCAACTCACTGCACACACATCTAGTGCAAAGGTGGGTTTCAGCCCATCCCAAAAAAGATGAGAAAAAGTCCCCAGAAAATGTCAACTGTGGGAGAGGTTGCTATGTTTCAGGAGGAAGGCCTGCCACCTGGTGTGACCCCAGTGGAATGGAGAAATGGGCCAGAAGCAAGCTCGTGAAATTCAGCGCAGGAGAGGTGATCCTTCCTCACCACTTAGTGTGGCTGAAGACTCATCTCTGTACTGCATCCACTTCAGGGCTACCTGCAGTGTCACTGGCAAACCGGAGAGTCCAGCAGTGACCACCAAGGGGGTGATGAGGCTCTAGCACAGGGTGTACAAAGTCATGCTTAGGGAACTGGGCTTCCCCAGCCTGGAGAGGAGACAACTGGGCAGTTCTCACAGAAGTCATCCCCTGACTAAATGGTGGCCACAGGAAAAAAGGAGCCAGCCTCTTCTTAGAGGCAGAAAAGTACACAGGACATAGGGCAATGGATACATGCTGCAGGATGGGCCATTCCAGCTAGGCATGAGGAAATTCCTCCATGGGAGGGTGATGCATCTCAAAGACCAGGTCGGAGGTGCACAGAACTCAGCTTGACAAGGCTCAGCCCAACCTGATCTAGCTTTGGATCAGGGAGCTGGGACTAAAGATGTCCAGAGATGCCTTCCTAACAAGACCTGGTGATTCTGGGTTATGGTGGGAGGAAGGGAATATGGCTGCCTACCTTTGGAGCCTTCTGCTGCCCCCTGCTCTAAAACATCTCTACTGCCCAGGACAGATTTGAGACACTACATGCCTCTTCACCATGCCTGGGCTGCTTTCCCCCTTGTGTAACATTAACACAGGAGGGAGGATGTTTGGTGTGGTTTCTCCATGGCCTGGCAAAGGCTAGAAGCTGTGTGTGCCAGCAGGCTTTCCTGGAAGAAAAGTCTGAAAACCCAGAGCTGAGCTGGAGCTGGCCCCGCTGTACTGCATGGTGCTGTGCACTTCCAGACAGCCCAGGAGATAACACAGCTGCTGCAACTCAGAGCCCCCTCACACATGTTTGGAGATGTCTGCTACCTCTACAAGGAGTGTTTCTGTCTGTGCATCCAGTTTTATGGATGCAAAGCAGTGGCTGAGCAGCCAGAGGAATGAGACGAGAGGAAAATGACTGCAGGCATGTATTAAAGTATTCAGCTTGTCCAGCTGAAAGAGATTTCTGCCAAACGATTTTATAAGGAATGAGGCATTTTACAGGAAAAGCGGGGCCTCTCCTCTCATTTCCTTTCCCCTCTTCTCTATGAACTTCAAAGAAAAGAGGGGTCAAAACAGAGGCCAGGCAACTGGAACGGAGTTCCTGAGCCCTAAAGCCTAATTAGTCTAAGATACATTTCATTGGACATCTTTCAGACACGGGCCTAAATTACCAATCTTCCCCACCATGCTGCCAAGGATCGGATAAAGCCAGAGCATGCTCTGCAATTTGCAGGGTCCCAGCAGCACCAGGCCGTCTGGGGGGTCTCAGCCCAAGCCCCACCAGTGGCAGGGCTCTCTCAGCCCCCCCAGGTTTGTGTGGCCACAGCTAAAACCCTTTCGCCAGGACAGGGATCGTTCCCACCTCCCCTGGTGCCTTGTCCCAGTGCAAAGTTGTGCTGACTGCAATGCCCCAACACGTGTGGCTGTTGACCCTCACTGCACTGGTTGAGGCCACCAAATCACCTCCAGTGATTCACAACCGTCCTTACAGTTTTAGGCTGATTCACAACTGTCCTTACAGCAGTTTTAGGCTTATGCTAAACCTCCCCCTCCCTCTCCTGCCTCCCCTCAGCCAGGCAAGTCAAGCCAAGCTCCTGCCAGCTCTGCCTGCAGGCCATGTGCCCCATACTCCTTTCCGCCTTGCAGCTACTTGCTGGCACCCCTCCAGCGTCCTCCACTTCTCTCTCCCGGATGGATGACCGGCAGAGAGGATAATCATGTCCCCTGATATGCACCTCCTCGTGTGGCCCACTCTGTGATCTGCCTCACCAGCAGTGAGAAGCAAGGCTTGTGTTTGCACACGTTGAAGGACTCTCTGGAACCACACTCAAGTCACATGTGTCTCCCTGCAAACCACAGTTGAGATAGTGGGTTTTTTTCGGGACCCATTAAAAATATTCTCAAGAACAGAGAAACAGAAATGACACATTGCAGCCTATGCAGCCTCTCTCAAGGCGCTGACCTCAGAGGGGTGCGTCTTATTTTGAGACTTCAGCAAATGCACTTCAGTGGAAGGACTCATTTCCGGCCCTGTGGTCTGAAAGCTGAGAAAAGCAAAAAGCTACTGCAGGTCACCAGGCTGCAATGTGGAGCGCAGAGAAAGGACATCATTGCCACCCTAAGGCTGTGTGTCCTCCTGGTGCCACAGCACAGCTCGGGAGCATAAGAAGCTAAGTCTTGCAGCTGGTGAGACAGCTTAAAAAGTCTGATTCAAAAGCACCCTTGCTCAGCTGTCACTTAAAGAGCGGGTCTGGGACTGATGAGGACTGCCGGTTTCACTGCAGGTCATCTGTGCTGCCTAACTGAAATGAGACTGTTTATTCTCCTTTCCACCCATTTCCCAGCAGAGCCAAAATATAAAATGAAACCCTTTTGTTCCCTTACATAATGTTCTGCCAGTCAGAACTGGAATCCTGTGAGTGTTGGCTGGAAGGACCTCTGGAGGTCTCCAGATGCAGGACTGCTTCCAGCACGAGATCAGGTTGGCCACAGCTGTGCCTAGTCAGCTTCTTGTGAATTGCACAGCATTTGGGGCGTTGGGACCCTTTTCTGGGATGAAGTTCATGGGAAGCTCTGACTTTCCCCACGGGGAGGTATAGCTGAGGTGTCCACCTCCCTCTGTAGCTATCAGGGCAGAAAGGCCAGATGGGGTATATACCACCAACATCCTTGCATTCTGTTAGCATGTTTCTGTGCTGGTTGCACCTTTCAGAAAGCTGTCATCCTGAGGACTGTGATGGTTCAGGTCTGAGTATCCCCCCTGTTTGGCTTTCCCTGCTAGAGGCCAGTAACACAGGAGGGAGGGCAGTCAGGAGCGAACCAGCTAAATTTACTGACAGACTGAGCCAGATTCCTGTGTTCTGCCAGCACAGAAATAGCTGCCATCTTTGGATTTTAGGCTTTGCTTTGTTACAGTCTGGATCAGACTTGTTTTCAAAACAACCTTAAACAGACATAAATACACCTGTCTTTAAAACCCAATATGCTCCCAAAGATTAACCTACCCTTCCTGGCAGTAATACCTACACCTCTGTAATAGCAGTTAAAAAACCGAGTTGGGATCACGGGGAGGAAACAACAACATGCAAAACGTTAGCCACGTGCCTCATGTTTTTTTCCAACTTTAGGCTATTGGATTACTTTCTTAAGCACTCTGGGGACAGAGACAGTGAAGAACAGCTTTCGTTGGCAAAGGCAGGCAGTTTCTTACACACGGCTTTATTTTCCATGGCTCATCCAGCAAATTGTATGCTAAGCCTAAAAAAACAGCAAGGAACAAGTCCATCCAAGAGTGGCTGAGTACAGTGGATTTCACATCCCCGTGTGCTGGCAGTCCAGCACTTACTGGGAACAGGTAGGTAGTGCCTCACACCAGGAAGACACAAGCAGCGAGATCATCGATGCTGAGAAGCAGCCTTCCTGGGAAGGCTGCTGAAGCCCACACGCAGCCAGGAGGGCCACAGTCAGCTTTATTCGTCTTCTAGCATTAACCAGAGTTGCAAGGCTTTTGGCCTGGATCAGAGTCCAAGCGGCGCGGACGGACTCCCACAGCCACCCCCGGTGTGTTTACAGGAGTGCTGTTTCTCATGTCTCCCTCGCCACCGGAGGGCTCTCCCGGGCAATGCGGCATTTTTACCATCCTTAGCCCGTAATTAAGCTAGCTGAAATACGCTGTTAATTTCCACGCTGATGAAAATGCTACTTTATGCAGTGTCGTTCTTTCACACGCGACCCCACCCTTGAAATAGAAGCTCACGCTGGCTTAAGGCTTGCAAACAACAAAGACGCCTGGTTCGTATCTGGAGACCTGCAAAAGCAAAGGCTGGGCAAGGACCTGTTCCGTACCTATGCCAGGCCCGACCCACAACCGACACGTCTGTGTCACTGCAGGGAATCTTCTGCAACCCTGACGAGTGAAGGACAGTGGGTGGGCTTTAGGTCTGTGGGAAAACAAGTGAAAAACCCGGGTTCTGTATTCAAACTGTAAAACACTCGAAACAAGTGATGCCGTGAGAAGCCAAAATCAAAGCTCAGTAGTCGCAGGAGTTCTTTACTGCAGCGCTGTGCAGCACAGGGAATCGCTTCTCCTAATGTGTGTGCCATAAAGGATCAGTGACACAGCTTTTATACAAGTCACATACGCCTATTCATAGGTTTTCCAAGGGATGGTTAATTTTGAGACCTCATTATCACCCACTCACCTACCCCACCCCGGAATCTCTCGGTGGGCTTCAAAGGCATTTGATGGCTGTTTACTTCATTTACTCCTCTTCATTACAGGTCCTTTCGGTGAGCTTTAGCTTTTGTCTTGCTAACAAAGCCACTGAGCTGGTTCGGCACACTTGAAGGCCCTCCTGTTCTTTCTTCCTCTTCCTCCTTATCACCCCCTTCTCAGAGATAAGCTGTTTCTCCTGAACTATTACAATGCACTAACATTGTGCTAACATTGTAGTCCTTTAGGCGGAGCTTTGCACATCCTTTACATAGTTGCTGGCCAGCATTTAACACCTTCCCGACTTCAATGGCTTATGCTGAAGCACCGACCAGACCTGCAAGAGCTACTGAAAAGCCAACTTGCAGAGCAACTATGCGGGTTAATTTACATCAGCGCCTTTGCCTTGATGTTATGCTTGCTGTGCCACCGAAGTGCCTGCTCTCTTTCAAGTGCTGCTCTTCTGAGGGACAGGAGGAGAACCAAAGCCCTTCAGTGCCCAGAACGAACAGCCACTCCTAGGGGGACACCGCTCCCGACCATTTCTCCTCCTCTCTTTTTTCGCCTGGCGTGTTCTGCCCCAGCTGCCCGGCCTGGTCAGCGCTGCGCTGGGTGCACCAGCAGTTCCGCAGCCGCGGAGCCCGACCTTCTCTTGTGAGCTGCCGCAGGCCTTAAGCCCAATGCTCATTGCAGCTTACCCACCGGACCAGTTAACAAGGACAGGGAGGTACCCTGCAACTGCCGAGGGCGGGGCCCCCACCCCAGGAACACTGACTAGGGCCCCTCTCAGGCCCGGTGGCACCCGGTGCCCCCAGCCCCATCCACCCCGGCTCGCGGGCTCTCCTCCGCGGTGACGCCACGCCGCCGCCAGGGGGCGTAGTGCCCGACCCGCCGCCGTGGCGCGGGGTTGTCCCAGCGCGCATGCGCACCTCCCGCTGCCCGTTGGACCCGCCATATGATCCGTGTCCCGGGTCAGGTGGGAGGGGCGGTTTCGTGTGCCGTGGCGTGGGCCGGAAGAGGCGGGGCGCGAGGCCGGAAAAAGCGGCGGAGCGCGAGGCAGGAAGACGCAGTGGAGCTTCCGCGGCAGACGTTTCGCTAGGCCCTGCGTGACGGTGACTGCAGTTCGAGATGTCCATCGAAATCGAGTCCTCCGAGTACGTACGGCGGCCGCGGGGACGGGAGGGTGGGCCAGGGCCGACGGCAGGGTGATGCTGGGGGCGGGCGGTGGAGGCGTGCTGGCGCGGGAGTTCTGGTGGGGCGGCGGGGCCGTGGCGGACGGGACGGCCTGTCCCGGAGGAGGCCGGGGGACGTGAGCCTGGCCATGGGGCTGAGGTGGCTAGAGGGAGGGCGGTGCAGGGTAGCCCGTAGGGCTGGTGCTATGACCGCGCTCTTCCCTGCAGTGTGATCCGGTTGATCATGCAATACCTGAAGGAGAATAGTCTCCACCGAGCCCTCGCCACTCTCCAGGAGGAAACTACAGTGTCCCTCAACACTGTGGACAGCATTGAGAGCTTCGTGGCAGACATAAACAGCGGGCATTGGGACACCGTGTTGCAAGCCATACAGTCGCTGAAGCTGCCGGACAAGACCCTCATTGATCTCTATGAGCAGGTGAGTGAGCGTATGCAGGCTGTGTGTGGGGTGTTTGCTGGTCTGTGTGGAAGCCCCTGCTTTCGAATTTTCCACTTACCCTTTGCTGATGCAGATGTTTGTCTCTTGGTGCAGGTTGTGTTAGAGTTGATTGAGCTCCGGGAGCTAGGTGCTGCCAGGTCTCTCCTGAGACAAACAGATCCCATGATCATGCTAAAGCAAACTCAGCCAGAGCGCTACATCCACCTTGAAAATCTTCTGGCCAGATCTTACTTTGATCCTCGTGAGGTATGTTATGCTTTTTCTACAGACATCAGGATGCTGTCCTCCCAAGACCCCTAGCATTGGTCCAAATTGCTGAATGCATACAGCATCTCTCCATTTTCATTCTGGCAGTGGGAATATGCAGCTCCCCTGTTTGGTGATGATTTGATGTATTTTGTTAAGTGTTTGGGAAACTACAAGTAATACTTGATCACGGGGCAGGGGAGCAATTGTTTTGGAGTATACAGCTGATGGGAGTTCAGGGATTTATACCTGTATCCTGCCTTGCATTTAGTAAATAAAATTTGTGTTGGATAATAACATGGCATTTTTTTCTGACTGATTATGTCAGTTTGACCTTTTTAGTGGAAGCATGTACCAAACGTTTGAAGGGTTGGTGTTGAAGAGAAGGGTTGTTTTGAAGGCTTAATAGAAGATTAATATGGAAGGGGCTTCAGTTCAGAGCAATTAATGTTTCTATGGAAAATAGTTTGGGAGAATAATATAATGGAAGTAACTTCTCTCTAGGCATACCCAGATGGAAGTAGCAAAGAGAAGCGGAGAGCTGCTATCGCACAGGCTTTAGCTGGGGAAGTCAGCGTGGTTCCTCCATCTCGTCTGATGGCATTACTGGGGCAGGTAATCTCGTAAAAATACTAAATATTTTAGTACCTGTGTCAATTGCTGTAAATCTGTGGTGCTAAAACTATGTGGAGTCATTCTCTCTCACTTGTGAGAAACATTTGGCGATAATGTTCTGTTGATTGTGGTCATGAATTGGGAAGAATAGTTGCAAGTAATTGTAGTTCATTTGTCTCGGCCCTTTGTAAGAGTACTGAAAACCTATTGCTGTGGTGTGTCAGAAGCGGGTTGTATGTTAACTGACACCTAATGGTATGGCTTTCAACTCCTCTAAAGGCACTGAAATGGCAGCAGCATCAGGGCCTGCTTCCCCCTGGTATGACAATCGACTTGTTCAGAGGCAAAGCAGCTGTGAAAGATGTAGAAGAAGAAAAGTTCCCCACGCAGCTGAGCAGACATATTAAGGTGATGTTTGGTTTGTTTGTATGTTACTACTGCTTGTTCCTCCTTGTGCTTTCTGCTGGGGGATAAGAGTAAACATGAGTTTATGTTCTATTTTTTTAAACTCATTTCTCCATATCTTTCTATTTTTTAATTAAAGTTCTGAATGTTTTAATGAGAGCTTGAAATCAAGTCTGTTAACGAGACTGAATGTTCATATTTTTGTTTACCAGTACTGATCTTGAATTTTTGTATTCAGTGGTGAAAACTTTGCTATACTCATTTGTTACAGTCAATTATATTTTAAAAAAATTGAACTGAAAAATTAACATAAAAATTACCAGACATTCTCTCTGAAAGTTTAACATGTAATTCTGAGTGCAGCAACTTGTACTACTTAAATTTCTGAAAGTAATCTAGGGATGTATGAGTACTGGAAGGGTGTTTGTTGGGGTTCAGAATTGACTGCTAACAAAAGAGTATGAAGACAATCATCCCAGCTGCTGTTGTAAGCGGTGTTTGATACAAATTTTTTAGGTGTTATCAGATCAAAAGGCGGGGTGGATTGTTTTGTTTTTACAGTGCTTAGCAATTAGCTAGGTAATTAACAGTGTTTTGCACCTTGACATCAAATTGGTGAATGCATACCTCTAGAAGATACTGTATTTCTGCCAGTAAATGTGACTACGGTTTTGTTTTAACAAGTGTTGCCTTTTGAATTGCTAATTAGTCTCAATTCTCCGGTAAAACAGTTTGGGCAGAAGTCGCATGTGGAGTGTGCTCGGTTTTCCCCAGATGGACAGTATCTGGTTACCGGCTCTGTTGATGGCTTCATTGAAGTGTGGAACTTCACCACTGGAAAGATTAGGAAGGTAATTAAGACCTTATTTCACGTGGATAGTTCACTGGTCAGACCACCTGGCTTTATTGTTTGAGACTATACTTTGCTTTCTCAGGAACTGTGAATCTGAAAAGGGTTTCTGCTTGGGTGATTTAAATACCAGTTTGGAATATTTATGTGGGTTTAAACGTCTTTTTTTTAAACTTTTTAATCATTGTTGCTTCTAAAATGGTGACAAAGGCACTTCCCTGTTGCATAAGGCTGTGGAGTCTGTTTGATAGGTTATAAAATATAATGGAAGTTTAAATTGCTTTTGCACTTTGCCTTAAAATGTATTGCTTTGAGTTCACTGTTTTAACTGATGGATATTCTGCTTTTGTTTAGGACCTGAAGTACCAGGCACAAGATAATTTTATGATGATGGATGATGCAGTGCTGTGCATGTGCTTCAGCAGAGATACAGAAATGTTAGCTACTGGAGCGCAGGATGGAAAGATCAAGGTACAAATCTTTTTGTGCAGTTTATTGGTGGAGGTGGTGACCAGAAAGATAGACTTGCAATTGCAGTAACATTGAAATTCCATGTAAATCAAATTAAGATGGCTCAGATACATAGGTATTGGCTCTGGTGTTTGAAGTGTCTGTGAACTCCTAACAAAGTAGCCACTTGTGTTTCATTTTGCATTTTTCTGTCTAGGTGTGGAAGATCCAGAGTGGTCAGTGTCTGAGAAGATTTGAACGAGCACACAGTAAAGGTGTTACATGCCTCAGTTTCTCTAAAGACAGCAGCCAAATCCTTAGTGCTTCTTTTGATCAGACAATCAGGTAAGCATACAGAATGTGAGAGCTATTTTGCAGGAGAAAAGAAAGCAGTGTTTTTCCATTAAGCAGTTAAACTTTTGAATATAGATTCATTTGACTTGGGATTTGATCCTTTTGCATTGAGTTTTAATACTATTATGAAAGCATAACTGCTGAGGGTTGGAGAAGAACAGTGTGAAAGTCTGACCTTTCACCTTGCTTAACTTGCATTATTTGAGGGCTAGGGGCCAAGCACCTCTGCTCTGTCATTTACATTGACCTTGTATGCTTTATTTCTGGGAGAGACCTAGCTTAAACTGTTGTGTCAACCTTGAAAAATAACATTTTTAATAGGCTTAGGGTAGAAGAGATCTGAGGATAAACAGGATGATATTTTTTTGAAACTCACTGGCTTTAATAGACAAGATGGCAATAGTTGGTTCCACACAGTTTATTTTCCTTGTGAAGCAGTAGGATGGGGTCTTTTTTTTCTCTAACAGAAATCCTTTCAGAGTATCTTGAAGTGTTTTGGTAGATCTTTTCTGCTTCCACCTGATAACTGCTCAATAGAGTAAAGTCTCCAAAAGTACAAAACTGCTTAGGAGTCTCAAGCTTGGGTAGCCATGTCTCTGCCATGTGATGTGTGGAAATCGACTCTATAACTGGAAAGTTATAAAGTAGGTATGTTTATTGCGCGCAGATGCACGGGGGTCTCTCCTCCACAAGCGTGCATGCTGAGGCAGCAGACCGACCCCACATTTATACAGTAAAACAATGAATATTCAATCAACACCTGTACATATTAAGTACCTGAACCTGCCTACTCTCGCTTCTCATGCTAATTAGCTTATCAGTCCTTGGCGCTTGCGCAGATCCTTGTGAGGGTCGCAGACAGGGGTCTCTGGGAGGAAGGCCGTATGTCTTCCTTGTGATGTACTTTGACTTCTCGCCTGGAATGCAAGGATCTTGCGAGCTTGCAGTGCCTCTATCAGTCTGTGCTAATTGATGTCCTTGTGAGGGGCCCGTGGACTAATTGATGTCCTTGTGAGGGGCCCATGGACGTATTTCAGCCCTCTGCTGATACGCGATGCGCCTCTGCTCTGCTGCCCGAGGGAGCAGCCGTGGGGTGATACCATCCTGTCCTCGAGTTCTTGCCTTTCACCTTTTCCTCGAGTTAGCATGAAGTTATCACAGGCCCTCTGCTAGGAGAGAAAAAATGGATTTTCCCCCTCCACAGACCATTCCACATGACCATCTAGCTGAATTTCAAGCTCTATGCTATACCTGCTCCTATGCCTGCACATCACCATGGGCTTGCATAAGGGTCTGTGTGTCCCTGTGAGTTGCATGAGGGTGAGGAGGTAAGGAGCATCCCATGGATTCCAGGATGATATCTTTGTGTAGTGCTGATTCTCCCTTAGTTGTGCACTGCTAGCCATTACTGTAAAAGGGCTCTTGTCTCATCTCACACCCTGAATGTAATCCAGCCCTCAGATCCAACCCTTAATCTCTCCTGGATGCAGGAACTCCCTTTAGAATAGGAACAGAACATATTTTTGGGGCATCTATTATTTCCAGCAGTTTCCCATGGAATGCTAGAGATCTATCCCTGAAGACAGCCAGGCTGGTGGACCCTGAGAGCTGCAGTAGCAGGAGCTGTGATTTTTAACTGGAAATGGCAGTACAGCCTTTCCTGTGCTTTATGGAGCTGCTGGTATCTATTCAGATGTACCTGGTGTGTTAGGGAAGGCTGAGAGAGCTGGGCCTGGAAAAAGAGAGCTGAGAAGGGACCTAGTTGCCTCATCTAGAGTCATAGATAAGACAAGGCCAGCCACTTCTCAGGTTCCTGCTTTCAGCTGAGGTCTCTTCCAGCTGTAGTTATTTTCAGACATGTACCACTGCTTTGGAATCTGCCAGGAAAAATTGCAGTGAATTGGTTTGTATGTTTATGATGACACAAGAAAAAAAAAGAGATGAGAGTGAATTTCAGAGATGAGTGCCATAGACTAGAGCATTTTTCTCCACTCCTAAAAGATAATTCCTGTTTCTCTAGGTTGCCTCTGAAGTTCTGCTTTTTGGGTATGGGAGTTCTTCCTGTTTCTTGTGTAAACCATCTTTATCTGGTGGGTTGATGCTGCCTGGAGGCCAGGTGCCCACCAAAGCCGCTCTGTCACTGTCCTTTTCAGCTGGGCAGGAGAGAGTAAATGCAATGAAAGGCTCCTGGGTTGAGATAAGGACAGGGAGACATCACTCACCAGTTACTGCCAGAGGAAAGCCAGTCAACTTAGGAGAATAAATCTAACTTCTTAAAGAAAACAGAGTAGAGTAATGAGAAATAAACCCAAATCCGAATCCCCCTTTGCACCTCTCTTTCCTGCTTTTTAGACCCAGGTTTACTCCTGATTTCTTTCTCCTCCCCTCCCATGCCCCATGGCACAGAGGGACTGGGGAATAGGGGTTGGGGTCAATTCATCACATGTTGCCTCTGCCACTAGTTCCTCCTCGGGGAAGGACTCCTCACACTCTTCCCCTGCTCCAGTGCAGTCTTCCTGGGGTGGTCACAGTCTGTTCTCAACATCAGGAGGTTTCTCTCAGTTCATCTGCCTGGTCTGTTGAGGCTTCTGTCTTTTCAAAATCGAGCTGCAGGGTCTTAAATAGTGAATTGTATCGATCCAGTGCTCGATGGCTGTGTATGCTCTGGGTTTGAGTGGGATTATGTAATATGCTTAATAGCTTTCAGCTCTTGTCTGTACTGTAAAACCCAGTGGTACCAATGGTACTGCTTTAGATGAAAATAGAGAAATGTGTGGATCTGGAGGCAAGAGCACAGTGAACAGGCATTATAAAACATCTTCATGAGAGATGTCAGTCAATCTGCTTAAATCCTGGTGTATATATGAAGTATAGCATAAGCATTTTAATTGGAATTATGTAAGGCTGGAAGCTGAATCAAGGCCAGGAAGCTTTGAATGCAATAAGGACTTCCATTCTCAAGGCTTCAAACTTCTGCTTAAACCCTTTTCCTGAGTCAGTAGGCATTACAACTTAAAGATGATACAGATAAGCAGAATAATTTCCTCTTAGATGCTTGAGCCAGGAGTTGCACAGAAAGAGGCAATGGCAACAGCTTGCAAAAGAGAAAAATGTTGGCTGGGTTTAAGGAAAGAATTTTTCTTAGCTGGACAAGGCCTTGGTCAAGGCCCTGAGCAAGCTGACCTTGCTCTAAAGTTGAGGAGTCTGGACTAGAGCCTTCCAAACTCAGTTGTGTAATTTTGGGGTTTTTTAGCTTCATAGTTTACTCTTTCATGGTCTGTCTTTGGCCATGTACAGTGTATGTTACACAGAGCTGGAGGCTGATGGTATTTCCCTAAGCTTTAGCAGGAGCACACATACTTGAAGGGGGCTTGTGATAAAGACTTCTGACTTGTGGAAGTTTTGCACACTTTATTGTTGCCTGTGATAAGCATCTCAGATTTAAAATATGGTGAAGCCAGGGGTGGTTCACAATACCTCAGTTGCTCACTCAGTTGTAACCTCTGTGTGACAGGATCCATGGTTTAAAATCTGGGAAGACTTTAAAGGAATTCCGTGGTCATTCTTCCTTCGTGAATGAGGCTACCTTTACCCAGGACGGCCACTACATCATCAGCGCATCCTCTGATGGCACAGTGAAGGTAAGACAGCATTTACCCTTTGTAAATAACACATTCAGGCTCTTTGCATGTTGTAGTTGGTTTATTAGAACTGTTGCAGTCACTGGAGAAAGACTCAGTTATCTGCAGTAATTCTTTCTGCTGGTGACCTTTGCTGCAGACTGATGCAAATGAGAACTGGTGAGGTTCCATACTGTGCTTGCAGACTGCTGGGGAGCCTGTTTCTGCTGTGTTTGAGAGACATAATTGCAATGCTTGCCTGCTTGTTCCTGCATTAGTCTAGAAATAGACTTGACCACCGTGATGCTTCTTGTCCTAGAATGGGCGGGTTCCCTTGTCTGAAATAATGGCATTTTCTTGCTTGCTGTGTCAGACACCTGTCTATATCTTGGTGCTTAGAGGAGTCCCTTGCTGTTCAAGCTAGGTAATTTAGCTCTGATGAAACTGATTGTAGAAGTGGTAGGTTTGGCTTCCACTCTCAGCAAGGAGTGGAACTACTCAGTGTGTTGCTGTTAGAGAAGTAAAGCATTTGTGTGTACAGGGCATGGCTAAGTAATAGCAAAGAAACAAATACAGAAATAGCTGCATTAAGTAGGGCATTGAAGTGCATGGGGGATGGATGGATGGGTTTATTGATGTGGCCTAGGAGCATATAATACATTTTGCTCTCATTAAATGGGATGTTAACTTCAGACCACTCTTTAGTCCCATGATTGAGACAGTTTAGGAGCTTAAGAAGGTGGTATCGTGGGTTTCAGTTGTACTAGTATGTAAACAGTGAAAATATTCCACAGATGATGAGTTACTTCCTATTTTAAATATTAAATGGTTCCATTTCCTGTTCCTAAACAGCTAGAACAGCCTGCTTTTGAGCCTGAAGCAGCTCTAAGCTGGGATGTCACTCCCAGCAATATCAGTGAGGCTTTGCCTCTTCAGTGACTGTCACATCTGCCTTGTGAAGGCAAATGGCTGTGCAGAGGCTGCATATATGTTCACTGGCTGTGAAGCCAGCTAAAACCAGAAAGCAAGTCTGCACTCACCTCTGGGGAATATGCTTAATGAAAGGGCGTCAGGCTGAATTTGGGTAATGGGAGTTTCAGTTGAGTTACAGTGAGATTTTTTTTTTAAATTTTTATGTACTTTTGTGGTGGGCTGACCCTGGCTGAAGGCTGGGTGCCCACCAAAGCTGCTCTATCGCTGCCCTTGGGTGGCTCTTGTCTTGAGGTAAGGACAGGGAGAGATCATTCAACAGTTAACATCACAGGCAAATCGGACTCTACACAGAATAAAATGCACCTAATTTATAACCCAGACAAAAAAAGAGTAGAGGAATGAGAAACAACACCAAATCTTACAGCCCCTTCCCCCACCCCTCCCTTCTTCCCAGACTCAACTTTGTTCCGCTGAGTTCTCTCCCTCCTTCCCCTGAGAGGCAGAGGGGGACAGGGAATGGGGGTCAGTGCATCACATGTCTCTGCCACTCCTTCCTCCTCAGGGGGAGGACTCCTCACACCCTTACCCTGCTCCAGCATGGGGTCCCACCCATGGGAGACAGTCCTCCTCTGTGAGCCCTTTTCCATGGGGCTTCAGTTCTTTGTGAACTGCCTCAGTGTTGCTTCCATGGGGTGCAGACCTTCAGGCCCAGACTGCCCCAGAGGGTTTCCATGGACTCACATGCCCCTGGTCCCACCCCAGCAAATGTGTTCTGGTGTGGGCCCCTCTCTCAAAGGGCTTCAGGTCCTGCCAGGAGCCTGCTCCAGTGTGGGCTTCCCTCTGAGTCACAGTGTCCTTCATGTGTCTCCACCTGCTCCAGCTTGGGGCCTTACTGTCTCCCCACAGGTTGCAGGTGGAGTCTCTGTTCCCCATCATCTTCCATGGGCTGTGGGGGGACAACCAGCTCCTCCCTGGTCTTCTCCACAGCTTGTAGAGGAATCTCTCTCTATCTGGGGAGAGAGTGCTTCACCCCCTCCTCCCCTTCTTCCCTGGCCTTGGTGTCTGCAGAGTTTTTTACATCTCCTCACCCCTGCCTCTGGTGGCAAAAAGCCGCTGCTCACTATTATATGTGTGTACCCCAAAGTATGTTCTCTCAGAGGCACTGTGACTGCTGCTGATAGGATCAGCCTTGGTCAGCGGTGGGTCTGGCCTTGAGCCCAGCTGGTATGGCTCTAAGGAGCTTCTAGCAGCTTTTCACAAAAGCCATACCTGCAGCCCCCAACACACACACAGCCCACCCCCCCACCCCCCACCCCCGCCACAATCTTGCCATGCAGCTTTAAACTACAACTTCATGAAAGGTAATTCATATTACCTTTCATGGAGTCTCTAAAAATTCTAAGTCTGACTCAGCTGCCATTTGTTAATTTTTTGAAGCTAATTGGTTTTACATTTTTCATACTAGGTTTGGAATGTGAAGACGACAGAGTGCTCAAACACCTTCAAGTCTCTTGGCAGCACTGCTGGGACAGACATCACTGTGAACAGTGTCATTCTTCTGCCCAAAAACCCAGAACACTTTGTGGTTTGCAACAGATCGAATACCGTCGTCATTATGAATATGCAGGGCCAAGTATGTGATCTTACTGGTGTCCTTTCAAGTCTCTCTCTCGTTAATTTAAGAATGCCAAAACCTGTTTAATAACCTAGCCTAGTGTTAAACCTGACTTCTCCCACTTATTTTCATGACAAAGTATTCTGTACCCAGCTTACAGTACAGCTTGACTTGCAGAAAGTGATGGTAGCTGTGTTCTAAACAGACCTATCACTGTCTAAAGATTTTTTTTTTGCCCTGAACATAGCAATCACATGCTGCAGTTCAATTCTGACAAATATCTTTGGTTGTTATCCTTACAGATTGTAAGAAGCTTTAGCTCTGGTAAGAGAGAAGGTGGTGACTTTGTCTGCTGTGCGCTTTCACCTCGTGGTGAATGGATCTACTGTGTTGGTGAAGACTTTGTGCTCTACTGCTTTAGCACAGTGACTGGCAAGCTGGAGAGAACTCTGACTGTAAGTTCTTAGCTTGGAGCTTTTGCAGTGATCTAAATGTTTACTATTTGTCAAGTCCACAAAGAGAAATCAGTAACAAGTTGTGTACTGAGCACTCTTTCACCTCTAGCAGCAGTGACCGCTAACAAACCCATTCCAGAACACTCTGCTGTAGAATGTTTTTAGCCCTGTTTTGTTTAAAAGTTATGAAGATGTTTACCCATCAAACCTAGAGTGAATTGTTTCATGCCTGCTTGAATTGGAGTACATATTGACCTGGGCTCTAGCTGATGGAGAATCTGAGCTGTCAGATTTAAAGCCGACAGGCTTAAATTTGCCTTGAGTTAAACTACAGCCTGAATGCCTAAATTTACTGGAGAATGTTTAGGTGTGGATTTAAAAAAAATATAAATCTTCACTAAGCCTTCCCTCACCCAACAAAAATAACTGTGTCATGAAAATTGTGCTGGAACTTGATACTGGTGGGGGGGTTATGATCCTCAGCTTTTGCTGTATGCACAAAGCATGTGAAACCTCAGTTTAGCTTTCCTTTAATTCTTCCTCAAACGGAGTTTGTGTCTGGAATCTGATAAATCTTTCTGCTTATTCTCTAGGTTCATGAAAAAGATGTGATTGGCATTGCTCACCACCCCCACCAGAACCTGATTGCCACTTACAGTGAAGATGGCCTTCTCAAACTCTGGAAGCCGTAGCTTGGTCTTAAGGGCGAGCTGAGGAGCGTGCCTGTTGGCTGCAGGTTGTTGGTGTTTGTGCTTTAACAAGGTCTAAATGCACAGAGTGTGTGATTTGCTCGATTTTCAGTTCAGGTTTATAGACAATGACACTTCTAGTCCTTGCTCTACAGTTAGGTAGATTGATGCTTAAAAGTAGCATCAGTTAATTTTGAATGCTTTTATTTTCACCAGAGTAGCCGAAGCAACTTCAGTGAGTGTTTTTTCTGTCTCCTGAAGTCTGTACTCTTCCTACAGTGTTTATAAAAGTTGAACAAGCTAGGAACTGAACGTCAAGTGGTTGCTGACTTCCTAGAATACAGTAAATCTTTTTTTTGTGAATTATGTTGAATGGGAAAAGTCTTTTCTCTGCTGAGACAAAGGCATAGTTTTCCTGAAAATCAGATAAGTCTTCTCTGCCCTCAGCTTGAAGGAAGAGGCTTTTCTAGTCCAATGAACTCTTAATTTCCCAATTATATGTATGTAGTGTCATACAGCTTCTTCAGAATGAAACCATTCTTCCCCATCTCTCAGCACTTCCTGCTATAAATCTGCCTGATGTGGCAGTGAGGCATAGTTGTTTTTTTGGGAGTTGTTTGGGGTTTTTTAAATTTTTTGCATCTTTTGTGGGGATTTTTTAATTTTATTTTACTTTAGTTTTACTTCTATAAGGAAGTAAATTCCTAGAAGGAATTACTATATGAGACTGCTTCCATATGAGTGGATAATGTCTTCAGGCCAGCTTCTAACTCGATCAGGCCTCAGGGGATCAGTATTTTACAACATGCAAAAGGTTGTGTTGGATGAGTTCCTAGTGCTGTGATGCTCAACGTGCTGCAGTTGGTGTTTCTTTTTTTCCCCCCAGTTTATACAGTTTAGCTTCCTATCTTCCCAAAAGGTTGTTGCATACTTAAGCTTTAAGTAATTACTTGTAAGATTTTTAAAATTTCTTACAGCTGTGCAGTCCTAATCAAGGTGATAGTTATGTACCTTGTTAGGATAAAGCAGCTTTCAAGCTCTTCACTTTGCAGCAGATGATGATGATCCTGACTAATGCATGCTGCTGTGAAAAGCACACCAGAATCTTGACTAGTCTTGACTAGTTTTTCTAGGATGCAGCAAAAAGTGAGGTTTTGTCTGTAATGATGAGACAAATGTGTAGACTGTTTCCTGTCTTCAACTCTTGTAGAATGCTCTCCTGATGCTGTAATCTTTCAAACAGTAATAACTTCCCTTGGATTTAATAAACTGATTTAGGTTTAAATAATGTGACTGTTGTGTGGTTTTTTTTTTCTCCCAGTGGAAGGGCTTCATCCTAATGTAAGTATGTATGGGTTGTCAGCTGGTGACTGACCTGCAGCACTGACATCCCTCTAAGGAAATGCAGAAACACTGTAGCTTAACTGCCCATATAGCCTTGCTTGTTCACTGCAATTGTAGTGTTCAGGTTCTATGTTTAGCTGTAATATTTTTAATCTGAACTTGTTTCTTCCTTGGGTATGGCGAAATTATTGTTTAGATAGCAGAAAGTGATTATTTCTCCTTCCCAGAAGGACACCAGTGTGTAAGGAACATCTGACAAGCTCCAGTGGCAATTTGTACTTTTGATAGAGAAAATCTTGACAAAATATTTTTGTTATTCTCTAACATGTTTCATTTTGCTTTCATAGTACACAGGGTTGCTAATCCACGATGTAAACTATATCATATGTTGTTCTGTAAAAGAAAAATAGCTCTAGTAAATTAAAACTGTCAGAATCCTGAATGTTTAAAGACTGGAGTACATTCTCTAACCTAAAAATTTGATGAAAATCCCATGTTTCTTAGCCTTTTTATTGAAGAGTTTTGGAATTTGAGTCAAGTACTTAAGACAAGGAGAGTGAACCAGCATGCACGAAAGGGCAATGGGAACACTTACCTTCTGGTCTGCAGACATAGTTTGTAAAATAGCTGGCAGTTGGCAAAAAAGTACAGTGGTAATCTTGAAAGAAAGTCTTGATTTTTTTAAAGATTAATTTTTTATATACAAATGCTATTTTAAAAACTGTAATCTATAAAGGTCAGCTGTTAGGCCACTAAAAGGTAAGACTTGCACAAGGCAACACCTGGTTGGTGCTTTTTAATATTAAAGCTCTGCTCAGCTGCAGACCTTGCTTTGCTTGGAGCTGGTGAACTCTGTCATGCGTAGCAGAGTGCAAAAGGCTTTGTAGGGGGGTGCTGTGTAGTGAACATCCCCCTAGGTCAGATCATCCTGTTTCTGAACTGGGGATCAATGAATTCCAGCCTCGTGGGATGGAATTGGCTGCCTGCATGTGCTTGCAGGATGTGTGTGGAAGAACTACTGTATCAGCAAAAAGAGAAGCCAGAGTAGGTTCCTGCACAGCTATGCAAATGGTGCATGTAACTTTTTAATGTTATTGGGATAATACGTTGTCCAGTTAACATGTCAGTCCTGCGCTGGTTCCACCACCAGCTGGCTATCTGCGAAGAAAAATCAATCACTCCCTTGAGTCCTGGTAAGAAGCCAGCTGAAAAGTGAGGGCTTGATCTCAGAAGGGAAAGATCCTCTCTGAATGCAGCAAAATTCTCATGAGGTCTGAGAGGCCAGGCACTCTCCATGGTGTCTGACAGCCCCTGTGATTCTGCACCTTGCTGAGGATTCTGAACCATGAGTGGGTGGGAGGACAGGCCCGCCCCTGATTCAGGGCAGCTTCAGTCAGTCTGAGAGACATATGTTGCAGAGATGTACAGGAAGAGTGGTGCTACAAGTCAGTTATAAATGCTCTTCAAGTACAGATTTCCTTCACTTTCTGTGTGGTGTCTGCATGGGTTGTGGTTGTCTTTAAGCATGGTCACTCCACCTCCAATTCCTGTTGGTGACATGGGGTCAAATGTGTGTTTGCTGGATGGCTGTAAATAAACACTGTGCCCTACTGGGTCATGGTGACTTGTGAGAGGCAGGTTGAGCAAACTTGGGTCTGTTTGTAAGGAGGAAAAACAGCGTTTAGGTGAATCCTAATGGGAAGGGTGGCTAAAAACTTTGTTTTGGGGCAGAGTAGGAGTTGCATGTGGGAATTCTTTGGCTTGCTATGGAGCAAGACAGAAGATCACGGAGTTGGGTCACACAGAGTTGTAGGGGTTGGAAGGGACCTCAAGAGATCAAGTCCAATCCTCCAAAGATGAATAGTGCTGAAAGGAAGGGAGGATAACAATTTTACCTGTATCAGGTGCTGCTTGCACTATGAAATGAGGTAATGAAGCTTCCTCAGTTTCTTTGTGCCCCATAGCCTTTAAAACTGCTCCCTGTGTACTAACAAATTCTGATACTGCCACTGCTTTGCTGGCCAGGAAATGGCCTTTGCTTGTCTGGCAGCAGGTGTTAGCCTTTCCTGTCTTCCCAAATTATAAACTTTGTAAACTGAATCCACAAGTAAGTGTTCTTTCAAGTTTTACTCAGAGTGACAGGATGTCTGAGGTTGAAAGGGTTGGAGACTCCACCACTGCTCTGGGCAACCTGTGCCAGTGCTTGGTCACCTTCACGGTGAAGTATTTCCTGGTGTTCAGAGGGAACCTCCTGTGCTTCAGTTTGTGCCCATTGCCTCTGGTCCTGTCACTGGGCACCACTGGAAAGAGCCTGGCGTAGCCTTCTTTAGATCCTCCCAACAGCTTATATAGGAGGATCTTATGGTGGATGAGAAACTTAACATGAGCCAGCAGCTGCTCTTGCAGCTCACAAGGCCAATGGTATCCTGGGCTCCATCAGAAGAGGGGTGGCCAGCAGGGACAGGGAGGTGATTGTCTCTCTCTACTCTGCACTCATGAGGCCCCATCTGGAGTCCTGTGTCCAGATCTGGGGCCCCCAATACAAGAAAGATGTAGAACTGTTGGAGAGGGTTCAGAGGAGGCCACGAGGATGATTAGAGGGCTGGAGCACCTCCCCTATGAGGAGAAGCTGAGGGAGCTGGGCTTGTTCAGCCTGGAGAAGAGAAGGCTGCAGGGGGACCTCATTGCAGCCTTCCAGTACCTGAAGGGAGCATACAAACAGGAGGGGAATCAACTTTTTAAAAGGGTAGACAATGGCAGGACAAGGGGGAATGGACTAAAGCTAAAGGAAGGAAGGTTTAGATTAGATATTGGGGGGAAGTTTTTTACAGAGAGTGGTGAGGTGCTGGAACAGGCTGCCCAGAGAGGTGGTGGATGCCCTGTCCCTGGAAGTGTTCAAGGCCAGGTTGGATGGAGCCCTGGGCAACCTTGTGTAGATCCAGGCCTGGAGGCTGGTGGCCCTGCCTGTGGCAGGGGGTTGGAACTCTCTGATTCTTGGGGTCCCTTCCAACCCATGCCATTCTGTGATTCTATGTCAGACAGTGCCTTACTGAAGTCCAGTTAGACAGTATGCATCAGGCAAGTCACTTAATTGCAAAAGTTTATCAAATTGGTCAGAGTTTCCCTTGGTGAACCCATGCTGACTGCTATCAATGATTTTCTTGTTGATGTGCCTGGAAATGGTTTCCAGGATTGGAAACCTCTATCAACTTCTCCAGGGACCAAGATGAGGGTGACAGAACTTTAGTTCTTGCTCTACCTGAAAACAGAAGTGTCATTTGTTTTCTACTGGTCTTGATTGATAACTGCTGTGATTGATCAGAGATTACTGAGTGTGGCCTTGCCATGACACCTGCCAACTCCCACAGCATTTGTGGGCCCATGGACTTAATGTATGTCCAGTTTGCTTAAGTTCTCCCTGACCTGATCCTCTTCCACCAAGTGTGCATCTTTATCATTCCAGACATTCCCCTTGGTCTTCAGGACCTGTGACTCCTGAAGGCCAGTGTTGCAAGTAGTGCAAGTAGGCAAAGTAGGTATTCAGTACCTCAACCTTTTCCATGTCCCTGTGTAACCATGGGCCCCATCTCATTCAGCAACAGGCTCACATTTTCTCCAGTCTTTCCCAGCTGTGTATGTATAGACAACCTTGTATCTTTGGTATGCCTGACCTGATTCAACTCTAGTTGAACTGTAGCTTTTATAATGTAATTCCTTGGATCTTTGGACAAGTGTTCCTCACAACTTACATGTTCTTGGTTACACCCTGTGGATGCTTACTTTTTGTGTTTGGCCAGGAGTTCCTTGTTCATCCACACACACCTCCTGGCATTTTTGCCTTTGTATTTGTTGATGTGGACTGCTTTTGAGCAGGAGGAGCTGACCTGTGAGTATTAACAAGCTTTCTGGGGCTCTTCTTCATGCCAGGGCCTTATCCCATGAGATGCTTCCAAGCAGATCTCTGAAGAGACCAAAGCCTGCTCTCCTGAAGTCCTGGGTTGAGATCTCGCTTTTTATCCTCCTTCCTCTCAGGATCCTGAGCTCCACCATCTTGTGGCCACTGTAGCCAAGGCTGCCTTTGACCTTCACAGTCACACAATCACAAGGTTGGAAAAGACCCTTGAGATCATCGAGTCCAACCATTCCTGTCCTATGCTAAACCATATCCATAAGTACCTCATCTACCCATCTTTTAAACACATCCAGGGATGGTGACTCAAGCCCCTCCCTGGGCAGCCTGTGAAGAGCCTCCCTACCCTCAGGCAGAAGAACACTTCCTCCCAGCTTAGTGTCATCCTCACAGTCTTACTGAGGGAACATTCAATCCCTTCATGGAGGTCACTGATAAAGATGTTGAACAAAACTGGACCCAGAACTGAGCCTTGGAGGACACCACTCATGACCGGCCTCCAGCTGGATTTAGCTCCATTAACCACCACTCTTTGGGCCTCGTTTTAACTCAGCAGAGGGTGAGTCTGTCCAGGCCAGTGGCAGCCAGTTTCTCAATCAGAATGCTGTGAGAAACAGTGTCAAAGGCTTTACTGAAGTCCAGGTAGACTACATCCACAGCCTTCCCCTTGTCCATTAAGCGGGTCACCTTGTCCCAGCCAGCCCCTTGTTGGTGAGTACAGCTGAGCAATCACAAGTGGTAGCAGGAACATGTCTTCCCAGATTAAACTGCTAATTAAAAAAACTGTGGGGCACGTTGCTTGCTTGACCTTGGGTCATGATGCAAGTCCAAAGCAAACTTACACGTCTGGGCTGAGCACACTTCTTGTGCTGCTGCTGGGTAGTGGGTAGGCAAAGCGTGGGGAGGACGGGACAGTTAGGGCCCTGAAGCCTTGCAGGCAGAAGCAAAAATGAGAGCAGGCTCTTAAATGAGTCTGCAGTGGGCGTTCTGTTTCACAGCAAAACTGCAGAATAGTGGAGCTGCTAAATTTCTGGGGGAAAAAACAAGCCCTGCATGCCTGGCACGTGGTGGAAAGAATCATTGTAATAGACTAGACTATAGGCTTGATGATATGGATTTGGTGGCAAAGCTGAAACACAAAAGCAATTGCAAACGAATCAGGCTATGGGAAGTCAATGACAACACTGGTGGTTACAGAAGTAGCTGTTTTGTGCTACTCTGAGGTCAACTGATACAGCTTTCCATTCTGTTAATCCCCCAACAGGAAACTCCATCTCACAGAACAAGAAGAAATGAGAAATAACCTGTCTGTGTTTTGCAGTGTCTCAGAACATGTTTTGCTGCTTGCTGTAGCTGTATGACACCCAGAACATGACAGATCTAAGCTTGGAAGAGGCCACATACTGTGAGTATCTTGCTTGATGGTCTTAGGGCTGGGTCCCCCCTCATTACCCCTGCCTTCATTTGGTAATGCTTTTTGCTGAAGGCTTACTCTACTGCTGCCAGTATATTTTGGGGGCAGGGGGATGTTTTCCTGTCAGTTTCAAGCTCAGTTCAAAGCAGAACACTGAACTGGTGGCACTTCTGCAGCCACACCTGTGTTAACAGCAGCATCTTTCACTGAGCTGCTCTGCCAAGGCTTTTGGTCAGCCACCTTCCTGGAATCTAGACCTGACCCAGCCCCTAGACTCACTGTAGGGTCCTCAAGCACCAGGCAGAATTGGCCACCATGGTCTTGACAGTAAGTCAGTATTAGAAACACCACCTCACCTGTGTTGATGCAACTACAGGTGTGGGGAAGGGAAAGCTAGGGTACCCAAGGTAAAAAAGGCTATGGAAGTTTTCCCTTTAGTGTTATCTGAAGTACCCTTTTGTCATCCTTGAGGTACCTCACTGACCCCGAGCTGCCCTGGCTGTTTTGAGCCAGTGGTTAAGGAAAAAAGTCCCCACGGGTGGTCCCTGCGCTGCTTGGTCCCAAGACAGCTGTGCAGGAGTCGCAGCCCTGGCCAGAGGTAAGCATTACTTCTGCCAAACGCCCCTGCTGACAGAGCACAGGTCCTGCTGGCCACACTCACTGGTGAGCTCACTCAAGAATTTGTAAAGACACTTTGTCTACAGAGTTTATTCCTGCTGAGAGAGGTTTTTATTCTTTATTTAAGCAAAACATGCAGGGGAATCACTGTTCTGTAGGTACCCAAGGGGGAAGCTGCATCTGAGGGACAAAACCCCTGGTACCACCCACCCTTACAAAATGAAACCCTTCACACAAGAACTAGAGCTGTTTACTAAGACTTATAGTTTATAGACATTAAAAGTACTACACATTTACTGTCATGGAGCAGCTATTTCCAGGAAAACCAAGTTACCTTCATGATGCTTTTGCTTGAAAGCAGGATTAAAAAAACCCATAAGCTCTGGCCCCAGCCAGATGGCAGAACAAGACTAAACTACCACACTAGAGGTTAAATCTGGACCTCTCCTCTCAGCATATTTTCTGAAAGAAATTTTTTGCTAAGATTTTTCTGCAAAGAACTGTCTAAAATGAAGGCGGTGGTATCCTTAAGCCAACATCTGCTCTAAGAAAAGAGGCAAGGAACAATTTTGTAATTATATTGGAAATGCTTCATCTACAATAATTAGAACATTCATACAGAATTTTCAAGAGTCAGCTTGAAATAATGCACACAATACATTAATTTCAAAACTTCTTAGATGCAGCAGTTGGTTGTATTCACTGACAGTTTCTCTTCTGTGCCCATCAACAGGGCTGCTGCTGCTCTCCACAACGTACCCCTGAGAGGTATCTGATGTCACCAATCAAGGAGGAAGTCAAGCTTCACGTGCCAGCAAGCCGAGGTACGTGCACCGATCAAGCCTGGAGGATTTTACTCATGCGTGGTAGTGAAGGAAGCTCCTGCAGCAGCCAAACAACCACTGGCTCTATACACAGCGTGGTGCAGGACAGCAGCCAAACAGCAGTCAGCGATGGACCAAAGCAAGCTTCACATCTAGATCCAAGGACTAAGGCTGGAGGAGGGAGGGATTATTTGACCTTAAGCACAGTAGCTTCAAAAGCTTGGCTTTAACAGGCCTGTGAAGATTGACTGCATCCTTGTCAGCTTCATGTACAATGTGGTTGCATTACAACCGATCCCCATTTAACAAACACCAGTACAAGCCCAAAACATTATCATGTTATCCTAATGGTACAAAACTTAACTATATCTTACCAAGAGTTATAAGTACTTGTGCATACTTGGTTAATTAACAGAGTGTAAGACCTAAAATTCCTAAAAAGAACACAACAGAACCTTAGTTTAAGCCTGGGCAATTGCACATACAGGAATTACAAGGCTCTGAACAAAAGACGAGCAGGTAAGGGAGTTTTGTTGACCAAGGGTGAAGGGCAATCACCTTAATTTGAGCTTGCATCCTGGAGCTTTATACAAATTGCAAAGTCAGTTTAATTACTTAGTTTATTTCTTTATGCTTCTTATAAACAACTATGGCTGGATAGAACAACAAATAGCAGTAAGTGAGGGTGAACTGCTTGTAGTCCTTCACTCATCCACTAATGCATACAAAACAAACATCACAAGTTATTCACTGGCCCATTTATGATGTCTGACACTGAACACCACCTCTAGGGTGATGCTCATCATCTTCATAGACTTCTCCATTATAGTGGTGTTTTCTCTTTTGAGATGGATCAAAGTCCACTAGGTCCACTTGTTCCATTTCCTCAGTTTCTTCTATTTCCTGCCTTGTAGGTAGCAGTTTTTCAAGTAAAGACAGCTTATCTGAGGAGAGGAAGCCACTCTCTGGGAAGTTCACCTGAAATCATCAAGAACTGGGGTTACACACATCTGCCTGAATTGGCTTTTTCCCATTCCACTACAGGTCAGTATCTGCTCAAGTCAGCTTGGTCATCACATAGGACTTAAAACGCAAAACTTTAAAGAAAAAAAAAAAGATGATAAAATCTAAGTCACAAGACTATCTTTTAATGCCTGCAAGCAGTTACCTTCTATCTCTGGCAACTTAACCAGGTCTTACCCAAAATTTCAACATTAGAGTCTCTCAATTGAAGAAGTTAGCATTTTCAGCCTACTCCTTTTCTCCAGTCAGGGAAGGTCACTAATCCATCCTTCCTACCACATGATAAGAAACTGAAGAACGTGCCAAGCAAATGGGAATTCACAAGTTATCTGAAGAAATTATTCTGGTACTTAATGTACTCTCAGCACAGAGCGTTACACAAGTTTTGTCTTTGCTCTGAACTGCAGTTCTGTTTGATGGACTACACGTCCTTCACCGCTGTAACAAACAAATGCCAAACCCAGACATCAGATAACTGGTGTTATCTTGACGGAGGCAACGGTTAGAGGTTAAATTCTGGATGGACATTCAGTACCGAACTGTGCCAAGGAAGCTGATCCACTCACCCTGAATTCTATGATCAGGCGTCCTTTTTCATATGGTCTGCGATAAATTGGCATACCTTCATTCAACACAGACTTGACAGCCCCATGCTTGACAACCTGGCCTGAAACACAAAACAAAAACCCCAAAACAAAGAATGAAGTGATCTGTGCAGGCAGTTTTAACTCCCAATATTTACATAACCTTCTACACTGTGGTTAGTGTAGCCAATGCTGTAGTCTAACAGGGACTTACTGCCTGGTAACTTCTGAGTAGGAAAGCACACTGACCTCTTTATTACATTCTTACAACTTTAGTTATGCTTCCCAAAGGAAGCATACTTACAAATTTATTAAAGTGCTCCATCAGTTCCAAGGCTGAAAAAGTGGTTTTCAGAGACCCATGGCCTTCAATTCTCATGAGGCTTCCTCAGGATACAAGTATGTCCATGAGGTAAGTTCTGTTACTATATCACGCAAAAAGAAAGTTACTGCTGACTGCTATCCAAAACCCCTGTTTTGTTTAAAGATCTATACTGCAAAGACTTGGGAAAACAGCTCGATACCAGCACACATTTCCTGTACATCCTTTAAACATCCAGCTTATATGCCCTGTATGCTTGCAGTTCTAGCAGAAAGCAAACCAACACTTACCAGGATGGGAGGTAATAATAATAGTTCTGTTGTCCAGCGTTGTGATAGGCTTTTGAAAGCCACACAGTGCTTCAACCAGCTGAATATCCATAGACAGAAGAAGGTCTTCATCTCGTCTGCAACGGAACCAATCAAAAAGGGTCACAGTGAGAGAAGAAGAAACAGTACTTAGGATCATACCCAACTCCAGTGCTAGAAGTCTGGGCAGTTAAATAGTTGAGAGCCATTACTGGTCAACTTCCACAACATGTAGAAGCATTTACTGAAGTGAAATACATACCACAGGGCTCACTTGCATTCAGTTTCACTTCATCGCTTCCCAGTTCCAGAAAAAGTTACCCCTAACCTCAGTCTCCTACACATTACAACTGGGAAACGTATTCCCTTTCTTTATGTAGTTTAATTCTCAAGGGCATCAGCTAGATTTGTGGTAAGTCTAGTGTGCAATGGATTATGAAGAAAGTGCTTTCTAGAGAGCACAAAAATATATTTGGAAGAGATAATGTAGTTTTCATTGCCTATTCTGACTTCAGTATATTCAAATCCTCCAGCCTTTGCAAAGAATTTAAGTAATTTCACTCAATCTGTTTTAAAGGTCTCTGGAAGGAAGCTTGCTTGAAAAGTTAAGTCTCTGATGGGAGAAGGGTAACATTCCACTTGTCCCAGAGCAACGTGACCTCAGCATAACCCCAAAAGACCAGTAATATCAAGGGTTACCTAAGGACACGAGAAGTGAAAAGCAGTGGACAAAAATAAGCTGGCAGAGTTGTGACTTCAGGTCACAGGTAACCATGCAAATACTCTGGCCCAGACTGGTGCTTTGGCACAGCTGATTAGGTATCTGATTTCACGTGAAGATAAAAAAATCAGCTAAGTAAATTTATCCAAAGCAAACAGAACTGATTTCTAACCTCTGAGCTCAGTGCTCCTCGGCACAGAGTTCTGGCAGCAGCTTCCAGAGCTCAGCACTACACAGGCCAGGCAGGCAGACCAGCTGCAGGTCTCCCAAGAACCTTCGACTCAGCATTCCTATTTACAAGTACTCTGTCAGTGGCTGGTGTTTGGACAGGAGCTTTCTCTACCCCAGTTGATTTCCTAGTTACTGTTCTGAACAGAAGCAGTGAGACTTATTTCTGCAAGATGACCAGTGTTGATTTTCCCTGGGCCATTCCGTAAAGAGTAACCTGAAACAAGGAGGCTTGCAACACCAAGCAGTACTGCCTGCTAAGACACAATACCTGAGACATTTTCAATGCTGCTGGGGTCACTTTTACTTCTGCAAGGACAGACAGGACCGGGACTGACAGCCCTGCCAAGTTCACTCAGGCAGGACCAAGCGTGGGAAGCCACCTTTGGTCTGAAGGGTAAACACTCCATTCAGCAGGTGTGTCACAACTAAGAGCCCCAGGCAAAGTGAACACTACATGTTTTCTGTGTCTTGAAGCCAAGTGGGCAGTGAAGAGGTGCCTACTCTAAAGGCACCTCTTTTCTGAGGTAAGTGATGGAATACTATCATAGGAATAGCAAGGAAATAATCACAAATCAAATCTATTAAACAAAATCTCAGTATTTTGATATTTCTTAAAACTCAAGTATTTTAAACTCTTAATTAACTGTAACTGGTTTTGTTTGCCTTCCATCCCCTTCTACCACCAAAGCTCACAGAAAAGCATCTTTGTTATTAGAACAAGAGTAGCTGGGACTAGTTGTTGCACCAGGATTCCTGAGCACCTCAAGTGCTACTCCAGCCACTCAAACAAGCTCACAGGGGATGAGTCATCACATATGACCCTACCTACTAATACTTCCATCAGATAAACCTGCAGTGGTAACTAAGGAAGCACATGGGCAAGCATCTCAGGAGTTAACACAAAAGGACTTCAGGGTTTTTTACCTTGTAAATACAGAGTGGTCTTTTTGATCCAAGACAATAATAATGTCGCCTGGCTCTAGTCCGGGCTCTTGGTCCCCTTCACCATGGAATGTTATTTTCTGACCATCCTTCATTCCTATTGGAGAAAACAAACAAATAATATTTAAAAAATCTTTTTAAGTAGAAAGCACCAATAACTATTTTTATAGGCACATGGTGGTACTGTGATACTTGAAGCATTTATGATTTTTTTAAATCCCCACATCCAACAGATTGTAGCAAAGTATGTTGCAACACCATTAAGTTTAATTGTAGTGCAAAAGGGCCACCTACCAAGATAAAGTCCTTAAGTAAAAGATTAGCAGCACAAGTAACAAAGAACCCAGAATCACTGTATACAAAGTACATTATGAGAGTAATTTGGTCAATCAACTTCTGCAGCTTTTATAAACATATGTAGCAGAGCTACTTATGAAACATGAGCTGAGTGCATGCTGAGTACAAGATACCTTCTCCCTAGAACTGCAACTGTCATGTAAGAAACGCATTTCACCCCCACATTAACACTACCATAAATTCCAGCTGCTTCATACTACATCTTTTTTACCTTCAAGGGAAAAGAAACTAAAATGTCTAAAATGACTGCAACATATCCCTAATAGCACTCACATTTAACGTTACTGTAGGCTTTCTGTTAAAAGCCAATCCAGGCATTGCGTAAGGTATGCTTGTGCACACTACACAGCTGCATGTGATAACAAAGTGCAAGTCTGTTGTAGCCACGTGCTTGTCAGCTTGCTCTATCTTACAAGCCACACTACTCCAGACACTTCTGCCAGGTTTTGAGCAGCCTTCTCAACAGAGGCACATCTGTCACTCAACACTGAGGCCTTGTATTTTGCCAGGCAAGGAGTACTTGCACTGAACAGCACTGTCAGGGTTGCGTAGCAAACAGAGCTCTAAGCATGGGAGGCTCAGCACTGTCTCTGCACCCCATTGCTATAGCAGACCTGGTTCCCCTTCACACTGAAACACAGTAGAAGTGATCGGAGTCTGCAGGGTTTCGCTACAGGCAGGGAAAACACACTGGGCCAGCTGACCCACCAGCGATGGGTTTGATGCTTGCTGTACTGCAAGCTTCAGAACCCATCCTTAGTTATGCACACAGGTATTGGATGCGAATACAGAAGCAATCAATCCTCTATAAAACCAGGTTTTCTACTTTTTAAAGCCAACAGCCCACAATTTTACTATGTATTCATTCAGTGGGGTTACTCACCAAATCAACACCATGCACGTGTTAAAGCTTCTGCTTTAGTGCTGCAAAGTCAGTCAGTACCTCCAAGTTCAATACTTCATCTTAGCAAGAGACCTCACCTTTGTCAATGTGCACTTCTAGTATCTTCTTCTCTCTAACAATTTTCCTGCCAGTGCAGCTCTTACAGCGGTCCTTGGGGCTGATGCGCTCCCCGTGCCCCTGACACTCCATACACACCGACTGGATTTGCTGCACCATTCCTGGCCCAATCTGGTGAATTCTGATCTGCATGCCTGTTCCTCTGCAATTCGGACAGCACTCTACTGCACCTTTCTTACCACCACGACCTAAGGAGAGTCAAAGTTGGAGATAGATGGTTACACACTGCCAGACCCGCCCCCCCCCCGAGAAAGCTTCAGAAGCAACTTCTGGTTAGTTTTGGTTTCAGTTACCTTCGCATTTGTCACATATAACGTTCTTCTGCAGTGCAAGTTTCCTTGTTGCACCGTTGTACATATCTTCTAAACTTACTGACAACTGATGGACCACGTTTTTTCCTGTAAAAGAGAACAGGTATTTACTGAAGTTTGAAAGCATATTTCCCATGTCACTATGCTCAAGTCATGATAAACCACATCTCCAAGCTTCAACATCCTCTTTTCTCTTGTTTTCTTGATATTAGTCAATAGGACTTTCCTAGCTGATGTCAAATCAGGTAACAATTCTAATGGCTTTGTCAGTAACGCTTCTCTTTCAGAGTCGGGGGAAGCACAGACAATTACAATTTACAAACCTAAAGCCTTAAGACATGTGTTTTACAATGGCAAGGCTTCAGTTTTAGCAAAGTAACTAAACATGTCTCCAAGGAATTGGAAGACATTGTCTAGAGTCAGCATTTTCTTCCTCTCACCAGGGGACTTCCTGGAAAGTGAATTGAGCAACTTTTTTACACTTGGGTATTAATTATAACTTTATCTACTACAAGCTTAATTATGTGAAAGCATATCTAACTTTTTGACACAAACTCTTTTTACTTCCTTTTATCACTAGGTCCACACTAAGCAGTAATGGGTCTGCACTACTCTTAACCAGTTTAATTAACACTAGAGTCTGTCCCAGTGCAATTAGCCCGGACTTTTAATTTCTGAACACTATGTACTGCAGCTTGAACTCAAATCCACAGGACAGTACAGGAAAAAAAAAAAGGTTTCACGTGCTGAGTTTGATTTGATTGTCTTACTTAGATATAGTTACTTGCAATTCAAGAGTAGAATTGCACCTAGACACTACAAAAGAGTAGCTGCGTTAAAAATAATTTTAAGGCACGTTGCTGGTCTATTTCCCTCTCAGTCTATTAGCAGCTGGGCTAAAAGCTTTACAAACGCAAAAGCTGGTTAGCCATTAACATTAAACAAAGCACAAAAGACCAAACTACCACATTACGAAACAAATGCCCTTCCCCGCTCGTTTCACGTTTTACTGGCTGGGGACCACGCTTTCTCAGATCCTGAGTTCGAGACTGTAACTTCTTTTTAACGCTACTTAAAGTCTGGTATCTACAGCCTTATCATCAGAGACTCATCCCGTCTACCAAAGCAATCATACAGTGAAGTCCTGGAAAGCGGTAGAAGACGACACGTTACCTCGTCTCTCCCTCTGCATCCTCCCACCGCCGCCAAAGAACATATCGAATATGTCCATGGGTGACCCGAAGCCGCCGCCAGAGCCACCCTCCTTGATAGCCTGCTCGCCTCCTTTGTCATACAGATCCCTCTTCTTTGGATCTGATAGTACTTCGTAAGCTTGGGAAATCTGCTTAAACTGCCAGACACGTACATCGTGCATCAGTCACGCGGGCCTCGGAAACCCCCGAGCCGCCCGCCAGCGGCCTCCTCTCGCCCCCCGCCACCGCCCGCCTGCCTCCGGCCACGCTCCCATCAAACCCTCCCCAGCCGGTCCCCATGACCGCCATGCCAGCACAGCGGCATCGCGGGGCGGCCGGGCCCGCAGCCCCGTCCCACCACCGACCTTCTCGCCCTCATTCGGGTTCTTGTCGGGGTGGTACTTCAGCGCTAGCTTTCGGTAGGCCTTCTTCAGCTCCTCGGCGGAGGCGTTGGGCTTCACGCCCAGCACATCGTAGTAAGTCGTCTCCTTCACCATGGTGGAGGGCGGCCCTTCAGCGGCGGGCGGTCCCGCACCCCGCGGCAGCTACTCGCCCAGCTCCTATCCCGACTTTTCTGGAAAGTTCCTGGCCGGTCCTGCATCCGGGCGCTTTTGAGCCGGCACCGCCCCACCCCGGAAGTCCCGCCCCGCCAGGCGCTTGGTCGGGGGGTGGCCAGACAGCCAATAGGAGCAGGAGGCGGAAAGAGGCTGGCCAATCATCGCCTCCCCTCTGCGGCCTGGCTCGCCCGCCCCCGCCGCACACAGCACTGCGCAGGCGCCGGGCGGCCGGCGGTTCCCGCCCTGCTCTGCGAGGGGGCTGAGGCGCTCCGGCATCTGGGACGCGTCTCTGGCCGCAGCCGCCGCCTCGCCTTACGCGTGTGTACCGGGCAGGCTCTGCTTCCAGCGCTCCCTGTGCCCGGCGCTGCGGGGCCGCTGCTTGCGGGGAGGCGCCGAGCTGCAGGCGGGTACGCAGCAACACCCTTTGCGCCCCCACACGCCCGCTCGCGGGCCTCACGCCGCCGGGGCGGCGTTACCGCGCAGGCCCCGCGGCCCGGCCCGGCGCCCTGCTCCGCACCACCGCGCCTGCGCCGAGCTCTGGCTTCCGCCTTAGGGCGCGCGGGCTCACGGCGACCGCGCCTGGCGGCGCGCCGCTCGGGGCCTTTGGTCACGTGGGGGTTGCGTTGCAGCAGCCGATTGGCCACGGCGCCGGCGGCCCGCGCGCGGGATACGGGTGAGGCCCAGCGGCACTGTGGGGGCGGGGCCCGACCTGGCGGCGCCGCGCGTGGGTGAATGCCGGCGGAGCTGGGCAGTCCCCGCCCGCCGGCGGCGCATCCCGCGCCTCTGGAGTGGCGCTGGTGGTCGCTGTCGCGTGCCCGGGCCGCAGGCCGCTGAGGACAGAGGCGGCACCTTGAGGCGCCATGTGCAGCGGGCGGGGAGGCGCCCGGCCTGACCGGCGGGCCCCGCGCTTAGCGCGGCTTAGAGCGTGTGACGGCGCTGGCGGTGCGCCGGAGCTCGCTTCCCGCCCGGGTGAGCTCACCACGGGGCAGGAGGAGGACTGCTGAGTACCAGGCAGGCAGGAGCGCGGCAGGCCTCTGCCGCCCAGGCTCAGACGGGTGTGAATGTGAGGGTCCTGCTGCGGGCTGTTGCTAGTGAAGCTGTCCCCTTCTCTTTCCTGAAGGAAAATAGGCTTCCCCTTTGAACGGCATCTTACTCGTAGATATGCTAGCGTTAGCGCTGTGCGTGGCCGTGAATCTGAAATCCAAAGCCAGTTAGCTGAAGTGACTCAGCCGATGGATGGGCAGGCAGCAGGTCCCCACTCCGCGGGGAAGTGACCCATCAGGAAGCTGCGCCTTAGTGACACGCAGTTTGTTTTGCTCTGTAGCTCAGTGATGCGCGTGTGTTGGCTTGTGGGGAAAGACAAATGCAGTCAGCGATTGAAGCTGCCGCACTTGGAAGCAGTGGTAATTGGGCGTGGCCCTGAGACTGGGATAACGGATAAGAAGTGTTCACGGCAGCAAGGTAAGGTTTAGCTCGAATCCTGCTTTCTACATTCAGCAGCACTCGCACTTGTGAAGACTGTGAGATACAGCACTAATGTTTTTTGATAAGCATAATTCTTCTGTTTGGCTAAGTTCTAAGAAGCTGATAGACCCATGTTTTTGCTGGTTTTGTCCACCTGCTTTGAGCAGGGTCAAGTTGTTCCTTGAAACGTAAGCAGGGCTTCCTTAGGCTTGCTTCTGAAGTCACTGGCTCTTTGCTCTCTACGTGGTCCACAGTGTTGCCTGATTCCTGAAGTCATCAAGATTTTTTTTTTTATAAGCACTTAATGAAGATCTCTGGGTCCTAAAAAATCAGAGGATACACCTAATAACAGGAAGTTCACCTTTGTAAACTAGGGCATTGAATGTTAACATGAGTCTCCAGGCCTTAGTCTTCCACCAACTGATTTTTAGTATGACTTGTTATTTTATAGATGTGCTGGGGGAATAGATAAAAATATCTACAATCTATAAAATACTCCACATCTTCCCTACCTGTTCCCTCTGGACACAGTTGTGGTCTGTGCCTTGTAGCAGAGGGCTGGTGAGAATAGCAGAAACTTGTAGCAGACTCCCATAGGCCTCACCTTTATACTGAAGAAGTTTTACTGATCCACGGTGTGAAATACACAGCTGCTGCTCTGTGTATAGGTTGGTTCCATTTTATCTGTGGGCCTGGAAAGAGGACAGAAGTATTTTTGTGTACATTCACAAAGATCAGCTTCAGAAAGTAGCAGATCCCAAAATACAGGAGTGTTTTCTGCAAGGGTGATCCAGCCAAGTTCTGGCTGGTTTACTTAACACTGTTTAGTGACACTTTGTTCTTTCTTTCTTTCCAGTTCAGTTAAAAGCAGACTGTAACAAGGGGTATGTCACAGTTAAGCAGGTATGTTTTTAAATGGGTGTAAAATGTTTCTGATACCTACTGGGTCAATTTTTGCACTTAAACTCCACAGATGCTGCAAGTCTGATACTGATCACTGTGACTGAAGGGCCTGAAGCTCTTCTACGTGGCATAGATCTTGCTGTAACTGTACCCAGCTGCTACAGAGTTGTTGGGTGCCAGTGACACCATGTCCTTGGGTGTGGGCAGCTGGGGTTGCAAGATTGCCTCAGAGAGGTGTCTCCAGTGTGGGAGCTCCCTTTCCTCTAGCATGGGTCAGTGTGGAGAGGGGGTGTAGTGAATAAAAAAGCTGTGTTTGCTTTCCAGGGTGGTGATATTCCAGGACAATGGAGTGGTGGTTGATGATTCCAGTTACAACATCATTTGCTTTTTTTGTTTTTTTTTTAAATCTTTTTCTCCCTACTAAAGATAGGAGTCAACCCAACTAGTGTTGATCTTGTGACTATTGGCAAGGATGAAGAGGTGAAAATGAAGCCAGGCCAAGTCCTGCACGTTGTGAATAAACTTTACCCCTACATGGTTCAATTTATGGAAGAGTTGGGGAAAACTGTTCCAGAAGCAGGAGAGAAAATTCAAACCAAGAGGATGCTGTGTGAGGTCTCTGGCGTGAACGATGATGATGATGATGATGATGAGCTTGTGCCCAGAAAAACAATGAAGATGGAAGGGGTGGACACAAAAGGCAGTTCTGCAAGTCCCAGGCTAAGCAATACCAGTGTATCTCCACATGAAGGAACTTCAAACAAAAAGGCAAGTGTATTGGTACCAGTGCTTGTGCTGTTTCTCTTGTGGTTGTCTCTTCCATGAGGGCTTTTGTGGGTACTGCCCTTGGGGAGACATCTCAGGTAGACACAGATCCTCAGGGTATTCAGAGCATGTGAGATGACACGTGCTGAGGCCAAGGCTCTGTTCCTGGTGTCGCCCAGGTCCTCAGGAAGTTACTGGGGCCCGTTCTAACCTGATCTGGGGAGCTGGTTGTGTGTGAAGGGGCTTGCTTGGAGTGAGTGTGGATTTAATCTCTGGTTCCCAACGTAGTTTCTGCTAGGACAGTGCACATGAGCTCAGCATTGCTGGAGCCACACACAAGGATGCTGTGCTAGATCTTGAGGTGAACTCTCCTGCGTTACTAATGGAGCAGTGGCTATATAAAACTTATGCACAGAGAATGGAACAATCTGTCCCTTTTCTTTAAATTGCCTTGTTTTTTTCGCCCTCCTGCTTTGGTCATTCCTTAGGGTAGAACCACATTTGCCTTAATGAATATTACCAGCCAAAATGTTTTAGTTCTACTGGCATGGACAAAATAAAAGACTGCTTTGGGCATCTGGGACTATTACAGCGTAGCTGCTGGAGGAGGAGGCACAGAATTGAAACCCCTCAGTACAAATTTCAATCCCAGGTTGTGGTGGATTGACCACTTACTTGATTTAGCTAAACTAGGACCAAATTCCTGGTGGTATGAGCCAACAGACATGACAATTCACACTGCTTCTCTGCCAGCATTAGAGTAGTCTTTGAACATCTTGTATAAGAATTTGATGAAGATCATTGTTGATAATGCCTGCAAAGTGATCTGAACAGATAAAACATTTCTGTTTTGAAAAAAGTCCACCCAAGACACCTTCTATGGGCCATTCAATGAGCAAGTTAAGAGATACCTGCTAGTTTTGCCTTGATTTTCCTGTTCCTGCCTTGTTTTCTGTGCAAGGTACTTGTGCAGTACCAAAAGATAAGTACATCCAAGAGCAGGGCCACACACCACACTGCTTTAATCTACGCAGAGCAGCATGTGACAGGACAGTTAGTGGAGACCCTTCGATGTCCTTTGGCCCTTGTGATCTGTGAAGCAGAGAGTTTTCAGTAATCTGTTGTGAATAGTAATCAAGGGCTGTGCCATAACACCTGGACAAATTATTAAATTCAAACAGATCTAGAGATCCCTGTTGTTAAATTTCCAACACTTCATACTTTCAGTCTTAACAGTATCTTCTTAAAAGGTTTCAAAGGTAGGTTTGTGAGGGTAGTTGGAGCGGGTTTGTTGGCATTTATAGAAAGAAAACAGTTCAGCTGTCATTCACCTGTTACTGTACTGTTGTATGCTAATGACAGTACTTAATGGTTTTAAATCTGTAATTGGATTCTTAATTCCCTTATATTTTTTTCCTCCTGTGCTTTAGGAACATTTAGGACACTGGAGTCAGGGTCTAAAGAGCTCCATGCAAGATCCAAAAATGCAGGTGAGCTGTACACCGTGTAACAAAGTTAAATGAGCCAATTTTTTCTTCTGCAATTTAATGATTTGATTAGCCAGTGGAATACTGCTTAAGGGATAAATTGTACTTGCTTCTCTCTCTGCATTAATTTGGGAGTCTTTGCTATACTGATTTTGCAGAACGTCATTATCTTAATTATCTTTGAGCTCTCTACACTGGTGGATTGGGCCAGCAGATTTCAAAAAGGTCACTGGAAGAGCAGGTGAGCAGTGCAATTGCTTTGTTTCCTCAGCAAAAAACAACTAAAATGGAGGTGTGGTGTGAAGCTTGGTTAAGTAGGGAGGTTCCTATTTTTCAGCAGTGAGCATCACCTTATTTCCAAGCATGGGGCAGTTTCCTGTTTTCCATCAGACTCCTAACTGTTACACCTCTGTGCCAGTTGCCAGAATATAACCTCTAGCTCCTCTGCTGCCTGATTTCTTTGTGCCAACAGGAATTTCCTGAGTGATTTCTTTTAACCTTCTCCAGATGCACCTCCCTTCCTCCGCTTCTCTGAAGTGACTGCACAGTGGTTTTCCTTGAGCTTGTTTGTTGTTGTCTGCTAGCTGCTTTTGGGGAGGTGGGATGATTGACCCTGGCTGCAGGCCAGGTGCCCACCAAAGCTGCTCTGTCACTGCCCTTTTCAGCCACACAGGGAAGTGGCACAGGGGGAACGGAGAATGGGGGTTGGGGTCAGCCCATCACACATTGTCTCCGCTGCTCCTTCCTCCTCAGAGGGAGGACTCCTCATGCTCCTTCCCTGCTCCAGTGTGGGGTTCCTCCCATGAGAAACAGTTCTCCACCAGCTGCTCCAGCGTGGGTCCCCCATAGAGTCATAAACCCTGCCAGCAAACCTACCCAGCATTGGCTCCTTTCTCTAGAAGGGCCACGTGTCCTGCCAAGAGCTTGCTCCAGCACAGCCTTTCCATGAGGGTCACAGCCTCTTTGGGTGTCTCCACCTGCTCTAGCGTGGGGTCCTCCACGAGCTGCAGCTGGATATCTACTCCATTGTCAGCCTTCATGGGCTGCAGGGGAGCAGTCTTCCTCACTGTGTTCTCCAGGCATTGCAGGGAGATCTCTGTTCTGGCACCTGGAGCACCTCCTGTCCTTCTGCACTGACGTTGGGGTCTGCAACTTGTTTCTCTCACATCATCTTCTCTCTCTGGTTACCAGTGCTCCTAGTTTGTTGGTTTTGTTTATTTTTATTAAAATACATTGTACCAAAGGTGCTACCAGTGTCACTGATTGGCTTTGCCTTGGCCAGCAGTGGGTGTGTCTCAGAGCTGTCTAGCATTGGCTCTGTTGGACATGGGGGAAGCTTCTAGCACCTATATGCAAAAGCCCCCTTGCAGCCCCACCTCTTGCTACCAAAACCTTGCCCTGCAAACTCAAAGCAGGAGATCAGGCTCAAGGTGCAGAAATTTGACTAATGCCTATTGTGGCTGCAGTGTATGCACTCTTCTCCTTTCTGTGCTCCAAGAGAAGCTTCCCTATCCATGTATACAACCTGCTGTCACTTTAAGTTACGGCAAATACATAGACAGCTCCTAAAACCCAAACTTTTTAGCTTCCCTCCAAAGTAGGGAGGATGCCCTCCATCTCTGCCAGAGAGCAGTCTGAACCTTGGGCCCCTGGAGCTTGGGTTTTAGCTGCCTGACTGCTCCATAGCCACCATAACATTAGGGATGGGTTTTCCCTTTTTTACTTCTCAGCAAGAGTGTGTTCAGGAGGATGGATATCACAGACACCTGTGATACTTGGTTCTTGAAATTGTGGAATGATTTCAGTTGGAAAACAGCTTTGGAGGTCACTGAGTCTGTCTGATTGTACTCAGTGTTACTGCCCCAGCTTTTGTCCATCATTTGAGTTGAGATTCCTCCAACGATGAAGATCTCAGAGCCTCCACTGGGCCCCTTCAGGTGGTGATCACCCTCAGGCTGAAAAAGAATTTCCTTGGTAACTAATTAGAGGGTCCCTATTTCTTGATTTTTATTTTTTTTAGAAGGTTGTTTTTTTTTTCTTTAAATCCAAGTTTGAAGTGTTGAACTGCATAGAGTTGTAGGAGAACTGGATGCCCATTCATGTGGAATTGCCAACAGTTTCAACTGAGTCTTTCTATGGGGAATGATAAAGCTATTTAAATGCTTGCTTAATTTTTAAACCGAAACTTCATCTTCATCCTGTAAGTGGAATTTCCTACAGTACTTAGCAAGACAGTGTTTTCTTGACCCCAAAAGATAAACTGGTTTTAAAACAGTTCTTTGAATGTTAGAACATACATAACTGTGACTCTGTGTGAGCTTTATTAGTAGCAGTTCTGAACTGCACTCACATTCAGTAGAACTTTGCTGTTTAATCATGTATCCACTCTATGTCAGTGCTCCTTCTGAAAACACTTGATCGTGATCCCATTCACACCAGCTGCACGTGCAGACGCTGAGGGGTGTATATTAAAACATGGTAACGTGAACCAGTCCTGTGCTGAGAAACAATCCTCTGATTTGTGGCCTGATTTTTTATCTTCCCAAAGAGCAAGGTTGATCTGTGTACAAACATGAGAAGGAGCAAAGACGTCACCCCATCTCTCACCAACAGGTGTGCTGCTGGGAGATCAGAGGCAGCAGGCACGTTCTGCTTTAGAACCCGACAGAATTTTGTTGCTGGGGGCAGGTTGTTCCCCCTGTTCCTCCTTGTGCTTTGCTACTGTTTTTCTTCATCAGCTGTGTTCAATTGCTGCAGAAGGCAAACCAAAATTGAAACAGGGGAAGAAGGGTGCGATAGACGGGAATCTGTTCTCCCTGGGTAGCGTGAACTGCAGTAGCTCAGGTTTGAATGTTGACTTTGTAGTGCCTGCTGAGGTCTGCAGGGCTGAACACCTCTAGCACCTCTGAGCCTCTGCCTCTCTCCAGAAAGGTGAAGGGGATGAGGCTGCCTGGTGGGTTTCTGTGTGCTCTGTACTGAGCACAGTGCCGTGATGTTTGTAGCTATGGTTAACTTACTGCTATGTAAGAATAGAAAGGTTACTTTTTTTTTCCCCCTTAAAGTATATAAAGAGGAAGGCTGGAGCATCTCTCCAGCTGCCTGGTGCATGGTACAGAAGAGGGTATATATCCTAGACCAGCTTAGTTCCAGCAGAAGGCCTCCTTGAAGTGGAATGCTCTGCTGTTTGATATTTCTCTCCACCTAGTAATCTTTCCTGGCTTTTTTCCTGGCAGTCCCACATGGCAACACATACGTGTGCTTGGGGACAAGGATCATGCAGATGGATAACATCTCAAAATCCACCGAATACAGTACTTACAGGAATAAGATGTTTAACTTCCAATCGGTAAATAATACAGTTACTTGTTTTGCAAGGTTTACAAAGACGAGAAGACTGTAGTCATCAAGGATAAATATCCCAAAGCACGTTACCACTGGCTTATCTTACCATGGGACCCCATTTCAAGCCTGAAGTCAGTCACCAGGGACAATCTTGAACTCCTGGAACACATGCATGCGGTTGGACAAAAGATGATCGAACAGTGCCCTGCCAGAGAGAGCCTGGAGTTCAGACTGGGGTACCATGCCATTCCCAGCATGAGGTGAGGCCTAGAGGAGTCCCCAGTGGGGACTCTGTCCTTCAGGTTGCACAGGCTCAGGGCTGGGGCTGTAACTTGGTTTGGTGTTGCCAAACAGCTCATCCTCCTCAACGCCAGCAGCAGTTGGGTGCCCAGGGCCTTCCAGCGTGGCTGTGTGCACGCTGCTGTGTACATGCCGGTGGGCTGCACGGGTGTTGTGGGACCGGTGCAAGTGCCCGTTTTGGGGACTGCGGTACGCCTGTGGTCCAGGCCCAGCAAAAGAGGCAGCACTGCCAGTCCCCCTTCCAGTGCACCCATCAGGGATCTGAGAGTGACTCTCAAACCTATCAAGCCCTGCCTGACACTGAGCTTGGAGACGTTGGCATAAGTAATTCCAGACCCCACAGCATCCAGCACCTGTGGGTGTTGCAGCCAGTGCTCTTGTTTGCCAGTTTGTGGATGAAGCTTTGAGTCACTGGTAAGTCCCGTTCAGGCCCTCTACAAAACTGCTGTCTTTGCCTTTTTGGGAACTAGCAGGAATGTATGCTGTCATTAGGGGCTGATGGAATTCACAGGGTAGTGATTTTGACTCTTAAACAGTTTGCATCAGAGACTGCTTCCAGGACAGACTTGGTCACAGCACCCTGGGTCAGACTTGGTAAGACTGACCCATAGGGCTGGCGGTCTGACTGCCGAATCACATTTGCAATTCATACTACTGCAAAAGAACTTGAAGCACTGACGTTATCCTTCTCTCTTACCTATGTAATGGATTTGTTTCAGTCAGCTGCATTTGCATGTCATCAGCCAGGATTTTGATTCTCCAGCCCTGAAAACCAAAAAGCACTGGAACTCTTTTACTACAGACTACTTCTTAAACTCTCAAGGTAACGATTTTAAAAGGTGTTTTATAACTTGCAGTCCTGCTTGTGGAGTTTGGCTTTGGGCTTTTTTCCAAACAAATGTGTAAGCCCTATGATCTGTTCTAATAAGTGAAAGGTTTTATGTACTACAGTGTCATGTGTTCCATGATGCTACGTGGTTCCAATACCTCTGGTCTCTCTCTTTACTTTTTGGATATTTTGTCCCCCCACAGATGTGATAGAGATGGTGAGAAGCAAGGGAAAAGTGATGGTGAAAGATCATGTCTCCGAACTTCTCAAACTGCCCCTCAGATGCCATCGTTGCAAACAAGGGCTGTCCACTATCCCACAGTTAAAGGAACATCTCAGGAAGCATTGGCCAAAGTGACTTTGCCTGTCTCCAGATTTCAGAGACCACAACATGTTAGTGGGCACACACGTTTTTTGTTAACTGGAATGACAGAAGCAATGTGGGGAAAAAAAGAGCCTGGAAACAGCAGCATACTAACTCTATAATATATTAGACAAAAAAGAAACCCTCAAAACCAATAAACCATGAGACAAAGTAACTGCTGAACTGAAGGTGTGTTTGCAGCCTTATTGTGGTACTGTCACACTAATCTGCCTGTGAACCAAAGTCTGGAAGTGGTGGGGTTTTGTTTTGATTGAGAAGCCAAGGCACTGAGGCCAGGTCTAGGATTCTGCTGAGAAAGGAAACAAACACAATGATTTAGAGGTTTTTCTCTTGCTGTCTTCTGCCTGTTTCTCTCTGAGGTGATAAAGTTGTAGAGACTGGTGTCTGTCACAGGAATGTACAGGAGTGCTTGGGAAGGAGTGTCAGGACAGCATCCCACCTCACTGCTCACAGGGTGGCTTGAAGAGGTCAGTGCTGCTGAGCTTCCCTTAGCTGTGGAGTAGGTATTACCCCTCACCCGGATAGCTGCTACTCAGGCTCTGGGAGTATCTTTTTTGTGTACAGGGATGTATTTCATCATTTATATATTAAAATACTTGTGTAATACACAACAACTGGTTTAACTGCACACAGAATAATGAACTAGTGAGGTTTGCAGTCGCCTGGCTGCATATGTTGAGGTTAGAACAGAAATTATGTGGTTTAACTTAATTTTGTTGAGCCTCTCTCATTTGATAGTTGTCAGGATGTGAACTCCAAGATAGGCAGCAGACCAACAGTAATAAGAATCTGTTTCTGGGTCCAGAACTGGTTTGTAAGGTTTAATTTCATCCAAAGCCCAGCTTTGACTTGTAAGATGCCCTGTGGGTGAAATGGCATTCAGTAGAAGAGTACACAGAGCTTTAGTTCATGAGGAAAGTGCTGTTCCAAACTTTTGGTATTGTATTCTGGGGAAGAGGGTGTGCTTTTCTTTGTACCCCTGTGCAACAGCATGTTGCTGGACACGCTGATGGTGCAAAGAGTGACCTGTTGCTGTTGGAAAAGGTGACGTTGCTGTAGTGGACAGTAAGGGTGAGAGGATCAACACTGCTCACACCTCAGTTTTTACTGACACTGGTAGTATCAGACCTTAATTTAGAAACCAAAACTTACAGACAAATAAGCAACAAAAGCTCAGCCAGTCAAAGGGTTGACTCTTGACAGTCAGACTCGGGCTTTGCTTGGACCCAGAGGTGGATCAGTGCCAGTGCTGAGCAATGGTAACTGTTGGGCACCAAGAGCAGCTGTGCGTGCTGGGAGCTGTGGCTTCCTCGCGTGGCGCGTGCAGGCTGGGAAAGCCACGCTGCCCCCAGTTAGCCCCACTGCTTGTGCCCCACGCCCTGCCACAGCCGGGTGGCTGTCACCTCTCGGTGCCTCTCGGAGCAGGGCAGAGTGGAGCACAATCACCGGCAGCTCTCTGAGCTGAGGTGGTCACACACGTGTACACGAGCACTGGTTCCTGACTTCCTGTGATGTCACAAGTCAGTGGCATCAGCTGAATCACTGCCACCAGGGCCCTGGGCACACTGCCCACGGGTGCAGCAGTGGTGGGGCATGTCCCGCACACGAAGTCACCGCAGCCTGTGGGAGCGGCAGCAGCAGGTGCAAGCTGTTTGAACCAGTAAGGGACAGCCACGTACCCGTGGCCAAGGGTAGGCTCAAGGCCATGCAGGGAACTAGAGCGGTAGTCGTGGACATTGGCACAGGTTACTTCAAGTGTGGCTTTGCAGGGGATCCATGGCCTTCCTGCACTGTTTCATCTACAGTTGGTAAGCCCACATGGGAGGCTGGCAGCAGTCAAAAAGAAACCTTTGTTGGAAAAGACCTTCAGAGCAGCAGTGTACCTCTAACCCTTGTCAACCCAGTAAGACGTGGCATAGTGCTGGACTGGAACTGTGTCCAAGATACTTTGAAGTACATTTTCCAGACAGAGATGAAGACTCAGCCAGAGGACCATGCTGTTCTGGTGTCAGTGCCTCCCCTGTCTTCCATCACTGACAAGGAGAGATACGCAGAGATGATATTTGAAGGATTTGACGTACCTGCCATCCACATTGCCTACCAGTCCCTTTTATCCATGTACTCTTACGGGAAAACCTCAGCTCTCGTGGTGGAAAGTGGCCATGGAGCTTCACATGTGGTTCCCATCTATGAAGGCTATGTGATACGTAGCGTCACTGGGAGAGTGGATTGTGCTGGCTTGGATGTCACGGCTTATCTCATGGCGTTACTAAGTGAGTCTGGACACGTGCTCACAGAACACCAGCTAGACATTGTACAAGATCTCAAGGAGAAGTGTTGCTACACTTCCCTGGACCTCTTGCAGGACTTGAGTTTGCCTGTTCAGAAACAAGTGAATTATGAGCTGCCAGATGGACATGTCATCCCTGTAGGGAAGGAGAGATTCCTTTGTGCCGAAGTGCTCTTCAACCCAGCCTTACTTGGCTCACAGCAGCCAGGGCTCTTGCAGCTGACACTCGCCTGTCTCAAGAAATGTGATGCTGACATCAACAAAAAAATGACAGGGAATATCCTGCTGTGTGGGGGCAGCACTATGATGGAGGGCTTTGCCCATCGCTTTCAGATGGAACTGGCCAGGATGTGCCCCAGTGACAACCTCATCACAGCTGTATGCCCTGGAAGAAAGTTTTCTGCCTGGATTGGCGGGTCTATTCTGGCCTCACTACAATCTTTCCAGGACCTCTGGGTTTACAGGAGTGACTATGAAGAACACGGTCCTTCCTGCATTTTTAAGAAGTGCTTCTGAGGAAAACGGTACATGCCTTGGAAAGACTGGTGGTGTCTTTCTGAATTCAAGAGCATCTCCCTTCTACCTCTTGCTGCCAAAGAGATTTGCTATAAGATTTCTGCTTGAGTAGCACTGTTTTTGTGGTATGGTGTGCCTGAAACAATGGGTTATTTTCTTTTGCATTTTGTACTTAATGAGGTCAGACAGCAGAGAGGTGACAAACTTCCACTTTAACAAGAGAATTGGGCTTCCATATAGAACCATAAAAATGTTTTTGTTGGAAAAGACTATGAAGTCCAGTTGTTAAGCTAGCACTGCCAAGCCCACCACTACTCCATATCCCTGGGCACCCCATCTACACATCTTTTAAATACCTCCAGGGTTGGCCACTCCACCGTTTCCCTGGGCAGCTTGTTCCAATGCTGGACAACTCTTTTGGTGAAGACATTTTTCCTTATATCCAATCTAAACCTCCCCTGGAGCAACTTGAGGCCATTTCCTCTTGTCATATCACTTCTTAGTTGGGAAAAGAGCCTAACACCCACCTGGCTACAACCTCCTGTCAGGTCCTTGTAGAGAGCGATCCGGTGTCCCCTCAGCTTCCTTTTCTCAAGGCCAAACAAGTTCAGTTCCTTCAGCCACTCATCAGACTTGTGCTCTAGAACCTTCAGCAGCTTCATTGCCCTTCTCTGGACACACTCCAGTACCTCAACATCTGTCTAGTAGTGAGGGGCCCAAAACTGAACAGAGGACTCAGGGGGGTGGCCGCTCCAGTGCTGAGGACAAGAGGACGATCACTTCCCTGGTCCTACTGGTCACACTGTTTCTGATACCAGCCAGGATGCTGTTTGGCCACCGTGGCCACCCAGGCCCACTGCTGGCTCATGTTCAGCCACCTGTCACTCAGCACCCCAGGGCCTTTTCCCCCAGCAGCTTTCCAGCCACTCTTCCCCAAGCCTGTAGCCTTGAGTGGGCTGCTTGTGAGCCAAAAGCAGGGCCTGGCCCTGAGCCTTGTCAAACCTCAGTCAGTTGGCCTTTGTCTGTTGATCCAGCTTGTCCAGATGCCTCTGTAGCGCGTTCCTGCCCTCAAGCACATCAGCACTCCTGGGCATCTTGGTGTTGTCTGAGAACTTACTTGAGGGTGTGCTCAATCCCTTTGTCCAGACCATCGATAAAGATACTGCTGCTGTTTAGCCCCAACCCTGAACACCAGGCAGCTGCTCACTCACTTCCCCTATGACAGGGCAAAAGGGGCAGGATTAAAAATAAAAGGGCTAAGAACAGGTTACCAGAAGAGCAGAGAGCAGGAACAGTGACAGGAGTTTATAGCAAAATACACAAAACTGGTGATACACAGTGCAGTTTCACATTCAACTGTACAGCTCAGAGCCACCCTGGAGCTAGAACAACCCCATGCCACATGTCCTGGAGCCATATGCTCCTACCCCACCCGCCCTTCTTATGCTGAGCATGATGTATTTGGTATGGAATACCCTCATTTGTTAGTTTCAGTGTGGTGATTTGGCCCTGGCTGGAGGCCAGATGCCCACCAAAGTCGCTCTATCACTACCCTTTCCAGCTCGTCAGAGGAGAAAATGTGTATTGAGAGGCTTAGGAATCAAGGTAAGGACAGGGAGAGATCATTCTGCAGTTAGTGTCATGGGCAAAACAGACTCAACACGGAATAAAATGCATCTAATTTATTACACACACCTACACCCATGCACCCCCACCTCACAAGTATCCAATGAAACCAGAGTTGGGTAATGAGAAATAAAACCAAACCTTAAAACATCTCCCCTCACCCCTCCCTTCTTTCCAGGCTCAACTTTATTCATGAGCCCCCTCCCCCAGCTCCTGAAGCAGCACAGGGAGAGAGAGGGGTGGAGGTTTCAGTCAGTTCATCATGAGCTGTTTCTGTTGGTCCTTTATTCTTACTCTTAGTGGGAGCCTTCAGCTCTTCTCCAGCTGCCCCAGGGCAGTGGCTTACTTCAGTTCCTGATAACTGCACCTGACAGGAGGTTGTAGAGAGGTGGGTGATGGTCTCTCCAGCCAGGTGACAGGAGATAGGACAAGGTATAGCACAAAGCTGTGCCAGGTTCAGATTAGATGTTAGGAAAAAAATTTCCACTGAAAGAGTTGTTAGGGCCTGGAACAGGCTGCCCAGGGAGGCGTTTGAGTCACCATCCCTGGATGTGTTTAAAAGGTGGGTAGATAAGGTACTTAGGGATATGGTTTAGCACAGGACAGGTACAGTTGGACTTGATGATCTTAAAGGTCTTTTACAACCTTGTGATTCTGTGATTCCTTAGTCAAAGTTCACTCAGGAGGGAGAGGAGTAGAGGGAGACAATGGAGTTCAGTGATGAATTGCCACACCCACGATTTGGAAAAGTGGTCTTCCACCTGGATGTCAGATTTAAAGTGATTTTACCTTTATGGGAGTACAGGGAAACATGTCAAATCCCAGCGCATCTGCAGCTTTGACCATCAGCGAGATGGCAAAGCAGAAGCACCCCCTGTGGAAAATGCTGAATTGTTGCTTTTGCAAATTGAAATTTTGTATTGTATATTTTGTATTGTATATTTTTCTGACTTGGGAATTAAGACTGCCTTATCAGAAATACTTTGTAGGGAATTTAGGATAGTACATCAAATAAGATGGGATATTGTTAATATAGTTTTTGCTGTTGTGTTAAAAGAATTATTGCAAAATCTCTCTCAAATAAGGGTTCAATTCAAATACATAGCTCTGCTAAAAGATAAAGATGATCCTGGAAGGAGTTAAAAAGTGACTGAGGTCATGGGTTGGAACCTAAGGAAATGCGGCTCAGCAAACAGGCCAATTGATACTGGGCACAAAATTACCATATCAAGGCAAACAGGTAAAGCTGTGGGGTCTTGATACCATCTCTCTGGGACAATGCCTGTAACTTTGGCGACACTGAGGCTGCCAGATTTCAAAAGTAACCCTGTATGGAGCTTTAACTTCCTCCAATCCTAGGCCTCTGCGCCACTACTCAATTGTCAGGACATCTGCATGTTCAAAGGGCACAGATAAGAGGAATATGCAACAGTTTGGTGTTGTATTACTGTGCACATCTGGAACAATCACAACTATGTATGTGCCAGGGAAAGAATGTGGAAAATTCAACCTGAGGAAGACTTCGAGCCTTCCTCACTGAGACCCCTGATGACCACCGCCAAGAGGCAGAAAACGACCCCCTAGCAACAACTGAAGCATACGCAGAGTACCTCCACTACTTCATTGAATATGGAAGTAAAGATGTATAAAAAGGGACTGTTTGAACTGCTCAGCACGGCAGTTGGCGGAACATAGACTCCCCTGCCGTCCAGCGCTGTATTTGCTCATATTCTACTTGCTATAATTAATAAAATTTAATTGGATTATGACCCATTGTAGTCTCAATTTATGACACCCCCACGTGCATTACAGTAAGCACAAGCATGAGTAATCCCCAGTAAGCTAGCAGGAGTTCTGCCTTTCCTTTAAACAGAGGATCTCTTTCTGGACAACAGATGACGCTGTGCAGGGCCTCAGCGCTTCCTGCTGTAAGTGAGAGGAACGCCAGGAATTAGCGGTGTCAGTGTCGCATTTCAGCTGCGGGGCCAGAGCGCTCCATACCCCGAGTGACCGCAGAGTCCCCCACCACCCCTTTCCCCGGACCTGGAGGATCGTTCAGGTCCTCAGGAGAGGGAGGATCCGCAGCCCCGTCCCCAGGCCGCGCGGCAAGAAGCGGCCCTTTGCTGTGTCATTACCCGCAGGCAGGAAGTGCCGCCTCTGACGGCATTGTTCCACGGCGCCCAGCTCAGGCGGCGCGTTCAGCACAGCAGCTTCCGGGCCAAAAACGGCTGAGGGAGAGGCGGGCTGGAAGGGTTCCCAGCCTCTCCTGCAGAGGCCCTCCCCTTCCCCTGCGCTCAGGACTGCTGCTGTCACTTCTCAAGCCAGATCACGGTACTCTGGGGTGCCGTGTAAAGGGCGGGAGCCGGATGTGCGGCTGAGGGAGGGCCTCCCGTTGAGTCACAACGTTCAGAAAGGATCCCCCCAGCTTTCTGAACACCGCAGAGAAGAGCCTGGGTGGGGCTGGGGCTAGTGTTAGTCCCAGACTCGACCAACAGTTTGCGTGTAAGGATTGTACCTATAACCACGTATCAGAGTCGACATATGCTGTCAGAGCCCCAGAAGGACTTTGACCCAGAGAGTTCTGCAAAGTTGAAACTAAAGGGAAGTTTATTGCACCAGCAGATACCCAGAGTTCAGAATTGCTGCTGGTAAATGCACTTGCTGCCATAGCACTGATGCAGGATTATACTTAGAGTGCTAGCAAAACACTGCCCTGGGTATTCTCACCCAAAGGGTGAAATCCAGTGCTTACCAAGAAGGTGCCCCTCTCTTGGTTGGAGGAGCACAGCCTGCTGACTGCCTCTTATGGGTCTTCAGGTTCTTCTCTTACCCGCTTCCTCCCCTGGCCCCACAGGGGTAATTTTATCAGTACCCTTTGTACACCAACCTTGGCCCGTGCATTGCAGGGGTGACATTTAACATGGTTTTAGTCATACAGGTTTAGTTCCATACTCCTTTTAGCTCATTAGCATATTTTGGGGTCTTAGCTTTAATACTCATTTCACAGGTAGTGAAGCCAAAGGTCTCATGCCAGGCATCATGGCCTTCAAAGCTCTGTGTGGAAACCATCTGTTCATTCTGCAGTGAAAAAAGGGGCGCCCTGCCACCATAAGACTCCTCCCCTAGCTGTTTCTCCTTGCAGATCTCCATCCACAATGTTTGCCTAAAAGTTAAGCAGACACTGCTGCTTTCAGCCTCTTGGGTGCAATTCCCAGAGGGGCGATGCCCAGCTCTAAGATTAGATCGGTGTCCATCTGAAACAGTTCTGTGACAGCACAGAGCACAGCCAGGGTCCAGCGGCTGATCTGTCACTGCCAGACCTTGGAACCTGGATAATCAGAGCAGTATTACCAGCAGCATGTCACACTGACGCCCCTCCCTCCCCACCTGTAGTATTTCCTACCCAAGATCTCCCTGGTGTAGACGGGCCTACTTTCAGGACAGGTAATGGCTGCTGGTAACTGCAGGCTTCACTCTGATGTAATGAAGCGATCCTGATGAAAATCGCATTACTACCGTCAGCTTAACACAGAAAACACAACTCATTCGTCTGGCAACTGTAACAATTTGCTACTGGTACAAACTTAATGATGTGTCCTCTGAACTGGGTTAAACAGCTTAAAATCTGACATGCCAACATGGCAGGCACCATTGCCAGGAGGGAGAGATGGCAGAGAAAAGTGCCTGTCCAACACAGGTGGGGCCGATTCACCCAGAAGGAAGGGAACAGTGGTGGCAGGTGCTGGATTCAAGCAGCAGCATTTAGAGCTGCCCTGCCTTTTATTCCCTAACCTCACAAACCACCTCTGCTATGGGAGGTGAGTGGCTGTCCCCAGCAGAGTGACGTTGTCTGGTCACATTCTCCACAGGTGGAGGGACGCTTCACTTGCACAGCCCTAAGAACAGTCTATCGGAAGCACCAGGACAACAATGGTTTCTGTAAAGATGTAATTAAATTATATGCAAAGTTACAGTTTGGAGCCCGCTGGGATCCCTTGGCTTCTAGTTATTGGAGAAGATGCAGCTTCCACTGTAGATTTTTATTGAGTTTTGGTGGAATAAGTAATTCTGGATCTGAAAGGCAAACAGGACAAGTGTCAGAACAGACTGTAACAGCAAGATGGTTTCTTCAGTAGCTGTCAACTATTTTGTTTACTTTTCCTGACATCAAAGGATGCTGAGATGTCTCTGATACATGGCATTTCCCTTTAGCCACTGATCAAACTTCAAGGAAAACTCCCCCCAAAAGAACTGCTCACAGGAATAAATCTCTGGGGCAAATTAAGTCCCCTTTTCCATGAAGTGCTGGAACAAGAAGGCAAGAATGTAAGTCAGAAAATACAAGGGTGTTTGTTCACCCGTAACTGGGATGCCACACAACAGCCAGCTGGCCCTTCAGAGGCACAAGGTTTTCTCTGTAGCCAGTCCTGGCAAGTGGCAATAGACAGGTTGCACCTAGAGGTTCATTAGAGGAGTCTCTGAGGCAATTCCAGAACTAGTAGGTAAAGAGACTGTAAGACCAGTGGAAAACAGGGAAGATGGAGGGAAGGTGGGATGAGCCCTTGCTGGGTCTCTCAGCCCTGAGTCTGTATTAGCTGACTATATATGACTATATATGTATTAGCTGACTATATATGACTTCCAAGATGGCCAAGCATCATGACAAACTGCAGACTGGCCTGGTCAAGAGCCTGGCCTTGTTGCCAAAGCCAGACAGAAAAATTTAGTGGGAAAGTCATGAGTGAAATTATCTCCCTGTCCTGGTTTTGGCTGGAGTTTATTTTCTCCCTAGCAGCGGGTGGGTATTAGTTGGTACTAATGGTAAATTTTGGATTTGGGATGAGAACAATCTGTTCATAACACAGGGATGTTCTGGTTGTTGCTAGGGAATGCGAAGGCAAGGACCTTTCAGCTTCCCCTACTGCCCCACCATGAGCAGGTGGGGGGCACCCAAGAAGCTGGGAGGAGACACAGCTGGGACAGCTGACCCAAACTGACCAAGGGATATTCCATAGCATGTGTCATCACGCTCAGCACATAAAGCTGGGAGGAGTTGATTGGAGGGCAGTGATTGTTGTTTGTGGACTGGCTGGGCACTGGTTAGGGGGTGGTGAGCAATGTTTATCATTTGCATCACTTGCTTTTCCTATGGTGTTGGGTTTTTTTTTTTTTCAGTTGTTTTCCTTTTCATTACTCTTTATTAAAATTTATTACTAGCAATACTATTTTATTTCAATTATTAATCTCAACCCCCGAGTTTTCTCACTTTTACCCTTCTGATTCTCTTCCCTATCCTACAGGGGGAGTGAGTGGGGATGCTGTGTGGGGCTTACAGAATGTTTTGGGTTGGAAGGGACCTTAGGTGCTGGCTGGGGTTAAACCACAGTACTCACACACTCCCTTAGATACCAGACTTCAATCCCTTAAGCAGACAGACACTACACACACAGAGAACTCACAAACACAATACAGACTACTGTGTGTGTGTAGATGCCTAACTCAGAGCCTCAACTAACCTTGTACAGCAGGAGTCACCATCCTCTTCTGCTGGTAGGCAGCCATAATGCTGTTTGCAGTTGAATTGGGTCCCAGGACCTGTATGAAGAAGCAATACCCATGTTCCAACCTGCATAAAGCAAGGCTAAGTCCAGGGATACCTACAAAGTAAACTCTGCTGTTAATCTCCAAAAGCTGAAGCAGCTGCCTGCAGGAGACCTCAGAGTACAAAGTGACCAGAGATATGTGATCAAAGCCCAGTAATGTCTCAGAAAAGTGATTAGGGAAGCAGAAAGAGATAGCTGCTTTTGGACAGCTTCTCAGGACATGCAATCCTTATCCAAGCACCTACTTCTTCACAGCACTCTAAGTGTCATGTCTTGGCAGGACTGCTGTCATTACAGTGCCAGCCATATTTAACGTTCATTTGAGAATCTCAGCTCCCTGACACAGAACAGTTTTAATCTGTCCTTAGACCCTTGCTAGTCAGTAGTTAGGGAGAAGATCCTGAGGAATATCTTCTGTTCACCATGAATGCTCGGAAACTACCTATTAGAAATCAGGACTTCTAGTTTGGAACAGAGCTATGTGCAGTTCCATTATTCTGCACTAAGTTGAAGCTCAGAGGCCTGACATAACCCCTTTTTTGTAATATGCTCCTTATGATACACCAGTTCAGACTGAGTTTGCCAGTCTGGTTGCTTTCCACTCCACAGCAGTAGGTCTGAGAACTGCTATCCCATACATAAAAGCTATGCTAACACTTCAACAATCAGGCCTAAAAAAGAAAACAGCGTTCCTACCTTCTATAAACTGCTTAAGGCAGAGCTTATGAAGTGACTACTAGGACAAAGTAACACCAGCCTTACAAGACCTCATCATGTCCAATGCGGCATTCAGTTCAAGGGACAGAGCAGGTTACAACCTGTCGTATACATCTGAAGTGCACTGACTTGGCAGGTACTGCACAGAATATCTATCTGACCCCTACAGAAGATCTGGAAAGCTGGGGAAGGACTCCAGACTCTCGGCTGAAGAATGCACAATACTGCTAAATACTTGGTGCTGGACAGTGGGCGTGATAAGTAATTGGGGATGAGCACAGACCGGGCTGACAGAGCTCTGCTGCAGGTCTGGAGTCCAGATTTCTGGGATCGAGGTCTCCATCAACTGCAAAACCTCTTCCAGGACTTTCTGCAGTGCCTCAGCTTGCTCATCATAACCAAACAGCACAAGCTGCTTCAGAAGGATGTGTACGTCTCCTGCAAGAGGGAACAGCAATAGCAATTAACACAGGAATAAACAGCTGTTTCAGGGCACAGGAAGGTGAGCAGCAAATCAGAACTGGTTCTGTCCCTACCCAGCCCCTACAGTGCCTGAGTACACAGGTGAGAAATCTGTCATGGCACTGACATGGCCTCACTCCTCTGCTCCCAAACTTGAAATGTGGAGAGCTCACACTATTGCATGTTTTTTCAGGCACAGAGGCAGATGAGCTGAATTAAGGTCCAACACAGATGGTCTTACGGACCAGACAGCTACTCCCCAGCATACCCATTAACAAGAACGGGCACACAGCCTCAGCCATCCTCACAAGCTGTGGAGTGGATTAAGATCACCGGGAGTGTCCTACCCTTCAGAGTCTCAACAGCACGAACATTTTCTCCTAGGGCTTCCAGAAGGGCCATATCTTCAAAGGGACTCCCCTCCTTCAAGCTGTATCTCTTGCGCTCAGCCTTGCGCCGGTTCTTTGAGGACCGCCTGGAAAGGGGGATGCTTAATCACAGTGTGCACAACAGGGTGAGCTGTAAAGACTGACAGAACACCAGCCACGTCCATGAAACCTGTTACTCAAGTCCCTGCTCTCCAGACAAGGGGATTGCATGTAAGCTTATGCATCTCTGTGTCAGTATTTTCAGTGCTCCTCAACCAATACCCTTTGTGGTCTGAAACACAAGTGAGTAGTCAGGCTGTTCTTATGCTACAAAAAGGACTGCTCTGTGCTCCAGCAAGGTTAAAGCATTGCTCTAAGCAAGGAGTAAGGTAAATTGTTTGGCAGGAGTCACTCTCTGGCAAAGCTGAGCTCCACTTAAAACGGTCTGGATGCCAGGGTCTCTGCTTGCCTGTGCACATTTTAATTTCTGCTATCTCTACAAGCTCTGCACTAACCAGCTCAGTTTCAGCCTATTATCACAAGAAAGCCACTTCTAATCATAGGCCGGTACCAGTTGCATCATGTCCCCAAGGGATCAGCGCTCTGACACAGGTATGCTGAATACATTGGTTACGTTCTCTTCCTCCTTTCATCTGGGCCACAGAATGAACCCAAAAAACACTGTACCACTACTCACAACTGTATTTTTTAAGCTAAGGAACTCAGAAGTGGTCCCACAGACCGCACCAGCCTCTTAACACACTCCACCCCACACTGCAGGTCACATGCTTGGGAGCACTCAAAAGCAACCCCGACGCCTGCTGTGGGAAGACATCGGTATGGAATTCAGTAGGGAAAACCCCCACTCTAAGCGCAAGACAAAGAGCACGCGCCATTCCTGCGAGCTGGGGTTTTTCTGAGGAGCTCTGCACATACTCTGTGTCAAGCTTCTTACAGCCAGCTACACTGGCAGCATGCCCAACGCCCACAGAGCCGGTTCCTGCACAGAGTCTGTGTTCACAGCTCATCTGCTACGCACCGAGTTCCTCTTGCACTAGTAGCTTCTGGCATTTTCTCCTCTTCCCTCCCAAAAAGAGTTAAAATAACCACAAAATGCCTGTAATTAAAGCAGCTTCAAGGTATGCACAGCTGTGAGAAGTAACATGCCAAGTATGAGCAAGATGCCCTCCCAAATGCTGATGCCAGGGTAGCCACTACCCAATTTGGAGGCAGATACCCACGCTGATATTCTTGAATTGCTCTGTGAATATTTGCTGTTCATGTCACTGGCTGTCACAACGCTGCTGGTTTCAGAGAAAAGATCCAATCCCGGGCAATTTGGCATTTCATAATCTGCAAAACATGTTAACAATTTCCACAGTGCAGGAAAAGGTCACAGTTAATCCAAGGTTTCTGTCTGGTTAATCTATGTAGCTTGCTGGAGATTCATTCTAACTGCCAGTGTTTCAGAGCCTTACACCTCTCAACCCCTCTCAGCCAGCACACGAGGATAAACAGCAGTTGTGAGAAGAGCACCTCTTCACTGCCCCGTTGGGGACTGTGATATTAAACAGCACAATTAGAAAGATGACAATCTCAGTGCAGCAAATCTAGACCAGGACAAAGCATTCTGCTTTCAGAAAGCTTCCAAGCCTGTGTGAGCCCAGCAGATACTTGTCACAAAGGACAGGCTGAGCACTGTCTGAACTGGGGAAACAATGCTGTGTCATTCTGAAGAGCTTTCAGGTGCATTTTGATGCCATGAAAGCTGTGGCGCTGAAAACACTGAAAAGAAAGCTGTCTTTACAGAATGAGCAAGGTCAAACAATCACAGTCCAAGTATAGTGTGAGGAAGAGCTGAGAAGAATGCTGTTCTGCTGTAGTAGATACTGCTGGAGCTAGGGGAGAGTGTAGCTCCACCTGGCAAATGGAGATCACAAAGAGAGAGATGATCACAGTTGCTTATGCAGGAGAAAGTCAGATGCACTTCAGTACCAACCCTGCAGGCTCTCACAAGCCTTCTCCTTCAGCTCTCGGACCACTTGTAGGCGACTCTTATGGCGAAGAAACGCTGTTTTCTGAGACTCTATGAAGATCAACTGACTTTTCTGAGCTGCTCAATAAGAAAATCACAACACAGACGTTTGGGCAAGGGAGTCAGAGAAGCATTTTTTTTTACACAAAACCCACAATCCTTAAACAAGCTCAGAACTCAAGTGCAAACCACACAAAAGGACTCAAGTGGCAAGGCACTCAAAACTTATCACACGAGCTCACCAAACAAGCTGCACTCAGATGTGGAGTGAATTAACCTGCCAGACAAGTGTTTTCTAGAGAAAGGGTCTGTTTCTGATACAGGAAGAGCATAAAGCTCTCTGGCCAGATCTCTTTACACTAATTAGGTATGAATTAAAGGAAAAAAATAATCCCTTAACTCAGTAAAGCCTACTGCCCATAGCAAAAAAGGAAAAAAACACAGACCTGTCCTTGCTGGATGGGAGAATACAGCTACTTGGTTTTTTTGTCCCAAAAACTACTCATAAAAGCCATTCATTTTCTTTAGTCCATAGCTCTGCTGCCACATGTACTGTGGAATGTCCTGCTTGTTCACAGACATGCAGACACAGACCCCTTTCTAGTTTGTGACTATGACGTCTGGAAAAGCTCAAACAGACCTTGACTAAGCTAAAATGAACCCATGACTCTGAGGGCTTTGAGATGCATTGAGCAGAGCCAAATGCAGCTAACTGGGCAGCACCTGTTAGGTGCAGGTTCAAAGCATCCTTCCACACAGCTTCCACTACTGGAGTCCTGTGAATTCCCACAGACCCAGTAAAGACCTTCAGCCTCTACAACATAGAGAAGTCTCAGATTCTTGCACAGATTCACCTTCCAGAATAGCAGGTTTGAAGTTGGTCTCCAAGACATCCAGTCTATCATACTTGTGAATCTGGATCAGAGAACAGAAGCAATGTATTATTTAAGGATCTAACTCAGATCCCATCCCTCTGTTTTTGCACTCTAAAGAAAAATTTTCACTCTGGTTCTTGTGCTCTGAAATGTCTTACCAGTCTTAAAGCATCTTCCCAGAGAGCCCCTTCTAAGAGAAGGAGAACAGCCTCTTCATCATTCTAGAAGAAAATAGCAACCATGTACTGCTACTGCTGCAAGTAATACACATTCAAGTAGCACTTATTTGGACAAGCACTTCTATGCAAGAGTATCACAGTCAGGACAGGAAAAGGCTACCACGCCAGTTTTTTTGAAGAGCTGACATAGAATGCCCTGAGCTGTATGTCATGGTCCAGCCCCAGCCAAGCAGCTAAGCACCACGCAGCCTCTTGCTCACCACCAACCATACCACCTCCTATTAGGCTGGGGAGAAAAATGGGGAGACATAGGATCATTGGCATGAGGACAATTTACTGGGACAGCACAAGGAAAGGGAAGTAACAACAGGACTTAGATGAGAGCATACAAAACTGCTTATACATAATGCAGCTTCTCACCAAAAAACTGTCCAACTTAGACTGAACGCTTGAGACCCATCATGAAGCAAGGATGCCACTCAGCCACATATCCTGGAACTGTACCACCCTTCCCCTATTAGCTCCCTTTTATACTGACCATGATGTCATATAGCATGGAATACCTCCTCTGGTTTGTTTGGGCCACCTGTTCTGGCTGTGTCCCATCACAACTTCAGGTGAAAATTAACCCTATCCCAGCCAAAGCCAGGGCACTAGGTTACTTCTGCCATGCTGAAGGGAAATTCCTTTGGAACTCTGTCTTCCTTACTCATGGTTCAGCTCTCTAAGACAAAAAAAAACCTTAAAAGCTTTTCATACCAATGCAGAGACAGCTTCAGGAGTGGAAAAACACAGCATTCATTCCCATCCTGCTCACTGCATCACCTGAACCTGCACTGCTCTCCCCAAGAGCTCTTGGCACAGACTATTCTGCTGTCAGCATGCACGGAGTCACATGTGGCCCAGAAGAATACAGCAAACAGATGGTGCATCTCTCTGACTGAGGACACAGAGCACGATTACATTACCTGGGTGTACTGCTCCAGCAGTATGGCTGCCTCTGCATGCTTTCTCTGTTCCGCTAGTTTTCCTGTAAGAAAAGGCAGAGATCAGCTTTTCAGCAGCAAATGGATTTTGTGTCACAAAACTACAATGTAGAGGAAAATCCCACTCACTGAGGCACTTTCTACCTGCTCACACACTTACTTCATCATAAAAAGGGCTTTCTGATGCCAAGATTTCATTAACTTGCAACATCATCAGCCATTTACTGGTGAAACTGCTAATGCACGCCCCCTAAGGCCAGCTGGAGAGCCTGCCTCCCCCTGCCTGAGCCAGAAATTGTGAAGAAAGCCTCTTAAGTGAAGGGGTCCAGGAGGTAACAAGGAAATCTCTCTTAAAGCTTCAGTGTATCACAGCCTTGCTGTTTGCACCGACTTTCTCACCTGCTCTCTGCGGTATGGACTGCTACCGTCAAGCTTGTGGGATTTAGTCCCCAGAAGTTAGAACCAGCTTTGGCACTGATTAAGATACTAGGATGCAATGTAAGAGAGCAAGTGACCCAGGGGGAAAAAAACCAACCCAACCCACCCAACCAACCAACAAGCAAAAAACAAAACAAAACCAAAATCAAACAAAACCAACCAAAACAAAACCCAAGCCACAACAACAACAAAAAAGCTATAAATTACCCAAGAAAAGCCATCTCATCCCAGACAGCTTGTGTCTGCTCATTTTGCTAAATTACATTTGTGATTAAGAGGGGCACCAGAAAAATTATTAAAGGCAAGACATGAAGGATCCAAATCACATTAAGTGGCACAAAAAGAAAATGCTTGAATATCTAATTCTGGAAGGCTACAATCCCCAGAGCCATATTCCTACAGCCTAAGTGGGATCTGCATAAACTCAGCCTCTGGGTAAGGCATAAATCAGGATGATGCTGCATTTCTCTTGCTGAAATACATGCCAGATCCACAACATCTCACACATGCAGTCTGATTATGTCAGCACCAGGTACATTTTCCTTCTGTAGAAGGATGGCACATAGCTTTACATGTACCAGTTGGTCCTAGCTTCAAGCAGGCTTTAAGAGGAAAACACAAAGATTCAGCATTGCATTATCTAATAGCATTCCAGGCCCATGACTAGACACAATACTTATGTCAGTGATGTCTAGAGGCCTCAGTCATGCCAGGCGCTTCACAGAATCTCTATTCCCTAAGGTTAACCAAGGAGGCAATTTGGAATAGGAGTTCAACAACTGTTGCAAGGAAGAAGTGCAAGAAGCAGTCAACATGGAGCGTCCAAGGCCACAGCTAGCTTGGCAACTCCTGGGTGCTACTAGCTCTGCTCCAACGTCCTTTGGTTCCTTTGAGAGACGAATGAGATATGCAATCACACAAACCCTTGGAAAACATGGGATCTTTGTTCTCTCTTTAAAAAGATACTGCTCAAGACCGAGGTTTTTACTAGATTTTAAGAAAAAACAAAATGAACCAAGAATCACAGCAGCCAGTTTTGCCCTCCACACTTCCATCTCCTCAAGACCTACCTGCCATGTCCCGTGCCAGGCCGGACAGCTTATCCTTTGTGTAACCAAGCTGTGACGCCATGCACAGGGCTTGCTGCCAGCTGCCACTGCTCTGAAAAGCATCAAGTGCTTTTTCAAAGATGCCAGCACGAGCAAATATCAACGCTGCCTGTTCATAGAGCTGCTTCTGAAGCAAGTATTCCCCATATGCATCACTGATGTCCTGCAAGAAAGGGACAAAAGAGAAAAATCAGCTGTAGAGTCAATAGGAATCTTCCATTAGTAAAAATTAAGTGCCCATCAATAAAAGCCTGTTTTCTCTCTCCCAGGGAACCTCCAGGCACAATGTTCCCACCTTACTTTCAACTTTGTATCAAGCCAAGGGTGCAGACAGACCTATCACAGAGCTAAAGCAAGAGACAAGGGTAGGTACCTGTTGCAGTTTTGCATAGTTGGGTACTGAGAGAGAGAGAGGGCCGGGGGCTGCAGAAAATGGCTGCTAGAATCTTCTGCAAGCCTGCTGGTAGCGCCTCTGAGAATCACATATAGGAGAGAAAGACTCCACCAGAACACGGAGTGCCAAGAAGATCGCAATGTTGGCCCGTTAAGGGCATTGTGATGTCTATTTGCACATAAATGTAAGCAGTTGACAGACACAACAGGCCGGGAAGGCTGGGGGAGGAGGCGCCCAGGTACCCGGGCAAGAGATGCCCCTGCAGCCCGAGCAGAAGCAGGTGGAGTAGCCGGAGGAAAGGACCCATGGAGGAGGCAGAGACCCGACTTGCCCGGTGGAGAGGCTCCACGCTGGATGGAGCCAGGGGAGACATAGAGAAGATGCCGGGACTTACGTTGGGATGAGCCCCTGCCAGCACAAGCGACCTACAGAGATAAGCCAAACAGGTTTGCTGGAGGAGGCCTATAGGCCCGTGGAGGACTGGGACTGAGAGACACTGTGATTTGTTGCTGCCTGCCAGAGCAGAGATGAAGCCCGGTGGGAAGAGATTTGCCTTGGAGAAAGTTCGTGGAGGACTGGCTCTCGTGGGTGAGATCCTACGGTGCAGCAGGGGGAGGCTGTGTGGGATGGATGTCCCCATCCCGGCCGAGAAGGGAACCATGTTGGAAGGGACTGACTGAAGCCCCCATCTCCCAGTCCCTGCCCCCCTGTCCTGTGCTGCGAGCAGGAGAGGGGAAGAAGGGAGCAAAATCATGGCTAAAGGGAAGTCTGCTTTAGAATGGAGGGGTGGGGGGAAGGTGTTACCGAGACCCCCATCTTCCCCAGTCCCTGCCCCTCCTGGGCTGCGACCGGGAGGGAAGAAGGGAGCAAACTTCTAACTAAAGCCTGCTAAGGAGGGAGTGGAGGGGGGAAAGTGTTTGCCTGGCTGCATTTGTTTTAAGATTGTTGGTTGCACTCCTGACTCTGGTTCTTTTTCACTGTTTCTCTTTAGTGTAGTGTAATAAATCAGATAACTTTCTCTTCAGCACTCTGTGTTGAGTCTGTTTTGCCCGTGTCATTGACAAGTTTGACTCTTGAGCCGCCTAATATATATTTTTCTCCCCTGTCCAACTAAGAAGGGGAGTAACAGACTGATTTTGGTGGGCGTCTGGCCTTTAGCCAGGGCTCAACCACCACAGTACCCAACTCTCCAAGCCAAAGGCTGGGTTAACATAGTGCAGGCAATCAGCCTCTTCTTCCCCACTCACATGTTGTTTTGTTAGAATGTCTCCCTGAACCAACTTACTTCAGGAATAAAGGTACAAAGGGGGATGCAAACCTTGCAACTCTATATGTACAGGCTGCTGTGAATCAATATCCTGAGCTTCACTATACTATTCAAAGTCTCCATAAAGAACACAGAACTAATGAGGAACAGACCTTCATCATGAGGTCAGAGTCCTTTCTGCTTTTGCTGTGCTGCAAGCAGACTGAGTTTCTGTATTTCCCCTCTTCTCCACCTACTTCTTTTACAAAGGCTTGTGTGTTGTCTATTTACAATATCTAAATTAAATGATATTAAATGCATTCATTTACATTTTACCTCAACCTTGGGCAAGGTGAAGTTCTTCAGTAGTACTGAAACCAACATCGGACACTGAATGCTATGAAGTATCACATCAGCAAGTGCCCCAAGCTCTCCAGCACTCTTCAGAATACTTTAAGGATAACAAAGTATCCCCACATGACTTCCAAGTGCCAGACACAGCCAGTATCACAAAGGTCAAGACAGGAAGTCTCCTGTGGTAACAGTTGTCCAGCACATAACAAGATAGTGCAGCAGGAACTGGACTCCTAAGTGCTCTCCTGGTCACAGGACCTGCAAAATTAGCAGCCACTCCTTCCACGACTAGACACTGCAGCCAGTGGTGAGAGTCATTCCAGCTATTATCTCAAAAACGGTCTCAGACAACACAGGAACAGCAATGATCTGCAGGACTCAACACAAGCAGCTGCTGTCTCATTCCTGTCCTCATTCAAGATGACAAGGACACACAAACCTGTGTGAGAAAAAGCTTTCACAGGGCAGCGTCACATGCTTACACACCTTGTACTCCTGAGTGCCAGAGGGATACAGCTTCAAGGCTTCACAATACTGATTCTGATCCTTCACCAAGTTCAGAAATTCAGAGAAGTATTCAGGGCCTGCAGAAGTAATTTATTGTTTGTAGCAGTAAAAGAGAAACCACATAGCTCTCGTGGCTCCCAGCCAGTCTGGGTTCACTGCATTAAGAAGCAACGAGAGCTGCTTTAAGAGCACAAAGGCACTTATTCTACTACTGTAAAATCAAGGTGTTCACTTCCTTGAGGTTTGCTCCACTTATGTCAGGAATATTAACTGGGGATAACTACTGCATCAGGAACAAAACAAGACTTAGGTTTCATGATCACAGAGCAGTAACAATTAAGTCAACGATGCACTACCAGGAGGAAAGATGACCTTGTGTAGTCCTTTCTTTCTTGAGCTATTTCCCTCACAAGGCTCTCCAAAATGAACATGTTCCACTGCAGAATTTCTCCTTAGAGATGTTGAACATGCAGGACACCTACCACATTTGCTGAGGTGCCCAAGAGCTTTTGTGTATCTCTTCAAGTATCTGTCTATTGTATATCGCTGGTAATTAGTTTCCATTTTCCGGAGGTTATTTAAGAAGGGCAAGTATTCTTTTGGGTCCTGCAAAGCATAATAAAAACTGCAGTTGAGCTAATCTGGCAAGATCCTTATTTGCCCCCATCTTCATCAACACACAGCTGCATATTTGAAATTGTATGATAACAGAAAAGAAGGTGGCTTTTTTTTTTTTTTAAAATGTAAGACATCTTAACTAATCAATTCTGTATATGTACTCCTGTCAGGAACGACTTACTTAAATCACCAGGCTCCCACATGGACTTCAGCAGTATCTAAAGGCTGGCGTCATTTAAAATGAGGTAGAGGGGAGACTTTATTGCTCTCTACAACTACCTGAAAGGAGGTAGTAGACAGCTGAGTGTTGTTCTCTTCTCCCAGGTAACAAACAATAGAACAAGAGGAGCTGGCCTCAAGTTGCACCAGGGGAGGTTTAGACTGGATATGAGGAAAAATGACTTAACCAAAAGCTGGACCAGGCTGCCCAGGGAAGCGGTGGAGTCACCATCCCTGGAGGTATTTAAAAGATTCTTAGATGTGGTGCTTTGGGACATGGAGTAGGGGTGGATTGGGTAGTTTTAGGTTTGTGGTTGGGCTCCATGATCTTAAAGGCCTTTTCCAACCTAAGTGATTCTATGATTCCATGAAAATTCAAGGCTATGTATCATACAACATGGCTTTGTATTATTTATCACGTATAAAATCGTGACTGTGAAGCTGATCAATTTCCCCCACACCAAAGGTCATAGAAACTGTTAACACGAATGGAATTTGTAACTGACAGATCGCAGGCTCTGCTGCTACATTAGGAACTCTGAAGATTGGGCATTTCCATTCAGAGATTTCAAATTAAACCAGCTGGAAGACACACACTATTATCATGGCCACCACCAAATAAGCGGGCATCAAGAGAGTACAGAATCACAATGAAGGGAAGCAGGCACACCGCTCCAAGCCACAGTCTCTCTCTCCTGGAGCTACTCTGCTGCACTGTGATGCTCTAGCATAGCCCTATTGTACCTCGCACACTAGCAAGTTCCCAAAGCTGTGCTCAAGAAGTACTAAGGGATGCAGAGCTATCGCACCTTCCCAGCATCAACCCAAGCACACACAGGACTGCTGAGCCAGGAACGCTGCCTGGGTAGAGAAAACACATGTGCTGATCCACAGACTACAACAAAACCTTTGTGAAAACAGAAAAATAGTTCCTTGGCTGGAACTGTAAGATGAGACCTTTTGAGACTTTTCTGCCACCATGACGACTAAATCAAAATCATATGTCCCCAAGGAATAATCATACAATTCATTGACATCCACAAGGAAAAGCAGGTACTTCAGTGCTTCTTCTGCACTCACAGCTCTGACCTCTGGAGTAGTGCTTTCTGTAAAAAAGAAGTATATGACCAGTTACACCATCAGCACTGAAACCCTGCTCTGAGGGAGGGATGCATTATCAGGCACATCCTTCACACTGCATAGGAACCATCAAGCTAACACTCGTTCTGTCTTGCAGGAGGGGTTACTTTGCCTTTCCTGGGCAACTTGAAGGACCAGTCCAAGCATAGTAATCTGTTCAGTGTGCAACAGTGACAAGTTGGAACTATCAGCACAGAATAAAAGCAAAGGTTTTCAGTTTAGATACCAGGACCTAGAATGGGAACCTATTCCATGCTGGGAAAACCAGATTCTGACTGGAAAGGTGAAACTCTGGGCTATCTGCTGATATACTAAGATAAAATATGAAATGAGGGCATGCACAGCAGTGTACTTTAGCTGATGTGCTGCTGCATCATTAATACACAGTTAGTTTCAAGCACATCTCCATTTTCCATGAACAGACACCTTAAAATACTTTTCAAGGTTAACCAAGCTAACGGTGAAAGCTCCCACAAACCACCCCTTTTCAGAACCTCTGAGCTCCTGATACAGCACCTCGAAGATCATGAACCTTCTGGAGAGCAATTTCCAGTTCTGGAGGACTTTTCTTTATGTGAGCTGTCAGTATCGATAGGCAGTATCTGAAAAAAACAGAAGTAGTAAATAAAAACGGGAGAAGGCAGAAACATGGCTTGTTCCTTTTTCAGCACAACTGATGCAATTTCTAGAGAAAAACAACCTATTTCAGTCATTTGAAAGAAAGGCAGGAAAAATGGGAAGAGAACAAGACTACACCAGAATGGTTTTCCTACTCAGCATGTCTCCCGAAAGATGTCACAACACTGGAGGTGTCTTTTCGGTACAAAGAGCTCCCTTACCATGCCAGCCAGCATAATGAAGAGAGAACACCTCTCTCAGAATTCAGATAGCTGGACAGAGTTTTCCAAATTAAATCTGGCATGAAAATTGTATTTTTTACGGAAGAAAATCTTCCTAGGAGGTTATTTCCACTTTCATACTTTTCAGACATACTGTATCCAGAATAGCTTTCCCAGCTAAGGGGATGCTTTGTTTTGCAAAACTGTTTGCTGAAAAGTGTCTCAATTTCCGGGGTGCCACAGCAGCCCCCCATCCACTCAGCAGCAACTCCTCTATCATCGTTTCACATATAAGCTACCAATAGTTTAACACTGCTTCATTAACCACTATTATTAACCTATTTTCCCACTTTTTTATCCCTGTCTGATGTTGATGTATCCAAGCAGGATTGTTACCAAAAAGGTGGTATTTCAGAAATTGAATTACTTTTGTAATTCACGTCTCAAAAGGAACAGCTGAGATCCTTCCAAAAGGCCAGCTGCTCCAAAAAGCCAGCAACCCCCTGAGAGGACCATCTTGCTCACGACTGTCCCCCACACCACAGACTGTTCCTAAACTGAGTGGATTTCTGAAAATGCTTACAAGCATCCTGCATCTGTTACTCTAATTCTTGTAGTTAAAAAATGCTTTGCTATTAGATGGAATTAATAGATGTTATGGTTTTCAGGACAGTATCCTCAGCAGATGGAAGGTATGGCTATCTAAGTTTTGTGGAGCACAGGCTTACCTCAGAGGACCTGAAGCAAAATAAGTGATGCTATGGATTACAGAATGGTTTGGGTTCCAGTTCCAACCCCCTGCCATGGGCAGGGACATCTTCCACTAGACCAGGGTGCCCAAAGCCCCATCCAACCTGGCCTTCAACACTGCCAGGGAGGGGGCAGCCACAGCTTCTCTGGGCAGCCTGTACCAGGGCCTCACTTCCCTTCACAGGGAAGAATTTCTTCCTTACATCTAATCTAAATCTCCTCACCTTCAACATAAGGCCATTACCCCTTGTCCTGTCACTCTATGATGCCCCTGAAAAAAACATCCCCTCAGCTTTCCTGCAGCCCCTTCAGGTACTGGAAAGCTGCAGTAAGGTCTCCCCAGAGCCTCCTCTTCTCCAAGCTGAACAAGCCCGACTCTCTCAACTTGCTCTTATAGGAGAGGTGCTCCAGGCCTCTCATTATCTTTGTGGCCTCTTCTGGACTCGCTCCAACAGCTCCCTGTCTTGTCCTGTGGACCCCAGAGTTGGATGGACTACTCCAGGTGAGGTCTCACAAGAGGAGAAGAGAGGGGCATAATCACCTCCATTGACCAGCTGGTCACGATGGTTTTGGTGTAGCCCAGAATAGTTGGCTTTCTGAGCTGGAAGCATGCACTGATGGCTCATGTGGAATTTCTCATTAACCAACACCCCCAAACCCTCCTTCCTCAGGGCTGCTCTCAATCCAAGGACAGCTTTATTTTCTGGAAATTACTTACTGGAAATCTCTAATGATTCCTTCACCTACACTAAGAAAATACTCACTTTTGAGGGTCAATGTGTTCCATGGCAAGTCTCATCACATCACAGATGAGGTTTACTTTTTTCTGATGAGGATGCTGGTCTGGTAGAGCACTACTGCTACCATTCACAGATGGGTACATGCTCTTTGTGAAATCTTCTTCTCTAAATAAAAACAGATTTCATGAATTCCAGCACAGACCATCACATAGCCCAGAACAGAGACAACAACATAAAGAAATGCAAATGCATGCAGAAAATAACTACTCAACAAAACAGCTCATGTATCACGCAGTATTGACACACAACCTGTCACATGACCAGAAAGCTCTCAAATTTGTTTCAACTGATTCTCAGCCAAGAAAAGCATTGGAAAAAAACTGGCCTAAGAACTATTTTATTGGCATTAAAAAAATCAGAAGGCAGTATTTTAATTTTCAAGACTAAATCCACTATGGAGATACTGAGCACTTTGGAAATTAAGCCATTTGCTTTTATTTCTAGACAAAGCTTTAAAGTCAGGTCAAAACTGAAAATAAAACAGAACAGATAAGTGACAGCTCCAGCTCATGAACAATTATTTGACTGAGCAAGCTTGAGAAATCCTGAAGCTACCGATGCCCTAAAGCCTCTTGCCACTCAACCTTTGATAGAGAAGTCAGGAGACCTGATTAGGGAATCTAAACAAGTATCTTGCCCTAAGGCTTCAGATAATCAATGCTGTTTTGCTCCTCTTTATGAAGGAGCAAAACTTCTCTGTTCACATTTACCATACATTGATTGTCCCTGAAATTACTGAGCTTACTCAACATGCCAAAATTCTGACTGACTCCTTGCACTGATATTGCAAAACTGACAGTATTTTGACAAAATAACTTACTGGCACTGATTACATGCATGCTTACATTTGCAGAATTATACTTACTTCAGCTCCGTGAAAAACAAGTTGAGATAGTTCACAGAATCTATTTGCTTGATAAAGGTTTCTGCATTTTCCAGAAACACCTGAAATGAACAAGAGAATTACTACTGTTATTCTGAACAAGTACATTAAGTACAAGAAAAATTCAAAGGCCTTCTCTGAATATAAAAGATGAAGATAACGTTAAATGTGATGTGCCTGCATGAGGATGCAGCAGTGCAGAGCAGCCATGGCTGCTAAAAGCAGAACTGACAGCACCACCTACTCTTCTGAGCCCACTGTTCAATGTCAATGGATTCCAGGCTAAACAGATATGGAAAAACCCACAACAGAACTGGGCATACTTGCCTTGGGATTATGGTCATAGAGAAGATTGAGGTTGATTCGCAGCTTCCTCATACAATGGAATGCTTCCTTGAACATGAGCCTGAAGGAATGAGTCAAGTGGGACAGTTTGAATAGTGGGTAGGTGCAGTATTTGCAAATAAAGGCAACTGACTAGAGGTAAGCACAGACATCCTGGGGGTGGAATAACCTAGGCAGTAAGCTGTGTAGATTGCCTTACAGAAAAAACATGCAAGGTCAACGCTGCTCATTGACAGCTTCTGCATTAGGACAGACCATCATGCCAGGCTGAGGAACCAATACAGTCCTTGCATTATTTTCATCCTTTCCTCAGAGAGCTACATTTCAGTCTAACAGATAACTTCTGTTTCAGAAAACTCCAGTGCAAATCAATTACACAAATAAAGCATGAAACAGCAAGCTTCATCACAAAGTGACTGACATGTCTAGAGAATGAAGTAACATGAAGATTTCTTCTATCCACAATCTCAGTACACACCACCTTCAGTGGTGAAGTGAGAGGCTCCTGGGACTGCTGAAAACTGGACTTCTAGCTCGTAGCCTTTGAGTTTAGCTACTCTTCCTTCTCCAGCACAACAAAACCAGACCAGCCAGCCTCTAACAGCTCAGATCGGGGAAGGGAAGACCAGAATACATCATTGCCATTACCTGTCCAGCCACTTCCGAATCTGGGCAAGAACCAGAGCCCGGTGGTGAACAGTCTCCAGATTTCCTCTTGGCATCTGTAATGTAAGATCCACATAATGATTTATTTGTAGTTGCTCTGTCTATGTCGAAGACAAAATGAAAACTGGCCAATTTTCTAGGCGTGTCTGCTACTTGCAGGTGCATGGGCTTGTTTGTTCACTTCAAAGGACATGCAATTTCAACAGCTGTGAAGAAATACATGAAAATTCCTCAGGTAAAAAACCATTTGTTCCTCAGGAGGCTAGATTCCACTCAACAGGGCAAGACCCAGAGCAACCTGATCAAACTTTCAGGTTAGCACTGCTTTGAGCAGGATGTTGGCCTATGCACCTCCAGTGACACCCTTCTCTGTTCTGTGAACCTCTGCTCATTGTCAAGAGTGAGCTCAGCACTTCAGACACACTTAGTGCCAAGGCCTTTAAGAGTGCTGCTAGCAAATACAGCAAGTACCATGAGGTGAGTCCGAGATTCACTGTGTGAGGCCACGATACGTAGCACTACATGACATCAGTTATTAGGAACTGGAATAGCACTTCTCAGTTCTGCACATACCCAGCTGCCTGTGTTGAACTTAACTCCCACAGGCATGCTGAAATTCCCTCTGCATCCAGCCAGGCAGATGATTTCTGTGGTGTGCAGCAGTACAGGGCAGCAGCTTTATAGCACTGCATACACTGTTAGAGCTTGACCAGCTGCCCACTGAGACATCCCTGCAGACTTCAGCAGACACTGACCTGCAAAACCACCTTTGTGTCCTGAGGCACCACAGTGACGATACGTGAACCTCGCTCCACTTTACGCAGGGTCTCGCTGTTGGGTGCAGCAGCACTGTTCAGACCAGCCTGAAGAGCTGAAGACAGCATATTTATCAGCACACATGGCACACTGCAGCACAGTGCCACAGTCAGGCTTTCCTATGTGGCCCTGCAAGGTTGTACTGAGTCAGCAATACACTCATGATCTCCATCGATTCCACACAGGAAGATTGCTAAGCGCTGCAGTACACAGAGTAAAGACATGCCCTCTACACAACAGGATCACAAAGCTCAACTGAAAGAGGGGTACTGAAAGATACAAAGGATGATTAAGTTGCCATTCTGCCCTTCTGAGACTAATCACACCTTTTTTGTAACACCCTAAAATAGCACACAGCCTTCTCCTTGCCTTTTTTTTTTTTCCCCAAATGTGGAGGGGAGAGGGAATACAGGGCTAAGTTGTTGAAAACAGTAAAAGAGTAACAACTACAGGACAAATAATGATTTCTAGGAGGAGGCATCTAATATAAAGTCAGTTCCTGGTGCTCCTTGCTCTGATAGATTTTTGAAAGCAGCTCTCTTCCTCCATTTGTTAAGCAGATTCTTCAGATGACCCAAATACTGCAGGTTTGGATGTGAAAAATGGGGACATCTTGTGGTTCCAAGACAACGGTGATGGGAAAGCAGCGGCAGGCAGCTAAAGCTCCCTTTACCTTTCACTGATGTATTCTTCAAGCAGAAGCACTGACAGGTGTGGGAGTTGGTTGTCACCAACAAAAACTCATTGTATGTTGCAAATGAGGTGATGTTGGTAGCGACCTGTAGAAAAATTACATTTACCACTGTATAGAGTGCAACAGGAAAGCTGCCTTTGGCAGTGGAAAAGGGGATGCAATGAGAGGCAAAAGTGTTGGTACCTCAGTATCGTTAACAAAGAATCGACATCGATCTGTAAGGCCCAAGATCACCTCCTGTAAATAAAAAGGATGACAAATATAAGCTATCAGTGTTACAGCCTCTGGTGTTTTGCAACACTGACTAGCACTGGACTGGAGCACCTTATGTACTGAGTACCTCATATGAATGACTTAAGAGCTGGACAGAAATCATGCAACCTCTACACCAGGAGGGCTTACATAACTGTCTTTAAACACTTCTGGCTGGAAATCTAGCATGGTCTACCCTGTACGTGAAGCTGTACAATGATAAAATAGGTGCAGAAACCATGCCAGATAACTTAGATTTTTATACACCAGCATTTGGGCCAAAATACCAGAGGAAAAGCACTATTACAGAGGACAGCAATCAACTCTATACAGCATTCACCTGGATACACGCTGAATGAAAGCAATCCTGAAACCACCAGCAAAATAGCTCGTTGTTCCTTAACCTGTTGTAACTCTCAAGATACCACCACCACCAGAACAGTAGATCTTCAGTAACTCGATGCAGCCATACTTGCTATACAGGGTCAGTTCAGACAGAGCAAAATGCTGTTTTCAAAAAAGAACAGGGCAGTAACTGCAGGAAATTTTACATCTGAAATCCCTTGCTCTTCAGTGATATCATTCAGTGTATTCACAGAATGGGGAGGTTGGGTGCTAACCACAAGCCATCAGAAATGCTCAAGAAGACAGGGAAAGACATGCTGTCACATCTGCACAGGGCTGCAGGAAACACCGCTAGGAAGTATGGTTCGTGGTGCACATCTGACACACAACAACTGAGTTAACTCTCACAGCCTTACTTACTTCACCACTGATCCTTGTGACAGCAGTCTGCACGCAAAGGTGGGGGAACTGAACAGCAGAGCCATTGTTTGACTGCCAGGGTTTAAGGGCTGGAGGAGAAGCCTCTGCAGAGTGAAGAAGATCAAATTTTTTTCCAGCCAAAGATTCAGCCATTGCAATCCCATGACATCTATCTCAAGAAAACCAGAGCTGGGCATAAGCTACACTATCTGACACAGAAGTCCAGGGTGCAGAAGGTGGTACCTTCTAGGGGGTCAGCAGCCTCTTTACTCCACTGAGAAACAGGTGCCAAGGACATGGCACAGCAGTCAACACTTCTGAAATCACTAAGCCAGTCATCTTCTTATCAAGCTGTGAAGACTGAACTATTCTTCTCAACAATATTAACTGCTTTCTGACAGAGATTTGGCCCGTTTCTGGGAGCACAGAGAGCATGAAGGGCAGGACCAGCAAGAGTCAGCTGTGCCCCTGAAAGCCAAATCATCTCATTAAACTTTCTGAGAAATCTGCAGTAACTACACCTCAGACGAGGTACTTTAATAGGGCCCAACTTACCCCAGAAGTATTTCAGGATCTGTCTGTCAGCCAGCTGCAGAGCTACAGTTTTGGTGACTGGGCTGCAGCACAGGCTGATCACTTCTCCATCTACAGGCACAGACAACCTGGAGCAAGACACAGAACATCAGTCACAGGAGACATATTTGACCTGAATCCTGCATTTCTTGTGCCCAGATGAAACAATGCACACCTCCAGGATGGACAGATACCTTTGTCCATGTAAGGATCTTCTGCAGTCTTTTCACATCTGTACCAGCTGACACTGGCACCACAGAGCACCAACAAATCCAGCCAAGAGGCATTTGCCTAACTTCTCTAGGCGCTGCCTGCATACTTACACAACTTTGCAGAGCCTACCCTTGTTTCACTCTAATCTACAGTTCATGCACAAATCAGCCTGTCTTTGCTGTGTGAGTGCTACAGAAAGGAACTCTCATGATCCTTTTCTGAAGCAGGTATCTCTGCCTCAGGTGTCTTCCTTTTGTGATCTGGTTTTAGTTCAACTGACTGCACAAAGCCTAAGAGGTGAGGACAGGAGCAAGAAGGGCTACCAGTCTTCTTACAGACCTTAATAATGGTGGGCAAGGGTAGAATGGAGGAATTCAATCCCTCTGAGGGCCTGGAATTTGGACAAAGGAACGGAGCTATCCTGTACTGACACAGACATGCTAACTTACACCCTCCTGTCAGGCTAGGTGTCGGCACTAGAACTACAGGCCAGTGGGCACCTTCAAGAGATACTTGGTTCTCCTACAGGAAGAGAGGCAAATTCCCCAACCCACAGCCTCGACGCTAAGCACCTCCTGGAAGGCTTTGCTGATGCTAGGTATGATCCAGAGGTGCTCTGATTTCACCCACAACTGACACATCTCTAGTACCGTAAATTCAGGTGCTCTTCTTCAGCTCCATGTATATGAGGCACAGCAGTCAGGTGGTGAAGGACAGACTGAGCAGCATGCTGACCCTGAGCGACCACCAGGAAGCTGTCATCTGGCAGCCAGGTGAGAAATCGGAGCCCCAGAGGATTCGCTTCATTGTTGACACTGCCCACATCAACTCTGTCACAAAATAAAGAGACTAGGAAGCAAACAGAACCTGATTTTGGTAGGCCACATCACTGGAGAGGCAAAAGTCTTCAAAAGGACAACGCAGACACACAGCATGGCTAAGAGGGCTGCAGTGCACATGCAGTCACTTAAAGCATCAACCCTGCCACAGGCTGGGTTGGAGATGAGCGACAAGGCCCAGGGAGTGCCATTTGTTTTCCCTAGGCAGCACTGCTCCCATGCCAACTGTGTACTGGAATGTAGAGCAAGATGGATTTTTGTCTTCTTTTTCTCTTGTCACTGTTACTGCTGTGCAAGCTGCTCTGTTGCTCAGTGTGCCGTGGGTCTGAGCACTGCACAGCCATTCCCTGGCTCTGGAAGAAGGAGCACAGAGTGCAGCATCTCAATGCCAAGAGCACCAGACACAGGAAAAGCTACCTCAGTGCTGTCATTAGCAGTCATGCTCCCACTAGATCAAGGGCAGATAACCTGCCCTCTGTGCTGCCCAATCTTTAGCACTAGGTGCAGACACAGTGTCAGCACAATAAAACCAGGTTATCTTCAAAATCTTGAGCCAAGTGGTCAAAGCTGTGACCTCTAAAACATCCAAGCAAGGCACTATCTTTTTCTCCCCACCATAGTTGTACTAGTTCTATATTACCTGTAGGTTGTATCCAGGTATGGTGTTTCCACAGCTGCTTTAAATCCATTTCCACCTACAGCTCCAAACCTGACAGTGGGGTCATTAATTCTGCTCTGTCCTAGCAAACACAAAGCAAAGCAGAGTTCAGAGATCCTGCCAAGAGAACCCTTTCCAAATTTAGTCTTATAAAAAAGTAGATGCCACAGGAAACTACCCAAAATCAGAAGATACCATCCCTACAGGTACAGCCAATGCTTAATCCTAATTAACATTTACCCTGAGAAACACAGTTACCTTGTAATGTCACAGTAGAAAACTCAGATAGCAGCAAGTCTTTGTTTCAAAGCACAATGAATATTGCACTGTATATAGGACTGCTTTGGGAAGTGCCAGGTGCCTCAGACAGGTGCTAGGTGGCTATTCCCAGACACTTCCAGTGGTAATCAGCAACATGCCATGAGAACAGATTATACAAGATATCACCTGCTGCACCCTATTAAAGCCAAAGCTAGGCAGGGGGTATTACCAGCGTAAGCCCACAGCCAAGTGCTGAGCTCTGCCTTCTCACAAAACCAATGCACCATCAAAATGCTCTGGTGCCACTCAAACTACTGCAGATGAGAGAACTGAGCCTGAACCCACAGGTGAACCAGATCTCCACTCTTGACTACTAGAAGGCTTCACTGACCAACACTCTACTAGTTCCTCCATGTACCGTCCTGGGGGACAGAAAGTTTCCTTGAACAAGACAGTGCAACATGCTCTCACCATATCTGTAAACAGAGATCCTGTTACCAGCATCCAGGACAGCAATATCTCCGCAACGTTTGGGGTCTGTGTGAAATGCAACCTGATTAACTGCCTGTTGCAGCTGGAGCTCATAGGTACACATAGGTGGAGGCACCACAGCATGCTGGAATGCTGTGACAAGTACTTTATCTGTGTAAGACAAGACAAAAAAAAACCCAACAAACTGTAAACCAGTGGAAATGTTAGTGAGGCTCTCAAAGAATGAACAATGTCACAGGAAAATACAGTTGCTGTGCCCTTAGTAGTTAACCCTCACTAACAGCTTTGTGGAAACAGCAGCTAACAGAAGAACGATCTTAATCCCATCCAGTCTGCACCCAAAAAGCTATGCTACCTCTTCTAATGCTAGAGCTGCAAAGCAGTCCCTCTGCTTACCTCCATCTATGACAGCCACATTTGCCATGTGTTGGCTATTCTCCCCCATCCCACGGTCTGTGGTCCAATGCCAGTCATAGGAGAGGTAATGCCAGCCCTGGCAGAGTACGTGCAGCCTGTATGGGTTCTCTCGGTCCCACTGCAGAGACACCAACTGATTTTCCTCCAAGCTACCAAAATGTAGACTTTGCTTCAGGTACCAGTGATAGTTTCCAGAGGTCCACAGCTGAACTATAGAAAAACAAATGGTTACTACTACTTCAGAGCTATCTCAAACCCTCCCCACCACCACTGCTCCTCTAGGCATGGGTTAAGGGCAATTAAAGTAATAGTTCTAGCCTTCAGCCCCAGCACAAGAAAACTGAACAACAGACTTTATGCAAAAGAGTCGACCCTACAATTCTTTGAGCTCTTGTAGTGGGGACACACCCATGTTTCATGAAGGGCTCAGTCCTGTAGTATTCTATAAATACAATTTCCAGTTACAGCAGCCTGGAAGATGCTTTGAGCTCAGTTCTTGTAGTTTGAACTATCAGCTCTTCCTGACCTGCACGGGGTCTCACACTTGAGGTAAGCCTCCCCAGTGTCTCCTAACTCGCACAGGAATACATGCTGCTAACCACATTTGCAGACAGGTCTAAGAGCCTGAGCTTCACATCATGCTCTCACCATAGTTGTTTGGGTTGGAGTTTTCCACCTTCAGGTCTTCCAGCCATATAGCCAGGATCGTGGAATCTGCATTCCAAAGCAGTTCATTAACCTGTAGAAACAAACATGGCTCTTACTGATATTGTTGCTTCTGCAAGGTGGGGATGTTCCCAAACGTTTTGCAAGGCCAGGAGCTGCTCCTTATTTTCAACAATGTAAGCTGCATGGGTTAATATACTAACACAGCCCTCATGCACTGCAAATCTCTCAACTGCTGGAGCAAGGCATCCCGAAGCAGAACCTGTCACAGCAGTTCCACACAGCTGAAGAGGTGATACAACTACAAACACGACAGCAGTGGTCTCTGCTTTCCTTAGTGCTCAGGAAGCCATCTGCAAAAGACAGATGGCTTCCTGAGTACTGAGGAAAGCAGCATCCAAAGAGAAGCTGAGGTCACACCCTACCTGTAGTTTCTCATTTCCCTTATTCAGGATGAAGTGAGTATTTCACCTCACTCTTGCAAGTGGCGAAGAAGCATCCCAGGGATACAATCCCACGGTACTTGCCTCTGCACTACAGGCTTACAGAGGGCCTTGTATCTTCTTCACAGTCTTTGTCATTGTTTTCTTTTCAGATCATTTTTTCCATTAGCTCCAGCGCTAAGTGTGAAGTTTAAAACTTCCTCCTAGAATCTGAGAAAGATCTAGTGCTCTTTTCCATTACACTGTAATTAAAGAAGCCCAGACACAGCACTTACTTTGACTTGCCCTTTCTGGAATGGGAGGGGGAACTCCCCATGAAGAAGTCCATTCTTCTCCAGGAAAACCACGTCATGTCTGTTGAGTTTTTCCTGTGTGGATGCTATCAGGCTTCCAGAGGGCCTTTAAAAAAAGAGACAAAAGAAAAGTGGTTGCTCACATAATCACTGTTATTTTAGAAACCAATCATCTCACATTTTCTCCAGAGACATGAAGAACAGGGCAGCAGAGGATTTGTTTTCCACAGCACTGTTCCAAGTCCTATGTCCAACACAGACAAGTTAATGTGAGCACTTGCAAAAGGACCTGTAATGTTCCTATTTATACATCTGAGTCCAAAAACAGTTGAAGATGAGACTGTGCAGAGAACAGATCCCTTCTTCCTACATATAATGTAGTATTAGGCTTTTCAAAGTTTAAAGTGCTACTCTTTTGTCCTACTGGATCAGAAGGAAGTTTTTGTCAAGTTTTGGGAAAAATACACACAGGAGAAATTAAATTGATGCTGATCAGTTGTGACCAGGGAATAAAGCACAACGTTCTGCTGCCAGCAGGCAGACTGCTTTGTTACTCACTTCCAGGATAGTGCTTGCTCTAATCCTGAGATAGGCTCGCTTGTTGACTGCAGCACAAGTTCTCTGTTCCATACGCGGACCTTCCGAGCACCTACATGTTGAGAGATGAAGGTGTAAGAAAGCACTGATATTTTTCTAATTTTAAAGAAAGGAAACTGAGATGCACATGAATAAAAGGATTTCTCTTGTATGCCTTTAGGGCTAAGAACTTTGTCTCAGGTATTCTCTCATAGTAACTGAGTGGTTCTGAAGAAACTAAGTGGGAATTTCAGTCTTATGTACCTCAGTCATAGCCATTTCCCCCCTCCAACTCCCACCACAGAAGTGTTAAAATTTTCCTATAAAGGCAAGATACGCCCTAATCAGAAGTGCTGAAGGTAAAAAGCCAAACTAGCGGCCAAAGCAGTGCAGTTTGGTGCAGTTCAATATGTTTACCAACACATTTTAAACGGGCACAGCAGTATTTATTATGGAAACCATCAATTACAGTCTTAAAAGAAACACATGTACTCATTACCTCTTTTGCCTTAGGGCAAAACCTAGGGAAAAGAATTACCAGCATTTAAATAGAAGTGTTCAGGGCCAAAATTACTAGTATGAGGGACAGTGGGTACAGCAACCCAGATTGAACCATTTGGCACTGGGAGCTCATCAGAGATTGCCTAGAGCTTGAGTGTGAAAGAAGCCTCTTGAGTGGTGAAAGAAGCAGTTCAGATAGTAACTGCTTAGTAGGAACCACTCCTGGCTTCTCACTGCACTGAAAACCAAAGTGCAAAGAAAACGTTCAACAGATTCTGTCTATAAAATGTTGCTGAGAACAATGAAAAAACAGAGATCAACGAACTAGCTCAGCTCAGCCTTGCTCTTAAGTGGCCAGGAGACCACAAACAGCAGTCAGTATTTGCCTTGCTTCGTCTCTGCTTAAGAAGACTCTAACACATGTTGGTATTTCAAAGGAGTTTAGTCCCCTACCTGTCTCTGGACAGACAGCACTCACTGCCACAAACTGCCCATCTCCTCTCCACGTCACCCGAGGCCTGCCATCATCCCAGGCTGAGGTAGGTGACACTTCCTAAAATCACACAAAAGAAAGTTGCACCAAAGCTTGCAAAGGCAACTGCTGTCTTTGACTAAACAGACTGCATTGCTAAGCCAGCTCTTTCAAGAGCCTTGGCATGTAACCAATCAATAAAGAAATCATAAGGCTGCAAAGCTAAAAATTCATTACTCAGAACGTTATTTTAGGAAATACTAGAGTTAGAACTGTCTGTAAATTCAATCTGCTCCTCCTACAAGTGCATATATCTGTCTGTTCACATGATTACATACTATCCTTTTACTCTACAAGGATTTCTGCTTATAGATCAGCTGTGCATAAGCTGGACATGAGGGTGAACCAGGGATTCTTTGTAGCTGATGCCTGGAGTCCCAACCCCTTTGAGGGAGAAAGGCAAGAAAGGCATGCCATCGGGCAGTCTGTGTGGCAGGCAGAAGCTGGAATAAACAGTGCCCTTCAAGGCAAACAGGCTTTTTGCAGATCAATGCAGGACACCCCCTTCCCCACTCCCTGCCAACAGAACAGACATAAAAAGGGAGCTGTGTAAAGGTTTAATTTTATCAAACTAGGCTTACTTTCTCAAATATAGCCAAGTCTCATCCCATCCCTCCTTACAGTAAAGCTGGAACAGGCCTCATTTCATGTCTCTGCACTTTAGCCTGCTAGATTTCAGCTGGACAGTTTTAATTTTGAAACTTAATCATAAGAAGAAAATCCAGCAGTGGAATGTTTTAGCTATGTGATTTTTTCATAAAATAAAAAGCAGTGAAAACAAGTCCCAAACAAGGAAATGTCCAACGAAGGAGCAAAAAGCTAAAATGTGCAGGCAAATGAAGTTGCATCACATGACTGGCCACGTAGCTCAAATCCTTATATTGTTGCTTTCTGGGAGCTCAAGCTACTGTAATTTCTGCTGCTCTCAGCCAAACAGCATGCTATTTATCTTGGTTACATCAACACTTTAGTATGTAGCACATTCAGCAAAATCAATCAAGCTGATTTAAGGATGGCTTTACCTCTGCAAGCACTAGCACTTGCTTTGAGCTCTGTATGAACAGTCCTAAGCAATCCCAGCTGCTGCCTTGAATTAGGAGGAGGATAAAAATGCTAGATTTCAGATAGCCACAGAAACAAACAGCAGAAGTCTATGAAGACAGCTACCACAAAAGCAGCAGCAAACTGGCACCACAGGAATAACAGAAACTCTTTATACATTTTCCCAGCGACAGCACGTGCCTAACACCAGAGAACTAGTATAATACCGTCTGTTTGCGATGCGCTGCCTGTTTTCCCTCAGATCCATGGAACTGTGTCTCCTTTTTACCCCAGCCAAGAGCAACAAACTTTCCTGAAGAAAAAAATAATTTCAACGGAAGATGTAAGACAAACAGCACTACTCTGCAGTCTGGTAAACACAACCACAGCTCCGAGCCGCCCACACCTTCCATCCAAGTTTAATTCTAAAAACCTGCAGAAAATTTGAATATCCAGAAGTCCTCTAGTACAGGGAGCTTCCTTGTCAGTGTAAATTCAAGTGAAATACCGGCATTGCCCTTCAACTGCCCAGCAGCATTACAGTTTAAAATGTTTCCTGGGGCCCAGTATCTCAGCTCCATTTACTTACTTTCTACATGCTTACAACACACCAATGAGATCAGTTTTAACAATTTCATTTCAGTGCACCTCTCACCTTCCCCAAACTCGTCTTGGTGGATTTGCTTCTCAGTAATTGGTTCAAAATCCCTTGTCATCATGATAAGTGTTTGCTGACCTGGAGAGTAAACATGATATACAGTACTGGCCATGGTATCTGCACTGGACAAATTCAATGGTCTCCTGTATCATCCTATTGTTCTGTCACGGACTTGAACATAAAAATATTTCTAATGGTAGTGTGATATTACAGAGAATACATCCTTCAAAGCAGAAAACCTCCAACTGGAATAGAACATGAGCCAAGGTCAAATGAGGTGATTCTCTTCCTCTGCTCTTATGAGACCCCACCGGTACTACTGCATCCAGCTCTCAGGTTCCCAGGACCAGACAGACATGGAGCTATTGGAGCAATTCCAAAGGAGGGCCATGAAGATAATGGGAGGGCTGGAGCACCTCTCCTGTGAAGATTTGGGCTTGCACAGCGTGGAGAAGAGGAGGCTCCAGAGAGACTTTACTGCAGCTTTACAGTACCTGAAGGGGCTACAGGAATGCTGGAGAGGGACTGTTTGCAAGGGCATGGAGTGACAGGACAAGGGGTAATGGCCTTAAGCTGAAGGAGGGGAGATTTAGATTAGGTATCATTGATTCATAGAATGCTTTAGGTCAGAAGGGACTTTAAAGATCATCAAGTTCCAACCCCCTGCCATGAGCAGGAAGGCACAACTCTCATTACACCAGGCTGCTTAAGGCCCCATCCAACCTGGCCTTGAACACTGCCAGGCAGGGGGCAGCCACCACCTCCCTGGGCAACAAACCTTTTCCAGTGCCTCACCACCCTCATAATGAAGAATTTCTTCCTAATATCCAATCTAAATCTCCCCCCTTCCAATTTAAAACCATTCCCCCATATCATATCACTACATGCATTTCTAAAGTCTCCTCCCAGCTTCTCTGTAGGCCCCTTCAGGTACTGGAAGGCAGCTATAAGGTCTCCCCTGAGCCTTCTCTTCTCCAGGCTATATAAAGCCAACTCTCTCAGCCTTTCTTCATAGGAGAGGTGCTCCAGCCCCCAGACCTCCAGTCCTCTTTGTGACCTCCTCTGGACCTGTTCCAACAGTTCCATGAGTTTCTTATGTTGGTGGCTCCAGAACTGGACACAGTACTCCAGGTGGGGTCTCATAAGAGAGGAAAAGATGGGCAGAATGACCTCCCTTGACCTGCTGGCCATGGTCCTTTTGATGCAGCCCAGGATATGACTGGCCTTCTGCACTGTAAGCGCACATTCTCGGCTCAGTTGAGCTTCTCATCCACCATCACCCCCAAGTTCTTCTCTGCAGGGCTGCTCTCTATCACTTCATCTCCCAGCCTGCATTAATGGTGAGGATTGCCCGGACCCAGGTGCAGGACCTTGCACTTGTCCTTGCTGAACCTCATGAGGTTCACATGGGCCCATTTCTCCAGCTTGTCCAGGTCCCTCTGGATGACATTCTATCCCTCTGGCTTGTCAACTGCACCACTCAGCTTGGTGTCATCCAGAAACTTGCTGAGGGTGCATTCAATCTCACTGTTGATGTCTTTGACAAGATATTGAATAACACTGGTCCCAGTATAAGACCCAAGAGGGACACCACTTGTCGCATCTCTCCATCTCGAGCCATCGATGACTGCTCTCGGAGTGCGACCATCCAATTCCTTACACACCAAACAGTCCACTCATCAGATCTGTACCTCTACAGTTTAGAGAGAAGGATGTTGAAGGGGATTGTGTTAAAGGCTTTACAGAAGCCTAGAGAGATAACATCCATTGCTTTTCCTCTGTCCACTGATGCAGTCACCCCATCACAGAAAGCCACTAGGTTGGTCAGGCAGGATTTGCCCCTGGTGAAGCCATGCTGACTGTCACAAATCACCAAGACTCAAGAAACAATTCTTCCCTATGAGGGTGGTGAGGCAGTGAAAGAGGTTGCCCAGAGAAGCTGTGGCTGCCCCCTCCCTGGCAGTGTTCAAGGCCAAGCTGTGTGGGACTTTGGGCACCCTGGGCTAGTGAAGGGAGTCTCAGCCTATGGCAGGGGGGTTGGAACTGGAACCCAAACCATTCTATAATCCTTAGTCTCAATTTCATAACTTTGTATTTTGCTTTTTCTATCTTAAACTTAACTGTGGTTTATATACTGCGTACAGTGAGTTTCACCCCCAAAGGCAGAAAGCTTGCAGGCTGTTCTTGATACCTGTCACAAGCAAAACAAGCTCTTGGTCGGGACTCCAGCTCATGGTACTCAGGCCGCTGTCCACACTTCCAACACATTCCACCTACAAGACCAAAATACCACCACAGAAATGCAGCAAAACCAGTGCAGCTCCATCCCAGCACAAAAGCAATCAGCCCCATCACCCAGCCAGGGAAATCACATCCTACTAAGAAAAGCACCAAGTCTTACTTTACCCTTTGTATTGAACGAAACAGAAGAGACATTTCTAACCAAAGAAGGCTCCAGGCTTATGTGTGAGAGCCCACATAAATTAGAGACTAGCATCAACTACCATTCACAGTTTTAGTAAGACCTTTATTCTGCAATCCTCAGTCTCACGTCAGCATGCATAGTGTTAATACTAATACTGCCTGGACATGTCTGTGGCTGTATTGATGATTATACTGAAGTCACAATACACAGACAGAATGGTTCTTACCTGAAGAATTCCAACACGCAGTTAAAGGGAACTGTATCAGTTAAAGCTCTGATCTGCTTGTGCACACTAAACTTGCCAACTGTATACCGCTGCACCAAGATTCATTAAAAACTGGGACAGCTTTACAGGGCTATCAGGAGTATAAAAGCAATAGCACTGGGCAGTGAACTTCTGTCATGCTGTTACCCTGATCTGTAAAAGGCATGGAGCAGACCAACTGTGATAAACAGCCAGGTAAAGCCATTTAAGGAATTAAGCTTGGATGTCACAATCTTTTCAGGTAAACAAAGTGGGACTAGGCACCGGTGGCCGGAGTAAACATCACTCACATGCAAAAAGTTTCAAAATAAATGGAGTAACCCTCAAGACTTCTGGGTGCCCAGACTGCACCACAAGATTACAACTTCAAAACTGAGAAAGTAAGTCAAAAAGCCTTGAAATAAAGGACCTAATTATAAACCTCAACTCTGACCCCAAATCAGTGCAAGAAAAGTCTCACAAATCAAGTATTTTGTAATCTCTATTCCTTTATGACATGTTTTAATACCAGACTCACTGTTCAGATAGAGCTGTTCATGTATTTTAGATGGTACATGCAAATCAAACCAAGATTTGGCAAGAGTTGAAACAAGTGAGCTGCAAATAACCACAACGTGACAGCTAAGCAAGATAGACCACTGTCATCTCATGCCTACCTACAACTGCATTGTTAGGCTGGTATTATGGGAGCTGATGCAGATTTCAGAGGGTGCTGCTATGGTGTTTAAGTGTTTTGCTTAAGATTTTACAAATCTGGCACTAAGGACGGAGCAGAAACCTACTATCTCAGTTCCTGACATTTACTCAGCCATTTTTTATTTCCCTTTAAGTGTTTCTAGGAGTTTTTTATACCAAATGTTCTTTAAAGCACAACACAAACTTTCTCCTCTCTTCAGTGAAGCAATGCCAGCATGATGTTCCATATTGACTGGTAATAACAAAAAAGTAGCTACCTTTTTCTGTACCTAGTCACAACAACATCCTATTTCTGTAATACTACCCAGTAGATCTTGTGCACCTGCGTGTGTGTCAATAGCCGCCTGGGCAAATATACGGGACTAGGGCTACAGACAGGCAAGCCACTGATTCAATTCCAGTCCTTTTATGGAGCATATATTGTGTCCTTAATCCTGCTCATGGTTCCCACAGAAATCAGCTCCATCTGCCATATGAAGAGAGGCTGAAGTCCCTTGGTTTGTTCAGCCTGGAGAAGAAGAGGCTGAGGGGAGACCTCATCGTGGTCTGTGGCTTCCTGATGAGGGGGAACAAAGGGGCAGGCGCCAATCTCCTCTCTTTGGGGACCAGTGATAGAACCCCAGGGAACAGCATGAAGCTGCGACAGGGGAGGTTTAGGTTGGATGTCAGGAAGAGGTTCTTTGCTGAGGGGGTGGTTGAGCACTGGAACAGGCTCCCCAGGGAAGGGGTCACAGCACCCAGCTTGACTGAGTTCAGGAAGCATCTGGACAATGAACTCAGTCCCATGCTCTGACTTGTCTGGCCCTGTGCGGAGCCAGGAGTTGGACTCGATGAGCCTTATGGGTCCCTTCCAGCTCAGGAGATTCTATGGTTCTGTATCAGAAGAGAGCTTAGTTTGTAATAAACATAAAGCTGCCCCCTGAAGAGTTCAAAACAGCGTGATCCTTTCCTTTGAAATCCCTCTGCACTGTTGTCTTTCCTGCCACATTACCTGTTTTGTGCTGAGATTGCACAGCAGGATGTCTCCAGCTGCTGTAGCAACACACATGCACTCTTGCTCTGGAAGATCTTCGATACCGACGATGCAGCCACTTTCATCTTCAGGCATGAAACCCTCCACAGTCAAGGAAACTTCTCTTGTCACCTTGACAGAGAGGCCAATGACTTATTAAAGCATACAAATCCTCACTGGAATTTTTTTAGAAATGACAGAAGAACATCCATGGCATATTTCATCCTACTGGAATTACACCAAACATTACACAGCAGAAGTGAGTACGTGAACAGCATCAGAAAATGGCCCATGCCTAAGTACTTATCTTCACTTACACATTGAAAACTGTGAAGATCCTCTTATGTTAAAGACAGACAATGAGAAAACCCACGTAAGGGAGCAAATAATAAATGGCAATACTACAACTTCAAACTTAGATTTGCTCATCACCTGTCATATGTCATCACATAGAGTCAACATTGAGAGGTCAACTAGTAGCTGCTTCAAGTGTCTCAATACTCTCAAGAGGCCATTTGGACTTCATGGCCACTGTGTAAGAAATTTCAAAGGAAAACCATTTGGATGTGCAGTTTGGTATAGCAAACCAAGAAAGTTTTAGATAAAATAGCTCTCTCTAGCTTAGTTACACAAATGGTTTACACACCCAGTCATCAGGGAAAAAACTGACAGTTTTTCTGATCTGGAATACTTCTGCTTCCAAAAAAGAAAGTGGTCATACTTAGAACTTGAGTTTATTAATTCTGGACAGATTTTAGTTGGTAGCCTTCACAAGCAGACTAAAATGTCTATTTTCACAAAATACCCTTCTTTAAAAATGAGACCCTAGGAAAGCCCAAGAGCTCTTCTCTCAGCTAACTTCAGGACTGAACACACTGATGGAATTAGATGTCTCATATTTGTGTAATGTGTTTCCAGAGATGACCCCAGAATTAATGGCTCGGTAGCATTTTTTTTTCTTTACTGATACACTGAGGGGTATTTTTTCTTCCATAAATCATGCTTTCAAAGGCTTGATCACTCTTCATTATCCCTCTGTCTGGTTTGTGAGTTGTGTCTCCAATGCAACTGTTTGCCTGACCATGCTTAAGACTAAACCACATGTACGACCCGTACCAAATACAACTGCCCTCTTGGAGGCAAATTTAAGTGTTTTAAAAGCACAGTAAATTATTTCAGCCACAAAGATCACAGTGCAGCATCACAGCCAACTTCCTAGGCACCATGAGGCAGAAGCAAGCGGTGGCTGGGAGCAGCGAGAGGCTCCAAGTCCCTGCAAACAAGGCTACAAGAGCGAGCCACATCAAAAGGCAGCCGCGCCCCGCCCAGAGACGGGCTCCCGGCGGGCACGGACGCCTCAGAGCTGACAGCGGGCTTTATTCCAGCTTTGTCACGGGCGGACCAAAGAAGCCCCTATTAGCATGCCTGCAGCGATGCGCGGCAGCCGCCAGCCCCCTCCCCCGAAGCCACAGCCCCGGCCTGAGCCTGACAGGGACAGGAGAGCACGGCTCCCGGTGCGACCGGCGGCGGCTCTCACCGAGTTCTCGGCGGGGCTCAGCTCCACAAGGCCATGCTGGGAGCCCACAATGACCGTGCCGAGCTCACTGCTGAGGCAAAAGCACTGTGGGGTGCCCGGAGCGGCGGCGCCGCGGCAACCGCCAGCTCGCAGCAGCCGCAGGTTCCTCATAGCGAAGGGATGCCGGGCAGTGCCTCGCTGCTCACAGGGCCGCCATTTTCTCCGCTGTGGGCGTGCGCGCGGCGCATGCGCGAATCCCGGGCTCCGCCTCAATCCGCCGACGGCACAGGCGCGATTTGGGAGGGGGTGTATGCGCGGTAGGCGTCTGCTCACCCGCGCGGCTGCGCGCGCAATGGAGGGCGTGCTCGCGGGGGTGTGGCCGGCAGAGCCCCTCGCCGCCATGTGCCGCCGCCGCCGCCATGTGCCGCCCCGCGGCACCGTGGCGGAGTCTTCCGGAGGGTCCGGGTCGCGGCGGAGCCCTCCTGGTGCTGTCTGGGAGGCACCGCCGGCGGCAAATGGTGTGCCCGACCGCGCCGCCGCCGGACCAAGCAGGCGGGGTTGCCCGTGTTCGGTGCAGATCGCGCCCTGTGCCTTGCTGTGCCAGTCCGGCTGAGCCCCTCTCTGGTGTCTGCTCTGACCAGCCGTGGCACGGGCGGCTGTGCGGAGTGAAGGGCCTGCGCTTTCTGCCCCTTGCAGAGCATGCCGGTATGCGGTGGCACACGGCAGACACCGACCCGTGTGCTCCTCCTGTGCTGCCTTTGCTGCGGGCCCCACAGCCTGCTTCACCTTCTGAATCATGCAGCATGGGCTGGGTCTGGTAGCCATGTGAGGTTGCAGTTTAGGCAGCAAAAACAGTGCTTTCACTTTTCCCCAGCTCACTGCCCTGCATGGCTGTGTATGCCTGCGGCAGGGAGTAAGTCACCACTGGAGCAGGATGGTTATTTTGCAGCCTTGCTGGTACTTACTGGTTGAGGAACTCTGGATGAGACTTTCCACGGTACTGCCAGGGCAGCCTACACATAGATAGGCCAGTGCTGCCCCAATACAGCCCTTTTTTATCACACTGGGAACCTTGCCTCCAGCTTTGGCTGAGGCGGAGGAGAAGGCTGCTCAGTCTTCAGTGAGAGCTTTGTGCAGCTGCAGGTATGTCCGTTACATGTTCTACTTCTGCCTACTGGGACTGGCCTCCATCACTGCTGATCCAGTCTTAATGGCCAACCACCAACCACTGTATAAGCTGAATTTGGATCAGGTAGGTTTTGGATACAGGAATGTGTTGAGTTTGCATGCTGTAACCATCCTTGTATGCTACAGTTTGTGAGTTTGGGCCAGTGGAAGGATGGGCCACCAGACAGCAGGGCAGTTCTGCTTCTTGCTGTTGCAGTACAAACTTTGGCTAAAGCCCACGATAAAACTCGGTGAAGTTGTCTAAACTCCGGGTGAGGTTTCTTGACACCAGTGGAAATGAGCCATATCACCGTGGCTCAGCTATCACTGTGCGCGGAGGTAGTCAGAGCCACACAGACTCCCCTTTCCTGGAAGTAAGAAGTGTGCTTGGCCCAGCTCGATCCTAGCAGCCTCCCATCCCTGCGGCACCGAGGACCACCGTGGTACCGCCGTTTCTACTGTGAGACACTGGTTTGCCTTATCTGATTTGCCCCCGCTCACTGCACAGCCGTGGCTGTTGCACTGTGGGGTCCACAGCGCAGCAGGTCCGCACCACTGCCCCGGCGTTTTTGCAGGCTTGGGTGCATCCCTCCTAGCAGATGGGACTTGCAGGTCCCCTCCCGCCCGCGAGCTGTCCCTCTCTGGCTTGCTTTCAGTGTGTCGCATCACCCGGCTGAATCATTTTCTTCCCAATATCCGCCTCAAAGTTTTTTTTTACTCCCTCCCTCCCCCCTCATTTTTTCCGCAGCGGCAGCCGGCGCCCCCCCTGCTCACACTCCTCTTCCTCCGCTTCCCCGTCCCCGCTGCCCTTCCCGGGCCGTGCCCCGCCCCGCCCGGCCGGGCCCCGCCGCCAGCCCGGCGCGGCAGGAAGCGCGGGGCGGCGGCCGGAGCAGGTACCCCCTCCCGGGGCTGCGGGTCCCCCGCACCCCCGCCATCCTCCGGCCAGCGGCCCGGGTGCCCAGCGTGTCCCGTGTCCACTGCCCCCGCCCTCCGCCCATCCCGGCGCTGAGGTCCCCCGCCCGGGCGGTACAAGTGGTGCCAGGGTCCGGTTCCCAGCGCGCCGGGCAGCGCAGACCCGTGCCAGGCTCCGGCCGTCCCCGCTGGTGCCCCAGAGCGGTACAGCTGGGCTGGGAGGTGCTTCTGGCGGCGCTGGAGGGGGCGGAACGGGGTGGGGGGACTGCCTTGTGCCGCTGGCACCGGCAGTTCCGGGAAGGTCTGTGCAGGGTTCATCCTGATCTCTTTTCATGGATGAGTCAGTGTCAGATCTCTGCTTTCAGCGAAACATCTGTTTCAGGCGGTGCCCAAGCAGCGACTGGGCCGAAGGAGGCTTGAGGAAGAAGCCCCTGTTCTGTGGATGCTGGATTTATTTTGGAGGCAGTGGTTACCTGCTTGGTGGTCTCTGTGGCAGTAGCTCTACGCCAGCAGATGGTGACTTCAAGGGCCATCTCCTACGGAGGTGAGGTCTTCTCTAGTGCTTTGCAGTGCAGATCTGATGTGATTCCTTATGAACTGGGGCTTCAGCCCAAACTGTTTACTTCATCTTGTTCACAGTGTGGGCCCATGTTGTGCTGGCAAGGTGTAGAAGCATGATAGGAGTTTTCAGACGGTGCCAGAGGTCCTTGTGCTGGTATTGCTATAAAAGCCCCGGGTCTGTTAGGGAGAGTTGAGGCTGCCTCTTCCTCCTAATGACAATTCCTTTGTACCAGGCAAAATTAAGTTGGAAATGAAGCTTTCAGCTGTTTCAGAAACGGAGGTGAGGCGGCATACTCATGAAGCGCACTTATTCCTGGGATTTGTGAATGTGTTCAGCAGCAGGATCCGTAACAACAGGGGAGTTCAGTAGCTCTCCAAAAAAGAGGGAACATTATCTACAGTTGTCTAATGTGGGAACAGGAGGGGGCAGCAATGAATGTGGTAGGGCTTAGCCAGAACCAGAGTGGGTGAGTCTTCTTGCAGTCACAAGGATAAATCATTCCTAAGAGCTTGAGCTCAGGCAACATCTTTGTGTGCTCCACTGTGTTAACCTCCATCCACCTGTTGTCACACAGTTGGCTGTTGTATTCAGTAGTTTCATGTCTGCAGATGGATCCCCACTAGCTTAACACTGCAACAGTTTATTTGCTTGTGTGTTTGCTTCAGATACTTGTCTGAACTGAAGCCTCCAGTAGTCATTTATTATCCTTAAACCATATTTTTACTTAAGAAAAAATGCAAGAAATTATTTACAGGCACTTTTCTGGAGTGCTAGCTTTCTTTATATAAGGGCAACCAGTGACTGCAGGTCAGAGCAAAAATTCACACCTGCCATACAGCTAAGCATTTGAAAAAGTGCCCAGAAATGTGGCAGAATTACCATCCATGTCTATGATCAAAGTTCATCTGAAGTGGACCTGAGTAGCTGGATATGGCTTTGAAGTAAGACCCTTCTCTTAAAGGGAAGTTGGTCTTGGAGATCCTCATAGATTCCTTCCACCCTTGCTGTTCTGTTTTTCTTCTGTACATTGCATTCCTCTTGGGAACCCAGCAGGTTACTCTGGCCACTGAGCCACAAAATGTCTTTTGCAAGGATCACATTATTGCTCTTTCTGGTGTGTAATCCATCAAATGAGGCCTACTGGATGGAGACCTAACACATAGCATGCAGGCTTTTTAACAGCAATCCTCAACTTACACAGTCTATATGTAAGGATGCTGCATAAGGCTGGATTTTTCTCTAGGCATCATGGTTTAAAATATTAGCTGAACATTCATTTGGTGGAAATGAATGTTCAGCTAGTATTTACCTTACCTTTCAGGTAAGCTACACTTACCTGAAAACCCTTGACCCAAGTGTGTGCTCTCTCAGAGCTTGTTACCTTGCCATGCTTTCTGCAACTCTTGTTTAACATTGTTTCCTGTGGCTTCATATGCCCTGGTTGTAGCTATTAATTTTGTATGCCCACAAACTCTTACTTATTTTTCATTCAAGAGATTGTGGTACTGCTTTTTGGGTGCTAGTCCAGGCTAATTTGGGAATGGGAAAGGGATAAAACAGATCTACAGAGGTCATCTGAGCCAAGACAGGAAGGGAGCAAAAGTAGAAGTGAGAAACCTTGACTGGGCAGTTTGAAAGGGATTTTTTTTTTTGTCATATGCCATACCTGAGCTTATTCCTCCTTTTTTTTTTGCTGCAGGTTGATATAGTTGGGCTCTACTGTTCGTTATTTAAGTAGAAAATTTCCTGTTTCAAACTGGTTCTGATTATATTTCCTGTAAGAGATGAAAAAAGGACCAGAAAGTGGAGCTTGTCCCCTTGCTGCTCCAAGCAACGTAATGGAGTCAAATCCAGACAATAGCAGCAGCAGTGGAGCCTCCCTGAAAGAGAAGGACATGCTTTCCTCTTCTGGAGAACTGGAAAACATACAGCTGAAACCCAGCAGAGAAACACCCAGAAAAAAACTCTGTGGCTATTTAAACAAGCTGGGCATCAAAGGGCCAATCAAAACCTGGAAGTCTCGCTGGTTCTTCTACGATGAAAACAAATGTCATTTACTGTACTACAGAACTGCACAGGACATCAACCCTTTGGGGTGTATTGATCTCTCCAGCGCCAGCCTTGACTGCAAGGTGGAAAACGGGGAAGGGGTTTTTGAGATCAGAACACCAAGCCGAGCTTTTACTTTGAAGGTAAGGGGTAGAATCTTGTGGGGGCAGTTATGAAACATTCCCAGTCGGGACAGACAGATCTGGGCTAAGATACCTCTTAGCTCAAGTGTCACTTCAGCCCTCTCAGCCTGGACTGTTACCTAAATTACTCGCATTGTTTTGGCAAGACTGGGACTCCATTACCTGTGAGGTGGCTGCTGTTTGACAGAATAGGAGTAAAAGCTGAATTGGGTGCTGAATTGGAATCATTGAGGAATCCTGCGGTCCACTTGTAATTTGCTGAATAGAAATGAGCTCTGATGTTTACAATGTTTGCTCCAGCAGGAACCTTTGCTAGATTTTTATCTCTGTGCAGACTGCTATTAAGAAATTCTGTGCGTGTTTCCTGGCTAAAGAATCATGATATTTTTGCTTAGCTTTAAGAGCACAGTTAACTAAAAATCTTTTAAAATTATATTAGTGGTCTGCTGAGGTTCTGTTACTCAGGCCATGCTGAAGATTTACTCTGTCCTCCCAAACTAGTGCTAGGGCCAAGGGCTTTAGTGTGAGCTTGACACTGCGGCCTTTATTTCTTCTGACTTGAGCAGTAGAGTAGCGGTCAGCCCTTCAGGATGTGTATTATGCTGATGAGGCTACTCCCCTTCCCTTCCTGTTCTGTGTTATGTTAGGCAATCAGCAAACAGGCAATGATGTACTGGCTGCAGCAGCTACAAATGAGACGTTGGGAATTTTGCAATGCTCAGAGCAGATTTCCTGTGGGCAGCTCCCAGCTTGTGAATGAACCCCTGGCAAGCAGAACAAGTAAGTGCTGCGTGTGTCAGGCTTTCTTTTGCTTTCAGCCCCCCACAGTGAGGAATGCTGTTGCTCATCTGTAAGCAGGCACAGGTTTAGGCCTGATTTTTAAATGCAGGTGCCAACTATCAGTGCTTGGTTGATGTTTGGAGCTGCTGGTCACATTATGGATGGATGTATAGCATGTGGGTGGAGGTGCTCAGGTATCTCATGGTCATAAATTCCCTCTTGATTTTCCTCATGCATGTGGTGTGTGCATGTTTGGTATCTCCTTTCCTCTTGTGAGGCCTATGAAATTTACAGCAAGTGTTTTTCCAGCGATGGTGGAATGAAGGTGTGTGTTACTAGCAGTGGGCATACAGGGGCCAGTGGATCTGGGAGGGCACAAGCAGGGTGTCCACCTGTCCAGTTATGGCTAGGTGCCCATTTTGTTTGAAACAAATATCATCCTTCCTACTAACTGCCTGCTCTAAAAGGTTCTGGCACTTACAACAAGTTGTGTTTGTGAAGCATTATCTGCACATTAAAACTATCAGGCACTGTTTGCAATAGTGGAAAAGAACAACAACAGCTCTCTTCCTTATTCCTTTAGGTGACTAAAGTTTGATTGTTTAGGGCTAGTCATCCTGCTATACATATGGTTGAGGTCACTTGGTTGTCCTTGAATTGGTTGACTCTATTTGTACATGGAACCTTCTGTAATCTGACCTAGAACTAAGCAAACCAGGTCTGCTGTCCTTTTTCCCCTGGTCACTTGAACTTGTAGTGTGTACCTGTGGTAAAAGTTTGTGGCTCTCATGAAGGAGCCAAAGTCCAATGGAATTCTGTCATGCTTGCTTCCCTCTGTGTCCTGGTTTGTTTTTACATAGATGTTGTTGACAGTGAAGACTTCCTGCCTCCTGTGAAAACACCAACAGAAGCAGTGGGTTTACAGGCAGCATCTTTGCCGGCACCTCAAACTTCTACTGCTTTGCAGAACATCTCCCTTAAGCACCCTTGGACAGAGATACAGTAAGTGCATGAGGAGAGCTGCAGCGTGGTTGACAGGCTGCCAGAACACTTGGTGCCTTGCTGGCCTGTCCTGTATTGTCTGAAATGGTACCGTTGCCTAGGGGGAAGCAGCTTTTTCAGGGATATTCCATGTGAAAAGCAAACTTCCTGCCAGAAGGTTTTTTCATACGCCGCTGTTCCAGTGCATTTCATATCATCTAACTCTCTTAGGAAAGATGCTAGTGGCGGCCCTAGGGCTTGGCTAAGCTTGCTTTAGCATAGGTAGTGGTTTGCATGCCTGCTGCGATGCGTCTGCACATCGCTTCTGGAAAGGCACACAGGCAGGTTGAGCTGTGCTCTGTGGGGTAGTGGTAGAAGTCTGTTACTGCTTTCCAGTGGTTTCAAAGGACCTTGACTGGAGTGCACTCACTAAAGTAGGAAGCCAAGCAAAAGGCACTGTAGATGTCCAGCACTACACAGTTTGGTACTCCTTGCTGAGTTTCAAGTATGTGAGTGTTCCCAGTGCCCGCAGTGTTCCTGCTATCTGCAGTTGCCATGTGTAGCTCCATCAAGGCTACAAGGTATAAGCCTTGGGCAGTTGGTATTGCTCACAGACAAGCCCCAGCAGTATCTCCCCAAGTGTGTCCAAGTCATTTATGTATAAGCAGAAATGTGTAAGTGGCTACAGGCATGGTAGATAGGTAGCCTAGCACCTGCCAAATGTTTTGGTGGGGAGACTGGCAATAGTTTTTTACCACTACTGTGGCTACAATCTCACGCTGATAAAAAGATCCCCCATGGCACCAAAGAGGATTGCTCAGCTGTGCTATACATTCTCTTTTCCTCACTCGATTAAAAACAATATGATCGTATCTCCTACCTCCTCCCCCAGGCTTGCTTTTTCTAGATTGAATAACTGTTGCTTCTTTACATCTTCAGACTGTATTGTGCCTCTCTTTCTGTGAACATTTCTTCAGGGTCTATCACTATTAGGCTGGGTCTTCATGAGTGGAGCATGTCTTGATTTCAGCTGAGCTGGTCAGATCCCTGAGCTGCTGCTGCTGTCTCAGAGGAAAACAGAAGTGCAACATGAGGTAGAGAAGAGTTGAAAGTTGCATTTTTTGAGCACCAGCTGCAGCCTGCTGGGAATGAAGGTCTGCTGATCTTATGTGCCAATATGTTCCCTGATGTCAGAAATGTCTGCTTTTCTGCTGTGGAGCCTGCCAGTAACAAGGCAAAAGGAGAACAATAGCTAAATGCTGGCAGTTAGGAAGTAGCTGACCCTGAGTCTTTTGTAGATCTCAAAACAAGGGGCTTGTTTTGTTTTAGCTGATGAACCACACAGGAGAAGGGAAAAGACCTGTATAGAGATACGCAACTGTCTCACTTTCCTGCATAGGTTTTACAGAAGATACTTGTGCACTTTTGCTTCTGCATGATACTGTAAAGTCACCTCTTGGTGCTTCTGGCAGTATATGATAGCAGCAGCTGTTACAAACTGTTTCTGGGTCTTATTGCAATTTTTCTTCCTGAATTTCTTTACTGTGTCAAAGTCTATTGAGTTTGTTGTGGCAAGGTTATTAAATGTGGTTGAGAGCACAGGACCTCTGCCTTGTGACAGTTTAGGCTGTGCTGCAGATAGCTGGGCTTTTCTAGGTACTTGGGGATTTCCTTAGTGAGCTAAGGGGAAGGAGTGGTGGAAGGAGGGGAAGTGAAGGGAAAGAAGGAAGGGAGAGATATTGTTGATTGGCTGCTACCTTTGATCCCTCTGTCCAGCCTGATGCGTTTATGTGTAGGCCTGGCGTATGTGGGGAAAGATCTCCAGCTGATGTGCTATGCTGGAACTGATTTTGTGTGCGCCTTCCCGTAGCATCAGTTACAGTCTTGCTCCATGCAGATCCACCACTGCTGTGAACAGTTCATTTTCTCAGCACATGAAGGAAATGGGTTTTGTGAGGTGGGGTGGGTTATGAGGAGAGGTATGGTGTTCAATAGTTTGGATATGCACTGACTGCTGTGATCATGACTGCTCTTGTTCACTAGGCTGTCTTGATCTCTTTTTGTTTCAGAAACACTGTCTACAACATCTGTGGCTCCAAGCAGCTCTGGGGAAGCAATGGGAATGTGTTTAGCTTCAGTGAATTCCAAGAGTGTCCTGAGAACCCGGATGAAGAACAAGAGGAAGAAGTGGAGGCAGAGTGTGCAGGTGCTGGTTACTGAGCTGTGTGAGCTGGTCTGATGCCTTCTAGCAGGGAGTCAGACTTAGCAGGAAATGGAGAGTGAGAAGGTGCCCAGTCATCATGGGATGTGAAAACTCTATCACATTGTCTCAGGTCGCTTCCTGTGCTGCTGACACAAGACTGACTCTTTTGGCTTTGCTTCAGGCTGCAGCTTTCTATCTCCTACCTCTGGAATCTTCTACAGAGGCAAAAATACCATCTATGGTGCCATTGCTATTTCTTTGAGGTAGAATTTAAATTGCTTCATGGCCTTGGGCTAAGCTCAGTGCCTCCTGTATGCTTGGGAAGTTACCTCTCCACAGTGGTAATTTGCATTTGCTCTCTGCGAGATACGTGGGCAGGGTGCAAGGTTGCATCAAACATCACAGCTTTGTTTTGTCTGGGGGTACCTGTGGCTGATCACTACCGTTTGCTTCAACCCTGTGGATCCCAGCAGATCACTTTTCCTTTTCATGTCCGTCTGCCTTCCCTGCTAAGCTATTGTGAGTCATTCCCCTGTGAAGCCTATAGTAGCAACTCAGTTCTCTATAAATTAACCCTATTTCCCTTCAGTTAAGGAGCGGATCCCAGAGGATGGAAAGATGGAGTCCAGGCTAAACTGGGTTAGAAAAGCCAGGTGGATGAACAGTGGTTTTCCAGGCTTGCCTGAAGAATTGTCCAGGGAGAGGAACCCAGTGGATAAAGTGAGTGTCCTACAGCAACAGACACTGACACTCACTGAGGAAGTCAAGTCACAGAAGGTAAGTGTGGTGGTCAGCTGCTTCTCAGAGCAGGGACTTCAGAGTGGTCACAGGGATCCCTTATTACCTTGGTGTTAGGCTGAGAAGTGCTCGGCTGAGAAGCGCTCAGCAGGCGCTCACTGGGGACCAATTGAAGTGTTACGCCTTTCTATGTACCTGATTGTGCCCAGCACAAAGGATAATGGGCCCTTCAGACATTGCTAGGAAATACAGCTAGCAGTTGGACTGGAAAGAGGAGGTGAAACAAATCCAAGTACGGGTATCCTGCTGGTGCATCTCTATTGCTCAGTGAATGTGTGAAGTATGATCCTGAATAGGTACCGTGACACTGGCAGAACTGCCAGGTTGAGCCATACTGTTAACAGCAAGTAATTCTTTTTGAACAGTGATGTACCCTTAAGGGGTGATTTCACTGTAGAAGTCACTGTAAGGATCGGCTTTCTTGAATGGTGCTGTTCTTCACAAGCATGGAGCAATCCCAGGCTCTCTGCTAATGATGCTGGTAGTTGTTCTGGCAAAGAGGCAGGAGAGCCAGGTCCTGTGGTGGGCAGTCAGTGTCATCCATGATTTGCTTTCTTAAATGTTGCTGGGGCAAGCCTTTGTGCCTGCATGTGAGATGGAATGAAGGAGGATTCTGCTGGAGTGGTTAAAGTCGATACAGTATCCTCCTTCTGGTAGGACAGGTAGATGCAGACTGAATTATTTCCCTCCCTCCTTCTTTACCACACTGATGATGAGATCTCCAGCTTCTCTGATGGGCCTCCCAGGAAGGATGACCGTTGAAAGTCAGAATTCAGACAGCGTGAGCAGCAGCTTTACTGTCAGCTATCCACCTAAAGTCAAATAATCTATGGCCTGCTGCAGGGACCCTTCAGGTCCAGCTCTGAGACCAGAGCTTCTCTGCTGGGGTGGTACTGTGTTTTCAAGATTTTTGCATGTTTTGCTTCTGAGAGGAGACAGTTTCAAGATCTTGAGGACATTTCACTGTTCGCTCATTACTAGTTGGGTCTGTGCTGTCCATGCTGCCCTTGCCCTGGATAGCACTGTAATGTGTTTTGGGGTGTAATGGCTTTGCATTCCCTTTCCAGGAGCTGGTAAAACTTCTCCACAGAGCTCTGGAGGCAGCCCAGCAGGAGAAGCGAGTATCTAGCATGTATCTCACTGCAGCAGAAGATAAGGACAGGCTGGAGCTGGTGCGCCACAAAGTGAGACAAATTGCAGATCTCACCAGTCGATTGGAAGCTCTTGAGCAAGAAAAAAAGGAACTGGAGCAGATGCTGACTCTGAAAGACAGCCACATCCAGGAACTCAAGGAGCATGTGCAGCTTCTGATGGAGAAGAACCACGCCAAACAGGAAGTCATCATGGCCTTGACAGAGCAGATGGCCCGAGAGCATTCTGACCCCCTGCAAGAAGCCAACACTATTGCTGCAGAGACATTGTATAAGCAGCAGGAAGAGATTGAGCACTTGAAGGTGTGTGAGATTGCACAGGTCATTTGGGGTCTTCTGTTTCTGTGCCCTGTGGGAGGGTGTTCTTTGTGGGAAGCACAGAATATACGTCTGCTAGTTGCTCCATCTGTCTCCAAAGCAGAGGCACCCTGGGAAGGGCTCACCTGGTCCCAATAGGGTGCTCAGAAGCATCTGAGTCAGTTTCAGCATCAGCTCAGAGCCCTTTTTTGACTGCGTGTCACCATACAGTGCCTGGTGCTTTCTTTGCTCTTCTGGTTTTTCACAGCCACAGTCTCGCTGCCTTCACTAGCTTCTGTTCCTCTATGTTTTCCTCCTACAAAGCTTCCGAGTACATCCTGGGTCTTTCAAATCCAGTGCCATACAATGTCACTATATGCATGTCACATTTAAAGTGAGGTGGAGAATTACCCAAGGAACCACTTACTGTGTTGTGGGAGAGTGTTAATTTTTGTTGCCAGCCATGGGGCTGAGATTTGTGTCAGGTTTTTGGTTTGATTTTTTTTTTTAATAGAGCAAACTAGGTATATTCTTCATCTTATTTATATGCTTTGCTAGCTTTGTATCACCCACATGTCTCTCTGTTTTCTAAGCACGTACATGCAGTGCACTTGGGATTTTCAGGTGTCCATGCATGACACATCTATTTAATGTTATATCCTGATTTTGTTTGTAGGCAATAACTGTCCTGGGGAGACCTGTCTTCTTCCCAGAACACAAAATTGTTGAGATATTTTATTGTTCTTAATGCAATCCACATCTGAAGTCCCTTTTGGGATTTAAAAACTGAACTGGGATGGGACTCCCAAGCCCCTCAAGAACTCTTCTTGTGTGACTGTTCTGCTTTGTGGCAGGATGATATTGATGCATACAAAACCCAGAACCAGTTTCTCAACTCAGAGATCCACCAGGTTACTCGACTCTGGACAAGTGTTGCTGAGAATGAAAAAGCCCTTCTGATGAAGGTATGGCAAAATGATTTTTTTTTACCTTGGTGAGAGTTATTACTAATTTCTTTCAAAAATTAGCATGAGAATGGAGTTTGGTCCAAAACACACCAGGAATAAGCTTTCTTCCCAATACATTTTTTTTGTGTAGTGTTTTTTTCCCCTGCTTTGTGTTGTTCCAAAATTAGACATGACCATTTTCATTCTTCAATAAAAGTAACATGCCTGCAAAGCTCAGTCTTAAGGATGCTGAAACGTAACCCATATTTCTGTGTTTAAGCTATGCTTTTGGATACAAATAAAAAACACAACAACTCTATGTGTAGGGAATGAAATCTGGCAGACTGACTGAGCTCTGCCTCCATCTAGTCTTGATTTCTCTACCAGGCCTGACACTGACAGGTGTCAGCATACTCAGGTCCTGCAGCTAGACCACGGTTCTTACATATTCTTAAATTCTGGTTTCATTTGTAGCCTCGTAAGTGTACATAACCTGGTTACTCTCAGATTTGTCTAATCCTGCGTTCTGGTCCTGAACCACTTCCCTGAGATGGTGGTGTGTGCTGGAATTTGTTCTGGTGGGTTTTACTTCCCTGTCTTTTAAGGGGTTTTATATTTTATTCACTGTCTCTACAGTCTTGGATTCTGGAGCAGGGCAAAAAGATGCTTCTGAAGTGTTACCGCCATTCTTATGTGTTTGGTTTCTGGTGCTTTGAAACCCTGCCTACCTCCAAACTTACTGCCCTTCTCTGATCCTGAAAATGCTGTAACCTTCAGAAAGGAAGTAATCAGAGCACCATGCTCAATCAGCTAAAAGCTGATTAAAGTAGTAGTATGATAGTATCTCATGCTCCTTTCTGTCCCCTCCATGTGCAGCCTAATTCTCCCTCTGGTTTCTGTTTTGGTTTTGTTTTCAACTGCTGCTTCCCACTGAGTAGGAGTCTTCATTGAGCTTCCTGCAAGACACGGGGTGAGTCTTGTCACCTGTGTGGCCTCAGTTCCCTACTTGCAGAGTGAAGATAACAGCTCTTGTTCCTTTATTCTGCTTTTGTGTGTCCAGGAGTATGGTGATGGCAGAGACACTCCTGCTATTTGAACTCAGTTAGTGTTTCTGTGCTTGATAAATGTTGTGTACCAGTGCCACTTTATGTGCAGACCAGGCCAGCAGAGAGCAGTGGCAATGCTGGAAGCCGGCTCATTCCCTCTTGTTTCCTCATCAGTGTGCCTGCCTGCAAGCACGAAACTGCCAAATGGAGAGCAAATACCTGACAGTCTTGCGGAAGCTGCAGGAGGCTTTGCCTGGCCTGCCCAGCTCCCACGCTGAGTTGGTGAAGAACCTCATCCAGGAAGCACTTCAGTGGGATGTGAAGGAAGAAGCAGAAGAAAGTTTTAACTTGAACCCTGTAAGGTAAGATACAAGAGCACAGGGATATTCACAACTTTGTAGGAATCTGGGTGTGAAGGGGATGAGCAGGCAGGAAAGATCTGGGAACATTTCTTTTGGTAGGTTCTTGGAGCCATGAGCTAGGAGTGGAGGTTGAGGAGGCTGATTTAGTTCAGTGGTATGGAGATCACATTTGTGCAATAGCAGCACTGTAGGAGGGGAAGTTAAAGATGGTACAGCTACACTTTTGGTGGCAGTGACAAACAATATGGCAATACCGATGGCCATGGTATGCCTGGGAGGTTATTGCGGAACATGAGGATAAACTCCTGTAGGAGAGGAGGCCACATGGGAGGTGAGAGATCTGCATCCTTTGTGTTTTTCTATCCAGGCCACACAAAGACATCATTGCCTTGTTCTACTGCTGGAGACAATCCTGCAGTGAAGGCTGGTTTTGCCATCAGTGTTTTTGGTGTCCTTGCATTTGTGTTTATGGTTTCCTGCCCAGTTCTGCAGCAGTTTCCATTTCAATTGGTTGGTCGGTCTTGCAGGTTCTCAAGGTAGGTTTGAGGATGGGACCTCAAGGCCAGGCTTTGTCTGTTCTGGCATGTGGACTGATGGTGCACTAGCCCTCAACAGTCTGTACTGTCACCACTCCTGGTGTTTTCCACTCAGGAAAGACATCAGAAGGGCCTGTGGATCTCTGTTCTTCAGTCTCACTCCCTAAACCTGCCTCTTTCTACAGAACTGCCTGCACATGGTAGGGATACAGTGCACAGGTTGAGCTATTCCACTGGAGTAGCAGAGCAGGCAAGCTGAGAAAGGTCTAATGATGTCGTGCTGTAGCTCAGAGTAAAGTTACACTTGTCTTTGTGAGCACCTGGGCATGCAGGGTGCCACATCCAGCTGTGAAGTGAAGGAGTACCACCCATGCTCTGGAATGGGTGCAGGACCCTGGCAGCAGGCTGTAGTTGGCATGGTCTCAAGCTGTGAGTGGCCCTTGATGCAATTACCAGCACTGTCCTTTGAACTAACGTCTGCCTTGTGTCCCTCCAGTGAGTATGATGAGTATGGGTTTATGACTGTACCCGACTATGAAGTTGAGGATTGGAAACTTCTGGCCAAAATCCAAGCCCTGGAGATAAAGTCCAACAACCTGCGCAGCCAGGAGGTAGTGGAGAAGCCCCTCCGTGACAGGTGGAACAGCGTTGGAGAGCTCAGCCCCTCCGCGGAGCTGAAGAGCCTGATCCGCAGTGGCATTCCGGCGGAGCACCGGCAGCGGGTGTGGCGCTGGGTGGTCAGCCGGCACTGCAGCCGCCTCTCCGAGCACTACCAGCGGCTGCTGAGAAAGAGCAAGAGCACTGAGCACCCTGCCTGCCGGCAGATCGAGCTCGACCTGCCCCGCACACTGACCAACAACAAGCATTTTTCTTCTCCCACCTCCCAGCTCATCCCCAAGCTCCGGAGGGTGTTGCTGGCATTCTCTTGGCACAATCCTGCCATTGGATATTGCCAGGGACTGAACAGGTGAGCAGCCAGGTATGCTGCTTCTTCATGATGTAGCACTGAGAAGGTGGAGACACGTACTCGAGGCTGTGATTCAAGCAACCCCAGTCTCCTGCCTTGCTACGGTTCTGTCTCAGCTATAGGTAATTTCCTGCAGATTTCTGCATTTGCTATCTTTTTTCAGTCAGTATTGCTGCTGGGATCAAGCAAGCAGCAGGATGTGCTTGTTTGGCATCTCCATAGCTACAGAATAGGAAGGAGCAATTACAGGAATAGGAAGGAGCAACTTGTTAGATTGAGGCAGTTCCAGAATAATAACATGAGGTTGAATTTCTGAGTCTTAATGTGCTCAGCAGAAGCACACCCTGGTGATGTCTCTTTTTGCTGAGAAGAGTTGGAGGAAATGTTGTAAAGTGTTACAGATCAGAGTTGCATCAAATGACTGGAGAAGCTGAGGAAGCTTTTCTGTCTGGAGAAGAGAAGGTTCAGGAAATCTAAAAGCTTCTTTCACTTTCCAGATAAGGCTGTGTGAAAGATAAACCCAGACTTCATAGAACTGTGACACCAAGTAAAAGAGGCAACAGGCACTAGCTGCCAGAACAGCTGGAACAGCAGGAATAGCTTACATAGACTTTCCTCACATGGAAAGGGCCAACCAGAAATTCCCTTCTTGCAGCTAGTGCCCAGTGCATCTGTGGTAGCTATTCCTGTTGTTCTGAAATCATGTCTGACCAGTTTGATTGCCTTCTATGATGGCATGACTGGATGGGAAGTTGAGGGGAGAGCAGTGGATGAATGCTGTCTACCTTGACTTTAACAAGGTTTCTGATACTGTGTCCCATAGCATTCTCATAAACAGGCTTAGTAAGTGTGGATTGCATCACTAGACTGTGAGGTGGATGGAGAACTGGCTGAATAGCAGAGCTCGAAGGGTTGCCATAAGTGGCGCAGGGTCTAGTTGGAGACCTGTAGCCAGCAGTGTGCCCCAAGGGTCAGTGCTTGGTCTGGTCTTATGCAATGTGTGGGTCATTGATGAATGAAGGGACAGAATGTACCCTCGGCAAGTTTGCTGTTAACACAAAACTGGGAGGGAGTGGCTGATACACCAGAAGGCTGCACTGCCATTCAGTGAGATCTGGAGGGGCTGGAGGGTTGGACAGAGGGGAACCAAATAAATTCAGCAAGTGCAGGTGTAGGGTCCTGCACCTAGGGAGGAATAAGCCCAGGCACCAGAACAGGCTAGGGGCTGGCCTGTTGGGAAACAGCGCTGCAGAGAAGGACTTGGGAGTGCTGTGGACTCTTCATGTGCCCTTGTGACCAAGAAGGTCAATGGTACTTGAGGGACATTAAGAAAAGCTTGGTCAGCAGGTCAAGGGAGGTTTTCCTTCTTCTCTGCTCTGCCCTGGTAGAAGAAAAATAATTTTTACTCCAGAGAGCCCTTGATATTAGAAATGGACTGGAAGAGGGTAAGTTAGAGCTGAAGGGGGTAAGGACTGTAGAAGAATGTATGGGAAGGTGAACTGTGTCACATAATATGGAGTATATGTGAGTGAACTCTTTCCTGTATTGAAATAGACAAAATCAACACACCACTAACTTCAGCACATCTACAGAACGTACCATTAGCTGGGAGTTCGGCTTTGTCACCCCAGTTCTCTATTTGATGCTTCGTGTTTGCTGACAGAGGCACATGGGAAAGGAAATCACAGTCCCGTGGTTCCTTTTGAAACCCGCAGAACAGACCACTTGCCTGTCTGACCAACTGCCCTGTCACATTTGATGTTTTGAATGCTCAGTGAGCTAGAAACATGCCAAGAAGAATCTCAGATTCTCCAGTTCCTGTGCTCATCTCTGTCTTCTCCCGCTGTGTTGCATTGTCTCACCATGTCTTGTCCATCACAGATTGGCAGCTGTTGCCCTCCTGGTTCTAGAAGATGAGGAAAGTGCTTTCTGGTGCCTAGTCCATATTGTGGAGAATCTAATGCCAGCAGACTACTACAGTGACACACTGATAACATCACAGGTGAGATGGGGATCTTCAGAGTTGCTTAGACTCCGATACACTGATTTACAACAAAGGTTAAAAAGCAAGCAGCCAGTCTGCAGTGTGTTTGTTTTTTCACAGGACAGTGATACCCCCTTGCAATCCTTTAAGTTGCAGAGGTGTTGTAGACAAGAGTGCAAAATTGTTAGACACACGGGAGCAGCGAAATTGATCCCCAGCACTAGGTAAACTGGGCACCACTCCTGAGTAGTCTCTTGAAGGTCAGGTTAGTCAGAAGGAAGGTGCCCAGTTACTTATTTTAAGGAGTGCCTGGTAGTGGTAAAGCAGTAAATTCTGACATGTGGTAGCTGGTGTCATTGTGCAGCCCTTCAGATGTTTCTTTGGAAACTTCACCCTATCTTTGGAGTTCCACGGACAGATGGAAGAAAATGCTCAGATTTTTATATTCACTGTACTTCCCTCAGTTCATGATCAAATTCAGTGTTAATTCTGGCTTTGGGGTTCCCTGTGGATCATAAAGCCCCCTGCCCATTTGATGAAAAAGTTGTTCTGTGAGTAACTTACCTGCCTGGTTCAAAATCACTGGATTTCAAGGTTTTCAAAATGCCTTGTCTTGTACCAGATACAGTGCCTCCTCCCAGGGAGACAGAGAGCCAAGATAAATCCCAAACAGTTCAATGGAATTGTAGTTGTGCACTCACCCCACCCACACCCAGCAGTGCCCAGTCTGGTGAGCCTGGCTGTGACCTTGGTGTCTTTGCAGTGTGGGCGCCTTTCAGAGAGCAGAGGGTTGCATCTGTGGATCCGCAGCAGGTGAAGCTGCAAGCATCAGTAGCTGAGAGTGACCAGTTGTGCCACTGAATTGGTTGTCTGATGTTTACTGGGACAGTGGTATGCTGGGGGAGAGGTTGACCCACAGGCTGGGGAAGCAGCTGTATCACTGCGCAGGTAGCAAAATGTCTATCTGGAGCAGGCAGTGTTAGCTGTGAGATTTAATAAGCAGCAGTCAGTACTTCACAAATAGTGATTGACAGGGAAATATGGCAGAGTAAAGACACAGGGGCTCCCCTGCATTTGTTAGGAAAAGACTCAGCTGAGGGAGCTGTTTTTAGAAAGACCCCCTAACCTCACTGTCTCTGAAAGTCTTGTGAAGACCAGCTTAAAGACGAAGGTCAAGAGTGATGCTTTGTGGCTTGGCTTGATAAACTGAAAGCTCAGAGTTGGCTGGAAAGCTTAGGGTTTAGCTTTTGCAGGTGTCAAAGACCAAGCATATCACCTCATCTGGTTTGCACACCTCTGTGCCTAAGTGGGCTGACACTGCTGGGGCAGGAGTGTGGTATGGCATAGGGGAAGACCTCACCGTGATTTTGGTCCTTAGTGCTTCCCCTCATGAAACAACAGCTTCCCTGAGGTGACGTCTTTATAGACCTGGGCCAAGGGTCTAACCATCTGCATTTCTCAGCATATACAACCAGAAGCAGAGTATATACTGTACTCAGACCATGAAGAGAAGCTAAGGGAGAAGATAAGGTCCTGCTTTCGGTCAGGTGTTTATTCTGTGGGGCCATGTGTAGTCACTCAGACCTGGACAGGTTTTATTCCCTGTCATTCAATTGGATGCTTGTGAAATCACAGAAAAACCCAGTAAGACCAATGTGGGAAAATGTGGCAGCATTTTCCCTGTTGACTTTGATGTCGGGAAGGAATATGATCTTCCAAGTGAGAAGAATGCATGTATCTCTGCTTGTATCTTCGCCCTGTTTCAGCTCCACACCTTGCAGTGGGTACAACACACCAGTGCCCTCCTTAGTAATTTTGGAGGTTTGGGAGACACAGAATGGCCTGCTAGAAGGCAGCACTGGTGATTACTGTGACATGCGTGGACCACTGTCCTATGGCACCACACCTCTCCCCCAACACCAGGATTGCTCTTGAGAAGGACTTAATAGTTTTATTTTTTATTTATTTATTTATTTATTTCAGTCCTATGATGTTTTGTCAACTTTAGGTAGATCAGAGAGTCTTCAAAGACTTCCTGTCAGAGAAGCTGCCTCGCCTCATGGCTCATTTTGAGCAGTACCGGATTGATGTCTCACTCATCACCTTCAATTGGTTTCTGGTGGCCTTTGTGGACAGCCTGGTCAGCGACATTCTCCTGCGAGTGTGGGATGCCTTCCTGTATGAGGGAACTAAGGTGCAACTTTCAGTCTAGGCCTTCTTCCCATCTGTACCACCTCTGTGACATGACCACAGGGTGATGGGTGTCCATATATATGTGGGGTTGAGCCCCTTGTTCTATCCTACCTGTTTGCTGGGGTTCCTTGATGTTTCTCAGCCTCTGTGCTGTCTGTGTACCTGCTGCCAGACCTAGTCCTTGATACTGTACACAGTAGCCCTGGCACTTTTTAGCCAGTAGTCCTGCTGTGAAACAGCTCTATGGCAGAAAATGGTGTCTTCTGCTCTGTGACTGGGACATGACAGATCGTGGCAGATACAGGGAGCAGAAGATGGCCAGATAATTTAGTATCTGAAAATGCCAGTCTTGCATTGCCCCTCTGCCTTGCAAAATGACAGTGGGGTCCTTTTGGAGGACCTGGTATGGTCTCCGGTTGTAAATTAGCTGACACATGGTCACTGTTTTAGGATCAGCTCCAGGCTTCTTTAGGCCTGCCCTAGTGCAGCCTCTTGAGAGCAGTAGAAGCCCAGTGTCCAGCCTGCACTGCAGTGCTGTGTGTCCCACCCCATGTTTGGTGCTGGGAGTGCCTGGTCCCTCAGCTGCCTGAGACTTTGTCAACTCAAATACCTTTCAATCCTCCAGGTGATTTTCCGCTATGCTCTTGCAATTTTTAAATACAACGAGGAGGAAATCCTGAGAATTCATGACAGTGTTGAGATCTACCAGTACCTACGCTTTTTCACAAGAATGATCACAGATGGCAGGTAGGACTGTGTTTTGTAGAGAACCTTCCATCCTGGGGCTGTGCTTGATTGCCTGTTAGTTCGGCCTAAAAAGGTCTGTGACCAGACTGTTAAGACATATACATGTGCATCAGGAGTTCCACGGGGCGTGGATCCGTTTGTCCCTTCATGGTTGTACTTGAAGCCTTTTTGGCTCTAGTAAAGGTGTGCTACAGCAGAGCAGGCCACAAAGTCTGGGCCAGTCTCCTTTTTGCAGCAGCTGGAACTTGTAGTGCCACTCCCTGGATGTCTCTCAGCTGTAGTTTGGTATGTGGGAGCACAGCACCACTCACAGCCCTTAATGGCAGTGTGTCTGAAAGGAGGATTTCTGTGATCAGAGAACAGCTCAACATGGAGAATATTCCTCCACCAAGTGCCATCAGAACCGGCATCTGATCTACCATCTAGAGACTACTGGCTGCACACCAGCACCTTAAAAGGTGGTGTGCTATAAAGCTGTTTAGTGTTGCTTGTGTTAGAATTTGTGTGAGGAGTTGCCTGTGATTCATTTAAGACTCTGGGGCCCTACTCTTTGTACTTGGTGTATCTGTTACCATGTGTTGCTACTCAGTAAATCGGTTTACCAGACCTGTCTTTTCTTTCCATTGCAGGAAGCTGATGAACATTGCCTTCAATGACTTAAACCCCTTCCCCATGAAACTGCTGAGGAACCGGCGGTCAATGCACAGGGAAGAGCTGGAGGCAGAGCTCTGTGAACTGGAAAAGATCAAGGCAGCCTATGTAAAAGAGAGAGCAGAGCAGGGTCCTCAGGACCTGAAGGAGGTTGGTAGTGAAGAGGAAGAAGAGATTTAATAAAAACAGAGTTCCTCATCACTTCCCTCCTGCCTTGCAGAAGGTCTTCAGTAGCAACTGTCTGTAAGAGATGGAGCAGAGGAGAAAAGGTGGTCACAGCAGGGATTCATCTGCCCAAGGAAGTAAGGCTGTAGGTACAGGACCATTTGAGGAGCAAGCCAGACTTTATAATGGATTGGAAGGTGCCAAAAGAGTTCATCCTCTTCTGTACTTCTCCCCGTTCAGCCCACCCTGTTCAGGGTTACAGCTGAAGGTACATAGGAAATAACAGTTGTGGTATGGCAGTAGTTGTCATGGTGCAAAAGACCCAGCCAGGCATGCCTTTTTTGTATTTTTTGATGGAGGCTTTCTGTATAAGTAAAATCACTGGAAATAATTAATGAAGACCACTCCCTCACTGACACCTAAAGCTACTGAATTGGTCAGGAAGGGAACCTGCTCTTTGAAGGCATGGTGTCTTCAGTGACTAACCTGTCAGGAGAGCATGTCTTTAACATTGCAGTTACTGAGTCATGACACTGTCTCCAGATGAGTGTTGGGCCTGAGGAAGTCCTGGGAGCAGGAGGACATCTTTCCGTTGGACTCAGGCTGGGACAACTGGAATGGGTTGTGGGAGAGCAGAGTTGCCTCTCTCAGTTTATTTTAGTTCCCGTGGAAGTTTATTTTGGTTCCTTTGGTTCCTGGCTGGGAAATGCTGGGAGCTACCTCTCCTCTTTGTTCAGCTTTGGGCAGAGCCATCTATGGGTTGGCCTAACCCTGGAAGCACTATGCCTTCCAGAGGTGAGCTTGCTCCTCAGAACATGTCAGTGTGAAACCTACCGTAGCCTGGCTGTAGGCAGGGCTTAATGTTACAAAGATTTTCACCAACTGGGACACCTGGGTTGTTTGATTGCCTCAAGCTCCCCCAGAATGAATGTGTGGCCCTCTCTCTTTACCTCACAGTTATGCTCCTCCTGTGCCAGGTTGCAGTGTTGATATCCTTGACTTTGATTCCTGTTCATAAAGGGAGAGAGGAAGTCTTTACTGTAGGAATTCCTAATGTTGAAAGTGTTTAACCCGTGTAATATGGTGCTTGGTTGAGCCTGCAGACCACTTGGGATAGGTCACAAGAGATGGCTTGATACTCTTTTGAAAAAAAAATTTAATTTCCTCTGAAACAAGAAGCTGGCCTTGTTTCAGCACGATGAATCTAGCACAGAGAGATGTCCTGCCTGCCCCTGGTAATGGGGTCTGATAGCCTTCTTGCCTGCCTAATGGGCTCGCCTATCCCATGAGCTGGATGCCTTGCCTGCGCAGCTCAGTCCTTCACAGATGCAGGATGAGTCGAACGCTTTAGATAAATACAACTTATTTTCCCTAATATGGTGCCAGATCCTGCTGCCCAGTGATGCTTTTTTTCCAGGTGTGCCTGCAGTGTGGGCACTGACAGCAAGCAGCAGACCCTGATGCAAGGGGAGGCTCTGCCCTTGTGCGTTTAGACTGACCTTGAACCCAAGCCTAGTCAGTGAATGATGACCTTGTGGTATAATGTCATCAGTGCTGGCAGAGGAAGGGAAGAAGACCATTCATAGCCTGTGCTGCTCTCAGATAGGTGGGCCATAGCCAAGATTTCAGACTCTGGTGGAAACAACACCAGCCTCTGTGCACCCAAGACACATGGTCTGCCCCAGCTCTGCCTTAGGCACAGCTTGAAGAACCATTCAGTTTAAAAGAATTGTAAAAGTCTGAGTTGGGAGAGAGCTATGGAGGCCAAGCACACAGTACAGAAGTATTCAGCATGGAAATGAAGTTTTGGGAAGAGTGGATATATGGTCAAGTGTGAGCTAGATCCCTGTGCATGTCACTGACAAGCTGCATGCACTGAAGAAAGAAGGGACAAGAAGAGAATGTTGTTGGACTCTTACTGCAATAGCGCCAAAAAATTAACTGGCTTTAAAATGGTGCCACCTAGCTAAAGAAGCTCAAAAGGCAGAAGATTTTTCTTTACAGATGATACTGCTAATCTAATTTACTTGTGCTGTTATGTCAACTCAAGTACAGATTTTTGCTACTGTTACAGACTTTTGAAAGGCATTATAATTTAAATCAACACTGTGATGGAAATCAGAAGTATACTTAGAATTGTATTCTTCCTAGGGCCTTTGCAACAGCTTAAAAATACTTTCTTCCATCCTGACATTATGTTTTTTAAAAAGGCACTTGAAACATGCCTTAGAGCCCAGGCCATATCCTGACATATGTCTACAGTATGTAAAAATGCATTGGTCTATGTGGTGTAATGATCAATTAAAAATAAGCATCTCTGAAGATTTGAGGATCAAGCTGTTGCCCCTGATGGGATATGCTAAAAATAATTATTAAATGAAATCATAAGGGAAGGACATCTCAGGGTCATCTGTTGTGCCTTCACCAGCTCTGGGTTTTACTCCACATGTGTATGTGCTGAGGGGCATTTCCTAGTCATACCACCAACCAGTCAACTTGCGGTCATTCTTTACTGGTGGTGGATGCAGGAATATCTGCAAGGCCTGTGCAGGCTTGAATCTTGCAGCCAAGCCAGCATGTCCTCATGAACCCTGCTCCCCCTCTGTTCCACAAACGTTGGGGCTGCTGAAATGCGGTGAACTTACAAGACGCTACAAGACCTGCAGTGAGCATCAGTGAGTGCAGGGGTGTTTTGAACAGAGGCTTGCATTAAGTGCATATTATGATGTGTGCTGCCACGGGTAACTCTTGTGGTTGGAAAACAGTTTGACCTGGTTGCACCGCGCAGTAGCTCCCTCTGCCTGTGCTGGTGGTGCCAGTGAATGAAACAGAGGTGTTTCCACCACAGTGTCAGCCTTTGCTGAGCTTTGCTATATGCATAATATTGCTTGTTAAATTAAGAGTTCTGTCTCTGTCTAAAACCTTGGTATATCAGCTCCAACCCTAAAAAGGATGCTTTTTATTTGGTTGGGTGGTTTGTGTTTTTTCCCTCCCTAGAATGTGCATTCATCTATATATCACCTCATTAGAGGACTTGGGGGCTGCTAAGAGTTTATATGATTTTGAGAGGACAAATCAGTGGAGAGGAGGGTGGCCAAACATGGAAAGCCACTGCTGGCTCATTAAGTTCCTGAGCTGCAAACAGGTAAGAGGCTATGATCCTTTTCCCCTTCTTCACCCCCTTTTTGGCTGTGGGTGGCTTTGGGCTGGAAAGGTCTTTGGCCTGAAACCACCAGTACCTCTATATGCAGCAGCTAAGCCCTTGCATGCAAAAGGACTAGTGCACAGCAAAGACACCCAATCCACTCCTGTATTCCCAGGCACGCTGCCCTGGAAAGGCATTCCTAGGGAGGTTGTTTCTGTACTCGGTTAATGTTTATCCCAAGTTCCAGCTTCTCATCCAGGGTGAAGGAGAGCACTAAGAGACAGGCTACTGCCCATGAGTGGGAAGCAATGACACCTTGTAGGAGCAGCTAACCCACAGTGCTGAGTTTCTCCTCCAGCTTGCAGACTGGGCAGCCTCCTGCCACCATCACAGATACAAGACTTGGCCCTGGCTTTCTTCCCATTTAAGAGCTCACCATGGTGGCCTCAGCCAAAGCTGGGGCGTCTCCAGCTGCTTTTCAGTACTAAGAGTCCCTCTACAGAACATTAGCTGTGTCTGGCCTAGGGACATACCAAGTGCAGGAAGACAAAACACTTTCCTGTGCCAGGGCCATAGTGGTGGAGCTGACATAATTTAAGGCCCTCTGAGGTAATTTAACTCCTTTCCTACAGTTCAGTGGGAGGTTGCAAGCCACAGTGAAATGCTGAATTGTGAGAATACCCCTGTGCCCATTCAGTTCAGCTGCAGGAGCTCTCCAGAGAGGAAAACAGCACACCACCTAAGTCAGTGAACAAGGAGGTAGCACTAACTGTAGCAGGCACATTTGGGGTGGGGAGTCCCCTGTCCTGATGGAGCCAGGTGCCCAGTTCAGGCTCATGGTCTGCTACCATTGAGTCAAAGTCCCCATTCCTTCCTGTTGTTAACTGATGGCTTCCTGCTAAATGCAAAGTCTGGGTTTAAGATTCCAGCTGGTGGGTCAGTATCTGCTCTGATTTTAAGCTTAATACATAATACAGAACCTCTTTGGCATGTTCTGGTGTCAAGCTAGTAGGAAGCTTTGAGACTTGAGACTTGAGGCAACACCCAGGGTACATAAAATGAAATTTCAAGGTTCCTTGGGCAAAAGTAGTTCTCAGTGCAACATCACAGCCCCATGCTGAAAATAATACCTTTTTTTTCTTTTATAAAGTAATTCTATTAGCACAAAAGGGTTGTTTGTGGCAGCTTTTTGCAGGAAGGAAAAGTTCTAAAAGGAAATTTAAGCCAACTGATATTTTAACCTTCATCTTCCAATAATTTAACATTTTTCAATGTGATTAAAATCTCTTGCACATTGAGGGGGCATGCTGATGCCACAGCTTCTGAAATATTACACTTTTGACACTGCCATCACAATGGCATTTTAAATCAGTCCCTGAAGCTGGTGAGGGTTGTGTGCTTCCACCCCACCTCTCCGTGCCACCTGCCCCCATACATGTGGCACAGTCAGTGATCCTGCACTTTACAGGGCTGATAATCGTTACAGCAGGAGAGGTGGGAACTAGGGAAATTTGAGTCAAGTATTATGCTAATTGGTTATAACTAATTAGTGTTTTCCTCCATGTGGCTTTTTCCGAACCCACCGTGGGAGCATGAGGTAGGCCTTGGCCAACCAGTATGAAACAGAGTGCAGTGCTCCCAGCAGCACCTCAGCACTGGTGCAGCTGCACCGGGCTGTGCACTAGTATAACCTAAATCTGCTTGAGAATATTGTGCCTGCAAGCTGGTCATGCCCTTCCTAAGGCTGCAAGGCATACCACCAAGCAGAAAGCTGTTTTCCTTCTGTCTCATCTCATCCACTTCTCCCTGCAAGGAAGGACCCTGCTCCCTGGGAACGGGCCCTGCTAGGTAACAGGTGCAGATACCACGATGTGGCCACAGCAATGTAGCTCCTGCAATGTAGAGCAGCCATTACAGGTGCCAGCTCTGCTCTTCCCAGCAGTGTGATGTAGGCTGCAGTGCTGCATGTGGTTTCTGGCTAGCAGTGGGGCAGTTGTGGTATTCAATGGCACTGTTGTCAGGCTCGTCTCTGTAAAAATCTCTGCTCTCTGCTGTGTCCACTTTCCGCTTCCTATTAATTTGCACAGGCTGGGAAGAGATGTCTAGAGGTGACAGTGGTCTGCCTCTGGCCTGATTTCTGACACTTAAAGATGTGGGATAGTAGAGAGTTACAGGGCACATCACTCCAACCTCTGCTGTTGGATCCCAGCTGAAAGGACTAACAACAGTGGTTTTTTGGGTCTGCTGGAGACCCTATACACAATTACACAAACATTTTATGGGTGTGCTCTTTGCCACAAGCCACCTCCATTAACACAGGCTGTCAGCAAGGCTGACAGCCAGCTGTCTCAGGCTCTATTCAGACAAAACCACACTGGTGTTAGCTGAGTAGATGGCCTGGCCAAGGAAGTCACCTCTGATCTTTGATTTTGGGTGTTGTTGACTACTTCCCAAGTTCCTTATCCAGGGTACCAGGTGGGTTTGTAGTGTTACCAGGTAACCCCAAAAACTGAGTGAGCTCTACAGTCATGAGAATCTTGCTAGAGCTGTTTGCCATCAGTGAAGGCCCTGCAGCTTTGGACCCACATGGGCCAGTGTCTCTCCATCTCTCAGGGCCTTCTGAGCAAGCCAGAGGCTGCCAGCTAAGGCTGGCACAATATGTGTTGCAGGGTGTGTGCAGTGTTTTAGGATGCAGTGCCCGATATCTGGTAGTCATAAGAAAGATATGTGCTGCCATATCCTCAGCAGGCCTGTGGGTACCCTCTGTATGGATTATGGGAAAGTCCTGATGTTGTTGGGACTTGGAATAAGTTGCCCAGGGAGGCAGTGGAGACATTGTCCCTTGGGTGTTAAAGGAAAGGTTGGATGAGATACTTAGGGATGTGGTTTAGTAATACAGGTGATAGGGGGGATGGTTGGACTAGGTTATCTTGGAGGTGATTCAGTGATGTAGCTTAAGAGACAATTAATGCAGCTTTACTATAAAGAGAAAGTGTGTGTTTTAAGAATCAAAAGCATTTGCATGTCTTGGATTTCAGTAGAATACAGCTGCAGCTGTGTGAGCTGTTTAGTTAGCGCAGCTACAAAATTTAACCCAAACAGGGAAACAGCCTTGAAGATGAAGAAAGCAAAGACAGGGAAATGATCAAGACTGAGGCCACCAACCAGTCACAAGACAGAGTAGATCTTGTTTGCAGCTAAAAGGGGTTCCTAACTTACTTCTGTAGGAATGTGTTTTTGAGACTGTGGAGAAAACCATAAAGAGCATGTGCTGAGAGAGAGGAAGACATCCACTGATTTCAAGGCTTCTTCATCAGAACTCTTCCATCCTTTATGATTCTTTGAAAATATACCCAACCTTCACAGTGAGCCCCAGGCACAGACCTGGGGCACCTATCTGTAGTGATGATGGTGATGGGGAACTGTGCAGGGGGAACTCCCCAGCCCGGGGAAAGGAGAGGTGCTTGAGCACTTTGCTGCGGTTACAGAGGGGCTCTTCCCACCACAGCAGCAAAGCCCCACGCTCCCCACAGCAGATCGCGCCCGGTTGGGCACAGCCTTGCTGCCGGACCAGACCGCGCCTCCCCGTGAAGGCGCTCCGGAGCTCTGAGGGCTGAGGTTCCCGTATCAGGGAGCGGCGGGCAGCCCCAAACCCCGCCGTCACCTCCTGGCTGCGGGGCGCGGCGCGGGGGCGGGCCGGGGCGGGGACCGCGGGCGGGCCGGGCTGGGCTGGACTGGCACGGCACGGTACGGCGCGGCGCAGCTCCCATGCACACACCCTGCGCGTTGCCGGACTCTCGCCGCCAGCGGCAAGGTATGAGACGGCGGCGGTGGTGGTGGGTCGTGGGGTCGGGACACGCGTGGGCAGGGCCGACCGGGGCACCTTGCCACAGTTCGGGGCCTGCGGAGTCCGGCGGTGCTGGGGAGCGGAGCGGGGGGCCGCCTACCCTATCCTACCCTACCCTGCCCGTGCGCCCGGGGTGCCGCAGCCCCCGCCGGCCCCACCCCGCTTTGTGCGGAGCCTGAGCCGCCGCCGCCACCCGCATCGGCGGGGACACGGACGGCCGGGGGATGCGGCGGCCGCCCGACGCCGCGGGCCTCGGGCATCCCCGGCGTGTGCGGCGGGAGCGGGGCTTCCCCGCTGGCCGCAGTCGGGGCAGCTAGTGCAGGTCGCGCCCTCCTCGGGCAGGATCTTCGTTCCCCAGCAGCGCCCTGCCCTTGGGCTGTTCCTGCAGGTAACTGCAGGGCCATTTTCCGTGCGGAGAGTGACAGACCGGGAGCCGGCCCTCGTTAGGAGCCCGCCGGCCCGGAGGCGGGGGTGTCTGCACCGGGCCGGGCTCCGGTGCGCGGAGCAACAGGGCTTCGTGCCGGCTTGAGGCAGGTGGGAGTCAGCATCATGCCGTCTGCCCGGGCGGGCTGCGCCTTTTCCTGCCAGCCTCGCTTGTATCAGGCGGCATGGTTTGGTGTCTGTATAACTTTGCTTAGGATAGAGGGGGAAGCCTCATCCATGGCTCTCTGTGTGTGTCCACAGTTGAATTTGGCCTCTTTCTGTTAGGGTCATGGGGATTTTGGGTGCTCCATGTCAGGGCAGGTCACATATTGAGCAGAGCATAATGACAGCCACATAAATGACATGTGGGGCCATGCTCTTTGGCAGCAAGGTCTCCTGGTTCCAGAGCAAGCCCTTGCAGAGGTCTTAACTTTCAGGCAGCACAGTTGGAATACAGCTTCTTGCAGTGGGTCTGGCTTGGATGCTGTAGCTCTGTCAGGAGTGGAAGTGGGCTGCTGTGAAGGGATATGTAATGATGACTCCACTTTGCAAACAAGTCCACAGTGACCCGGGGAGACCAGCTGTGTGCAGTGCTTTGCCGAATGCCCATTGATCCCCCTTCAGGGAGCGGTGCCCTCCTTGTCTTGCTCTGGAGTGTGGAAAACCAGCCCTGTAACATCTTGGCTGCTCCAGATCCCCCATTTGCTTACACCTCCTAAGAAGGCACTATGTAAAGGACATTTGCCTGGACAGTCTTAACCTCCTATGGCCTCTCAAGAGAAGTGATAACTGAAGAGGATTTGGAGACCACTTGGGAGAAGTTGGGAGTTGGTTGCCTTTTAAGTTTCCCAATGCGGGCTCCTCGGTGGGCTAACAAAGGAGCAGCCTGTGAAGCCCTGCTGTTCTGTTTCCTTTGTTCTCCCACTGGCTGTGCCCTCCTTGGAGAGCTCAGTTCTCTCCTGGTTTGATTAGAGATAGGGAGTGGCTGATGGAAACAGACAGGGAGTTATGTTTTGGTGTGACCGTTTCAGGAAACAACAGCAAAGCTTTGGGAGGCTTTGGGATGGGGGGAGCTGGTTGCTTCTTAGACACAAGGCAAAGAGGAGGTGTTTTCATCTGTGCTGCTGCTATTTGGTAATTTAACATTATTGCAAACAAGGCTTAGCTCCATCAATGAGAGGTTTTCAGATTCATTCAATCCATTATGCCATAGCAATAATTCAAACCCGTAGAACTGCCGTAGACCTGGGAAACACGAAGCCCAGGCACTGGAGATGTTTTGACAATGCCAGATAATTCTGCTGCCTGCACCCCAGCTCTACCCTGAGCTCCCCCTGACCTCTCTTCCTTGGAGGCAAAGCAGCTCTGCATGAGTGTGTCAGTTTGGCAAGTCCAGGGTGAGAGAGAGAAACCGCAGCCCTCTGTGCTTGGCTGAACAGAATTGCTCACCTCTCTCAATCGATCGGACTGGTTGCTGCCTGTGTCTGTGCAGCAGGTAGGTTTCCTGATAGCAGATCAGGGTATCCCCAGATGTGGTGGGCTTGTCAGTCCTTTTTTTCCCCTGGGTAATTTCTGCCTGTCTCTTGAGTGTGTTGTTTTGTCCCCACTGAGAGATTTCTCGCTCAGAAAATGTCAGTAATTTATAATATTCTGAATATTTCTATGTCTGCTACTTTTTTAAGTAGCCGGGTAATGAATGGATTTTGGATTGTCAAACACTATAGTAGGTTTCTGTCAATCTCTTTCTAGGTGGGTTGGCTCTGGGCAGGCTGCTGGTCTCTGGAACTGGTCTGTGGTGCCTGTGCAAGGGAAGTGCTCCTTTGCCTGTGGGATGTCTGGTCTGCCAGATGCTGAAAGCTGTGTGGACCATGTTTTGGGGTTGTACACTTGAGTATGGAGCACATCCCTGTGCTTGAGATGCAGACACACAGGCACTTCAGTGTTACAGACTGTGAGAGAACTGAAAGCTCTAGCAAATCCCAGAAGTGAAGGCGCTGTTTTGGTCAAGCTAAGGCAGATTTTGTGCATGACCTCACAGGCTCCCCATATATAGTGGTCAGTTCACTGTCCCTGATGTTTTGTTCCTTGACCAACAGCTGAACAGGGATTTCAATGAGGAAACTGTTGGCGGGTGAGTTGTGATGGGGTATGACAGAGACCTTCTGTAAAGAAACGGGGTGGAGTGAGTCTGTCACAGATCAGTTCTGCCATTTGCTCTTGGTTGGTCAAAGGGAACCTCAGCAGAATCCTCATGCTTAATGGCCGGACCCTGTCCTCCACTCTCATAAACAAAACTACTCCAAGAAAGTTTGCTTTAAGAGTTTGCCTCAATTAAAAGAAGCCCCACCACCTTATCTGAATATTTGCACCTGCCAGTTATAAAAGCAGCAGTCTTTTTGGGCAGTAAACTGGTAGCCAGTATTAACAGTGGCTGATGTCTGGGCAGCTGCTGAGAAGCTTGCTGCTAAAGCTCCTGCTCAGATCCAAGGGGATTGGGAGAGCCATCCCTGGTGATGCTGGACAGCGGCTACTCTTTGAAACAGCTGGGATTAGCCTCCTCTTAATCTACAGCGGGGCCATAGCTAGTCTGGTCTCTTGCTCCCATGACAAGAACACACTGGAACGATAATTCAGTGAAGTGTTTCACATGTAGTCATTACCTGGCTTCCCTTAAGTGCATGTTAAACTGCTCTGACTGTGGAGAGCTGACTGAGGCAAGCAGCCTGCGGCACATAGCAATTACGCTGACGCGTCTTCTGCCTCACCGCAGGAGTAACAGGAAAGACCTTTAGATCATCCAGGAGGCTGTATGGGTTGAGGAGGTTTGACACTTGCAGGGTTATACTGGCTTCAAGTAGAAGCCAGACTGGCCTAGTGTTTCCAGGGATTTCCCTCCGTGGTATTACAGGCTTGCCAGCAGTTCTCCATTTTGAAAATACATCCTACAGGGCTCTGTTAAGGTAATGCTTTGAAATTCACTTTGAAATTCACAAATAGGACTTTCTGACCCTCAGCCAAGTAAAGCCCTTTCTAAAGCTTGGAGCCTATGATAGGACCAATGATGGTGTACAGCTCCAAGCCCCATTCTCTTTTCCACTATTGACCTTCTCCCTGCTCCGTTTCACATGGTTTCACATTTTCCAAAGCTGTTCCCAAAGTTTGGCCACTCTTTCCCGCTCTGTTTTGAACATTCTTGTGGGCCCTGGTTTTTGCAAGAGTTTCTTTCCAGTCTAGTGAGTTGTGCTGATGCCAGGAAACATGGACATTCCTACCTGCAAAGAGGTCTTCTGCACCAATGACTGCACTGCCTCTCTTCCTCTGTGGGACAAAGTCACTGAAGAAAATGATAAGGAAGACAAAGCAGCAGAAACTCCTGGCATTTGTGATATTTTTTATCACTGAAATTGAGACAAAGTCCATAGAAACTGATTAGATAGCTTCCAGGAAAGCAAGAGAGGCCAAACTCCATCGTGTTCCTCATGGAACTCTGGGAGCTGTGCTTATATGAGAGAGGAGGCAATGCTGGGAGAGAGCTCCTCCGGGTAAAAGGTGGCTGGGCAGGGCTCTCCAGGCCAGGGTTACACTGGTAAAGCAAACATGAGCCTTGTGGCTCTGGCCTCTGAAGAGGCAGAGAATCAGAAGAAGGTGCAGACAGGAGCCCAGGCGAGTACTGGGCCTAGTCTTGAGAGCAGAATTTAACCCTTGCTCTCCAGATACAGTAATTTAAACCCTCCTTGCAGGGTGCCTGTGCAGAGGGCTAAAATCTTCCTTGGGAGATCCGTGAAGCTCTGGATTCCATCCCAGGTTTTCTGGGAAATGTAGGTGGGGGGCATGGGTAGTGCTCTGTAAACAGGTGTCTTCTTCTCTGCCTGGCTTGGGGTATGGATCAACACAGCAGGCGAATGAGGGTGGGTGCAAGCATGGGGATGTCTGTGGACCAATCTCCTGTGTCATCCTCGGGTTTCTTCTATTCTGTCTGGCCTCTGAAATGAGTCTGTGCTGGCAACAAAATTGCAGGGTAATAGGCACAGAGAACCCAGACAGCTCTTTAATTGCAATAGACAAATAGAAGTCAAAGATTGTCTTGCTAACATCTACTTAAATGTAATTAGTTCACATTATTTTTCTCTGCCATTTTCTCTAATTTAATTTGAATACCAAAATACATTCAGAGAGGAACAAAAACAAAATCAAAATAGCATTGCTCCAAGTTCCTGCTTTCATAATATTCAGCTCCTCCTATGTATAGAGGCTCTCTTCCTTACAGTCAGGGAGGATCAGAGTCTCTCTTCTGACCCCTCCTGCCTGTGGTCATGGCTGTGGCTCATGTTTCTCTTTGAATTTGCAAAGGTCTTGATGTCAGTAACCGATGCCTGAAGTCTTAATTGAAAAGATTGATTTTGCTAATGATAGCCTAGCATCCAGCAGTTTCCATAGAAATCAATAGGAGTTCACTGTCTCACAATTTTAAAAATCACGGCACGCATTTCAAGGCTTAATAGAGATTGAAGGGCTTGACTTTACAATCCCCTACATTTATTTTTGAGGCTTGTGCCTCCTGCCATATATTAAGCCTATGCAGCACCTATGGGTGTGATGCACCCTGCCAGGCAAACCAAGTCTTGGAGCAGAAAAACCCAAACTCTCATGGAGATTTTATAAGCAGAAGCTCAGGTGGAAAGTATGGTTTGCTTACCTCTAGTACCTCCACCTTTGGAGACTTTCAGAATTTGTGTGGATGAGGCCCTGAGAAATTTGGCCTGACTTATAAGCTGACCTTACTTTGACCAGAGAGTTAGGGCTACAAGCCCTCAGAGGCCCTTCACAACCTAATTTTGCCTGTGATTCTGTGATGACAGTAGAAGTGTAAACTCTACTGTCATCACAGAATAGATAGATATAGATAGATTTTTATATATATATATATATATATAAAAATCTATCTATATGTATCTGTCTGTCTATCTATCTATCTAAAATAATGAGGTTAGTTCAAAGGACAGTGCTGGTTAATTGCATCAAGGGCCACTCACAGCTTGAGACCATGCCAACTACAGCCCGCTGCCAGGGTCCTGCACCCATTCCAGAGCATGGGTGGTACTCCTTCACTTCTCTGACAGCTGGATGTGGCACCCTGCATGCCCAATGCTCACAAAGTGTCCTGGTTTCAGGATAGAGTTAACTTCATTTGTAGCAGCTGATGGAATGCTGTGTTTGGGAGTTAAAATGAAAGCAGTGCTGATAACACCCTGATGTTCTTAGTTGCAGTCAGACAGTCAAGGACTTTCTCAGCTTCTTCGTATTTCTCCATTCATGAGAAAGGAAGGGCGAAGCCAGGACAGGTGACCCAGATGGGCCAAAGAGAGTATTCCATGCCAATTACGTCCTGCCCAGGATAACGGGGGGCTGAGGGGAGGAAGAAGAGGGGCAGTGGTGGGACGCGTGCTCCTTGGGGGGACGGTCGGGTTCCGGGACAGCTCTGGGTGGTACGGCCTGAGTTGTGTGGTTCGGGGAGAAACTGCATTGGGTATCAATAGTTCCATATTCTTTTGCTCTAAAGTCCTGTTAGCATTGTTATATTTTATCTTTCTGTTATCTTAGTAAACTCTCCTTATCCCAACCCACGGGCCTCTTAGTTTCTTGGTTTTGGAGTTATTTGCCCCTTCCTTTTTCCTTCCCTTGTTTCCCCCCTTTTTTCCCTTTTCCCCTGCTCTTTTACTTTAAGGAGCAGGCAGCTGCGTGGATCTCGGCCCACAGTCGGGGTGAAACCACGACAAATGTATATATATAAAGTTTCAAGTTATCAAACCAACAAAACCCATAGCTGAAGTCCACCTGGAAAGTGTACCTTGGTCCTTAACATCTCCCATACTTCTTCCCCAAGTGCCCATGCTGAGTGTTGAACTTGAACGAGTGGTGAGAATTCCTAACTTCCTGCTGGAGCACACATATCTGCTTTCTGAGGCCTTCCAGTGGATGGAGGCAAAATATCAAAGAATGTCCTTCAGTATATTGCAATCATCCTTGAGGTTCCAAAAAACATTTCAGTAAAGCTCATCTTGCTGTCACCTTGGGGAACCTCTTACTGTTGAGAGTTTGGTTTTGGTGCCCAGCACTTTGTGGGCTGTTTGGGAAACAGGACTTCTTAAGATTAACCGAGATAAGATGTTTGGTGCATTAAAAGGGAATTGAAGTGACAGCTTCTCTTCCTTCTCTTTCAATTTTCAGAAACAAGTGAAACCAGCTGTTATCTTGTGTATGGTTTTGTGTATTTCAGTTTTCCAGTGCCTTGCCTGTTCTTTCCCTGGCAGTGTGACTTGCAAAATGAACTTTTCTGTGGCTTCATGACAGCTTGTGCCTTACATACAAAGAAAAAAAAATAGTGGTGTATATACTAATTTCTGCCTGTCTTGCAGTCAAGCTCAGTTGTGGTGGTTTGGAAGATTAATAGCACAGACACTGTATGTGGCAGCAGAAGGGTTTCACACACCATTCACTATTGCAAGGTTCTGCTGGTCACTGGCCACTGGCAGCACAGGCAGATGATTGCACTGTGGCTTTGTCTGTAAGTCTGGAAATCTGCAAGTGTTCTGAACTCCTGCAGAAAGGCAAGTATTCTCCTGGAAACTCAGATCTTTATTTTGAACTCTTCCTAAAAACTTTGCCCTTTCTTTACTCCTGTATCAGCCTGTGTCATTGTCTGCTGTCCTACCTGTGCCTGGAGTTCCTTGGCATTGCGGGTCACCCAGGGTGTCACACAGGGCAGTGGTAGCACTCAGGGACCTTCTCTGTGGCTATTCCCACTTGCTGTCACTTCTGTCTGAGCAAAAGCTGCAAGCACAGCACTGACTCTCCTCTGGCTGTAAGTGGTCTGCAGAAGATTCCCAGAGCATGAAGATTTTCTCTGGTACTGAAAAGCCCTAGATGCAGATGTAATTTCATGAATGCATATAAAGTATCCAGAGAAAACTGCATATTCAGTCAGGTGTAGTGTGGCCCAGTGTATCCTACCCGGTACTTTTTTTCTCGCTCTTCTTCACACAGTCAGTCTTTGTTTTTGCTGCCTAAGGCATGGAAATTGTGTCCCAAGCTACCTGGCCTGCATTATGTCCGGAGTTCAAATGCTGGTTTAATTCACAGACAGACTTCAAGGACTGTGCTACTTTTCCTTTTTTTTTTTTTTTTTTCTTTTTCCTCCTTTCCATGGGCATTGTGGAAAGATCAAATACTGTCTGGATACATCTACAGTGCAGCTGTGTCTCGAACACCTCATGTAATGCTAGCTTTCTGCAGCTCATTGAGGACCTGGTAGCGTAGAAGAGAAGGGAGGGAGGGACAACTGTTTAGCTTGGAAAAGGGATATGACATGTGGCTTTTGACATATGGTAGGATGATGGGATGGAGAGTTCAGATAGGGAATGATTGTTCCTCTGTTTATCACTGCCCAGGAACTACAGGATACAGATAAAAAGTGGAACTCATTGACACAGGATGTTGGGGATGTGGTTCAAGAAAAGCCATTAGATGAATCTGCAGGCGGAAAATCCATTAGGCCTGGCTAAACAGACAGATAAGCCCTTGGCTCGAAAAGTCCCTGAGGCACAGATGCCCAGAGCTGACTCAAAGGCAGAGGAAAGATCAGCTTGTTGACACTCATATCAGCTATGCTGGGAAAATAGGCTGGCATGGAAAGGGGCAGTCTAGAAGGAGGGAGAGCGAGCCTGTAGCAGGGAGCTCTGCTGGAATGTGGAGGTTCTGCCAGGAGTGCTCCCAAGCTGGAAGGGCTGGAGACAGCAGTGGTGGAGAGGAACAGAGGTGGGAGTGAGAGAGGTGGTGCTAGGACTTCATATCCACAGGCATTTTGGATGTTTTAATTTGACCCTCCTGGTCCCAGAAGTGTGCTGGGTTCTGATCTTGGAATGATTTTGGTTTTATCTGGAAAGAATCCTGTCTGCATGCTTCTGGGCGGCTTTGAAGTGCAAACTGGAGTGCAGTGAGTGGCAGCAATGAGATTTGCTACAAGAGCATGCTCCCAGTCTGAACCAAACATTGCCTCTGCGCTTGAACCGATAGATTTGGTTCAGAGTGATGGCACTGGTTTCCCAGAGACTGCGCTTGCCAAGCCTTGCGGGTGAATGAATGGGCACAGAATTTTAATTTCCCTGGCAAGGATAGCATGGGTAGTCCTTCCACTTAGTCAGCATCAATCAAAGCCACGCTAAGAACCAAAAAGAGCAAAACCAAATCCACTATCTCTGCTCTAAATGGAGAATTGATTTTAAGACTTGTGATGTGGCAGAGGAAAGCAGTGGCTGCTGTGTCTGCAACACCTGCCTCTGCCATGCTCTTGCTGGCTTGCCATGCATCACATAAATGGATCCTGCTGTTAGAGCTTGCCAAAATGTTGTTAGGGGGTTTCTGGAGAACAGAGAGATGTCAGTTTGATTTAATCAAAGAGAAAAGCCTCACCTGGAATTGTAACACAATTCCACAGGTGGTGCATAGGTGTGGGGGAGCCCCACCCCCTTCTCTTTTCAGAGGGCCCTAAATGTTGTTTGGGGGTTGTTTGTTTTGTTGGGGTTTTTTGGGGTTTTTTTTTGGTGTGCAAATGGTGCTGCAAGGGAAGTGGAAGAGCTCTGCAGTTACGAGCTTCAGGGAAGACCTCCACCACCTTCCACAGAATAAGGTCTTGCTGTCATTGCTCCCAGAAGGACAGGGACTGTTTCCCTTTGCTCCTGGCTCATGACTGGAAAACCCACAGCTGCTTCTTCTCTAGTCCATGGTAGTATGTGCCCATGTCTCTTGCTACCAAATGGATTTACTAGCAGCAGGATACAATTCCTGGAAGGGCAGCTTCAGAGCCAGACTCTTCTTGGCTGTGACAGTGTAACAAGGAGAAAAGGATGCAAGCTGCAGCTGTGGGGAAGTAGGTCAGATGTTAGAGAAAGCTGCATCCCTAGGAGGCTGGTGGAGGCCTGGGATCAGGCAGGTGGAGGCCTTTGTCCTTGGGGATTTTGGAGGCTCAATGTCTGCCCTGATTCAGAGCTATAGGTAGGTTCTCAGTGGGGCTGGACTGGAGACCACTGGAGATGAGATCCCCTAGACTGTGCCTTTGCCTCTGTGCTTGTGCTTTCCTGCCCAGACAGACATAGCTTCACTAGTGCCCCAGGTAGTGCTGGGGCTGCCATCTGTAGCACCTGGCTGATCAGACTCTCAGTTTTTCCAGATGGCTTTAAGATGAGATTCTAAGGCCAGGCTTAGTCTTGCTGGCCAGAATCTCATCATGTCCTAACATTTCTGTGTCCTGGTGGCAGCCATAACACCTCAGCTAGGAAGAAAAGTCTAGCCCAGTGGACCTCACTTTGATTCCTGTGGGCAAATAACCAAGATCTGAACTTCCATGAAGGTGGTCAAACCCCTAAATTAGTGATGCTCAGCTTTGCTGGAAAGAAAGCTTTCTGTGTGGTAGCTTTTAGCCTCATCTGCCAGATGCCTGTGGGTGTGCTCAGACCTTAGCTAAAGAGCAGTGGGGACCAAGTGTCCCTATCTTCCCAAACTACAGGGCAGGCTACTGAGGCCCAGCTGCATCTTTCCACCAAGGACCTGAACTTTGGTTCCTGAAACTGTCTTGGCCTTGAATAGCAGGAAGCTTCTTCCTTTGAAATAGGGGAGTGAAAGCATGGTGTTGTGGTTTCAGGAGAAACTGCTGAGCTTGCAGAGGGTCAGATGATGAATCTTTCAAGGCTGCTTTTCTGACAAGAAATGTGGCAACATCTCTTAAAGTTTGTGCATTTCACCACTTCCTTTTTATCATGAGTTTTTGTGCGGGGAGGGGGAGTGGAGGAGGCTTCAAGTTTTTATTGTTGTATTTGCTTTTCTTTCGTAACAGAGCAGGATCTTGCCAGGATAGAAAAGTTCTGTAAGGTGGAATTTGCCCTCTTGTTGAATTCAGAAGCACATTAGTACTCACAAGGAAGTTGATAAGCAATAATATTTTCTTTGCTGCCCAGGTAACCAGCAGACTGAAAGAAGGTATTGTCTCTGCAGAATGCAGTCAGGTTGGCTTTATCTTTCTGCTGGAGTACACAGGCTATCTTGGAAAGCTGGAGGTGAACCAGGGAAGGAGGGGCTCCCTCTCCAAAAAGGCTGGGGTGGCCCCATCTTCTGCTTCAGGCATACTACTTCCTGCCCTTCCTGGGAGCTCTGATAAATCTGATGAAACTGAGCTGAGTTTCAGGGTCATTTTGGGTTCTGCCAGCCTTTTCACACTCTTTTGACCCACTGTATTTCTTAAGGGCCGTGTTGACTGAAGCTATTTGTGTCTTTATCTTTCTGTCCGAGCTTGCAGAGTAGGGGAGCAGCATGAAGGAGACATATGGTGACGGGGGAGGTGGTACTGCCAGAAAATGGCGTTGCTACCGAAGGTGGGCTCATCCCTGGAGGATGCCCCTGTCCCTCCTGGGGCACCCAAATGGGCTTTTCACTGACAGAGCACTTGCTGGAGTGTGAGCCGTGCTCTTCAGCTCGATTTCCAGCTGATGTTGGCTTAAAAATATTCATGAATCAACTTATCCTGCAGCCTGGGGGAATTCATGTACCATCAGGTGGTATTTCACTCCCTGTGCCCCAGTGAGAGGTGTGAACTTTCAGGAAGTGGAGCTCCAGGCAACATTGGCAGCCAAGTGACAGTGATGGTGCCACAGATGCCTCAGGCTCCCTTGCTCCAGGGTGAATCACTTTGGTTGCTCATGGAAGAGGGATGCTTGACACTGCAGGGAAGTCCAAGGTCTGGCAACAGACCATCCACAGACATTTCCCAGCCCCTGGGCTTCCTAAGCAACCTGGAGGCTCCCTCCTGGAGGTTTATTCCTCTCGTGAGAGGCATAAAGCCCCTCATGAGGTTCAATAAAGATAATGGGCAACTTCTGCCCTTGATATGCAGCAGCTCCCTGCAGCAGTGCAGGCTACATCCAACTAGAAAGAGGACAGCTTTTTGGTGAAAGCCATGAGGGTTCTAGTGTGCAGTAAGTGTGACCAGAGTCATCTGGGCAACTTCACAAGCCCTGCTGGCAAACTGCAGCTTCCCCACAAGTTTGTAGGCAGTTTCCTGAGGAGACTGTGGGATCTCCATTCTCATCGGTCTTCCAAACTCAGCTGGGCAGTCTGAGCAACATGACCTACTTGTAGTAAGTTTTTGCTGGGTGCTGAGGATAGGACTTGGTACCTCCAGAAGTGCCTTCTGGCCTGCTTTTTTCCTGTCATTCTCTATGCTTTATTGCTGTACTTTCTCTTTGCTTCTCCCACTTGTCCCAGGAGATGCTCAAGTACACATACTGTGTCAGGCTTGGAAATGACTGCAGCAATAAAATAAAGAACAGGTGACAGTTTAGCCAACACTTCATGAGGTGGCTTTTCTTTACAAAGCTCTGGGGGATCCTACCTAAAATACAGTCTTGGGCTCCTCATTGGGCCAGGTTACAGAAGAGTCTGAGCCTTCTGGGGGCTGCTCGAGGTTGTAGTCTCTGCCAGGTTTTCTCTTTGCTTCCTTCCCTCCTCCTGGCCATTGCTGCTGGCTGTGCTGGGATGACCCAGTTAAAAATAACCTTGCTGAGCTATTTTTGTGAAGGCACATATGCTTCCTTGTCCAAGTCCCTGCTGTAACAACGTGACAGAAGAGCACAGCCATGGAGTAATACCAGGTGGTGGGGATGTGGCAATGCCATGAGCTGGTGTCACCATCAGGGTTTTCTATGTTGGACCCCTCTGGGTGCTGCTGCCTGCTTTGAGGGGCGCATTGTGGTTTCAACTTTGACTGAAGTACAAATGCAGGCAAGAAGCTCATCCAGGATGGCCACTGTCTCAGCCTTGCCTTGTGTTCATATTTCACTCCCAGCAGCCCTAGCCTGTGCCTGGACATAGGTGCTTAAAATTATTTTGATGTTCACAAAACTTGGTATATCTTCTAACTTGAACAAGATTTGCACAATATGTGTTATGCAAATCTGGGGTGTTGATATGTCTTTGGTCCTTGGTGGGCAGTTTTGGGGTTCTTCAGTAGAAGGATGCCCTGAGATGATGTGGTACCAGCTGGTGGTGATGTTTGTAGGATGCAGTGCTGCAGAGCTTATGGAGTCGTGCTGTTTCGCACAGGCCACGTATCTGCAATGTTTGCCTTCCTCAACCCAAGCAGATATTTGGGGGAAGCAAAGGTAATGGAACACCCTTCTACTTGTGGTCCTGCATCAGCAGAGGAACTGCTGTTTCACCTCTCCTGAGGCCATGTCATAGAATCATCAAGGTTGGAAAAGACCTCCAAGATCATCAAGTCCAACCATCATCCCTATACCAGCAAAACCACTAAACTGTCTCCTGAAGCTCCACATATACACATTTTTTAAGCACACCTAGGGATGATGACTCCACCGCCTCCCTGGGCAGCCTGTTCCAATGCTTCACCACTCTTTCAGTGAAGAAATTTTTCCCAATGCCCAATATGAACCTCTCCTGGCACAACTTGAGACCACTGAGGTCCACCTGGTACCCTCTACATAAACTTTGACCTACTGATAGCATGGGGGAAGGTCTGATATGCCTACTGGAAGGGATGTGTGTGAGAGCTCACATTCTGCTCTGGCCAGTGTGCACTGAAAACAAGGGGCAAGAGGGGGTGCTGTGCCCGCTCAGGTAAAGGTTTGGGCCTTGCTGTTCTGTGGGTGAGGAAATCAACTCATTTCTATCTTGAGTGGCTCCTTCACCCCCTGCTTCATGTCCTCTGTATTTGTGCAATGTTTATACTGCAGGCAGAGGTATTTTTTCACAACTGGATTTCCATGGCACTATGTGTAAGTACCCTTTGCCATGACGAAGAACTGCAAATATTTTGTAGTGCTATTAAGCACTGGATTTTCTGATAAAAGATAACACATCTCTAGAATATAGGCTCCTTTGAGATCTTGTTTGCTGTTGTCATTTTTTCCCACAGGGTATCTGCAGACCCTGATCCCTCTGCACCAGCAGCATGCCCTCCCTGCGGTACCCCGTAGCTTGCAGGTTGTTCTGCTGAACCGATGTGACAGAAGTAGTTCCCACAGCTCCCAGTGGGCTGCCAAGAAGGGACCTTTGTGCTTCCACAAGAGGATTGGTGTTCAAACTGGCACTAGTGATGGATGTGGGCAAAGCTCTGCTTCCCATTGCCTGCTTTACCTCTGATGATACAGAGCATGAGGGAGGCGTGGTGTGGTGAAAACTCTTTGTCCATACCCCCATGCTGGAGAAGGCTAGTTCAATTAAGAGTCTGTTTTACAGTGCAGGAGAGGGATGCAGGATGTGTGTGGAGCAGCTGGTGGTGCCACCTCATTCCTCTGGGGAAGGAGAAGGGAAGGGAAGAAGCCTCAGGCTGTGAGCTACTGTATTTGGAGGGCAGCACGTGTCCATTTCCCAAAATGGACAGAAAACTTAGTCTGAGCTCTGGTAATCTGAGTCCAATAACGGTGGGTGTGGATCCTTTAGGAACAAAAGACAAAGACAATTGATAAAATCAAGGCCCATCGCAGGATGGCTGATTTAAAGGGCTGGTTCCCAGCTGGGTGATTTAAAAGGCTTTCAGCTCTCGTAGCAGATAGGGCTGTTTTTCCAAGGATATGCCTTTGAGCAGCTGTAAAAAGGTCCTGCTGCCTGATAGAAAGGCGTGCTGAAAGGTTTTTATTCGCTACTGTAGATTGATTAGAGTACAGATGCTCTGGAAGACGTGCTGCATTATTCATGTGGTAGATACCTTTGCTAAAAGCTAATGCACAGCCTGGAGGCTGTGAGAAGTGGTACAGTCCTTTGTGTGGTTTTGTTGATTCATTGGAGAGGCAGGGCTGCTCTTAAGCTTTTTTTTTTTTTTTCTGAATACTGAGATTGATAAAGGAAATTGAGGAATGTGAGATCACTTAGCTAATGGCTCTCCACCTTTCTTGTTTACAAACTAATCCCAGCTTTTTTTTTTTTTTAATATGCGTTATTCATACAAAACTGCTTGATAGACTGGTCTTGTTTGTGAGACTTCACCAGTAACTCTGTTTTTTTGTGGCACCAACTTCAACTGCTGCAATGCTGTCGTGAGGTACGGCATATGTGCTAGCAACCAGTTTGAAGACAGCATCGTCAGTGACAGTGCCCCACGCTGGATTCTCCATTAATGCATGTTCAGTAGTCTTAGCCACTAAGATTCCCACTGTTGAACACCCACCACCAGTGTGACACAAGGTTCAGTGTCATGCTTCCTCTTTTTGCAGGAACAAGCACAAGTGTGGCCTGTGTGCTTTTGCCTGGACTGTTTGATCCCAGAGATCCCGTTCTGAGCTGCTGACGCCCAGCAGCGTGTGCTTCCTGCAGAAACAGCTGCAAATTATACTGCAGACCTCAGAATTGGAGATGGGAAGGCGTTTCCCTGCTTGCATCCTATCCCTTGGGGAGAAAACCTTACTGGACTCATCAAGGCAGCTTTGTTTCACAGTTGTGGCCACTGACTGTAGTTGCACTAATCTGTGGGCTGAATGCATAGAAAGCCAGCCTGGGAACACATCTCTTTCTGTAGCTCCCCTCAGTGTCCTTTAGCAACTGGCTGTCAAGTGACATGGTCAGTGCCATGGTCCAGCAGTCAGGTTGTCTATTGAAGGACTCTGAACTGACAAACCTCACCTCCAAGGCAACACCTTGTAAGCAGCATTTTGCTTCTCAGTCTACAGTTGAGGAAGAGGCAGTGTCCTAACTGGAACCAAGCTGTGAACCAAGAAGTGAAAACCACCATATCTGTACTGTTTATTACTTTCATAACAATAAATGTGTAGCCTCTGAGCTTGTAGAATAGTCTATTTATACATGTAATCTCAATGACATGTATAAATGTTATTTAAAGCTCTGGGTTACTGCCTAATCGTGTTGTTTGGTCAACTTTGGATCCAAAGGAGTTTATTACTGATAATTTCTCCTTAATAGTGTTATTACACAGTAGAAGTGGAATTTGGACAGCAAGGTGTGCCCAGGAGTGCGTGACCTGCTCTCTTGCAGGTGTGCCCAGGAGGCCATGCATGACTTGGAGGGGAGCCCAGCTCTGAGGCTCACAAACCATTTGGTGTGGCAGGCTTGAGAGAAGCTAGACCAGAAACAAAATGGTTTGTGCTTATTTGGCACCCAGAGCAGGAGGCTGATGGCTAGTGATGAAGTTCTGAGGGCTCTGGTTTTGCCTTGAAGTGGTAGTTCAACACAAACCATGATAAAACATCTGTAAAAGGCTGGAGCTTGTTCATGTGTGTGTCTTACAAGTTGTAGGTAACACTGACATTCCTCTGTTTGCCTTCAGGGTTGCCTTTTTGAGGACACACTTGTCTTGCATTTTGAAGCTTTGAGATTGGAAGCATGAGGGTGGTGGGTTGGAGTTTTTCTGTGATTTTTTTTTTTTATATTAATTGCAAACTCAGAAATGTAAAACAGAGAGACTCAAATTAGTGAGAAATGTTGCCTGGATGAAGGTTGGAGGCAGCGTGGGAGCCTGTAACGAGGCTGTGGCTAATCCACCCACTGAGGCAGGGGACATAGGCAGCGCAGGCCAGCGGGGCCGTGTGGCAGAGCTGCGCTGTGCATCTCCCCATGCCCTGACCGTGCTGCTGGCTGCCGGGAAGCGGCTGGCGATGGGCAACAGCCAGGTATGCTGGACCTTAGAGCTGCGTGATAGATCACTTGCAAAAGCAATCTGGTTGGCAGGAATGCATACATTTTCAGAGAATCACAGAATGCATTAGGTTGGAAGGGACCTTTAGAGCTCACCAAGCCCAACCCCCTGCAGTGAGCAGGGACACCTTTAACTAGATCATGTTGCTCAGAGCCCCATCAAGCCTGACCTTGAGTATCTCCAGGGATGGAGCCTCCACCATCTCTCTGGGAAACCTGTTCCAGTGTTTCACCATCCTCATAGCGAAGAGCTTCTTCCTAATGCAGCTAGGTCAGCACAATTCCAAGCATAAATATAGGCTGGGTGGAGAATGGCTTGAGAGCAGCCCTGAGGAGAAGGATTTGGGGTGTCTGTTGATGAGATATTCAACATGAACTAGCAATGTGTGCTTGCCACCCAAAAGGCCAACTGGATCCTGGGTTGCCTCAAGAGAAGCGTGGCCAGCAGGTCAAGGGAGGTGATTCTGCCCATTGACTCTGCTGTCTCGACACCCCACCTGCAGTACTGCATCTGGTTCTGGGGCCCTCAGCATTAGAAGAACATTGAACTGTTGTAGCAGGTCTAGAGGAGGGCCATGAAGATGATGAGAGGGCTGGAGCACCCCTGCCCCCCCCAACAAAGACAGGCTGAGATTTGGGCTTCTTAAACAAGAAAAGAAGGCTCTGGTCAGACCTTATAGTGGCCTTCCAGTACCTGAAGGGGCCTACAGGAGAGCTGGGGAGGGACTTTTTAGAAGGGCATCTAATGATAGGATGAGTGGTAATAAACTGGAAGAGGGTAGATTTAGACTAGATAGAAGGAAGAAATTCTTCCCTGTGAGGGTGGTGAGTCCCAGGTTGCCCAGAGAAGCTGTGGCTGCCCCCTTCCTGGCAGTGTTCAAGGCCAGATTGGATGGAGCTTTGGGCAACCTGGTCTAGCAGAGGGTGTCCCTGCCCATGGCAGAGGGTTTGGAACTAGATGATCTTTGAGGTCCATTCCACTCCAAACCAGTCTGTGATTCTTGTGATTCTATGATCATGTCTAATCTGGACCTAATTTAAAACCATTGCCCCTTGTCCTATCACTACATGCCCTTAACAAACCACTACTCCCCAGCTTTTCTCTAGGTCCCCATTAAGTACTAGAAGGCTGCTTTATGGTCTCCCTGGAGCCCTCTCCAGACTGAAAAAGCCCAACTCTCTCAGCCTGTCTTTGCAGGAGAGGTGCTCCAAAGAAAGCACCAATGACAGCAAACACTTTCCAAGGAAAGAATTCTCTAGGAGCTATCCCCTACCCCTTTCCTATACAGGAAAAGACAAATTCTGTTTTGAAATGAAAGCGGTTTGGCTGGAATACAAAGAAGAAGAAAAGAAAATGGGACCGATAGAGTTATTTGCTGAGCTGTAAAGTGTGAACTGTGATGGCTTTCTGAATTTTTAGAGCTGTTGCTTTCCATGTATTGCAAAGCACAGACACCTTTACTTATACTCTCTTACTTTCAGTGGGCTTTATATGCCTATTTTTGTGGGAATACATTTTTGGTAGAAGAAGCCTGTAATTATATTAACAAAATCAAACCAGTGTTGCTCATCCACCTTACTTAGCATGCAGAAACTAATCCAAAAGGGGTACTTCTCACTGGGGAAAAGGTGAAGACACACTTCATTCCCATCTTTCCTGAAGATAAGCATGTCTCCACAGGGGCATTTGTTGGTATGCTGAGCAAAACCCAGTGCAGGCAGGGGTGTGAGACAGCTTGTACTGCAGAAAGCAACCAGGACACGCAGTGTTGCAAGAATTTCAGAGTAGCAGCAGCAGAACTTTGTGCAGCCTGTGGTGTGCAGTGACAGGAAGTGTCCTGCCTCACTGGTTTTGAATTTAGATTCCTGGGTGTTGCTCCAGATTTCCAGTCAGAGGTGAGACAGGAGCTCGCCTCCTGCTGCAGGTGAGACTGTGACCTGCTGACAATACAAATACTTGGTATGCTGGATCTGGAGCTTGGTCTCCTGTATTGGAAAAACCTGTTTCCAAATCCCCATGAGAACAAAAGCTTGGAAATCCTGATGAACTTGCATCCCAGGTAGGCTGTTTTCTGTCCCACATGCAGTACAGTCCATGGACCCCAGTGGGTACTGGGGCACTGGGTGCTGAGCCAGTGAGTTGCCAGCTAGCAGGCTGGGCATGCCCTGTGATCACCCCAGCAGCACAGTCCTGTCTGGCATGGCTCACAGATTTCAACCATATTGACTTTCTTGGAGAGACAAAGGCAGAGCTCTTCCCAAACCTGGCTGAATTCCTCTGCAACAGCAGGAAGGGCTCAACAGTGATTTGGGCTAGAGTGGGGCAGGTGAGATTAGGAGATTTATGGGGACCTCAGTCAGTGTGGTCTGTGGGACACATGAAGAACTGTCTGAAATTAACTCTTAACAATTAGCAGGTTTTCTTTGAGGAGGAGAATCTGTAGAGGGTGGAGATTCCTAAGCTCTAGACAAGGGGAGGTTTAGCCTCTCCACATGGAGAATATCAGATCAAGAAGAAGCTGAACACGTGGAAGAAACAATGAGATGAAAGAGACAGAACAAACAATTATGTCAACACACTCTGATTTCCTCTTCCAAAGGGTGGTGAGCCCATTGGGTGTGGAGAGGCAGATGTCATTTATCTTGGCTTTAGGAAAATGTTCAGTGCTGTCCCACACAATTAAGATAAGGGAATATGCACTAGATATGCCTATATATCTATGGTAAGGTGCATGTGAATCTGGTGAGGAAACTATAGAGGAGAGTTTATGTGCTGGGTAATTATCGAACGAGGATTTGTTGAGAAGGGTTTTTCAGGGTTCTTCCTGCCATCTGATGGTGTTTTTGTTAGTAATTATGACAAAGGAGTAAATAATAAACAGGAAACCAGAGGAGCAGGAAGTCTGCGTAAGGACAGGACTCTGGTTTGACATTGCCTTGAGGAGCTGAAGAAATGACATGGGAAAATCAGGATGCAGCTCAGTAGTGAGAGATTGATGTCTTCAGGTGAGGCAGCACCAGGCCCAGCGCAGTTCTGCAGAACAGTGACCAGGGGCTGCAGTTCATTCAGGCTGAGCACGACCCCCTGACATGGTGTAGTGAGCAAATGGTAAATATAAACAGGAGAGTATCTGGTAAACTATAAAGGAAGAATCTGCTTATCCATGTTAGCAAAATAGTTGTATGCCAGTTTTAGGTGCAAGCGCTCTGGAGAAATACAGAGCAGCCAAAGAGCAGAAGGGAGGAGGACAAATTAGTCAGCTCTTCAGAAAATGTGGGTGACAGCAGGAGAATGAGGTGAAAACTGGAGAAAAGCTTTGAAAGGTAACTGAGTGCTGGGGTAAGTTTCACAGGAAGATTATGGTCTGTCCATTACTGGAGAATTTTAGAAAAAGATCCTTAGGGATGGAGGTAGAGAAATGAATGAGGAGAATAGGGAAAAAGAGGGACTCCCAAGACCTGTGACAACCTCCCTCCATTCCACAAATTTATACCTCCTGGGAGCCATGTAGGTGTATAGATAGGGTGGTGAGAGTCTGTTTTGAACTTAAGCCTGCAGCACTCAAGAAGTAGATATTTCCCATTTTCCACAAAACACTTACCCATTTGAGGACCTTCTCTCTAACCTCATGGTGCCTTATTGCTGAGGTGAGGAACCATGGTAATATTGGAAACTGAGTACACTGTCATAGAGATTTTGACTTTCGATAGTGCAGTTTGGTTTAGCAAGGTTTTACAAAAGCTGTGCTGACTCTTCACCTATCTCACTTTTACCCGAGTATCTGCTAACTTTTTACTTCTTTGGTGTCATTTTTCTTTCCCCAGTGTCTCCTGAAGCCCTTCTAACATTGCTTTCTTGCTTTCCTCATACAGTTGGATTTAAATGAGAGACTGCACACTGTAGGCCAGCTATTTTTGTTGCTTTAAGTCAGCTGATTGAATTGCAGCTCATTTTTCTTCCCCTGAGCATGGCCTGTCTGATGAGTCCTTGGCAGGCAGTATTGTGTAACAGAACTTCTCCTATCTCCTTCATGACGAATGCCTAAGGAAAGTTCTGGTCTTCATTCATTGTACTTGGTCAGGATGCTCTCCCTAGGGATCACTGTGCAGATTTCACAGGGTTGTAAGTACTACTGAAGATGGAGGCATCTCTGAAGATCATCTGGTCCAACTGCTAGCTCAAAGTAGGTTCAACTACATCAAGTTGCACAGAGCATTGCCTGCTTGGGTTTTGAGAATCTGTAAGGATGGAGACCCCACAGCCTCTCTCAGCAACCCATGTGAGTGTTCAACAACCCTCACAGTAAAAATGTTTCTTCTTATGTTTAACAGCCTGATAAAAGTCAGGCTGAAGGGCCTGTGGTTTGCCAGATCCTCTATCTCACCCTTTTTGAAGACAAGGGTGACATCTGCATCCTTAGTAACATCCCCCTGATTACCAAGTCCTTTCAGAGAAAACCATGACTCATTTCAACAACATGGGCCAGCTTCCCCAGCTCCTGTGGGTGCATTCCATCAGGCCCTTGCCATGTCCAGTCTATTTAAATGTTTCCTGACTTGGTGCTCCTCTACAAAGGGTAAGTCTTGCCTTGGATTTTCCACAGGTTTCAGGAACCTAGGATACCTGTAGGCTGGTCTTAGCAGTAAAGACTGAGGAGGAGGCAGTATTCAATGCCTTAGCCTTCCTGATGTCCTTTCTCACCAAGTCCCCATTCCCATTCCTTAGCAGATCCACATTGTCCCTAGTCGTCCTTTTGTTGATGATGTACCTGCAGAAACCTTACTTGTTACCCTTCACATCCCTCACCAGATTAAACTCCAGATAGACTTTACCTTCGCTAAGCCCAGCCCCGGATCTTTGGACAGTGTCTCTATATTCCTCCCAGGACACTTGTCTCTGCTTCCACCTCCTGTTATGGTTGAGTTCTGTGAGGATGACCTGGTTTATCCATGCAGGTCTCTCACTCTGCTTTCTTTTTCTTTCATTTTGAGGATGACCATTATGAACTTGGAGCAGTTGAACCTTGAAAATACTGCTCAGGCTGGGCTTGTGAAAGAATTTACCATCTTTTGTGCAATTTGAAATCCTTCCTCGCTCCTTTAGTTGCGCTTTTTAATATTAAATCTGTGTAAACTTACAAACCTCTTTGCATTCCCTTCGTTTGGCTGCAATTTTTCCCAGTATAGTGCTCTTGAATATTTCCAAGCCACCTACAAGGACTTAACTGCTTCTTCTGTTGCTCCCTTGCAAAAAGCTTCCTTATTTGTGCCTGGAACTACTTCCTGAGTCAAAAAGAGAGCTGCAGTTGTTTGGGCTTTCTGCCTTCTCTGGGCAAAAGAAAAGGCTTGCATTTCCTTAGAGAAAGGAGCTGAAATGCTGGAGATAGGTTTTGACACCTGTGTGTTCCTGGTGTGCCAGTGAGCAGTCTCCTAGGTACCAGAGGTCTTGAAGATGGCTTGTGCAGTACAACCGTGGGCTGTGGTGGTTGTTGGGGCAAGACAGTCTGTTAAATGTGCATCTTCACTATCAGTTCTTAGCAGTATTTCCTCCACAGTGACAGCAGTATCTTTCATACAGCCTTATCCAAAACCTTTCACACCTTAAGACAAAGGAATGCTTAAAATGAGAAGGGACAGCATGACCCTTTCAACATAGTGTTTGGATGGCTGTAAAGGGTTTAGCTTTGATTTATGGATGTATACTCTGTTGGGAAGAGCTTGTTATGAATGAAATATCTCTGAGCAGGAGAGGACAGGAGGAGGAGTATTTGCCTTTGTGGTAGAGACCTTTATCATGGTGAAGCAAGAACTGCTAATAGGATGAATTGAGGATGGTTCCAAACCAAGGGATAGATGGTCTTGGTAAAGCTTTCACCTTCTCTTGCAACAGTCTAACAGTGCAGTAATTCCCCTGGTGTTCATAGGGGTCTCCTCTGGTTTCTGCACAGGCCACAAGTCAGGGACTCCTTTTCATCTGCCCTGGTGGTCCATAGCACTTAGTGTTTATGAGTAGACCCATAGCACTAGTGACCCCCTCATTAAGAGATGTACAAGTCCAACTCATCAGGCTTCCCTCAGGCTGCTGGTGAGTCCTCTTTGGGAGCAGGAGGTGGGTGTGTCTGAAATTACTCCCAGCTCTTCTGGTTCTTCAGGCCATGCATGTTGAGAGAGCAGTGAGCAGAAGTCACCAGGTGTATGTTAACCTAAAGAGGACATGAGGAGAAGGAAGGGGGTCTCCCTCCTGGAAGTTTGCAAGGCATAGCTGCAGAAAGCTGCAGCTGGGCGTGGACTTGCTCTGAGCCAAAGGACTGGTCACTCACATCTGTGATAAAGCTGTCCTTTACAGCTGCTTCTGTTGAAACAGGAAAGAGGAGGGTGGGATCAGGGTGAGGAGTGAAGAGTTGACTGCTGGTGAAATCACCAGGGAATTGTATTTGTATGGGGTAGAATGAGTGCTGGCTAGACCAGACCTTGCTGTAGTGGACTGACTGCTTGTGCCCAGGTCTGGTCCGTAAGTCTCTCATCAGAGTCTCTCCAGTCTTCCAAACCCTCCAATATGAGTGCGTGCTACTTGTATGCGTAATTGTATCTTATTACAATACATGATTTAGCAAGAGGAACTTTTAGTCTGGAGAAGAGGAGGCTGAGGGGAGACCTTTTCACCACCTACAACTACCTGACAGGAGGTTGTAGAGAGGTGGGTGATGGTCTCTTCAGCAGGTGACAGGAGATAGGACAAGGGAAATGGCACAAAGCTGCACCAGGGCAGGTTCAGAGTAGATGTTAGGAAAAAAATCTTCACTGAAAGAGTTGTTGAGATGTGGAACAGACTGCCCAGGGAGGGGGTTGAGTCACTATCCCTGGATGTGTTTAAAAGATGTGTAGATGAGGTACTTAGGGATATGGTTTAGTAGAGGACATGAATGGTTGGACTCAATGATCTTAAAGGTCTTTTACAACCTTGTGATTCTGTGAACATGTTTGCCCACTCTGCATTTCTAACAAAGCCCTTGTCATTGCCCTGAAAGCTGGTGGCAAACCAGTAGCAACCAGTGCTGGGTTTCAACTTTCTATCCCATGTGTCCTTACAGGGACAACCCAGCACTGGTTGCTACTAGAGAGTGGCACCTACAGACTGGCACAACAAGCAGACACCTTTTCTTGCTGCTTACTTGTTTTGTGATCGCTCTGCTCTTGTCATGGTTGCAGCCAACAGCCTTTTCTCTGCATAAGGCAAGAAGAAAGGGTGAGGAATGCATGTGGAGTGGTGTGAGGTTGGAAGTTTCAAAGCCACCTGGAAGCGCAAAGTTCCTCTGTGCACTTTTTTTCATACCTGTCGCTTTGGATGCTCCTGTTTAACTGCAGGTGCAGGGTGTTCTGGAGTATGTGGCCTGCAGTACTGGGTCTCAGGGAGAAAGATCTTTGCCAGCAGGAGAAGTATTGTTCAGAGTAAATATAATGATGTGATATATTTGTCGTTGCCAAAACTGCCCCAGTCCAGCTGGGTGGACCTGGGACTTAGTTGTCTTGGTTGACTAGTCAACTGGTACAAGCAGCATTTTTCCCAGTGAAATGTAGCTACATGTGAACCTTGCTGGTGTGCCACATCCAGGTGACAGATGTCCTCTGCAGGAGGTGTAAGAAATCTTGACCTTGCTGACCTGAGGTATGTGTTGCACTGCTCCCCAGCTGGGCCCTCATGCTTGCTAGGTGAGAGCAGGAAGTTTTGGAGCAGCCTGAGAATGCAAGAAGCATGCCTCTCTGATCAGAAGAGGGGCCAACGGTTTCTACAGAATGGAGACACAAGCCAAGATCTTGTGCCTGTGTGAAGATTGCACAAGCCTGGTTTGGGAGCAGGTAGCAGATGTCTTTCTGCTTCAGCATAAATCTATTACGGGGACAGCAAGTGAGGAGAAGGGGAGTGCTATTTATGGAGCTCTCTTGTAAAATCTGCTCTGTATGGAGGAATGTCATGAAATTTACAGTGCATGTAGCTGGCTCTCAGGCAGAAAACCAGGAGTATTTCATGATATATTAATTGCCTTATTTAAAATTAAGAGTTCAGCGGCTTCCTTTCTACAAGTCCTGGGGTACTGGGAATGGGAATGTCTCTCTGATTTCTCATGCACAGACTGGTGTTCAATGTAGGGCAGTGGTGAAGCTTCGTGTACATCTTGCTCTCATCATGTGGCTCTAAGCATTATCTAAATGCCACTGACAGAGGGAGGAGAGCTGAAAGGGCTTTTCAAGTCTCCCAGAGTGACTCTTGTCTTCTGACAGCAAGTTACATTATTTATTTTTGGATGAGAAGGGCTGAATTTGGAGAGAATCAGCAGAGTGGAAGAAAGAGATGTGGAGGAGAGAGGATTTGGCAGGAGCGGGTAAGTGTAAGACTGAAACTCAGTTGAAGACAGTAGAGAGAAGGGGCCAGAGAAAATCATGGACCTAGGCAGATCTCAAAAAGGACAGTGATTCTTGGTTTTGTTTGATTTTATTACTTGAATCTGAATGCATGCAAAGATTTTATTTCATGGGTAGCTGATCAGGACTGAGAAGAGGATGTATGTCTCTGGAGCCTTCTAGTTGCATATCTGTGTGCCAGTTTCAGTCTGCTTATTTGCATGGAGTTGGAAGTTTGAATCTCTCATGGCACTCTCCTTGGATACTTGCAAACAGTGCTCTCAAGAGACTAGCAAGGCTGCCCTATGGGTTTTTTGGCTGTAAAAACATCACCTAAAATTAATGAGGTTGAAGGGGAAAAAGCATTACCTACGCAATACAAGCTTAGTATTCCAAAAGAGAAATGAAAAGTTTTCATGGCATTTCAGATTGAAATTTTCATTGCAACTTTTAAAATACCCCTTACTGACATTTTCCTTCCTTCCTTTCTCCTCTTTTTATCTCTTTTTCACCCTGCATGCAAGAGAAGCAACGAAGAGTAATTTTTTCCCCCGTTGGTCCCTCTGCTTTTCAAATTATCACTAGCTTGCAAGAGATTGGGCACTCAGAAATAAGCATTCAGAACTACAAATTCTCTTGATTCCCTCTCAATAAGGACAGGAGAGGAAGAGAATTCAACTTGCCAGGATAGATCACCTGAACATCTGACATGTTTTTCAGAGTTGCAGGTGCAGTATAGGCTGAATTTGGAAACCTGCTTGTGAACAATAGAAAACAGTACTTGAAAGGGTTTTTTAAGATTTTTGTGTTATACGCTTTCCCTGGGGGTGCAGTGGGGCAAGGTCTCCAGAGGTATGTCTGGATTTCAGCCCATGTCTCTTGATGCCAGGGCAGCTTTCATGCAGTACTGCAACGTAGGTCATGCGGGGCACAAATTTCAAGGAGAAGAGAGGCTTCTTGTATAAAACTGGGGGAGCATGAAGCAAATGTAACCATTATTAGCTCACTGGCATGTATTTGCAACCTGCTTGCAGGTTAGTAGCCCAAGAAAACAGAAAACAATTGTTGGATGAGTGTAAGCATCTCAGTGTATGTGTTTGATGGGGAGACTGTCCCTTCATGAGATGCTGTGTCAGATTAGAGCTCTGGCTGTCCTTTGATCACTGCAGTCCTCCTGAGATCAGGGCACAGACAGACAGTCTTTTTTCCCCTTGCTTACCTGGAGGCAGGCAGAGCTGCAGAGCTTTCTGTTAGCAAACTGTTACTCGGCCTAGAAAGTCTTCACTGTCTGAATTGAGTCCCACTTCTGCAACCTATGCAGCCTTTATGTGCCCTGCTTCTATACCAGGATTGTAAGAGTTATGTTAAGATTGTAAGAGTCTTGTGAGAGTTAGGTTATGCTCTGCAGGCAGGGATCTTGTGCTTGCACAGCCTTAGTTTGGATGAAACTAGTGAAAAACACTTTGAATAAAAGTGTTCTTATGGCTGGTGGAGTGGGATGCCCATTTGTATCACTGGAATCAGTAGCATGTCTCCTCCCTCTACAGCCTTGAGTCAGTGAAATGTTAGTATGTGTTGACATGGGGACAGAAAAGGTGAAGGACTGTGTCTTGATGGATGCACGTTGGGGTGGATGCATGCTGGGTGCTGCCAGGCCCCTCTGTGTGCTGTGCTGAAGATGTAGAGAGGGGTGTAGTTCTTGTCTGAAGCCTGTCCCCATAGGAGGTGGGTGCTGGGATGGCCGTTGGGCAGCTTTGGGGGTGGAGAGCCATCTCTCTGCAAACAGGGAGGATGTTTGCAGCCAGGTTAGCTTGAAAAACTTTCTGTAATTAGAGACCTCAGACATCATCTCTGAAGGAGCTCTTCTTCTTTGAAGATGTTTCTTATGCCCACTGGACTTGTTCAACTCCTGTTAGTTCTCCAGATGCTGTTTAGTGCCACTTTGAATGCTTTTGTACCTCAGTTCCTTTTCCATGATGTTGTTCTGATCTTCTGAAGGTCCCACACCTTTTGCTCACCATCATCTTCAGCTCTGTATCTGGGTGGGATGGTTTCTTCCCTCTATGCATCCTTTTTGCAGTCCCATACAGTTGTTAAGGTTACGATCAGGGAAATAGGGCCTGACTGTTGTCACAAGGGCAGTAGAGACGTTTTCAGCTCAAATGCTGTGTCAAACAAACAAATTCAAATTAAACTTTTGGCTTTCATCTATTATTATACCACTCTTGATAGTGCCTCAGAACAGTGATAGACTGAAAAGGAGCTACTCTGACCTGTTAAAGAGAGGAATGATGTCCATTGCTAAAGAGCTTGGCTTGCAGCATGGCTTTTGGTCCTCTAATGAAACAGAGTGTCCTGTGGTAGGTATATCTGATTCAGTTGTTTTTCCCTGGATGTTAAGGATTGCAGTTCTGACAGTTGCATTGCCACTGAAAATTGCTTCAAGCGGAGATGCTGGGTATCCTGCTGCAGGGGTTAGTGCAGCCGCTCTGAGCGGGTGTAGCCCTGCCATGGTCCAGACATAGCAGCCTTACTGCTCATGGAATCACTGTATTATGTGATTTCTCTGTTCCAGGTCTATGAGTCTGTCTCCTGTCCAAATCAAGGTTGGTCACAGCTCTGTTGTCATTGCTGGGCTTTTATCAAATCTGCCTGGGAAACACGGCTGATGGAGATTCATGCTTTTTCCTCTCCTACTCCTGTAACTGTTAAGGCAGTTTTACTGCTGCCTACTTGGAGACTTCTCTGATGTGGTTAAAACACATGTTTTTTGACTCTCTGTCTCCCCTAGACTTTGGAAAAGAATTATTTGTATCCTCTTTGTAGCAACTTTTTCCATGATTGAAGCCTACTGTCATGGCTTCCCTCCATCATCTCCACCCTGACGCTTTTAGGATTTCTAAGCAGGTCACACAATTTTGATCTCTAGTCTACCACTCTCCACTGAATTCCCCAGTTGTCTGCTGGCTTTCCTACGAGCAGTGCCCAGAGCTGAAGTCATGTGTCTGGTGTTCATGTTGCTGATGATGGGAAACACAAGCTGAAATGAAATGCCAATCCAGGCATGCAGAGTGGGGCAGGAGCGTGCAGTCCATCTGCACACTTGAGTGTTGTCATAGTCCTGGCAATACAGACAGCTTACGTCATGGTTACATATTTCAGCACAGAGCCAGTCTACCTCATTCCTTGCTTGTATTTTCAGAGCAGGGAACATGCCTGGAAGGAAAGGAAATACACAGAGAACATCATGGTAAATGCTCAGCCTTTCCGCTTGCATCAAATCATTGGAAAATTGTCACTGATTCTAAGCCAGTTGTTGAGTCAGGGTGTATGGCAGTAGACACTCTTGGCTCCAGAGTCATGCATGCTTAGCCCTTGGTGTCCATTTGGCAGATGGCCTGGTAGACTGCTCTGTCCATGTCGTAGTGTTACGTGGCTGGGTTCTGGTGGAGAAGGGGGCTGCAGGGGTGGCTTCTGGAAGAAGCAGCCAGAAGCTCTCTGCAGGCCCCACAGAGTAAACACCAGCTGGCTCAAGGCCAGAGTCAAAGATGTAAGAAACTGTGCAGGCACCAAGGTCAGTGAAGAGAGGGGAGAGGAGGCGCTCCAGGTGCTGGAGAGAAAGATACCCCTGCAGCCCGTGGAGAAACCCATGGTGGAGTGGGTGTCCCCCCACAGCCCATGGAAAAGGCTGAGACTCCACCTGCAGCCTGTGGAGAGGCCACACACTGGAGCAGGTAGACGCATATAGAAGATGCTCTGACCCGCTTTGGAGCAAGCCCCTGCCAGCACGTGCAGCCCATGGAGAGAGACAGAGACACAGAGATGAACAAAGGAAAGGGAGAGAGAAAGGGAGAATCATAGAATCACAGAATCATAGAATGGCATGGGTTGGAAGGGACCCCAAGGATCATAGAGCTCCAACACCTCTGCCACAGGCAAGGCCACCAACCTCAGGCCTGGATCTACACAAGGTTGCCCAGGGCTGGTCTTGAACACTTCCAGGGACGGGGCATCCACCACCTCTCTGGGCAGCCTGTTCCAGCACCTCACCACTCTCTCTGTAAAAAAATTCCCCCTAATATCTAATCTAAACCTTCCTTCCTTTAGTTTTAATCCATTCCCCCTTGTCCTGCCATTGTCTACCCTTTTAAAAAGTTGATTCCCCCCTTGTTTATAAGCTCCCTTCAGGTACTGGAAGGCTGCAGTGAGGTCCCCCTGCAGCCTTCTCTTCTCCAGGCTGAACAAGCCCAGTTACCCCACCCTCTCCTTGTAGGGGAGGTGCTTCAGCCCTCTAATCATCTTCATGGCCTCCTCTGAACCCTCTCCAGCAGTTCTACATCTTTCTTGTATTGGGGGCCCCAGATCTGGACACAAGACTCCAGATGGGGCCTCATGAGGGCAGAGTAGAGAGGGACAATCACCTCCCTGTCCCTGCTGGCCACCCCTCTTCTGATGGAGCCCAGGATACAATTGGCCTTCCGAGCTGCAAGAGCAACTGCTGGCTCATGTTAAATTTCTCATCTACCAGAATCCCCAGGTCCTTCTCAGCAGGGTTACTCTCAAGGAGCTCTTCTCCCAGTCTGTAAATATGTCTGGGATTCTTCCAGCCCAAGTGCAACACCTTACACTTGGCAGTGTTGAACCTCATGAGGTTCACCCAGGCCCACTTTTCCAGCCTGTCAGGATCCCTCTGGATGGCTTCCTTTCCTTCTGTGGTGTCAACCACACCACTCAACTTGGTGTCATCCACATACTTGCTGAGGGTGCACTCAATTCCATCATGGATGTCATTGATAAAGATGTTAAAGAGCACCAGTCCCAAGACAGACCCCTGGGGGACTCCGCTTGTCACTGGCCTCCACCTGGACATAGACCCATTGACCACCACCCTTTGTCTATGTTCTGTCAACCAGTTTCTTATCCACTGGATGGTCCACCCATCAAATCCACATCTCTCCAATTTAGAGCTAAGGATGTGGTGGGGACTGTGTCAAAGGCCTTGCACAAGTCCCCGTGGATGACATCAGTTGCCTTCCCTTTCCCTACCGATGCTGTCACCAGAAGGTCACCAGATTGGTGAGGCACGACTTTCCCTTGGTGAAGCCGTGCTGGCTGTTCCAGATCACACACTCATCCCTCATGTGCTCCAACATGTCGTCCAGGAGGATCTGTTCCATGATCTTCCCTGACGCAGAGGTGAGGCTCACCAGCCTGTAATTCCCTGGGTCTTCCTTGCTCCCTTTCTTATAAATGGGAGTGACGTGACCTTTTTTCCAGTCCCTGGGGACCTCTCCTGACAGCCATGACTTTTCAAATATGATGGAGAGCGGCTTGGCAACCACATCAGAGATCCATGCCAGATCAGGTTTGTGGGGGCAGGGGGCTTGTGACTCCATGGAGGACCAGGCTGGAGCAGTCTGGGCCTGAAAGACTGAGAAACATTCTATGATTTATGACTGCACCCCATAGAAGTGCCTGACACTGGGGTAGCTGGTGAAGAGCTGAAGCCCCGTGGGAAGGGACTCATGTTGGAGAAGTTTGTGAAGGACTGTCTCCCATGGGTGGGAGCCCACAGTGCAGCAGGGGAAGGGTGTGAGGAATGAATGCCCCCCAACACTAAGAAGGAAAACAACTAGTGAGGAACTGACTGAAACCCCTATTCCCCCATTCCCTGCCCCTCCCTGTGCCACAGTGGGTGGAAGAAGGGAGTGAAATCATGACTGAAGTTCAGTCTGCTAAGGGAGGGGTTGGGGGAGGTGCTTTAAGATCTGGTCACACTTTTCATTACCTGACTCTGGTGTCACTGGGTGTGTGGTGCAGTGTAATAAATGAGTTTTCTTTCCTTTCTTCTGTGTTGAGTCTGTTTTGCCCGTGACACTGATTGCAGAATGATCTCTCCCTGTCCTCATCTCGACTCCTAAGCCTCTCAATATGTATTTTCTCCCCTGTCCAGCTGAAAAGGGAAGTGATAGAGCAACTTTGGTGGGCTAAACCTGCACAGTGTACCTGGAAATTGGAAAATAAGTGCCCTTCCTGGCAGCCAGCAGTGGGGTGCATGGAGGTCCTGCCTCCCACGACTTCTGGTGTCACTATTCTCCCCCACAGTGGGGATCCTGTGTTACATTTTGTGTGCGTAGCATGATAGGAAATGCTGGATGACAGATGGTGTGTCGTTTGTAGATGGCTGGTCCCTGGGGACTGGGAAAGAGCAGAAGGCTGGCACACACTGGAGGATGCAGTGTAGGATCTGGGCATACTAAGTGGGATTTCCTGCCCCCAGACTTCTTGGTCAGGTTACAAACCCATCTCCCATCTGACCTTGATGTAGTCCAAATTCCTCCTTGCTCCAACTGGGCACGGTACAGCAATGGCTGTACCCACGATGCGTGTCCAGCCATTGCATGCTTATTCACAAGGGAACGAGGCAAGGTCTGGTTGGCAGCTACTCCTTCCTTCCAGGAGTGACACCATCACAACACCTGGCAGCTGTTGCCTGGGTGATCTGAGGGGATCTCGATGCTGCCAAAGGCACTCCAGTTCCTTCTGCTTCCAGCTGTGATGTGATCACTATTCATTTGTTCTCAGTTTACCCACATCTGATACTTCTTATAGCTCAATTCTGCTCAAGCAGCCTTTTTTCCTTTCTTGGTTCATTAGGGTTTTTGTTTTTGTTTTTTTTTAACTTCCATGCCCCACCCCATGGGTAAAATTTCTGCTCTTTGAGCAAGAGAAGGAAGCTCATGGCTCACAGGATGACAGAATGGCAGGGGTTGGAAGGGACCTCTGGAGCTCATCTAGTCAAAGATGGGACTGAGTGTGCCAGAACACAAACAGACTAGAAGTGTGAGTGTGCTGGAGAGGTCAGCCCATACCATTGTGTTGTGCCGCACCCAAGAGCTGGTATATCCAGGAGATAAGGTGCTCATCAATCTGCTTTCAGGCCTTCCTCAGGGTATAAGGAGAATAACTTCCTGGTCTGTATGCCCTCCAGCTCCTGGCACTATTGATGCCAAGGATAGCAAAGATGGTAAAAGGCAATGTGAAGTGCTGCTGATTTCTAGACTATTAAAGCTGACCTGGCTCCTCTGACTCTTTCACAAAACACTGTGCATCAGAGGATGAAGTGGTCTCATTAGGCCTGGATTAGGCTAACATATGCCTGGGTTTCCTTAAACATGCTTCACTTTTTCCATGTGTTTTTTATGTTCAGGAGCAAAAGAAATTAACCTAGGATTCAGAAAATCCATGCACTGTTCAGGCAAACCTTTAATCCTAGGGTAAGTGGAATGCAATGGGATGGGTAGGAACATTCTGGCCTATGGTGAAGTACATCTCCAGTCAGTTGGATGTGCATATTCCTGCTTGTTTTGCCTGACATTTCCTGGAAAGTAGTAAATACCACAGCTCTCCAAAGGCTGCTTTTGCATGCTGCTGACATCCCTAGACTTCACAGCCCTTTTAGGAGCTCACACCTTCGGCAAGGAACCTTAGCATCCAGGTTTCACGGGTAAGTCATGAAAAGCTCACTTAACCATAAACAGCCCCATAAAAGAGTCAGAGCTAAAGCAGAGCAAAGTCCTTTCAGTGCTGCTGTATTGTGGTGGACCTTGATTCTCCATCTTTAACTGTCTGTTCTTCAGAGGTCACAAAAGCAATTCCGCATTCATTTCTGGTAAGTACAAAAGCAGGGAGTAGGCTGTGCTTGAGAGCATCAAAGTACCTCAGTGGTTTTCTGGGCACCTTTTCTCACCCGTTCTGATCACTGAGCTGAGAGTTGCTACTGCTTTACTGTTTTATCTTATAATATCACACTCAACTGCTGGGACAAGTACAACATGACTGTGTCTTAAAAAAAAAGAGCAAAAGGTCTTGCAAGCAGCAAACTTACAGATCAATTTTAAGTTGATTCCCTTCTGGCCTTCCTTGCATGAGCCACTGTGGACTGTGCACTTGTGATTTAACCTGTGCATGCACAGACACAATAGGGCTAGTTGCAGGCCCATTTTTCAGTGAGGCCGTCACCCTGTGCTGCACACTGAAGACATCTTCAGAGGTTTCTTTCCTTACCCTCCATTACACTGGGCTGGTTGTCTCCATCCCTACTGCTTGCAAGGGGCTGGACTAAAGTTTTCACAGAGAGCTTGGATTCCGGCAAGACCCCTGTTCTCAGCAGGTGGGAGAAATTGCAGCCATGACCCAACTTTCTTTGCTTCCTTCTGCTGTATTCTGGACCTTGGACAAGAGATCAGGATGATTTTATTTTGACACCAGCTTGCATGAATGTTCCTCTATTTTGTAGTTGAGGCTATCCACACAAATCAGGTCTGTATCTCAGGTTAATCCATGTTATGACTGCCTTCTTTCAGCTCACAGCCAAGCACCCAGAAATGCCTGTTGTGAGAGGCTTCAGAGAATTAATTTATATCTATGTATATGTCCTTGCTCTATCTCCTGCAGTTGCATTATCCTGCTTAGAGAGGCTGCTTCCTCTGTTTATCCCAGAAGTGAGGAACTATGAAGCAAATGGACGCATTTATTCTTTCCTGAGATGATGGTGGTCCCAGTACTAGGGTTGGACATCTCAGTGGGCAACATTGAGATGACTAGGAAACATTGTCCAGCCTGAACAAGCACATGCTGATTGCCTGACACAACCTGGTAAGCAGAGATCTGAGCAGTGCTTGCAGGATTCTCTGTATCCTACTCCAGGACATCTTGGCAGCTTCAGAGAAAAATCTCCTTAATGTTCTTCATTGGAAGAGGTGGGAGTGACAACTACAAGGTCCCAGGACTTGGCTTTTGAGAGACTGATATGGGGAGAACAGTGCTAAACACATTTTTTGCATCAGCTGTGTGGTTAGAAACATACAGACGCTAGTACAATCTCCATCCCAGTTCTCCCTCTCTCCAGAAAGGCTGTTGATACTGGGAATTCGGTCAGGAATGAGAAGAAAATGCAGGAGGTTATGCAGCCTTTCTCCAGGATGCAAAGGCCTCTGTTCCATGCTGGCAGAGGACCCTTTGTTCCTTCATCAGATCTTCTCATCCTTTTGTCAATTCAGCATCAGCCTCTGTGCTGTGATAGTGGCACCAGAGTCCTGAGCAGCAAGTGATCTGGGTCTTCTACCTCCTTGACAAGATGAGAGGATCCAGACCTCAGCTCCAGCTGCCTCTCAACATGGAGATATACTGCCCAGGGACATTGCTTAGTGTGCAGGGATAGCCTGCAAGCCCTGGCCGTATGTATCCTGGATCCTCACTGTCTCACAAGCAGGTGGGGTGAGCTAAGGAATCCCTGAGCTGTGGCTCCAGGCCTTATCTGGTGCTGCACAACCAGGATTTTCAGGACCTTGGGCTCTGCCCATGCTGGCTGACCCAGCTCAGACATGGCTGTACAAGGAGAGGTTCTCCATACACTGAGGCCTGCCCTCCAGTCCTCTGTCCTTTGTCATGAGTACTCCTGTCCCATTCTGCAGCAGGTCCACATTTTCTCTAGTTGTCCTTTTATTGCTGTGGTACCTGTAGGAACCTGCCTTGTTGCCCTCCATGTCTCCTGTCAGATGACCATCTCCTGCTGGTGGCCCAAGTGGCCATCTCTGCTCACTGCCAGGAACCTGTTTTGAGTAGATGATAATCTTGCAGGGATGGAGAATAAAAGATGAAAGGCCAGCAGTTATCTCTCCCTGGTACGGGAGTGCAGCAGATACTATTGTGGTGTTGTTTTGAAATAGGCACTAGGGAGGTGCTCAGGTACAGCCCTGTAGAGAAGTGTTTTGCCCAACCCAGCACTTCACAGCTTCTCCATCTGGGCTGCTGCCTTGCTCACTGCCGCTGTGTTTGGATGTGGCATTTGGCACTTCTGTGTTGCACATGTGTCATGGCACTTTGGACACTCCACAGCTCCTTCTGAGAGCAGTAGATATACCAGAAACTTTTATCTCCTCTGCTTGTAAACTGAGGAGACCTTGTCTCCCATATGGTATTTGCAGAGCTGCCTTCTCTGAAACCTCTGTAAGCCCAGCTTTTTGCCAACTGCACCAGTACAGGTTCTGTGAACCCTGGGTGGGCGATGCTGTAAAAAACATGCTTCTCCTCCTTGCCTGGCCGTGAGCATTTTTCACCCATCTCTGACTTCGTTGTGGTGCTTTCTGCTCCTCTTGGTAAGCAGAAGGAGCAGTGATGCTTCTCATCCCCCTGCGCCACGTTCAGCCCTGGAGATACAGCATGCAGTCAGACTGTCTCCCCCAGGAACAAATAAGCATTGCATCTGGCAGTACAAGAAGTGGTCAAGATGGTTGAAGTACCAGATGAGGATTGAATAAACCAACCCTTTCCTTCCAGGAAGGTAGAAGGAAGAGGAAAAGTGACTGGAAAACCTGCCACTTTAAGAAAAAAACAACCAAGGATGACACTTGTGTGTGTAGACTGAGGCCCCTTCTGCCCTGCCAAGCAAGCGCTGAGGCTGAGCAAAAGAGGCTGGGGCAGGACTGATAATGCAGAAGGCTACTAGGGGTCTGTGACTGGTTCCTACACTGTCCAGATGGCAGCGAAAGGCCCATCTGGGCAAGCTGTGCACCCACTTCTGGGATAAGAGTCTCTGTAGTTTTTTTAGTACCTATACATCCACCTATGCATTCAGTATTTGACCTGCATAAATGCAGGTAGCACAGCATTTGGTGTGTTGAGAATTCTGATGGAGAACTTCTAGTAATGGCAATTCTTTCCTCTGCAAGGATCTTCTAGATCCTTGCAGCAACAGCTGAGACCTGTCTGAGCCCTGGCCATGCTGTTCTCATCAGCAGCCTGCTGGAAGATTGTCTCTTGCTGGGGAACCATGTCATGTCCTCCGCATGGCTTGTAGCAGACAGGATGTACACACAGGCATTTATTTTACTTAGTGAAGATGTGAACTTTTAAAATTGTAAATTGTAAGGTTTCAGTATGATTTCGTGGCACCATGCCCTTGGTTTTCTCTAGTTCAGCCTCCTGTTAGGAGCAGGACTGTCAGGAATATTAGATCAAGGAGGATATGGCTTTGTATAATCAAGTCATAAATGGATTTCTAGGGATGGACATGTATCATCACTCCAGCAACTCTTAGGGCAGAACAGTCCTAGACACTCCTTCCAAACAAATTTTTTCCTAATGTCATAGAATCATAGAATCACAGAATGGCATGGGTTGGAAGGGACCCCAAGGATCATAGAGTTCCAACACCCCTGCCACAGGCAGGGCCACCAACCTCAGGCCTGAATCTACACAAGGTTGCCCAGGGCCCCATCCAACCTGACCTTGAACACTTCCAGGGATGGGGCATCCACCACAATGTCCATACATCTGCTTTATTTGGGATCAGTGTCTTCCACTGTACCAGACATACTCTGCTGATTCTGCACCTGTTCAGGCTGTTTCTTACCACATTTTATCCAAGAGCTGTTTCTTTTAATGGTGACCTTTTGCTGTGGCTCCAATTGTGTAAAGAGGGACACTCTTCCACTGGGATTGTCTTTACTAAGTTTATTATGTTCTCTGCTTTCTGTAAGTGTTTCAAAGTCCATTCCTGTGGCAACTGAACCTTAATTGTACAAATTAAAACAGGAGAGTGCTCTCTTTCCTAAACACTGTCCAAACACAGGCATTTAATTCCTTTTATTTCCTTTATTCCTTATTTGCTGTTAACGTGTTACAGGTAGTTTGCATGGGATGTCAGCTGAGTGCTCCTGCTCTCCATAGGAATGATATCACAACAATTCATTTCTTGCTTGTGCATGGAGAATCCTTTCTGCAGAGAAGCCTTGAACCTCCAGACCACATACTCTCCTACCTCAAGAGCAGTTTAGCTAGAAGTTCCTTGGAGCCAGGCAATTAATTTCCTTTTTTTGAAAGATAATCTTCCTGCTGTAAGAAAGAACTGTGGCATCCACCATCCACTGCAATACACCAATTTTTTTGTTCTCCTGTGTGAGTAAACCTAACCACTAAAGCTATAATGAGCATGAAGTTGTTTGGGAACACTGCACCTCTGGGTCTGTTTGAAGAGCTAGCCAGTTGCATATGACCTGAGGTTTCTTTCTGCTTCTGAACATGCCTTCTTCCAAGATTAGCTCCCCAGGACTGCTGCTTTCATTTTCAAGTAATTTGCATTTCTTTGTTTTTGTTTGGGATAGGTAGCCCTCACTGCATTAGAGATCCTTTGCACCTAATGTTTTCTGCACAAGAAATTTAATCAGCTAAGAATATGGCCACATGCAGGGCTAACATAGGTAAAACATACTGAGGTAAAAGCGAGTGAAGAAACGACTGTGAAAGCAATCGGTGATCTGCCAGGACCGATTTTTTTACAGGCATATGTATTTGTCCAAGGTGGGGCTGGCGCTGAGCTGTGCCAGTAGATTGGGAGGAGGTAGGCAATGGGACAGGACTTGTGTCCTACCACTATTCACAGCTGAAATATTCCAGTGTGATGTGGAATTTGAGCTTTGTGGATCTTTGTATTGCTGTGTTTTTTAAAGCTCCAGGTCGACTGGCTAGGATTAAGCAATACAGATTCCTAGCATTTAATAGTCATCCCAGGAGGATGCAATACTGTGCCAGCAGCAAGGACATTTTGGTGTGGAATCGCTTAGACCCCTGCTTGTCAGGTGATGATAAGCTTTTCTTCCTGCCACTGAGTCCATGCTTTGCTTTGATCACTTACCCACATGAGCGAAGGGCCTAAGTCTTGCTGTAACTCAAAGTTGGGTTTCCAGTCAGGTTTCCCTCTCAATCCGAAGTATTACTGATCCAGTATCACTGATAAACCATTCACCAAATGCATGTTAAACAGATTGATACGGGGCAAAACCAAGCCCTCTTGCAGTCACTGACCAGACACCCAGTTGATTGTGTGGGTCTCTCACCCATTAACTTTTTGCCTTTATTCTCCTTTGGGCAGTAGGATTGTGGTGGTTTGGCCCTGGCTAGAGGCCAGATGCCCACCAAAGTTGCTCTATCACTCCTCTTTTCATCTGGAAAGGGAAGAAAATATGTATTGAGAGGCTTAGGAGTTGAGATAAGGAGAGGGAGAGATCACTCTGCAATTAGTGTCATGGGCAAAACAGACTCAACACAGAAGAAAGGAAAGAAAACTCTCTCATTTATTACACTGCACCACACACCCAGTGACACCAGAGTTGGATAATGAGAAGTGCGACCAGATCTTAAAGCACCTTCCCCCACCCCTCCCTTCTTAGCAGACTGAACTTCAGTCATGATTTCACTCCCTTCTTCCCTCCCCGTCGTGACGTGTGGAAGGGCAGGGAATGAAGTTTTGGTCAGTTCGTCATAAACTGCTTTCCTCCTCCAGATCTTAAACCACCTCTACTTCCCCCCACCCCTCCTCTCTTAGCAGACTTTAATTATAATTTTGCTCCCTCCCTTTTCCCCCCTGCATCGTGGCACGGGGAGGGACAGGGAATGGGGAGTGGGGGTTTTCAGTCAGTTCCTCCCAAGTTGTTTTCCTTCTTAGCCAGGGAGGGCATTCCTTGCACCCTTCCTCTGCTGCAGCGTGAGGTCCCACCCACAGGAGATAGTCCTCCATGAACTTCTCCAGCGTGAGTCCTTTCTGTCAGGGAGTCATCTCCTCACCACTTGCCTCAGCGTGGCTCCCTTCCATGGGGTGCTGACCTTCAGGCCCAAACTACTCCAGCCTGGTCCCCCACAGAGTCACAAGTCCTCCAGCCAACCTACTCTGGCATGGGTTGGTCTCTCCAAAGTCCATAGATGTTCTCTGCTCCCTGTCCTTATCCATGGGCTGCAGGGGAACAGCCTGCTTCACCATGGTCTTCTGCACAGGCTGCAGGGGAATCTCTCTCTCCAGCACCTGAAGTGCCTCATTCTTCTCCCCTGTTCTTCACTGATTTTGGTGCCTGCAGTTTCTTACATCTTCTCACTCCTGTCTCTTCTGGCAAAATGCAGCTGCTTCCATTTTTTCCCTCCTAAATGTGATTCCCAGAGGCGCTGTGATCATTGCTGATGGGCTTGGCCTTGGTCAGCAATGACTCTGGCCTTAAATTGGCTGGTGTTTACTCTCTGGGATCTGCAAAGGACTTCTGGCTGCTTCTTGCAGAAGCCATCCCTGCAGCCCCCTCTTCTCCATTAGAACCCAGCTATGCGAAACTGTGACAGGGATCTTTTCCCTGTCCCTGCCATGTGCCTTTTACTGTGTAGAACTAGACCAGGTGTTAAACAGCATGAATTGCCTTTTCTGCCCAGCACCGGTAGTTTCCTATTTGACATCAGGTCCATTAAGCTTCACTGCTCTCTGTAGGAAGAGATTCTTGTGTTTAGCATGCTTTATGTATCTTATTTAAATGCTGTTTAAAACGCTGTCTGTCAGAAGGCTGTTGTGCAGTTATAACGCAGACATGAAGAATGTCATTGTCAGTGGGAAAAAAACGCCAACAGGTGACTAACTATTCCTATGATGTGTCAAACCTTTTTGTTTTTCCTTCATGTGAGCAGAATTGAAGTGTTTTTTTTTTATTTTTCTAAACCATCTGAGGGCTAAACAAAACATGCATCCAGACTGGCTCATTCACTCACCATCTTTCAGGCTTTCCTCACTCAGGATGCTGATGCTTCCTGAGCTCTGTGCTACCAGGTTTCATCTCCTTTTCAATTTGCTGCCATGTGGACCTGCCCCAGTGATAGAGGCTGCTGGTGCATGCACAGGCCAGCTGGCTGGTTGTGGAGAGAGCTGTCTTTTCTCCTTTGCACTCTTCTCTCTCCCTCAGAGATGTGCAATGGGTGCAGAGGCAGGTCATGCCAAAGGGGTGAAGACCTGCAGAGGATAATGCCGCTGCCAGCTGCTGGCTTGAGGGTTGATGTGAGAAGCCTATATGGGGAGGGTGAGCCAGTCCTGGGGAGAGTCTTGCCAGGACTGCCAGTCCTTATGTCATGGGGTATTGTGTTTCTTCTCTTGCAGATGTCGTGGCACCCCCAGTACCGCAGCTCCAAGTTCCGCCATGTGTATGGCAAAGCAGCCAGCAAGGAGAAGTGCTACGACTGTGTGCCCATCACCCGTAACGTGCATGACAACCACTTCTGCGCTGTGAACCCTCACTTCATTGCAGTGGTCACTGAGTGTGCGGGTGGGGGGGCCTTCCTCGTCATTCCCATACACCAGGTAAGTTCTGCTGAGGTGAGCTGCCAAATTCATTGAGTGTGATTCAATGATACCTAATAATGCTGAGTAGATTAATATAGATGTAGCTTAAGAGACAAGTGGATGGAGAAGATATGAGCTTTCTAGGGAGCTAGACCACACAGGATATTCAGTTAGTGCTGTTGCTTGAATTGCAAAATGATGGAAAGGGCCACAGATGCCCAGACAGGTAATTCCTGGGATGTGTGTGTCTTACATTGCTGCTCACAGTTTTTTAAAACCTTCCTTCATTTCCTATCTCATTTGCCTTTCTTGTATAATCTGTGGGATCTGTGCTGCTCGGGTATTTGTCTCTTAGGGGAAATTGCAAATAAGGAAGCAGTTAGTAGATACAGAGGGCAAAAACTGAAAAGTGTTTTAGTGGCACTGCTTCAGCTGTGACCAAAGGACAATATGAAATATTATGCTCTACCTTGTCTGTTGTGAAGGAATGGAGACGTGGTTATCAGCCAATGAAGCTCTTAACCTTCAAGCACTGATGCTAGAAAAGCTTCCCTTTCAGAAACAAATCCCATGTTCATGGGTTTTGATGACTTTGGGATCTGAAGAGAGGGAGAAGCTGTCTGTCTGATGTTTATTGCTTCAGAAAAAATTAGGCATGCATAATGTGGATTAGCTTCAATATGAGATTATGAGCTCTCTGGAATCAGGGCAGAGCAGATGAAAGGCAAATTTTCAGCCTTTAATTAAAAGTTAATTGATGGTGTTATTGCAATGCCACTTTTTCAGTCTATATTTGCTAAGGAGATGAAAGTGAACTGGCTATGCTTGAAGAACCTAGCACAGTTCCTGGCCTTTCTAGACTCTGTTTATTCAACTCCTTCACTGCTGGTGCTGTTCAGAGACAGTGTTAAACTTAACAACTACCCTGTTTTTACTTGACTAAGTCACTTTTGCCCTTTTGACCATGATCTGTTGAGGCTGAAGAACTTGTCTTTATCACAGAACTGCATCTATAAGCAGGCAGCTGGTGACTGTGGGATGTGGGGTGGGACCCAGCTCTCACAGTGTGGGCAAAATGAGCTGAAGGTGCTTGCACTGCTTACTGCTAATTCTTCTGTCTTCTCACTTCCTCTCGACTTGGCTAGTCTTTAGTAGCAATTCTTCCATTCTTAACACTTGCTCAGATATTCCATCCAGGTCTGAAATACTGCTTGTATTCAGGTACTTCAGTGAAAATGTGAAATTGCTTTCATGTGAGGAAAGACTTTGTGGGTTGGGCCTCAATCAGTCTGGGAAAAAAGACAAAAAGAGCAAGATACATAAAATTATGAAGAGGGTTGGGAAGAAGCATAAGGAACAGTGCTTGATTTGTGTGGTACAGGGTATCCTGGAGACCGGGGAGCAGACCATTAGCAGCAGATATGCACACCTCTGCAGTTCAGATGTGGAGCTCACTGCTCCAGATGCTGATGAGCCTGGAAGAATTAAAAGGTTCAAACCAGGATGGAGTTATGGATAGGAGTTGGTTTAGGAACTGTACTTATTCAGATGGAGGTCCCCTAGTTCAGGAAGTCCCTTGAGAGTTGACCTGTGGTTATGGATCAGGGAAAGGATCTGTATTTGCTGCACGTTGTACAGCTGTTCTCCGAATACCTGTTCCTGACTCACGGCAGCCTGTGTCACCCACAGAAAGGAGTCCCTGAGTCTGGGGGTTGCAATACCAGTTACTTTTCTTATGATATGCCTCCAAACCGGTGCCACCTGGTGAAAAGTAGCAGCTTGTGACTTGTGCTTCTGGTGGTGGTTATTTGTGGCTGCCACCTCCACCTGTATCTACCCATAGTAGACAGCACAGGGGACTCTTGTCTTGTGCCCCCAGCTGCCTGGGCAAAAAAGGCAGCCTGGTCTGGCAACACGTGCCTAGGACAATATTGCTCTCTCATGGTGGACAGCTGATCTGTAGTTACTTTTGACTGGATTCACAGGCAGCCACATCCCAAACAATCCACTATGTGGAGGAAAAGCCCAAGAGCCAAGACATCACATTTAGCCAAAGTAGGAGATAGTAGCCAGGACAGGGAAGGCTACAGTTCATGGGGAAGATAAACAACCTCCTTGGGGAGCAGCTCTTATTGCTCCAAAGCTCTTTTGAGTTCATTCTGTGTGTGCAGTCAGAGAGGATGCCTGCCTCAGGATGTACTCGAATGGAGGCTCAACCTTGCTCCATTTAACCATACTTCCTTGCTTTGTTGTGCTTCTCTCCTGATGAGTCACAGACACCAAGATCTCTCATCTCTCCTTGAATAAACACCACTTCTTGCCTTCTGCACCATTTTTTGACCCCGAGAGCCTAGGGGTGAGGTAGGGTTTGGTGCAGCAGGGGTTGTGCAGGGAAAGAGCACCTTGCCATAGATAACCCTCTTTTCAGCAGGCCTTTGCATTCAACCTGGAGAGGAATTAGTTGAATATTTGCTACCACTTTGAGAATGTTCTGTTGCATGATGTATCAGTTAGGTCCTCATAAAGATGTGCCATGGAAGCCAGCTGGGTAAAATGGCAGCACATGCCCCCAGGAAGGGAAGTGGCTGTGCCCACAGCAGCTGCCTGATGCCCAGAACAGACCTTGTAAATCTTGCAACTTGGAGGAGACACGGGCTTAGTGGCTGTAACTGGGCAACGAGCTACTTTCCCACAGTGTGGCTGGGGTGTAGTTTGGCATCGTATGCAGATGTTGGAGAAGTGCCCACGAAGTACCTTGCCATGGAGGGCAACTTTTGTGGCCTTCCTTTGAAAGACAAAGGCCTGCATTTCTCTTTCTCCAATGACAAGAGTCATTGCATCCCTCTCTTCCTTTGCAGCAAAAAGTGAAGGGGCAGCAAAAGGACAACAAAGGTTCTAGAGACAGGGTTACATTTGTGTCCAAGTCTCTGCAGTCTCCAGTCTGTCAATGGGCCAGCACCAGGTGTGAAAGGGAGAACATACGGTTGTGTGGACCTCCTAGACACCAACCTGGCTCCTTTCTCTCTGAGGACAACAACTATGAAATTAAAGCTCTGATGACCCCTCAGGCCTTACCCAACTCACTGTATGTGAGAGCTGAGCTGCAGTGTGATGACAAGGTGTGTTAGTGCCTTTTGGAGAACACCTGAGACCTGGGGCTGGGTCATGTTGCGGTTATCAGCCCTGTACTAATCTGCTGGTGGAGTTTTAATAGCTGTCCCACTGGAAGCTGTTTTCATCAAAGAACTCTGAATTTGACTACTTTTCAAAAATGCTGGGAGTTTAGAAAGTGAGTGGTTGAAAAATTACTGATTTTCACGCTCTGCTCTTTTGTGAAAGCGGGGTGCCTCTGTATGAGTGACCACACATCTAGTTAGCGAGATAGTTTTTTGATCTGTGGAATGAAATTTGCCTCCCACATGAAAAGCTGTACTTCCTGATGCAGATGTCCATCAGAGACCAGCAGCCCTATGTGCCATAGATGTTTGCTGGCAGCCTGGGCTTCGTGTATTGTGGGTCCTGCTATCCCAGGACTGCAGTGTTGCTTTGGTGCAGGTGGGACTGGTGGCCAGGAGAGCAAGGTCTCCTTTTCCAGGCCAGTTGATCCTGCTGAGGATGTGGGGCTAGGAAGGAGAGCCTTGCATGACGGGGAAGGCAGACTGGCCCACGGCAGCCCTGGAGTCTCCCAAATGGAGTGGGGACCAGATAGGCAGCCACCTCTGGGCGGGGATGGAGTTCCCATAGGGATTAAGATGTCCCTGTGGAGCTGACTGCCCAGCTGAGTGAGTTGCCAGCTTGAAACCAAGCCCTGGAGCCTGCAAAAGGACACTGTGGGCGGGAGAACGCTGTGTATTAAAGGCCTTTTATCTCTCTTCTGCCTTCCCAAGTCACTTTGTATTGTCATTGTTATAAAAGGGAATTGTTTTAGACTGTAGTCTAAAAAAGCACAGTCTTTTACATTTCAAAGCACTCTGTGTGTTCAGTTTAAAGCAGGTTAGTCCCAGTCTATGTGACAAACTTTCCAGTGAAGCCAGAATAGTTACACATCATGTCCTGCTCTGCATTCAGAACCGCACAGATTGTCAAGGCTGGGAAAATTACACCCTAGCCACATCCATCCAGGTTAGGGCTAGCTAGCACCGATTCCCTGCTGCTGTGCAGCCTTAAGACCCACCTCTGGAGGTGTGGGAGTACACTGGCAGCAGTGTCTGCTTCCCAGGAGAGCATGCATTTGCATTTGTTCTTCTTTGCAGTTCCTCCAGGTGAGATAAAAGCACGCAGGTAAGCGTTTCCAGCTTGCCACTGTGGCAGGGAGAAGCAAGACCTGCTCCGATGGTAATAGACTCCACGGCACCCTTCCTAGCATGTAATAAGTACGCCGACTCGAGTCCGTAGTGGAGACTGCCTGCAGCATGGGTCAGCCTGACGCAACACAGCTCCCATGTGGTGCCAGGCCCGCGGGTGTTCTTGGTGTGCTCGTTGGGGGTACGTACCGGCGGAGACCCTGCCCAGACACGGCAGTGTTTTTGCGAGTCTGGAAGGCAGATTGAATCTGGCGAATGGCTGTATTTGAACACTGCCAGAGGATAACTCGCTGGAAGAAAAACTGCAGCTGTAATTTGTGCCACAAATGTCTTTGCTAAAAAAAAAAAAATAAAAAAAAAAATTCTAGCTGGTGAGGCTAAAAAAAAAAAAAAGCTACAACATTTTTCCCCCTGCTTATATGAAATATGTTATGAAAGATATTCTGATTTTTTTTCCCCGGCAGATCTTTAAAAAAAATGTGGAAGATTCAACTCATTCATAAGTGCTTCCCCTTTAAGTGCTATTCTGGTGTCTGAACCAAAGACTGTCTTCTAAACTGAGCGGTCTCGATTGCTGCATGCACACAGATTTCTTGGTAGCAGTGTGTACTTAGGAAGGCCTGAGCAGTTCTTTCCTCTCTTTTCACTGGTGTCATCAGAACTTGACTTGCAGGTACAGCAAAAATCTGTTTTCAACAGATAGACAGCATCCAGGGTGTTTGGAGCATAGAAAGCAGAAAGAGGTTTCTTACAGGAGCTGGCTTGGGTCTTCCTTGAAAATGTCCTGTGATTCTGTGGCTCACCTTAGGTGTGACAATGTTTGTTTCTTTCCAGACAGGCAAGCTCGACCCACATTATCCCAAAATCTGTGGGCACAAAGGGAATGTTCTCGACATCAAGTGGAACCCCTTCAATGACTTTGTAATAGCTTCATGTTCAGAAGATGCCACAGTAAGTTTGAGTGCTTGTACTCTGTGTTATTAGCTGACTAATGTGCTTTTTTGGGAAAGAAATAAAACAGAAATCCAAAGGCCCATGGATGAGATGTAAAAAGTAAGGTAAGAGTAAGGTTCCTGTCTTTCTCTTGAGATTAGACATCTGTGGTACCTTCCTGGTGATATACCAAAATCACTGTGAAGAGGAAGACCTGTTTTGTGGGGGCTTGCATTTTTTGGGTGTATTTGCATAAGAAAAACAGAACAAGAATTTAAAATAGCATGACTATTCAAGTTGAATTGCTATGAAACTCTTCCTTTACTTTAGAATAAAAGCTTCAATACCTAATCTGGAACAGCTATTTCAGATTAATTCCCTGCAGAGCAAATTTGATCTTATTCCTACAGTCATTCACTCTGTAAAGTCACGCTGGATCAGTTATGGAGTAACCAAGGAATTTGTGTCTGCAAAAGGCATAAATGAAATGAGCATTTTCCTACTGAAACCACAGAAAGACTCCAGGGATGCAAAGGTTCATGCTAATGCAAACTTATAAAAAGATGCTGAATACATCACATTAGGCTTAGGTTTTAGGCAGTAAATTTTAGGCAGTAAGGGATTTGGCTGAAGTTAGTATAATTAAGATGCAGCCACATATTTGACTTTAGTGAAAATGCAGACTAGTCACTAGGAATTGGAAGATTTAAGTCACATTTGGAAGGGACAGGGAAAGGTTGCTTTCCATGTCCTGTCAAAGGTGTGATGTTGGCTTCTGTGATAATGAGGACACCTGACTAACTACTGTGCTTTTTTCCAGGGAATGCCTGTAGTTTTTTCCCACTGGGTATCTTCACCCTCTGCCATACAGCATCAGGGAGGTTTCACTTGTCATTTCCTCCAGTCCTGGCTTGGTGCACATCCTCTGCCATTTCAACTGTACCAGAAATCAGTCCTGAATTGGAAATCTAGGCTCTTTGAGTTGTCCTTCCTCTTTAGTGACTTGCCTTTACTTCTTTGAATAGTCATGTCCTTTTTTGAAGGCTTTTGAGGGTTTTACTTTGTTTTCCAGCCCATATGCCAGGTTTTCGTGCTGCCTCAGAAAGGACTTGTGTCAGGAAGGCACCAGCACTCTCTGAGCACAGCCTTTGAAGCTTCTTGCTGTAGTTACAGAATCACAAAACCATTTGTGCTGGGAGTGTTTTTTTCCTTATATGCAGGTGTAGTCAGTGATTGTTTTATCCCATGGTCCCACTCTGCACTTCAAGACAGAGCCTGGCCTTGTTTTCTCAGTAATCTTGTAAGTACTGAAGGCTTCTATCAGTTTGCCCTGAAACTTGTTTCTTTTCCAAGCTGTTCAGGGTCATCCCTCTCAGCTCCTCCTCAAAGGGCAAGTGCTGCAGCCTCCTAAGCGTCCTGATAGCCTCCACTGGACTCACTTAAGCTTATCTTTCTTGCACTGGGAGGTGCAAACATGGATACAGTATTCCAGCTGTTGTTTAATGATTGCTAAGTAAAGGGGGAAATTGCTTCCCTTGATCTAGTGTCTGTTTTCCTGTTGTTCCAGACCAGGATGTTGCTAGCTTTAGTCCCTGCCAGGGCATACTGCTGGGTCGTATTTATTCTGTTGTCCACCAGGACCCCTGGGCCTATGCAGATGGGCTGTTCTCTGTCAGCTTTCTTTTCTAGTTTCCTACTGAAACTTGGCACTGGATCGTTTTCCAGGCTAAAGGATGGAAACACTGAGTTTGTTGCTGGTCGCAGCACCAAAAGCTGTTCCAATAAGTCTTGCTGTTTGTGACTTTTTGGTAGTCCTTTTGGTCCTGCCCTCCCATCATCATTGTGGCATCAGGAAATGGGATCTTCAGGTCCCCTGCACAGTGACACAGTGTAAGGACACCTCTTCACTGTCTCCTAAATAGTGAGGACAGCAGACTGTGTTTCTTACTGTGACTGTTGTTCCTGGTACTTGATAGCAAGACCTGGAGAGGTCGCTTAGTCAAAGCCCTGCTCAAGGCAGACCAGTTAAAGCCTTGTCCAGGTGGGTTGAAAAGAGCTAAAGCCACAGATCCCATGGTCTCACTGGGCCCTTCTTCCAGGGTTTGAGCACTCTTCTGAGGAAAATAGGGCTCCTCTGGTCCCCAGGGAGTGCCCATATTGCCATTTGTGTCCATAACTTTGGGGGCTTTCCTTGTGCACTGCCAAAGAGTCTGTCTACATCTTCTTTGTGCCTTCCTTCAGTGTTGTTGAAGGGAGTCAGAAGAGCTCACCTTTGCCTTCTTACTCCTGTGCTGAACAAATTCCTTTCTTTCCAGCACTCCTCAGATTTACTGTGCTCCCATCCTCTCCTCATCTCAGTGGCTGCTGTTGGACTCCCTCCATCTGGCCACAGGCCAATCTGGACTCACAGGGCAATGTGTTTTACTTGTCGTGGTTTGCACTGGAGAGCACAGATTGCACATACCAGGGACACCTCCACAACAACACTTTCTCTGTCTTGAGAGAAGTCTCAAGAAATTTCTGGGATCTCAGAGGTGTCCACCACTTCCATTGGGTTGGACATTAGAGCCAAAGACTTCCTTGCTGTCTGTTATTAAAGACTGATGCTCTCTGCATTTCTCAACCTTAGCATAAGCTATGGTTCTGGCTTGTGTGGAAGGATGCATTTGATTGCTCTTACTGGGCTGGGTTTCCCTGAAACTCTGTAGGAAGACCACAAGCTTCTTTGAAGATGGTGGATATTTCCCATCACCCACATTCTTCAGAGGTTTCTTGGCCATTAACCAGTCTTTCTGGAGCTTGCCTTGGTGGTACCAGAGCTGTGTTTTGTGGCTGGAGATGAAGCCTATAGAGTGGTAGTTTGGACATAGAGGGGAATGGATAGTCTCTGTGAACACCCAGTGCCCTTTCCAGTTCCCACTGCTGCTTCATGCAGGCTTAGGACTGAGTCCGGTGCAAGTGGCCAGGGGCTGAGAGTTTGAACAGCATGGGAAGAGGGTTATCCTCTCTACCCCTTCTATTACTTTTGACGAATCATCAGGCATGTGTAAATTCAGCTAATTGAAGATCTTATCACCTGTGGTGAGAGGGGCAACTCTGTGCCTTTTACTTTGCTTTGTCAGGTTTTCTTCAAGATGCAGCAGGGGAGATGGCTCACAGATTGCTCCTGCTTGGCCTGGCAGGTCTGGCTCCAAGACTTGCTTCTCCTACACACCAAGCACCGGCAATTTCTGCCATTTAATGCATTCTGAGACACCATCCAGGGGCTATTCTCTCCTTTTACCACCAACTGTTTCATAGCCTGGCAAGCGAATGGTTCATCCTTGCCCGTTCTCAGCGTGAGCACAATCTTTCCTGCTTTCTCAGCCCCATTGCTGTAGTGATAGCTGTTGAAACTGTAGAGCATGGTGCTTTCCCTTACCACTGCAGGAATTCATCTGGAGGCCACTGGACCCCGCAGTCCTTAGGTTTCTGATGGGCCTAGTTCTTCAGTGGACAAAACACCATTGAGAAGGTGGTTTCCAGCGGGTCCCAGAGTTTGTGCTTCTTCTTTTGCTTAGAAAGGTATGATCCTCATAAGCCAGTGGGAGAGTATGATCCTCATAAGCCAGTGAGAGACTTAGGCAGGTGTGGCTAATTTCCATGAAGTTTGTACTTCAAAGTGTATGTACTTCCCTTTTGCTTCAGGCTAAGTCCTAGAAAAATTATGACAAGCATAGTAATTTTCATTGAGCTGAAGGTTTAATCATCTGTTACCATCCTAAATGCTTGTGCTTCTAGGATTAGTGTGAGAAAGACTCATTTTAGCTGCCTAGGTTCAGCCCCTTTGGAGGGTTTCCTTTACTGTCTTACTCTGCCTCAGGAGGACACAGGATTTTTGTCTTCATGCAGCATCCTTCTAGAACACAAGGCTGCAGCTAGCACGCTTGTAGTGTTGAATGATTTCAGTGTGTCAGTGCTGGTCACTAGAGAGTGGCTGAGTGGCAGACTCCTGTTCTTACCTCTGCTGTCAGTGATTCCAAAGAATGTTTATCCATGCGGTGACAGGCGATTTATATATATGAACTTATATTTTGTGTATATGTATATTGAAGCATACATCTGAGCAGAGAGCTACTCAGAGCATCTGCTGAGTGGCCACCTGGATGGGCTTCTGTGTACTTTGACAAGTGGCTGTGTTATTTACAAAGTGTTCAGCACTGGTACAGTTCTTTACAGGACAAACAGTACTACAGATGCCACCTGACCAGGGGAGTTCTCCGTTCTTTTACCAGTCACATCACTGCTATATCTTCTGGGACTCTTTGCTGAAGTTTATTTCAGATTTGCGTGTTTCTGCCCTGGAGACAAGGTCTGCAACATCTGTGGGAATAACTTCATAGTTGTGCTGACAGCTGGGCTAGGTGTTGGGTTTGGATTGCCGAGTTAAAACAAACTGGTAGAACTTCTGGCTGAAGATAGAGGGTAAAGAGGAGTCTTCAGGCCCACATAAGAGCAAAGATGCTCATTTAAGGACCGGCATTCAATAAAGCCAGGAGAATTGAGTGTTCACATTTATGACCAAGGGAATAATAGTTACTGGCAAGTTCCAAATTAGCTCCTTAGCAATCTCACAAAGACTCATCCTGTGCCTTTCAGGTTAAAATCTGGGACATCCCCAAGCACGTGCTAACAAGAAACATTACCAGTCCAAAGAAGGAACTTCTTGGGCATGCTCGAAGAGTGGGCCTCATTGAATGGCATCCCACTGCTAATAACATCCTCTTCAGCTCTGGCTATGACTACAAGGTGGGTCTGTTCTCTGTGGAGCTTTCCTCACAGGACACAGTGTTTGGTAGGGTGTTCTGAAATTTGTTTTAATTTCAAGCTGTAAGATATACTAAAGGGATCAACAGCCTTCTTTGGGGGCAAATTACATGGTAATCACAAAGGCAAAGGACATTGCTACAAATTCAAATGGACTTGCTAATTTTCTACCCTTCTGATGAGCTTTAGTCTATTCTGCTCTTCTTTACTGGATGGAGTACAATATGCAATGCCATGCACTCTTGTGTTGCTTCTTTATTGTGCTACTGTAAATGTCTGCACTCATGCTGGCTATTTTTATGTAAAAAATGCGGTTGCAAAGGAAATTAGAATATTGGACACTCTGAACAGACACCATGTCCCTGACTTACTGCTATATGTATCAGGAATTATTTCAAATGCTGGAGAACATGTAGAGAAAAGAGAAAGAAATTAATAGGGTACACTAAGTTCCTAACTGGTCAGGCAGCAAAGGTCTGATTTTTTTCTTCTTTTGCCCCAGATAATGATCTGGAACCTTGACACCGAGGATGCTGTGATCTCAAACCCGGTGAAGATCCTTGATGCTCACGAAGATGTGGTCCTCTCCATGTCATTCAACACAGATGGCAGTCTCCTTGCCACAGCCTGCAGGGACAGAAAGATACGTCTGATAGACCCTCGTGCTGGAACAGTCCTGCAAGTAGGTTGGGTTCAAAGGTTTGTGGTCCAGCTGATCTCACCCTTTGGAGTGTTTTCTTGGTTAGATTCACTGGCATTAGACACATCTGTGTACCACATTGCCCAGAGCACCAGTGCTCTTGCCTTCTACTTTTCACGCAACACTTGCCATTATTGAAAGCAGGGCTTCTCCATCTTGTTGCTATGCTACTTGCTCCCTGAAACTCTTCTTGAAGTGCACTGTTTTCATAGCTGAGGGACTGTGTCCCTGCAGTCCTCCATGGGACATGTTGGGAGGGCTTGTAGAGATCAGGTGGACAGGTGGAGGCAAGTGTACACTTGTCCCACTGCCAGGGTTGTTGCCTGTACTTTGTTACAAGGTGAAGCAGGCTGCATTTTGAAGTATTTGCACAGATTTGTGTTCACAGAAAGACCTGCCTACAATTATTAGGAATTGCCCTGTTGCAAATCAATAGTTAGAGATATCCAATGGCTTTTGGGAATGGTCCTGAAGAGTTTAGGCAAACTTTCTTAGATCCCTGTTAAGTCAGCCACGCCAAGCAAATCTTTCAGATAGGACTGAATCTGGAGTCTCTGGTAACATGAAATGCAGCTAAGCAACAGCTGGTGTCTCTTACTCATACAGTGTCCTTTCTCTTCCTATAGGAAGCCAGCTACAAGTCTCACAGAGTCAATAAAGTCTTGTTCCTTGGAAATGTGAAAAAGCTATTCTCTACTGGAACATCTCGGTGGAATAATAGGCAGATTGCATTATGGGATCAAGTGAGTTGAACCAGCAATCTTAACCTCACCAGCTTCAGTTTTCTCTCTTCTGCTGTCACTTTAACTTTTCCACCTGCCAAATACCCAGGGACTGGTTTATAATAGCAATTCAGAAGTCATCTTTCAAATTCTCAATGGGTGGTAGATCTTACTGCTATGACAGTTAACTGAGTATGAGTTTCTGAAGAAGCTCTGAAAGCTTTCAGCATAGAAATCTACCAGAACAAAAAGAATGCTGTGCCTGATACAGGAAGAAATAATTCTGAGGACCTTTCAGTGCTCAGTGTAGCTCTGACTTAAAAGCCACTCTTACTCATTTTACTGGAAATTTGTTACTGGTACTGGAAAGAGAAATGAGCTCCAGATGCAGTGTACTTGTGAAACCCTAAGTGGAGAAAATGATGTGAGCTGGTTTTGATTTCTGAGGGTTCTGACAGTAGAGGTAGCATTTATTGGTCACTTCCAAGACATGACAGTGATCATGAAGGCTCCTAGCCTTAAGAAACCCAGCTCTCCTCTAGCCCTCTCGTATGTAGTGCGATGCTTTTCTTTGTCAGCATCTCACTTTGTCCCTCCATGTCAGTGACCGTGCAGCACACTCGGCCTCTTTGTTGTGCTGTCACCTTTTGTACCAGACAAAGCTGGTAGGCCAGGTTTGTGATTTGCCATTTAGCTGTTTGGACATGGCTTCTTTGCACATGAGAGAGGCAAAGCACTGTGCTGCTGCCCAAAGGCTTTCCACGTGGCTGAGCAGTGCTCTGACATACCATGGGTATCACATCAGGGCTTCACTGCCTTCAGAGTTGCTGGGGAAGCTGACCAGACTGTCGTGGTTTCACCCTGGCTGTGGGCTGAGATCCACGCAGCTGCCTGCTCCTTAAAGTAAAAGAGCAGGGGAGGAGGGAAAAAGGGGGGAACAAGGGAAGGGAAAAGGAAGGGGCAAATAACTCCAAAACCAAGAAACTAAGAGGCCCGTGGGTTGGGATAAGGAGAGTTTACTAAGATAACAGAAAGATAAAATATAACAATGCTAACAGGACTTTAGAGCAAAAGAATATGAAACTATTGATCCCCAATGCAGTTTCTCCCCGAACCACACAACTCAGGCCGTACCACCCAGAGCTGTCCCGGAACCCGACCGTCCCCCCAAGGAGCACGCGTCCCGCCACCGCCCCTCTTCTTCCTCCCCTCAGCCCCCCGTTATCCTGGGCAGGACGTAATTGGCATGGAATACACTCCTTGGCCCATCTGGGTCACCTGTCCTGGCTTCGCCCCTCCTTTCTCATGAATGGAGAAATACGAAGAAGCTGAGAAAGTCCTTGACTGTCTGACTGCAACTAAGAACATCAGGGTGTTATCAGCACTGCTTTCATTTTAACTCCCAAACACAGCATTCCATCAGCTGCTACAAATGAAGTTAACTCTATCCTGACTGAAACCAGGACATCCTGACTTCGTATGGAAGTAGGAGAACACAGTGGGAAGGTCTGTGAGGCCAGGTGTGTGCAGGGTGTAGGCACTGGCACAGGACCTGCCCAGCCAGCATCTTTCTGAGGCCAACATCCACCCATGTCATCACTGCATCTAAACAGAAGCTCTGACTTTCTGGAGACCACAGCTAGACTGTTCTTCAGGACAACCCCATTAACCCTGTGCTAAATGCGTATTTCTGTGACAGCAGCCACAGTGGCAGCCATTGCACACCACACTGCCCTGTTGACCCTCCATACACTGCTCCCTTCAGCTGTGCTGGGAGAGCTTTGTGTGAGACCTGCCAGGCTTGTGTACGGAGTGATGTGCTCTGTCCTCCTACCTGCCTTCCCTGCAGAAGGCTGGCAGGAGCTTTTCCCTTGCAGTAGGCACCTTCCCACCACACACTGTGGAGACTGTGAGGAGCCAGGGATGTGACTCTGTGCATCGCCCTCTGCTTAGGGCTGCTGTTGGGGGGTTCAGGTCAGCTGTCCCTGAACTTGAGGTGACTGATAGGTGATGATGGCTGTCTGTTTTTCCTGTGTCCTGCCCAGAATGACCTTTCTGTGCCTTTACTGGAGGAGGATCTGGATGGCTCCTCAGGACTCCTGTTCCCCTTCTATGACTCAGACACACACATGCTTTACGTTGTGGGAAAGGTAAGTGCTGTAATTGTCAGCAAATGCTGGCCTGTCTGATTCTTCTCCTGGCATGTGTTAGCATCAGGCTGAAGTCAGAGATGCTCCTGAAGTGTGTTCACCTCAGGAAATGGGATGATGGGAAGGTGCCTGAGGGCACTGCAGCATCAGATCACATTTTCTGCTGCAGACATACCATATTTACTGTGAGGAGGTACACTGCAGCACCCTACCCTTGGGGTAAATATTGGGTTTGTTCTTTGCCTTCTGTGCTTTCTGGGGCCAGGCATTCTTCTCAGACCCTCATGCTGAACTGCAGAGTGTGCCTTATGTTAATTTGCTTTGCCTTTAGGGTGATGGAAATATACGGTACTATGAGATAAGCCCTGAGAAACCATACCTGAACTACCTGATGGAGTATCGTTCTCATTTGCCGCAGAAGGGAATTGGTGAGTGGCAGCATATGCCTAACATTACAAGAGGATTGTGGCTTCTTTGTTTTAGAGGCTGTCAGAGTTCAGGACTATTCAAAATATCATTTAGAAAAGAGAGTGGGTCAAATTCCAGTCTCCACACAGATTTACAGGTGCACCATTTTCAACTTGGTCCAGCTTACCTGTGGTATTACATGGGTGGTATTACAGGGTCACAGTTGGAGGTGTCCCTGCTGACCAGCAGACTACGGGCCAGGCAGCTTTACCAAACACTGCTGCATCTGTTTTCACGTACCTGGTCAAGGTGGAAGGGAGGATAGTCTGGATTTAAAGATGGAGGATGCTCCTTGTCCTTTGTCAACCTGCTACAAGACCTTTGGCATTGAACTCTGTTGACATTGTTTCCACTCTGGGCTTTCTCTGGTAATGGGTGCTCCACATCTTAATGCCTTCACTCTTATTGCTTGCCTGCCTTCTCCTGTACTACTGTTTAGAGATAGACCTGCTGGGATTAAGTCATCTCTCCTCCGCTGGAGACCCATATATATTAATCTGTCTGCATACTACCCACTGTTTGACTCATTCAGACCACAGGATCTGGCTTTCAGCCCTCAGACCCTATTTCTTTAATCTTTTCCAGTCTATCCTGTAAGCCATATTCACCTATTAGTCCCATTTGCCACTCCTCCACAGTACCTGTGGACACTCCCATTCTTCCAGGACTTTGGAACAGATATTTAGCACCAGTAGATTTTATTCCTGAAAGTCCCCTTCCTTCAAAAGGAACAAATTACTTAAAACTTAACTGGGAGATCTGAATATTTTTTTTCCTGTCAGGCCAGAGTTGCACACAGGGTCTGTGGTTCTTGTGCTAAGGTATCTCCACTATTCAGCGTTTGTAACCCCTCCGATGTACAGCATCCTGATTTTAATGTCAGCGTCATTGAATCGACAGCACCACTTGTGTGTCAGAGACTGGCTAAGCCACACAAGGTCTCTAAATGCCTGGTAATCACAATGTATTTCTCTCCTATGGGTCTGTACAGTCCAAAGCCTGCAACCATGTAAATTCCCTAAACAAAAGACATTGCATCTCCTTGGAGACCTTACTTCCCGTAGTCCCACAAAAGCTGTGTTTTCAACTAATACCAAATTAGTAGATTCTCTGTGAAGGACTGTTTCTCCTTACATTATACATTCATCTAAATGCAAACCTGAACTCCACTCCTCTACACTGTATTTTGTTTCAGCAATATTGGGAACGAAGCTATCATGCGGTAACCGCAGACATATTTTTGATCAGTTTAGTGGGGTAGATTTGGTTCATGCAGGCCTTTTAAAGACACTTGTACTCTTCCAAATGGTGCTGTCTGACAGAGTATATGTTGACAGTCTTCTCATACTCCATTCTGCTTTGGGATAGCACTGGGGAGAGGATACTGGGCTGGGACGGCTTTCTGCCTGACCCTGGTGTTGTTCAGGTGTCCTGGAATCCCTTCCTGCTGGTCCCGAGAGTTAAATCCTGCAGCATCACCTGCCAATTCTGCTCAGTCCTGGTAACTGTGTTTGCAGCTCATGAGAACGAGTAAGGAGCAGGGGGCTCAGCACAAGAACCACAGACCCTGTGTGTAACTCTGGCGTGACAGAAAAAAATAATTATTCAGCCTTGACATTTGTGCCATTGAGGCTTTTTTGCGTGCAGATTTCAGACCATTCTGCTGTGGAGCTGATGCTGCAACTTCTGTTGTTTGGTGACCCTTTTCCAAGGCATATGCAATTAACTTGCCTTGGGAGATTTATACACAATTTCTTTCATGCTATCCCACCAGGAATGATGCCAAAGAGAGGACTTGAAGTGTCAGCCTGTGAGATTTTCCGTTTCTACAAACTGATCCCAACTAAAAGCCTGATTGAACCCATCTCCATGATTGTGCCTCGACGGGTAAGTAAATCTCAGGTTATGTACATGTCTGTGTCAAATATCAGTGAAAAAGAGGGCAGTGCCTCCTCTCTGTGACTCTGGGGGGCAGGACAGTGGGTAGAAGAAGAGATTTTGTCTCATCTGGTATGTGGAAAAAGCTGGTCAGTTTGTGGGGTAGCCCTGCCAACTGGTAACTCAAGAGTTAGGTCTCTGTGGAATGGCCAACTTTGTGAGACAAACTCGCCAATCCGCTCAGTCAAGTCAACTATCTGGCTGTAAACCAGCAGTTAGTGTCATCTCTTTGACATAATGACAGAGGGAGGGGTTGTGGGTGATGCTGGATGAAATGAAAATCTCCTTGTGGAAGGAAGAAGCATCTCCCTGGAAAAAAAAAAAAAAAGGAATGGTGTACTGTACCCAGTAGATGCAGATATATTCTGCAGCATGTTCAGCAGTCACTGAGGTGAAGGGCTCTGGAGTGGGTGATCACACTGAGGGACCCTTCCTGTAGAATTTTGTGAGGACTCCTCAGGGGAGGCATCATTGCCCATCCCCTGCCCAAAATCTTCCTGTGTCCCGTTAGGGCTACCTGCATCTGGTGCCTCCCTAAAGTGCCTGTGTACTAATGCACACAGCATGGGAAATAAACAGGAAGAGTTGAAAATCTTTGTGCAGTCACAGGGCCACGATCTCATTGTGATCATGGAGATGTGGTGGGACAGCTTGGATGACTGGCATGTTGTCATGGATGGCTATGTGCTTTTTAGGAAAGATAGGCTAGGGAGGTGAGGTGAAGGAGTTGCTCTTTATGTGAGAGAGCAGCTAGAATGTATTGAACTCCACCTGAGGGAGGATGATGTACCAGTGGAGAGCTTGTGGGTGAGAATCAAGGGGTTGGTAGGTTAGTGTGAGTGACACTGTTGTGGGTGTGTACTACAGGCCCCCTGATCAGGAGGAGAGAGTTGATAATGCATTCTACAAGCAGCTAGAAGTAGCCTCAAGATCCCAGGTGCTGGTCCTTATGGGGGACTTCAATTACCCAGATATTTGTTGGGTAAGCAACAGGGCCAGTCATATGCAGTTTAGATTATTTCTGCAATGTGTAGAAGACAACTTTCTGTTACAGATGGTGGGGGAGCTGACAATGGGTGGGGTGGGTACTGGATCTTGTTCTAACCTACAAGGATGGGCTCATTAGGGAAGTGAAGGTCAGGGGCAGCTTGGGACATAGCAGTAAGTGTTCTGGACACTCCCTATGCTGTGGTGGAGCAAACTTCTTTCACCACCACAATCCAGTATGGTCACTCCAAGCCAAAACCTCACTGTCATGGTGACTCTGGACTTTTCTTTGCTTGCAGTCAGAGTCATACCAGGAAGACATCTACCCTTTGACCACAGGAGCCCAGCCAGCACTGACAGCACAGGAGTGGCTGAACGGAGTTAACAAAGGTCAGCACACATGGAGAGCTCCCCAGCCCTGTGGCTCCCCAGGGCTTGGGTAAGCTACCTGGGTCTCTGGCCTAAGTGCTGGACAAAGAGGAAGGGGGGGAAGGAGAGACATAATGAATATGGCTCTAAGCTAAAATAATTTGTGTAATATATTCACTGCTGTGAACTCTGGAAGCCACTCTAGTCAAGCGCCTCCGTCTTTATCCCTGCAGGTCGTTTGAATTGCTTATAGCTGATCTCTAAGTGTGGTTTGTGAGTGCTAATACATCACTTGTCTCCCTCTTTAGGGCCTGTCTTGGTATCCTTGAGACCAGGTTCTGGAGCTATGAATTCCACACCACAGATTGCTGAGCCTCAGCCACGCGTGAAAACTACTGACCTAAGCCAGCAGCAGGGTCGGGGAGGAAGGAGGCCACTGGAGGATGTGCAGAATCCATGTGAGATTGAAGACAGCAGGAAACAGCTGAAAGTGGAGGAGAAATTGCCGAAGAATGAGCAAATGCGCCTCTCCAATGGCTTTGACATATTTGAGTGTCCACCACCAAAAACCGAAAATGAGGTGTGAAAGTCAGGGGTGAAGGGTTGGGGTTGTGTGAGGAGGGCCCAGAGTCAGCTGGCAGAAGGATGCTGCTGACAGTGGGACAGAATCCAAGGAGGGTTTATTTTGCAGACCTTGGTCAGGGTGAGCTCTTTGATCTTTGTGGGATCAGAAGCTATGCATGCCCTGGCTAGCGTAAGGGAGGGAGAAATGCATCCCAGCAGAACCCCAGCTGAGGAGGTCTGGAAAGGAGAGAGCTTTCTGTTTCTGCTTCTTAAGCATTCTTGCAGCACAGGCCTGCCTGGTGGCTGGCTAGGGACGAGATGGTCTGTATGACCCCCAGTTTCTGGAGAAGAGAGGATTTTTTTTTTCGGCATAACCCATCTATGAGAGCTGCACTCAGAGCCTGGTGGGGTAGCAGGGACACCTGAGGAAGGTGTACGCTGTTCCCTTGGCCCATGGCGCATCCATGTAGTCTTAAGCACCCAACTGTGTGTGGAAAGGGGTCTGGCTCTGCCTCTGCCTTGACAGCTCACAGCTGGGGGCAACTTGGCAGTGCAGTGCCAGTGAGGCTGGCTGCTGGTCGCAGCCTGTTGGTGGGAATGGCTCCAGAAGAGGTCCTGGCAGCTCCATGAGCTGTCTTTAGCCATGGCCAACCTCCTCCCTGTATAGTAACCAAAGCTTGTACAGTGGTCGATCTCTGTGGCGATTTGCAAGTCCCCTGTCATTCCCAGCTCAGTGACGTTTTCAAGTACATGCAGCTTGTTTGCTTTTAGGAACCCTGAAAGGATTTCTGAAAGGAATCCTAAAAGCAATTCCTGGAAGGATTTCCTTACCACAGCTGTGCTTAGGTCCCCTTTTTGGCTCTGAAAGACTTCAGTGTCTGTAGCTTGATGGGGCAGGAATTTCCACAGCTGAATTTCCCTGTGGTGTGAAAATGGGTATTCTGCATGTTTCTGAGCTGGTGCCCCAAAATTACAGGGGCAATTTTTTCCACTGAATTAAGCAGACATGGCGTTATTAAGTGGTGCTGAAAAATACCTGCACTCATAACCTGGGCTAGTGGACAGCAGGAGCACTGCTGATGTCTGTCGGTTGAAGATCTTCTTCTTAGATACTGTTTCTCTCAGAACTGGTGGTATTTGACAGGTTATTTTGTGTTTTCTTAGTGTAAAGGAAGTAAAAATGTGACTTTTCTTACAGCTTTTGCAGATGTTTTACCGGCAACAGGAAGAAATCCGTAGACTACGTGAGATGGTAAACCAGAGGGATGTCCAAATTAAACAACTGCAGCTGGAGCTCAGAAACCTCTGCGCAGATGCAGGCAGTTACTGAGGGTGCTGGCCTGCAGCTCTTTGCACCCCTGGTAACTGGAGCAGACTCCAGTTCCTGCAGATAACTTCTCCTAGGTTTTTAGCTGGGAGAAAAAAATTGATGCTTCAGGTAGCATGGACTTCTCTGGCTTGTGGTGGTCACATTTCCCTAATCAACACCAGACAGTTATTGATGGACTTGCTGCACTTCTTCAGGCTCCCCTTGCTTACCTGCTCATTCATGTCAGAAGCTCATGCATTAATGATAGTGACACACTTTGGAAAATCTTGCTCTTCTAGTCCTGGAGAAGCCACATGTTAAGCTCTAGAAACAGCCTGTGTTGCTGCCCCTCCACATGACATGTGGGCAAGAGGCTGAAGGCAGCTGCCAGCTTCTTTCCCCACCCCCGGACCCAGCAGTGCGGCTCCTGTGGCTGCTGTCCTCCTGCGCTGGGAGACCACCCTGCAGCTGAGCTCCAGAGGCACTTCTAGCTCCGAAGTGATCTCCATGCACCCCTCTCACCTCACAGCTCGGCCCTGCAGTCAGGTGGCTGGGCAAAGCCACAGCTGCTCTGACCTGGTGCTGGGGATAGTCCCGCTCCGAGTGGGAGGCTGCACTGGGGCTACCAAGGGCCAGCACTTTAGTGATAGTTAGAGGAGAATTGGTGTTTGGAGGTCCTGCTTTAAAGGGGTGATCCTGTGGGCTGATTCTCACCAGAGAAGATGCAGGTGTGGCAGATGTTTCTGGGTCCTTTGAGTCAGTGGCTGCCTTTCCCTCTTCTTGCCAAAGACCAGCTGCAGTCACCCGGGGCCGTGGTCCTTCAGGCAAATGAACTGTCAATGAGCTGTCATCAGAGGGTTTGCCAAGAGGGTTTAAAAGGAGAGTTGGACTCTCCACCCACTTCAGACCTTTCAGCAACGGTGCTAGAAGTGTGCTGTCAATGACAGGAGGATCACAGTACTGTGCTGGTCACGAACAGCCCTCCCTGTCTGCTGGAATAGTGCTTTTGCCCGCAGCAGCTGCTTTGGCTCCCAGGTGCCCATGCCTGTGTCACCTACAGCTGCAGGCTCTCCCTTCCCAGATGTGCTCACCATCATGTCCTCCAGGGCTGCAGCAGCTCCCCAAGCCCTGTAGCCATGCTCACCTGTGCCCTTCAGCACCAGCTCTAACTTGTTGCCTTCACTGGCCCTCTGTTTCGGGGAAGAGCAGCTGCAGGATGCAGCTCCCATCCTTGTTTTCAGGGCCGGCACCTGTGACCCCCTTCACACATTTTGCCCGCTGTGTGCAGAGCTGGGCCAGCAGCAGCATGGAGGGAGTGCGCAGACCTGCCTGCCTCATTGGTGCCTGGGGGTCTCCTCTCATTTGTGTGGGGGAGACAGCACGCTGCCAGTTGTCCTCAGGGTCTGAGCACAGCCACAGCACCAGAGGGTAAATGTTTCTCCTTGCCCCAATACAGAGCTCATGGAGAGGTCTTAATCCCAAGCAGCGCAAGTGACCACTGTTTAACCTGTAACCGTGCACCTCTGTTGTGACACATGTGGAAGTGAATACCATGCCGTGCTAGTTCCCTGAAGCCCTAATAATTTCCCAAAGTCTAAAGGGAAAAAAAAATTAAAAAAAAAAAAAATAATCTCAGAAATCCCCACAAACTCCTTAGCAGGGGGACCTAAAGGCTGTGTGCTCCCTGTGCCCATTTGAGATGCTCCTCTGGTTACCTCTGGAAGCAGCAGCCAGCAGGAAGCTCACAGGCACCAAAAGCTCGTAAGAGAATCACACAAAGATTTCTGTATCCCTTTTTCTCCGCTGCAAAGACTTTACTCAGCTTTCAAAAATATTTCATTTCTAAATAGCAACAACAGATATTGGTGCTAAAGTCACACATATTGTTGTCTCTGCAGCATTACAGAGAGGGGATAGTTGTTCTTCAGAAAGAGTCCTTTAAAATCTGTCACTTATTTAACAGTACTCTCTTTATGAAAAAATTAATACAACAAAGTTGTTGAAACAAAACTCAGCTCATTTCAGACACTTTAGAACAGACTTTGCCGTGCCCTGGGAACAATCTCCAGTATGCAGTTAGATGCAAAAGCAGTTCATCCCAGATACAGCTTTAATCCAATCACACAAATCTTTCACCAGGAGTGGTCAGGCTTTCTCACCAAAGAGAAGAGCTACCTAAAAAGTCCAGAAATCGAGAAGCTCACCGTTTTTCAGCCATGTCAAACAGGCCTGACGGCTTCAAACTTCAAAGCCATTTTCAGAGAGGTTAGCCCCACGGATATGACACTCTGGATTTCAAGGTATCATTGTTAGAAGGGAGAGCATTTGACATAGCCTCAGCAGTCCAGGGGATACAACAATTTCCTTGTCACCATGTATTTAATTTGCTGGATTTTTTTTTTTTTGCTTATTTTTCATACAGAATAAATTATTTAAATTATTTCCAAGTTAATGTAATTCTTCCAAGGGATTTTTTTAAATCCTAAGGACTGTTTCTTTGTTATCCCATGACTGGTTAGCATAGAAAATGATCAGCCCCCATAGTTCTTAAGGTTGTGTTGATTTCAGCATTTCTGGAAAAGAAGTTGCTGCCATTTAGGCTTTGCAGGCAACAGTCGATAAGGCAAGACTATTTAATCAAAACTTCTGTTTTAGACAGTATGCCTGTAAAAGCGTAGACTGTGAAATGTATTTCAATTTGGACCTTAAATGCAACCATAAATCCTTCACGCAGAGAAAAAAAAGTGGAGGAAATGGGAGTTATGTGTTAATGAACTGTGCCTAAATAGACTTAAGTGATCATTTTAACAGTTTCTAAAACTCCTAACAGCTTTGTAAAGAACTGTAAAACATGGGGATAAAAAAAACCAAATTTGTGCAATGAAAAGCAAATATAACTGAATAATAAATATATTTAGAGTTTTACATTTTGATACATGCAAGGTTGTTGGTTTCTTATTGAACTGTCAAAGTGACTAAAAATTAAGCTGAATTGAGGTCAGAAATCAGCATCACCAGTAGTCTGTTTTGCTTGCCTGAAGTTGTGGCCTCACATCAGTAGGCAGACTGGGCACATGGGCCTATCTCCTTACATCTTCCCTGCCTGTCCTTGGTGTTACAAAAGGGTGCCCATTTCAAACTGCTCAGCATTAGGCTGCTCTGTGTGTGTGTGTGTGTGTGTGTGTGTGTCTGTGTCTCTGTGTGTGTCTGTGTGTGTGTGTCTGTGTGTGTGTGTGTGTGTGTGTTTCCTGACCACACTGCCTTGTGGTCACCAGCTTCTCTTCTCCAGCACAGTCTGCTCGAACTCTTCAACGTTACACATGGGAAGGGCTTAATGTGTTGTTGCCAGATATGCTTATTTGAAGTCATTTGAGCTTAGATGGGAATTTTGGTTTAGCAGAGTGAAGCAGCAATCACAATACAAGCACGACCTGTCTTTTGCAACATTCTGTTGGATTACAATGCAAACAAAGCCCCTGTTACTGGTCTCTGTGTGCTCACCGTTGTGACGCTGGGTATCTCCAGCCACCAGGAAGAAATACGTGAGTTGAAGCCAGCTCAATCCCATAGCTATCTTTGGAGGTCTTTCTCTGGGCTACTCAGTTTTCATGCTTATGTTGGGATGAGCCCCACGCCATTCTGTCTGGGTCAGGAGAACATTCACACCTTGTGATTAACGCAGGACACCTACACAACTGTTTGATCACTCAGCTGATACAGCAATTAATCTGAAGCAAAAGCACCTCCTGGTTCTTTTCCGTTGAGAAAAGTTTAGTTTTCCTTACAACAGGTGTGGTTGCTCATTGTATTCTTCCCTGAGCATCATGAGTGCATTGCCTGTGCCCATCTCCTCTGAGCCTCCTTCCAGACTTTGTTGATCAGTCGTAGTTTTTGGCATGGAAATGTTCGCAGCTGCACTCAGGATGTAACTTTCATTAGATAAAAAGTATTTTAGGCCAGTGTTAATTAAAAAAAAAAAAAAAGGAAAAGGAAACTGCATGAGAAAGGCAATACTGGGAATTTTGTGTACCATCCGTGCACAGTGACATCCTGACTTCCCTGTCTCATATGGAACTTTGTTTTGGGGAGGGCACCTGGCCAGGCACTGCCTCAGGACGAGTCCCAGGGCACTGTGTCCCTCCTTGGGCATTGACAGAGGCTCACTGCTCTGGGAAAATCTTAGGGAAAGGCAGCAGCAGCAGGTCAGTATGGGAGAGAGAAGAATAGCCTCCAGCACCTTTGCTGTCCTGGGGTTATGGCCAGTGAATCACAATGAGAGAGTGAAACACAGCCCTCCACTGTTACTTGCCTGATGGATTTAGGACCACAACTTCACTCTCTACTCCAGGACAGCTGCCAACTGCAAAACAAAATCCACTGAACCCTACATAATAGTTGTCATTGTCCCACCTCAGAGGTCTGTACTGTTGGTATGCTCAAGGGAGCTATGAGCAGACGGCAGTGTGGGGCTGACATGCCTTCGTTTGCAGGGAGAAGCCCCAGGTCACTCCTGTTGGCCACTTGGCCATGGCTCCGTCCATGGCAGTGGGGTGGCTGCAAGCTACACGGCGAGCTAAAGCGAAGCCCCAGTACCATCAGTTGTGCATTGGGCAAGCTGCAGCACCATTTGGAGCAGGATCTCTGAGCCTCTGCTGAGGTCATTCTGGTCTGTCCACAACTGGCTTGTACTGGGCAGTCCAGAAACAGACTCAGTACTCTGCATACGGCCTCACTAGCACTGAAGGGAGAGGAAGGCTGACTTCACTTGACATGCTGACAATGCTTGTTTAAATACAGCCCAGGATACTATTGGCCATTTTTGCAGTAAGGCAGCATTGCTGTTTCAAGCTCAGCTTATTCTCCAGCCAAGGAGCTTCTCAGCAAGGCTGGCTGCCAGCTGTGCAGTCCCCAGCGTATACAGGTGTGTGGAGATACAGGACTATACCATTATATTCCTTCTTGCTCAGTTCTGCATTTCTCCTGTCAAGGTCCCCCTGAAAGTTGGTAAAGACACCTGCTGTACCCACCATTGTCCCACACTTTTGTGTGCTTTGCAAACTTGCTGAGGGTGCAACCTCTGTCCTGTCCCACAGGTCACTAAAGGAGAGAGGTTGAACAGCTTTGGATTTGTTTTGTAAACAATTTTCAATTTCCCCTTCAGAGCTCATTACTTCTGAGCATCTTCTGATTCTTTGTGCCTTTGGAAATACCCTCCAAGAAGATTTTTCTTCAACAGTCTGAAGGACTGCACAAGGCTTACTGGCCTGAAGCTGTTGCATCTTCATCTGGGTTGAGAATTGGCTGTCGGACCGAGCTCAGAGGGTGGTGATCAGTGGAGCAGAATCTGACCTTGGAGGCCTGTGACTAGAGGTGTTCCCCAGGGCTCAGTGTTGGGTCCAGTCCTGTTTAATATCTTCATCAACGACCTTGATGAGGGAACAGCATCCACCCTCAGCAAGAGCCCAATGATACAAAGCTGGGAGGAGTGGCTGACACACAGGAACACTGCGCTGCCATCCAGTGAGACCTGGACAGGCTGGAGAGCTGGGCAGGGAGAAACCAGATGAGGTTCAACAAAAGCAAGTATAGAGTCTTGCACCTGGGAAGGAACAACCGTTTCTATCAGTACAGGCTGGGGGATGACCTGCTGGAGAAGAGCTCTGTGGAGAAGGACCTGGGGGTCCTGGTTGATGACGGGTTGGCCATGAGCCAGCAGTGTGCCCTGGTGGCTAAGAGAGCCACTGGGATCCTGGGGTGCATCAGGAGGAGTGTGGCCAGCAGGTCAAAGGAGGTGATCCTCCCCCTCTACTCTGCCCTGGTCAGGCCCCACCTGGAGTATTGTGTCCAGTTCTGGGCTCCCTGTTATAAAAAGGACAGGGATCTCCTGGAGAGAGTCCAGAGAAGGGCTACGAAGATAATTAAGGGCCTGGAGCATCTCCCCTGTGAGGAAAGGCTGAGTGAGCTGGGGCTGTTCAGCCTGGAGAAAAGAAGACTAAGGGGGGACCTTATTAATGTTTATAATTATCTTAAGCAGGGGATGCAGGGGGAATCAGCCAGCCCCTTTTCCGTGGTCTGTGGAGACAGGACAAGGGACAATGGCTTCAAGTTGGAGCACAGGATGTTCCACACCAACATGTGGAGGAACTTTTTCCCAGTGAGGGTGCCAGAGCCCTGGGACAGGCTGCCCAGGGAGGTGGTGGAGTCTCCTTCTCTGGAGATATTCCAGACCCGTCTGGACACCTATCTGAGTGAAATGTCCTAGGAAGCCTGCTTTGGCAGGGGGTTGGACCCGATGATCTCTCGAGGTCCCTTCCAACCTCTATAATTCTGTGATTCTGTGATTCTCTGATCTTTCTCTTTTCCTGTTTTACTTGGGAATACTGGACTAACTGCCAGACATCTGCAGTGTTTCCCAGTCACCACCACCTTACTAAGGGTGGCCTTGCAACACCACCAGCCTTCTTTTCCCTCAGCACACTTGGATGCAATCTATCTGGCCCCATGGACTTGTGTACATCTAGGGTGTTGAAGTACTCCCTAATCTGGTCCTCTATATTCTGGTCCTCCCCAATCTGGTATACAGGAGATAACTGCCACAACAGTACCTATTTGTCTCTGGCAGCTTTTACTCTCCTTAGGTCTATTTCAGATTCTCACCATGGCTTTGGTGCTTGTGGAAATCAAAAGCCTCATATGAATAGCAGATGTGAAACTAGTGGTTCTCCCACAGTGTCTGTTGAGTCCTCCCTGGTCAGTGTGGAGAAAACCAACACTTGTGTGCCCATGCCCTTAAGCAGTGCCCCTGGAACCTGCTAGTCACACTTGATACTACTCAGGTCACCCCTGGGAGTATCTTTGGTGCATACAAGAAAAGGCAGCGCTGTATAGTGGAGAGCCAGATGACCCTTGGTAGCTTCTGCGTAGCATCCTGAATGATACGCCCAGGTAAGCAGCAAACCTCCCTAGATGATAAATCTGATGCACTTATATGGGGCTTCTGACCTCTGTAGGGCACAGTAGTCTCCTCTATCATTTGTCACTTCTAGGGGTCCTGAGTGGCTCATGTGCACTCAAGAAACCCATTTTGTTGTCCCTGACAAGGTTATGACCGGCGCCACGTGGCTGGAGCTACCATGCTTAGAACCCTGCTCCTCCAAGCCGATGGCAATTGCTGCCTCTGTCAGAAAAGCTCTCCTGAGTAGACTCCTTCTGTAGAAGTAGAGGAGTTTCTCAATTTTATTTCTCAGCATCACAACATGGCTTATAACACTGCTTTCTGTTCTTTTCAAACCCTATTTGCAACAAAATGATGCACAGGTACCCACTTGAGTTCTTAAACCGAGTGTGTGCATGTCAGGAGGGTTTCTTCTGACTCCTTTCCTCTTGTTTTTGCATGTTGTTCCTTCAGCAGAAATTTGCACATCCAATAGCTTCTGACCCAACCACAAACACCCCTGAGGATCCATGAGGAAAGAGCTTAACAGCACCAGGAGTTACCCATGTTTTGCATCATCCCTAGCACTCAGCTATCAGATATGGAAGGCACAAGTGAGAGGCATTAGAGGTGGCTTGAGTCAGTATAACTTTTATTTCCTATAACAGGAGAGAGCTTGGGCTGTCATCTGCTTTGAGTTTTACCTGTTAACACCTCTCACCCATCCCCTGCACTCCCCCGGATTATAGTGGGTAACTGTCCTGACCACTGAGTTCTTCTGCTTTGTGTTTAATTTGACCTATTTACCCACATGAATATATTTGGTCAGATCTTGCAAGGTCTGTGAGAAAACAGCAGCAGTGCCTTCGCTCAGCTCCAGGTCAATGTGTTTTACTCGCCAAAGTCAGATCTTTGCACTGATTCTGTATCTCAGCAGGAGTTAGCACACAAATGGACACATGATCAAATGAGTTAGGAACAGGAAACACAGGTGTGTACATGTGATAGCTAGTCTGTAGGGTAAAACCACCTAAATGTGAAGGTAATGTGCTTTGAATTAAACCTTACTTCTGACTGATAGCCTTTACAGAGCCCATCAGCTTCTTTTACTTAATGCAGTCCAGAAAGCTGAATTTCTGTGTGAGTTTCTGTGCATCTTCTTGTGAAGCACAATGTTTAGGTACATTTCAGCAGCAAGTGTAGCATGTGTGCATAAAGCTGGAGAGTTCTGACCCAACCTGCTCATTGAAAGAAGTTTTTTTTGCCAGGGGTTGGACCATGGATTCTATTACTGTTGAAACTACTTGAAAATAGATTCAGGGGAGGAACTGTGAAAGCACTGGTGTTCCTAAGGCTTGGACACACTCTGAGGTGTGTCACACCGTTCTCTGCAGCCATAAATTTTGGCTGTCCACAAGCCCACAACTGCTTTTGGTGGTGGCGAAATGTGCAGTTCTTCTCATGGCAAATACAGGGCTCTCTTTCAAGGGAGTGTAGCACTCTGAAAAAGTAAGAGTCAGCTGAGAATATCTGCCTTTCATCATGATGAGAAGGGATTTACTTGCTTTTGGGGCCATGGAAGTGGATCACAGCAGCTCATATCCAGGGATTGACTGCAATTTTTGCCCTGGCCCTTGTGGGCAGAGGGATATCATGAGTCTTTGGGGAGCTTTGCAAGTCTCTAGAAATGGACTTAAAAAAAGGAGGACAGGCTTAAATATATAATTAGAGAACTATTTTGAAAATGAGACGAAGTCAGTGGAAATGCCAGTAATACAGGATGCGGAAATGCCAGTAATACAGGATGCAGAAAAGCCAAGTTGGATTTCCTCTGGTCACTGAAAAGGAGCAAAATCATTGCCTTTGGTCTGGTTCATCTCTCAGTGACAGAACAGGTGTCTGAGATCCTTTCATACACCTTGCTCAGACATCTGCTTCTCTACCCATTGGAAGCCAACTGTGGCAGGCATGTTTGGCTATCTATTTTAGTTCAAGACCAGAAAGGAGAAGCTCATTGTCTCAATTACAGAGTCCTTTTTCTTAATGTAGCTAGAGGTGACCATGTTGATATTCCTCTCACAGGGCTGTTGTAGCCCCAGGCTCCTTTGTATATATGGACATGAGCGTTTTGGGTTACTAATTTTGGGAGTACGTGTCTCGGAGCACTATCGTTTAGACCTCAGAGCAGAAAAGTTCCACAGCCCAGCTCCCTGGTAAGGTTCACTCTGGTTTTTTTGCAGGTTTTTATTAAACCAATCAAGAACAGAAAGAATGGAAGACAAGAGTATCTGACTTTCTTCCTGCCTAGCAAGGACATACCAGAGTCTGTCTGGGCTCTGGACAGGTTTTCTAATATGCTCTGAATATTCAGAGTTCATGGGGTCTTGAATAAATCTTCCTGGTACTTGCCAAAGGCTCTGGTTTGCTGTATTGTAGGCTCTAGAGTTGGACTTGGTTTTATAGCTTTCACTCTCTCCAGGTCTGTGTGGACCTTTCCTTTCAATGGGGTGCTTTGGTTTGAAAGGGAGGATGCTTACCTAACAGGCTGTTTTAAACAATCTAATTTCAGGGATGTTTTACCAAGTGTAACACTTGCTGTGGTCCAAACAGAGGTACCTTGCTTCCGTGAGGTCTGTAGCTGCTGCTCCTTACCGTCTGCACGGGCACGGGTGGAAAGCGCAGGGGTGTTCCTGTGGTGGTGGTGTTATGTTGCTGTGTTGCTGTTGGTGTTGCTGTGGTGTGTGTTGCTGGCGGGAGCCACCAGTCCTGGGTAAAGGCCAGCATTAGCATTCCTGCCTGTGGAAAGTACCTCTCAGAGATGTCCAGGACTTCAAGGCTGGCTGTAGAGCATGGGAAGGGTGCCTGCTGTGCCACTGACACCTCAGGACCCAGGCAAGTGTGTAGGAGTTGATGGGGCATGATCTGGCTCACCAGGTCACCTTCCGGGGACACAGTATGGGAGCTCTGGGCAGGAGGTGGGGCAAATGGCCTGCGGGATGAAGGGGGTCTGGCTGCTGTGGGGTCATGGCTGCTAGGGACAAGGTCTGCACAGTGTCTTCTTGGTACACAGGGGCTTCTGTCTGGCCTCTTTCCTGGGGTCCAACTGCTTGGCATCTCCACTTGGAGGGCCCCAACAGAGAGCCATTCCCTTTGTGACTCCTCAGAGGAAAGCTGATTGAGGCAAGGCTGTATGACATCTGTGGTGGTATCTTTCATGCCATCCCATCCTCTGCTTTTCTTGGGGTACAAGGAGACCTCCATGAAGGTCATCAGATTTCCCATACTCTTCTTGCCAGACAAGGTGAGAATTGTGGAGGTCTGCAAAGTGAGGCTTGCAATGTGAAACCCTCTGTAAGTGTTGTTCTGGAGTATTGTCCATGTGAAGATTGACTGTAGCTGCTGTTCAGCTGCAGGTTCCTTGTTTACTTCAGCCCTTCCATACTGTATACGTTAGCCTCCTGGGTTGCTTCATTAACAAAAGTCTGGAATTCAGGAGAGGAGAGAACAGAAGTTAGTTTCAGATGCTTGTGTTTGTCTAATGCTTTACTCAAGGGGGAGATGAGGACTGGGCCCTTTTTTTGCGTACATTTGGGCCCTTCAGATTTTTCTTCAGTGCTTTGCGGAGAGTTTATTCTCTCAGTGTCCTCTAGTTATATAATCCATGCTCAGGTCAAAAACTGTAAGAACTTGAATTAAGCCCTTGTTTAAAATAAAATCCTTCCAGTTCAGTGATTTGTACAGTTTTTTTCTAAACACTGAGAGTCTGGGAGTCAATGCATTCCAGAGAATTCTTGTTTCACCATTGAAATGGCGACAGATGCTTATTTACAGCTGTTGTAGCTGTTGGTGCCTTCAGCTGAAATTGAATGCTAAAACCGACAATCCAATACTTCATTGATTTCTTTATCTCTCTCTCTTTATGTGCTTGACTTCTTTGTGTATAGATCTTAAGGCCTTTCTTGTTACTGTAAGGTTGTTTAATTAGGGAAAAACCCCCAAACTCTCAGTAAACATTAACAGGAATTCAATTCTGCAGTTCCTCTGCAATGAGTGCAACGCTACCTTAGTCCAGAAGAGGGGACTGTTGCTTCATATATGGCAAGTCCAAGCAACTAGTTTAGAAAACATTCGCACTTCTATGGTAAAAATGAAAATGGGTTTATCTAATTATAATAAAAGATGAGGTGTGAAAACGGAGCTATTCAGAGATTTTAACAAAACAAAAGATCAGAGTACAAATTCCATCTACCTTTGCTTTTAGAGAATACTTCCATTGATGGTTTATATAAAAATATGTAGATTAAATTGGACTGTTTATCGTAGAACAGGAACACCTGAGATCCTACTTGTTTTCTGGCCTGTGAAATAAATTGTGTTAATGAGGTTACTTTGGTAACACACCTGGGTTAAATTTGATTTTCTATTCAATGCCTAAGCCTTTCTTGAGAACAATAAATGCCCTATTAAAAAATGAATCCTTTCATTTGCAGCTTTCTGCTATAAGCCATTGCCGGAGATGAGAAAGGAGAAGTGTTTCTCTTCCCACAAGAATTCCTTTAAGTGAACATTCTGGTACTTAGAACTTGTTCATAACTTGGGTGGTATAAATGCCTTAGTTTTAAGAATGGCTTATCAGTGGGGATTTTTTAGATTGGTAGTGACTTTTTAAAGTATTGCATTCAGTTCTTGTAAGTATATGCAGAGGGAATTTAACAGCCAGTGCTCTTATAGTTAATACTTATCTTTGGGGAAGGGGTTCTTTCTTACATCTGCTCAACTATGATGGCATGCTTCCATCTTTAGCTACATTGGTTTTAGCCTATATGCTCAATGTTAAGTGAGGTATTGGTATCCTAATGTATTTTGCATGTTCCTGTCATCATGCATAAAAGCATGCAAATGAGCACCAAGTAACAAGTGAAGGCACAACAGGAAGCCATCAAAGTCCCGTCAGCGTGCTTGTGGCCTTGGACTGGCTATATAGTCTGGGATTGAGAATAGGAGCAAATGCTGTTTTAACTGTTTTTAAGACAATGTGTGGACGGTATGTCCTAGATACGGTCTCCCTAATACTAGTTTGTATAAGAGAGCAAATCTGCTGAACTGTGAACAATGAAGCTAGCTAGCAGCTGTGATAAGGTTTGAATAGGGAACTGAGGACTACCATATACTTCCAATTAGTGGCTTCTCATTGCTGATGCTAAAAAGCAAGGGACTATAGTCAGAGCAATAAAACCAGCCTTGTGGCTTTGTCTCTAGCCCTGCTGATTTGTTACCTGATGCTGGCAGCTATTTTGTATATAAGCCTTCTCTGCTTGCTCATATATCTAGCACCAGTCCATCTTGCTGACAAAACCCAAAACCGATGAAGCATGTTTAAGTATGTCTGTCTGGGAGACGACACCATACAGTGACTTCTTGTTATCATCAACAGGCTAAATGCACTTCTTGGGTAACTCCAAATAATAGAGGTGGGAGAGATTTTCAGATGCTGCAGGTCAACACCACAATTTGCAGTTGAGCTATACTGGTTTTTACAGTCTGTGGCTGGGAAAAAATAAACTTGGACACTTTTAATGACTAAGTTCTCACTCCTTCTGTGTTTTCTAAGTAAAAATATCTATTTTACATGGTTTTTGTCATTTGTTCACCTTCCTCTTCATCAATCCTTGTATCTTCCCACTAATTTCTTAATTTTTCCTAGGAATAGCGACACAGTGGCAAGACTGTGAAAAAAACCTGAAAACCATTAAAAAAACTCCAAAAAACACAAGTTAAAACTCCAGCACTTGAATCTTAATGACTGACAATAGTATTCCAAATAGCTTAATTTGCAGGTAAGATGGGAAGACATTTCACTGACTGTTTAGCGTAGCTCATCTTTTGTCAATAAGCTAAGCAGATAGGACTCCAGATGATACCTTGAGGCTATATTATAATCTTTCTCCACATATTGCTTGTATTTGCATTTACAGCTGTAATTTGCCGTGATGTGAAATGCTTTAGAAGTTATCTGTATAAAAGATTTTTGTTATACAAGCAAACAAATGTATTTCAGACTTGCAAAATCCAAGAAAATATGATCTGGAACTCACTGGGGAGAGAAAGTGCATTCAGTTCCAATGTCTCTTCTTTATTAGCTTTTTTTATTCCACTTTTATATAGAGCAGAGCTGAAGAAGACAAAAGGGGTCATCAGACCATCCCTGTGCTCATGCCATTCCTGGCAGGTGTTTGTCTAGCCTATTAAGAATCTCCATTGATGGAGGTGTGTGTCCTCCTCAGGCAATTTGTGCCAATGCTTTTCCATCTTCACCCTCAGCAGGATTTATACGGATGTCTTACCTGGCTCTTCTTTCCTGTAACCTAAGGCTGTTACTTTTTGTCCTACTTTGAGAAACTTTAAAGCAAACTCTTCTTTTCCATTCCCCAATAGCTCTTTGCCCTGTTGAAGACCACTATGTCCCTCTGTAGGTGAAGCTGCTCTGAGCTCATTCTGTTCTTCCTCACTGGTTTCATCACACTGATCCTCTGAGTCCTTTTAAATTGGTCTGTTCAAATCTTGTGATGCAACATTGGGCACAGACTCCCAGAGGACAAGGGTGCATTCACAAGCTGTCTTGGATGTAGCCCTGTTTTTGAATGCCTGTATGATCCTTGCTTTCCTACAGAACTGCACGAAATCACTCTCAATATATCCACTGTAATCCCGAGCTCCCTTCCTGTAGAGATGCTCTGTGTTTTCCTCCTTACATTTTTCAAGTGATGATTTCTGCCTATGCATAGTATTTCACATGTTTGTGTTATAAGCATTTTTCTAAACACCTGGAAATAAAAATATGCCTGAGGAGGGAAGAATAGGACATTAGACTTCAACAGTGTATCATCAGGAATTATCAGATGAATATTTTTTTCCTGAAGGCTAAAGTGCTATGGAGAATTACAATAGCTGGGAATTCAGCTGTCTTTATTAGAGGAAAACAATGAAGAGTTGTCCAGTCATTCTTGCTTGACCATACTCAACATCATTCCTACAGCTGGGCAAGCTCCTACCTGTCTCAAACTTTTACTTTAGTTGTCTCCTCTTTCACTTTATAAAACGACTAAGTGGCTTGATATCTCGTTCCCTGGTAGGGAGGATGAGAATGACCTCTCTGAGTACAGGGTACCATAGAATGGGATCTCTTCCTTCTAATGAGCTTCTTACTTGAATTTTTCATATAGGCAGAAAGTCTTACATGTTCCTGTTGCGCTGAACTACACATAGTTGCATATAAGAAAGAAGATTAATTACAAACTACATATATGCCAAACTGTTACAGAAAAATCAGAACATGCTGATGGAAAGTGACGGTAGGAAAGAGCAAAATGGAAGTAAGTCTTCCTTTTCAATGTTAAAATACTGACATTCAAAGGACACTATCACAAAAAGGTGGTGGTGAATCCTTTGTTCCATGACATCGTCAGATTATAACATTTTAGCTAAATACTAGCTAGATTGGATAACATTTTAGCTAAATACAAGTCACTGGGCTCATTGTGAAAGTTCCTGAGTGGGCTTTATGGACTGGGCCACACAGGAGGTCAGATCAAACTCTTTAACAGGCTCTTCAGTCATATAATCAATCATTGAATGAGCAAAACATCAGTGAGAATACAGACTGCTAACAAGTCTATACAAAGGCCTGTGTAATGTGTAAGGGAGGCTAAAATGGAACACAGAAGGTGGGGCAAATTGAGTACCAGTAGGGACAATGCCTTCTAAAAAAGGGGGAAATGAACAATGAAGTAAAGGTTCAACCTCCTCTGCTGAAGTTAGAGGGAAGATTGCTGCAAATTTAAAAACTCCATAGGCTGGGCCCTTAAACTGTCCATAACTCATATGTGACCATGAGTATATACACCAGTGTGCATACACAGTGTGCACACACCACACACACATGCACTTATGTGCACATGCATGCTTCAGTGAGTTGGTTGTGTTTTAAATAATTTTGAAGGATTATCTGGCAGAACTTGAAGATGGGATAGTCTTCAGCCCGTAAGAGAAAGATGTTACAGTGCAGAGAACCAAGTGTGATGATAATGGCTGGCTATTTTCTGTACAGTTGTGGCTTTCTTAACGATTAGATTAAGATGAACCTTTAAAAAAAAAAGAAAAAAAAAAGTATGTCATCTTCATATTTCAGAGGAAAGCTAGATCTTAAGTTTGAGGGCAGAGAAAGCAGCAGATGTGTACCCCATCACAAAGAGAACCTATACACTTTTGTGGTAAGGGTCTTAGAGACATTTCACTTGTGCACTGCTTGTTAATGTGCAGACCCATCCTTTCCATTGACGTAGGACAGAATATTTCAACTGAGCTGTCAGATGAAAGCACAAATATCTCTCACAAAAATGAGAAAACCAGACAGCTTTGACAGAGCTTGATTTTACTTCTGACCTTTGAATCGGGGATATGGAGGAAAGGAGGAAAAGGGAATGATTTTGGTGGCAATACTTCTCTATTAAACATGTTCAGTGTTCTGGGTCAAAAAAGAGCATCCATCAATATTGCATGATCGTGCAGTGGAGCAGCTGTGGTGGTCCAGCATATGCAGGTTACAAACCATTGCCACATATTAGCCATCTGGGGATGATTTGAAATGCTTGCCATTATCTGCCCGGGGCAACAATTTGTAGGAGCCACAGTGCATTATGATGGATTAGCTCTGCAGCTGAAGGTGTCATGACCCATTTCTCTGCATCTTTTTTTGAATAACACTGCAAAGCAGAGGCTTTTATTGTTGCAGTTTGGGGGGCAGGAATCTAATTTGTAATGATGTTGTACGACAGAAGGAAGGAAATGCTTAAATAGCCGCTGTGCCAGTGAACTAAGCATGCACTTCAGTTCAGCACTTTGCTGCTATCACACCTGCTTCAGGGGACTCTTTATTCCTTGCTTAACACACTTCCATGCTCTCAGGAGCTGAGCCATTAACACCAGACTGGGACTTGTTTGCCAGAATGCTTCTTCAAGGGTTGGTAACTAGCCCTGTGACTTCCACCTGCCCATCTCAACTCTCTGTGCTCTTGCTGACCTTCCCAACTGCCCTCTAGTAGTCTTGCACTACTCTGATAGTTCCCAGCAGCCCAGCTCCTTGCAGTTCCTGCCTCAGGGAAGGCAGAGCCACTGAATCCATGGTACTGCTCTATGCAGCATTGGCTTGCACTCTCTTGTAAGCAGTGTTAGTCCTCCGTTAATTTCACCCTTTGTGAGATCCTTTCTGAGGGGCAGTTCTGTCCCTCTGATGGCTGCAGGACTGTTGTGAGGTATTATGCCAGTTGTTCTTTTCCCATCTCGTTCTCTTCCCACCTTCTCATTCTGCCTCAGTCCAGCGGGTTGTACAATGAGTAGGAACTGTTCTACTGTGAAACAGCTCAAGGATTTCTCACCTTAACAGCTGCTTGGTTGGGTGACTAATCTAAACAAATACATGCCTATATAGATACATATATGTATCCTCTCATGCATATGCATGTGCACACACACTAGCACTCACTACTGCTGATGTGTACTGAAGTACTTTGATAGTAGCTGCTTTCAGTGTGGATCTGAGCACGTTTCCATCGTTGCTGAAGCAGGCAGCAACGGGAAGCTTTGTATGTTTTTTCTTTCAAAAGAGCCTGCCTGGTGAGTCTCAAAAGAGCCTGAGCAGGGGTGAGTTAGGTTTCAGTCACCCTCTTGTCTCCTCTCTAGGCTCAGAAAAGTTTTCTAACAAGGTACTCAGTACTGTGATTGAGAAGAGCAGCGGATTTATGTATCTCCCTTCAAAAAACAAATGTGAGCAGTAATGAAGGCTGGCTACTGCTATTTTTTGTCATTGTATTATCTTCAGAACTGGAAAATCAAACCTTCTGTTGAACAGCTTCCTCTTTTTCTGTCTCCCATTTAACAACAGCAAAGAAAAAACATATCGCTTAACATTTTGTACTTGCTGATTAACGGCTGGATTTGAAAGCAGCTGCGGGAAATCATTACAGTGGAGTCAAGGGACCGGAGATCTGCCATTGAGCTCCCAGGATTATGCAACAAAATATTATTCTGTATTTGGAATTATGTCATTAAATGATTTCAGTTTTGTTTCTAAAGCTAGCTATTTATAAAGAGAAGTAATACATATGTGCTTACCTGAATAAAATATCTTGTAACAAAGATTCAGGGGCCAGCATATACAGAAGTTCAATTTATAAGACTTTTATTAAAAAAATATAAAATAGTCCGTTCACATAAACTTGAAGCTGGTCAATATTTCACCCATGGTGATGAGTTTATCAGTGCCTCAGTGTGTGACTTGGTAATTCCATGAAACTCTATAAACTTTTATATATACACCTCACAAGCCAGTATGGAAGGGCACAGACTGTTTTCTTCACTGTGAAGACTATAAAGGTGGTCTTGGTGAACTGGACTAAAGGTTTTTCTAAAGCCATGTTCTGTCTTCAGCAGTAGTCAAAACCAGATCTGTAGGGGAAAGAAGAAACAGGGCACACATGCATGAAAATTTGCTGTATCCAATTATTTTCAGCTTGTGGACTGTCTTGTTTTGAACCGGGATGAGTTTTCTCTTCCAGTTTACTAAATATTCCCCAAGTGGACACAGGAGAGCAGGGAGTGATAAGCCAGCAAAAAGGCTTTAGGCCTGTCCTACTGCAAAGGCAATCAAATCACAGAACCACGATGGAAAGCGAGTTCAGAAAACCTCGCTCTGCATATAGTTTTACGGCTAACATGTTTTGTAACATGTTTTTTACTAGGTAAAAGAGTTAAAAGGTAGTTTTCAATGGCTAAAGTCACTGAGCGTGTGCTCTCTAAGCAACCTTGTATGTATCTGGATGACCACTACAAACACTTCTGTCTGCTTTCTTATCTGTAAGTCACTCCCCGTGATTCTCCTCGTAGTGTTTACTCTAAGAACCCCTCCAGCAAGTTCAAATAAACAAAGTAACTGGTAAAGCGATATCTGCCCAGGAGCACCCTGGGAGAGGGGTGTTATACATGCTGACAATAGATGGGCTCAATATATTGTTTGAGAAAGTTGTAGCTAGTGGCCTCATTCATCATAGTGACAGCAATACTGACAGCTCTCTGCAGTGCTTCATCTGTGAAATGATGGATCAGCAATGAGGGCTGGCTGGCAGGAGGTGCTTGAAACATCCAGAGCTTTCAAAGCCTGCCTTCTCTGTCATGCTTTATTCGTGTTCCATAATGGACTAGCGCAGGCAGTCTTCTGAATCATAGGCTTGAGCCCTGAGATCCTGACTGGGGATAATTTGCCTAAATCTACATGGTTCTTTCCTTTTCAGGTGCAGACAATTTCAGACTCTGTGGCAGAAATAGGGAAGGTGAGGCATCTTCAGAGCCTGGCCGCTCAGAGTTCTTCAGTGTTTATACACATATAGGCATGAACCCAGGACAGAGGGAAAAGCCAGAATTCTTTGTGATTTGCGTTTGAAATAGAATTGGCCTAGATGCCCATGACCAGAAATTGTTTCAATGCTATAAATCAGCCTATGAACTGAATGCACAGAGGCAAATTAATGATGACATAAATCTAAAGAGCAAGTGGAGTTGTGGCGCCATGACAACAGCAGATGTATTCGGAGAGGATGTGAAATAGACTTCAAAATTTGGCAAAGATAGGTTGAATAAAAATAATATCTGCAGAACGTGACTGAAATGCTCCCTGACAGCACCATGAGACTTGGCTTTTTCTTCTTTATTGCTGTGAAGCTGATAGGAGACTTGTTAAGGCAGAGCAGTAGCAGCATCTAAAGCTGTGTTTTAGTTAAGGGTCAGTGTCAGTGCTTTCATTATAAAGCTTGTTCCTCCAGAGAATATAGTACTGCAATAAAAACATTCACTCTGGCCTGAAAGGTGCTGCATGACAGTTTGGTCCAGGAGCACAAACACAGCAGTGAAACAGCCCAACTGAAAGTCTGCTGCAGTCAAGGGCAAGGCTTTGGTTTGCTTTCTGATCAGGCCCCGTGTAAGCTGAGTAGCTGTGAGATGAATTAACAACGCTGAATTTCCAGTGTCAGCAGAGCATGAACAGTGAAAGTGCATGTTTCCCTACAGTGACTACCAATTGAGCACACGAGCTTTATAAGATGTGCATTGAATGAGCACATTGCCAACACACCACACAGGTCTTGGTCAGTTACTAATTTCACATTCCCCTTCCCTCAAAATGTGTACATGGGCAAGGACCCATCTGCACATCTGCAGTTCTAGGGTATGGGTCAGACCACTGATTGGATCTGTCACTCCTAACACTGGGGAAGGGGTTGGGATATCCATTTGAGGACTTAAGTCTCTGTGTGTTTGCTCTGAAGTCAGAGAAAAGAGAGGGAACATTTCAAAGATGGGCCATGATATAGAAGAATACGGCTTCAAATTTACCATATCTGTCCAGAGGTTGCAGTGACATAGAGTCATAGAGAGGTTGCTAATAAGGCTGTAAACAGTAATTGTCTTGATGTTGTCCCTCACAGGTCCAGCTCCACCATGGTTTCTTACAAGGGAGTCCAACTGAGATAGGTCCAGGTACCTTCTGGAGGAAGTTTTCTTCAATCTCTTGAGACCTGAGTGTCATGTGTGTTCAACACGCAGTTGGCAAGAAGAGGCACAGGCACTAAAAACTTCATGAGTGTAAAAGGTCCTCCAGCTAAAGCAAAGATTCTGATGGTGTAGGGAAAAGACAAAGGGGGGTTCTTCAGTCAGTTAAGTCTTCCTTATGAAGTAGAGTCAGGGCCAGAATACCAGTGGTTTTCAACCTCCTTTGGTTTGTACAACCCTAAAATATATGGAGGTTAGAGACGCAGACAACTGTAACCCGAATTCAAGCCAACAGAAAACAGACAACATGGACTAAGGTGGGAAAACGCTCAAGGTTTGCACACAAACATTAATACATTAATAAGAACACAGAGAACAAATGTACTATTAACACTGACACCCTCACAATTAGACCTATTTGAGTGATGCAGCTTTATGGGGAACCATGGTAGGCTTTGAGTTATTAGGCAACTTTGAAGGAAAGGAGGAAGAGAGAGAGAAAAAGGAGAGAGAGAGAGGGAGAGAGAGAGATATCACCAGTTGTGGATCCTGCAGTGTTGGACCTGTTGACTGGGGTAATTGGTATAGAACATGTCCCCTTTCTTGCAAAGTTTGCAAGTGCCCCTGTGTATTGGCCCTAGCTCTACGAGTGGTTGAGACACAAATCAAGAAGACTGACACCTGGCCTGTTCCCATGACTCCCCCTTTTTGTCTCTTGGGTGCATCGCCTGGGGTATGTGAGTTGGGGCTTGCCCCTAACAACAGTACCTGTCCCAGGGTTTGTCCCATACAGCCTGTAGTGACAGGACAAGGGGTAATGGTTTTAAATTAAGAAAGCAGTTTCAGAATAGTTATAAGAAAGAAATTTTTTGCACTGTGGGTGGTGGAACACTGGAAGAGATTTCCCAGAGAGGTGGTAGATGCCTCATCCCTGGAAACATTCAAGGCCAGGTTGGATGGGGCTTTGAGCACCCTGATCTAGTTGCAGATGTCCCTCATTGTAGGGACATTGAACCAGACGGCCTTTTAAGGTCCCTTCCAACACAACCTGACCCATTCTATGCATCTGTGATTAGCTTTCTCCCAAATAATTGAATCATGCAAAGAATTACCAGGTTGTGAATATCTGTATTATAGAGTTGTAACCTAGTTTTGCTGTTTTATGAGAGCAAGGGTTTAGGTGCAAGTAGTCCTGGGCAGGGTGGCTTGTACTCTGTCTTGGGGTGTGTGTGTGGAAGAGTTGCTCTGTGACCTCTTGTGTGGTCTGTGCTGCTGAACTAGTGACATCAGTCAGCAGTTTGGTACGGGAGAAGGGCACATTGTTATAGTCTGATTTTAATTACTTAATCTGAAGGAATTCCAGCTAACAGGACTTTGGAAACAATTACAGCAGCTGGCTTTGTCCACTAAACTCCATGAGCTGAACTGACATGGAGTTTAAACCATGATCTTCCTATCAGAAGAGGCTACTTGTGTCAAACAGTGAGGTATGCTTGAAACATGCTACCATGTGAAGCTTCTCCATGCTTTGACATGTGTGAGAGTTGGTTCTGCTGACCATTTAATTCTTTTCCTGGATGTAATGACATTTGTTTCTATGGCAACCAGTTTGGCAGCAGGGGTATATTTTCCTTAATTTGCATTGCTCCATGCATTTTTTAAAAATCTGACTCTTGGAATTTAAGGGGGAAAGTTCCATGTGAAGCACAGTAATTTAGAATAGTCAAATTTCCAACTTGTAATGAGATAGTTTTATGAAATTAACTGTTTTGTCTGTAATTCCATTTTTGACATTTTCGTCCTGGTATTTTCAGAGCTACCAAGAATTTGTGTATTCTAGAGCAATTGATGCATTTTGTGGCGTTGTATTTCTACTACATCTTTATTTTTACATAAGAACAATTAATACCATTTGGGATCTTGAGCTTTTATTTCCAGAGAATATACATTTACACAGAAACTCTTTCAGCACGAGGTTTGCTTACTGCTTCATCAGGCTGAAAGGAATGGGAAAGAAAAGTTGCCAAATTCGTCCAGTTTATATACTCAATTGTACAAACTGGTCATCCAAACCCAACCCAATGAAGCCCCTGACCTTTTCTAAAATGTGCTTCTTGCCTTTTAGTATGTTCAGGATTCCTCCTGGAATTGCTGGGACGGGGACAGAGTGCCCCACTAAGAAAACTTCAGGCCATGCTTTACCTTTTAGATACACTGCTACCATTGTTCTGTGTTGGCTTTATGCAGATTTCCTTGCTTGTCCTGTTGTCAATACAGCAAGAAACTCAACTGAAACACAAGAAACTGACTCAAGAGAGAGATCTGATACAGTTCTGCATGCCTTCCACTACGAACTAAGCATTCTGGAGATGAATTTTGTCTTTTCAATCTCTAAATGAAATCACTGAACCAAAGAGAGGCCAAAACATACTCTCTCTCAGAAGCAGTGGTGTGGGTCAGTTCCTAAAAATTAGTGCATTTTTACATTTGGTTCCAAACAAACCAAAAGTCTTAATAATTATTTTAAAAAAACCCCTCTTCTTTTTAATTTTTATTTAAGCTGAGAGTATATTCTCAATGGTTTATGAAGCCTTACAGCACAATTAATAAAGATTTGGGCAATATAAGTTAACATAGAGTTACTTGTAACTGTTGTATAACATTCACTACATTTTTTTTAGTGTGACACAAAAGCGGCATAGCATATATCAAGACCATGCTCCTCACTAGCGTGACTACTTATATCTTACCTTCTAGCCATCATACATTAAGTCATATAAGCTGTAAATGTGACAGCAATATATAACAAGGCCTCAAGCTGTATCTTGAAATTGCTGAAGTTTCCAGAGTAAAGAATTCAGGGAGCTGAAAGAAACCAGAAGCATAGCTGCTTGTGGGCCTTAAATCCATTATTTGTAAGGACACTTTGATTTTTAATCAGAGGTCCACTAAACACCCAATTTTCTTGGAGTCACTGGAGTATGGGAATAATCAGTACCACTGGAAACAATCTATCCTGGCTCATGAACTCTTCCTCATAACAAAAATTTAGGGACTAGTTTGAATACTTCAGTACATGTAGATGAGCTCTTTGCCAGAAGCCTTAAGAGAAAATCCCTTGCAGAGATGTACTTTGAAGTCTGAAGGCCCTTTTATGGGACGGCAGTGGGCCTAGCTCTGCAGCTGCCTGGTGGTGATCTATGGTGGGAGATGGGCAACCAGCACCACAGGACTGCAGATGGAGCAAGCAGATGTTCCCCAGCTCTGCACAGCTTGCAGGTCCTGTCCCATGCTCCATATTAGCCCTTTGTAGGGCTGTGAGGTCAGTAGGACTCATGGTGCTTTACTGGGTAGCCACAAAATCCCGGTTCTTTGTGAAACAATGAGCAATAGGTGGTAATGCAGAGGTTGAAGCCCTGGAAGATATTATAGTAAATACATGTCTTCTCCTGGGAAAGCTGGTGCTGGGACACTTCTTCTAGCACATCCTATGGAGAATCCTATTGTGCCCACTGGAGCGGTGAGAGGGAGGTGTCATAGAATCATAGAATGGCATGGGTTGGAAGGGACCCCAAGGATCATAGAGTTCCAACCCCTCTGCCACAGGCAGGGCCACCAGCCTCCAGGCCTGGATCTACGCAAGGCTGCCCAGGGCAACACTCTTTTTCACATCACGCCTTTAAGGAAACCTGAAATAACCTCCATACCATAGTAACTGGTGCACATAAATATATGGCTTTTGAACAGATGGAACTTTTGAGGAATATTTTAGTTTATATGCCTGTGCTTTTGCCATTATGGTGTTTGAAAAGTCCATATACACTAAAGTTACTTTGTTTCCTCTATATATATTGCAGATTATAATACACAGGCAGTAGAAGGGTCAGGTAGAATCACAGAATCATAGAATATCCTGAGTTGGAAGGGACCCCTTGACTGGGCCATCGAGTCCAACTCCTATGGCCCAATGATATTTCACTGACAAGCACTAATTTATGTTAAGGCAAGGAAGGAAAAAAGATCAGGAGACATTGCCTATCAACAGAGTTGCAGTAGGAGTGCATATATGAAATGCAGGAAATGTATTCATGTCCTGCATCTGTTTCATTTAGAGCTATCTGACATGAAAAATTCAGGCAGTCCTCCATCTGGGATTTTTCCAAGCTTGGCCCCAGTGCCATACTTCAATTGGAAAACCTAAGAATCCAATTTAAAAATGTTGCATTTTAATACATTTCTGTGTTTATAAGAAGATTTTGAGTGGGCTTTTTCTATCAGGGACCAAAATCCCCTTTCAAAACAGTGATGCCACAGGAAGGAATTGTTATCCAGGGGTCAGTCCTACTTCATGCTTTTATATGGTCTTCGAATGATTTTCCATTACTGTAGGCCTAAGTCTTCAGGATGTGAAAACTGTAGATAAAAGAGTGGATTTTTATGAGGAATGATGAACACTAAGTTATACATCCCAAAAGGTCTGTCCAAGGTGACTGCATCCAAACATGACTACTCAAAAAAGGGATCAAGTATTCTTTCCATGAAAGAGGTCAAGCCTGGGACTCTGGAGGGCTGGCTGAGGTTTCAGTGAGATTTGGGCTCAGTCTGCCACTTGTTTGTGCCAGTTTCATCACCATGAATTTGGACTGCAGACATCATTGTTAGGGTCACATGGCTCCAGCCCACTGATGCTTAAAAAGAGTGAAAGATACCTCTGTAATAGCAGCAACAAGAAACTGAGTGCTACACCGTCCTCTGCCAGACCACGTTCTTTATGCGTACACCTCCATTCCTGCCTCCTAGAGCGGCTCATCTTGACACAAAGTCTTACCATGTGGACTTACCTTGGCTCAAAACAGTGACTGCAAGGAGCTGTTTCATTTATAATCTTCCCTAAAACAGCTGCTGTACTTTTAACTGCTTTAAATTAGAGGCTTCTGCAGCTGCATGTTTCAGGGATGCAGAGAGCTGGTTGTGTTCTCAATATTCTTTTGATGTTAGGCGGCTCAGGATAAGATAAAATTGTGAATGCTCCTTGGGTTATAACTTGAATTTACAATCTTGACAGCTCTGTTCAGGCACAGTGCCAAAAAGCTCTCAGTACATTTAAACAACGATAGGACGAAGTGATATTGTCTCCTAAGGGACAACAGGAAGCAACTTGGCCTTTCAGAAATGTTACATTGATGTGCTTTCCTAGGAACATCAAGTCTAAGTATGGCAATCTCCTGGTAAAGTATCTCCAGGGATCTCAATTGAAAGAAAGCTATGCTATGATAAAACTGCTGGATGGAATGAAAATAAGGGGAAAGAATGGAAATGGGAAAGCTGATTTTGAGTAAATAAACCTTAAATCTGCTGAAATAATTTCTCTATAGGAAAAAGGGATTCTTTGTTCATTAAATAATGGTTTGAACGGACACTTCTATAGTATTTGTTGCATCATATAAGTGTGTGATTGAGTCGGTGTAATTTAAAGCTTGTCATTGTCACGTAATACCAATCCATTTGTCGTTCTTTATTTTTATAGCAGTCATTTCTGTCCCATCTGGGGCAAAATGAGTATCAAAATCCAATCTTGTAAGTCATCCTGCTGCATCAACTGTAAAAGGATAAATGAGGAAAATGCAGGCTGAATAAGGCAGGCAGTTTACATGTAAAGAGGCCCAGATGAAACCAAGGTGTTCAACTCTGTCTTTGTCTCAGTCTTCACTGATTGGTTCCTCAGAGACAGGATTCAGGGAAGAGAACAACTAGCAAGTGGATGAATGTTGGGTCAGGGATTACCTGGTCAGCAGCATTGACCAGCGATGAAATTTATGCCTGAACCAGCTGGTTATATTGTGTGATAAAATGATCAGGTTTGTGGAAAAGCAGAGAACAGGGAATAACATTTATGTGTGCTTTGGCAAGACTTCCAACAGTCTCCCACCATGCCCTTGAATCCACACTAAACAATAAGATGCTGGGTGGGTGCTCCATAAGGTGGGTAAATATCTGGTTGGGTGGCTGAGCTTGGAGCACTGGGCCATGTCTGCCTGTAGACTCATGCCCCATGGGGTTCCACAGGATCTGCTTCGGGGCTTTCTGGTTACCAGCTCCAGTGGTGAGCTGGGGAGGTCACAAGGGGCACTCTGTCAGATTTGCAGGTAACATGAAGGCTGTGGAACTGGGGTGGATACAGCTGCTGTGAGCAGAGAGAGCTTCAGGGCACCTTGCAGCGCCTCAGTGCCTGTGTGGAGGGGGTCAGTGAGATGGGGAAGGCACAAGCTCTTTACACCAGTGCATGGATACATGTAAGAAGCTCCTTTTGCCTCCTAGGGATGGCAGTCAAGCCCTGAGAGCCCTGGAGTCTCCACCCTTGGCGGCTTCAAGCACAGAGTTGAGCTCCTGTTCAGTGTAGGTGCTGAACAAGGGGTCTCCTGCCTCCCCCTGCTGCTCTGGGAAGCGGCTCTATGATTTTGTGAAGCAGAGAACAATAGACCATCTTTTCTTTAAGTGCAGTTCAAGGTTTCACATAAGCACAGCTCTGATTAAGCAGTAGATGGAATTTTCACAGTCTTTGCTTTACTAAAACATTTTATCATTTTAGGCAATAAATGGGATGAATCAAATCTGTGATCAAAACGCTGTGACTTTGCAGTAGTGAAGACAAGGGCAACCTGCTCTCATATCCTTGCAGCTAACTGTGGTCTGCACTTCAGGTGCCATGCTCTTTGCTTAGACTCATTTACACCTCTGCAAAGCCATTGTAAAAGTGTTACCATCATGATTGCTTAGTGCTTTGAATCTACTTTGTGTGAGTGGAAATCAGTACTTAAAAATTGGAGTCCCACTTTGTCTCTGGCAACTGAGAAGTTTTAGCAATTTCCAGAAAAGAAATACCCGACTGGCAATTCTGAAAAAGGTATTGGTGAAAAAAGCTTTAAAGGTCTTTCTGAAACTAGCCCCTCTGCCAAAGGTGCTGCAACTGTGATGGCAATTTCTGAGTCACTTCCACGTCAGTATTTTCTTTCATGTTAGTTTTGGTTTTGAGCTATCAGTCTTGTTATATATGATATAATTCAGCCTTATCTAGACAGACACTTGTCTACAGGGGAAGGTCTATCCATTTTGGCATACCCGGAGATTTTACAGTGGTAGCTATTGCACTCAGGAGCAAGCAGAGGCCACCAGATTGATTTGTTGGAAGAAATCTGGTGCCAACAGGCCTAACTGAAGGCTCATGTTTCACACAGCAGGCTTCGGAAGACTGCATTGTTATTTCATTTTTTTGGCTTAGAATAATGTGATAAATGACCTCTTGTCTTGCTTTGTAGTCTCTCTTTGCTCCATGTATTTGTTGCCATCATGCTCCTATGAATATTTCATCATTATTTCTACAAAACATCGACCAGCAGGTTACACGCACATTAGTGTTTGAGAAAGCAGAATCTGTCAGTACCAAGCTTTTGAAGTGGTTTTCCATTTATTCATAGCAGAGGGGTGGGAAGGGTCAAAAGAAGCTCACTGACTTAATGAAGAGATGGAGGTGGAGGTAGTGAAAGAAAGTGGAGGGAACCGATCATTTTGGAGGCTGTTGTACGCAATGTAATACATGCACAGGCACCATAATTTTTTCTCGGTTACTGTAGCTGCGATGCTGTCTTTATGAAACACTCAGGAAAGACACTGCAGGTTTATTGACTTCATTGCCCATGACCAAAGGAAAAAGATTAGGGAAAGACATCAGCTGCATGCATTGTGCATAAAGATCATTCAAGCCAGCTGGAAGCATTGCGTAGCAGAGCAGTTCTTCTGGAGACAATGAAATATTGCTACAATAAGGGTGTCAATGAGATCAGCCTAGGGGAGGTCATCTGCACATACTTTTTACATTGTAGTGACTGCAGTATTTGGCCCCGAACAATTCCCAGGTGTACCATTTCCCAGCTTTCATACTCCCAAGGCGGTTTAGAGGCTGAATATTAAAGTACATTATTAAGAGGAAATGTTCTATGAGCTCAGTCCTGTGCTTTGCAAAATATTAATTTTCTCTGTATGTTGTGGAGGCGATGGATATTTGTATATTCTGTAGTTATCAACTGAGTGGTTCATGGAGAAGTCATTTTGATATAAAATGGGGAAAAAAGGGTATAAACTTTTATAAGGGCTAGGAAAAAAAGAAAGAATTTGAGCTTTGTTTGAACAGAAGTGTTGACAGGTATCTGCAGGTCAGTGTAGTTCTTTCAAACAGTTGCTGGTTTTGAACTGGATATATTAGTTTTGATATTGCAAGGGTGTTAGAATGTCCCTCAGCAACAGGGGCTCTGGTTTTGCTTAAGTGTAGGAGATTTTTTGTGTTGGGATGAGTCTTAATTGTTCCCAGGTCTGGTGTCAACATCCCATTGCTTATTCCTAACTCACCGGGTGGATTCTCACACATTTCTACTGGAGTAGAGCCAGCCCCAGTGCTTGGACCTCAGCCTGGCATTGCCTCTGTCAAATGTATGGGTATGTGTGTTCTCAAATTGCAGAGTATCTACACGAAGATGTCTATGTACATTCATGAGAAACAGTATACACAACCTTTTAACCCCAGGTGCATGATAAAAAAGTCAAACCAAGTACACAGTTGTGTCTGCAGAACAACAGTCTCCTGCAGCCAAGACAAGCAAGATAGACAGAACAAAATTATTAGGCCAACTCAGAAGCTGAGTTCACATGGAAGCTAGTGTCAGGTCTAGAAATGCTTTTCCTCCTGATGTTGTGCCAGTAACATCACTCACAACCTGATCTTGCATCTGGTATTTTAGATGGGTTAGTTTGGCTTCTGTGGCTTTGTAAGGCAAATCTTTCCAAAACAATTTGTGACCTGTGGCCAAAAGACAAAGGCTCTTCCAGTTTTGCTCTGCACATTGACAAAGAATGTTTGTCCCTACTTCACGCTGTGTTGCAGCTGACACCAGCTCAGTTGAGAAGGCTGTCGGCTCTGTAGCTGAATGCAGCTCTTCATCTTCCCACAGAATCTTGCAAGTTAAGACTAGATATATAGGGAAGAATGAACCTCAGCAAAGCACAGAGGTCATAGATGGTCACTCATTTTCTCCTTGCACTGTCCCACCTGTGGGGCAACATAGTGATGGGTCAGTGGCCATCAGACAGTCCAGACAGCAAAAGACAAACTGAACTCTTCCCTTGCCTGAAGTGAAGATTACAGATGTGCTAAAATAACTGTAGGGAGGATGGAATGAGTAACACCTCCTTGGAAGGACGACATTGAATAACTATTTTTAAATAAATTAATGCAAAAAGAGAGGGATAAATTCTCCACTGGTGCAAAATGGTGTAACACCATTTGAAGGAAACACACTTTTGTCAAATTCTTGCCTTTATGAAATGACTCCATTTCACAAAATACATCTATCCTGCAGTATCCTTCATGATGAAAGAGTAATTCCTCACAGTGGGTCCACAATAACAAACGCAAGCCTCATTCTGTCTTTTCACAGAGCACTGTCTTATACCAGAGAGGCAAAATACACTCCTGATGCACTTACTGTGCTCTCCAATTTTACTCAGTTTTGAGACGTTGCCAGTCTTTTGCCCTTCAGCTGTGAAGAACAGAGTGTTTTACTAATGCTGTAGAACCTTACTATTTATGCTTCCATCTTATGTCCAGCACCTTATTTCCTGCCTCATGGAAATACAAGCAAAAAATTATTATTTTAGTTTAGCAGACTTCTGTCTTTATCTCTTGTGCTTTCCATCTAAGAAGCATTAATTCAGCATATCGGCAGGAAGCATATTCTGAAGCTTCACAGAAATGCAGCAAAGCACCTGGGATCTATAACCTCTGCCCAGAAAACAGCTGAAATTTCTTGCCACATCCCTAACAGGCCCATTTGTGGATTAGGTGTAGACAGTAAGAAAAGAGCAGATTCATATATCCATTCCTCAAGATCAAATCTAGGACTATGGAGTAATTTACAGTTTATTGCAGAACAGTGGAAACCAGCATCTGCAACCAGGAAACTAAGCCTCGAATGGTTTAAGTGAGTACATCCCCTAAGTGTGTAGAGTGTGCATTTCAGACAGTCTTTCACACAGCATTCGTAACTGGTAGCGCTAAATGAAGCATCACAGAATATATCTATATCACAGCCTCGTCGCTGTTGTTAGAACCCACACCCCAAAAAGCTGAAAAATTGCTGACTTAAAATGTTGTCTGATTAGTCTGGTGAATTATTACTATTGTTATATTTCATATTCCTGGGAACATTGTGATGGCAGGCTGTTTCTGAACAGGGACATATCTAGGCTGGAAACCAGGGAGGTTTTTAACAGCAAGCACAAGATTCATGTTCAAATAGGTAGGTCAGTGTAAATACATTTTGTTGTCATTGTTTTAGACAATTTCCTCAGAAATTCACTGGAGATGTGTGTGAAGCTGTAACACTTTGTCTCACTAACAACTTCAGAAGCCTTGAAGAATGTGTAAAAGACCCCATGAGGACTATTCCTTACCTGCACCTCCTGAGGCAGCATGGCTTGAAGTGCTATAGGAATCCTCTTTATCCCATGATTTTGGAGACCAGCTAATCTAAGGATGATACAATGTATTAAAAAGGGTGGTGTAGTGCTTTCTTTGCTCTCCAATCTCACAGTTGGTTTATGGGAGGAAGGGAGTAAGTTGTGGACAGGCTCTTGAGGAGCCCAAGAAGGGGATACAGTAAAAGTCTGCAGCCATGTAGCTGATAAGAGGAAACAAATAAGACTTAATAGGAGTCAACAGAGTGTGCTGTCAGCAAGTTTGCTGAGGACACAAAACTGGGAGGGGTGGCTGATACCCCAGAAGGCTGGGTTGCCATCCAGTGAGATCTGGACAGGATGGAGAGCTTGGAGGGGAGAAACTTAATGACATACAAGGGCAAGTCTGTAGGACAGGACCTAAAAGAGTTAAGTAGAACCTCCAGCACTTTGCAGCTGTCAGAGAGAGATGTGCTGAAGTTCGCCAGCTTCATGCCATGGGAAGTTACAACAACACAGGAGCTAGCTGATATGGGATGAACGATTACAGGAAGACTAGACATCCTGACACCAGACCAGGATAGGAGGAACTGGTTAGCCTTGAAGGGGGAACAAGAGAAGTCACAAAAACCAAAACCAGAATGTGTACAAAGGTTGTACTACTCGGCTTAAGCTGCTTCTTTCTAGCAATGTTCGTAAGTGTTTCTAAACCAATCAGCAAATGACTAATGTGGAACGGCTTTTTATGCACCAGTGAAACTCAGGCACACGTGGGCTTTGTAGAGTATATAAACTTGTGATTTTATACAATAAATCGACAATGGCTTGCATCAAGCTGTGTCCCGTCTCTCAATTGCAGCAAATTGGTGACCTTGCGACGTGATGTCGATATTCGAGACAAGCGTGCACAAGCTTAGAACTTGCATCAATTCTTTTATCAGTCTGCTAGAATCTTGCATCTAGGGAAGAACAACCCCAGGTACCAGTATAGGTTGGAGATGGATCTGTTGGAGAGCAGCACAGAAGAAAGAGACTGGGGTGCCCTGGTGGACACCAGGATGACCATGAGCCAGCAATGTGCCCTCATGGCCAAGAAGGCCAATGGCATTATGGGGCGTATTAGAAGGACTGTGGTTGGTAGGTTGAGAGAGGTTGTCCTCCCCCTTCACTCTGCCCTGGTGAGACCACATCTGGAATATTGAGTCTAGTTCTGGGCCTGCAGTGCAAGAAGGACATAGAACTCATTGAAAGAGTCCAGAGCAGGGCCGGGAAGATGATTAAGGGAGTGGAACAACTTCCTTATGAGGAGAGGCTGAGGGAGCTGGGCCTGTTTAGCTTGGAGAAGAGGAGACCGAGGGGTGACCTCATTAATGTCTATAAATATGTAAAAGGCCAGAGTCAAGGAGGACAGAGCCAGGTTCTTCTCAGTGATGGCCAGAGATAGGACAAGGGGCAATGGGTGCAAAATAGAACATAGAAAATTCCATGTGGACATTGTGAATATAAGGAAAAACTTCTTCATGATGAGGGTGACAGAGCACTGGAACAGGCTGCCCAGAGAGGTTGTGGAGTCTCCTTCTCTGGAGACATTCAAAACCCACCTGAATGTGTTCCTGTGTGACCTAATCTAGGTGATCCTGCTCTGGCAGGGGAGTTGGACTACATGATCTTTTGAGGTCCCTTCCAACCCTGATTGTTCTGTGATTCTGTGAATAACACAGGAGAAGGTGCAAACATTCTCACTACTAACACAGTAGTGAGCTCAAAGGCCCCCGGGACCCACAGGCACTGGATGAAAGTGGGAGTGTTTGGGAAATGAAGAATTTACCTCTGGTTGAGGTAGGGGAGGTCCAGGAGCGGCTCAAAGGGATAAATGCACACAAATCCATGGGCCCAGATGGGATACATCCACGTGTGCTGAGGGAGCTGGTGGAGGTGATTGCTGAGCCGCTCTCTATCATCTTCAACAGGTCCTGGAGGACAGGAGAAGTGCCTGAAGACTGGAGGATAGCCAATGTCACTCCAGTCTTTAAAAAGGGCAAGAAAGAGGATCCTAGTAACTATAGGCCAGTCAGCCTCACCTCTGTCCCTGGAAAGGTGATGGAACAGCTTGTTCTGGATGCCATCTCCAAGCAATTGGAAGAGAAGAAGGTCATGAGGAGAAGTCAGCATGGATTCACCAAGGGGAGATCGTGCTCGACCAATCTCATAGCCTTCTATGGTCTCATCACCGGCTGGGTGGATGGAGGGAGAGCAGTGGATGTCATCTACCTTGACTTCAGCAAGGCTTTTGATACTGTCTCCCATGACATCCTGATAGCAAAGCTGAGAGAGCATGGGATAGATGAGAGGACAGTGAGGTGGGTTGAGAATTGGCTGTCGGACCGAGCCCAGAGGGTCGTGATTCGTGGAGAGGAATCTGACTGGAGGCCTGTGACTAGCGGTGTTCCCCAGGGCTTGGTGTTGGGTCCAGTCCTGTTTAACATCTTCATTGACAACCTTGATGAGGGAACAGCATCCACCCTCAGCAAGTGCTGATGATACAAAGCTGGGAGGAGTGGCTGACACGCAGGAACACTGTGCTGCCATCCAGTGAGACCTGGACAGGCTGGAGAGCTGGGCAGGGAGAAACCAAATGAGGGTCAACAAAAGCAAGTGTAAAGTCTTGCACCTGGGAAGGAATAACTGCTTGTATCAGTACAGGCTGGGGATGACCTGCTGGAGAAGAGCTCAGTGGAGAAGGACCTGGGGGTCCTGGTTGATGACAGGTTGGCCATGAGCCAGCAGTGTGCCCTGGTGGCTGAGAGAGCCAATGGGATCCTGGGGTGCATCAGGAGGAGTGTGGCCAGCAGGTCAAAGGAGGTGATGCTCCCCCTCTACTCTGCCCTGGTCAGGCCCCACCTGGAGTATTGTGTCCAGTTCTGGGCTCCCTGTTATAAAAAGGACAGGGATCTCCTGGAGAGAGTCCAGAGAAGGGCTACAAAGATGATTAAGGGCCTGGAGCATCTCCCCTATAAGGAAAGGCTGAGTAAGTTGGGATTGTTCAGCCTTGAGAAGAGAAGACTAAGGGGGTACCTGATTAATGTTTATAATTATCTTAAGCAGGGGATGCAGGGGGAATCAGCCAGCCCCTTTTCAGTGGTCTGTGGAGACAGGACAAGGGGCAATGGCTGCAAGTTGGAGCACAGGAAGTTCCTCACCAACATGCAGAAGAACTTTTTCCCAGTGAGGGTGCCAGAGCCCTGGGACAGGCTGCCCAGGGAGGTGGTGGAGTCTCCTTCTCTGGAGATATTCAAGACCTATCTGTATGCCTCCTTATGCAATATGAGCTAGGGAGCTGCTTTGGCAGGGGGTTGGACCCGATGAGCTCTCGAGGTCCCTTCCAAACCCTACAATTCTATGATTCTATGATTTCCCTTTTTTGTCCCCCAAAGGGAATCTGGACATACGAGGTGTCCCACGGAATTGGAGACAAGATATTTAAATGAGCAGAAAATTTTCTTTTTGAATGCTAAATAATAAATACAAGATTGTGAATTCACAAAGGCAGAGTTTTCTGAAAAGTTAGATATTTTTTTGGTTGTTACATTGACAAATTTTGGGCAGCAGCTCTCTAGAAAGTTCTGAAGTGTAGGGAGTGAGTTAAATTTAGCTGGCTAGGGTTAAAAAAGCCTTCATTTGGTGGCAAAGTATTTTATCACAGTGTATGTTAGAAGTTCGTTTATTAGCGTTTGTCTGAAGTCTACAGTATTGAGCAGTATATTGGTCTAAACATGCCTGAGGTCAGAGCCAGGATAACAACTTCTATAAAATTGTTCTTTTGATAAGTTTGCTTGTCCTGAGACTGCAAGATGAGCATTTTCTCTTTTTAACTGTTTGTTTTTAATTTCAGGATAAAAGAATCACTTTAGAAACTCACTTGCACAGCAAAATGAAATGCATTTTTCTTGTACTCTTCTTTCCACTGCCCTTAAGAAGGAAGAGGGCTGAGCAGTTCTGCAGTGGAGCAATACCACTGAAAACTCAGTTGTCAGAGAGAAGCACTGCATTTTTCAAGTAATCATTAAAATACATCACAATAACATGGTGTCAACAACACCTTCGTGTTTGATATTTTGTAAGGCTGATGTCAGTGCTGTTTCTTCAGTGCCATTATCCACCTTTATTAGGAAATAAGAGGCAGCACACAGGTTACAGATGTTATAGCACAAAGATTCAAAAGGAAAACATAATAGAGGCATGTTGAGACTAGCAAGGCTTTTCTTGTTCCTCAGATTCCCAGCAGAATTAAACATCCCAGGCGGCAGACGTTGGTTGCAGCCTTGGCTGTAAATTAGCCACTATTCAAGCAGCATCTGAAGAGCACCCTGCACCTCTGAACTAAAATGCATTTCAAGAGTTGTAAGATCTCTTTTTTTTCCCTTCCAATTTCTACCTACCCTTTCGTTTTGGGGAGTGTCTTTGAAAATATGCTCTCTTGAGCTTTCTGAACTGATAGGAGGGATAGGGTTTTACAAACTAGAGGAGATGATCGTGGCTGGGTCCCTTTTATGGCCACTTTTTCCATCTTTGGGATGGGCTTATTCCCCAAAAACTTTGAGATTTATGTCCTCCATGGTCAGTCCTGTCTGTACTTTAGCTAGCCTCACATATGAACCTTTGTTCACCATGACACCTTTGTTTCTGGACAAATTTACAGAAAAATAAACAAACAACCCCCAAATCCAAAGTTCCATAATACAGGGTCCAGAATGTTCTGTCTGAAAAAGCATATTGGCACAGTAGGAAGGAAAGGAGAGACTTTAAGTAGCTCGATTGATCTCTTCTTCTCTGCATTGCAATGTTATTGAATGTCTTTCATTACAGAAGAGTTTTGCAGAATGCTAACAGGTTCAGACAATACTTCAAAATGGCTTCTCTGCATGCCTCTCTGTACTGTTTATCTATTTATATTTTGGGGAGATAATTGCATGGTACTAAAGTGAGCAGCTGGAGAGGAACTGGAAGGATGAGGTCAGTGGAAGAGGTGAACTTGTTTATGCAACTGTAAATCTTGAGGAGAGGCTACTAAAATGGAAAGAAATCATTTTCTACAGGCAATTCATGTGAGTGTGTTCAGAAAAGTGCTAGATCCTCATGAATTTCAGCTGATTCTCTTCCATCTGTGAAACTTGCCCCTGAACCACATCGTCAGAAGGAATCCATGGGATGCTCTGGGAAGTCCTTGGGGCATTTACCGCTCTCTTCTCATACATCCCAATAGTATAATTCACTAATAATTTCTACCTCGTTGTAAAACCCAGTCAAGATGACGGAAAGACACCTGTCCAGATGTTGACCAAGCTTTCACTTCATAAATGACTGATTTCATCCTAGGGCTGTGCACAGACACTCTGTATATTTTCTGTGTGCAGCATACACGCTGTTTATTTCTTCTGAATTGTTTTGGTTTAGATGGAGAACTGGAAGGGATGAAGAGGAAGGAAATTAAAAGGTGCAAAATCAGTTTTCCTCCCAGGCTTTAAAGGATGGGCACCTTCACAGGAACAGTAGGTTACCTGAAAAGACTGCTCTCCCCATTGGTCCTGAAGAAACAGAATGATGCAGGATCCAGAAAATAAAATTATTATAGCTCCATAATTTCATCTTTCACAACTTTGGTTTTGCACTGGGACCTGGTGGACTTTGCAGCAAGCCCAGCAACAGATGTCTAGTGCTACATCGACATACAGTGTGGTGAGACTCAGGACAGAGGTATAATTTTGCAGCAGGCATGTGAAATAATCCCCCTCTCCACAGCCCTCCCCCCCATTTTCTGCAATCCAGAGGGCTGCATTTTGGAAGTAGGAATAGGGCTGGTTCAACACCCGGGAGCATAAATGACTTTAGACAAAGGTCAGGGCTGGGTTGCAGCATTCTGCTTTCAAGACCCATAGAGGAGGTCCTGGATGGAGTGACCGCTGATAAGCTGTCCTAGCAGGCAGCAAGATTTCCACAAATAAGTCCTTTTTGCTTTTTTGTTTTTCACTTGGACTGCAAATTTCCTTCTTATTGTTTTTTAAGGACAAAATCTTGAGAGGTGTGCATACTGATATTTCTTTGTATTGGTGAGTGCTGTGTTAACGCCAAAGAGCCCCGAGAGGCTTTAACAGAGGATTTCTGTGTAAGATATCACAGTGACGGTAGAGAGGGAACCCAGTGTGCTCTTTGTGGCAGCAGGCACTCCATTTACAGCCCTGTGGGAGCCTATAGAATCACACGGGCTGTTCTCCCCCGAATTGCACAGTTCTGCTCCTGCTGGTGCTTCGTTTGTGCTGACCAAAGGTTGCACAGGTTTGCCGTGCCACGCTGCCCACACACCAGGCAGAATTCGTGTTCTTTTTTATGTGAGAAAGCTCATTGCCTAAGAGAGTGGGCTGTGCAATGCAGGACTGCTCGGCCGTAGCCACAGACCTGAGTGATCTGGTGCTGCCTCCAGGAAACACGGTTTTGCTGCTGGTTCATTGTCCCTGCTCTCTCCCCCCCCCCCCCCCCCGTGCCAGTGAAGGAAACTGTATGGTTGCTGGGTGGGTCTACCCAGGGAAGTGGACTAAACAACTTCTTGCTTTTGTCTGTTAGTTTTATCTCATACATCCTTCACTCTGTTGTGTAAAAATATTTGTTCTACCATGAGTTTGAGATTATGAGGGTAGAGACTAGTTAGTTGCTAGTTAGCTGTTTTTATGCCACCCTGTCCTGAGTTTGACTGGGATAGAGTTAACTTTCTTCCCAGTGGCTGGTACAGTGCTGTATTTTGGATTTTAGATGAGACTAATGCTGATAATACACGGATGTTTTGGTTGCTGCTGAGCAATGTTTAAGTCAAGGACTTTTCAGCTTTCCATGCTCTACCCGCTGAAGCTGGGAGGATGTATATCCAGGACTGCTGACCCAAACTGGCCAAAGGGATACTCCATACCATATGATGTCAGTATAAAACCTGGGGGAGTTAGCCATGGGGAGGATCACTGCTTGGGGATGGGCTGGTCAGGAGGTGGTGAGTAACAGCACTGTGCATCATTCATTTTGTATATGCTATTATTATTAATATTATTATTATTACTACAACTACTGCTGCTAGTGCGACTACTGCTTTATCTTAATTTTCTCTACTATTAAACGGTTTTAAACTGTTTTTATCTCAACCCATGAATTTTACTTTTTTTCTCTTTTTTTTCCCCCAGTTCTCCTCCTCTTCTCACTGGGGAGGTGGGGGTGCTGAGCAAGTGGCTGTGTGGTCCTTAGTTGCCAGCTGGGATTAAACCATGCCAAAACCACCATCCTGATCTGGGCTGCACTTTTGCAGACTCCTGTAATGCGAAGAATAGAAGCTAATAGAAAAGCGGAGGAAGGGAAGTAGAGGAGAGCTGTGTTACTACACAGCACGGTTCTCTGCACAGTGGTAATGCTGGGGGGGGGGTGTCCATGGAAAGATCATTTGTGAAGTCACATTTTTGCTTTGGGAGGGGCTGTGTTTTTCTCACTACCCAGTCAAGAAATAGAGGTGTTTCTTATGTCTCATGTATCCAAAGAAAATGTTAGTAAGTCTTACTGAGACTTACGTACCCAAAGAGAAGTGATGTGACAAAACACTTCAAGCCCCAGGTGTGTGCAAGAGCAGAGCTCCTGGTTCACAGACAGCTTACAGCAGACATCTAGTGCAGAAACAGGCCATCACTGCTACAGCATAGGGCAGCAATTCCCAAAACCTTGTGTGTGCCATGTACTGGGTTCAGACTGCCTGCTTCTGTAAAGACAGGCTCACCATGTCCTTTCATACAGTCCATAAGGAAGCTTCTCCCTGTCCTGAAAGGTTTTCTTTTCCAATGTGGAAATACACGTAACATCACATCAGGTTTCATGAGCTCATGAAATCTGTTGTTTATAAATGTCTGCACTCATAAACCAATGAGAGCAACAAGAAGGGTCAAGAAGATGAGGCCTCTGTAGGCCTTTATTTATTTATTTATTTATTTAATGTGATAGTTCAGACGATAAATAGGAGAAAGCAATACTTAAATTATCTGTGCTGCTATTGGTGCATAAGTAATAATGCTAATGACATAATACTTGAGAATAATTGAGACCTAAAGGGAAAGAGTGACACAGAGAGATGTGGTAGGCAAGGAGACAGTGAAAAAAAATCTTAAATAAGATTGACAAGCAATAACATTTAATTATTTTTAAGGGAAAAGTGAGAAATGACTTTAATACCATTTTAAAAGAAAAAAGCAAGCAAGCTGGTTTGGACAGATCAATCTCTTCAGGCAGGAATTCTACCTGTTAAAAGCTGGGGATTTGAACTGGTGATTGTTGTGGCTTCCAGCAAAAGCCTTATTTTGAAAAAGCTAAATTAATGTTCCTTCTCAGTTGTTAATTCGATTTTACTGCTAGTGCGCGGGCAAAATGTATATGTTGCTCAGCTGTGGTGCTTTGCAAAACAGCTGTGTATCTGCCAGATGGAGAACTGTAGAAGGTACTAATACGTAATGGATGCTGAACTGGAGGTAGGTCAGTCCCCCTGACCTTGAGAGTCAAGTCCCACACAAGCTCTGTTCCTCATCTGTGCAAGATGGGTAAATTAATTCACTTGGAGCTTCCACTCTCATGAGGTTGCCAGGTGGAGCATCATTTCATGTCAGAAATCTGGGTCCTGCCTCAGACGGCTCTCTGCTAACCTGCCTGTGCATTCTGCTGTCAGTAGCGTTGATCTGTAAGCTGATTGGTAAAGGGTGGGATGGGGCAGCATGGTTGCTAAATATGTGATCATGTATCTCTAAATGCATTCCCACTATGTTTCCAGGGGGCGAGGCACTGAGATTTGGTGAGTTCACTATGGCATATACATTCACTATGTATATGCCATTACTATTATTACTGCTGCTGCTACTACTGCTACTACTTTCTCTTCCTTTTCTATACCATTAAACTGTCTATACCATTAAACTGTGAGTTTGGGAGGGGCTGTGTTTTTCTCACTACCCAGTCAAGAAATAGAGGTGTTTCTTATGTCTCATGTATCCAAAGAAAATGTTAATAAGTCTTACTGAGACTTACGTACCCAAAGAGAAGTGATGTGACAAAACACTTCAAGCCCCAGGTGTGTGCAAGAGCAGAGCTCCTGGTTCACAGACAGCTTACAGCAGACATCTAGTGCAGAAACAGGCCATCACTGCTACAGCATAGGGCAGCAATTCCCTATTGTTGCAGTTCTACTGAGAGGGCCAGGTCCGGCAGAAAATGGCTGCTGGAGTCTTCTGCAGGCCTGCTTATAGCGCCTCTGGGAATCACATATGGGAGACAAAGACTCCAACCAGAACTTGGAGTGCCAGGAAGACCGCAAAGTTTGGCCCATTAAGGGAATTGTGATGTATATTTGCATGTGAATGTAATCAGTTGACAGACACAAAAGGCCGGGAAGGCTGGGGGAGGAGTAGGCGCGCCCAGGTACCCAGGCGAGTTTGCCCCTGCAGCCCGAGCAGAAGCACCTGGAGTAGCCGGAGGAAAGGACCCATGGAGGAGGCAGAGACCCGACCTGCCCGGTGGAGAGGCTCGGCTCCACGCTGCATGGAGCCGGGGGAGACATAGAGAAGATGCCGTGACTTACGGTGGGATGAGCCCCTGCCAGCACAAGCGACCTACAGAGATGAATGAAACAGGTTTGCTGGAGGAGGCCTATAGCCCCGTGGAGGACTGGGACTGAGAGACACTGTGATTTGTTGCTGCCTGCCAGAGCAGAGATGAAGCCCGGTGGGAAGAGATTTGCCTTGGAGAAAGTTCGTGGAGGACTGGCTCTTGTGGGTGAGATCCTACGGTGCAGCAGGGGGAGGCTGTGTGGAATGGATGCCCCCATCCCGGCCGAGAAGGAAACCATCTTGCAAGGGACTGACTGAAGCCCCCATCTCCTAGTCCCTGCCCCCCTGTCCTGTGCTGCGAGCAGGAGAGGGGAAGAAGGGAGCAAAATCATGGCTGAAAGGGAAGACTGCTTTAGAATGGAGGGGTGGGGGGAAGGTGTTACCAAGACCCCCATTTTCCCCAGTCCCTGCCCCTCCTGGGCTGCGACCGGGAGGGAAGAAGGGAGCAAGCTTCTAACTAAAGCCTGCTAAGGAGGGAGTGTGGGGGGAAAAGTGTTTGCCTGGTTTGCATTTGTTTCAAGATTGTTGGTTGCACTCCTGACTCTGGTTCTTTTTCACTGTTTTCTCTTTAGCGTGGTGTAATAAATTAGATAACTTTTCTCTTCTGCTCTCTATGTTGAGTCTGTTTTGCCCGCGTCATTAACGAGTTTGTCTCTTGAGCCGCCCAGTTATGTTTTTTTTCTCCCCTGTCCAACTAAGAAGGGGAGTAACAGACTGATTTTGGTGGGCGTCTGGCCTTTGGCCAGGGCTCAAACCATCACACCTATTTTTTTTTCTTTTCTTTTTTTCAGTTCTCCTCATCTCACCAGGGAGGTGGGGGTGGTGAGCGAGTGGCTGTGGGAAACCAAACAGGAATGAACTTTCCTCTGTGATCTCTGCCACAGGCCATGAAAGCATCTCTCATGGAGGAGGCCAACAGTCAGGTGGTGCATCTGCTGCAGGTATTGAACTGACACCTACTCCGTCCTGCTCAGGGTGCTGTGAAAGCAAGAAACAAAGCTTGCTGGTTCATGAAGCAGCGGGTTTCCATCAGGATGCATGGGATTAAACTGCTGGTGGTAATACAGAAGAGGACAGATCACTGTGTTCTGCTGCTTGAGCCCTGCCTTCTGGCAGGAGGAGACATTTCCACTCACCTCCAGGTTCAGAGAGCAGAGGCAAGTGCAGGCTTTAACATGTATGCCTTCAGTGGGCCAGTGACAGAGGAATTATTTTACTTATGGTGGCCCTAAATTGAAATGCATATGGACTAAACACAATTATTTAGTCATTGCTGTGCTCATCTCCAAGAGTGTCCCCCATGTAGCTCACATCTGCCCCTCGGCCATGCTGCAGGCAAGGCCCATGCTCTGTACCTTCCTCAGGGTGTGCAGAAGAGAAGGCAGTCAGCTCTGTTTCAGTCACCTTTCTCTGTCCTGTGAGCTGATGACACTGGCACAAAAAAGAGGCAGGGAAGTGTGAAAGGGAAAAAAGTACATCCAAAAATGTGTGTGAGTCAACAAGCATGAGTGTCTTCTTGCTCTGTTGTAGGGAGTTGCTCCAGAGGAGAGAGGCTGCCAGGGTAGAGAAAAACCTTAAGAGATGTGTAAACTCTGTAAACCAGAATCTCTGCAGCCTGACCTGACGAAAAACCCAGAAGTTGGGGTTTGTTTTGAGTTTTATATGGATTGGAAAGAAAGGACGATGTGACAGGAAAGTTACTTGAGCAATTGCTGGGGTGTTCCTGTGGTGCCAGGCTCTAACTCAACACTGTCTGGGGGGATGGGTTCAGCAGGCTGTCTTCTTGTCCAGGTGCTTACAGCATATATAAATATTAGCCTATTTTACATTCTGCTGTGAGGGTCTAAAAGACACAGGCCCTAACAACAGGCTACATGCTGCCACAGAACTTCTCAAAGAAAGGAATTACATCTTAGGAAGCCAAAATCTCAGAAACTAGTAATTTCTTTTCAGCAAGCGGTGATAAGGAGTGACCACCTGCTCTCAGCTGGCTGTGTGGTGTGCATCCGGGGCTCCATTCTACCCTGGCTCTGGTGTGCTGCCTGCTTCTGGCAGGGGGTCAGAAAAGTACAGCCCTGGTTATGTCCCAGAGAGGGGTGGACGGCAGCCCCAGACAGTTTGCACAGGGCCAGATGGAGGAACTGTTGGTAGGGCCTGTAGCCTAAACCACAGCCTGTGCTTGTGAGGTGGAAGTATGCCTGGGGGTAGCACCAGCTATAGCTGTACTCTCATGTTGGTAAGCAAAGGTTTTGCAAAGGGCCATGGAGACCAAGAGAGAGAAAAGACCTCCAGCCATTAAGGGGCTAATGAGAAGGATGCTCAGGCCACAGAGGAATTTCAGAAGGTGACAATCTCTGCAGAGCAAAGCAAACTCTTACTTTGTTTTCACTTCTGCATTTCTCCTTGGAGGTCACTTTCCAAGGTCTTTGAATAGAACAGAGGTGGTGAAAAAAAGGTCATGAGCACATTTGGCTGACAGGGATGGAGATGTGGAATTCAGTTCCATAAAATGACTGGAAATCAGCAAGGATCAATTATCACACAAGCATCTTTCGTTTGCTTGTTTGTTTTGTAGTAGTTAGGAAACAGTTTAGAACGCTGTACAACCATCGCCAGCAATTTTTCAACTTAAAAATATTTTTTTTTCTTTTGATCTATATTTCCATTGATGATTTCCTAAACAGGTAACTTCTTCTAGTCTGGATTTTGTTTTTTTCTCTCCTTGCATTACTGCTACAGACCTTAAGTCCATTTGTGATGGTTGCTTTCCAATTTCAGATGATAGCTGCAGTGCAGAGAGGGCAGAGTTGATAAGTCGTGCTCTCCTGGTGTCACTCTCCAAACATAACCACAGTAATCCAGTGCAGGCAGAACCATGCTCTAACTGAACAAGGACTGCTGTTTTAGGAAGCTCCAATGGAATACACAGATGATGTTTCAGTTGCAGAAGCCAAGGACTTGTTGTCCATCACTGTATAGTTCTGTATCTGACATTTCTAGACACAAACCTGCTAAATATAGCCTGTTTCAGCCTTTCCTTCACAACGTAAATGTCAAGGGCAACAGCAGAGCTTGTTTTGAAGAAGTTACTTTCATTGAGTAAGATTATTACCTCAGGTTACATGGATGTTTGCAGAGGCATTTTGGTTGCAACTGGAGTGAAAAACCAGAATCAAGAAGTATATTTCCCAGTTGGGTTTTTACAGTAATCCACCATGGTCAGTATAAAATTACTCCTGGGAGATACCCTGGAGTAGAAATAAACTTGTTTGACAGACAACATTGTTTTAATTATTCACAATGATATATGCAGAATAATTCTATCCCATGCTCTATAACAAATGTGCAAACTCCTGATTCATTTCAGTGCAAGACTTAACAAGACTGTCCTTTCCAGTATTAATCTGCAGAATCAGTTTAGTTGTATCTGTAAGCCAATTAATCTCGAAATCATTACTCTCATTGACAAAAATTTTACCACAAGAGAATTTAGACCAATTTTATTTTGCACTGAGATTGGCGGAGCAGGGATGTCATTCTGACATTTAAGAGGTCAGTGCAGGCAATATATGGGAATAACCAACTTCAAGATCTTTCTCAGCTCTTTTGGGGGTGCATCCGCACAGGGATGGAGAAGGGAATGCCATTCTTCTCTGTATAGAAGGAACAGTCTCTGCACTGCTGAGAAGCCATTTGCTCCAGTCTTCCCGCTCTGCATTTTCAAACCCAATTGCAGAAGAACCCCAGGCATGCTGGCCTGACTCCCTTTCAAGAAAATGAACACACCAACATTCAGTACAAGATCTGTTGGAAGAGGAATATGATATGCATTCACAAAGTCTTTAAGCAGGTTGATTTTATGCATTCACTTGCTGTTGTGGTTCAGCCCCAGCAGGCAGTTGAGCACAACCTGGACCCTTGCTCACCCCTTCATACCCCAGTGGGATGGGGAGGAGAATGGGGAGACAAAGGCAAACGTCACAGATTTTGGATGACATTTTACTGGGACAGCACAGGGAGAGGGAAATAACAACAGGACTTAGAACAAAATATACACAACTGGTGATAAATAATGAAGTTTCTTACCAAAAAACATGCAACTCAGACCACACACTTGAGGCCCATCATGAAGCTGGACAGTCTCTGAGCTGCATGTCCTGGAGCTTTGTTGCTCCTCCGCAACTATCCTCTTCTTATACTGAGCATGATGTCATATGGTATGGAATACCCCTTCTGGTTAATCTTGGCGGTGTCCCATCCCAGGCTGAACCCAGACACTTCAAACCTCACAAAAACATTGGGTTCAAAATGTGTGAATCCATGTGGTCTGGACACAAAGGGCAAGGAGCGCTGTCTGTCCTCACTGGGTTTTTGTGGCTCTTGATAGGAGACCTCAAGTTAATTTTTTGATGTTCCTTTTATGTCCTTTACAAAACATCAGTTGTTATGAAGGAATCACTTGCATTGTATTCATGCTTACTTCACCTTTCATAAATCTTACATCTCATTGCTCCCTATTGACTGTATTTCCTTGTGTGATCTATAGAATCATAGAATCACAGAATGCTTTGGGTTGAGAAGGATCTCAAATATAATCTAGTTCCAACCCCCTGCCTTGGGCAGGGACACCCTCCACTACATTGAGTTGCCCAAAGCACCATCCAACCTGGTCTTGAATGCTTCCTGTGATAGGGCTTCCACAACCTCTCTGGGCAACCTGTTCCAATGCCTCACCACCCTCATAGTAAAGACTTAAACCTACCCTCTTTCAGCTTGAAGCCATTGCCCCTTGTCCTATCATTACACTCCCTGGTGAACAGTCCCTCTCCAGCTTTCCTGTAGGACACATTTAAGTACTGGTAGGCTGTAAATAGATCTCCCTGGAGCCTTCTGTTCTCCAGGCTGAACAAGCCCAACTCTCACAGTCTGTTGCTGCTGGTCTAACACCAAAAGAGAGGTACATCTGATGTGCCACAGCCTCTGGCTTTCTTGTTGCTTTTTTCTTGCTGCCCAAACCCCATCAGTATAGTACCATCTAACTCACCCTTCCTTAAGCAAGCTGGCTGGGAAGCATGGCTGGAGAAGGGAAAGGATGAGAAGGCGTTGAAAGTCTTGTGGAGGCTTGCTCACATTTGTCCTGCCTTCCAGCTGATACAGACTTACTTGCTGGAGCTGCTGTGCATGTGGTTGGCTGTTTTAAAAATCAGCTTTCTAATATGAGCCAAAGTCTTTCTACTGGGCTGAAGAATAAACAGATCAAGGTTTCTTAGACTTCCAATGCTTCCCTTCATAAGACGAACTGTAAGGGGTGGTAAGGGGTAATTCTCATATTTCATTGTTGAACAACAGATATTCCTGAGGTTACGACTGCAGGCTGTAGTCTGGGGTGAATTCTTGACAATATGACTGAAATATTATATAGCCTTCAGCAAATATGGGTTCAGACATAATGTCTGGATCCCTCTGCCAAGGATTGTCAAAGATTATTAAGAATATTCCTGCTTTGTCTAGACCTATATTCATTGCTGATATATGTGCATCTGGTTGTTAAGTAAGGTTTCCGGTAGGTTGGTATCAGTGTTGAACTGACACCATAAGAGAGGTTTGTTAAAGAAGTATCATTTGCTAGGCTGACTTGTAACTGGAAAACACATGTGAACTTACAAATGAACTACCTCTTAGTGTCTGCTAAGGCAGACATGGAAAACTTTGAGCTAGAGGCTTTTTATTATCATTAAGTTTATTGTTATTAATTTCAGGTTTAACAATATTAGTTGGATGAGTGGAAGGCAGTTACAGGAAATTAGTAACTGTGGAAGAGAATCACACAATCACAGAACATTAGGAGTTGGAAGGGACCTTGAAAAATCATCTAGTCCAACCTCCCTGCCAGAGCAGGATCACCTAGATCAGTTCTCACAGGAACATGTCCAGGCAGGGTTTGAATGTTGCTGGAGAAGGAGACTACACAACCTCTCTGAGCAGTCTGTTCCAGTGCTCTGTCACCCTCACCATGAAGAAGTTCTTCCTTATGTTCACATGGAACTTCCTATGCTCCAGCTTGCACCTGTTGCCCCTTGTCCTATTGCTGGCCATCACTGAGAAGAGCCTGGCTCTGTCCTCCTGACTCTCAACCTTTACATATTTATAAACATTAATGAGGTCAGCCTTAGTCTCCTCCAAGCTGAAAAGGCCCAGCTCCCTCAGCCTCTCCTCACAAGGAAGATGTTCCACTCCCTTAACCATCTTGGTGGCCCTGTAGTGGACTCTTTCAGGTAGTTCCCTGTCCTTCTTGAACTGAGGAGCACGTGAAAGATTAAGGTTATCAGTTCCTAGAAGATGGAAAAGAAGAAAAAGTAAACATTTTAAGGACAACGACATGCCCTACCATCAGATAATTCACCTGCTGGAGAATTCTAGGATGATACTTCATTTGTCCTAGCTGTTCTATCCATAAAATAAAGGTAGCAAGGACTGTGTAAAATACTGCAAATAAAAGAAACTATAGAAGATTTTTTTTTCCTATAATAATTCATTTCATTATTGAAGCTAGTGATTCTGATCTGGGAATAGAATGTAATGGCCTCCTGAAATCCTGAAAACTCAATCATTTTTATTGGAAAAAACCCACACCTTAGTACTGGGTTGCCAATAAACACTTCTAGTGTTTGGATATATTTTTAAACAGTTGGCACTTACATGCTTATGTTGCCAGATGAACTTGTTAGAGGGTGTCTGAGTTCATCCTCTTAAGAATTTTAGTTTAACTTGAAGGATTGATGGTTTAAGAGTCATCAGAATTTAATAATAATGAAATCAGACCAAAAATCGTGTTCACAGGGCTCAACTCTCTTTTGCTGTATTTTGGAATTGCTTCTTCCTGGAATGATGCTCAGACTTTGTTGGGTAAGAGTTAGTTGTCACCAGAAAAAAACGTGCCAGGTAATGTCTTTATAATTAAACATTAGGAATGTACATGTGCCAGTTGTTCAGCCTGTCCTCTGTCCCTCGAAGTTATTGCTTGCCTATAAGTAAAGACACCGGATTCCTATGACTTTCATGGAAGTAGCTTAGTTAGATAAATAAAAAGACACCATCAATCCTCTTGTGGAAAGGAAAAACCCTCCAAAAAGGTGAAATTTGGACTCCGGCCTACTATAGGCCAGAGTGGGTACATTGGGAACACGCGTGGGATGATTACCTAAGGTGCTGGGGACCTCATTCCTCGTTATGACTTCTTCATGCTAGAGTTACTCTGCTGCCTAATGAAATGTGGCAGAGCTCACTTCAATCACAGCATTTCCTCAGCATATTCCTATTAGAACCCAGCCAGCTAGAACAATCAAATCCACGTTAAACCAGTTCCTGGGTTGCTCACAGGGCAATTCATTGTATTATTGCATGTGTGCAGCTGATCTACAGGACAGCTTGGTGGCATGCTGTGGGTGGTACACTCTGCCCTCAGAAGGTTGCACAGGGTGGTCTGCAGGTGATGGATGTTGAAGGTGAGGCTTGCACGGGTACCTTGCCACTCACCTCTCTGCTGTTAGGCTTTTTATGGCAGTGTGGCTGGGTGTGTCAGGAGACGCACTGACCTGCCAGCGCTGGTTAGCCACAGAAAGACTGGTGAGTTCCCCGGCACAAGAAGGCGGCCTTGTCTGCGCCAAATTAGCTGGCTGCCCTGTCTCACTGGTAATTCCAGATCACTGCTCAGGATATGAGTTCTGAAGAACCAATCCCAAACTTTGCTTCCTTTGTTTCATTGAGGCTCAGAGAGAGTGTTTCAGCCCACACTCACTGTTCTGTGAATAATGCAAATGATTGTCAAATCCTTGTGATACCAGATTACTGAAGAGCAGTAAGATTTGGAGAGAGCATAGACTGTTTTCTACAGCAATGTGGCCTCTTCTCAGTTATTCTCACACAGATTTTGGATTGTACACTACCATGCTGTTATTTACCTGGTAAAGAACAAGGAGGGCAGGATAATTACATTGACTGGGAGCTACAATGTAGGAAATGGGGACAAATCCACTGTGACAAATCATCTCCAGAGCCCGATAAGCAAGTAAGTGCTATTGTAGCATATAGCAATTTTAATATGAAAAAAAAAGGTATTTCATTCTAGGTTGCTGGATAACACAGATCTGCTTTTCACGACAACCTCCAAACTGTGCTTACACAGATGAGATTCTATTAAAAGCCATGATGATCATGAAGATGCTCTCAGATGTCCCACATAAAATACTATTTAATGAAGATAAACATACAAATCATGCCTACTTTTAAAGAAAAGTTACTTTATTTGTAAGAACTAAGACCAGAGATTTATTCTTCTTTCGTTACTTTGAGAAGAGTTCATGTTAAGCAACTTGGGCCAAATCTGTTAATCCTGATAGTCAAGATAATGCCCTGGTTTGTAACTGAGTGGCTGAAGGGGAAAAAATAGATTTGTATTATCATATTAAATCCTCATGTCATGTGATGACTCCCTGTTTCTTCAAACAATGGGGGATACAGACATTTCCCAGACAGAAAAAACATTTGCCGTCTGAAAATTACTTAAAAGGCTCTATGGAATTCATATAAATCTTGGAGACGTGGGAGGCAATTATTTTGCTTATAAGAAGAGCAACATCAGCAAAGTAACCTTGCCAGAGTGGTACTACCTCAGAGGAGGTAATACCTGACCACACACTTACATGCAATGGGAACACTTTAAAATGTCATGCACTTTAGGAGACAGGTAAGTAATAGGAGATTCAGTGGCTGTCTTATAGTTAAACCTAACGTTTTTTGGCAGAAGTTCAAAATAATGGTTATCTGAAGTTGGGATGTTACTTGAAATGGGAGCTGTGAGGTTTCTCAGCAATTTAGAAACATGAACTGCTTTAGGAGCCTAATGTGGTAGTATATATTGGGTGACATGAACCATGTTCAGCTGCCATAAGAAAGGGTGGAAACAAAACCAATACAACCTCACCTTTGATTTTTGGCTTTAGGCTTCTTCAACATTAGATAATTCAGGCATCTAAGAGAATGTCAGGACAGTTCATTTGGCTGATTATATTTCATACATTTTTCCCTGGCTAGCAAGATCTGCACTTCTGTGTTCTCCAGGGATTTCTTTCTATTATGATGTGACATATTAGACTATGAACTGTGAAACATTGGCAAGAATTTCTTCCATAGTGGAAGTTGCAGTGACATGTTTTGAACTTGAGTCATAATTAAGTTTTAAGTTGGTTTGATATTTACATTGTAAAGGAGGCCACTACCTGAGCCAAGTTGGAAGAGTGTAAGTGTCTGAGCTCGTTAATGGTGTTGCAGGGTTAAATGTATAAAATATTTCAGAAAGTATAATCTGTTAGGGCAGTGTGGTGGTTTAACTCCAGCCAGTAGCTAAGCACCACACAGCTGCTCGTTCAGTCCCCCTCCCCAATGGGACTGGGAGAAGAATGCAAAAAAACCTTGTGAGTTGAGATAAAGAGAGTTTAATAGGATAATGAAGGAAGAAAACAACATCAACAGTAAGAACAACACATGATATGATATATATGATATGATAGGTATGATATAACAGTATAACATAACAATCTAATATTTTATAATTTAACATAACATAACATAATGGTGATGCACAAATTCAATTGCTCACCACATGTGAAAAACCCCAGACAGTTTCGGAGCAGTGATCCCACCTCCCACCTCCTGTCTCTCTTCTCCAGTTATACCCAGAGCATGATGTTATATGGTGGGGAATATCCCTCTGGCCAGCCTGGGCCAGCTGTCCTGGCTGTGCTCTCCCAGCTTCTTGTGCATCTGGCAGGGTGTGAGAAGCTGAAAAGTCCTTGACTTATTTAGACAGTAAAATCACCTAGCAACAACTAAAATCATAAATGTTACCAACATTATTCTCATACTAAATCCAGAATGCAGCACTACAGTGGCCACTAGAAAGAGAATTAACTCTAGTTCAGCCAACACCAGGACAGACAGCAAGAACAAAGAAAATAGATGCATTTTGAGAATACCTGTAAGGTAAAGAATCCGTACTAGGAAGACTGATGATGTTTCAAATGATGTGCATGCAAAATGTTGAAAGTAAACAGGAGTTTGAGTCTTTGCTAAGGAGAACAGGCCTTAGGATGTTGCATGTACCAGGGTGCCTGCTGCAAAAGCGTTTAGGCAGACTGACAGTGGGGTTGTGACCTTGGTCCAGTGTCATGAATCTCTTCTTACTCTTGGTGTTTGGTTAGCATGTTGGATGAATGAAGGAAGATATCTAGGAAAAAAACAGAGAGACATATGAATCATTAGGGAATCTAGTTTCTCATTTTATTTTTATTTGACTTCAAACAGAATTTGTGGAAAAATATTTCATTTTAAGATTTCTTTCTGAATTATTCTAGGTACATAGAGCCTGAATTGCTGCCTTGCTATGGGATGTAGCTGTCTGGGACCATACTGAGTAACTGAAGGTTGTTCACTTGCTGTTTTTAAGGCACCTTTTACCTAAAGAAACTTTCTTAAGATAAGCCCTCTAATTCTTGCTCTCATTTTGCCCCATGTCTGTTGATCAAGTCCTTTGTCCGACTTTGTTCCTTTTAAAAGGATTCATTTAACTCTGATAATCACCTTTTTATTTTTAAGCTGCATTGCATTTTTCCTACACATTTTCTTTCTGGACACGGCAAAGCTGCAATTAATTTATTCCTCCAGGTGACTTTGCATATAACCTGCCAGAGATCATGTCAAAAGTCTCCAGAAACTTTTACAATTAACAATTCTAGCTGTTTAGCAACTGGCTATCATTAGTGGGCTCTGTGTTCATCTTACTTAATTAGTTACAACCAATTACCAGTAGGTTGTTCTTCTCTTCTATACACTTTGTCATTGAGTGAAACAGCTTTTCCCTCACCCGTTGAAAAGCCTAATCTGGATTGCTGTGCTTGATTGATTAGTACCTGCCTGGTAGAAGATCCATAGCAGGTACCTTGATCCTGCTGCGTCAAGACTCGCCAGCGAGGTTTCTGCTAATGGTGGGTAGCCCAGGATCAGCGTAACTACTTCAGAGACAGATCAGAGATCTCAGCTCTCTATGATGTACAGAGGCTCTGATGGGAGAGGCACCTTTTTCCTTGTGAATTGTGTAGATTTATGATAAAGCCAAGATCTTTATCCTCCCGTGCATTCAAAATAAAAATGACTTTAAACCAGCTCATTAAAATGTAATTGTGGTGCCATAGGAGTCCCATTTTTTCCTGGGCAGACTGGAAAGATCAGACTTATCAGTCTGGGCAGGGGGTGTAGAGAGAGGAGACTGATGCCTCCAGGGTGTACTCCTCCATGCCTCAGAGAACTTGTCAGACAGAGGAGCGAAGAGACAGCTCTGGGGAGACCTTATTGAGGCCTTTCTGGGAAGGGGGTTGGAAGAAAGATGTGCACAGACTTTTTAGTAGGACCTGTAGTGATAGGAAAAGGGGTAATGCTTTTAAACGAAAAGGCAGTAGATTCAGGCTATATATATGAAAGATACTATTTACAATGAGGGTGGTGCAACACTGGAAGAGGTTGCCCAGAGAGGTGGTAGGTGCCCCATCCCTGGAAATGTTCAAGGTCCCATTGGGCGGGACTCAGGGCAACCTGATCTAGTTGAAAATGTCCCTGCAGGAGGGGTTGGACTAGATGACCTTTAAAAGGTCTCCTCTTCCAAACCAAACTAGTCTATAATTCTATGTTTCTGTGATTCTATGACTGTATGACTCAGTGATCATCCTCTCTAGTATTTTTATACAAATTCCTCTGCTGGCTCGAGAAGACTCTTGTAGCCACAGAAGCCTCTTCCTAACAATGACTATAGGATTTCCCCGATTTATTTCTTGTAGGGAGCCTGAAATTGAAGTTGAAATTGCTTTAAGAGGATGATATGCTTGCCTGAAGATGCCTAGTTGCTATCAGCTCATTTGGATTACTGAGCAAGCCTTGCTCCATCCTGTGAAAAACACTGATTTCTTCACAAAGCTGGAATTTTAGTGCTTTGAGTTTAACTATGTATTTAGTGTGTAAACCTAGGAAAGCATTTTTTTAGTGCAGCTATTTGGAAGCTTTTTTCCAGGGCACGTTGCACAGTAATGAATACCAAATAGAATGCAGGTAAATTTTAATGAGCAGCACTTGTGTGCTGAACATATGTTGAAATGAATGCATAATTAAAAAAGATTTGTTTATGAAGGTTCACCTGAGACTTGAACAGTAGCACTTTAAAATGAACATTGCTGTTGTTGATGTATGCCAATTTGTCAAGATTTCTGAGCATAGTGTGGGAACAGCAAGGGAAGCTTGCTTTTACTCTAAAATACCAATTGTATTAACTTGCACTAGAACTGGTCAATCTTTAAATCAAAGTGAAGCTCTGAAGAGCGGACTTAGATAATTCAGTAGCCTTTACATGGTAACACATAGCCTATAGAAAAACTAGATAGCAATGACAGAGGTGCATTTCTTACTGCAAGAGGCTCGCTGTCCAGAAAGAAAGAAACATTACTGCTTTGAGTGGAGTGGCTTTCCAAAGCCCAGTGTGTTTATATGTATGTAGCCCATAACTTGCTGCTTTATGTTTCTTGACATCTTATTTACTTAAGATGGTACCTATCTTGTTTCAACTATTCATAGCAAAAGTATTTTTTATTTCACACCCTGGAAGCAGCCAAATAATGTGTGTAGAGTATTAATGACACAAATGATGAAATTTAGATTAATTACTGACCCAAGAAGCCAAATAATATATAGGTATAAATCTTTCCAGAAATTGAAGTCATCGTATGGATTGTGGTTAGATTAAATTTTTTTTTCACCTGTTTATCTAGATATAAAACAGAAGGAATTTTTTGAAAGCATTTGTTAAGTCAGTTTCAGGCTCACTCTGGAACAGTTTTGAGTGCTGAAAGTAAACTGGGGTCAGCACTTTCTATGCTCTCACTGGAAGTGCAGTAGCAACAGCAATTACTCCGTGCCGTCTATGATTTAGGCATGTAGATTTCTGAAGTTACTCTCTATCAGGATAGCTGTCTCTGCATGTAATGACACTTGCCTATATTTTCCCAAGTGGTATTTTGCAGACAGATTTAGTGATAACTCTAAATCTGTCCTTTATGAATTAATTAAGATGGTGTTTGTGTTTCCATATCCCTCAAGGAAGAATATAAATGAAGTATATTATGCTTAAAGTGTTATTGCTGAGTTGACTTGAAAATCTCAGTGTGAGAATGTGAATGTCTCCAGTACTGTTTGTGTCAAGAAGCAGAATGTATCTGTAATCCTTTTCCTGTTAAATGCACACTGCATGTTCAAAAGAACTTAGTGGAAATCTCTGTACCTAACAGTGTAAAATATCAGAGAGAATGTTTCTGTGTAAAAACATATGTATTTACATTTTAGGTTATATATATCCAAGCATACCCTCCCCCCCCCCCCCAGGAAATCTGAAACCTGTTGTTGAGTACATAGCTGAACTTTACACTTTGTGTTATGATGTAGAGCCAAATTCTTCCATGGTGTCTTGGTTACCTACAAAAATGTGTGCTAGTGGCACACACTGCGGTTTAAATAAGAAAGCATGAGGCAGCAGAGAAGCTGGCAGCCCAAATAATGTTAACCACATGCAGTTATGTGGCCCTTCACAGTTACGTCTTTTCCCTTTTAGCCCAGAATACAGACTTCTAGGTTCTTCATTTCCCCCATTTTCTAGCCATGTCGTACTTAGTAAGAATAAAATAGGTAAGGGTGAGGCAGTGCCATTCCCAGCCCAGGGTTATACAAAATGTTCGCCTTTCACTAGTGGAAGCACAGTAATGTAAAAAGCCCAGTAGCTTTGACAGATCAACCGTTTATGGATTTGTAACTACCCTGTCAATCAGCAGCAGGTGATCACTAATACAGACCTCTGCAGTCCTGTTCAAACACTTCATCTGCGGATCATGGTATTGTGAATTTTAAAGTGAGAGAGTGAGTGACTGGGAACTTCCGAGTAACCTGTGGTTACCCAGGTTGCCATTCAGAAGTCCTGAGGGTATGAGAGTTAGAAGATCCTACAGGTTTACAATAGCTGTCAGCCTTCCCAAAAGTTTAAATACCGTGAAGGTTTGCAAGTCAAAAGGCACTTAAAAATCTAGGCAAGGAACAACGACCTATGCACAGTCCTAGGCTGTCCCATAGATTTTTTTTCTATTTCTTGATGCAGAAATGCAATCACATTTCTTGTTTTAACTCTTTTCCTAAAAGAAATCACTTGTATTTAAAAATCTGAATATCCCTATGACAGGCAACGCCTTAGTCTGACCGAAATTCACTCTTTTTGAAGCTGCTTTGCTGGAACAAGATGAACAAATGTCAATTCTCGTTTTCTGTTTTTATGGGAATAAACAAGAGAGGATGTATTTCCACCAGTAAGATGTGGAGGGCGATGCAAAACGTTAACATGCAAATTAGATTGAGATGATATTTCTATCAGGGGAAATAAAAGTTCTTCCATGAAATTCCCTCATCATTCCTTTCATTTTCTGCATATAAGCTGTATGTAAAGCTGTCAGGCTGATAATTAGGCAAATTATATGGACCTTCTCATAAGAAAACTGATGCAATTTCCAGAGAGAATTTCAAATGAAGATGCCCACAAGGAAGGCAGAAGTCTGAGCTTGTTTTCCTTTATTGAGACTGATTCATAAATACCCAGGTTTTTCCCTGTCTACCCTTGACAGCAGCAAGAGGATTTAGAGGAGGACTTTGTTGCAATGAATTGGTCTCTAAAAAACACTTGGCTTCCAGAAGTAGCATATTTTAGTGCAATTTCATTTCTTTGAAAATCTTCCTGCTAGCTCTGGTAAAATTGTGCAAGCTGTCTGCATATTGCATGATTTTCATGCGAAGCCATGAACTGGTGAGTCTTTGTTCCGAAATCAGCATAGGCTCATGAAGCTTTCAACAATCTTTCCCAAGAGGGAGTTTGTGGAGAAAGCCAATTATAAACTTGGTTTCATGATTTGCCTCAAAGCCTCTGTGCAGAGTTCTACAGAGAAATAGAAGAATTCCTCATATGTCAGGACAGGGGACAGTAACACAAAAGTGTGATCATCTGCCTTTGCTTTAAAAGAAACAAATAACATTGAGTAAAGAGAGAAGAGAGTGCTCAGAAAAGGAATATATGACAGCCTAACCAGGTTGGAGCCCCATCTCAAAACAATCGGGAAAAGTTACGAGGTGGTGTAGTCAACGAGGAATAAACAGGTGGTAATACAATCAATAAATTAAACTGATTTTTATGGTGAGAATTGTGTTGACATAATATGTTTACGTTTCTGCGAGGTATTTTGCTCACTCCTGCATGATATGTGTGTAAAGGGATTAGCATTTTTCAAAATGCTGTGTATGCTGTGTATGCTGGATAAACCTGACTTAGAAGCAGTTCGCTGGAAGATCAAGAAAATTAATCATGTTGACACATCATCCAGTTGACTGCTCCTAGTTGAGATCTCCAGGGATTGATTTGAAATCTGTATTTAATGTTTTTTCATCAGCGAAGATGTGGGAGAAAATATTGTTTAGGTATGCACAGAGATCACTGGGCAGATTTGTAACCGCATTGAACAGACCACGAGAGGAGGCCACTGGACATGACTTGAAAAGTTGATAGATGTGGTGGATAACACACAAAGAAGCTGAAAAGAGTTATGGGCAACACCAAGAGGGGTGCTTAGATTTCATGAATGATTAAGGGAAATATATTGCTGAGCTTTACAGGTATTTGGAGGTGTGCTTTGGGGACCTTTTGGGGAGTAGAGCCTTGCAAAAGTAGCATCATCAGTAATAACATGTTGGAATGAAACGATCTTAGTAACGGTATCAGAAATACAAAATTCAGGTGTGAACTTCATGAAACTGGGACCAATGTAGAAAAAATAATGTGCAGATCTATGCGATCAGCTGTGCATCCATTTTACATGTGTGCAGGTGCATGAGTGCATACACACATGTTCCTCTGGGGAATCTGTGCTCAGCCTCCAGGCAGGGGAGCAGGAATGGCGGCCCCAACTCTGGGGGTGCTGCAAAGGGAGCACCCTGGCCTTGGCAGCTGAAATGCTTCAGCTGGACTGGGCTGGGATGGAAATCCTCCACAGATCCTGCAGCCTGCTGGGTCTGACTTCCCTCAGCAACTATTAAATCATGTCTGGCAAAATTTGTAGCTCACACTGAGGCTGCATTTTAAGCCAGCTTTCACAATGTGCTTCCAGGGTGTGTCAAGGATGTCTGAGGGTAGAAGTTGCTGTCCGTGTAGATTCAATTTGAATTTACTCTCTTAAAAGACATGAGGTCCAGCTCATCAGTAATACTGGGCAAGTGCCCACAGACACCAGCGTTCCCTGTAGGAATGAAAAATAGCCAAGACAAAGTCCTGAGGAGGAACATCCCAAAGTCATACTGTATTTGGAAAGATGATTAATTTAGGTATATAAACTATTTCACTCACCTCACATACTTTTCTTACCCACTTAAGAAACAATCCCCAATTTTACTTTGGCGAGTAAATTGCTAATTTTTTTTTCAGTTTGTGTATCTCTGTATGTCTGATAATTGCCCCTTTCCTCCACAACCTCCTCTTTGTGGAGTGGAGTCTGAAAACGCAAACATAATCCAAGTACGGGTCCCTGTGATCAGCATGGGAACATGTTTGGTGTTGAATGCAGATTGCCATTCCTGCTCATTTTGCTGCAGTAAAACATCTTGAGGGTGATTATGGGAAACTGGGAAAACATTTTGTCATAAAACTGCTCAGAGTCATTGCTGGAGGCATAGTGTATCCTCCTGTAACTATTAATGAAATTGAATACCCCATGTATAAAATAAGGAGAAGCACATCCAGTTTACAGGGGAAATGATTAATGCTCTTAAACCTTAATTAAGCTTCAAAGAAAATAGCTAGGGACATGATGGATTCTCCATTTCCTTATTGCTTGAAAGGGTTAACCCGAGGCCTGTCTGCAGTATGCTGCAGTTCAAATGAGATCTCTGGACTTGTGGCAGGGATCAGTGCATGAAATAGGGTTATCCAAAGGATAACATAGAGAAATGTTTCTTCTTTAACCTGGCAATGGAGTGATTTTATTTTGATAATTTGCATTTTGAAGATGGGTTCAGTTACCTCCACCATTAATGAATGTGTTTATACTTCTGACAGCTCAATCAATAAAATTAGGATGTATAAAACAGTGCAGCCATGAATTTACATAACATTTTCATTCTTAAATCATTGTTTTTGGTGGTGCTTAGATATAATGAAGTAGAATTTAATATCCACCCACAGCAGGGAGAAAATTTTTATATCTATACAGCTGCAAGGATATGACACCCTGCTTCCTCTGCGTTCCCCCTCCCATGCCCCTTGCCCCCCCAATTCTGTTATCTTAACAGCCAAATAGGAAAGCCCTCTAGGAAGGGTAATCCTATAAGCTTATGGTAGTAAAGCACTACTTTTCATATCAGAGCTATACTCCCCGCTCTTCACAATGTTATCCATTCCGTTGCTAAAGAATCTTGCTGCTCTATCACATGTTTTCTAAGAACCAGCCCTGATTTCCAGGGGACCTGGCTCAATGGTAAATAGCTGGCATTACCAAAATGGTCTACCCAGAAAAGGACACTAAACGTCTGAGTTGGTGAGGTGGGTGTGCTGACAGCAGACCACAGGTCTCCTTTCGCACTGATGAAGGGAATAGAGAAGTTACCACTGACAGCAGTGAGAGAAGAAGCTATGAGTGTGGTTATGCCATCTGCTCTGAACCCACTGCTGTAAGTGATAGGCCATAATTTTGGAACCTTGCAGTAAGCTGCACAAGACATCTTTCAGGTTTTGGTACTGCAAAAATAGAGTCCTTTCTTTAAAAGAAGATTAAGAGGTAGGGATATAAATTGCTTTCCTATCCATTGTTTCTCCAGCTCCTTAGGTTCATTGGGATGTCTATGTAATGGCATTTTTTCCAAATGAGTTTTATGGCTAAAGCATTAGAAATTATTTTCTGCTGATATGGGAGCTACTCACCACAGCATACTCATCTGGGAGAATGAAGACTCTTTTTGAGAATAGCCAAGCCAGCTCTTGTTTCTGCTCACTCCTTTTCTGGGTTTCTTTTCAGTTCAGAGGGGAAGCTGCCACTCCATGGCCCTTGTCTGTGACATCACATTGATGTCCGCAGCACGGTGGGACTGTGTGGGCTGAAAGACCCACAAAGGGTGAGGCTGCCAGTTGACTATGGGGTAGACATACGTGGCATACAGAATAATTCCTGTAGCTGCTGGCTATACACGATGATAACTGGGGACAAATGCCTGCATCTCCATCAGCTGATGGACGGACCTTCCTTCTCTCCCTGTTTGAACCTGTCTTTGAAAAATGTCTGACCCAACGGAGATCTTCCTCCAGCTGTAGGGGTGCTGCTGCTCTCCTTGGAGCTCCTGCAGTCCTTCAGCTCATGCCAGCTCCATTCTGTTGATAACGATTGGCCTCCTCTGTGGCAAACAACTTTTGAAAACAATCATCAGTCAGACCTTATTAATGAAGGAGGATAGGAGGAGTCTGAGGATAACTAATCTATCAATACATTGCTTACTGGTGAATTCCCAGCTGCTAGGCTGCACTCAAGCTTTCACCCAACAGCTAAACAAAACAAATTCAGCATCCACAACTGCATCTAAGTAATTTGTTTCATATGTAGAAACACTGTGTGTCAGGTAGGGAATGAGAGAAAAAATTATCCTTTTCCCCTGACAGCAAGTTTGGGAGAAACGAGCGCAGAGTTCTTACCTAAGAAATCTCTTGCTGTTTTAAATAATTAAACCCCTTCTTTTCCCATAAAGGTTTACCTCCACGCCTTTCATGTATGCCTGGGACAGGGAACCCCCCTGTGCTCTGCAGCGGGTAATTATCAAACTGTGCTCAGCAAAAGTTCTGTTGAGTGGCAATCAGATGGGAACAAGAAATGATTACGAATGACAGTGTAGGCTAAATGCAGTAGTGATAAGAAGTCCTTAGAAATCCAAAACAATAGAAGTGATCACTCAGTAAACACATGTGACACAATTAATTAGTAATCATTATGTCTGTTTTACTTGCCTGCACTGGTCTTCTAGACCTAAATATTTTGTTTGATTTTAAATATTTCATTTACTTGTATGACTTGACACAATTTTATCCGTCTGATGTTCTTTCTTATCATATCATTGCAGAGAACTGCCTTCACTCTTCCCTGTACTCCTTTCCTCCTGCTTGCTTTTGCATAATTTTAAAGACATACTTGCTGTTTTCACTTAGACCAGCTCTTCAATGTATTCAGATGGTGTTTGGCTACATGAAGAGTTTCTTTTGCCTCTGTGATTTCAGAGAACCTGAACTTGTAGCAGAATACCATATATATATATGTAAAAATTAAGATGGAAAACTGTAGGGAGAAAGCTCTTTGGACTGTCATGCTAATATAATATTATCTTTAAAGCACATTTTGAGACCTTGCACTCATTATTGCATTTGCTGACCTGGCCTTGGAAGAAGAGGCCTGAGTGACAGCTGGCATATATTTGGTGTTGCAGCGGTTGAGTTCTGGAGTCTGCAGATCTGCAATCCAGATCTAGAGCTGACTCTAGTGCTACAAACTCAGATGAGAAAACTGATGCTGCTTCCAGATCCTATTGTCAGACGCCTGATTTGAAAGTGGTGCCTGGTTCAGCTGAAATTGTATTCAAAGGTATGTGCAAACCTGTAGTGGGTGTAAATCAAGGTAGCCTTTAGTTGACAACATCTGCCACATGATTAATAAGAGTGAAGGGAAAAGAGTTAAGCATAGATCAAAGAGTATTATTGTGATGCCCTTTGAGCGTATTAACAGCTACAGAGAGGGCCCAGAGGTGCAAATCTGTGTTTCTTTGTGCATGATGAAGTTAGATCACGTTGCCAGTCATTTTAATTCCTCTTCTTGGTCCCAAGGAGGGAGGAGATCCTCACAGCCTCAAAGCTAAGGGGAACCTTACTTTTGAAAGGATGCGTCCCCCTTCCTTGGATGGAGACTGCTTTGAAAAAGCAGATGACTTAACAGTGGAGTTCTGCCCCTTTTTGGGTTTCTTATTTCCTGATACTGCCACTAAAGCCATGCTGTTGAAATCAGTAGGCAACACAATGATAAGAACCACATGGATCTGGTTGTGCCTGTGTATTGGGCCTGGCTGAGCTGGAGTTCATTATCCCCACAGCAGCCCCATGCTGTGTATCGGTAGCCAGCAAGGCACTGATAACACCCTCGTTTTGGGTGCTGCTGAGCAGGGCTGGCACAGCATCAGGGCTGTCTCTCCAACATAGGCTGGGGGTGGGCAAGGTCCTGGGAGGGGACACAGCCAGGACAGCTGCCCAAGCCCATAACATGTCATGTCTGCCCAGCAAAAAAAGGCTCAGAGAGAGGAGGGGAAGCAGCATGGGGCACACTCGTTATTTATGCTGTTTGTCTGCTGCAGCAGAAGCAGCCCTGCTTCCTGGGAAGTGGCTGGACATCGCCTGCTGATGGGAAGTAGAGAACAAATCTTTTGTTTTCCTTTGCTTCTGCAGGCAGCCTTTGCTTTAGCTTTATTAAACTGCCTTTATCTTGACCCACACATGTTTTCTGTCTTACTTTCTCTCCCCTGTCAAGCTGGGGAGGGGACAGATAGAGCAGCTTGGAGGGCCAAGAACCTGGTGTCCAGCGGAGCTCAATCCACCACAGCCTGTGAGAACAGTTATTTCCCCTGTGAGTTACTCAAAAGTCCCATGAAAGGTTCCCATTTTTATTGTTTATTCAAGCTTTGAATTTATGTGTGTCCCCTTTTAACATTTATTTGGAAACCTTTGTCTCCTTAATTTTCTATTACAAAATTTTCAGTGTTCCAAGTATGCCACTTGAAAAGGTGTCCTAAAGTCACTAAGGTGACTAAATATGTGGACAGACTGTGAAATTTCTAAGTTTCAAGAGAAGTCATGTGCCTGGGCCCTACTGAGAATTACCCTAAGTGTCTCATTGACTGCAAAACTCTGAGGCTCCCTGAGAGCTAACCTTCAAGGGCAAAATTAGGTGTCCTTCAAATGAAAAGCTCGCTTGGAATTTTCAGTTTGGGGATTGTAAATTTCAATGACTGGGGACAATGAGAACTGGCACTGCTCAGCCTAAAGAAGAGAAGTTCCAGGTGGGATCTTATTAATGTATGTAAATACCTGAAGGAAGAACATTTACAGTGACAGGTTCTTTCCTGTGGTGCCCTGTGGCAGGACCAGAGGCAGTGGACACGAACTGAAACACAGGAGGCTTCCTCTGAACACCAGGAAATGCTTTTTTACTGTGAGGGTGACCAAGCACTGACACAGGTTGCCCAGAGAGGCTGTGGAGTCTCCATCCTTGAAGGCATATTGAATATCCAGATTTTGAAGCTGTCTGGACATGATCCTAGGCAATGTGCTATAGCCTGTGCTGCCTGAGAAGTGGCATTGAACTGTATGGCCTTCAGGGGTCCCTTCCAACCTCAGCCATTCTGTGACTCTGTGATTCTGTGATGCTGTTACCACACTTCCATGCCACTTACAGGGTAACTTTATTAGCATTGTTACTTAGCTAGTCATTCTGGAGAGCTGCAATACCAACTATTCATAAAACTATAATTCTGTTACCTGTTTCAGTTTGAAACCATCTGTATGTCAATGAAACCATTCATATTTAGTAACTTGAAATAATTTTAGCTCATTGTCTCTAGTAATTCCTGATCCTCCATGTAGTCTGAAAACCCCAGCCAGTTTCTGCAATAGCACACTAAAGGTAGATAGCCTTACATTGTCCCAAACAGGTATAGTTTGTAAACCACTAAAACATCTTGTCTTTTTCACAGATGAGGGACAAATTTAGCTTGCAGTTGTAAGATATGTCTCCTTTCTATCTTCCTTGTTATATGGCAAGTTTTATTTTGCCATATAAATTCCAGGGTGTGACACTATTAAATATAACTTGGCCTTTCCTTTTCTTAGATGTTATATTTTTGGGGGCAACAGATCAGCAGAAACACTCCAATGAAGAAATTCCCAATTCCAATGAACTATGCACTTTCCCACATTGAGATAATCCAGGTGGGTTCATTGCTGAAACCATGAGCAATGAGGATGATGAAGGACTCAGCAAGGCAAGAAGCTGAAGGACCTAAACTGCTCACCAACCTATCCTGGAGAAAGAGAAAATAGAGGGGTTCACCAGCAGAACCAAAAATACCACAGATCAAAAATTTCCCTGGCCATTAGGCATAGTCTGTTCACGTAAGTAGCAAGTCAGAAAAGCAATAGTGCTGGACCAATAGTCTGTGCTGTTTGTTACTGTGTACAAAGATTTCACGTGGTTCTTTTAATGCAAAGGACTGCATGTGATGTTTTAACCTCATAAAACAGCACAATTGATCTGTTAATTCTTTGCAGTGGTGGAATTACCATGCTAGAGACTTCCTAATGCTCTGCCTTGACTGCTGTCAGTCCTCCCAGCTCCAAAGGGAAATGTCTGAAGTCACATAGAGCAGTAACAATGAGATGAACAGCTCTCATGACCTATTTCTTACCTGCTGCCTTCAGGCAGTACTATTTCTGTGTCCAGAATCCTTGAGGGCAAGTACCCCACAGCAGCCATGAGTTAGGAATGTTGTCTGGTATTTTGGGAGTTAAACTGCCTTACCAGGAAGATAGCTGCGCTGCCTGAAAAGAGGTATGGGTTCTGGACTGCAGATTCTGTTCCTGCTCCATGACACCTACTAAGGGGTAGTACTGTCAAGAATTAAAAAATGGGAAGGAAAGTAGGTTTTAGTACAGATTCCTGTCAGGGACTAAAGTGACACACATGCACAGATGAGAGGTGGATCTGGAGACCCTGTGTTTTATAGGGGGCTAGCTTTATATATCACCATAACTCACCCTCTGGCTCTGACTGTAGTGTAAATGAGTTACACCACCACCACCATACCTGCTCTCTGAGCCAGACTGCAAGCTGTCCTGCATGTCCATGCATGTTTTAAACAGATAGTTTTAGAGATTCTTTGGGCTGGTGTACCAGAGGAGAGCAGGAGGAAGGTTGGAGTCTCTCATGGCCTCTCCTCTACCCTTGCTCATCTTTTTCTGTTCTGCATAAGGAGTGGATGGCTCTACCAGTTAGGGGAAAACGGAGCAGTTACCTTTTGCTCCCATAAGTGATACACAGATTCATACATACAGCTTCAGCCAACAACCAAAGTGTGATTAGGGTGAGCAACACAGCCATCAGGAGTATGTTTGGTGTCTCAGTGCCAACCAACAAAATGCTTACACTTTCCTCATGACCCTCGCTACAGATTTCTGGCTGTGGCTTCAGCAGAAAGAGGATCTCCATTTGAAAGCAGAAATATCTTCCTCCAAGCAGAATAAGGTTTCAAACTCCAGCACTTGGTAGAAGGCCCTTCACCTGCTGTTCCCATTTCTTCCCAGTGGTATGAGAAGGAAAAACCGGTAATTAAACTTATCATCATTGCTTTTTCTCTAATAAAGGATAAGGAAAAATAAGCCTCATGGATTCAAAAGTGCTTTTCTGCTTGCTTTTAAAAATCTTGGCATATTAACCTTATCTTAAGTACAAATTTTAGCTAGTCTGTGGGAAACTTGGGGAAAGATTGCTGTAGAGTTTAAGTGTATTTTATCTGCTCTTTTTTACAGGATGAAGAACAGCAATGAAAAGATGATCAAATTTCCCTGGCAGCTCCATAACCTACTTTTTTGAAGCTACTGCTACAAGGGACAAGGACTATCACTGGTGCAATCAAATTGAAATCCATATGAAGGATCTGGTCTCTCTCCCTCTTTGTTTCCTGTCTCTATGTGTCCTTCTCCTTTCTCCCTCCCTTCATCCTATCCTCCCTTTACTTGTCTTTTTTATTTTCTCTTCCTCCTCCCTCCCCCCTTTGTCTCTCTTTTCCCTTTCCCCTTAGGTGAATAATTTGGTTGGCTGGTAAGAAGCCTCATGAAGGGCTAATTCAAGGATAAAGCAAGAGTGTTTGTATTTATCCAGTGTTTGGTCACAAGAGATTCTCTTTCATTTCATTTTGAATCATAAAACATAGTTAGCTTATACACCATAAATAATGTTAGCTTTCAAAAATCTATGAGAGAGTGGCAGTGTGTCTTTGCTGAGGGCAATTTAAAACCTCTTGTGTGAGCTGATCAAATTAAATAAAGCTTTGGTGGCGTCAAGGTTCAAAATCTACTGATGTGCCAACATTCATTCTTCAGCTCTGTATTTAGCTTTCTAGACAGACAAGGTCAGCCATGTCTGATTGATCCAGCTTCTGTCTTAGAGGAAGACCAGACGGTTGTTTCTGAAAGAAAGAGGGTGTTTTCCCCTGTTTTCCTCCCAGAGCAGAGCAGTTGATCTGGTCTCACTCCACCAGATGGCAAGCTTTAACCAAGGAAAAAAAAAATCACATGTTTTTGCAACTATCCATTTACCTTGGGGGAGAGGGGGAAGTGGGCTTGGCTCATTGGTTATTTTTGCTGGGTTTTTTTCCTTTCTTTCTTTCTTTCTTTTTTAAAGAAATGTTTTTACTATAACAGGCTCACATCCATCTTCTGGCATGATTTGTAGTGTTTAGAAAAATAAATCAATAAAACAACATTTGCTGTCAGCTATTGAATAACTGACAGGTGTCACAAAGGGGAATAAAAAATGGGTTAGAATGTACAATCCACCCCTGGATCTCACAAAACAGAGGCAGACTCAGTGCTCCTAAACAAACAAATAATTATGGTGGTTCCAATCAAAAGTGAGATGTTTCCAAGCTGTCAGCTGTTGCATTCTGGTTTTCCAAAACTCACATTTATCCCTGCTTTTGCCTCTCAGGAAGGGCCATGTGTTTCTACCATCATGACCTGTCTGCAATGCTTGGATGATGCACAGGGCAAATGGCAACTGTGATTGCCCTGCCCAGGCTATATTTTATCTCTTCGGACTAAGGCAGTCTAGAGGGTTTCAGGCAGGAATCCTGGGAACTGAGTGAAGTCTGCTCATCTTAACACAGCAGAGATAAAGGTGCTCATTTCATTTTACAGACTGCCTGTCCCAGCTTCACAGGTGAAACGTTTGTGGCACCAGGAGGTGGCTTGGCTTGCAGAGGTAACCCACCCATGGAGCACTGCACTGATTTTTTCTCAGCGTTAAGGGAGGTTGGAAACCTTTGTTTTTCCAAAACGAGGAACCCATTCTACTATTATCACAAGACTCCTAGAACTGAGGCTTTACAGAGGGCCCAGGAGCGATAATGTCATGAAGTCTGAAGAGCTGCAGCAGTGCAGACTGCAGTGAAGTGGAGCAGCTAATACAGGTGGCAGGCTGTGGGTGTCTGCCTCTGTAATCATGCCTTGAGGACTTACCTCGCGCTTCATTTCTCTCAGGGAGAGGATTATGGGCTTTGGAGTTTCATACTGCGCTTGGAGTTTGTTTGTGTTTGGCTTCTTTTTTTCCTCCTTTGGCTATAACACTGCAAAATCCAGCAGTGTCTCTGCCAGAGCTCCAGGCATGCCTGGGGAAGTGATGAGTGTCTTCCATGACTCCAGCATCCTTGTTGCACTGCTTCTTCTCTCTGGAACTATGCTATATCCCTCCAAAGCCATGCCGGTCTGACTGACAGCGTGACTCATCTCACCTTTCTTTGCTGAAGCTCATCTTACTATCCATGTAGTCTTCTGAATTAAGGCAGATTTTGAAAGCATCCCCCCAAGGTGACAGCAGCTGCTGTTACTAAAGCCAGAGACTGCTTGTTGCCTTCTAAGGCAACATGTCCTCTGACGGACATGGAACCTGGTGCCCTACCCAGGCCGTTTGCACTGCAGCAGTCTTGCACCAGCTTGTCATGCTTCTCAGTGAAAGGACAGTGAGGTTAGTCTGACCTGAGCCTCATTTCTCTGAGAAATGCCACTGTGGTGGTATTGAGACTTGTGAGAAGATTTTTTTCCTTTCTGCTCTGGCCGTGGGCTTTGGCTCTGTGCATTTTGCTTTGGTTTCCCTAGTGTGAGTTAATTTAGAGATCACTTGGTTTTGTGACAGAACACAAGGGATCAGACTGATCTGCTAATTTTGACACAGGACCACTAAAACCAGGCCAAGATTGCTCAGGTAGAGAAGTATTTTTTCTTAATTTCATTGCATCCAAAGAATGTTTGTGCTAGAATAAAATAGAAACCCACAAAAACCTTGCATGTATTAATTTAGCTAATTTTACTTAGTTTTAATTTTACTATTGGTCTCATATGTGAAACTCATGTGAGTCTGAATTTGTCTTTTTGGTTTATAATTCAATTGTTGCTGCACATATCAAAATAAAATCTGATCCCTTTTCCATATTCATGATCACTCTGCAGTACTGACAAAACTAAACGGTAACAAACCAAAGGAAATCGAACTTCTTTTTGCTGCTAGAAAAGTTCTGTAATAAAATTCCAATGAAAGGTAAAGGATTTCACATCCACATAATAACTTTTCAAGGGTAGGAACGGATTTTAAAGTCATGCATCTCAGTAAAAAAAAAATGCTTTCAGTTCCTCTCTGAACATTGCTTTAGTCAATGGCATTTTGCAGTCTGTAGGGTTTGTTTAAGCACTAATCTATCAAACATGGCAAGAGTTGAGAACACTGATCAAAGTCATTTGTGGAGAGGAGACAACTCTTCTACCTTAAATAAATCTAAGCTTGCATTGAAAGAACTGTTTGCATCAGAAGTGCCAAGCTGGCAGGAGGTTGAAGCCAGATGTGCGGTTTGATTTCAGATGTATGGAAACCACCAGGTGCACAAAGATGAATCCAAAGATGTATTCGCATCAGGCTCAGGAAGTTTCCAGTGCTGCAAATAGAGGTGTGGTCAGGTCCTTGAGGGGACAGACAGGACAACTTGCCTTGTCCTCGCTCTTCTCTGGGCTTCAGCTTGCAGACATGATGGAGGCAGGATCCTGAGCTAGGTGAACCTTTGGTCTGAAATGTACAGCCTTTCTCTCATGTTATTTATTTGCAAAGGTTTTCTTTGCTGCTATCTATTGACAATATTATAAAGTCTCTTAGTATACTTGCAAAGATAAAAAACTTCTGCTACTGATGCAAGCCTTTAGAGAATCCCTCTCAAATAAATGTGGTGGTTTGCTGTTACTGCCTCTCACTGACATGGCTAAAATAAATCAGAATCCCCATCTCTACGCCTGAAGAGACAGGAACATTTAATTTATAGCAATTTCCTTTCCTTTTTATGGTTTCTACTAACCAGAACATGCTGGGTCTCAACCTGTATTTGCATTTATGCTAAATTACAAGCACAACAATCAATACAAGTCCCAGCTCATGCTTGCCCACAGCTGAACAGCGGCAGAGAAAGGAAACTGCCAAGGAAATCTTTCCCACCCAGCCAGCTTGTTTGTACACAGCAGCATTTAGCCATCTTTATTTATCACAGTGATCTTGGAGTGCCTCCCATGTGTTACACAGAAGTAAAGAGGAGCTTGTTATCAGACACCTTGTAAGTCCACAAAGCAGCCCCAGAGTTCCCGAGGAGGGACAGGCAGACAGGGTGCCTGGGAAGGATCTCCTTTTGGGTGATGTAGCAGCTTTGGGTAGCTGGGTTTTAATGGAGAATGGGGGTGCTGAAGAGATGGCGTCTGCAAGCAGCAGCTAGCAGCTCTCTGCAGGCTCCAGAGAGTAGACATTGGCTTATTCAAGGCCATAGTTGCTTCTAACCAGAGCTGAGCCAATCTGTGATGGTCACAGCGCCTCTGAGAATCACATTTAGGAGAAAAAAATCCCCACAGGCAGGTGCATTTTGCCACCAGAGAAGGGAGTGAGAAGATATAACAAGCTGCGCGGACACCAAAGCCAGGCCTGAAAGAGATGGGGGAAGAACGAGGCACTCCAGGTGCCTGGGAGAGAGATTCCCCTGTAGCTCATGGAGAAGACCATGGTGGAGCGGGTGTCCCCCTGCAGCCCATGGATAAGGATGGGGAGCAGAGACATCTATGGCCTGTGAAGAGATTGATCCACGCCTCAGCAGGTTTGCTGGGGAATTTGTAACTGTGGGGGAGCAGGCTAGAGGAGTCTGGGCCTGAAGGTCAGCACCCCATGGAAGGGAGGTGTGCTGAGACACCTGGTGAGGAGATGACTCCGTGATAGAGAGGGCTCACGCTGGAGAAGTTTGTAGAGGACTGTCTCCTGTGGGAGGGACCCCACGCTGCAGGGGAAAGTGTGTATGTGGAGTGCCCCTCTCCAGCTAAGGAGGGAGGAATGGACTGAAAACCCCATTCCCCATCCCCTGCCCCTCCCGCAATGCAATAGAGGGGGAAGAAGGGAGTGAATTTAAGACTAAAGTCTGTGAAAAAGGGAGGGGTGGGGGCAAAGTAGAAGTGTTAAGATCTGGAGAAGGAAAGTAGCTTGTAAGGAATTGACTGGAAACCCCCTCCTCATTCCCTGCACCTCCCTGCACCATGTTGTGGGGGGAAGAAGGGAGTAAAATCGTGAATGAAGTCTGCTAAGAAGGGAGGGGTGGGGGGAAGGTGCTTTAAGATCTGGCCGTGATTCTCATTACTCTACTCTGGTTCACTGGGTGTGTAGCTGTAGTGTAATAAATTACTTTTCTTTATTCTGTGTTGAGTCTGTTTTGCCCATGACATTAATTGGAAAGTGATCCCTCTGTCCTTGTCTTGAATCCTAAGCCTCCCAATATATATTTTCTCCCCTTTTTGGCTGAAAAGGGGAGTGATGGAGCAGCTTTGGTGGGCATGTGGCCTCTAGCCAGGGCCAAACCACCACAGGTGAATATGAGCCAGAAGTGTGCCCAGGTGGCCAAGGCGGCCAATGGCATCCTGGCTTGTATCAGAAATAATGTGGCCAGCAGGACCAGAGAAATGATTGTGCCCCTGTACTCAGCATTGGTGAGGCTGCACCTCAAGTGCTGGGTTCAGTTTTGGGCCCCTCACTACAAGAAAAGACATTGGGGTCCTGGAGTGTGTCCAGAGAAGAGCATCTAAGCTGATGGAAGGGCTGGAGAGCAAACCTTATGAGGAGCGGCTGAGGGAACTTAAAGGCTGAATGAACTGGGGCTGTTCAGCTTTGAGAAAAGAAGGCTAAGAGGATATCTTATTAATATTTATAGGCATCTTAAATGTGATACAAAAGGGGATATAACGAGACTCTTTTCAGTGGTCTGTGGAGACAGGACAAGGGGCAATGGCTGCAAGTTGGAGCACAGGAAGTTCTGCACCAACATGCAGAAGAACTTTTCCACAGTGAGGGTGCCAGAGCCCTGGGACAGGCTGCCCAGGGGGTTGTGGAGTCTCCTTCTCTGGAGATATTCAAGACCTGTCTGGATGCCTACCTGTGTGATCTGTCCTAGGGAGCCTGCTTGGGTAAGGGCGTTGGACTCAATGATCTCTTGAGGTCCCTTCCAATCCCTACAATTCTGTGATTCTGTGAACTGTTTAAGCTTGGAGAAGGGGATGCTGAGGGGAGACCTTATCGCCACCTACAACTACCTGAAAGGAGGTTGTAGAGAGATTGGTGTTGGTCTCTTTGCCCAAGTGACAGGTGATAGGACAAGGTGCACCAGGGCAGGTTCAGATTAGACATTAGGAAAATATTCTTCACTGAAGAGGTTATCAGGCACTGGTACAGGCTGCCTGGTCGGCTGGGGTGGTGGTGGTGGTGTTGAGTCATCAACCCTGGTTGTATTTAAAAGACAGTTAGATGAGATGCTCAGGGATATGGGTTAGTAGAGGATGGGTATGGTTGGACTTGATGATCTCAAAGGCCTTTTCCAACCCACTGATTCTGCAAGTCTGTGAGTGCTCAAAGTGATGTAGACAGGACTGCCCTTCAGATAGGAGTGCTCCTGGGGTGGGACCCCCACTGGGGCGGTTGTTGTGTACACTCAGTGCCTAAAGCTAACTGATATCTTCACCTGGCACTTTTGGTTCATCCTCTTTCCTCTCTCTGCACTAGTCACTTTCAGACTTTTTCCCTCCTCAGGTTTTCTTAAAGCCCAGCTCATCTCCCTTCCTCTCCATGGTCCCTTTCCTCATCTGTCTCCCTTCCTATTTGTTTCCCTCTCTCTCTCTTAGTGGTTTAATCTTTACATTTTTGATATAATCACCTTCCTGGGATGAAGACAGCCTCACCAGTGGGTGCCAGTGCACTCTGGTCAATGCCTGGAGTGCTTAGATGTGGTGCATTGCCATGCTGGGTCTGCATTGGTTTGCAGGAGGTTCAGACATGCTTAGGTGAACCCACTTCAGGTGTTTTCAGCAGTGTGAATGAGCCCCTCTGATATCAGCATAGCCGTGCTGTGGAAACCTTCCTAGTAGAGCCCATAGTCTCCCCGGGCTACATTCACTGCTGCAAATCTGTGCAGACAAAAGCAAAATAAAAGTAACAGCAGCTGTTAACTGCCCTTGCGCTCAGGCCGCTGTGTGCTGCCTTGCAGTATGTCTTTTCTAGCCATTTGGTTTCAATTTTAAAGTAGATCCTGACCTTTCATGCTGCTAGTTTGGGCTTATTCGAAACGCTAACCAGTCTTTCACACTGCAAGGTGTTTTAAGGTCTGACAGAAACCTCCTTGGAAAAACTACAGGCTTGCTTGTGTCCCTTGGTTTTCTGCTTTGCAGATGTCTTTAGAGCAAGAACTGACCCGCAAGAGCAGCATGGTGAGGAAATATGATCCAGTCGATTGGCATTGCTCTGTGGAGAAGCACTGACCCCCTTGCAGGTGCCTGGCTGATCAGCAGGAGAGGTGCATCGGCACAGCCCGTAAACGCCACGCTTCCCCAGCACATGCAGGTCGCCTGGCCTGGGACACGCTCAGTGTGCTGCTCGCTGGAGTTTCAACGCACGCCATTGCTCAGGGAATGCCCTGCTGCCACCTCCCTGGACTTCCATGTGCTGGAGTGACAGTTCTCACTCTGGCCACTTGTGGCCCTGGTGCTCTCCACCCCACTGGCCAAAGGGATGGACTAGCTGGAGGAGAGATCTTGGTGCTGGAAGGCTGCTGAGCCTGTGAACGCTGTCGTGACTATTCCCAGCTCCAGAGCACATTCCCTGAGGCCTGCTGCACACCTCCTGAGGGGGCTGCCTGTGTGGGTGAGGGCACTGCTGTGCCTCTGTGCAGCCCTCTGAGCACAGCAGTAGGGGGAAGGTGTTTGCCTCCCTTGCCTCTGGACCCGTGCTGAGCTTAAACCAAGCAGAAGAGCTTCTCTGTAATCCTGCAGTCAGCAGCTGTATCCTGCAGAGCTGCAGCGGCTGCCTGAATTGACAGGATTAATGTGACTCCAGGGGTCTCCCTGCAGCTAATCAGGAGATGCTGGTCCTAATGAATGAAGCACAGTGGAGATAACTGGTATGCTAAAGGCAGGGAGTGTCCCCTTTATTGTAGTTACAGTGTTAGTGATTAAAACATAACTCAGTGGGGTACAGCTAGCTCTCAAGCTAATTCTTCGACAGGAAACACTGGTCCATGAAGTGTCAGCTTCAAATATTATGGAAATTACTGCTCAGGACTTTCATTTTTTTCATCGAAGGTCATGCTGTTATTAACACAGGTGTTGGGGGCTATTGCTGAGGCCCCCCGCCCGTCCCCCATGCAGCTTCAACTCAGAGCCTGTTCCATGGCTCAGAAACAAGACGGTTCAACAGAAACGAGACAGTCTAATCATTTCCCCTCCATAAACTGATGCTTATAATCCTAGCTGTGATTCCCTGTTATGTCTTCTCTGGTGTGGAGGACTTTATTCCCTACTGTGATGAAATAAAACAAACCAAGCCACTGTCAAAACAATTCAATGTGCTCCGTGCCTTCGGGCTCCGGGATCAGCTCTACAGCCTACTTTGCCTTTTAGCTCCTCAAATTGCTGAAGAAACAGGTGCAGGAAAAATGATAGCCTGGCTAATATTATTTTGTTAAATTCCAGTGCTGTGTTTGTTTTATCAGTAACCACAACATAGCATGCAATACAGCTTTCTGTCCCAGCAAGTACCTTGCTCTAGAAGAATAAATCAAAATCTCTGTGTACCTGTAAGTGGTTAGCTAGCATGCAAATGAACTTTTTAATGAATATGCATGAAATAGCATATAAAAGACACACAAAATTTAGCAGCTGTGAAGAATGGGCCCTCAGTCCCTACTCGGTCACATTGTTAGACCAGAGAAGCTGTTGGTTAAATGGATGCTAATCACACTAAGGGTACAGCACATCTTGCACGTAGGCATCAGCTTGGGGTTTTCCTCTGTTCTAATGATGCAAAGAATCTGTGGATATGTTTTGGACACACTGTGAGCTGCTCTTCCTACCTGCTTGGGAGCGAAAAATCAACTGTCCCTTGTAACAAACCTTGAAGTAGTGTGTTACAGTGGCTTACCAGTCAGGGTGTGTGGCTAAAGCTAAAGTTCTATCAGCTTTATGGTTTCTAAGTTTGACACTGCATGCTCCTTTGCTGGAAAATCAGTCTCTAAAGGAAAGGGAGGGAAAATAAATTGGGATGGTGTTTTAACTTCTTTTCTTTACCAGCTTGACTATAAACAGTTGTCTTCAATACTAAACCTTTCTTCCTTTGATATTTTGCAGAAACTTGCCATGCTGTTTGGCTTTCTTGCTGCCCAGAAAAGTAGGAGCTTCTGCAGGAACTGGGGCAGCAGTGCTCTGTGAAAAAAATCCAGCTGCCTGGGAGCTGCTGAAGAGTTCATGGCCACAAGTAACAATCACAGGATATGTGAGACCAGCAGACCAGTAAAATTTCTTTGTTTTGCATAGAAAGGCTTTTTTTTTTTTTACTGTAGCTCCTTACAAAGCTCTGTAAGCAGCTAATCTCCCATTTCTCTTACCCCCAAAATCCTGGAAGTTTGTGAGTGGATAAAAAGCTCACATTTCCGTTTTACTTTCAAAAAAGGGCAAAGAATGTGTTTCCAGAAAAGAAGAAAACATTATTATCCATCCTGTCCTTGGCAAGACCTACTTTTCTCCTGTCTTGTATTTCTAGGGTTTCTTTTCCCCATTAACTTTGTTATGCTAATTAAGTCCTAACTTCTACTTTCTCTCTTTCCTTCTCTTCTATTTAATTAACATGGTGGATGTTGTCTTTTGTCTCATGGTTACAAGGAACAAGGCTCCTGTGAAAACTGACATTTTTTGAAAACCTTTTTAATTGAAAAAGGTTAGTCATTTTGTCACATGAAAGTTGCTTTGGAGATTCTTCCCCCAACACATGCTTTAAAAGAAAAGGAACTAGCTTTTTGCTTAGGCAGCAACTCCTGTGCAAAAGAAAACAACACAAAATATGACAGACATTAAAAAATAATTAATTTTTTTCTAAATTGCGGCAGTTGCACTTAAGATGTTGCACTCAAGCCTGGAGTCTCTTTAATTTCCAACAAGTGTACTCCCTCTAAGGTAGAGAAGAAGACACAGATGCAGATCTGTCTTTAAAGATTGATGCTGGAGTCCTGTCTGTGGTGTGTTTCCATATGATTTTTCTGTATCTTCTTTTCACCATGTGACGACATCCTCCTCCTTAGCACGCGGGGTCTACATCTTTCGCTCCTGCAGGCCCAAGGAGTTCCACAGAATCATAGAATCATAGAATTGTAGGGGTTGGAAGGGACCTCCAGAGATCATTGAGTCCAACCCCCCTGCCAAAGCAGCTCCCTAGCTCATATTGCATAGGGAGGCGTCCAGATGGGTCTTGAATATCTCCAGAGAAGGAGACTCCACCACCTCCCTGGGCAGCCTGTCCCAGGGCTCTGGCACCCTCACTGTGGAAAAGTTCTTCTGCATATTGGTGTGGAACTTCTTGTGCTCCAACTTGAAGCCATTGTCCCTTGTTCTGTCTCCATAGAGCATAGAAAAGAGCCTGGCTATTTCCCCTCATGTCCCACACTTGAGATATTTATAAAGATTAATCAGATCCCTTTCCAGTCTTCTTTTCTCACGGCTGAACAGCCCCAGTTCTTCCAGCCTTTCCTCATAGGGGAGATGCTCCAGTCCTTTAATCATCTTTGTAGTCCACCTTCCGCTGGATTCTTTCCAGGAGATCCCTGTCTTTTTTATACCAGGGAGCAGATTTCCCTAATTTCTGGGGCAAGGAGACACTGTGGCTAGTACCCACCCCAGTCCCATGGAGAGCCGGGTCATTCATCCATGTGGGAAGCAAACCACAGATATGGGAGAACAGCAGGGATGTTACAACCAGAGCCCAGTGCAGAGATGGGAGGCTCAGCTGGGAGGAGGTGAACACTGATCACTTGCCCTGGTACTGTATTTTCAAGTTATGGCTCATGTGTTTCCTGATTCAGCTGCTTTTTACCAAAATTAAACAATCTGTTTCCATGGCTGTGCCAGCTTGTCTGAATCTGGTGTTACATCCTCAAAAGGGTCTACTGCTTGCCTGGTATTTTCTCTTTGTTCCTGGTGATTTCCATGCATGTGTGTATTGTACACTACATTGCTGGGGACCCGTGGGACATGACACACATACAGAGCAGAGCTGTCACTCCACAGAGTCCAGTAACACTTGTTATTTAAATCTAGCAATGTTAAATATGACCAAATTGCAATAGGATGTTCAACAACAGTATAGAGTAAGTTCTTTGATTTTTTCTCTAGCACTCATAAACAGCTCAAAACTCATTTAGGCGTCTTCCTGTGTACCTGTACCTGCTGTACGGGTTGCTGTAGAGCTTAACAGAGGAACACAAGAGATGAAGTGCTGCAGTGTGTTTCTCTCAACTTATGCTGCAAAAGCCATGAGAGAGGTCCAGTGTAAACTGGCTCAAACTGAGATACAGACCATGGCTACAGTGCTTGATTGATGCTAAAGCATCTGTTTTCAGGTGATGAAGTGCAGCATGTGCTAGAAGCACCACCAACTGCCCCAGACTGCATTATTTCCCCTTTCCAGGATTCAGGCAGACTGCTTATGGTTTGAAGGATCTGTTTTGCAAGGATTTGCAAAGGACCTAATGTTTGTACCTTGGACAATCGTTTACCCAAACACAAAATTGAATGTGAAACCCTCTCCTTATAACTCAGTAGCACTTATAAAACCTCCTGGGTCCTGGTGCCAATACCAATGTAACAGAATAATGACGAATAATACTAGATCATGGCCTTAGTTCATACTTCATTATCACAGTCACTCCCATTCTTTAAAAGTGTAGCATCATGAATATCTGTAGTGATTTTTATCACAGAAAAAGTCATGGGTTTTTTTCCACTGCAGGGACCCTTTGTAGTTAGCGTAAGATCTGCTCCAGAAATGTTTTTACTGCAGACATGCACATATGACTTAATTTGATTCACTAATAGTCATGCCAATTATAAAGTAGAAGGGATTTAATTACAGTGCCTGCAGCTTGTGGGGACTGATTCAAAGTCCACCAAAGCGTGTCAAAGAAAGCTTTAAAGCTGAATGAAAGGAGTTTGAAGGACAGCGAGGAGTACAAAGTAGGCTGTGACTAGTAAAAGTGTATACATCCTCCAAAATAGGAAAAATTATCTATAAAACACAGCTTAAGGTTTAGAACTGTTCTTCTAATCAATTCTATTTCATGGGCTTCTCCTTCCTTGACACTGTTTTTCTATTGCAGTATTTGTTCTTTGATCTGAAATGTGTTCCTGCAGCTCTTTTTAACAGTGGGATTAAGCTTGATTTCGGCAAAGGAGCATCTGTTCAAGGACTGGACCTAACACCATTTTCATAGGTGTCACTGTAGCTGAGACAATCTGGCTGTGGAGGTATCACGGCTGTGAAATTAGATTCCACCTATTGATTGAGATTCTTATGAACGCCACCAGCAGTATTAGGATAAACGACTTCTCTAACACAGTGAAGAAAGAGGAGTAGCAGCAATGCTCTCAAAAGTTTAATAGCTATTGGTGTATTCCTGTGTTCATATCATTGACTTACAGGGCAAATTGTCAAGAAGGAAGAAACATGTAAAAAAGAGACATTAGCCTTAATGTAATGAACAGCTAACTGAGAACTGCACAAGTATAAGACTATAACTTCCCAGCTATTACCTGCTACAACAGACATATGAAATGATAAAAAGTAAGGCATTACAGCAGTACAGCTTGACTGCGACATTGAAGTGTTCCTCCATACAGAATTTGAATGAAGTTACAAGGATTAATGTAGCTTCAGCTGTACTTAAGCAAACCTCTGACACCGTTTTATAAACCACTCTCAGATTACCTTCTCTGGGAGCCATTCACGTCTGGTGAGCAGTTTTGTCTGAAATTAACTTATACTTGGGTTTGTAACAAAAATAAGAAAGTTTTCTGTCTCAGCTTTATGCCAAGATGCTTTTTAAACATGCAAGCATTGCTCCATGCCCTCGTACATGAGCTGCAGGAGATAGGCCAGGCTGGGATGTTTTAAGAGAGAAATAGAGTAGCATAAACAACAACATGGGATAATTGCAAACCATTGAAATAAGTTCGCTGTAAAATGAGAGCTCCAGGCAAAGCAAGCAATGACATCTTCATACAAAACACTGAAAAATGGTATGAACTGGTGACAGCTGAACATCTGCATTCTGTTTCCTGAACCAGACTGCTGTGGTGCAGCAGCAATGCAGAAACATGTCCTTGGTGCAGCAAGCACGTGCTTACACCGTCCTTGAGCAAGACATTTTTTTCCTTGCCAGGTCTTCTCGCTTTCTTGAAATGCTAGGATGAGCATGTAGGAGTGGGGTGTTAGGAAAAGTTGTGTTATTCACACTTGCCTCTCCACAGATCTAGGTTTGCAGTAATCAACAGGAACTTCAAAAACATACTTTGCAATGTCATCTGTTCATATGAAAAATGACAGACAGACTTAGTCACTGAAAGGAGAAACGGAGAAGTCTGAGGAAGTGCGTGCACACAGACAGTCAGACTTACATTGCTGTGTGGCTGGTACCTCTGGAGAGGAAATACCACACATTCACAGATTCACAGAATGGTTGGGGTTGGAAGGGACATCTGGAGATCATCCAGTCCAACCCCCTGCTAAAGCAGGTTCAGCTACAGCAAAGTGCACAGGACAGCATCCAGGCAGGTTCTGAATGTCTCCAGAGAAGGAGACTCCACAACCTGCAGCCTGCTCCTCTGCTCCTGTCACCCTCAGGGTAAGGAAGTTTTTCCTCATGCTCAGATGAAACTTCCTCTGTGCCCCTTGTCCTGTCCCTGAGCACCACTGGCTCTGGCTTTAGATATTTATAAGCATTGATAAGATCCCCTCTCCTAAACAGTCTCAGCTCTCTCAGCCTTTCCTGACACAAGAGGTGCCCCAGTCCCCTCATCATCCTCACAGCCCTCTGCTGGACTCTCTCCAGCAGTTCTTTCTTGACCCGGGGAGCCCAGAACTGGACGCAGCACTCCAGATGTGGCCTCACCAGGGCAGAGCAGAGGAGGAGGAGAACCTTCCTTGACCTGCTGGCCAAGCTTTTCTTAATGTGCCCTAAGTACCATTGGCCTTCTTGGCCATAAGGCCACTGCTCCACTGCTGGCTCATGGAGAACTTCTTGTCCACCAGCACTTCCAGGTCCTTCTCTGCAGCGCTGATTCCCAGCAGGCCAGCCCCTAGCCTGTGCTGGTGCCTGAGGTTATTCCTCCCTAGGTGCAGGACCCTACACTTGCCCTTGTTGAATTTGATTTGATGCCTCTCTGTCCAATCCTTCCAGCCTGTCCAGATCTTGCTGAATGGCAGCACAGCCTTCTGGTGTATCAGCCACTCCTCCCAGTTTCATATCTTCAGCAAACATGCTGAGGGTACACTCTGTCTCCTTGTTCATGTCATTGATGAATATGTTGAATAAAATTGGGACACATACTGACCTCTGGGGCACCCCACTAGCTACTGGCCTCCAGTTAAGACTCCGTGTTGCTTATCGCAAACCTCTGGGCTCTTCCATTCAGCCAGTTCTCTATCTACCTCACCATCCAGTGATCCAACCCACACCTCTAAGCTTGTTTACAGGGATGCTCTGAGTGATGGTGTGAAAAGTCTTGCTGAAGTCAAAGTAGACAACATCCACTGCTCTCCCCTCATGCCATCATAGAAAACTAACAGATTGGTCAAGCATGATTTTGTCATGGTGAATCCTTGTTGCCCATTTCCAATTACCTTCCTCTCCACACGCTTATTAAAACACATCAGTATAAGCAGTTTCATCACCTTTTTGGGGATGGAGGTGAGGTTGATTGGCCTGTAGTTGCCTGTGCCCTCCTTCTTGCCCTTTTTGAAGACTAGAGTGACATTGGCTTTCCCCCTGTTCTCAGGCATCTCTCTTGTTTTCCATGACTTCGCAAAGATGATTGAGAGCAGCCTAGCAATAACATCTGTCAGCTGCCTGAGCATTAATGGGTGCATCTCATCAGGGCCTATGGATTTGTGGATCTTAATTTTGCTTAGATGTTCTCTAACCCAATCCTCCTCAAACAAGGGAGAGTCATCCTATCACAAGACTTTCTCTCCTTCTTTGAGGATCTGAGTGTCCCGAGGCAAAAAGATTGAAGCAAAGAAGGCATTCAGTAACTTGGAGATTTGTAGTGGGAGGTGAAAGATGCCATCATGAATGGCCACTTATGGCTCCCAAAGTCATCAGAAGCAGGAGCTATGAGAGTGATGAACTAAGCTGGGGATTACTCTTGTCAAAGCACCCACATGCTAGCTTTGCTTGTGACCAAAACTAGTATCAAAATGAGAGCTCTGATGAGAGCAAGGTTGAGAAAGAAAAAGGTATTGCAACCTGAACCTTATTTGAGGGCTCAGGGAATGTGTTTTTCACAACACTAGGAAAGAAAAATTACACTAGAAGTAGTTAGCCAAAAAGAAAAGGTCTGTAGTAGTTTACATGTGTAATAAGAAATAATACACGTAAGACTGGTATCACTGCACCATGCCTGGGTGTCCCAAACTTATATTCAGTGAGTTTAGGGGTTCTTTCTCTGCCCTTTCTCTGGTCCCTGCCGCAGAGCACACCCATGTGTTTAGTTATACTGCTCATCTCAGCACCAGGCACAGGAGACCAGGTGCTGCTGCTGCTCTGAGTCAGTGAAGCAGTGGCTGGTTTGTCAACATAGTGGCATTTCCTTTGAGGATTTCCAAACTTAGGTACCGTTTGCTAATGCATTGAACTCAGAAGGAAAAAGAAGGCATTCTTCATGCGTCCTGCTATCAGCTGGGCTCTTTTGGAAAGCTGCCTTGATGCTTTTCATGAATGGTGTGAAAATCTGGCTCTATCCCCTCTGTCATCAGTGCAGAAAGAGGATTTCTTTTACATGCTTCATTATGACACAGACCATTCATAAATGCTGCATTGATTCAGATGTTCTGGGTTAGGCAGCACAAGAAACCTCCTCAGCTGGGTGCAGCACTCTTCTGCATCTGAACCTGAAGAGCTGCAATGATGGCACCTCTTATTTCACTCTTGCTGGCCCAATGTTGAAGGGTTAAACTGCTCTAAATGCAGATGGAGCTGTACAGCCTAAAGACAGCTTCACATGTTTTGGGTGAATGTGTATGGATGTGAGCTGTTTGTTAAGGGAAAGCACTCACAGGTTTCAGCCTATGGACTCCCCTTCAGATAGACTGGAATGGGAATTTGCATGAGTAGAAACAGCTGGATCAAGCTCTCTGTAAGTAATTAACACACAGGAGAGACAGTTGTGCTTGCACTTTATCAAGCCTCTTGGTAAGATTATGTACTCCAGATAATTAATCATTACATTTCCCTATACGCATAATTACATCCACTTTCTTGCTCTCCCACCTCCACACATATAAACAATTCATATGCATGTATTTACAGAGTAATTACAGAGTGTGTATGCTGTGATTAAAGGCAATATAAACTGTGTTACCCTAATTACAAGAAAAAAATACCAAAAACCCCAAACAAATGAAAGCACAAGCAGCAAACCTCGTAACTTCTTTAACTGGATCCAAACCCTTTCTTTTTGGAATATTAAAAAGAAGAATAGAAATTCAAATAATCTATGCTATGTGCCTGGCACAAAAACTGAGAGTGCCAGCCAGCCCAGCAGGTCCCTTGGTTGTAAATTATTTAATATATGGGACATAAATCAGAAAGCAATGTTACTTGAGACAAGATGAAAGAAACACTGCATCTCAAAGTTAGAGCACATTTTGCACCATTTGGGCTCTCACCAGGTAAGAGACGCTCCCGTAGATGTAGCTTCAGTGGAAATACCTGCATCCCATGTGAGGTGAACGAGGGCATGTTTGCCTTTGAAACTCCTTGCTGGCTTTGTTTACACGAGGTGGTCTGGTGCAGCTCTTACACAAGCAGCAGCACTGTTCCCTCCTCCTTAAGCCTCACATCACCTCACATCACAAACACATATAAGCTATGTGTTTTATTCTGCAGACTGCTCTGATCCTTTCCTTCAGAGATTTTTGGTGCAATGTGTTCTGGACTTCTGGCAAATCAAGTAATTCTGTGGGATGAGGGAAGTAGGATCAAATGTAGTCTCTGTAATTTCCTGTTTTCTCCTTGTGATTCATCTTTTTGTCTGGGCTTCATGAAGCAGGGTAGTAAGAGTAGTCAACAAGGAGAAGGAAGGTAACATTGAAAGGACACACTTTCTGGACTTGTTTGCTTGGCATCCAACTGTTTAGCAAGTTACCACTTCAGTTTTGCCAGCTAAAAATGTGTGGTGAGACCACACCACCACACGTGCAACTTTTGTCGTTAAAACACTGGTAACAGATGATGTTTGCCTTTAGGTCTAAAAATGGCCATAGCCTAATGGTTGTTTCATTACTGGGGCAACTGAGAGGGCCTGTACTTGCTTGTCCTATGTACCCCAGTGTTGTCCATGGAATTCAACAGAAAGGACTGTTAGCCTTCATATATACAATACCAGGTAAGCTACTGTAAGGTACTGTCTGCCAGAAGAGGTCCTTGACAGCATTCTTGACAACAGCTTCAGGAGAAGGTCAACCTGCTTTCTGCCACAAGTGGATCTTTAGAGTCAGTCATCTCCATGGATATCAGTGGTATTGTCCTCTGCTATCCACACTGGCATGCCATGCTTCTTGTACTGGCCAGTGTCTGGACATGTCTTTGTAAAAGCATTACCATTGTCTTGTGCTTTGAAATGCTTCCTATGCTTATGTTAGGGCGGAATTTAGTGTGGTTAGTGGAAATCTTAATGCTGACAGAAGATATCTAGTAGATGTGGGAGATGGCAAGGGAGGAAATGAAATACAAAATCCTGGGAACACTGAGGAAAAAGTATGGCCTTACTTTCACTGGCGTCAGCAGGGAAGAGAGCAAGGGCACAAGGTAGAGAAAGGGCAGGAATTAAGATAAACAGAGATACACTGTTGGCACAGGAGTAGAGGTTGTCTTGAGCTGTTATACTGTGCTTATTGATAGAGACTAGAAAGAAACTGGTAGTCCCAGCCAAACAAGAGGCAGCTAAATGCCCTGGCATCTTTCAGCAATTGGCTGGTGTGGATGGCAGAGCCTGCTACAGATACTCTCTCGCATTATACCAATGTGAGTCAACACAATGGCTGTCATACCCTAACCCTGCTTGTGGTACTGCTGGAGGCCTCTGTATGAGCCCAGTATGACCATGAGATTAAATCCTGCTTTTAGTTCTTTGTAGAATAGTTTGGGACTGCTGTCAGGAAGTTAGAGCTGATCATCCAGCCTTATTCAGGCACTCACTTTGCCTCTGCAGCCGTCCAAGTTAGTTTAATGTAGGCATTGCAACACAATTTCCTGGCTGTTTAAGAAGACAAAATGATCATCTCCCTGCTTACCTGAAATCTAGAGCCTGGCTTGACCTTCCTGCAGACCAGGCAGCTTCAGATCACCTCTGTGCCAACCCTAACCCTTCAGTGTCTGGCCTGAGTAAAAGTGTCTTATTAATTAATACACAAGCTGTGAAATGGGATTGGTGCCAGGTGGCTTGAATTTCTGTAGCCTGTGAGGTGAAATGCTGCGTTGTATAAGGCTGAACATGTTGATGCCATTTGGCCCAGCAGTATGGAAAGAAAAGGTAGCAGTATCCAATTGAAACTATGCCTGGGATGGAAACTGTGTCCTATTTGAGCCAGAGAGGTGATTTAAGCTGGTACTGTGTTATTACCTGAAGTGCAATTTAGCCAGGAAACAAACCTGCATTTACAAAAAGCACTTGAGGATCTTTAATTATCCCAGAAGGTCGGGACCTCAGTTTTAAATCTCATCAGGAAAGCATTTGCCCTCTGACATCATGCTGAGTCACTGGCTCAGTAAAGAGCTTGGAGGAAAGAGAAAGTCTGTGATACGTCAAATGACAGGGCCTCTTCTTACAAAGATCCACAGTCAGGGGGGAGGTTGGGACCATTCGTGATTAGCAGTCTGCATTACTCAAAAGCAAGTTCACTGATCAGGTAGGGTTGCTCATAGTGTTTGTAAATGCTTTTGAGGTGTTCAGTAATCGCCTAATTGTTCATCAAGACAATACGTATTGGACACTGTGCAGGTTGTTTCCTTTGCCAAATACAGTTTTATTTACAGTGCAGATTTTTATTTAAAAACATTATAAAGCTCTTTGCATTCCTTGGTGCATAGGGACAGTTGCCTGTGCTTGCATACCAATACCTTGTATAATAATTCTGTAATGAGTAAATTACAAAGGAATCAAGGTCACCTTCAACCTTGCCACAATATCAGGAGTGAGGCAGAATGCATGTCGCAGGGTCCTTGCTGAGGTGGTGATCTTTTGCCAAATGGGCTGAAAGTGTGACAAAGGCCTCGGCTTCTTCAGCATCATGAGACTTGCTGGGGGAGTAGAGCAGGCTCAAGACTTGATACGCAAAGAGAGCAAGGGCCCCAGGAGTCAGCCTAGACAGACAAATAGCTGGTGCTCGCAGTTATCCTCGTGGTCTAAATTACACAGGCATTTCACACAGCCACACATACTAACCACAAATTATGTCAGCTGCAGACAAAGCAATTAGGTTAATTTTCTTGCTGCGTGTGGCATGTCAGCAGCTGGCAAACTATTTGCAGGAGGGCTCCTAAAAGTGCTAACATTAGCCAAATTATTGTCATGGATAATCAGAGATCAGTTTCCTCACACTGCCAGTGAAATGCGCAGTTCACTTAGGCTTTGAGACAGGGATTTCATTGCAGCAAGAAACCTTTTTCTTCTTGTAAGGATATTGCAATGAAATAGTTTTTCTCTGATTGGTGAAGGATTTCCTTACCAGTGTTAAATCTGGTATCTGGAAATTGAAGCTAGATTTTATTTCACCATTAGCAGATGTCTAACACCCTAATTTCTTCTGCAAAATACTATTTCCCTCACTGTTTTGTTACCTGAGATGTATCACTAATGTAAATTCTGCCTTCTTGCACTACCAGCCAAAAATGTTCATGACATTTATATGTCTGATGCCGGTGGACTACAGGGAAAAATATCCCTTTCTTTGTCTTCCTTCCAACATTTTCAGGGCACAAGGATCAGGTCCCATGCGACAAAGAGTGCTTGGCTCACCTTGATTAAAGCAGAGTGAAAAGTAGAAGACCATGAGAGAAATTTGGGTGTGAGACACTGCTGCTCTGTATACGTTGAGTGTGTTGCACTGTTATGTTTTACAGGTATTGCTGTGGAAAAGAGAAAGTTTCTGGTTTTAGTAGCATACACAAGTTGTGGTAAATTAATTCTGAATGTGCTTGGGGTGAGCAGGCACCTGCTCGCATGCAACTGAAGTGCAAACATTAAGCTCTGGGGAAAAAGCAGTTGGAGTCTTTTGCAAGCTTTGTAAGAGACATCAGGAACTTTGAAAAAGCCTCTTGTGAGCTGTGGTTTGTTATAGCTTTACACTCTTCTAGGTGCTGGTAGAGACAGCTGCAGGTGCTGGGAGAGTGGTGGCCAGCAGCAGCAGGGGCTGTTGAGCAGGGAGGAACAGTGCGGGGCGCAGTGGGGAGCGTGGTGGGCAGCAATGAGCCATAGGATCAAGGAGCAGAGATGGCTTCATCCTGCTTTGAGAATACATCCAGAAATGCTGTATGAGGGTTTTCTTAATTGTAGGCCTTCCACACTAGGCTTTCAAAAGTAATGTCTTGCGCTGCCACTGTGACTCAGTCCAAGCAGCAAACTGAGCAGTTCTCAGCCCATGCTGGGTCTTTATTGGTAAAGAAAATTTGCAGACCTGGGCACTCAAAATGCAGAATAAGCAGGCTACGCTCCTCAGTAGCTGTTTGATGGCACATTTTGGATCATGACTTGCCATATGCCTTGCTGCTTCCCGTCCAGTGTTGTCTGACATTCGCTCCTCTGGGCTCTTGTTAGGCGATGAGGCAGTGTACAAAGAGTCACTGCCAGGGAAGGTGCATGGTGTGGAGAGTGCCCATAGGAGAATGCTGCATAAGTTACTGCTTTAAAGCCAGGCAGGGAGACATCATAAAACACAGGCTCAGAAAACTTAAGGTTTGAGGTTGTGCCTGCGAGGGCAAGATAACATTGATAGAATAGGATTTTCACATTGTTTCGAAGGATTTACCCAGGAATTTACACACCGGGCTAAGCTCATCTCCATTGCAGTGCCATTGATCTCAGCATCGCTGTTATATGATAATGGCTGCTTGGGCTCCTTGAAATGGATTTGGGGAGAAAGATAAAAATGCCACCAGGCCCAGCAAGTATACCTTCAGCTTTAATGCCGTATTTGAAAAGGTCTGTTTGTCATCCCAGGCCTTAGTTTTCTCATGGCTCTTTTGATCTTCAAAGGACTTTACAAGTATTGATTAATCTCAGAGAGGGCTCATAAGGTAGATGTGGTGAGTAAGTATTACCTCTGCTTCTGAGGCTGGGAAATTGAAACAAAGGATTTTTGGCCACACAAGAAGCTGAACTGGCCAAGGTGAGAGCCTGGCTATCCACCCTGGCCTCAGACCTTTCACTCATACCTCTGTCAAATAAATAAAACATTATCTTACATTCTGATCTTCGCTCCCCTAGGTGAATTAATGGCTGAACCTGTCAGACACTGAACTCAATATGAATCTATTTTTCATAGAATAAACCCTGTCTGGAGTTAGGCCAAAGCGGCTAAAGTTACCTGAACCAGATTGCATTGTTCCTTCTCTAGAATAAGGGGTGTGGGAGGGTGCATATGCAATCAAACAGAAACTGATGGGTTTATTTGGATTGCTGTTTAAGATAATTTCCTGCCAGCACTTTCTTTACTGGATATAAAATAAAGCTGGCTGTGCAAATGTGTGAAATATGCACAGAATGATCTATCTCTACTGAACTGTGCAAGCAGTTATGTTGTGGTAGGTAATGAGAAACACACTGAAGTTCATGTGAGATCTGGTAAAGAACCAAAGAAAAAAACTGCAGGCAGCTGGCTTTTGCTGAGAAGCAGTTTTGCAATAACCTAAACAGAGTAAAATTCTTTTATGTGGATGAAGTTAAAGTGAAGGGAAAAAATAAAATGAAAATAGTAGAAATGTCAGTATTCAGACCTGCCATTTCACAGGAGCTGCTGGCTTTGACACATAGCTGGATTGTATTTAAAAGAGGAAAAATCAGTTGAAATGCACCATCTATGGAGTACTGCTACCAAGCTGCTAGTCTTCCTGGTAAAAGTAGAGGGTCACTGGACTTTGAAAGTTTCAGTGTTGCAGAATGGACAATCTGAGGATGCCAAAGGTTATATTCCAAACAGAACTTTTAGCTAGTAACACACATTTAAGTTTTGCAAAAGAAAGTTACTGGTCCTGCCCCAGATAATGGCAGTTCTAGGGCAGGAGGTGTTTAAAAATTATGTGTCCAAAACTGAGGAACCCTGCAAATATTTATAATTTATTCCTGCATCTAAATTGATGCTCAGAGGCAGCCAGTGCAAATCTTTCCCTTGTATTCCCTTCTCAAGACTCAGATGAGTAATTTGCTTTTGGTGAGACTGAGTGATCTTCTGCAGCCTGAAAACTACATTGTATATGTAGTATTCAGGCTAATTATGGCATGACAGAATTACTTGACACTAATTTAAAGGAAATACTTAAATTTTAAAACAGTAAATTCTGAATGGTCTGTTAATGGTGGAGAGATGTCTGCTGGAAAGGGTACTTCTCTATAATCCATGCACAACTTTTAAGTCAGAACTAGTAGAAACCTAGATGTAAGTAATCCTGTATCTTCAGGTTTTATAACCCACAGTAGTCTGTGAGGTTTGGACCATATTTACAGAAACTGAATAGACTTGTTGTCAGGATGTTGTACAGCCAAACATATCTAAAAGTTGGCAGTGTAATGCATTCATTCATTCAGATATGGCGATGAGATCTGTGGATTTAATAATCACATTCCCAGCAATCACAATTATACAAGTTATGCTCAGAGATAATCATGTGAGGCAGAAATAATTCCCTGTTGTTAACTGAATTTCAACTGGCTCTGTATCATTAAAGTTGAGAAATATTAATTAAATGCCTTTCCCTAACAATTTCTCAGAATACTTTTTCTCCCCTTCTTCCCTTTTTGGGAAGTACTAAATGTAATGCACTAATAAATGCAGAAATAGGAGTTTTATTAAGAGTATTAGGGATTGAGAGTGCAGTTGAATGCAGTACCAGAGCAATGCCAATTACAAAGTATAAAAGTATAATCTCAGTATAAAGAGGTCCATTCATTTTTGAATGAATGATGTGGGGGTAAAAAAAAAAAAAGAGACCTTTCCTTCAGGGAAAAACCTCTCAATAATGTTAAAGGGGCCATGAATTAAAATGACCTTTCAGGATACGAAAAGCAAGGAATTACTCAGGTGCTTAAAAAGATGATGACACTATCTTTGTAAAACTGAATTAAAGGTAGCTTTTCTTTTAGTGCCCATCCTCTCGATTCACAATACAAAGTAAGACATACTTGGATCATCAAAAATGGCGATGGGGATTTCAATCAGATCAGACACATCAGCTTTCTTCCAAGGGTCTGGTGGGTTAAAGGGTCACCATTGCAGAATCACAGAATCACAGGATGATAAGGCTTGGAAGGAACCTCTCGAGATCATCTAGTCCAATTCCCCTGGCAGAGCAGGATCACCTAGAGCAGGCTGCATAGGACAGCATCCAGGCAGGTTTTGACTATCTCCAGAGAAGGAGACTCCACAACCTCTCTGGTCAGCCTGTCCCAGTGCTCTGCCACCCTCACAGTAAAGAAATTCCTCCTCATGTTTAGGTGGAACTTCCTATATTCAACTTTGGGCCCATTGCCTCTTGCCCTGTCACTGGGCACCACTGAAAAAAGACAGACCCCCATCATCCTGGCACTCACCCCTCAAGTATTTATAAGTATTGATAAGATTCCCCCTCAGTATTCTCTAGACTAAAAAGCCCAAAGTCCTTCAGCTTCTCTTCATAAGAGAGATGTTCTAGTTCCTAATCATCTTCTAGCCCTTCTTTGTACCCTGTCTAGTAGCTGCCTATCCTTCTTGAACTGGAAAGCCCAGAACTACATACAGTACTCCAGGTGAGACCTCACCAGTGCTGAGTAGAGGGGGAGAAGAACCTCCCTCAACCTGCTGGTCACACTTTTCTTGGCATCCCAGGATGCCACTGGCTTTCTTGGCTGAGATGGCACATTGTTGGCTCATGGTTAACCTGTTGTCCACCAGGACTATCAGGTCTTTTTCCACAGAGCTGCTTTTTCACTATGAAGTAAGTCTCATCTCTTATTTTTTGCAAGGATGATGTTCCATTTGTTCGTGGTCTCACAAAGAGCTAGTGCCAGAGTCAACTCACTGTGACCTTCTGAGGGCAATTCAGAAAGTGTAAACCTGCAGCATTTTTAAATAACATTTCAGCATGATTGCACAGCCTCTGATATTTCACCCTTCTTCAGGGAAACGCCACTTACACAGAGTCACAGAGTGTTTTGGGTTGGAAGGGACCTCAAAACCCATCTGGTGCAAACCCCCTGCCCCCTCCACTAGACCAGGTTGCCCAAAGGCCCATCCAACCTGGCCTTGAACACTCCATGAGGGGGCAGGCACTGGGCAATCTGTTTCAGTGCCTCACCACCCACATGCTTCCCTCAATGTTGTGAGTATTACTAATGTAGGTATTTCAGTGGGGAAGAGATGTTAATGAATTACTGCACCAGGAGTGCAGAGAGGCAGCGAAAGGTGAAGAAGCCCTGTATGTCCTGGAGCTCACAGGAGCACCTCTGAGTGACCTCTTCTGAATGTGCCACCTCCTCACAGTTTCTCATTTCTTGTTCTCTACTATCCATCTTACTAACCAAATCTGCTTCCACGCCTCCAGAAAAAGATGCTGGGACTCTCAGGAAAAACCCCCTCAAACTCCTAAGCCATCACAACCAATAGAAATTCTGTGTTAGTACAGAAAACTCTCTCTTAAATGTGCATTTTGTTCTTCCTGCTGGGACTCATTTCAGAATCTAACACAAGTTTAAAGAATAGAAGAATTGGGAAAAATACCCCTTTCCCTCTTCCATCTCAGCAACGACATTGCAAAAATTTTAATCCGAACTGCCCCAATTTTGAAAGGATCTTTCTCTCCATGTTCCTTCTCCAACACCTGATCTTTGGTCCAGGATGGAAATTGATTCTGTGCTTAGTGCTTGGTTGCTAAGTGACCCATGCAAAATCTCTGCACTGATTTTCCATCTTTTGTACGTTTGACCGCTAACTAGAAAACCAGGTGGGTAGAAGATGGATTTAATTTATACGCAAGATTTTTCTAAAAGCATAGGGATTTTTTCTGTACTTCTTTCAGGACTGGGAAAGAAATAATGTATGCCATAAAACCTCTGACTGCTGGACAAAGAATGCAGAAGAGGAGGAGCCTAGCTGCAAAACAGGCCTAATAGGTGATAGAGAAGCAGAACCAAAATATTTAGGTAGCTTTTTGTTGTCCTCACCTCCAGAGGTCTAATTCAATTTTAGTGGAAAGACATGATCATAAAACTGGGAGGACAGTGAAACCCCTACTTTGTCTTTCTAGAGGGACAGCTGATTGATACATGACTACTGAATTTGCCCATGTGTCCCCTGAGTTAAAAAAGCACCTTGCACTAGCGATAGTTACAGAGGCAGGGGAACCAATTACATTTAAATAATGAATTAATTAGTTGATTCAAGACAATAAGAAGTGGTGATGAAATCAGCTGATAGTACTGTGGTGGTTTGACCCTGGCTGGAGGCCAGACACCCACCAAAGACACTCTCACTCCCGTTTTCAGTTGGACAGGGGAGAAAATACATATTGAGAGGCTTAGGAGTCAAGAGGGGCAGGGAGAGATCATTCTGCAATCAGCGTCGCAGGCAAAACAGACTCAAAACAGAATAAAGGAAAGAAAACTCTCTAATTTATTACATTACACTGCACACAAACCCAGTGACACCAGAGTTGGGTAATGAGAAATGCAAACAGGTCTTCAAGCACCTCCCCCCACCCCTCCCTTCTCAGCAGACTTCACTTTAGTCATGATTTAACTCCCTTCTTCCCCCCCATTGTGGCACAGGGAGGGGCAGGGAATGTGGCAATAGGGGTTTTCGTCAGTTCCTCAAGAGTTGTTTTCCTTCTTAGCTGGGAGGGGGGAACATTCCTCACTGTCTTACCCTGCTCCAACGTGGGGTCCCACCCATGCGAGAAAGTCCTTCACAAACTTCCCCAAAGTGAGTTCCTTCCCATGGGGCTTCAGCTCTTCACCAGCTGCCCCAGAGTGGGTCACTGCTATGGGGTGCAGTCACACTCTTAGTCTCTCAGGCCCAGACTGCTCCAGCCCGGTCCTCCATGGAGTCATAAGCCCCCCAGCCAACCTGCTCCAGTGTGGATCACCTCTCTTTCTCTCTCTCTCATCTCTGTGTCTCTCCATGGGCTGCAAGTGCTGGCAAAGGCTTGCTCCAACACAGGTCACAGAATTGTCTGTATGTGTCCACCTGCTCCAGCGTGGAGCCTCCTCACCGGCTGCAGGTGGGGTCTTGGCCTTTTCCATGGGATTTGGGAGGACGCCCACTCCACCATGGGTCTCTCCTTGTGCTGCAGGAGCATCTTCCTCCCCACCTTCCCTGGCCTTGGTGTCTGCACAGTTTCTTACATCTTCTCACTCCCTCACTGGTGGCAAGAAGTGGTTGTGTGCATTTTTTTCCTCCTAAATGTGATTCCTGGAGGCCTGTGACTATTGCTGATGGGCTCGGCCTTGGTCAGCAATGACTCTGGCCTTGAGCTGGCTGGTCTTAGCTCTGTGGGCCCTGCAGAGAGCTTCTGGCTGCTTCTTGCAGAAGCCACCACTGCAGCCCCCCGTTCCACCAGAATCTGGCCACACAAAACACAACTATATAATTCGATATTTTACTTCAGAATAGCTTTGAACTGTCACTTTCTTGTTCAAGAACTTCATCTGAGGTGGAATGCTATGTGACATGCTCTAAATGAGGATTATATCAGTACTGATGTAAATTGGGCAGAAGGTTTGTTGCCAGAGCATCAGAGGATTCCTATTTACCTCAGTGGGAGCTAGCAACAAACCCTTAAGGGGTCTGAGAACTGTCATAACATCAAAGTCAAGAATGAAAGGGAGGAATCTCACACCTACAGACTAATGGGGCCCTGTCTCTGTGTTCTGGGCTGACTTTGCCCCTCAGATGTAGTAATAATGGTTGCAGTGTTTGTTGAGCAGGCTGGCTTTTCTCACCAAGTTACTCCAAGACATCCAACACAAGGGGTCACAGACCTTCTTCTCAGTTGCACAGTGGGTGGTTGTTGGAAATGGAAGTCAACCTGTCCTGGGCTTGGTGCAGGCACCTCTCTGTTGGAGGTGACTTTCCTCCAGCTCTGCTATCTCTGTGACTTGCAGACATCCTCCCAGTTCTTGCAGTACAGTAAAAGAGAGCTATTAAGTGTAAGCAATAGATCTTTGCTCATTTAGTTCAAAATAGAACGTGTTCCCGTATTACCTCAGATGGCAGACTCCAAGAAGGCAATTACACAGAGCAGGGGTGACACAAGGGGTGTCACAAAGGACACAAGAGGGGCAGAAACCTGTAGGCGTGCTTGTAGCCCGGAGATGATGTGTGTTCATAGCCTCAAGTCATGCTGAACGGCCATGCCTCTGTCAAGCCAGCTGTAAGCAATGCTACGCTCCAGCAGGACCTGAGGATTACAGGATCATCTGCAATGCAGATCAGATTGTCTTTCAGGAAACAGAAGAAATCATAAAGTAGGAGCTGATGCAAGGTCCAGAGGACTCTTCTGTGATCTGGATATATGATACAACTGTCACCTGAGTTAATTCACTAAGCAGATTTATCATTACTATTTCCCCCCAAATTTTATTAAAAAGGGCAATGAAGCAAAACACTGCTAAAATGCATCGTATTACCAGAACATTGTAACAGCATTGCCTTATAATGGGAATCGACATCTGAGCCAAAGCACTATGCTTTTCTTCAATAATACATTGCCATCAGTACTTCTCCCTGCAGAGAAGCTGCATCTTCATGATCCCATGACAAAAGAGAGAGTCTGGCACAGAGACAGTGTCATCCTCGCTCTGAATCACACAGACCCTTTTAACAAACAGACAAAAAAAGCTGGATTACTTTGTTTTTCTTCTTTTTAGATGTGGGGCACAGCTGTGTAGATTGCAGGCAACAACTGCCTGCTCTGATGTGGCATCCTGCACAGCAAGAAAACTAAACATTGTCACTTTTCTCCTTCATTTTGAACATTGGTTTGTGCATTGGGAATGCCCGTGTACATCTGCCTGGTCGTGAAACACCCACTGGATCACAATGTTGATCTGACACTAGCACTGCAGAAGCATTTGGATTTGTGATGTACAGTTTATATCTTTCACTACTGAATCCCTGGGCACTGCTCACCTTTGAATTAAGTCACATGGCTTAAGGTCTCCCAAAAATGAGCCTGAGCTCTGGAGGGGGATAACTTTTCACTTTTGAAGTTTTATTGTCAATATGGCTTTGATACTGCTGTCTGGCAGAGCCCGAAGACCCCAACTGTGTGATGATGACTGTAGATTATGATGAGCCAGTCAATATCTAACAGCCTTAGTGGAGCAGGTGTTTTAATACTGATGTCTGTCAGAGGGTGGGAGGGAGAGTGGAGAATGGAGCAGTGTTTTGGGGTGGGAGGCCCAGTATCCATTCAATTCCCATAAGAAGCCTACAGGTGAATTTGCTGCAGTCAACAGTATAAAAAGGAGTTGTTTTCATCTCAAAGACCTGTTCCAAGGAAGCAAAAACAGGTGTGTGGTTTTTTCCTTTTTTATTTTGTTCTTCTCCCCCCGCCCCCTGCCACATGCTTTACATCTGCAAGTTCTCCAGAGGTGTTTCAAGTTACACAAGATCCAGTGAAAATATAGTCTTGATCCATATTAGAAACAGAAAGGGCCAAACTGTGACAACATCCCTATTCTCAAAGGGGGAAATCTTTGTTTCATACTCCTCCCACCAAGAGTTCAACAAAATTTCTGGACAAATATGAAGATAAAATTTCTAATATCAGCCTAATTGTGTTTTCTTGCATATCAATTCTGGTCTTCATTTAAATTGAAATAACAGCTTTTATTTGGATATCTGACACTTATCATAAGCATTATGAAATTTTATTTATACCCTGCATATTACATATTTTTCACTAGACTTTTACTTCTCTGGCCTACTTTTTAGCATTACTCTTCTGGACTAGTAAAGTCCAGCAACGGGCATGATAGCAGCACAGAAATACTGTGAGGTCAATATAGATGTTCTTAAGTTAGATTAGGCCTGATTGGAAAGTCTACAGGAGATCCCACACAAATTACATTTTAAAGTTCACTTTGGCACATTTGAGAAATTTGAGCAAGCTTTGAAATTCTCTTGCATTCATCCAAACTCTATCTAAGCTGTATCTTACAATCTAAAAATAAAAAAAGACACGAAAATTAGACTGCATTCAAGCATGCACCATAAGAACCAATCTCCCAAAGTATTAATGACCTATTTTCCAAAGAAATCAGTGGAAGTGAAGTACTTACATTCCACTGAGATTCTGGGTATGAGATTTTGTCTTCCTGTGTCTTCTTGTGGTATTTAGACCACAGTGAAACCTCAGAGCAATAGGCTGATATCCTACTAATTTTCATGCAGCATGAACGACGAAATAAAAATTTATTCTTGAACCATGTATTTACAGGCCTCTGTAGTCAAGGATTGCAAACCAATGGCAAAAACATGTATGTCAAATACAAAGCTAGTTCAGCTCCTGGCAAAATGCATGAGAGATTTCAACTTTCAGTTGATACTTCAAACAAATAGATAAATAAATAAAGATGATAAAAAACCCACAACATCCTCTGATTCCCTCTTCTCTCCCTCTATTCAGATTCAGGCTATTTAACAAAGTGCTTGTTATAATTAAATGAATATTACATACATATATAAAAATCATTGTTGTGTTCTCTCTCAGGCTTGTTTGCATAATTTTCTCTGCAGGCAGAATGTGTGGCAGTCACAGGAGGCAGCTGAAATGTGGCTGGGTTGAATGCCCACTTTGAAGACGTTTGGTTTAGTTGAAGGATGGCTGTGTGATGGCACATGTTCTCCCCTGGTGAGTGCTTTCCTGTGGTGCTGGTGGGCATGACTTGAGAGCGCCTCACAGTACACCCAGGACTGGGAGCTGGGGAAGGAGGTCGTGGCAGCCATAACACCTTTCTCTCTTGTTCTGCCAGTAGGAAAAGAGCCCTGAGATGAGAATGGATGTTTGCATCCCCTCTACAGCTCTTCTTCATTCCTAAAGCAGGGTCCAGAGGTACTTTTAATGGGAAAAGTAAAATGATCCCATCAGTGAGCACAGGACAGAGTCCCTGGATGAAAAGCTGCCTATAACAGCATTCCTCTGTACAGGATTGTCAGCCTGGAAAGGTCCAACAAAAGCCCTTTACTGCTCTTGGGTGTTTACTTTGCAGGAGGCTTTTGAGGATGTTAAGCAATCACCACTGTGCATATATGCAATATAAATGCGGAGTATTTAGAGCGCTGCCTGTGATGCCAGATGTTCACAGCTCTTCTCTTTACTTTTCAGCAAGGGTTTCCCATGCTGTACAACTGTTTATGGGCTTTGCTCACTTGGTGTTTGGGGTCCCTGCTGTGTCTAACTTCTGCTAAGGCATCAGGACAACAGAAGTGTCTCGAGGCCATCAAGTACCTCCCCGGTGCTTTTACTGAGAGAAGAAAAGTTAAAAAAAAAAGAAGTGAAATGACATTCTCCAAATCCAAGAAACTTTTAATTGCTGAAGAATCTGAGGTTCTGTGGAATTAAGAAGATGCGTTTTATAAAAGACCACAAAAAACTATGGAAAAATTGGTGGCACTAGCTGTGACAGGAATGGTAAGCTTAGCTCTCTTCAAGTTTCCCCTTGCGCTGTATTTCTCTGTGTAGAGCAGTGTGGATGCTGCTTTGGCACCATTTCTGTAGTCGTGGTACATAGGAGGGGGCAACCTTCCACCCACCAAGTTAATTCTTCTGGGTCATGGGCCTCTTTCATCTCTTCAAACTTGAGAAATCCTAAAAGGGGGAGGGCTGGGGAAGTTCTGTAGGAGAGGCACCATGGCAAACAATCGGCTTTACTACTGTGTTTTGCTGAGTATCAGATTTGTACAGCTTTAAAAGCAATTTCTTTTGGAATGGACTGTCCAGCTGGTAGGAAAGACAGTGGGAGGCTGTGGGTGTGAGTGATTTGTGCTGCATTTATAATTAGTCCTTTAGCTTAACAAACTTTCCAGTGTTAATTAAGCCTGTGAATCTGTTTGTGTGACAGGAAGCAATAGCCATTCCCACTTCATGTGGGGACAAGCATCATGGGGAGATAAAGGCATCCCATCATGAAACTACTGAAGCAAGTGGGTTAGTTTTCAAGTGCGGAAGCCAGGCGGTTCTTCTGCAGTTTTCTGTGCTCACTGTGTTACTTACAAACACACACACATACACATTTTTGTATATGCAAAATTGCAACTACATTTATGTATATGTTTCCTGACAACTTTGGAAAATCAGTCTGGGATATGAAAATCAACCTGGGACAATGTGGCTTGAATTACGTGTTGTGTTTTCTCACAGGACACCCTATCAGGGGTAGGTAGGTTACACATACGAGCCCAGGCCAAAGCTAAGGTTATGCTGCTGATTCTTGTTTATCAAAACTCTATCTTCCACAGATAATTTCTTTAATAACTATGGTATTTTATCAACACTGCTAATTTAATTTTAGATAGGTTTGCACGGTCTTACAGAAATGTTTTTATATGAGAATACTTTGTTATTTCTACATCTTGGGTGTTTAATGAAGAAATTCTGCTCCTAGTAAATAAATGCATATCTGGGCAATTTTGGATTGTCAGAAGTGTCTTAAGTGGAATAAAAAGCCTAGGATATAATGCAGTTGGGAGTGTCCTAGCTGTGTACTACAAAAATGTGCAGAATTCAAATCACCAGCTTTTATGAAAACTCCAGGGATCATTATCAGTTATGCCATTGTTAGGCAGGATTAACTCTGCTGCAGCCAGGCAAATCTCATCAAGATAAAATGGTTGTGTTGGGCTGGTAACTTTTGCACAGACATAACAAAACTGGGTTTGCCCAGACTTTGCTGCTTACTTTGCTTCATCTCAGCTCAGCATGCTCATTTTGATGAAGGCAAGAACTGATATTTTTCACGGTCTACAAGCAAATATCTTTACCAGGTGTGTACATAGATATCAGATCTTTCTGCAGTTACATACTGTACTTCAACAATCATTCTATACTTGGTCAAGAACAGTATTTATTACAGTGGTGCCTGCAACCGGACTCAACCCTCTAAAGTGTTACGTTAGACGAGATAGATTCATTCATTCCGATTTGGAGCCAGAATTTTTCTTAGTGGAAAAGGATGAAAACTATGTCCATGTATTCCCGTAGCACCTTACCTCCAGCTTGCTACAGACATTAATGGCACAGGGAAGGAGGTAGCAAAGAAGCAGACCTAGAAAGGTAGCTGGGAGAATTAAGCACAACTAGAAAATATAGTTGTTTTCCTTCTTCCTTTCCTCTTCGTCCCCTCTGTCCACCCCGATGAAGCACTTATTTTCTGCCTGCAGTGAGACTGTCAGCCAGAGAACTGCAGGAAGATTGGTAATTGCCTGGTTAAATTGTCCGAAGCCATAGTCGTGGTGCAGTGCTGTCCCAGAGATTGTCTGGAGGCATTAAATAAAGGGGAAATATAAGAATAATATGCTTTCTTCTGCTTACAAGATTTAAAGTAGCTCAGGACTCTAGCTTTCAGGAGCAGAAGTCAAACAAGCCAGGCTTAGTGTAGAAAGCTTGTTATTTAGGGTAAGGGGATTTAGTTATAACGTTACAGAGGTTGTGATGGTTTTGCTCTCTGATCCCTTAATCTTTTTCCAAAGGATGTTGGAATGAAGTACCTTTTAGAAGGAGCTCTTGCAGAATGCCAGAAACTCCAGCAAAGAAACATTTCCTTTCAAAGATGCAGTCTCCCAATTTAGCAGAACAACAAAAATGTTTGCAGTGATGGGTGTTGCATTGAACATTGGTGTCAGACTTCATTTTTGATGCTCCTGTTTTTTAGCTTGAACCACAGCTAGTTGCTCTGTGGTAGTTTTTGTTTGTTTGTTTGGTTGGGTTTTTTTTTTTTTTGTTTGGGGTTTTTTTTTTTTTTGTTTTTTTGTTTTCTTTTAAATAGTTTCTCTTGTCAGAAGCACTTTTGCCTGGAATAGTTTTAGTATGTTCTTCAGATAGGAGAGCTCCTTGTCAACAGCAAACCCTGGGTCCTCTGACTCTGGGGTTCTGAGCAAAAGAAGCCTGTCTTCACCTCCAGCTAAAGTTAAGGCTGATGTCCCTCCTGTAGTCAAGCAATTCTAGACAAAACTAAATTAAATTATGAATTGCCTTACGAAATAGTTTTTCTCATTTTGGACCATGGAAATTTCTCATAGAGGTCCCATAGTATACAGGACTGGACTCAGCTTCCAAGGATGCAGGTTCAGTCATTGTAGGGGTTAGGACTTTGCTTTAGTATTGAAAGGGGCAGCCCTTTTTGGTGTCTGGCAACCAGATGCGAAGCTGGAGGAAAGTGCTGATTGCCAAATAAAAGCTGTTTTTGTTTGTTTGAGAGAGAGAGAAAGCCCAGTAAGACTTAGAGACAGTCAATTAGGTCCACTTTGCTGAGATCCTGTCACAGCTCCTAGAGGTCTTGAAGACATTTATCTTATGAGGAGCCAAGGTCACAGATCCGTAGATAGCGACACTAGGTGGAACACTTCATCATTGGAGAAACAAGGTGTAATTCCTTCATGCACAGACTCGTAGAGCAAGGGAACCTGTGGAAGTTACTTTACAAGGTACTGACTGTAATTTTCACTGATTTTTGGAAGCAGGTAATACTCCATTTTCCTCCAGTATAATTGCGTCTCATTCCTGCCTGTTAGATAGTTTATATGAAAAACGGTAAGAAAAAGACCTCCCCAGAACTGCCACTTCAATTAAAAAAAAACACAACACAACAAACAACAACTAGGAAGAGCAGTAAATCTGCAATTCAAATATCTCATCGTGCCAGGAAATGTGATCCGCTGCTTACAAGGGTTGCATCTGCTCTGCTTTATTCCCACAGACAGCAAGCTGCCCACAGAGATCACAACTCCTCCCACTCCTCCTCCTGTTCAAGTTGCTGAAATGCTGCCCAAAACCAACAACACAAAATCACCACTGAAGTGCTTTTTCAGCATGGCCCCATTACCCACTTCAGCGAGGGTATTTGTTAACTCCGGGTTCAGGGTTGCAGGGCATTAGCAACAGTGTCTTTGGTTGTTTAACTAGTTTGTTGACTGTCCAGTGCGTTCCCCAAGAGAGTTGGCAGCACCATCACAGACCTCTGCTGTGGTTTTATCCATCTCATCCCTGCGATGGATGAAGATGAGAAAGGAAGAGAATTAAAGAACTCCTGTCTGGAAGAGAAAGCTGCTTTTGTTTCTAGGGGGGTTGTTTTCATTGGTTCTGAAAAATCTATTACTTCTCTGTTTTAAGTAATTCCTCTGCAGAGATGCTATTTTAATAAAGCTCTGCAAAATGGCTGCAGCTAGAGGGAGAAGTATATATGTGAAGGTGGCTTCAAAGGGATATGCTTTTATTATGAGCCTTCCCTGCTCTCCCTCTGATTTAATTTTCTTTTGTGCTCTGGGTCACTCTTTGTTTCTAAATTTATTGTCTCCCCCTCCTCCCCAGTGGAAAAGAGATGTAATGCAGCATACAGTTTATTTGGAAACCCGTTGTTTCCAGGGAAATCTGAACACAAATACCCTGATAACTTACACTGGAGCTTGTTTTGTGGAGGACGGTGAATGCACATGGGATGTAACTCTTCCTGTAGGAATCTTACCCCACAGACCGCAAAGTTCATTCTCCTAACTGCTCGCTTTACTATCTGTGGTGAGGATTGTGTCTCTTTCAAAGGAGGTTCTGCTGTGTAGCCATGAGGTAGACAACGGATGACTGTGAGAGACAGCTTCCTTGGCAGCTGCATGGAGCAGGGAGTCACCATTTGATCCTCTATGTTCTAAGCCTGGAGACTGTCAGCTCGGTAGATCTGATTGGCTGGGTTTTGCCATGTAACCACTGTGTGAAGCCAGCCATAGGGTGGCAGCAGATGATGGTAGCAGAACCGGCAGTGATGAAGTCTCCTTCTAAGGAGTCACCCAAGAAGTCTTCTGGTTCTTTTATAAGGAATCTGTGTCTCCCCCCAGGATTGTGCTGCAGCCCTTTTCCTGAGTATGGAGGGCCTGGAATGGTAGTGGATGTGGCAGGATTTAGTTACTTCCGGAAGGAGTTATTTCTCCTCTGACACTGTGCAAAGATCCCCACCAGATTTGTCGGGGCTCCTGCCTAGTATCTGTGAGACTGCAACCAATCTCTTGCTTGGCCAGAAAGCCATTGTCACTGGGAAGGATGTCAGCAGCCTTTATTCAGTGGTGGAGCCTGGTGGTAGGTATTAGCCGTAGGGAATCTCTGCATTTTGCTGAGCATTTTGAGTTGTGCATCCAGGAGAAATCAAAATGACAGCTTTTGCTCTGCCCACGTGGAGGTCTCTTAGCTATTTCTTTTGCTGCCTGCAGGAAGAAAGAAGCTGTAACAAGAGCCAAAAAATCTGGTCTGGTTCTCCTGCTGCTCTCCTGTTTTCCCTTAAGGGAAAGAGGATTTCACAGGCATTAGAAAAAAACCTGAAATCCTTTCTCAAATTGTGACAGAAGTGGGAATAACAGCATTTATGTTTGCAAAACGATTGCCAAGACGTACCTGCTGTCTGTGGTGTGGGTGCTATACCTGCTGTACTGCCCGTCTCCTGGAGGTCCCAGGACAGGCTGAGGGACAGGCCACGGCCAGAGGGGAGTGAATGCACCTCCTGCACAGCTGGAGCAGCTTCATGACCTGATCATTGCAGCATGCCAATGTGTTTCACAGGCCTGATGCACCACAGAAAACATACATTAAGGCAAAGCAGTGTGGAACTGACTTACATATTCGCTTGCCTCTTGATCAACCTCCTGTTTTCCTCCCTTTGCTTCCTATTTTATATGCATACTTCACTCCTGAAAGCTGCCTCTTCAATGCACATAAAAATCTAAAGCAGAGGCAACAGGCTGCTTTGTCTGAATCTGTAATTCAAATTGCTGCTAAGGCACGGAAATGTCACAGGTGCTTTCTGACAGATCATGTCTGCTCTGTGTTAGTCCTACCAAGATCCATAAAGCTCATCTTTTCGCTCCTGTAGGAATACAAGAAATAAGGGAAGGGTCATCTGTTGAAGGGGACTGCAAGGGATTTAGCTATACGGTTTGCTCTCTGACCAGCTGACACGAGACATTTCAGAGTACTAGAGCTAGGTAGTACTTTGCAACGTCCATTGCTGAGGCCAAACTTGTAATAATCATGCAACAGGTTCTCTTTAAAGGGGATTGGGATAAACATCCCCCAAAGTGCCTCCCAGAAGCTGCAAAACTTCAGGAAGAGTTATGCTTAATGTCTGAGAGGATTTTTCTTTCCACAAACATGAAGATTAACAACTGCAGGGTTTACACAGGGTTTTTCTAGATAAAAGAGTAGCTAGTTCTATTTGTGAAGCAAAACACTGTGAACTGGGACACACAGTAGCATCAAAACCAAGAAACCATGACCCCCACCTTCCTGCTTCTCTGCAGTTGTTGCAGCATGACTGCAGAAAGACAGAAACCAGTAACAATTCAGCCTGCGTGAGAATGCAGTATGGATGCCTCGGGATGTACCACTGTGGTATCCCAGCACAGAATCTCAGCATATCTATGCAAGAACACTGGCTAGGTGGGAAAGTGTTTTTGGTGGAGACGTGTGTCTTTCAGGGAGATGTAAGTGCAGCTGTGTTCAATGGCTGGTGCAGGCTGATGCAGAAGATGGCTTTTGGGTGGTGATGGCATGCTGAATGAGCTCAAGAGACACCATGGATGTCATGTTGGAGAAGCCTGAGGATGAGACTCTAGGAGGTGAGATGTACAGGTGAGAAGTCTAGTGATGGAGTTGGCTAGTAGGAGATGAGTTTTGAAGTTACTCTGAGAGAAAAGATCATCTACAGACACTTGGAAGTGTGGATTAGTGCCATATGATGACACTCTTCTAAGGCTTAGAAATGGGATACATTTCTGCCCCACCCCCCGCCCTCACCACCTCAAATAAATTTAGGTCTTTTTCTCCTCCTACTAATTGGCTTGCCTGTCCTCCAGAAGCAACCAACTCTGGATCTGAGCCCAATGCCTCACAGCAGCCTCAAATGTCCCTTCTACCTGCCAGCACAAAAAATGTTTGTGTCTGTGTACATGTGAATGGGAGAGAAATCTGCAGAGAATTAACTTTGGCAAGTGATAGAAAAGAAGCTGGAAGTTTTATCCATTTGTAGTTGACTTCATTCAGTGGGTTCTCCAGGGCGGGGCCTAGAAAACTTGCACAGGTACTAAAGTGTCTCTCAGGGTGGTGAGCTTGGTTTCATGTACAGAACCATCATCCTTACATAGAGGAATATAGGAAAGCGCATTTTAATCATGATCATCACTTTAGTCAAGAAGTGATTATAAGTTTTTGGAGAATAAAAAAGACCATGAAACAAGCCACTTAGTTCCCTTGTTGTCTTCATAGTAATGTGGCAAAAAGGAAAACAACTATTTGTTTCGAATATCAAAAAATCCAGAAAGAGACCTTTTTTTCTAGTTTCAATCACATAACTTAGTATCCTCTGTCCTACAAAACCAGTAAAGCAGATCTAAACTGTCATTACAGGAATTTACACCCTTCAAAATATTCACAGAAAAATATATAGAGCAGAAATACAAACATCCACTCTTCTTTCCTGCATTTGCCTTCTGTGCAAAACACAGATTTGCCATTGTTTCATTCTTCTCCCAGCTCCGTGTTCTTATTTCATCATGCACATGTATGCACAGACATGAATATTCACTTAAATGAAAACCACTTTTCCTGAGCACCCTCCCCTCCTCCTTCCAAGAGCATCTTTCCATGCTTTCCTCTCAGCTAATTAACAGGTTGTCTCTAGGTTTTCACCACTTCTTTTCACGGGAAGGTATCTCTGTCTTACCGCTGCTTCCCACCTCCCTCCCAGTTAAAAAGGACAAGTCCTTTGCAGGACTCAGGTGGCTCACCTGGAAAGGCCACAAGGCACGTGTGTCCAGGGATTTTTAACCCTGAGCCTTCATACCTTTCTCTCCTTTGTTGCTTGCGTGCAAAGCTGTGATCTTATTAGGACTCTGCGGTATGCTCAGCATTATTCTCCTGCTAACCTCATCAAGGTGTTCTACTGGGATGAAAAGAACATAGCATGGGCATCAGGTACTCCTAGAGCAGAGCCTCAGTGCCCACGTGAAGATAATTATCTACATACAAGTGCATACAAATATGTTCAAATATGCTTTGTAAAAATTTCTAGTAGTCCCACTTCTCAGTATTACCTCAGTGTATTTCAGCCAGTGTTACCAATTTTCCTGTGCCCATTTTCTGTATGTTCTTTAACTCCAGGATTTTATCTTCGCATTATTTTGCATTTGCAACTGCTATTCACCATATAATTAATTCAGACTGATCTCAACTGCCTTTATGAAATCAGTTATACGGTCCTTTTTATTTATTTATTGTGGTGAATGCACACTGAGGGTCAGCGCTCTTCTTGTGTAACCGCCTGACAACACAGACATTTTCTACTTTAGCAATCAACATGGCGTTTCTTAAAAATATACATAGACCTAATTAAATTATATTTCCCTTAGGCTATTCAGACAATGCAAAATGAATATTAAACCCCATTCTCCCTCTTCACTCATCCGCGCAGTCTAATCAAACAATTATTTTGTTGTAACACTGGGTTTGTATTCTCTCAACAAGAAACATGTTATGTTCTAATGCCCTGGGAGTCATTAAAGCTTCTTGCAAAATGCAAAAATGTGAAGCCCTCCTTCTAATGTTTTTTAATTATCTCGTGTGCCATCTGATCTTGCCCAGCACTTAGCTCTATCAAAGCTTCAAACCCAGATTAACCCGGGTGATCCTGCACCCCCTCACAGTCTAGTCACAGGGAGATTCTTGTCTCCCATTGACTTTGTGTTTTAATTGGTATCTTGTTATTAAGAACCGAGAGTGCAATATGCTGACAGGAATATACTGGATGGCTAATATTTATTCATGTAAGACAGGAAAGGAAAATAACTTAATCCTCAGACTTTGTCTGGCATCCCTGTTATCTCACCATTTCAAATATTTCTTATCAAAAGAATTTAGAAATTAACCTTTAAAAGGAGAATAGCTTTGGATATCCAAATCTGTTAACTTTACTTTCTTTGTTTTTATTTAGAAGGCTCTTTTTGAAGTTAAAGTAGTAAAATTAATTAGAAGAGATATTCCAAAGAGGTGTGGATTCTTGTAGATTGCATTTTCTTTAAGTTAAATACTTAGTAACCTTGGGGAAAAGGAAAAAAATTTTTTTTTGTCTTACAGGCTATTAGATACTCCTACGTGCAGGCTATAACCACCTTGTCTCACCTTTAAAGACTTCTCATACTGAAAAAAAATCTCCCCATGCAGGCTCTGCTTCGACTTAGGAAACCGAAGAACAGCTGGGGAAGGAAGTAAATTATTTTTCTCTGGACATGTCCTAACAGGGCAAATTATTAGCACATTTCACAATACTTTTCTACAGATGTGGTGTTCTCCACAGAAGTGTCATCAGTAATCACCGTTAACGTTATTAGTCAAGGTTTTTGTCAAAAGATATATATGTGAGTTATTGACCCTATCTAGGCCTGAGTGTACTAGAAGGAGTTACTCACATTGAATTTCTGTCTGACAAGGTGTAAGCCATGCTGTGGGCGAGAGCACCCTCCTCGATATTACTCCAAGAAAGCAATAGCACTGATAACTCACTCGTGCCTTCATTGTGAACAGTCACAGTGTTTCATGGTTTACTCTCTGGCAGTTTTTTTAGTTTGACACTTGCTCAGCACTAAAAAAATACATTCAGTTTAAAGCTGTTTGTCGTATACAAATAGGTATAATGAGCTGTTTGTCCATCCTTTACACTCACTAAGGAACTTTGTTGACAGACACACACTGGTACCAAAGAAAATAAATTCCTTAAGAAAAAGAAAAGAAGAAAAGAAATCTCTTGAAGTGGAGATTTCACCTAAAGGCATTTATTATTATATTTCACCTAATAGCATAATAGAAATCTGCAAAATATCAGGTTTTCTCTAACTGTCATTAAGCTATTAGTAGGTTTGTAGAAGGCTGATTCAAGCTGAGAAGAGGCCATGCTTTGGCTGTCTACATGGACAGAAATCAGCCCTCCAAGGCTGAACCTGTGTATCTGTGTCTCTCTGCTTTAAGTGTGTTTCTCACCTTAGCTTTACCATTCTGCTTTATGAATAGGAGCATGCAGTGCTCTTTTCTGTTTCATGTGATGAATCCAGTGTACAAACACAAGTCTTGAGCATCAGAGTCACCTTTGTAAGATGATGCATTAAAGGGTACACAAGAGGCAGCCATGAAGTTACACCTTGCCAGAGGGAAAAAACAACAGTGAGATGGTGGGGAAAGTCAGCAGTCATTTCTAGAAGCTGTCTATGTTTAAACAGAAGTAGTACTGTGAATCTTAACTATGTGGTTGAGGAGGAGAGCATCTGCTGTGGGAACTGGAAGAGTTCTGCCTGACTGGCTGTCAGACCAGAGGTTGCAGGACACTGTCAAAAAATTCAAGCTAATAAAAGACTATTGATATTTGAGATTTTTTCTTGCTCTTCTGTTTAAACTTTTTGTTTCTTAATGGTCTGTCTAGGAATAGGAATGGAAATGAGTCTTTTTCTCTGTTTTTTGTTTATGTCTCTCCTTGCCCTTTGTTCTTTGCAGCTTTTTTCCCCATTTTTCTCTTCTTTCTCTCCATCCAAGGTCTGTCTCCAAAGCTGACACTACTTTGAGAGGGCTAGTTCAGATGCCTTCCCACCCAACTTGTTTGATGGCTCCATTATTCACTTTCTTTATGGTTCTGAGATTGGGAACACCAGGCAGAATGCTGGGGGAGATGGAAATGGCCACTGAGCTCCAGCCAAATGCTTTCATGCCTGTGCAGCAATAGAGAGGGTGAGAGGTTTTCATTTAGACATGATGTGTTGCATAGAGTAGTTTTCTGGAAGTGATGGGAAACGAATATCCTGCCCAAAATGACAACTTTTTTTTTTTTCAAGAAGGGAGATTGCCTGGGAACAGTATGTGGAGGGACACCCAAAACATGAGCTGTACAGTAGGTAAACTCACGCACATCTGTTGAGCTCTCGAAAGACAAAGAATGCCAGCCTGCAGTTAAGCATGGTGAGAAATAGCCACCACACTGTGAACAAGACGCTGGAGAAATCTCTCCCAGAGAGAGAGACTGGTAAATTCTTCTCATCACCTGGGCTGGAAATGTCACTGAGCTGTTTGTGGAAGCAGCAGAGGAGACTTCTCGCTCTGCAGGGAGCGGGGTGGCTTCTGTTTCCATAAAAGCAAATTGGGGTTAAAGCAGCTGAGAACGAGAGAGCAGAGAGAGTAAGAAACATGAGGGATTGTCTCTGATCTGTCATATGAAATGATAGTAATGCGAGGTCACAAAGAAATGGCAATCTTCTTAAATGCTGTTAGAGATTTGTCACAGGGATCTCTGGAGACTTGTAAAACAATAAGACCTCACCCTTGCTAACACTAAAACCTACACTAAAATCCATATTGCATGCAGTCCCCAGGAAAGCCTTTAGTAATGGATTGCAAAATAGATGACAAGAAAATCCCTGCTACGGACAAGGAATGGTAGTTACATTTCCACATTGAATGCTTCTTCTCAGACAGCAACTTTATGGGTCGGAAAACACAAAACCCTCTTTCATTTTGTTTCATGTTCATAGTGTCATTACTTGTGTATCAATCTCCAGTTGCTGACTACATTCATTTCAGAGAACAGCTATGGGAGTATTTCAGTGGGAACAGCCCTGGCATCTGTAGAAATTTCCCTGTTCTCCAGCACAGTGATTTTCCCATCTAGTGGTTAATTCAACAGAGAATTACAACTGCAAAGAAGGCTAATACTTTCTTCCTCAATGTCACTGATAGATATAGGAAGGTTTTCTGAGATATCAACAAGAATTTTATTTCAAAAGCAATAATAAAATATCCCATCCCTAGATCTTAAGAGCTACACTTAGTGAAACTTCAAAGTTACAGTCCATAACATCACAGGCAGTTTCCCCATTCATTCCAGGTGTGTAAAGGGCTGGAAAACAGGATTTAATTTCTCTGGCCAGTAAGTAACCCCATCAAGCCCTTGCAACTCCAGCAGCATATGTGAGGATGTCTAGAGTGCAAATAGATAGATTGCTGCTATATTCAGATTTAAAAATGAGCACTAAGAAAATGGGCAGAATGACTTCTGAAAGGGAGAAGCAGTTGAGTGACACACACTGGATTGGCTGCCAGGCTAGATGCAATGTTTCTGCAGCTGGTGGTATCACTGGCACCTCCTTGGCTGTCTTGAGAGGACACTGGTTATACCTGAGATTGGGTTGTAAAGGTTAGGCAAACCTGCTGTCTATCTGTATTAAGCCTGGAAAGCAACGCTGTATAGATGCCAACTTTCATGCCTTCATTCCACATCTTCCAAAGAAGCAGCTTTCAATTCACGCTGATATGTTAGTGGGAAAGTGAAAAAGAGAAAATGTACATCATCTTAATTAATAACAACAACAAGCACTTAAAAATTACTCTGCATCTAGTCTGCATTAATCTCATGGCACTGCAGTTTTGCCTGCTCACTCTCAAGACTGCAGAGTGCTCTCTACAAGTGGGTGAACTTATTCCTCAGACCTGGGCTCCTATGGTGGAATGGAGGGAGAAGGGCTAGCAGCAGCAAGGAAGTATAAATCCTAAAAAGTTTAGCCTCTTGCCTGTTAGAGGGAAAGTCCAAAAAGCAACCAAAATTTATTTGCCCCTCTCCCTTCTCTGAGCATAGTGTTGGTATGAGATGCTTTGGATTATGACTCTGAATCTTGATTTATGTTTCGCGTTCAAGGATCCCTATGTGACCTGGCAGGATCCCTTTCTTAGGAACTGGCCTGATGTTCCCTGAGTCTAGACTAGAAACAGTTTTTCACAGAAGTCAGAGCCTTGGAGGTGAGTACAAACCACCCTGAAGCACACTGAAGCACCCTGAAGCTAGCAAGCCTGTATGGTTAGCTGCAGCAGTAGTTGTGTCAGTATAATTTATGACCAGGATTGTGAAAGTGGTTTGGAAGAGCACCGCTACTGTGTACTTCTAATGCTCAGAAATGTTTGAGCTGAGGTAGAGAATGGCCATGTGTGATGTTATGCTGTAGCTCTGAGGGGGCAATAGCCTGTGGTGTATAGGAGGGAAAAGCAACTGGGGACAAACTCCCTTGCCTGGACCAGTTATGCCAGGAGTAGCACTTCTGACTGCGATTATTAATTCTTCTAGGGTTGGCTTGGAACTGCTTAGGGAAATCATGTTATTCTGGCAGCAGTTTATGCTATATAAAAACTATGACATTCCTTTTTATCTCATTTGTTTAAAAACCACTTATTTCATGTATTTTCATCTGTACCCTTCCCTCCCTGGGAGTGCATTTCTGTAACTGGGTGAGGAGAAATCTTTTGTGTTGGCAAGAATGGCAACTGCTGACATGGAGTCTTTCTGGAGGGACCGAATCTTATTTGTTGATTCCAAGTTTGTCTTTTTCAGCTACAAAATAAATCAATCTCATGCTGTGTAGCTGTTGAGGTGAGACATTTTAGTATAATACATGAACACAACTTTATGTATGAAAATGGCATACCTTGAAAATCAATTTCATGCCAAAATGAGGTGTTGATCATTTTTACTTATTATATTTATACTTAAGGCACTAAAGGGCAAACCACAGTATGTAATTTGGCAGACATCGGTCTACTGCATGTGCATATAGCCAGTTAATTATATATTGTAGTCTGCAATGCTAAATGTACTGTTCAGGTCATGTAAGTGCTGATAGCTTGTGTTACAGGCTGTAGGATGGCATTTGTATTACAAGATTAAGATTAATCCACAAAATTGAGACAGGTTCACAACTATGGCAATTGGTTCTGAAATGATTTATGGAGAAGGTATCATGTAATTTTCCTCAGTAATGATATTGTACCTCCTTCCTTTATACCACATAAAATATTTCAGGACATGGGTTTGTGAAGGGGTTTATATCACTACTGTGTAGTATACCTTAAATAGGAGTGAGAAAAGTATGCTGAGACTGATAACGCCTGTGGTGCTTAGGATGGGAAACCATCTTGCTCACAAGAATAAATGAAGCTGCATTCTCGGTACTCTTGGTGAAGATGACAGAATTGTACATTTAACTTTTCATAGCCTTACCAGTATCAAAAGCATAATGAATGATTGTTGTATTTTAGATATGTAAAGGAAAAGAACTGCTGGAAGGCATAGATTTACCTCAGTGCAAAGCAAACTTACATTTTATGGTGTGGATTTGGTTTTGTTGGATGCAGTGAAAAATTTGTTATTTGAGTGACATGAGTGATGCCCGTATCTTCTTATAAACCTCTTTCTCTATTTAAGTGTGTATTTTACCTAACGAGAATGCAGATACTGGACACAGTAATTAGGCTGAGTGTCTGAGAACAAGTGAAAGACCCCATTTCCATAGACATATCCCAGGCAGCAGTACAGTTTGCTTCTACTCTGTCAGGAGGTAAATAATTTGTTTTCTTCACTAAAAAACCAGGTTTGGTTTTTACCTTATGGGTCATTAACATCTCTTCTTAAGGGTCACACTTCATATCCTTTACAAGGCATCAGACCTAACCCTCTTTCTTGATGACTGACATTTCAAATGCAAGTGTGGGTGCAGTGCAAGCATTAACTCGTAGACCCTTAAAATAGAAACTGTAAACAGGAGGACAGCAATGGACCTGGCGCACTGGAGATAAGGAAGGGTTATCTGTTAGATCACTCTGTCTGCTGAAGAGGAATGTGGCTCAGTCTTGTGTTGCACAGGGTATTCATGGAGTATTTGTCTCCTGTGGCTGCAGCCTGGACATCTTGGTAAGACTGTGGCAGTGGTCACAAGATTCTGTCTTCTGTTCCATGCAGTAACTTCGGGTTTTTAACTTATTTAGTGCACTTTGGATTACTGCAGGCAGCAAAAGCCATTCATGGTGCAGTTTTCTAATTCCTGTCAGATGATAGCTGTTCACTGTCTCTCCAGTCTTAACTTTCTGTTCCTTAAAAGGGGGTCAAAGTATATACTTTAGAGGTATATGCTGTCCATCACTGCAGTGCCTTCTCTGTCTTGCCTGCAGGTATTCATCATTTCACAAAGCTAGAAGCCTCATACTAATGACATTTGAATATTAATGTGAGAAAACTCTAGAGACCTCGTTGGAATTAACCATGTTCTCCAGGATGATCAATCTGCAGGTTTCTATTTCGGTCTGTTCTTATTCTCTCTGGTGAATTTTATTTGGCACTGGTGACTTACCTTTGTATGATTATTGTTTGTACTTTTCTGAGCATGGATATTTAGGAAACCTATCTGTGCTGCTAATTCCTGAAGGCATGGTGGTGTGTGACAGCAGTGTACCTGCCTGTGTCTCTCACTCTGTTCCTCACCACTCTGACCTCCTTCCTACAGTGACTTTTTTCCTTTTAAGATTTGGGAAATTGTTTTTCTGTCTCTTCCCTATTACTAGACAACTTGATGATGGCCTGAGAGAATTGATGTGCAGTTTCTCTGGGTAAATCAAAGCCAATAGTGACTATAAAAGCCAGAGATCCCACAGAGCATGAAACCCTCCTCCGTTGCTTCTTGAATGTCATCTGCACACCCGGTGCCAAGTTTCACACAAAGAGCACTGCAATTGGGGAAGTTTTTGCTGGTTTTTTCATGCATATTAGGATACAATATACTTTGAATGTAGACAAGGTTTTGATGTTCTTTATGATGAGCTTTACTATAAAGTAAGTCTTTCACACATGGGCAAGATTGTGGCAGGTCTTATTTCAGCCTCTGCAAATTTAAGAACCTGATTTTGAACCCAGTCATCCTGGTGCTTTTTCTGATCCCCACACATAATTTGATAAATTCACAGTGAGTACCTCTTCTTGGGATCATTACATGGTGTCACTGCTCTGCTGGTCATCACAAAGTAGTGTGCCAACTCTGCCCTTCTCTGGGCAGAAAAAACCAGGGGAGGTGCTCCTCTTTCAGCTCACATTGTGACTTTAAACTGAAATGGTTGGTACCACCTTAACTGCTGTTGTGCCTCTTGCTTCAGAGGATTATTCCTTGAAGCAGAAGTTGTAGAAAAAGACTTACTACTACAGAGCAGGTGACCCTGACAAACCTAGGGGTAACACTCACTCAGGACTCAGACACACTGGCAAGGCATGTAGTAAAGACAACATGGCCTTGTAGCTCTCAGCTGTGGTTGCAGGCATTTGGACACAGAGCTCCAGCCTGTGAATTGATTGTCAGCCTTTGTGAATATGAAATTCTCTTTTTTTGGATGCTATTGATGTGGAGGGGCTGGGAAGCACAGTTCCTGGTTTTTTGTTGTTCTGCCCACATCAGTAAATAAACTTACTCGCCAAGGCATCCTGCCTGCCCTTTATCCTTTCTCTCACTCACTCACTCACTCATGGTCCTGTTCCTGGTGGGAATATAGAGTTCTCACTGGGCCTCTCTGAGCTCTGCCAGGTAGAAGCTTGTCATGGTCAATCACAAGTGACATTCACTGCCTGATTCATCCTGTTTCCTTGCAAAATTGCTTGGACTGCAGTGTTAAAAGCTGAAAGGAAGCTGGACAGAAACAGAGGGAAGCTGGAATTAAGAGGATCATGAACTTCACTGACATTCTGAAGTGAATTTGGCAGATTGGTGTGTTTCCTGACTTAATCACAATACCATAAATTACACGGACAGCAGTGTTCTGAGGCTTTCAGATATTCTGTGTTAACCACTTGCCTAGGTCCAATTTTATTTGTTGGCACCTCCCCACTCTGCATACCTTTGGAAAGTGTGGCCATTGTGACGGTGGTACTAGAGCAGTGACAGCGTGGGAAGCATGAGTGCAGGTCAGGTATTTAAGGACGGGGTAAACCTTCTGGAAGGCAGATTATACACACAATACATGGGTTTCAAAAGGCACCGGGGGTACTTCATATCATTGACCTTATAGACTAGTGGCCCTGCTTATTGCCTTCCTGAGAAGAAGGATAATTAGAGAATTATTGTAGGTTTGAGTTATTCTGTGATCTCCGTTGCTGACTGTTTGGCCCTGGGCAGGTCACACAGCTTGTCACTAAGTTAAAGGACATTTGCCTTTCCACAGCAATTTCCTAGCCATGAATATGAGTCAGCTTGAATGACATTGATTCTTCTCCACTAAAGGCTATTTGAACCTGAAAGGCCTCCTGGTTTTCATATGCTAAAAGCAGATGCTTGGCTTGTGAATAACACAGAGTACCAGAAGCATGTTCAGGCATCGGAGTCCTTTATCAGTTTGCTCACCCGGCAGTAAGAAAAAGATAATAACAGTATTGTACCTCAGAAATACGTTGCTAGGTTGATGGGGAAGAAGACAGTTACAGTTAATTTCACGCGCATAAATATGTAAAAATGCTGTATGCAACCCACGTAATAATTTATCTCCTGTGCCCCATTTCATGTCCTGGCTGCTACCGGGAGCTCTGGATTAATTTACCTGGACAGGAATTATCTTCCTAAATTCACAGTGGTTTGTGCTATTACTGAATGAAGGTATTTGAAAAGCAAAGAGGCCAAACTTGCTGATGAAAGGACTACTGCAGGTAGCTTGAGACAGTTGGGCAACACGACGGTAAATTACATTCATTGTTGATGGCTGCGAGGGAATACAAATCGGATGGAACAAATTAATCTCCTTATATACATCGATGGCTTCTGAATTAGTTGTCACCTCCCAGGGAAAAAATAAGCTATGGGTTGCATTGTGGAAGCTCAATGAAGATGTCTGCTCAATTTGCAGCATCAGTCAGAAATTAATAAGCTGCTGAACAGCTTTAAACTGAGGCTAGGGAACACCTCAGCAGCGATGTTCTGCACTATGTGTTTTATGAAAGGGGACCTGCTGCTTTGGGTACAGGTCTGGTTTAGACCCCACTCTTTGCCCTCCTAAAACCGGAAAAAGTCGAACTCCTGAGCAGAAATTAGGGAGACAACCCTGGACAAGCACCAAAAACTGGCAAAATTGTGAGTTGCCATCCAAGGAAAAGTTATTTAGGGGCCATATTTTCACAACCAGTGTAGTACAGACCTGTATATCTTCCGCTGTGGCCAGCTTTGGAGTGACATGACCTCCCCTGTGACAAAGAATGGGAATCCAGGCTCACAGCCAAGGAGGGCAGGCATGTCCAACTCCTGCAACATCAGCTATGAGAGACAAGATATATATATATATATATTTAAAGGTTACAGCCCTTTCTACTATCTTTTTCTAAAAAGCCTTTTATAAGTGCTTATATACTTTTCAATGTTTAGTTGTTTTATTGTTCTTGTTTTATGGGAACTTGTGTTGACCGTTGGTTAGGTGATGAGCTAGCTTGTTCCTTGTAACAGCACATATAATCACATATTTTGCTGTAGTGGAATGTCTCTTTTCCTCTGAAAGAGCATTCATTGTCTCTTACAGGGTTTAGGATGCTAGTGAGAGCCATTTTGACAATTCGTATGTTCATATGGTTCTATGAACTGCAACTTAATTACAGTCTTTCTGGGAAATTTACTGGTTTTGGTACGGGAAGTTTTATTCCTGCTCTCAATTTTCAGTTATTTTCTCTCTGTCAGTCAAAAAAGAATAGATGGTTTTGATTTTTTCTAGCTTGATTTTGTTTAAAAACAGAGAACATTAGGTATCAGGTAGAAAATAAGAATCCTAAAGATTAAAGGTTGACATATTCCCACACTGGATTAAAGATTACAATATAATGTCAGTACAATAGCAGGCTAAGAAGGGGAAAGTTAATGGACTGTGAAATTAAATTATGCATTTAGAGAGTGCTCAATCTGTTACTGACAGGTATTGACTGCAGAAATAATTGTCCATTTTTAAAGGTGTGCTCCTTTGCTTAATGCTGAACTGATCCACTCCCTGGAAGTGGTCATTTAAGGGTGTCAGCACACGAGTCACTCCTTTACTTGCAGAAGATTAGTGATATAACAAGTTAAGATAGCTGGTCTTTGGATTTTTCGTTAGCCAGGGAGAACGGTAGCTTTGCTAGCAGCCGTAAGTTTGGGAAGGTTATGCTAAGCAAGCATTGCATTTCATTTCATGTCCAGTAATGAGAGGGCTGAATATGCTCCAAACCATGGGATTTTAGGGTGCTCATTCTCTTTAGGGAGAAGCTTGCAGCACTTTTCATAACATCGTAGAAATGCTGGTGGACATTCCACAGTATAGCCTCCTGCTCAAAGTGGGACTGCTGCCAGCATGATGGCTGTGTCTTTGTCTAGCTAAACCTTCAATCCCCAAACCTCCAAGGATGAGATGCCAGAATAACTCCGTGTAATATATTTGAGAGCTGTACAGCTTTGTACTACCCCCCTTTTTTTTGGAAGGACTGGACAAAATCAGTATGAACCATTTAAAAAGAGTGGACTTAGTCTGCAATTCAACTCTGCCTGTTTTGTGTATATATAGATTAACTTTCTCACCTTATAGATTTACCTGTCCAGTTCATTTGCTTCCCTTTAGATATAATTCCTATTGTTTGAGCCTGCATTATTCTCAAATAAGACACCAGTACTCACTCTTTGTGGTCACGGATAACTCAGAAATTGGGCATCTAGTACTGGTGGTAGCTCGATTATGACTCTCACATATGTGGCTGTGGTTTGTAGAAAATGCAGAAATAAAAGTATAAAACTTCTGCCCCATATAAAGATTCTCAGTGATGCTGACTCATACTTAGCAGGCAGAAAGATCTGCAGTGAACTTGCCTTTTCCTTTCACTGAATTTGCTCTCCCCACTGGGAGAGCCCATAAATAACTGCGGGACATGGTGGTTGCAGGGAAATCACTAGGGGTGTTCCCCTGAGCTGGCCTTGTTGGATGAGGTTTGGTCCTTCCAAAGGAGATTGTGTTTCAGCAGCTCGTAGGTCCCCTGACATTCAGGGACTTGCTGGAAGTCGGGAACACCAACATGCACTTGCTGCAGAGACACCAGTGGCACTGGACGCAAACCTCCAGCTGATGCTGTGTTACTGGGACCACGCAGGTGCATCCTCTGTTGGTGCATCCACCACCACCACTGGTTTCCACCTGCTTGGGACTGATGGGAAAGCTGCTCTCTGCCTTTCTGATTTAGCAGCTCACGCCCTGCCACTGTGCGTAAAGCCACAATCCCTCTTGTCCTTTTTTCTGACTGTTGGCAGGGATACATTTGGGCAAATAATCCTCTTCCCCTTTGTTGTCGCTGTGTCAGGAGTGTGGGCAGGGAGAAGCAGCAGACCCACACTCTGCAGAGCTGCAATGCTGCACATTCCTCCTTGCTCCTGGGAGGATGCACCTGGGCAGGGATCCAGCGGCCTGACCATCTTTTTGCTTTGCCTTCCCTGGGTTTCACACCAGAGCTCTTACAGCAGTGCTTATATAGCCCCCACAGCCAACCTGACAGATTTTTGCCTCCCACCTCAATTGTAACGATTCCTCCTGATCCCCCAGCGGCCCTTGCTGTGACTGCATCATTTAATTGGGACGTCGCCAGGACCTTTACAAGGTACAAAACCGTGTAATTGACACCAGGTCGACACCAGCGATGCAGGTAATACACCAGCTCTTCTGAACCCTCCTCGTCCCTGCCTGAGGAAAACAATCCTGCGTCTGTGTCAGGCAGGGTGGGGGCAGATGAAGCACGCATGGGTGAGCCCCTAAAGGGACGCAGGCCAGAAAGGCAGAGGGGGAACTGCTGTGGGTGGCGGGGGAGGGGAGAAGTGCGGCAGCTGTATTTACTCTAGCTTGCTCTCGGTATTAGTTTTATGACTCGGAATTACAGGGCAATACTGCTGTGAGGAAGAGCCGCCTGAAAAGTGGAGTGGGGCTCTTTTCAAAACCAGCTAACAGCGGGGGATGTTCATTGCTCTGTGCCTCTGTGTGTTTGCTCTGAAGAGGAAGTAGATATGCCGAGTCTCTCAGGCTGAGGGATGCGGTTGCATTTTTTAATAATAATGATTTTACGCAGTCAAACACACGCATATATATTTAAAAAGATATATATTTTTTAAAAACATGCATTTAAAACTTTGCTTCTGCTCTCAAGAGCATCCCCACATAAGAGTGACAGTGATGGGGAAAGGCATGTGAGGGCTGGAGGGCAAAATTCCTTGCAATTAAGCTGTGCTAACAGTGCTGTCACCTATCCTTTCCTCCAGCTCCCCGGTTAGATTTTTATAGCTTTTCTGCCTGAGCAGTTAACCATCATTGTACCTCCTGGTAGAGAAAGAATCTGGATAGGTTTGACAGGTTCAGGTCTTGTGGAGGAGGTTGCTGGGCATCTCACAGGGGTGAGATTTCTCCTCTCCCTCAGAAGCCACACCTGGAGTACTGTTACATCATTATATGCTGATATTTTGGTATATAGGTACATTCCTACCACATTCTGTGTCTGCTGTGGCTGTGCCCTTGTTCCCCTTGGAAGCAGCCATGCCCAGCCTTGTCTATGTGTGCCTCTTCTGAAGGCTGGCTCAGGGTGCCTCTGCTGTGTTTCACTGCCTGGTAAAATTTTCCCTCCTAAGGTGCTTAGTTTGGAAAATTTCATATATTCACGTTGGTATGGACCAATGGGAAGAGGATAGCACTGTGCCCACCACAGCCAATTCAGCTTTACATTGACGTCTCTTTGGGAAGACCAGGAGAGAAATGTATGCAATGCAGAAAAGAAGTCAGCAGACAGACTTAGTGGGTTTCTAAATTTTCCTGTTTAAAAACATGTAATTCCAACGCTAGAAAGGCAGAGCCTTTTGAATATTTGAGGGACATTGTGCTACAGCTTTTGTACCACATGATAAAATATAGTCCTTCCTAGCATTTTTGAATCCATATTAATGGAACAAAATAATTTCCTTAATAATCTTCTCTTCTATCTGCATTTTCTTAGGTGTGGCATAGGAAAGTAAATCCAAGCACAAACTGGTCTGTGTTATTTAAATATTTCTCCAACATCCTTTCAAAGATCCTACAGAGAGCTCTGCAGATTTAGCTGTATGCTGCTGTCCTTATTGCAGGCATAATCTCAAGAAATAGTGGTATTCAAACTATGGCAGGACTGATATTGACTTCAATGGCAAAGACTTGGACCATTCTTTTCTATCAGGCAAAGTGGATTTGGAAAACCTCCCTTCACTGGTTTCCATCCTTGAATATCTGATAAATGACAGAGGTTTCAGAAATTACTTTAGAAATCAGGTTCTTTTGAGAGCAGTGCCAGGTCTTCATTCTCATTTTGATCATAGAACATAGAATCTTCAAGGTTGAAAAAGACCTCTAAAGGTCATCAAGTCCAACCATCTTTCCAGTATCACCATGTTAACTAAACCATGTCCTAGAGTGCCTGGTCTACAAATTTTTTGAACACTGCCAAGGATGGTGACTCCACCACTTCCCTGTGCAGCCTGTTCCAGTGCCAGACCACCCTCTCAGTGAAGACATTTTCCCTAATATCCAATCTCAGCCTCCCCTGATTCAGCTTGCAAACATTTCCTCTTGTCCTATTGCTTGTTACTTGGGAGAAGAGACCAATCCGACTGCAACCTTCTGTCAGGTGGGTGTAGAGAGCAATAAGGTCTTTCCTCAGCCTCCTCTTCTCCAGGCTAAACAAACCCATCTCCCTCAGCCACTCCTCATAAGGCTTGTGCTCCAAACCCTTTACCAGCTTCATTGCCCTTCTCTGGACCCACTCCAACACTTCAATGTCTTTTTTTGTAGCAAGGGCCCAAAACTGAACAAGGTACTCAAGGTGCAGTCTCACCAGTGCCAAGTACAGGGGCACAATCACTTCCCTACCCAGTCTTGCTGGCTGCACTATTCCTGATACAAGCCCGGATGCTCTTGGCCACCTTGGCCACCTTTTACAGGCAGAATGCTGGGGCAGAGAAGACAGGCGAACTGACCTCCCTAAAGCTATCTAGGAGGCAGCGGCAGGTTTGGGACTTATCTATCCCATTTTGTCATACAACCTTTTATGTTTTCATTCAAGTTTCCATAGGAGGGCTGATGAAATTACCTGTGTTATTGAAGTTGAGGGCCCACACTATGGTGACCAAGGATACAGAGTCCCTCCCACTGTCAGTGAAGAGAAGGTTTGTGACCATCTGAGGAACCTGAACATACACAAGTCCATGGGACCTGATGAGATGCATCCCAGAGTACTGAAGGAATTGACTGTTGTACTTGCCAAGCCACTCTCTGTGATACTTGAAAAGTCGTGGCAGTCAGGTATAGTCCCTAGTGACTGGAAGAGAGGAAACATTAGTACCATGTTTAAAAAGGACCTTGGGAACTACTGCCCCTGTCATTTGCACCTCTGAACTTGGGAAGATCATGGAACAGATCCTTCCTAGAAGCTATGCTGAGGCACATGGAGGACAGGGAGGTGATTTGAGACAGCCACTATGGCTTTATTAGGGGCAAGTCTTGCCTGACCAATCCACTGGCTTTCTACAACGGAGTAACTGCATCAGTAGATGAGGAAAGAGGTATGGAACCTGAAAGGTGCCTACAAGAAAGCTGGGGAAGAACTGTTCACAAGGACATGGAGCAGTAGGAGGACAGGTAATGGTTTTGAACTTGAAAATGGGAGATTTTGGTTGGATATGAGGAAAAATGTTCTTCAGTATTAGGGTGGTGGATCACTGGAACAGGTTGCCCAGAGGTGTTGGAGGGCTCATCTTTGGAGATGTAAATACTGGCCTCCCCTCTGTTGAACAGAATTTTCTTTGGACAATAGTCCAAAGATGGTGAAAGCTCAGTAAGGGATCAGAGAAGACATATTTACAAGAAGCAGAAGCAAAAGATAGTTAAGAATGTAAATAATTCAGAGATAGTGCTTGGGTTGTGAGGAAGGAAGAGCTTAATATGAAACTTATGGAGAATTTTTTTATTTCCTTAGTAAGTTACCAAAGGAGAGTAGTTACACAAAGAACAACTTTAGTGAATTTGGGTGATTTGCTTTGGTATGGGTTGATATATTTGCTTTTAATTATTTTTCAGTTCAGGGTTTTTTTTTGGTGGTTTTTTTTTTTCTTTCTTTCTTTTTTTCTTTTCTTCTGTTGCTGTTGTTGTTGTTTCCCAAGCAACGACTTGTCTTATATTTGAGAAATGGAACAGTCTGCTGCAAACCCAGACTTCTACAGCAGGGCACAGTCTCAGCATGAGCCATCTCCTCATAGTAAATTGCAAACTCGTCTCCCCAGGACTCTGAACTGGACTAGGTATGATGGTGTGCCTAAGACAACCGTGAAATAGAGCAGCTTGCCATGGATTCCTCCTCCTATGAGAAGCAATTTCATTCTGGAACAAAGAATGTCAAGAGGAAAATGAACACAAAAAATAAACGTCATGTCAAAGTTAAGCACTCAGTAATGTCGGTACTCTCAAGCTGCAGTGATCCTGATATTCTTCTAGCTTGTTTTATGTCACTGGATTTTTACTGATTTTCATGTCATTAACCATGATTTATAGCACTAGGGCAGGAACGAGGAATGGCATTATCGGTTTGTAATATCAGGCTGCTCACTGCATTCTCACCCATAATTATGTTTTTAGAAGCAAGTGAAAGTTTCCTATTATAGCCACAGCAAGATCTATTTAAGAGATACCAATTGCACATCCCAAGGCAATTTATACAACTGAGGAGTGAATCAGCTTAGGAAAAAAAGTTAGAGAAGATCTATATCTCCTTTCATTCCTCACAACTCCCAGAGAGACTCTTTTTCAGGTTCCAGAAATGCAGAGAGCTTGATTGTTTTTTCTCTTTCCACATACCAGAATTCCTTGGTTCTGTTCAGGAGTATGATGCTAAAATAGATGTGCATGCATGTATGTGTGTTAGCCATCAAACAGCATGGGAGATTGTTCTCTGACAGCTCATGCTGTTAGTGGAACAGGTGGAGATGGTGACCCAATTTCCCTAACACCATCTGATGAATTAGTGTTGAAAAGGCTGTTCCCAGTGAACTTGAATCTAAGCTGACTTCCCCAAACCTAAATCGTACTACCATTCAGCAAGATCTGGAGGGGCTGGAGAGCTGGGAGAAGAGGAACCAAATCAAATTTAACAAGGGCAAGTGTAGGGTCCTGCACCTAGGGAGGAATAACCTCAGGCACCAGCACAGGCTAGGGGCTGGCCTGCTGGGAATCAGCGCTGCAGAGAAGGACCTGGAAGTGCTGGTGGACAAGAAGTTCTCCATGAGCCAGCAGTGGAGCAGTGGCCTTATGGCCAAGAAGGCCAATGGTACTTGGGGCACATTAAGAAAAGCTTGGCCAGCAGGTCAAGGAAGGTTCTCCTCCTCCTCTGCTCTGCCCTGGTGAGGCCACATCTGGAGTGCTGCGTCCAGTTCTGGGCTCCCCGGGTCAAGAAAGAACTGCTGGCGAGAGTCCAGCAGAAGGCTGTGAGGATGATGAGGGGACTGGGGCACCTCTTGTGTCAGGAAAGGCTGAGAGAGCTGAGACTGTTTAGGAGAGGGGATCCTATCAATGCTTATAAATATCTAAAGCCAGAGCCAGTGGTGCTCAGGGACAGGACAAGGGGCACAGAGGAAGTTTCATCTGAGCATGAGGAAAAACTTCCTTACCCTGAGGGTGACAGGAGCAGAGGAGCAGGCTGCAGGTTGTGGAGTCTCCTTCTCTGGAGAGATTCAGAACCTGCCTGGATGCTGTTAGGTCTTTCTCCTATTTCTTTGCTCATCATTCTTCTTTCCTAAAATTGCCCATCACAGGCACCTTTTATTATCTAGGAGAATGTAAATGCTTAAAACTTTTGGGGAGTCTAGTCTTTAATGGTATTTTAATTTGAAAATATTTTGTTGAAACAATCAGTGTAATTTCTACCTTACCTTGCAGAAGCAATTCTTTTCAGCTTGTTTAGTCTGGAAAAGACAGAATGTTGCCACTTCTGTGCTACATCCAAACACTCCTGATATGTATTAGCAACAACCTGAAAAAAATCAGCTCAAGTTATTTCTAAAGGCAAAGACACATGAAGGAAGAGAGTTTATAGATGAGGGTACCTCTTCCAAAAATTATGGGTACTGAAGTTACATTACATAGTCCCTACAGACTGAGAATGGCATTTTCCAGAGGAAAATTTCTTCAGGTTTTCTGTCTGGGAGTGCGGTTACATTCAGTGTGTGATTTATGAGTCTAGGAAAATTTTTATGTTTTGTAAATCTATAGAGATAAGTGTATAGGTCCTAGGTAAGGCAATGTCTGGCAAAGGGATGCTCCTGCTGCTAGGAAAACTCAGCTGACCTGTACTTTTCTGGATTTCCCTATATTTCTGTCCACCTACCAGGAAGGATGGAGCCTACTTTGGTGACAAGGGCTGCCTGAACAGTGGGGACCACCCCTGCCCACCTTGTAGCGTGCAGGGTCACAAAATACCTGTGAGTGCAGCCTGACTGTGGCCTACAGTTGTGCTGGTGGCCAGAGGTGTCATGGTGTCAGCAGCCTTGTGCAAGCCTTCTTGGCTCCTGCAGATGTGACGTGGGTTTCAGTGTTGTGCTGTGTGAGAGCTTGGTATCTGGCTTACGGGTGGAACATACTGTTTGCTCGCAGGATCAGCCAGGAAGCCTTTTGCTCTTTTTCTGTCCTTAGTATTAAAAAAACCCTGAGGTTAGTCAATCCTTTCTTTGATGGTCACTTGCAGGACACGTATCAGGTCACAACAGGGACCTTCTGCACGTGCTTTTATCCCTTGGCTGATGCTCCAGGGATTCTGATCTCAATCTGTCTACATATAAAAGCAGGAAGGGAGGAGAGAGTGAGAGTCCCTAGCTCCCATCACAGATGGCTGATAATTAGTGTACTGCTTCCATCTCCTTCAAAACCCAGCAAAGATAGTTTTCTAGAGACAAAATGATGACTTCAAGCTGTTTTGCACCTGAGTAATGCTCTTGGAAAAACATAGACTCTCTACCTCTGAGCACTTGGAAGTTTATTTTCACTTGTTTGCACTGGGTTAAATATTACATGTCCTTCAAATTTATTAAATGGGACATTTTGTCTGAGTAGGAATTGCAGGCTTATGGGAATGGGAAAATATTGGAAGTAGATGCCAAAACCTTTCAGACATGAAACTCATAATAGATCCTGAAAAGAAATACATGCTCAATTAAAAGGAATGGATAGTTGAACCATTTCAGTTCCTGGGTGTTAGCACAGGTCTCTGCTCTCCTCATTCAGGTGGTTCATCCCTGTAGCTCCCGTGACCAAGCACAGCCCTCCCACGTACAGCTATGTGGCTCACAGGCAGGGCAGGGTATGCCACCTCCTAATGAGTAAACTGTGTGGTTGCCAGTTGTCAGTTCTCTTTTTTCCTTTTCTACTGTCTCAAAATCTCCTGGACAAATGAAAATGCCCAAAACACTCTACGGTTTCCAAAATTTTGTTGATAAGCCCATAGAGGTATTTTCGATAATTTTAATTATTTTCCAAGGAGGCAAGACTTAGCGCCCTGTTTCATGGAGTTCTGTTTTCAATGACAATATCAGTCACTTCCCTTGTTTGTTCCTCTTCTTTAGACCTCCTCCCATGTTAGAAATAGCATATCTTAATTATTTTTCTGCATCACATTATTAATTTTGTTTCTGCTCGAGGTGTATGGGGACTTTTGCCACCAACAGCTTTGACGGACATGGAGGCTAAGGCCAGAACCTGTAGGATGTCTACATCGGTCTAGTACTTCTGCCACTTCTTATGCCAGCATCTCACTGTTGGAAAATACTCCTTTTCTTTACTGGTTGCTGCAGTTCAGTTGAAGAAGTTAAATCAAATAGTGCAACTACTAAAACAAAAATGCTGTTAACACAGCCTCCAATATGCTCAAGAATTACCCAAACATTACTACAACTCTATATATGATCTAAAGTTCCCTGTGATAGCTTAATTTATTTAAGTGCCAGTGGGACAGACTCTGACTTCATTTCTACTGGGAAATCAAATAATGCCAACTGCAATTAAAAGTTGGCATCCTGTTTGCCCTGAGGTTAAAAATAGTCTGACTACGTTTTTTCTGGGACCTACGCGTGAATCTTGCAGCCTCAGTAATGCAGGTAAAGACCCGTGCTGTGTGTTGTGCTGACAGCACAAAACAAAGCCTGACCTTGCCTGGAGCAGCCGTGGACCTGACCTTATTTCCAAAAGATCAGCTGTGTGCCTTTGTTTTATGTCTTTGGGTTTTAATGCACTTACTCAACAACCGTATGCCAAACCTGAATGAAGGCTCAAACTGAGGGTAAGCAACACGCTTTGACTGTACACTCATTGAGTGAGCCCAAGGTGCAGACAGGTTTTCCATGAAACATCTCTACTGCCATACCAATTTCCTGCTCTTTGCTTATGCTGCGTTTTCTTCCTTTCACCTTTTTATTGTTTGTGACAAGTTTACTGTCAGTTCAAAGACTCCCTTTTTATTGCTCTTGTATTGTCCTAAAGGTCCTCTAAGTGATTCTTGTCCCATTTTTAAAGCCTTGCATGAATGCAACAATAGTGTCTAACGAGTACAGTCAGTGTCATCAGTTTTTAGAATTGAAAGTCTCTGTGCAGTTCAGAGAGAAGCCAGTGGTTCCCCAGCCTCTACATGTGTTATGCCACTTCCCTGAACTTATGCTGATTTACACCAACCTAGTGAGCAGAAACAAGGTACAGGTTCTTGCTGTTCTGCAAAAGGGCATAAAGGCTGTGAATAATCAAAAAACGTTTCTCCCCTTACACATATGTAACAGCTTGCTGGCAATCTCAAATAGTTTTTCTACTTCATTTATGCATCTAAAATTGTTCCAGTCTTACTTTGGTTTGCTAATGTGTCTGTCCAATTTTTTGGTAAATCACCATGTGCTGAGGATGCGCACGGGTGAGAAAAAATATCTGCTGAGTTGATCTGAATTCACTGAACGTTGCCAGGACACAACCAAACAACAAAAATCAGTGCATGGGAAAGGTTTTGGGGGACAAATGTCTAAAGTGCCAAGAATTTTGGAAGCTGTAACGAAGCAGCAGGCTGAACTGAGAGAACTACTAGACAGGGTGGTTTCTGAATGTGGGTGTGCACGGTTGTTGTCTTCCCAGATCAGTGTTTGGGAATCTGCCTCCAGCTGGTGAAATGATCATGTACCTCCAAGGCAGCATGGTTATTTTGGAAATTTGAATGTGCTGGTTGAGACCTTGTTCAATGAGTGCAGCACACACCGAGCTTGTCAGCTATAAGAGGACTCTTCACTGGCTTTGAGCTCATTTGGGTTTTGATTTAAGGATATGAAAAAAAAAAAGTGTGTCAGCCTAAAAGTTTTCAATTTCTTTTGTTTGTTATTTTTTCTTTTTTTTATGGCTTTAGTTGGCAATTTCAAATAGTTCTAGCGAATAAATTAAGGGAAATAACTATTTGCCAATATATTTTGAAGAAGGGTGATTACCAGTTTGCACAAAACTGAGGTTTGTCCAGTCGGTGCACTTTGGACATAGGAAAAGGGAGTGTTCACCAACATAGCCATTAAATACCCCAGCTGTATGCCTATAAAATCACACAAGGCACCTTCTGAGCACTTTTGTCTCTGGCAGCCTGCATTTATTGCATTGGACAGGAACTGAAGAGATTGAGGAAAATAATGATACTAAAGATAAGATGCTCTCACACAGCCCATTTCTGTCTCCCCCAGTTTATGAACCTGTCTGTTTCTAGGGACATCACATGTACTTTGTGACTGAGCATCCTGAAGCTCCCCTTCTACAGTCCTTTGCAGATAATTTCAAGCTGGTCCAAAAGCTTTTTTGTTGTGCAGCTTTTTTGCTCAGGTAAAACGTAAACATATTGGTGTAATACAGCTTTTGGAGGACAGCTGTCTCACTCCCTGTCAGATCGGGGCCTCTGCAGAGTCCATCAGCTACATCAGGTGCTCCTTGTATGGCATGAGCTGTTTTCAAGGGGACAGTGTGGGGTTTTTGTCTTGCAGTGCTGGACAGGAGGGCTGCAATGCCTTCCCATGCTCCTGACATGCTCGTTCCTATCCAGCCCATGTGCCACCAGCAGATGGAGCCTGCAGTGGAAATGCGATTCTGCTCTGAAACTTCTCAGGAGCATTGGGCCACCATTAAGACTCTGCGATGTGTTTAAATTTTTATTTTGTATGGAAGGAAAGGTAAGAGTCACCTTTAGCTGACTTGAAAGCAGCAGATGAAAACTGGCTCAGCTTTTCAGAAACTGTAATTGTGACATTCTGCATGGAAAGCTCCACTTGCGAAGATGAATGTTTCATTAATTTTTAAGGATGTGAAACTGCACTGGAACATTAACTAGATCATTTGCTATCTAGCCAATGCACTGATACCACGCAACATTCATATTATTTTATTCTGTTATAATGGTCATCAAAAAGCTAGCTAAACTTAAAATGGTGAAACATCAAAGTGGGGATTTTATTCTTACGAGTGATTACTTTGAAGAAATTACTAGTTTTCTCACTGAAAATGACTCTGAAGTCTCCCTCAAAAAACCTTGAATAATGTAAATTTCAATCTAAAATGCTGCCTGAGAGAGATGGGGTAAATTCTATTATTCATAAAGAGCGTGCTATCCCTGGAAATTAATTATCTCTAAATCTAATTTTTCTCTATTGCTACTCAATACCCTATTAGCAGACAAACAGTGCCAATGGCTTTACCTGACCATTGTTCCCTTTCCTTCCTTGAAACAAGCTTCTCAGATAGTATTAGAAATAAGAAGAAAGAGAACTGATGTCTTCTTCCTTGCTTGAGGTCTTGTGTAGTCATTCATGGTAGTCCAAAGAAGGCATTAAACTGTCCAACCCATGGGAAATGATTATATAAAGGACGAAGAAGTGAAAAATTAACAGTTTTTGTAAAGCTGGCTGGGAGCTGATTGCCTTCTGAAACTTGCAGTGTTTTATGTTGAAAAGTAATCTAAATTTTGTTGGCTTTTTTTTTTAATTGTCAAAAAGAAGCATTAGATATTTTTAGTATGTGCTGAGCATATCTGGTTTCACTAACAACCGTTTTCCTAAACTTTTCCTCTGTTTTTCAGATTTTCAGTTAATCTGTCTCCTCCCCTGTTTTAAAATAGCTGGCTTGGGTGCAGGTATCCAAACAAAATGTCTAGCTAGAACAGCTCCTTGCAAATGTTAAAATTGATGAGAGGTGACTGCATGAGTCCTTTTTCTACCTGCTCTAAAAAAGAGGCTCTTGGTGGAGGGACAAATGCATGCTGTGAGAGAACAAAGACCTGTATTTGGTTTAAAGTACAGAGGGAAAAGCAAAGGCTTTTGGTAGATTAACCCCAAAAGAATCCAGAATGCATATTGCTGTTATGTATTAAGGAGCAAAAGTCACTGAAAAATCTTAGGACAGGCTTTGTACATTTCAGTTTGGAAAATTCTCATTTAAAATAAAGCTTGGATTTTTTCCTGTTTTCTCTCTCTCTCTCTCTCTCTCTCTCTCTCTTTCTCTCTCTCTCTATCTAATTATTTATTTTGGTATTCAGTTCTTCTCTAAAGTCCTAAAAGGGAAGACTCACACATCATTTCCATAAGGAACACTTAGAGTAGGGGGCAAATAGCACATTTCTAAAACATATACTTTATATTGTGAATACCAGTGCATAAAACACTTTGGGCTCACGTTATATGGTTACCTCCTGGGTTCTGCTGAGACCCAGTCAAATGTTAACTCATTCTGCTAACTGTAGAGATCCCAGGAATGATAATGTAAGCATTGGAAAAAACCCAAAACCAAAGCAAAACAACACAACTCAGAGATGCTGCTCTTCATCTCCGGGTTTGAAGAATCCAAGTGGGACACACTGCATATTGTAATCACAGTGGGAAAGTTAGAAATATCTCTGGAGAAAGACCAGAGGAGAATGTGGTTTAAACATGCCAAAGTACAGCTGTGCATACATTGTGGTGAAACTTATATTTGAGAATGTTTTGTAAATTGGGAAAGATGACAGAAGTGACGCCATCTATTCTGTCATCTGAGGTAACTTACTTTCAAGCAATCTACAGTACCCTCAGCTCTGTGTAAAATATTCCACAAATACCATATTCCCTGAATACATTCAATTCTTTTAATTGTGTTGGTATATGTTACCCTTCTTTGCTGTTATTAACAGGTAGGGGAAAAAAATGTAATATTTGTTAGACCTTCACCTAAAGCAACAGGTTTAATTGTGTTTATGCTTTTTGAAATACAGCAGTCCAGCCTGTGTAGAAGCAGAGAGTACAACTGCATTGCAGGGAGAAATGGAATACACTTAAAATGGTATAGTATTACTTCATTCAAATCTACCCATAATTTCCTGCCTTACTAATACTTCCTCCATTTACAAAATGTTATCCCTGTGCCAGAAACATTCTGGTGGCAATGTGCAATCCTCTCTCACTGAAATAGAAGTCTTCTAAGAAATCTTTGTTGTTGAAACACATTTTCTGGTCGGCTTACGATATTATAAATTTTTCTGACCTCTAGTATGAGCGTTGCAAATTCTCCAAAATAGATTCTGCCACTGAAAAGTTGCTAAGCAACTAATCCCGTCTGATCTATTGTAGTTCAAATAAATGAAACAGACAGATAAAAGAGAGTTTATAAACCTAATGGGTTGTAAAAACCAAACAAACATAAACCCATAAACAAATAGACATGTATTTTATCTAAAAATAAATAATTCTGCAGAAATAAGCCCACAAGGAGCATTTTGTAGGGGCATTAAGGAAAAGCAAAGAGGGTCAGTGTTGCCACTTCACAGGTCCAGACTGGCTGTCACCTCAGTCTACTCTTTGGCAACCTTAACGGTGACTTACATGCCCCTTTAGCTGGGTATTTATCCTTGCATGATACAGTATGTGATATTTAGGTAGTTAAAAAGAAGGTTTTGCTCATCGTTCAGCAGAACTGTCACGACTTTTTTATATTTATTTTTTAAATTCAGCTCTGGAATTGGAGGAGATCTGCCCTGTTCTCCCACACACTGCTTCCCACCGTACCTGCTTTTGCAGTCTGGTCTTCAGAACTGGACAGTTAAGATCAGCAGAAGGAGAAGCTGCAGCCTCTTCTTGAGAGTCAGAGGAGGTGCCACTGGTGTGAGGTGGCCCTCTGGACACACATCATCTTTACAGTCAAGCAGGTTTGCCTGTCTGAGGCAACCTATGCATGGCTTTTGTCTGTATGGGTGACTGTGAGGGTTTCTTTTTCCATCTGGTCTCCCACAGGTTCATATTTTTGGAAGAAAAAGACTTTTTGTCTTTTACTTCTAGGCCAGGGCCCTGACAGCTTCACCTCCTGCCACGGTTTTGCTCACCTGATAGCCTGTGCTTGGGACTTTGAGGCTGGAGTTTTTGTGATTTATAACCATGGTGAGGTTGTCCTTATCACAATAATCCCTTGGGTGCTTTCACCTCTGTAAAACACGGTGCATTCTTCCCTTCCATGATCAGAACCTCAGCGCAAAATTAGTGTCACAATTAGTTGATGCTCTCAAGGAAGAAGAGCCTGATTTCATTGTACAAAATCATTAAGCATTTTGATTTTAGCCTCTCAAGCTCTCACACTCACAGTATGTATGTGTTCAGGTGGTCTGGCAAGGTTACTTGTGTGAAGCACAAGGGTGAAGGATGCTGTCTGCGCCTTTTGAGTACCCTTTGGCTGGTAACAACAAAGCAGTTTTTGGATGGATCTCCTATATCTCACAGGAAATACCAGCTGCAATGAGATAATCCTTTGCCTCAGTTCAAGCTTACTTTTTATAAATCCTGGGTCAGGTTGCTGCCCATTGACTCTTCTCCCTTGTTTGAAATATATACATTTGAGACCAATGTCTATAGACTTTTCTTGTTGGTCTAACAGAAGAAAAAAAAGAGATGTAAGTCATATGTCACAGCCTTCTAGCCGTTCTGCTGGTGTGAGGATTGCAGGGTCTTCTCCAGATGGACTGTCTTGCCTGTGGGGTCATCAAGAGCACTTGCCTGCAAAAACATCGTTCATGCCATCTCTAATACTGCATATCATTACTAATTTCGCACTGATTTATGAGCAGAACCACAGCTCTTTGCAAATGCCTGAAATGCCTGTAATTTGAAAACAGAAAATAAATCTTTTCAGTTACACTGTCTGGTTGCATATCTGTATGCTGCAAAAGCTACAGGTCTTTAAAGTCATTACTAGAAGGACAGAAGAAAACTTTAAAGTGAAAATTGTGATTATAAGAAAAGTTAATGGCACATAAAAAAAAGCAGCAGCTTCTTTTCACCATTCTCAGTAAGAGGATGGTCCTTTTAAGGCCTGAAACAAAGCTAGGACTTTTCCACTGACTTGCTTGGGCCAAACCTTCATTATATTTTAGTGTAAAAGCTACTTGATCTAAAGAAAAGGCCAATACATAACTCAGAATTAAATAGGCAGCTCAAATCACATTCTTTTCTCATTATTATTCACTTGAGGAACAACTCCTGGTCCAGCCTTGTTAAGCTGTTGACAGAGAAATCAGTCACTCCTCAGAAATAAAGGAATGGAAATGAGTTATTTCTATTTTCTCCTGGTGTTTATGCAAGCTTCCCCTTAAGCACTTACCAGAATGAAAGCTTTTCATCTAACACTTTAATTCTGTACACCTTTTCCCTGGAACTGAGAAAATAAAATAATAGTGGCACTTAATGAAAGGAAAAAGGAATCACTGGAGAGGAAACACTCCAGGAGCAGGTAACTCTCACAACTTATTGAATGCAGTCAGCATAATGATGAGACCTTTTTAATGACTGTCGTTGCATGTGAATGCTATTCATGGAAATTCCAGGTGCTCATCTGGAAAGCAGATTGTCTCATAAAACAGGGAGGAGAAATAGGGATTTGAAAAACAACCTCTTCCCCTGGTATTTCTGCAACAGGTTTTCTCTCAGCATGCCAGATTTTGTCCTACTCTGTCATTTTAAGGAGATCTTGGGAGCTTGACAGACTCAGACTTTGTGTGAAATTCTTATGCTTTGTAGATGTCCTGCAGTATCTTGAAGAAACTTTTTAGTTTGTGTGATATTACACTTACCACATAGGTAACACTCTGAGCTCTCCTCCACTGCTGACCTCTTTGGAGACTCCAGTTTGCCACCACTTTGTCACAGGACATGCTACTTTTCATTTTCCTGCTAAAAATCCTCCAGATTTGGTCTCATGTAGTATCATCCAAGGACCAGAGAGAGGGAACAGTCCCTGCTGGGGTAGCATGGGGGACTCTTACAGCCTCCCTCATGACATACCAGCTACCAGTGTAACTGCATCACCCTGCTCCTCACCAGCTGTGCCTGTGAGGATTATTCTTCCTGTGCAGGAGAGATCAGAGGCTATTTTAAAAGTGATCTTTGGAGACCAAATGAGTTGCAGGTGTATGCTGATGTCCCTTTGCTTTTTTCTACCCTTGCCTAGCTCTCGTTTCCTCTCATCTCGTGATATCTGATGCACAGGTGTTATAGTTATTTCCTTGGTACCTTTTAGACCCATTTACTGTTAGCTAGTAGGGGGTGCCTATTCTGCTCTGCACTAAGCGAGCACCTTATGCTTTCTGCCACCATCCAGTAGGTTTCCCCTTCTCATAAATCAGTTGCCTTGTAGGTCTGGGTTTCCTGAGGCCTTACACAGCAAATCACAAACTGGCAAGACTTGTTTGGACATTTAGCGAGGCAAGTGAATTTTTTGCAGAGTCCTGATCCTGTAGCTAGCTGGAGATATGACTGACAAGCATGTGTACTGCCAGTCCAGCACCACTGAGCAGCTATGTTTTTCGACTCGGGCCTGCATTGCGTTTCTCACCACTGGGCAGCAAATGTGCCGAACACTCGCCTCTTGCTTGGAAAGATGAATATGAGAAATAACCTCAATACTGGGAAAAAAGCATCCTCTTTCCTTTGTAGGATGCACTGTATGTGGACTGCTACTGTGTGGGGTTTTGGTTGTGGGTTTTTTTTATGGCTTACAAAGCTTAATTGATTCTGCAGGAAAAGTGTGTTTAGAATTTTAATTTCTCCTGTCAGGGTAAAACTTCTCTTAGGAAATGTGAACCCTCTTTCAGTGCAAATATTTTGAACAATCCCGTCTTTGCAATAGATCATACACACCCCAATGTGATTTTTTTTCTCACTGTTGCGAGACAGTGGAGCAACATAAGCCTTCAGTTAAGCCTGCTGCTGCATTTTCAGCATCATTCCCTGTGTAAAACATTTTTTTTCCTACTTGCCATTTCCCTCCCAGGAAATGGAAAAGTTTAGCTTTATACAGAGTGTAATCAGTTGCTTGCCAGTTTTCTAAAATTTTGTTCAAAAACATGACCCTGCCCATGATACACAGTGATTCTGAGAGCATCCTGATGCAGGAAGAAGTCTCCATTTATTCACAAAAGACACACAAGCAGCTCAACTGAGCAGCAGGAACATTTACAGTGTTTTCTTAGCAAATCTCACCTCTTGAGCTGGGGTGAGGTGATTTTGTGTTTCGTCACCCTGGTGTTATTATGAAGTGTTTTGAGATTATCTGTGAGGCACCTGAAGAGCTTCATGAATGTTTCCTGTGAGTAAGGTAGATTTATGTCTAATCAGTGACAAACGGTAGCCTTATTTTGAAGAGTGGCTTTCTGTTGATTTAAAAAATGAACTCACTCCACCCTTGGTGATAAAAGAAAATTATTAGGTGGTTCCAAATACAAACACTTCAGTGGTACTGAGTGTCAGAATTATGCCTCCAATCTCATTTCAGCTGCCACTTTATAGCTTCAGAAAACTGCTATTATGTGAACACTTGTTTTCCTCCATAGTGACCCATGCCTTTTTGGTGCTTGGTTACGTGACATTTATTTTATCTTCCTTCTTTATCACACACGCTTTCAGTGCTACTGTGCAGATAGAATAATTAATTCCTTCACGGGCTTTTTAAACACCTTTGAAGGTGTACTGTCTGAGTGCCTCAAACACAAGACTTCGTGTGCTTCTGTGAATTGAAAGGAGTATTTATTCCCGTTTCACTGGTGGAAGGATGATTTTAAGATCAGCTGGAAAAAAATGTCTGTTAGGAAGTTTGGTGATGCAAAGTGATTCACCATCACTTTGTGTGATGAATGAAAGCAGAATATCAGTTCTCATTGCCTTCAGCTGCAGCTCTGAGGGCTCAGCTTTTCTACATTCCTCCTTGCACTGTGGCACTTGAAAAAACGTCATACACCTAGCAATCTGTAAAATATTGAAGCATATTGTCTCCTGTTATGCAGGAACACTGAGGTAGATACCAGGGCTGGAATCCAACTTGTCAGGGAAGTGTTTAACAGTATAAATGAAGAAACCTCCCTGTTAGACCTATGGTCATCCGTCTGGTTACACAGTCCTCGTCTACCAGCCAAACAACTCTGCACACTGAGGACCCAACTGATCACTGCAGCTGACCTTATTCTGACTGATTTCTGTACACCTGGTTCTTCAATCTTGTTACCTTCCCTGCAGCTCTCTACTTTGCCTCTGCTTCTCCATTCCCAGCCTCTTCCCATATTAGCACCTGAAAGAAAAAACTCAAAAAAAGTAAAAAAAAATAAATCAAGTAAAAGCAAGAGTAAACCAAACCAACGTGTGACGGATTTCCTTAAGGAAAGTAGAACTTGTCCTACATGATCTTGGTAACAGCAAAGCAGCACCTGCTTGTAAATGATACCAATTTTGTTTCTGAATCACATTACACATTAACATTACAGCAAAGTAATGAAAGCATGTTGAGTTAAAATAAATTAGTTTATATAGATTTAAAATTTATCTTTCTTCATTTGAACATGAGAACTTAGTCTTAGTTTTCCTGGAATGTTTTCATTTCTCAAGACCACCTGTTGAATATTTATTGTGAGGTAATTTATACTTTTATGGGAACAACTCTTTTCTGCAACTGCTTTTATCCTTCTGCTTTGAGAACACTGTTGTCACCATCGAGATATAATGTTGTATGGGATTCTTTTCTTTAAATACCCCCAATAAAAGGCACAGATAACTTCTTTATTGCACAGCATTAATACCTGCATGATTTTTTTCAGTCTGCCATTGTACCTGCTGTGCTGTGATCATGCTCTGCAGCACTTTTCTGGCTTGACAAAGCATAAAATGCACCTGTTTGATTACATTTCAAAACATGCTTCTATCACACACCATTGTTAGATATAACTAGAAGCCATTTGAGATATCTTGGCTTAGTGGCATTGCCAAACATATATATATATATATGTATGTACACACATATATATGTTTATTTGGTAGATTTAGCTGAATTTAAATCTACGATGTGTCACTTGTAAGAAATACATTTTTAATTTGACTTTCTTGATCCCACTAAATGCAAGAGTTAATAGCACCAGGCAGGGGTCCAGATAGGATTGTGCATTTTGAGGCATCATGTGCACTATGAACAGGGGAAAAGTTTCCCTTACTCCTGGCTGGTCCATCATTGTAAACCATAGAATCATTTAGATTGGAAGAGACTGTCAAGATCATTCAGTCCAACAGTTCACCCAGCACTGCCAAGTCCATCACTATACCGTGTCCCCAAGCTCCATGTCTACACAGATTTTAAATCCAGGGATATCTTAACCACTTCCCTGGGAAGACTACCTGAGTGCTTAATAACCTTTTTGGTGAAGAATTTTTTCCTAATACCCAATCTAGCCCACTTCCCTTGATTCTTTTTACCTCAGTGCCTGTTTCTGGCCTGTGTAGGTCTAATTAACTGAACTAATTGGACCTTTGGTCTGGGCTAGTAAGGCAATTCTTGCAACTTGGGTTTATAGTCTTATATTATTTACTATCTGTGAAAACACTTCACCCTTCTCTCTTCATTTCACCAGGTGCAAATAGGGATGTTTAAATATGAAGTCATCTTTCTACTAGTGAGATATCACTAGCTGCTAGCTAAATCTGGCTAAAAACTTCCCCTTTTATGATTCATTCTGCTGCTAACTGCACCATATGGTTATTTATCTCACGGTGAACAGTAGCAGCTAAGAAGTATTTCTTTTTCTTGACAAAAGAGTTAATGCATGTGTCTAATTACATTTCATAATGTATTTCCATGAGACTTCTCCCATGCAGGAAGAAACTACTTGTCATGGCTGATAGATTAGCTGTGTTCTTTGGTTAGTTATTAAAGTTCCTGGTACTTATTCTGCTTCATCTGCACTATTTTCCACATCTAGCTCCTGACAAAAATTTATGTTATTCCTGAATTTCTCATTAAATACAATGTTTGAAAAAAAACAGCAGAAGATGTATGTTCATCTGGTCGGAAATATTGCCATGAAAAAATATAAAAAATTGTCTGAACAGAGTAGTAATCCTTTAGGAAGTCAATACTAACAGTAGTATTAGCAATTTTAATAGTAATAATAATAGTGAAAAGTAGTAATACTAGTGATAATAATACTAGCAGCCCATATGACAGCTTTTATTTTGCCTAAGGCACCAGACAGACATACTGGAATCTTGGTTTTAGGTCTTTCCCCTGTAAGGTCCTTATGGGACCTGTTAGATCTTCCCTGTTAGATCCTCTGTGGGACCTTCAACTAAAGGGCTAAAGACCAAGCTGATTGTGGCTAACAAGGATCTGCTATTGACTTAGGTGGAGGCAGAGATTCCCTTTTAGTTTTTTTAGGCAAAATTTCCCAGCGCATTTATGTGTTGTACAAGGCTGAGATCTTATTTCAAAGCTGGGGTAGGATCTCAGGTTCCCTTCAAAGATTGAAAAGGTGTCAGAATGCCTAGGTTACTTCTGCCTGTTGGGATACGTTATCAGATATTTAGGGTAAAAGTAAAATAGAGTAATAATTATTAATTTGGGGGGTGAGTCACTTATTTGCTCATGAGATACATATTTTTTTCCCAGTACTTACTGGAATGTTCATCTGTAGTTTACAGCTATCTGTTAGACTGCTGTGATGAGAGCTAAGCTCTGTGCTCTCAGAAACATTCAGAGCAACTGCTCCCCTACAGCATCAGAGCGCTGGAAATCAACATGGTAGCAACTAATGTGTTGAGGAGTTGCACAATTTCTAGTACCTTTGGTGTGTTTTTTTTACAGGGCTCCAGACACTAAGACAGTTGGATATAATGTCATCCTTGCCTTGCTTCAGCATAAGCTAATTAGGAAGCTCATTATTTATTTGGCACAAATTTAACATGACAAATCAATTTAACAGGGCACAAGAGACAAAGTAATTTAAAATGAAAGTCAGAATCAAGATAAAATGGTAAGATGGAAACCTCTAATTTCTAGTAACTTGCTAACATCCTACTGTTTTGGTGGGGATGGTGGTTTTTTCTGACACAGAGGAGCTTGCACAAACCTCCCAGGGAAGGGCACAGTTTGCGGATTAACGTGGTGACACCACCTCCACTCCAGTCCCTCCTGTGCAACACAAGGTCCACTGCTGTAAGACAGATGGACAATCTGAAAGAGAGAAGGTCTCTGAAATGTGAAAAAACTTTATCAGATAGATACTTTAGCTAGTGAAAGTATTTTTGTGAATTACCTAATGACAGGGATTCCAGGATACCTATTGAAATTACGTTGGAAACAAATGTGTTGGGTTGATGTGGAGCCCTAGTGATGCAGAAAACCTCTCCAGGATGTTTTCATGATCATGTTGTTCCATGTTGTTCCATGATCATGAACATTTTGGTTTTAACTTAGAAAGACTGTGATGAGATCTTGGGTTTTATTTTGTATTACTTTATATATCTTTAAGAAAAAAATAAATCCAGACTAGTATAGGGCAAAATGCTCAGCTAGAGTAAATATCTTTAAAGTCAACATAAATATATTAATTTTTGCTGGGGGGAGCTGTGCTCCAGCTGTCTTAAGGTTTCACATGGCTTGTGTCCACCATGGAACTTGCTTTTCTCACATGATTTATGAGATCTGGGGGCAGCACTAGCCTGTGTTTTCCAACCAGAGTAGAAAACGAAGTGTCTCCTTGTCTGTTTATATTATGTAGGAGTTCTAAACATTTACAGTTGCCAGAGCAGTCCTGCTCAGTTTTTGCAACAACTTTGATTTGTATTAGAAAAGAGACACCGAGACTTGTTAAAATGATGTTGCACTTGAGGAGCATGACAAATACTTAGCCTTTACTGAAATCCTACACAATTACAGATGTTTGCCTTGTAGTTGGCCATACATCTTAAGATTGTTGTGTTATGTGGAGATAAAATTGTCTGATGTTTTTTATTTCCACTTTGCTGATCAAGTCCCAACACTGATCCCTGGGCCAGACCCAGAGCTGGTGCAAGAGCAGAGCAGAAGATCTGCGTGCACTTGTACCACGGTCACAGTGACAAACCTCAGTCTGGGGAGAGGTGAAATGGAAAGGAACATCACAAATGCCTGCTGCTCAGTGCTGTAGTGTGGTGGTGGAGTTTCTGTGTTGTCCATCCATAGTTGGAGAGGTATCTATCCCTGAGGATTTCATGTGCTTAAGCTAGTGAGGAACTGTGCAGAGTGGTGCTTGCCTCCCTTGCTGAAAACTCCTATCTTAGACTTGGAGGTTCCTAATTTCTAAACATGTTCAGAAACCTGCTGTGTCCATTGTCTGTATCTTGTATGTGTGATGAATAAAATAAAATTGATACAAATTCTTTGGCCTTCATGATGGTTTATATTTCACAAGTGGTAGAAATAATTTGCTGAGAAATCCTATTTTTACTTGAATATAGGAGATGCTTACTTGCAATTCAGTAAGAATATACAAATACAGGTGAGTACACAGTGACTCTCACCTGGGATCTCAGGTATTTGGGTGTTTATGCTGCAGGTCTTGAAGGAGATACCTTTCTCCGTTCATTTGGGAGTGTGGAGATTAAGAAAGGTTTTCAGGCATCCAATTGCAAACTGAATAACCTCACCCTGCCCAGTTTTTCCCCACAGTTTGAGCAGCTTCTTGACTGCTTCAGGTTATAGATTTTTCTATAGTAGAAGAAAGAAGTAGAAAGGCATTGTGTATTTGCTAATTTCCTTTTCCTGAACGAGCAGAGAGTGAAGTGTTTTGTAAGTTGTCTGTATCTGGGTGGTGATTTCTAAGGACTGTTTTTACCTGCTTCTCATATTTTTTTTATATTTTGGTATTGCAGGTTGGGAAGAAATTACTTCAAGGTAGGTGGGAGAAAGCATAATAAAATGGAAAAAGGCAAGTATTTTACCCCATTCCTCTTTCCTATGAAAATGACAGTGTCTGTGTTTAGTAATAACACACACACACCTCTCTAGCTGGAGGGTACTTAGACTGATTTATAAAAAGGTACATAAAGAACAGAAGACGTTTCCAGATACAATAGTGTGCTGTAAATGACAGAGCGATTTAACCTCCATTTCTCCATTAGCTTTCATGTTTGTGCATTTAAAGAGAAAAGAGGGTCTGGAGACTGCTGTCATTGTTGCACACAGTTAAAAGGCTTGTAATTTCTTACTCATGACTATTGCTGATGTGTCCAGGAAATGGAAAGAAAAGAATTGGTATTGGGCAACCCAGGCAGGAGCCTCTTCCATGGAGGAGTTGGGAAATGATCATGGCTAAAGAAAAGAATAACATTAAAATGTCATTAAAGCCTGTAGGTGGAAGTCTTAAACCAGGTGCAGTGGGTTATGAATGACAAGATCTGGACTTGTGTGTGTTTCTGTTACACTACAAGGAAAAGGATGTGACTTGCTTTCCACAATGAACCCCTTGTTATTACTGCTCTGTGGGTATCACCTCCTGTTGCCAGCTGACACAGTGAACATTATGAATAGTTTTGAGCGAGGGAGTAAATCCAAAGCCATGCCACAGAATTAGTGTTGTCACACCTGTCTAAACCTGGAAAAATTTAGGGAGAATCTATATCTATACCCATCCAAAACAATTTCAACCTTGTTCACCGTGGCCACATGAGAAAGCACAAATGTTCCTGTGCTCAGTAACACAGAGTATTTTCAAGCTGGTCTCAGCTAAGGATCATTCCACTGCACCAAAAGCTGATGTCTTGTGAGTACGTGGTGACTTTCTATTCAGCAGGCATTGTTCCCAGTCAGGGAAATGCCTCATTTTGAATTGAGAACTGCAGAGGAATTGGAAAAGATACCTTTTCGGAGCAGAGAAGGGAAGAAGGAGGCAGTAATAAACACAGCCAGTGCTTTGCAGGGAAACTGCAGGGTTAGTCTGCGAAATAAGGCTCGCTCTGCATCACTTGTTTGCTAGGACTGCTAGCTTGTGTGGCTCCTCATCCCAAGGATATCTTTTCCCTGAATCATTTTGAGAGACCCAGGACCTACAGACTGATAGCAAGAGTAGATCTGGGCACACAGCCAGTGCTTGTGGGCATATGATCAGTTTTCTTGTTTGCCAGTAACGTTTTGTGGTGGCATTACATTGAATCCTAGCTACAACCTTACAGGTTTCTTTCCGACGTATATTTTGGTAGAGTGTCTTGCTAGTCAAGATTTCAGTGCTGCTACTTACAGGAAATCTGGGCAGAGAGGTCTATGTTATTCCTGCTTGATTCTAACCAAGAGAAAGAAGTAAAAAATGGTGTTTCTTCAGGATTCATCAATCAAAAATATACATGCATTTAAATAAGCATATAATCTTTTCGCTTATGAAGACCCTTCTCCGTGACTTAAATCAGAAACAAACATCACTGAGCTAGATAATGCAGGGCTACACAGAAATATAAACCTCCAAAGATAGTTTTAATTTTTCTGATGATTGAATTTTGTGACAAAATTGCCAGTGGGGTTTTTTTTTTTTTTTTGTGGGAAGAGATGTTTTTCCCTAAAAATCTTTACTGGCAGCTAAGCTCCCAAGCATCAGTACACTAGGAGATTCTCAGGGTCCCATTTAAGATATGTATGAGTTTGTCTGAACTGTCAAATCAGCACCTTTAAGCTGTGTAGGAGTTTGTCTGAATTGCCAAATCAGCACCTAGATAAGGATATACAAGAACTGTAGCTGAAATAACAAGAACTGACACATTTCCATATACTCCTTGGGGCAGAGAAACAAACTGATCAAACTGCTAAATATTTCATCTCCCTTCCAGTAAAAATTCCTGGCAAACCACAACATCAGATTTCTGTGCAGATGTTCATCGGGTAAACAAACACAGAGCTGCACTCCCAATACAGTCTTTAGCATACTGGCTGGAATAGTAATCCTCTTGCAATATAGGACCATCACTCTTAATTACACAGATGCCTTGATATTTGTTCCTTTTCTAAACGCACTAGGACGCTGCAAGGCCATCCAAGTTAATATCTACGCTGACAAATGAGGCAGTGGATCCACCATTAAAAAGCTACCAGCAAGGACCATGTTTGCTGTCAGAAGTGCTTTGAATATCACAGTGTTAATAATATTGAGTTGAGACGACTATTCATGAACAAAATGTCACTGCAATTTTAGGTTCACTGGGTGCTTTAAGTGCTTGAACACACTATCAGAACCTCCCAGTTTTTGTTCTTGCAAGATTTGTCCTTCCTTTGGCTCCCCAAGGAAGAAAGAAGATTATGCAATGGTCCTGTAAGTATTGCAATGCTTGGCAGGTATGAAATGTGTGTAAACCAGGTTTATCTACTGCACGTGGGTATAAAACAAGACACATGCTTCATCTCCATAAACAGATTTCTAATTTTTGTTCCCTTGAAAGACAATGAATATGTCCAAACTGATCTCTTGTCTAGTTGTCATTACTCCCAATTGGAATGCTTTAATTTTTCTTCACCTTGCCTTAAAATTCTCTAATAAGCCTGACACAGTTTAAGAAACTTTTGATAGTACTGAATATTGTCATGCAATCTCTGGACTCAGTAACTCATGACTGATTGTTTCACCAGGAACTGCTACTCCTGGTGGGCCGGCAGGCAGTCTGGTCCCCCTCTACTCTGCCCTGGTCAGGCCCCACCTGGAGTATTGTGTCCAGTTCTGGGCTCCCTGGTATAAAAAGGACAGGGATCTCCTGGAGAGATTCCAGAGAAGGGCTACGAAGATGATTAAGGGCCTGAAGCATCTCCCCTGTGAGGAAAGGCTGAGTGAGCTGGGGCTGTTCAGCCTGGAGAAAAGAATGCTGAGAGGGGATCTGATTAATGTTTATAAATATTTGAAGTGTGGGAGGCAGGGGGAATCAGCCAGCCCCTTTTCAGTGGTCTGTGGAGACAGGACAAGGGGCAATGGCTGCAAGTTGGAGCACAGGAAGTTCCGCACCAGCATGCAGAAGAACTTTTACACAGTGAGGATGCCAGAGCCCTGGGACAGGCTGCCCAGGGAGGTGGTGGAGTCTCCTTCTCTGGAGATATTCAAGACCCGTCTGGACGCCTGTCTGTGCAATATGAGCTAGGGAGCTGCTTTGGCAGGGGGGTTGGACCCGGTGATCTCTTGAGGTCCCTTCCAACCCCTACGATTCTATGATTCTGTGATTCTATGCTTTTAGCAGGACACTCTACTTTGCCAAATACATGATGCAAACTGAAGTTTAACTGTCTTCTCTGTGGTAAGGTTTTAAAAGGTAATATAAAGATATAGACCATGATATAAGGTAATACAATTACTAAAAAACAAGCTCTCCCATTTAATGATTTTCTATTTTTGTCAGTATCATCTTTATCTGTGTGGCAAAACACCAAACCAACATGAAGACTCCCTGAAGGGTTTTCATTTTTATCTGGACTGTGCAGACAGGAATACAAGCCTTAGCAATGGTAGCAGAGAACACTTGCGCTTCTAGAAAGAAACCTCACCATTTTTCATTAAAAAATCTTCTAAACTTGAGGTAGCCTCCTCAAAATGTCCCCAACTAATAACCTACATAACATTTCCTTCAGAACAAACTAAAAAAATAATGACCTTGAACCAGGTGATATTAGTATTACTGAATAGTCACAAAACTGGATTTTTCTGGTGGATTATCTTCTATACACCCTATGACTTGTTTACCCATGACGGTGCACAGTACTTTTCTCCACAGCACAGGATGATGATGTTCTTCATAGCAGAAACCAGAATAAGACATAATTTGCAATACCCCCAGAGAAAAAGAGTCTGAATATTCTTCCTTGTCTTTCTAAAACAATGTTAATGAGGTGGAAAACAAGCTTTCCTGCAAATTTCTCTTAACTTCCAGACAACCAAGTTTCTAGCCCTGATGTTGATGTCATGGGAGCATGAGGGAATGTATAATCTTGAGTTCATGAAGCTTAATTATGCAAAAAGCATGGGGCACATCTCACAGCTTTGAGACCTTTATAGGATGCATCTCAAAATATAGGTCATCAATAACTTATTCTTCTGTTGCCTGAGGTTCTAAGATTTTTTATCCTAAATTCCCCATGAACTTAAATCATTGTTTTTGGGTATATCTTGGTGTGCTGAAATCTCATTACTGTCAACAATCCAGGTTGTGTTTCTGTTGGGATACCCAAACCCCAGTCATTATCAGAATGAATAGAAATAGTTCCCAGGAGAAAAGGGTGCAGAAGTAAAAGTGTTAGGTGTGGTTTCAGAGGGCTGAAACAATGTAGGAGTTGAGTAGGAAGGTCATTGTGTAGCATGGCATAGGGGCTCCAGGGTCAAGGAGGTGGAGGTCTCGCAGTGGTCTGCTCCAAATAATTGCCATGGTTTGGTAGCTGTGAATGCCTTCCTTCCTTCCTCTCTTCCTTCCTTCCTTTCCTTCCTTCCTTCCTCTTCCTTCCTTCCTTCCTCTTCCTTCCTTCCTTCCTTTCTTCCTTCCTTCCTTCCTCTTCCTTCCTTCCTTCCTTCCTTCCTCTTCCTTCCTTCCTCTTCCTTCCTTTCCTTCCTTCCTTCCTTCCTTCCTTCCTTCCTTCCTTCCTTCCTTCCTTCCTTCCTTCCTTCCTTCCTTCCTTCCTTCCTTCCTTCCTTCCTTCCTTCCTTCCTTCCTTCCTTCCTTCCTTCCTTCCTTCCTTCCTTCCTTCCTTCCTTCCATCCTTCCCTCCCTCCCTCCCTCCCTCCCTGCCTTCCCGCCTCCCTCCCTCCCTCCCTCCCTCCCTGCCTTCCTGCCTCCTTCCCTCCCTCCCTCCCTCCCTCCCTCCCCGCCTCCCTGCCTCCCTCCCTCCCTTCCCGCCTCCCTCCCTTCCTCCCTTCCTTCCTCCCTCCCTTCCTCCCTCCCTCCCTTCCTCCCTTCCTCCCTCCCTTCCCCTCCCCTCCCCTCCCCTCCCCTTCCCTTCCCTTCCCTTCCCTTACCATCCCCTCCCCTCTTTCTCTTCCTCCCTCTCTTTCCGCTTCATACCTACCTGCCCTATATCTATCCCTGTCAATGTGAGTGCTCATATACTTTGGTATCTTGTTAGAAAAAGTGGTGTTTATTTTTTGTTTAAAAACTTTGGAAGGAATGGATGGAATATTCAGGTGTGAATGGAGAAACACTTATCAGAAGGGAATAAGAAATGGTGAATTTAAGGGTATGTTTTTTTTTTTTAAACACATTGATAGGACAAATAGAAGAGTATATAAGTCTTGTTCCTGGCTCATGTGTCCCTACAAGGTATGACAATATTTTAATTTTTATAAAATTCTACTAGAGAGCAGAGGGCATGGGGGTATAAACCAGCCAGGGTGTTTTTTGTGGGTTTTTTCTTCCATGAAGCAATCTTTCAGAATACTCTTGTCAGACTTACAAAAAGACTCTTAATTTACATGAACGGTAGTGAATATTATTATGCACGATGTTTAAGAGTAGAGCAAAAGGGAAACAGGCTGGATAATGGAAAGAAGGAAAATGGCAATGTTGAACAAGCTAATTTGTTATGCTGGAGGAGAGACGCTGGGTTTTAGGCATTTCACTGTGGAAGAAAAGTATCTCTCCAGTTCACAGTGCAATGTGTAACAAATTTTGGATGTTCTCAGATTATTGTAAGTGTTACAAAGTTAAACCTAAGGATGGATGCCCCTTATTACTGGGATTATTGTGGGAGACAGCTGTTTGTGCTGAACATCAGAAAAAACAGTGCCTGCATGCAGAAAATAACAGATTAAGAAATGGCCTTAAAACAGGCCTAGTGATGAGAAAAGCAAAGTCACTTAGTATCCCAGAAAGAAATTTAAGAGAAGCGGAGTGACAAAGAAAAAGGTGGTGACTAGCAAGGAAAAGGACTTATCATAAGAAGCAGCGAAAGGGTTAAATGTATAATTCAGCAGGAATTCAAAGGAACAATGGCAGACACTAAAGGGATCAGACAGTAGCAAATATGAAGTAAAGAGGTAACTCCTGAATAAACTGATAATTATGGAAAAATTAAAAATAACTACTCTAACCGCAGGACGAAATGAAGTGTTATATTAGAAGCCTTTGGAAGGATGCTAACTTTTCGGATGGTATGTGTGAATGAGGAAAGAGACAGGAGTGGGAATTTGGATGCTACCCCAGGGGAAGGCAGTGCAGAAAACAGCCTTTGCCACTCAGTAAAAGAAACATCCCCAGGGGATTTGAAAGAAATCACTGCAAATCTCTGGCCTTTAAAAGAGAGCACATCTGTGGATTGGTGTTGCACTGTGCAATAAAAGCACCAACCAGTAGGCTCTGAAAGTGCAGATGGACTTGACCCTCAGCTCTCTGCTCAAAGGACAAGAGCAGCAACCATCCTTCAAAGCCATGTGGTGCTGCGATGGCACTGGTTTCCTCCCATCCCCCAAGGCTGAGCTCAGTAAATTTCCTTTATTACTGGACAAGATTCAGGCTTGCCTGTCTCCCCTCAGAGGATGCCCTCATGCCCAGGTGTGATGAAAGAGAGAACTTGCAGGACTGAGATAGATCTTCCCTCCAGCTTGTTCAAGCCATTCAATCATCTTTGAAATAAACTGTGCTCTACTGAATCAGAAGAAATGTGTATGACTTTCTTTGTGTTGGGGATGTTCATCTGAAACCAATCATAGCTGCTTTTACCATCAAGGACTGATTGATGTGCAGTAGAATCTGTAGTCCAGCAGCTTTCTCCTTCCCACGTACAATGAAACAGGCAGTGAAACCAGTGTTGAATCAGAGTGAATCTGAAAGGACATTATGGAAAAGCCTGTGTACCAAAGGAACAAGATCCAGGACTAGAATTAGAACTTCTGGCAACTGACACCATCTTCAAACTTAGACAATATTAGCAGCCATTATGTAATCAGTGGTACATGTCTCTGTGAGAGATTTCTGGCAGTCCAAAGCCCGGCAGAACCCCCTGTGCAGTAGTTCTCTGCCTTGCCTCTTGTGGCGTGGCAGCCTGGAAGGCTGACAATGGCTCAGACCAGCCATCTCCTTCACACGTGGTACATCTGATACTTTCTGGAAAAGTTAGACTCCCTGAGTGGGTGCACTTCTGCTGAAATGAGTCTGCAAAGAAGAGCTGTTATGCTCCAGAAGCATCCTAAACTTCACACTCGCTGAGTGTTCATACATGTGGGAAACCTTGTGTGGCAGTAGGGCTTAATGGCACTGCTGATGTTACACTGGAAAAGAAGCCTGATGTCATTTTTTTGTGTGGAACCCTTTTGCTAGTGTTGTCTGTGTAAATTTGGGCAGGCTTTCTGCTTGCTACAGATCAATCTACATGTATTTTTCTACTCTTACTGGCTTGGTTACATCCGTCAGACTAAGATTTCCTAATTTAGGTTTTAACTGAGTTAGTATAAGCACAACATTCTATAATTATTTCCACCAAAACTCTTACAAGGTAAATATATATCAGCATTTCCTATTAATTGTCTGATTTTTAAAAGAAGTTTTTCATGTTTAGATTCTGTGAGGGAAGTTGCATTGACAAGTAGGTTTTGACTGAGGCTGATTCTGAGAAGAAATTTCATTTACCTAAATATAGGAATTCAAATTGAATAAAACACCCCACAGAATGGAGGCAATAATGTAACTTCCCCCTTAGACTAGTTACTTCTCTTGAGAAAGCCTGTGTATCATAACCCAGGCTCTTGAGTTGGGGGAGTGAAGGAGTACATCAATGAACTAAACTCTTCAATGTCAGCTGCAGCTGTGATTGGCAGTTTTCATGGCAGGAGGCTATTGAGTTCAACTGCAACAAGCCATCACAGAGCATCACTAAATAATTAAGAGGAAAAACATTTCCTTTGCCTTTTATTTTCCTAAACTCCACAGATTAGAATAGTTCACATTTTTTACAAGCTAATCATATCTGCTTCAGCTGCCATCTCCCCCTCCATCCCCTGACCCAAGTTGCTGTGTTTTCTTCCTGGTTAATCTTCGGTGATCCCACTGGAATGAATGAGGACCCAGTGAAGGCCAGGCTAGTGTGAAAGTGATGAAGAGATGGTCAGGAATGAAAGGGTTTGGATAAGTTGATTTCATGTCCTTTATGATGGTATTGTAGTGCTCAGAAAAATACAAAATAAGATAAATTTTTTCATAGACAATGGGTATGATATATACTACCACCTCAAAAGATGCTGATTGAAAACAAAATCAGCAAGGTAATATGGTAACTTAGCTATCTCTCTGCTTTTTCTGTTTCTTGCTCCTTCTTTGACTATTTTACAAAACACCAGAAAGCTTAGAAATCAGCAGAGGGATGGTCTTGACATTTACCAGGTTTTAACATCCTCTGCTAAGACACTACCTACCTTGCAGGTGCTTCAAATTGTCTTAATATGGGGAAATTCTGAAACAAAGCAGACTTGGAGAAAATCCACCAAGTTTCATAGCTCTTCTTTATCTGATTCTATATTACTTTCAGGTTTACTTGTTTCAATTTTACTTCTGACCCAAGTGTTGCTGTGCAGATCCTGATATAGCAGATGAAATTGTCCCACTGCCTGTGGGCTCAGGATTCAGATGACAATGCTGTCTTTGTCACCTCACTTTCATTTCCTTCTTGGCCTTATGAAATTTCTTTCATGATTTATTTCACTGCTTTAAATCTTTCCTTCATGGGCTTTGTGGGCTTTTATGCATGGCTAGAGAGGGGCAAGCTGAGTCCAACTGTGCAAGCCCTAGCAGCAGAAAGTTTAGACTGGATATTAGGAAAAAATTCTTCACCAGAAGGGCTGTCAAGCACAAGAACAGGCTGCCCAGGGAAGTGTTTGAGTCACCATCCCTGGAGGTGTTTAAAAGGTGTGTAGATGTGGTGCTTAGGGACATGGTTTAATGGTGGACTTGATAGTGTTAGGCTAACAGCTAGGCTTTATGATTTTAAAGGTGTTTCCAACCAAAAAAACTATAATTCTGTGATTCTATTACTGGAAATAGTCATAAAGAAAGAAGTTTGCTAGATATATGGGAATAGTAGATGTCTGGAAATGGAGCTCAGCAATGGTAGCTCCAGAATGAGTATGTGTTCCTAAGCACTGATAAAAAGAGTAACTGTAATGACATGGGTACTGAAACGATATGGGAGCAGCTGTTTTTCTCTGTTAATTCATGTTACGCTGTGCCTTATCACAAGTACTTGTTCAAGCTAGGTCAGAGAGATTACTCTTGCCTGTGAAACACAGCATGTCTCGTTCATTGATGCGTGGCCAAGAGAGGCACCAAGCTTGGAACAGCATCTTTGTCTTTGATCATGTGCTTTTAACCTGAGAACTGGGGGATTACCAGAGTGGATTGTTTAGAACAAATTTTTAGGTAACGGGCAGTCTTTATGGTCCCTACTGTGTTAAATACTATATGCACATGTATCAGGAAGTGATCACAGGTTCCAATGGTGCAATAATCTAAGCATGGGAGACCAGTGGAAAGGCCCCTTCTTTTCAATAATGCAATAAAAGTGAGCAGAGTTGAAGTATCTTGCGAAGTAGTTGCCACTCCAGGGATAAACTCCTCTACCTCACATTCAGGAAATATCAACACAAAAACACTGTGAAAAGGGTGTTCTCCCTGTGAAGAAGTGCAGGGAACAGAATTTCAGCACTGCTATTGTTGCCTGATTTGGAGGAGCAAGAGGAGGTCTCCTGAAAAAGTAATTATGAATCCATAAAAATAATACAGCCTTATATTATTATAACATATATATATAAAATACAACAATATTAGTTGGGGAAAACCCCTCAAAACTTAAGACCTGTCACCTATCAGTATAGAGCTAGCTTTAGAATTGGTGAGACTGGCAGATTTGCAGTGACCTGCTCCGCGGTCCATTCAGATTTACATTTCTCAGCTAATGATTGGGGGTTTATTTGCATTACTGATGTACAGAAATGTTATTTCCAAGTTAGTATATGAGCTTTTTTTGTTTGTTTGTTAGTTTGGGGTTTTTTGGTTTTGGTTTTTTTTTGTTATTGCAGTTATTTTTCATACTATGTTTGGTCTGGCTGAGCTTGAGCTAGTTTCCCCCACAGCAGCCCCCACGGTGCCACACTACTGGTAGCCAGCAAGGTACTGATAACACCCCTGTGTTCTGGCTGCCACTGAGCAGGGCTGGTACAGCAAGGCCAGTCTCTCCAGTCTCTCCAACATTTCCTCCTGTAACCTGGGACTTTACACCTGAACAGGCAAGCAACTCTGGCAAACTGATGCACTGGCTGATAGAAGGGTGCCTTGCCTACTGTCGTGGTTTCACCCCGGCTGTGGGCTGAGATCCACGCAGCTGCCTGCTCCTTAAAGTAAAAGAGCAGGGGAAGAGGGAAAAAGGGGGAAACAAGGGAAGGGAAAAGGAAGGGGCAAATAACTCCAAAACCAAGAAACTAAGAGGCCCGTGGGTTGGGATAAGGAGAGTTTACTAAGAGAACAGAAAGATAAAATATAACAATGCTAACAGGACTTTAGAGCAAAAGAATATGAAACTATTGATCCCCAATGCAGTTTCTCACCGAACCACACAACTCAGGCCGTACCACCCAGAGCTGTCCCGGAACCCGACCGTCCCCCCAAGAAGCATGCGTCCCGCCACCGCCCCTCTTCTTCCTCCCCTCAGCCCCCCGTTATCCTGGGCAGGACGTAATTGGCATGGAATACACTCCTTGGCCCATCTGGGTCACCTGTCCTGGCTTCGCCCCTCCTTTCTCATGAATGGAGAAATACGAAGAAGCTGAGAAAGTCCTTGACTGTCTGACTGCAACTAAGAACATCAGGGTGTTATCAGCACTGCTTTCATTGTAACTCCCAAACACAGCATTTCATCAGCTGCTACAAATGAAGTTAACTCTATCCTGACTGAAACCAGGACACCTACCCCAGTGAAAACCAATGGCTTTCAAGTGCTGCACTGGGGCCTGTCCTGTCCTTAACAAGACGCAGATTTCAGTACTCTCAGAGGACTGCGGTTGAGGCAGGGATCCAAACTGCATCTGAGGACTCCATGGTGAAGACAGAGGGATCCAAATAACAACTACAGGGGTTGCCCTACTAGTGAAAAGGGAAGAGTGGACAAAGATGTCAATGGGTCCATATCATAAATCAGCAAGAGAGGAGGAAGAAGTAGAAAGGTTTGATCAAGAAGCTAGTCCTTTGACAAAGAAATTGGACGAAGGAGTGAAAGAATTCAGGCAGGATGTGGAAACTACCTGGTCCCTGACCTCATCAGAACTTTGAGACACGTGGAAAGATTACAGTTGCAATTAAATGAACAGATTTCTGCCTGGCTGCTCTGATATTGGGATGATGAGGCCAACAGTCTGGAAAGTAAGAAAGCCCAACAGCTGTGATCCCTTGCTGGAAACTGGAGAATTAAGAGAGGAATTGGAAAAGAGGCAGCAATTTGTAGTAACTGAGACAGCTCAGAGGGCAACATATCCATTCAAGGAAGATCTTGTGAACACCCTAGGAAACTGGGCTACCACAGATGAAAGCATCTAGTACATGAGAGCATTAGTGGTTCTGGAAGTCATCTGAAGTGATCTAGACAATGAGGAGGTCTCCAAAGATGCAAAGGATTTCCTGTGCTCACAGGTCATGTGGAATAAGGTGGTTCAAAGCGATTTTAATATTCCAGCAGCTTGGCAGAAGGTATTGACCAGATACATATACATGAACTGTGGATTACATGTCTTCATAGCTCCAAGAAATTGAAGAAAATCTCTGTACCACCTCATCCCTATATTCCAGGGCCTCAGGTGTTAGGGGCAGCCCAAGAAATCTCTGCTGCCCCAGTCAGAGGGGAGTCACAGGCTCATGCTGTGTGGCACACAGTTCTTCCTGCATGATCAGTGGGAGGACATGAGGAAGTGGGGTGGTGAACTCACTGTGGTGCTAGAAGTCAGTGTACAGAAACTGAAGGAGAAGACAACTATTAAGAACGAGTTATCCAAGAAGGATGTCAGTGCATTTTCTGGAGAGACACAACAATCTCTCATAGAAGAGCTGAAATCCCCTTCTCTGATCCTGGTGAGGTGTTGTCTGGTCTGGCACTGCAAGGGTCACACAGTGAATAGTCTAACCAGGAATAGGAATGGAAGATCCCTGCATATGGCCATGAGGAATAAAGGGATGACCAAGTATATTGGATTTTATGCATTTGATGGCCTGGCACATCAGACCCAGAGAAGTATAAGGCTTTGAGAGAGAACACAGGGGCACAGAACCCATCTGGATCTCTGGAGTGATGGAGGATGACAAGAATTGTCTGTATTGGAGGCTGAGGTGAGCTTGACAGGGGACAAGTGGGAAAAGCACCCCACTGTGACCCGTTCAGAGGCCTCTTGGGGGCAACTACAGTAGCGGAAGAAGACGAATTAGCAGTGCAGGGGTGAACCTATCTGTGCTACTGGATTGTGACTGGACATCAATGTCCATGGCTCTAAAGGTAGATGCTCATGTGCCCAAAAGTTGCACCACTGAAGAATATCAAAGAAATGAACATGCACACAAGACTGCCAAAACTGAATTAGCTGAGGTGGACCTAGACTGGGTGTGTAACCGTGAGCTATATGTAGCTCGATGTTCCCATGAAACACTGGGACATCTAGAGAGAGAGATCACATACATACACTGAAGATGGCAAAGGCATGGATATAAGAAATCTCAGTGTCCATCCTGGCAAATAATGAGACCTTGAGTGACAGAAGAACAAAAGGACACTGGAGTATTACAGGAAATGAAATGCTGAATTCAAAACTTTAACTCAGGATTTCAGTGATTTATTGATATATTAATGGGACATAATTAACCAGCAACTCAGTGAGCTGTATGTTCAGGATCAATATCAGAAATGTAACAGATGAACTAGAATAAAAACCACTTCTAAAACATTAGGGAACACATACAAACTTGTAAAGACTCTTTAATAGTAAACGCCAAGAATTTCTAATCCCGTCCATGCGCACACATGCATGCATGCACATGCAGATGCAGGCATATCCCCTTCCTGCACAAGCCCTGTGTCACAAACCTCTCCTCCCGAGTCTTGGGGGTCCCCTGAGGTACTCACCAATGGTGGGCTGTGGGACCACCCCTACCCTGGATGTATGCAAGTTTGGTCTACAACTTCAGTGTAGACCTCCAGGAATACTTTTTGAAAAGAATCCAGGTACATAGGATTATAATAACAATTAAAGTGCCCCCACTCTAATTTTATTCAATACTGAGCATGTGAGACTCTGTTTTTAAAAACTAGAGACTCCAGTTTTTAAAAACTGGACTGTAACAACTTCTCTTCTAATTGTGGATGATCCCCCCTATGTTTATGCACTTACTGTATGGTGGGGGCAGATTAGATTAGATTCTGGAAGCTCTGTAGTTTTGTATCAATTACCAGGCCAGTGAGCTTGGGAGGTTTTTGATTACATGTTTTGTCCTCGTTCTTTGCAAAGATGTGTCTCCCATTGCAAAGTCTGGGTTAAGATTACCTAATTTCAATGCTTTCTTCAGGTTTTGCAAGCCATGAGTCCCTGCTTTGTGCTTTTATTGAACTTTGCAAGAAAGAAAAATAGAAACAAAGGTAAACAAACAAACAAACAAAATTGGTCTTCTCAATTTTTCCCATTGCTTTTTCATTTCAGGAGTGGAATTACTTCATCAAGGATTTACTGAAGTGTAATCATCCTAATTTCTCTTCATTATTTAGGAAAGCAGAACAGCAGTGTGATTGAAGTAAGGAATGAGACTATAACCTACCCAGACCAACAACAAGTGAGTCCTCTTCAATCTCTTCGTCTTCATTGTGCTCTTTCTACAGTGTCCAGTCCTCTACATATTTTGCTTTTCCACCAGCTTTGATTAGCTGCCAAGAAAATCCTCAGTGTTGTCTCGGCTGTCAGGCTAGCAACTTTAAGTGGGTGCTTGAGGCCGTCTTCTAACATACTATGCAAGCAACTTAAGTGGCTTTATCATATCTCTTATGCACCCTTCTACACTGTTAATGTGAACTGAATCTTGATTTGTGGAGCACATCTCTAGCCCTTGCTACTTGCTTCAATCATGAGGAAATGTTTCTTGGTTTAGCATAAAATTTTGTTGTATCATATCTAAGGTTAATCTGCTCTCTGAATTCACACACTGAATCCTCTTTTGTGAAAGGATAAAAGGATCTTAACAGAATAAACCTGGAAAACAAAATAGTAGAAGAATAATATTTTTTCCCCAAATATATTTTTAAAAACCTATGCACAATTTATGTGAAGAAGTGATAGTACATTTTTGTTTTAAAACTGCATTAATATTATGTAAGTACACTTTGGTGTATGTAAGCAGAGTTAAATAAGAAAACCAGTATCACAGAATCACAGAATGGTTTGGGTTGGAAGTAAGTGGAAAAGTTTCTCTTTATGTTCACATGGAACTTCCTATGCTCCAGCTTGCACCTGTGTCCCCTTATCCTATCACTGACCATCACTGAGAAGAGCCTGGCTCCTTCCTCCTGACTCTTGCCCTTTGGTTATTTATAAACATTAATGAGGTCATTCCACAGTCTCCTCTTCTCCAAGCTAAACAGGCCCAGCTCCCTCAGCCTCTCCTCCTAAGGAAGGTGTTCCACTCCCTTAATCTTGGTGCCTGCTCTGGGCTCTTTCAAGGAGTTCTGTGTCCTTCTTGAACTGAGGGCCCAGAACTGGACACAATATTCTAGGTGTGGTCTCACCAGGGCAGAGTAGAGGGGGAGAAGGATCTCTCTTGACCTACTAACCACACCCCCTTCTGATACACCCCAGGCTGCCATTGGTCTTCTTAGTCATGAGGGCACATTGCTGGTTCATGGTCATCCTGCTGTCCACCAAGACCCCCAGGTCCCTCTCACCTATGCTGCTCTCCAACAGGCCAACCTATACATATACCTGGGGTTGTTCTTCCACAGATGCAAGACCCTACACTTGCTCTTGTTAAACCTCATTAAACTTCTTGCTGCCCAGCTCTTCAACCCGTCCAAGTCTTGCTGCACATCTGCTTTTGTCCTGTCTGGGAATCACTTCTGTTTTGCAAGGTGACATCACTAACAAATGATGTCCAAACAATAACACATTAATTTGAAAATGCAAATTCAGGCAGATGGTCCCAGCATAAGAAAAATAAATGTGAATAATTCAGCCATTTGGGGTGTGGGCTTTATTCATCATTTGGTACTGACATCAGTGAGCAGTGCTTAGCACACCTCCATCAGGTTTCGTTCCCTGAGAAAATCTGGGATGTCTTGATACGTAATACAAAGTTGCACCAAAACTTTCAACTGAAAAATTTCAGACAGTTAGAAGGATAAATTATCATGGCCTGACAGAACCAAAAGGTAATCAAACAAATCAGTGTACTCCAAGTATGAGTAACATTATCATAGAATCATAGAATCATAGAATCATAGAATTGTAGGGGTTGGAAGGGACCTCGAGAGATCATCGGGTCCAACCCCCTGCCAAAGCAGCTCCCTAGCTCATATTGCACAGACAGGCGTCCAGACGGGTCTTGAATATCTCCAGAGAAGGAGACTCCACCACCTCCCTGGGCAGCCTGTCCCAGGGCTCTGGCACCCTCACTGTGGAAAAGTTCTTCTGCATGTTGGTGTGGAACTTCTTGTGCTCCAACTTGCAGCCATTGCCCCTTGTCCTGTCTCCACAGACCACTGAAAAGGGGCTGGCTGATTCCCCCTGCATCCCCTGCTTAAGATAATTATAAGACTAAGGGGGGACCATTAATAAGGTGCCCCCTTAGTCTTCTTTTCTCCAGGTTGAACAGTCCCAGCTCACTCAGCCTTTCCTCATAGGGAAGATGCTCCAGGCCCCTAATCATCTTTGTAGCCCTTCTCTGAACTCTCTCCAGGAGATCCCTGTCCTTTTTATACCAGGGAGCCCAGACCTGGACACAATACTCCAGGTGGGGCCTGACCAGGGCAGAGTAGAGGGGGAGGATCACCTCCTTTGACCTGCTGGCCACACTCCTCCTGATGCACCTCAGGATCCCACTGGCTCTCTCAGCCATCAGGGCACACTGCTGGCTCATGGCCAACCTGTCATCAACCAGGACCCCCAGGTCCTTCTCCACTGAGCTCTTCTCCAGCAGGTCATCCCCCAGCCTGTACTGATTCAAGCAGTTATTCCTTCCCAGGTGCAAGACTCTACACTTGCTTTTGTTGACCCTCATTTGGTTTCTCCCTGCCCAGCTCTCCAGCCTGTCCAGGTCTCACTGGATGGCAGCGCAGTGTTCCTGTGTGTCAGATACTCCTCCCAGCTTTGTATCATCGGCTCTTGCTGAGGGTGGATGCTGTTCCCTCATCAAGGTCGTTGATGAAGATATTACACAGGACTGGACCCAACACCGAGCCCTGGGGAACACCGCTAGTCACAGGCCTCCAGTCAGACTCTGCTCCACTGATCACTACCCTCTGAGCTTGGTCCGACAGCCAATTCTCAACCCACCTCACTGTCCACTCATCTATCCCATGCTCTCTCAGCTTTGCTATCAGGATGTCATGGGAGACAGTATCAAAAGCCTTGCTGAAGTCAAGGTAGATGACATCCACTGCTCTCCCTCCATCCACCCAGCTGGTGATGAGATCATAGAAGGCTATGAGATTGGTCAAGCACAATCTCGACCGTTCATCACCTTTCCAGGGACAGAAGTGAGGCTGACTGGCCTTTAGGTGCTTGGATCCTCCTTTCAGTTTTGAAGACTGGAGTGACACTGGCAATCTTCCAGTCCTCAGGCACTTATCCTGTTCTCCAAGATCTTTGAGACACTCCTCAACCACCTGTTGCAGTTTTGCATAGTTGGCTACTGAGAGAGGGCCAGGTCTGGCAGGAAATGGCTGCTGGAATCCTCTGCAGGCCTGCTTATAGCGCCTCTGAGAATCACATATAGGAGAGAAAAGACTCCACCAGAACACCCAGTGCCAGGAAGGCTGCAAAGTTTGGCCCTTTAAGGGCATTGGGATGTATATTTGCATATAAATGTAAGCAGTTGACAGACACAAAAGCCGGGGAGGCTGGGGAGGAGGTGCCCAGGTACCCGGGCGAGAGATGCCCCTGCAGACCTGAGCTGAAGCACGTGGAGTAGCCGGAGAAAAGGACCCATGGAAGCGGTAGAGACCTGACCTGCCCAGTGGAGAGGCTCCACGCTGGATGGAGCAGGTGGAGACATAGAGAAGATGCCGTGACTTACGTTGGGATGAGCCCCTGCCAGCACAAGCGACCTACAGAGATGAGCCAAACAGGTTTGCTGGGGGAGGCATCATAGCCCCGTGGAGGACTGGGACTGAGAGACACTGTGATTTGTTGCTGCCTGCCAGAGCAGAGATGAAACCCGGTGGGAAGAGATTTGCCTTGGAGAAAGTTCGTGGAGGACTGGCTCTTGTGGGTGAGATCCTACGGTGCAGCAGGGGGAGGCTGTGTGGGATGGATGCCCCCATCCCGGCCGAGAAGGAAACCATCTTGCAAGGGACTGACCGAAGCCCCCATCTCCTAGTCCCTGCCCCCCTGTCCTGTGCTGCGAGCAGGAGAGGGGAAGAAGGGAGCAAAATCATGGCTGAAAGGGAAGTTTGCTTTAGAATGGAGGGGTGGGGGGAAGGTGTTACCGAGACCCCCATTTTCCCCAGTCCCTGCCCCTCCTGGGCTGCGACCGGGAGGGAAGAAGGGAGCAAACTTCTAACTAAAGCCTGCTAAGGAGGGAGTGGCGGGGGGAAAGTGTTTACATGGTTGCATTTGTTTCAAGAGTGTTGGTTGCACTCCTGACTCTGGTTCTTTTTCACTGTTTTCCCTTTAGCGTGGTGTAATAAATTAGATAGCTTTCTCTTCAGCACTCTGTGTTGAGTCTGCTTTGCCCGTGTCATTAACAAGTTTGCCTCTTGAGCTGCCCAATTATGTTATTTCTCCCCTGTCCAACTAAGAAGGGGAGTAATAGACTGATTTTGGTGGGCGTCTGGCATTTAGCCAGGGCTCAACCACCACACCACCCCCACCTCAACCAGAGGGAAGCTCTTCATTTCCCAAACTCTCTCTCTTTCTTCCAGTGTCCAGTGGTCCCGAGGGGCCTTTGAAGTGAAGACCGAAGCAAAGAAGGTGTTCAGTATCTCCACCTTCTCAGCATTCCCCATAAATTATGACTAAACAAAATCTGCCTAAGGTCAGTGTTTGTAGCACTTTTGTCATTTTGTGAGTAAAAGAAGCTGTTTCCATCAAGGACTGTAGATAGATGAAACCAGTAAACTCAGTTCCACAGTTTGTCTGTCACAGAGCATGTAAGCAGATCTTGCAATGCCTAGCTAAATTTCAGGTCAAAATCATCTTGAAAACTATTCAATTTTAATGTTTCCCCAGGTGACCTGAGGTATCCTTCATACCTTAAGCAAAAAATGCCAAAAGACTTGCAAAGGCACAAAGTACTTTTATACATCACAGTTGAATCTGAGAGTCTAAAAAAACTCACTGAAATAGGAAAATTTTGTCATTTCTACATAACATTTATCCAATTTGCTGAGGTCTAGGGACCACTGCTTAATTTTGGAAGCAGCAGATCAAATTTTGAGGAGATTATTAACTTCAAACTTCTTGGACTCAAAATAATGCTGCCTGTTACAGAAATTATGACAATATTTTAAACAAAAAGACATGATGTATGTGATGTACCATTTTGCATTGGCAGTAGATGAAACGCCCCAGCATGGGCCTTTGGTGGTGTGAGAAGTTCTGTCATGGCATGCTGCCAGACAATGGTCTGAGAATAGTAGAGAAAAAGGAGTTAAACTGTTTTTCTTTGCCACACTCTCCTGTTAATGACAACCAACTCTCTCGGCTGCAGATTTAGTCTCTCAGCTGTGTACACCATTCTCTGCTTAGCTTGCTGTAAGAATTTGTGGCCTTGTTTGCATTAAAGATCCATTCCTTAATATCTTCTGGAGGAGGTAATAAATGAATAAAAGTTGTTGTAAATAAAGCTGGTCAATTTACTGTGTTACTGTTGAAATATTTTTCCAGGTCCACCAGTAAATGCTGCAGCTTCAGAGGTTTCTACTGCAGCTCCTGGGCAAATATATGTCCCTTAATTAATATTTGCATGCTCTACCTTGGGTTATCCGTGAGGACTGAGCAATAAGAGGAAAACAAAGTCATGTCAGATCAGCCTTAATGGCTAGTACATAGCAGTTACTTCATACAAAACATTATCCTGCTTTGTTATGTGAAATTGCCATTAATTTATACATATTCATTACAAATCTGTGAATAACAGCACAGCCTAGCTGGCCTCTGATAGGGTATGTCTTCAGACCACAGACAGATCTCATAAGTTAACAGGTTTTGGTATGTGGCTCCTGATACATTGTTCTGAACACAGAGAGTTAAGGTATTGGCACTGTTGAGTACATTGCCATTGCAGGGAATCCAGTAGTGAGTAGCTAATCATCTTCAGAATCCGTCTTTGGACGTCTGCATGCAAAGGCTGCAGGACTTTGGGGTAGCTGTGGGTGAAGGCTGGGGAGATGAAGTTGGGAGTGATCTCAGATACACTGATTGGGTCTGTCTCAGTTTCCCCCGTCATGAGATGAAGTTGGAGGTATCTCTTTCCTCTCCAGTGGGAAATTTAACTTCACTTACATAATAAAGCTAAGCTTGCAAGGTGTTGGGTTGGAAGCACTAGTGGTTTCATTTCTTCCTTCACTGAGGGCAGCACCCATATAGATAGACGGTCTATTTGAGCATGGTACCGAGCTCAGGCTACTGCTCCAAGAGCTGTGCGCTGTTGAGCCAGCCTGTCAAGGTGCAGGAGGCTGGTAAGGGGCAGTGAAGGCAAAGTACTGTTGCTCAGATGGCTAGGGGAAATGTTGCAGGACTTGGAAGCAGTAGCAGAGCCCAGACATACACAAGAAGAGAGTTGAATGATTCCCTTTTTTAACAATGTGATTTCTGTTTGCATCTCTGAAATGTCCCTGCTGCTCTCCATGATGTAACAAATTTATCATCATATATTATCCTTGGGCTTTCTCAATTCGCTTCTCATTACAGACTCTAACCTGAAAGGTAAAAACAATCTTAGATTTATAGGTAGTTGAGCATCATTTTTAAAATGCTTTCATTACTCAAAGTGACCTGAATTTATAGCTTGCTCAAGCCCTAGTGCCATGTTTCCTGAGATTTTCTGGTTTTTAAGTCCTTCGTCTTGGGTCTAATTTGGAGAGACAATCTTTACAACAGGAGAATATTAGCAATTTCTCCTTGTGGACCAGCATAGTGGGATGTGGTGTGACTGGCCCTGTTCTCCCAGAGGGAACTGGAGGGGGTCTGTGGGAGCTGTGGGCAGCGTAAACACATGGTGGTAATTCAGAAAGATTTAGCATCAAACTCTTGAAGTCAAATTTGCCCCTTGCTTGCAGGATACCATTGCTTTCCTACAGCAGTAATGGCTAATGATAATGCTTACAAAGCTCCTTCTCATGATGCTGTTAGAAGAGTGAAGTGCTACTCTGCAGCAAATAACACTTCTCCTGTCTGCCTTCAAAATCCAGGGGTGGCTGGGGAAGGCAATGCAGCATTCTTAGTGAGAGTGAATTAAGGCTCCCAAAAAAGTATATGAGAAACATACATAAGAGTGTGAGAACAAGGATTCCTGGCTCTGCATTGGCACAGAATCACAAGATTGGAAAAGACTTTTAAGATCATCAAGTCCAACCATTCTACAGGGTATGAAACTAACAGGAGAAATGTGAAGATGTAAGTACCTGTCCTTCATCTTATACATGTGAGTGTTTTTTCTAAAAAAAAAAAAAAGACCATTAGAGAATGCCATATGCAGAAAGACATCCACAAATCAGGAAAAAGCACCACGGCATATTTAATAAAAAAACTCTAGCTAAAAAACTACAAAACTACCAAATACTCTTGCAAGTGATAACCAAGTGTAATTTGAGGTAGGTTTTTTTCTGAAAGTGGCTTGTTCTTATGGCAGTACTTACCCCCAAATACTTAACAACTGTGTGTTTCTTTTTTTTAGTGGTGCAGCCATTTCCCAGACACATGACAGTGGGTTTACAAAAATGTACTAGGGATGCTGAGCCGCTCTCTATCATCTTCAACAGGTCCTGGAGGACAGGAGAAGTGCCTGAAGACTGGAGGATAGCCAATGTCACTCTGGTCTTCAAAAAGGGCAAGAAGGAGGAACCTAGTAACTATAGGCCAGTCAGCCTCACCTCTGTCCCTGGAAAGGTGATGGAACAGCTTGTTCTGGATGCCATCTCCAAGCAATTGGAAGAGAAGAAGGTCATGAGGAGAAGTCAGCATGGATTCACCAAGGGGAGATCGTGTTCGACCAATCTCATAGCCTTCTACGATCTCATCACTGGCTGGGTAGATGGAGGGAGAGCAGTGGATGTCATCTACCTTGACTTCAGCAAGGCTTTTGATACTGTCTCCCATGACATCCTGATAGCAAAGCTGAGAAAGCATGGGATAGATGAGTGGACAGTGAGGTGGGTTGAGAATTGGCTGTCGGACCAAGCTCAGAGGGTGGTGATCAGTGGAGCAGAGTCTGACCTTGGAGGCCTGTGACTAGCGCTGTTCCCCAGGGCTCGGTGTTGGGTCCAGTCCTGTTTAATATCTTCATCAACGACCTTGATGAGGGAACAGCATCCACCCTCAGCAAGAGCCGATGATACAAAGCTGGGAGGAGTGGCTGACACACAGGAGCACTGCGCTGCCATCCAGCGAGACTTTTTAAGTTTCCTTTGAAGGGGAATCAGAGCGTTGGTTCAGGCACATACCGGATGACCAGGATCGTGATGTTCACCAGAGAAGTGAGCACAGTGCCATGCAATTTGTGAAGAAATGTCTTGCATGAACATATACAGTCTAAAAGGCATACAAATAAAGTTTTGAAGGGGAATAATGCCAAAAATGGTAAAACATTAGCTGTCCTTTGGTTGCATGCCTTGATCTATGTGGCATCAGCAGCAAAATGACCTAGTTCTTGCCATTATTATTTAAGAAATTCTCGGAGCAGCTCAAATGACAGCAAGTGTTATTGCTTATAGCTAGTCATTCCTAAAATGTTGTGCTTGCACTCAAGTTTTGCAGATAATCTTCCCTTAATATGTGCTTGCATTTCTTCAGCATCCATTCTCTTGTTTGGGTTACTGAACTCCATCCCACTTTCCTGTTTCATATTACCCTGCAAGGAGTGAGTTATTTACCTTTTATTTATACCTTCTCCTTGATCACTGGGTTGCCTTGCACCAGTACTTCCCTGGGATTAGGTATCTAAAGAGCTAGGTATATGTTTAAACAAAAATCTTTAACTAAAATCAGTCAATCTTTTTTAAATAATTTGATTTATTATGTGGCAGATTCTGGTACTTTGAAGAGGTCAGAACAACAAAACTTTCTTTCTTTTTGTCTTTCTCTCACTTTGGTAATAGTGTGTTCGGAGAAGACTATGTGGCATCACTTCCTATTTCCTTTATAAGCAGCCTTTCCTTTTTCTGTCACCCAAAAATAACAAGAAAAATAGAAAAGGTGAGTTTAGATTTAGGGAGACTGCTAAGGCTGCATACTTTTGATTGTATACTGTTACTTGATTACACATGATCAGTGGCACAGAGTCTAGTTGGAGGCCTGTAGCAAGTGGTGTTCCTCAGGGGTCAGTCCTGGGCCCAGCTCTGTTCAATATATTGATCAACGACTTGGATGAAGGGACAGAGTGTACCCTCAGCAAGTTTGCTGATGACACAAAACTGAGTGGCTGACACGCCAGGTGCAGGACCCTACACTTGCCCTTGTTGAATTTCATAGGACTACTCTCTGTCCAACTCTCCAGCCTGTCCCCATTTTGCTGGATGGTAGCGCAGATTGCTGGGGTGTCTGCCACTCCTCCCAGATTTGTGTCATCAGCATACCTGCTGAAAGAGCACTCTATTCTCTCTTCCAGGTTGTTGATGAATATATTGAATAGTACTGGTCCCAGTACCAACCAACTGGGGGTTGGACTCGATCTCTTGAGGTCCCTTCCAACCCCTACAATTCTGTGGTTCTGTGATTTATGGATGTCCAGATTGCTTAACTGATTCTTAACCCAGCCCTCATCAACCAATGTCCATAAACTTGCATATAGGAAGTTCCACCTAAACATGAGGAGGAATTTCTTTACTGTGAGGGTGGCAGAGCACTGAAACAAACTGACCAGAGAGGCTGTGGAGTCTCCTTCACTGGAGACATTCAAACCCACTTGGATGTGTTCCTGTGTGACCTACTCTAGGTGATCCTGCTCTGGCAGGGGGGTGGACTAGATGATCTCTCAAGGTCCCTTCCAACCTTGACCATTCTGTGATTCTGTGATTTTTATGCTATTACTGATATATTGTTTTTAGTGTGGACTTGGTGATGTACAAATAACATAAAAGAAAGTAGGAAAAAAATGTAAAATTGGTTTCCTAGTGAAACAGCAGGAAATCTAAGCTAATGTACTGCCTTCTACTTTATGCATTTTTAAAATGGTTAATTTTCAAATGAATGGTTCCTGTAAATTCCAACCACCCATTTTACAAAGCAAACCTTACTAAAGATGTCAATATTTGCAGCTATTCAAATTCAAGTAAAATCCAGTCTAAGCAGAATGCATAGATAGAAGTTCATTCTTTCATTTGAGAAAGACTGCAAATTGAATACAAAAGCAAGCATCTATCTCCACCTGTTAATCTAGTCACAAAAATATTATCTATTACATGAATATTAATTTTTCACATCCTTGCTGATAAACTAATGGTTTAATATTATTCAGACTTCTAGCCTCATTTATGCTCTTTCCAGGTCTGTCAGGGTGGGTCATTCGTTAGTTTAGTATCTAAAATGGCAGTACATATATATTAAATTTGGTTTTAATTCACCTGAAGTGAGGTGATTTAAATAAACATGTGCAGGCTAGGTCTTATTTAGATCTGATAAGATTTCATATCATTGAAAATCCAGAAATTAAATGGCACTTTTTGATATTTCACTTTTTAAAAATAACCCAGCTTGGAACAAGCTCTTTTGTATAATATGCAGGGCTCTGGAAAGCAGTCTTTCTTTCCCTTTTCCTTCAGGCTTTATGATGGAGCAATGCAGTCAACTGCATTGATATATGAGGGCTTTTTAAGGGTTTTCTCTTTCTTACATAGAAGACCGCTGGGAAGAGACCTCCTTTTATGCTGGTTCACAAGGCAGGATTACTGGGCATGAAAAGTAAATGTGGGTAACAGCAAGTTCTTCCACTCACACAGTCTGCAGGGAAGGTTTATGAATTTTTTGTATGTGCCTGCTTAAGATACATGTTTCTGACTACAGAGAGATCAGAGAGCATCCAAAGCTTTCAGGTGCACTCCCCTTGAAAATAAGGGCAATTCAGCCAAGTGCTGGGACCAACCTCTTCATTCTGAAGGCATTAGGAGGTTTTGCAGAGTTTGCAGCAGGATGAGATCTGTGTTAGAGAAGGGAAACGTGCATGGAAATCTCCTTTTCTCCTTTAAAACTATGGTGGTTTTCATGTCTTTACGGATGATGTATATTACACGATATGCTCTGTTCTGATTTTTGGGAAATCTGATTTCATTGTGTTTCAGGGAAAAAAGTGAAAGTCAAGATACCTTGAAATTCTCCAGGGATACACTGCTGCAGGAAACTGTTAGGGTCCTTGAAACACGTTACTATGAATTACATCATGATACATAAAGCCCTTTAAAAAATACCCTTGAAATCAACAGCCACTCATAAATGAAAGGCTATCAGTAAAATAAGTTCAGAATAAACTCTGGAGTTTTACCAAAATGTTTAAAAGATTCTGGAAAAAAAAAAGCAGACATGATAAAGGATTATAATTTTTACCCCCCAAAATCTGGCAATTCCAGGTTTTTATTTCTAGTCCTAGTTTAAACTCATGGAAATATTTACTTGCTAGGCTAGTAAATATTCATTATGTTTTTTAACTGATGCTTTTCAAATTTCATTTTTCATGTAGAAGTTCTTCTAGGGGGCTAGGGATCTTAGCATGGATCCTTCTTGATTGACTCTGAAATCTGGTAGGATTCCAGTTTACTTTGACTTTTCACCTGAATCTTTTCTGCAATCTGCCTTCCCAGAAGCACTTGTCAGCATGAGGATATGACTGAAAAAAAGAGTAAGTCTGCTTTAATGCACTGGTTTTGTCTGCTTGGTTATCTCTGTGTTGTCAGATGCTTGTTCATGTTGCTCTCTGGGCACAGGCTTTTTTATTTATCAGAGCTCATTTTATTGCCTCCTGCTCCTGCTGCTTTCATCACTATGGTGGCTGAATGTTTTGTTGAGTTCTACTCTTGACTTCTACCTGCAAATTTGTCTGGAGGAGCGCTATGAAACAAAGGCACGGATCACAGTATCTGAGATCTACTTGTTTGTAAGAACACTGTATTTTTATAAACGGTTTACTAGCCACTGGAAAACATTTCAGCATTACTTCATTAAAGAAGGGCACTGAGACACGACTCTAAATCCAAAATTACTACTGTTGTGGAAACCAACTTGTTTAATATTAAGAATATTTTTAATGAAACAAAATGCACTGCTGCCTGTGAAGTTGCAGAAGTATTCATTACAAATAAAGCTGGTTAATTAGCTGAAGGGAATCAGTACAAACACAGAAAGTGTGTGTTTACATTTATAGAAGGAAACACCGTGGCCTTCAGAACAGTTTGTTACCATGCCAGTCAGGTCAATGGGGTCTGTCACTATTCTAGTGTGGTTTTTCAGTATTTTTAAGGCTTATCAACAACATTTGTCAAATTGGCACTTCTTGATAAAGACAAGTTAAGAAATGCTACATTTTTATGTTTAAATGAGTGGGGCTGCCAGTTGGCAAAACCATGCAAACAGCCAGAGCAAAGAAAGCCTCAAATATTTGAATGGCAGTTTTGTTCCTCTCAGGGCCACAATGCACGTGAAGAACTTTAGTTCCTGTTTCCCTTGCAGTGCATCCTGTCTTCCTCCTGGCAGTTTGCACAGCCATTGTCTGTGCACAGGGGAAGGGAAGCACAGCCTGTGCCAAAGCAAATCTAGGAAGGTCCACGGTTCCCTCCTCCGCATTGCAGACATTTTTGGCTGCAGAAGCTGCTTGTCAGTCAGCTCCACTGCCTTTGAATCCTGTGTTTTCTGGAAACTGAAGCTCTTGTTGGATATCTGCAATCACTTTCTTATGTATTCTCCTTGGTGACAGGCCTGTAAATATAAATTCGTTTCTGAAGTGAAGGTACTGGAGAAATATGTCAGCATGATGTGTGGAGAAACTGAACCTGCCCTGAACAACTCCACTGTTTGTGTAGCCCTGATGGCATGGGTCGAGTGTTTCTCCTGCTCTCTCTGCCTCCCTCCATGTACCTGGGGCTGCTATTAAATGGCAGCAATTTCCCCACCATTTTCATTTGTGTGTGTGTAAGCCTACCTGGCTTCAATCAAGGTAAAATTATTCACTTTGAATGTCTGGCCCCAAACATTCAGGATTGCTGACTAGAGCAGACACCTGTGGAAGATTCTCTACCACAGGTTTCACATTAATGCTAAAATCTGAACATTGAGAATTCACAAGAAAGATTTCTTGCCCATTTATTTTACTTCACTATCTATTTTGCCTGACCAACTATACAAAATTGCTATTCAATTCTCCTAAGTAATGGATTTCGACATCTATTGCTTCTTATGCTGAGTCTCTCAAAGGTCTCTCTGATATGAGAGTGAATATTGAAGGAAGAGTAATAGGTCCAGGGAGTTGCAAGGTTAGGCCTCTATCAGCGTGAGATATGAATCCCTATCCTTGTCTGATTCATAGGGGGACTGTATCACAACAAGCACAGTGAGTCAGTGGTGGTGGGGAATGACAGTTTAGGTAAAACCTGACTGCTTTATTGGGAAAAAAAGCTCATGGTAGCCCTGAATAGGACAGTAATTGTCATCTGAAAAAGCAAAAATACAACTAGCTCTAAAACGATGAAGCCATTTTCTGTTCACTCCTGAGTGGCTGTTCTAACGTTGCCAATTAGTAAAGCAGTAATTATTTTGATTCAATCACCACAGGTTCCCAAAACCCATGTGGGAGCCTCAGGTCCTTGACAGGGGAATCATAATGAACCCAGGACTGGGTGGGATAAGTGGCATGGCTGATAAAAAAGGCAGAAGGTACCAATTGGGAAGGATCTGGCGGTAATGAGCTGCAGAGAGCAGGGTGGCACTGCACTTGGAAGAGAGGCTGTGACACCACTCTTGGTTTTCTCCCTCTGTTAGCAGTCAGCATGAGGAACGAGGTGCTGCTCCCTGCCACAGGGCGTGCACACCCTCAACCCACAAGCACAGCTAGCCTCATTACCATGCCCCACATGTACAAAATCAGGCCAGACCTATTAGTACTGAGCATGCCACTGCTGAAGCAGTCACCCAAACCCAAGCTGAAGATGCAGGGGTGTCCACTCCAGGCGTTAAGCTTATGATTCGTCTTCAAGAGGAGGAAAAGCATCAATCTGTGTTCACTTGGGACGGAGTACAAGAAAGCTTCAATGCAAACACCCTCCTGCCATTGCCCATAGTGTACTGGCTTCTTCCTCCCCTCCGGCTTGGAAAGCCCCCGTGCTGCCCCCCCCGCCCCCCACCCCCTGTTCCAGCACATGGAACCAGCCTCTCTGTGACATCAGCCCCGTGCCCGAGGACTGTGGGCACTCTGTCAGCTGCTGTGCTGGTGGTGACAGGCTCTTCTTGGCGCTTGCTACTGCCTCGTGCTGCTGCTGCCGGAAGCCATGCGTCTGCTCTCCATCCTCATTCTGTTAGCCCTGTGCCGGCCTGTGCAGGGTACATGGGACACCTGCGGGTAAGTGCCCTGCAGCTCTTGGAGGGAGCTTGGGCAAGCCTTATGGGATTCAATGGAGGGTGCCCGCTTGTCCCCCGTGGCCACGCCACAGCTTCCCAAACTCCCTGTGAGAGCCTCAGGTCCTTGCCAGCACCCAGGCTGCTGGCACCGCTTGTCTTTGGGGCTAAAGCCGCAACAGGGGTGGACAGACACAGGCCACATGGGGTTCCCTGGCCCTGCTGGCCATACAGAGCCTTTGTGGGGAGGGAAGATGGCTCACCTTCAGCCTGAAAGGCAGGCAGCAAGCCATTGAGCAGAGCAGTAAGGATCTTCTGCTTACAGAGGGACCTGCGGGCTCCAGCCCGTGGCCTGGAACTCCGGCATGTCACGTGTTGTGGGTGGCACAGCTGCCCAGCTGGGAGCGTGGCCCTTGATCACCAGCGATTGCCACATCGATGCCACCATCTACTTCTGGCTTATGGGAGTGACCAGCTGGGGCACAGGCTGTGCCAGAGCAAGGCAGCCAGCCGTCAATACTTCCACACAACACTACTTGAACTGGATCCTCGTCCAGATGGGACTGCGCCCTGCTGTCAGGAGTACCCCGACAGCATGGGCATGGAGCTGCTTCTCTACAGCATCGACCTCCATGCAGAAGCCAGCCCCAACACCAGCTCCGTTGGCCGTCTTTACCTCCCGCCCATTTCCCCTCCAGAAACTGGTGCAGTTCTTCACCAGGGTGCAGGAGCTCCTGCAGGACCTGCAGCGTACCACCACCACCTGCTGCTGGGGCAATGCCCGCTAGGCCTCAGGGTCAGAGGCCTGCTCTGTTCTACCCAAGCTTCTTCAGAGCTCAGACAGTTGTTTAAGTCACTGTAGTTGTTGAAATAAAGTTCCCTGTTTTCACAGCAAACCACGCTTCGGCTCAGTCTCCTGGGCAAGGCAAGCACTTCCATGCCCCACACATGCAAAATCAGGCTGCAGTCACCTAGGGCACAATGGGGAAGAGTCACTCAAAAGGGTCGCAACTGCATCTGCTGGCAGAGGAGGTTGCTCTGAGCCACCCTGGGTTGGAGCAGCCTGTAACCTTGGGGCTAGAAAGAGGATAGGAAAGTAGGATGCGACACACACGCAACTCTGGGGGGATGCAGTGGGGCACACAAGCTGATCGGAGGGCCTGGTCTAAGTCTTAGCTACCTGACGAGACCATGGGAAATGCCTGAGCGTGACAAGAGCCATTGCTGACCACAGCAAACAGGCTGAGAAGCTCACAGCCGTTGCAGTGCCGTGAGGAAGAGCCAATTCTTGCAGCTGCTCACAGGGGAGTGATCGGAGAGGTGGCCACACTTCACAGACAATTGAATGAAGAGTGGGGCTTCCCTGTGGGGAGAGGACTCTGGCAGGGACAGCAGGACGCTGGAAAGCGCATCAGTAACACCCCGCAAGTGCAAGGTGACCTGGCCAGCAGCACCTGCAACGCAAAGCTGCTCCCCGATGTGGAAACCTGTGAGCGGGGGGCAAAAATAACTGGGGCTGAGGCCCTTGTTTGGGTGGAGATGAGGATGGAGATAGGGAGGGGCTAAGGAAGACCACGGGGATGTGTAAGCATGCCAAATGGAGAGAAGGGGGATCAAAGAGCCAGTCACACAGCAGCAGACTGATGGTCAGTTTGCTTGTTTGCCTGAGTCCTGCACCAAATCACCAGCATGCATCCTCCCTTCTTCTGTGTGGCACCACTGCAGACTTGGGGTGAGGCGGGTCCAGAGGCCTGGCTGCTAGCAATGGCAGAAAGGGAGAGAGCACAGGTCACAGGCACCCAGCAGCCAGAAAAGATCGAGGGTCTAGGGCCAGCTACTGCTGGGAGCGCTCTGTACGTGTCTGTCTGTCTGTCTGTGCGCACGTGTGCACGTGCAATTCACTAGTGAGCCTGCAGCTGGTCCATCTCACGAGCAAGAGGAGATACAGACCCAGGAGGTGCCAAGGTCTGTGCCAGCTACTGGGCCAGTACCTTGACGAGCATCCATGGATGGATGGATGGATGGATGGATGGGTGGGTGGAACTGAATGGATTACTGGATGGATTAATGGATCTTAATTCCCAGGCTGATATTTAAGGGATCCATGAGCATGCCGTTGTGGTTCAACCCCCCCAGTACCTGAGCACCACGCAGCCCCTTGCTCACTCCCTTGCCAGTGGGATGGTGAGGAGAATTTGTAAAAACACCTCATGGTGAGTTAAAGACCATTTAATAGCAGAAGAAAGTAGGAGGAGAATAATAGTGATGATGATGATGCTAATGAAGAGAGCAATAATAATATTAGTAATAATAATGGTAATAATACTCCAATGATAGTAAAAGGGGGTTTTCTATATCAGTGAAAGAAGTGATGCCCAAATACCAATGGCTCATCAGCTATAGAGCAAAACAAATGCCACCATGGCCAGCCTGTTTCCAAGCAGCAAGCCTGTCTCCCAGCTAGTTTCCCCACCTCCAGACAGAGCATGGCATTAGGCGCCATGGCTTAGCCCTTTACTCAAACTTGAGGGAGGATCTGATGGATTTTGAAAAGAAATGTCATAGGAGCAACTGGAATCCCTGAAGGCAGACCTATTAGTACTGTGTGTTTGGCTTCCAGGGTAAAACTGGGTGCCTTAAGATAAACGTTGCCCTTGGTCCATACCGAAATAATACACTAGGATTTGATGTCCTAGCAAACAGTCGGGAAACTACCTCATGGACCAGGGTGGAGCTTTGGAGCCCCCCAATTGTGTGAGGTTCCAGTACTTGAGGCAGCTGTTAAGTTACCTCCTTCCAGAATGCCATCTCCTGCTAAGGAGGGGATCACAGAGGTGATCAAAGACTTGGAAACCCGTGAGACTGGAACCAGTCACCCTGTAAGGCCCCAGTGTGGTCTGTACGCACACCGGACGGTCGGGGATGGCAGGCAGCGGTCGCCAGGGAGTCAAAAAGTACGACGGTGCCACACACAGCCCCTGCTCCTACAGGAGCAGCCTGTAACTAGAAAGAGGATAGGAAAGTAGGATGCGACACACGCAACTCTGGGGGGATGCAGTAGGGCACACAAGCTGATGGGAGGACCTGGTCTAAGTCCTAGCTAACTGACAAGACCATCTGAAAATTTTTAAGTTTTCTAATCCTTATGTTCATAGTTTCGCTATATCGTGACATGTCTTAGCCCTCATGCCTCCACATCAAGTTGCATCTTCTTTTTGGGAAATGGAGAGTGGCCCTCCTTAAGAGACATTTAGGCTTGTTGGAGAGAAGCTTCAAAAGCAAGAGAAAAAGCAGGAAAAATGTTTGTGAAGAGATGTAAATTTGTGCGTCATTTAGCAGGGAGGTGGGTCGGTGTGCTTTGTCATGTTAAGGAAGGTGCAGGGGGAAAGACGCCATTACAGCAGGAGTCCCCTTGGGTAGGAGAACCTTTTGTATAGAAAGGTTGTGGATCTTGTATTAATGAAAAGTACTGAAACCTGACTCGAGGCTGCTGCGTCAGCCATCGAGAGGGTATAACAACTCGCTCAGTTGTTAATAAAGTTGTCTTCGATCCACCACAATCTGAGACTTTGTCTTTCAATACGCCACAAGTGGCGTCTAATGTGGGGCACTGAAATGACTTGCTGTCGATCTGGTGATGTAATTCAGCTGAACTCAGGGGAAGAATGCTGCAAGGAAGCATTACCAGCACACTCAGTTAGCTTTCGCAGGATGAAGGTAAGCAGCTGAGAACTATGGGGGCAAATCTAATCAACCAGATTTTAAAAGGAGCATGGGAAGGATATGGATAGTGAAGAGTTACAACAACTATGGACTTTTAAAAGTGATCCTTCCACAAACAGTCATAATATTTATCATCCAGAAATCTGGGATAAAGTTGGGGTCAGACTTTGGGATTGTACCACTAAAATAGCAGCTGGTTTGTTAACCTCTTAGCGGGTCCTTTTGGAGACCTTAAAGACGCATGTTGTTTTTCAGGTGGGTGAGGGGCAACAGAAGTCTACACCACCGTCAGCCCCCCACCACCGATGTCCTATTCTGATCCATTTGATCCGGGGCGGATAGACCACAATAAGCAGCTTGACTGATATCCCCTGGACTTAACTACAATGGGAGGGTCTTTCTTATAAAAGAACTCAGGCGTATGGTAACTGATCTGGACTTGGCTCTCCATATACCACCCATTTGATACAGTCTCTGTGTGATAGTTCTGGTTTTACCCCACATGATTTTAAAACCATGTTTCGGCTTATTATGTCTGATATGCAATACACTATGTGGGAATCAAAAATGAGACAGCTCGCTAGGTCTCAGGCTGCAGCAAATCAGGCGCTGGGTCAGCGTCACCCTCTGCGGGTTGTTGATGTAAATTTTTTGCTGGGAGAAAGTGATAATAGCACAACTGCAGCTGAAGCCAGGATCTCTCCTGAAGGCTTGCAGCAGGTCAAGCAACTTGAGCTCCATGCCCCTAAAAGCGTTCCAGAAGCTGGAAGACAAGGACAATCTTTTGTTCGTATAAAGCAGGAACCAGGGGAGCCATTTATGAAATTTTTGGATAGACTTAATGATACTTTACAGAAGCAAGCTGAGAAGGAGACTGCTCGGGATTATGTATTGAAACAACTCTCAAACAAATGCTAATTCGGACTGTCAGAAGATTTTGCAGCCCTTGAAAAACGCCAGTGTAGATGACATGATCATGGCGTGTATGGATATATAGGTTCTAGACAGCACGAGTTGTCTTTACTTGCCGAGGCATTTGTGGCAGCGTCGGTACGGCACTGGGCAAATCAGCGTCGATCCAGATTTGACAGACACAGCCAGCCATTGCCTGTGGCAGAAACCCTGTGGGGCGGGGCTGCGCTGTGACAAGCAGTCACCCCCCTTCACCCCCTCCCCAGAGCAGCTGCCTTAAGGAGCTGCCGCTGCCTGTGCTCCCGCAGCGGCGGTATCACCATGATAGTCTAGGCTGCCTTCAGCAGAAAGAACGGGCCTTTGGGTCATGGAATGGCAGCATTATTAATTGGGAGTTCCAAAAACTATCAAACCAGATAATGGCCCAGGTTGTATAGCACATAAACCACCGATGTTTCTTACAGCAGTGGGGAGAAAAACATGTTACAAGCATTCCTCACTCTCCCACAGGACAGGCAATTACTGAACACACGTATAGTACTCTTCAAACAATGTTCCAACAACAAAAAAGGGGGAGTCAAAAGGTATCCTCAAAAGAGTGAGTAGCAAAAGCTTGTCTTGTTCTGAATGTTTTGAACAGATGGATGGAAAATGGGCTTCTTCGCAAAACTATCTTGAAATTAATAATAAAGCTTTAGTGATGAAAAGTCTACAGACAAATCAATGGGAAGGACTTTGCCCTCTAATAACATGGGGCAGAGTGTGTGCTTGTGTTTCCACAGGTTCCGGCCCAAGGTGGGATGCCAGCGTGATGGATCAAGCCTTCTGTGTCACAACCACCATTATAACCTGCTTGATGATACCAGTGTCACAGTTTTGATAGACTCTATTTGTGTACATTAAGAGTACAAAACTGAAACCTGACTCGAGGCTGCTGCATCATAAAAGCAGCCTCGAGTCAGGTATAAAAGTTTGTTCAGTTGTTATTAAAGTTGTCTTCGATCCACCACAGTCTGAGACCATGCCATTCAATATGCCGCACTTCTACTCATACCTTTGCTTGTGTCCTGAGAGGTGAACTCTGCTCTGTACAAAGCTGGCTGGATGTCCAGGCTTAACAAGGTTTTGTAAATAGAGCTATATCGAACTGGAGACTTGTCACAAGTGGTGTTCGCCAGGGCTCAGGCCTGGGTCCATTCTTGTTCAAAATCTTTATTAATGACCTGGCTGTAGGGATTGAGTGTTCCCTCAGTATGCTTATCAATGATACTAAGCTGGGAGGAAGGGTCTATCTGACGCAGGGCTTTGAGGCTCTTCAGAGGGATCTAGACAGGCTGGATCTGATGGACTGACATCAACTGGGTGGGGTTTGACAAGGCCAAGTGCGGAGTCCTTCACTTGAGACGTAGCAACCCCGTGTAGCACTACAGTGTTGGGGAAAAGCGGCTAGAAGGGTGCTTGGGGGAGAAGGATCTTGGGGTGTTAGTTGACTGCCTATTCAGTATGAGCCAGCAGTGTGCCAGGTGGCCAAGAAGGCTAATGGCATCTTGGCTGGTATCAGAAAAAATGTGGCCAGCAAGTCCAGGGAAGTGATTGTGCCCTTGTACTCAGCATTGGTGAGGCTGCATTTCCAGTACTGTGTTCAGTCTTGGGTCCCTCACTGCAAGAAAGACGTTGAGGTGTTGGAGTGTGTCCAGAGAAGGGCAACCAGACTGGTGAAGGGGCTGGAGAGCAAATCTTATGAGGAGTCGCTCAGGGAACTGGGGCTGTTTAGCCTTGATAAAAGGAGGCTGAGGGGACACCTTATCATCGCCTACAGTGACCTGAAAAGAGGTTGTATAGAGGTGGGTATTGGTGTCCTCACTAAAGTGACAGGTGATAGGGCGAGGGGGAATGGACTCCTGCTGCATCAGGTTTAGATTAGATATTAGGAGAATATTCTTCACTGAAAGGTTGTTGGGCATTGGAACAGGCTGCCCAGGGAGGAGGTTGAGCCACCAATCCTGGATGTATTTAAAAGACAGGTAGATAAGGTGCTCAGGGATATGGTTTAGTAGAGGACAGGTATGGTTGGACTTGATCTCAAAGGTCTTTTCCAACTCAGTGATTCTAAGAAATTCCCGTTTTGCCTTTTCTCATGTGAGGGAACAATGGTCATTAATCAATAACTTGCATGTGAGTGTTGGGTCGTGCACCATGTAATATCTAGAAGCTTAGCTAGCATAAAATAAGAAATAAAAATCCACAGGTCTGATGAATCAGGAAACACATTTTCTGGGAAGGAATGTATCAAAGCCAACTGGAGGTTAATAAAAAGGCATACAACAATCACAAAGCTATGGAAAATTGCAAAATGTAGAGCTTAGAGAGAAAGCATAAAAATTTAAGCACAGAAACACTCTGGACAACACTTTAAAAAAAGGATCTTTTTCTCTTTTAAGAGACTTAGAAGTTAAGGAGTGAAGTCAGCCCTTTCCTTATGGTGGTTCATCAAATCTAGAGATTACAGAACTAATACAGGCACAACTTCAGGGGTCTGTCCATTCCTAAACAAAGGTTTAAAATGTATCACAGCAATTGGTCTTTGACAGCTTTTTGAAGTAAGTGAATGGACCAATACATACTTATAAGTTTAGTATTTAAAAAGGAAAAGCTTAATGTATATTAGTTTATCTTATGAAGAGTGGTTCATAAGATATTTTTTTTTTATTTCATTAAAGCATTTGACACAGTATCCCACAGCATCATCTCAGCTAAACTGAGGAAGTGGCGTCTGGAGGATCAAGTAGTGGGGTGGGTTATGGACTGGTTGAAAGAGTCACAGTTGTGGTCAGTGGGACAGAGTCTAGCTGGAGGCCTGTATCCAGTGGAGTCCCTCAGGGGTTGGTGCTGGGACCAGTACTATTCAATATATTCATCAATGACCTGGATGAGGGCACTATCAGCAAGTTTGCTGACGACACAAAACGGTGAGGAGTGGCTGACACCCCAGAAGGCTGCGCTGCCATCCTGTGAGATCTGGACAGGATGGAGAGCTGGGCGGGGAGAAATTTAATAAAATATAACAAGGGCAAATGTAGAATCTTGCATCTGGGGAAGAACAACCCTTGTACCAGCATAGGTTGGGAATGGATCTGTTGGAGAGCAGCGTAAGGAAAAGGGACCTGGGTGTCCTGGTGGACAGCAGGATGACCATGAGCCAGTAATGTGCCCTTGTGGCCAAGAAGGCCAATGGCATCCTGGGGGTATTGTTAGGGTGTGGTTAGTAGGTCAAGAGAGGTTCTCCTCCCCCTCTACTCTGCCTTGGTGAGACCACACCTGGAATATTGTGTCCAGCTCTGGGCCCCTCAGTTCAAGGAGCAGATGGAACTCCCTGAAAGAGTCCTGTGCAGGGCCACTAAAATGATTAAGGGAGTAGAACACCTTCCTTATGAGGACAGGCTGAAAGTGCCGGGTCTCCTTAGCCTGGAGGAGACTGAGGGGTGACCTCATTAATGCCTATAAATATGTAAAGGGTGAGTGTCAGAAGGATGGAGCCAGGCTCTTCTCAGTGGTGTCCAATGTTAAGACAGGGGCCGATGAGTGCAAACTGCAGCAGTGAAGGTTCCACGTGAACATAAGGAGAAACTTTTTCACTGTGAGGATGACAGAGCACTGGAACAGACTACCAAGGGAGGTGGTGGAGTCTTCTTCTCTGGAGATATCAAAACCCACCTCGAAGTGTTCCTGTGTAACCTAATCTGGGTAGGATCACCTAGATGATCTTTCAAGGTCCCTTCCAACTCCTAACATTCTGTGATTCTGTGATATTCCTGACACAAAGACTTAAGAACTGATGGGAAGACTTCTGAAGACTTTGTTGAGGTCAGAGCCAGTCTTCACAAAGGAAAGGTGTTTGAAGATCAGTCGCATCCAACAAAGCATGCAAAGTTCAGTGATTTGTACAGGATCGTGCTACAGGAGGAGGGAACTGCCGCTTGCATAAGTAGGTCAGGGTTCTTGTTAAGTCTTTACTCCTATCTGTCTTCAAGGAAAGCCTAGCTGCAATATCTAAAGGAACACTATTAGATCTTGCTGGAAAAGGTGTGAATTCTTTGTGTGCATTAAATTAAAGCCACTCTCCAAACCCTAACATAAATGAAGCATGTACGTTTGTGTCACTGGACAGAACGGATGTTATCAGGAGTGATATGATACTTTAATGAGTGACTTTATAATTTTACACTGATAATAGAATGTGTAAAGTTATCTGAATAGTGCTCTTGTAATTACAGTTAGCATCATCTGCTCTTTTTAATCACTTAGGTATATTTTATGTAGTGGTAGTTTCTGGTTACCCCCCAACTCCTTCAGTGAATTGTAGATGATTCATTTTCACAAAAGCTGAGCAAATCAAGATTGTCATCCTGATTAACAAGTCTTTTTTTCTGACTATTTCTAATTAGCAGACACTTTAACTCCATTTCATGGACTTTAACTGAGCAGTAGAAAAAGTGTCTTATTCAGTGTCATTGAAAATAATAAAGATGCAGCCAACTTTTTCTGAGAGACGCAGAGTGTGATTTTACATGAAGAATAGCTCATGAACTCTTTTAATATGTTCGTTCAGCTCATACCTTACTATAAAATTGTCCTTAATATTTTTGCAATTTGTTCTCAGAAAAGTAACTGAAATTCAGGACAGAGTTAAAAAATGAAGTAGCTTTACGGATCGGCATTGTATCTCAAGTAGATAATCTAAAAGACAAAAGCATTAAGGAGAGCTGACAGATTATAAAGGATACTATAAGAAAGCATGACAAGAAAGTTTCTCTCAAAGTAGTGAAAAAGGCTAGAAAAGGCAAGATGCAACAATGACAGAATTTTAAAGGACATCTAACTCTGAAAAACAAAATGCAACAACAAATCTAGGAGGGGAAGACAAAAGAAGGCTTGTATGAATATAAATTGTATGGATGGAGGCACAGCAGGCATTAGAACTGGCCAAGTATATTAGGCATACGAAGAGAAATATACTGCATTGACAGCATGAGGGAAGAGTAAAAGGGAAGTGTAGGCTCACTGATTGTGGAGATAGAGAGCAAATAAACACTGAAAAAGAAAAGTCTGAAGTGTTAAATGCTTTGTTTTGAAAACACAACTAATTACACAATTGATTCTAAAGTGAGATAGGAGCACAAGCAAGGATTGTTGAGCAAAGTCCAATTAAGTTAAAAAACAAGTCAATTCCCCTAGAATAAAAATAGCGAAATTTGTTGAGAACAGCGGAATCAATTGAGAAAAAAAAAGGCTAATAGAAACATATGGAAAAGAGACATCTGTTAAGTTATGATTATTATGGACTGGTTTCATGTTGGTCAGGCCCATGAATAAGGTCAAACTCTTAATTCCACCAGGGATAACTAAGAAACTGGAGATAGTTTCATAACCAATTAAACCCTTGAAGCATGATTATTAGTAGTTTGCTACAACACTGAAAGAATATAGAAGTGGCATCCCTCGAGTCTCTACTTAGATACATCCAATAATTTCTTTATGATTTGAATGTTGAGCACTTTAAACAATGTGTAAATTTGGGAAGCTTGGTGAATTTCAGAGCTGCCAAAAAATACACCAAAAATTCAGAAGTCAACCAGAGAGTACTAAATCAAAGTAAAAGATCTCAGAAACAAATATTAACAAAAAAAGCCCTGTCAGTAACAGTAATGCTATGCTGTGAAAAAAACCTTGAAATGGTTTCTACTAGCATCCAACCTGATTTCAATTTAATTATGTCATTGCCTGCAGAGCAGATATAAGTCAATAAAGTATTACCTGGAAAGCATGGCAAATAATCATCTGCCATACTCAGCAGAAGCAAAGCATTGGATGAGGGGCTGTCACAGGTTTTGGCCCTCACAGATTTTGGCCCTGTGCGTAAAAAATTGAGAGAATACTGAAAATGAATAAAGGCAAAGGGCTTAAACTGTCAGGAAAAGTTAAAGAATTAGCTTTGCATTGTCTGGAAAAGAGAAACATGATGTGGAGAAGGTACTGGTGTGACAATTCTTGCTGGAATAAAGGGATGAGAAATCAATCTTTCACCATTGATTTCTCCATTGACTCATGGAGTAAGTAGCTGACCAATCAGTTCAAACTTCTTCACTAACAGATTAGATGAGGGGAAAACAAATGAACCAACTGAAAAACCAAACCCAAAAACTATCACACCATACAACCCCCCCCCACACACACCCTCCCCTAATACTTTATCATCATGCATCTGACCAGAAGTCAAATTAACACAGTGATCTTTTACAGTACTGAATATTCTGTGCAAAATGCTTAAGGACCGTTTTAGAGTTACCCTTCTTCTTCTATAGACTCACAAATTTTGGTAAAAATCTGAAGAGGGCAAGAATGTTCTCATTCCAGGACTGCTTTAGCAACATACATCTGCATTTTTAATGATCAGGATAAACAAATAGAACTGCTTTTTCAAGGTAACTGTGACCTCCAGACAATGCATACTACTTAAACAGTAAAAATTCCTTATTTTGTGTCTATTTTACCAACACAATTCAACATTACCCACTGTAAAAAATTGCATTTTCAGTTTCTAGGAGATTTACTTCTGATAAACACTTTAGCAACAACAGTTGTGTGACTTCATTGTAAGCCTAATTGAGGAAAACATTGTACAGACAGCCCAGCAAGTAGGATACATTTATGATAGTGGCAGCAATTCTTAGAACACCAACAAATAACGAAACCAGAGTATATCGGGAACAATTACTATTTTGACTACAAATACTTATATATGAAATATTTCAATTATTAAACTTCTAATTCTATTCTATTTTCTCCCAAACTCTGCACCCTCCCCTCAAAAGCCATAAATTTACCCATAATGAGGTAACACATAGAAGTAATCTCCTGATGCAAAATTTTTATTGATACAGTAATTCTTTCTAAGGTCATTAACACTGGTATTTCCTCTCTGCAATTAAGGAACAGCTCCTTATTTATGTAATACACTCACATAATTTTCTGCTGAGCCCAGCTAAGCAAAAGTGTTTCTCAAGCAAATTCCAAGCTGATGGATCATTATGGAGCAAACAATACAAAGCATTTCTTTTTCCTTGAAAGCAGAGACTCTGCCAGTCCTACGTTACAATACAAGAAGCATTAACGTAGTAGTAGATGCCTGTTGGAAGAATAACAACGGTAAGGAGGAAAGATAACCTGGGATATCTCTATCTCCAAGAAACAATAGGAGCTCCACTGATCAAGGATATCAATCAGAAGTAAGTTTCATAGATCTAATAGATTGCAAAGAAAATCAGCAAATGTTGCTGGGTCTTCAGTTACTGTGTTTTAGTGAGCTACATAGACAAGTAAATATCAAAACAAGCTCTGGATTTGCTGAATACCAGACTCCATTTTTGTCAGGCATGTCCAGTTTAATTACGTGAGAGATCTTTGTATAAATCGAAAGCATTTGAGGAAGGAAGAAGTGAGTCAATTAACTTTCAGAGGACAGGTTCTCAAGGTACAGAATACAGAGCGAAAGAGGAAGGCAAAGGTGAGAAAGGAGCCCCATCCCCAAACCTTTTCATGGGTTACACCTGTCATGGTTTATCCCTGACCAGCACTTGAGCGCCATGCAGGTGCGTGCTTGCTTTCCCCAGGATGAGAGGAGAACTGGAAGAGTGAAAGTGAGAGTTGGGTTGAGATAAAAACTGTTTAATTGGCATACATAAAGGGAAGATAATGATATTAATGACATATTCACAAAACGTGCATTGAACAGCGTAATTCCCCTCCACCTGAGATCAGTGCTAAATAAGTACCATCCCCATCCCCTGCTGCACAAGACCCCCAGACTGCCTGGCCTCTCAGCTCACAAGCTCAAGCAAAGCAAAACAAGGAGTTCATCCACCACTTCCCCTCGGCAGGCAGGTGTTCAGCCATCACCACAAAGGCAGTGCTGCACAGAATCTCCAGTTACCAAACAGCCCCTCAGCTGTTGCTCCAGGCCTCCAGCCGCCACTCATCTGATGATCGGTCCCTCAGCCCACCTACCAGTTATAAATGTGATGTGACATCATGGTAAGAGTAGCTTTTTGGCCAGTTTGGGTCACCTGCAGGTGACCCAGCTTCCTGGGTGCTTCCCACCTTCTTGTAAGCAGGGCAGCGTAAAAAAAGCAGAAAAATCCTTGCCTGCTTGGCAACAACTAAAAACATCAGTGTGTTGTCAACATGATTCTCATCCTAAATCCCAAACACAGCTCAACACCAGCTACTAGAAAGAAAATTGGTTCAATCCTTGCTGAAACCAGGACAGCCCCAAAGAGACTACTGTCATCCCAGCCCTATTCCTCTGATGTCAATGAAGAAATTCCCAGTAATTCTGGGGAGTACTTACCTAGTAATCCCTAGTTATAATTACTTAACTAGTAATCCCTAGTTATCATTATATTTCAGACTAGCCTGAGGACTAACTTAGACAAGTCAAGAACAAGGCTCACAGAAATTTCCTACTTTTGCTCAGAGAAAAATCAACCAAGGTTGAATAATCTTTAAACAACAAAAACATTTACTATCTATACCACATGTTAGAATTAAAATGCTTGCATTCTATTCCATTGAAGTAGTAGCAATCATAGAATTTGTTGATTTCCAATGGCATTGTCTTAATCAAACACCATAGACTCCACTCAGCAATAGAGACTATCACTACAGGGTGAAAGTAATTAAAATACGTGATGATGCAGATTGGCAATGACTCAAGTTTTCAAAAACATCTACATTAATTAAAAGAATAATTCATATTTTCTTCTGAAATGTATTTCACGTAGTATCCTCTCAAATCTGGAAGATATGACCTGACTACATACGCTTGGCTGGGTTTTGGTTCAGGCATTATTATGTCATTCCAAATGAAGGAACCAATAATGCCCTACCACATACACATCAGTATACTTTGACTTTTCAACTTCCTTCAAAGGCAGCTTTCTGTCAAGTCAATAATAATAATAAAAGACAAATAACTATCCAAGCCCATGAAAATATCTCTGTAGATTAGGATCTCATTTAACTTTGATAAGAAATGGCATATAAAGTTTGCTTAAGTAGTGGCTTGCAGAATTTCTGAGACTTATCATTAAAAAATAAATAGATGAAAAAAGAAGAATGTGCACAATGTTGGAAAGCTAGTTGGATTCCAACTTAGAGCTAATATTTCATGATTAGGGCCTGATCCCCTTTCATCAGGGAAAAATATTAATGGAGCAATATCATGTACATGATAAGAAGATTAATTTATTCAGTGAAAGATAGTAATGCTTAAGGGAAGAGTGGGAATGTGGGTGAAGCTCAAGCTCTTTAAAATCACTTGAGAGGATTAAAAACTTAGCCCAGTTAGTGCTGTTAGAGAACCTGTAACAAACTGCTTAAGAATGTGGTAGTAATATACATGAGGGGTTTTGAATTTAAGTCTAAATGTGACTTACGTTGTCACACTCCTATTTGTAGCAGAGTAGCTCCTGCAGTGCTGAACCAAGACCAGGGTCCAGTGATCTTTCCACTGGACAAAGGTTTACTCTCTCCTCTAGGATATTGGCAATCTGAAGTAACACCTGCTTTGTAGCTAGACAATTCAGACAGATCATGAGCTATCATCAGCACCATCAAGTCTGCTCTCCTGGGTCTCCTACAAGTCTTTCTGTGTTCTTGTTCCCTCTGTTGTTCTTTGTGGTACTTTGTTTTCTCATATTCATACTTTCTGTACAATAAGACAGTCCATTATACAGAAATCCTCCCTGCACTGCCATTAATCCTTGCTCCCTTCCATCAGGAACCAAAGCAAACCCTGGTAGTTTCTCTTGTACACTGACCCTTTTCCAGGTCTCTCAGGTCTGCCCAGATGTAGAGCCAGTGAACATACAGACACACACACAAAAGCAGAGAAGTCAATTATTAGAGAAATACCTCTTATCATGCTCTTCACCTCCCCAGCACAGCCACTCAAACATTGACGTAGTCACAAACTGCTCATGACTACACCTCTCCCATGAGGCTGCAACCGTCAAACGTGGGTGCAGTGTTTCTCCAGCTGTATTGTATAGCAGTCTTAAGCTTATCCTCAGTTCACTGGGGGAGGGGGGAATAAATTCAGCAGGTACTTATTAAAACACCTGTGAGTCAGCAACATACTAACCATGGTAAGACCACATTTCCAGAATTGCCATATGCTGTTGGAGCAGAGAGAAATAACATAGTACCTTTGGAAGAGCAAAGAGGAAAACATTGTTTCTGATGCCTCATCAAGAAAGCCAAGACTACCAAACATCTGTTCCCATCACTGACTACATTATCAGAATCTGAGCATCTGTATAGTTAAGAAATTACGTTAGTTTGCTTTTGACTTTTTCTCAGGAAATGCACAACCAGATTTGTAATTATGAAACAGCCTTATAACTTTCTTCCCAATTCCAGTGCTCTTGTCCTTGCTAATATAAAATGTTGCCGTAGAAACACAATTCAACAACAGTCCTCTGCATACTTCAGAAAACAATCAGTTCTGTTAAATTATTACTGCTTCAAATTAATGAACTGCCAATCTCTCCTCAACGGATATTTCTAGATAGTGGTAAATGAACCATTTGCAAGCACAGAGAAATTATATGCTCTTCCAGAACTGTTTATTTTATTCTGCCCATGAAATGTTTTAAAGCAAATAAACACTGCCTAAGTAAACAGCACCACTCCCCTAACATTAAATTGTCAGTTGCAGTGGAACAAAAAAGTCCTCCAAATTCCTTCTTTGAAGTCATGCCTTTGGATATCTCTGTTTAAACTAAGCCTCTACCAGCTCAGTCGTAAGGCTGCCTTTCATTCAGGAAGGGAAACAATGATGAACACTGATGAGAAATGTTGGTGGGGAAGATAAATAAAAGCTCAGAAAAAGGATGATAGAACTAAAACTGAACTCATTTTACTTTGTTTCTCAGCAAATCCATCCAAACTGAAAGGTAGCAATGAATAAGTCATCCTAAGACTTCACTTATTTAAATGTAATGACAAAAAACTAGTTGTGAATGAACCTTCTAGTTTGAGTATGCTTTAAATTCATTGGCTAAATACCTCAATTCTGTCATGCACATGACATTATTTTCTCCAGGGTACATTAGGAACACCCCTATCTCAGGCTAAGTTAAATAAAATGCTACTTTAAGAAACAGTAAGACAGAAATCTAGGCAAAAGCTATGCTTATAGCACCTGTGCCAACTCCAGTAATTACACATTTTACTGTTGTAGATACTCAATGACATTTTTATCTCTCTACTTTTGTGATTTTACTTGAAATTGGCCAAGGTACTTACATTCAACATCACAATAGACTCTTTAGTTCTGTACAGATAATGTGGTATATAAATTTATATATGTGAGACCAGCAGCGTCACTGGCTGGGAGGTAAATATAACAAGATTAAACTGACAGCTACTTAGCCTAACATTTTGTGTAAGAGGCATTCACAACTTTCTGAGTTGGACTTTATAAATGCCATATTATGTTCAACAGCTACCAGTACATCTATCTTCCAGTCTCTTTTCTTTGGACAGCTCCAGAAAACACTAGAAATTAAATATGCAAGAGTGGTGTGAAGTGAAATATTTATTTTCTTATTTGAAACTAACTATTCAATAACTTCACTGGATATTTTATAATATTTTATGAATGTGCAATATCACAAGAAATAGTAGATAACCCACTCTTCTATTAAGAGAATTAAAGCAATCAATTTTTTCACCAAATAAAAGGCATATGTTATTTTGGTAAGCCAACAAATAAGTAAATTGTTTGGGAGAGGAACAGTACATGGCACCATATCTCAGAACATATTTTGGAGTTATTTTTGGAAGTTCTTCCCATCTCTAGATCTAATGTCCAGTGACAGCCCACCCCCACCCCGAAAGCCAATAAAATATTGAACTTCAATAAAACGTGCTAAGAAAAAGACAAAGGGTATACTTTTGCTGTTATTATCTGGTATACCCTTGTCTTGAGTATTGTGCTTAGATACTGTCAAAAGAAAGGAGCAGCTGCCTTACAATAGGCACCTGAAAAGGCTGGCATCATTTACTTTAGAGAGAAGGCTGACAAGGATGTGAATAAGGTTTCCAAAATGGAAAGATGAGAACTGAGGAATTGTGGTAGACTGTATTCCCCTTCTGCTTCACAACAAAAAACCCCAAAAACAAAATACCCGGCTAAAAAAAATAACCCAAACAAAAAACCCACACCTCCTCCCAAACCAAGGTATTCAATTAAGTAGCATAAGATTGGTTATTTAGTGTATAAAAAAATGCTGCTTTCTACAGCTTTCAGAATGCAATGCTACAAGATGTTTGTAGAGGGAGTCAGTATTTGCAGGTTCATAAAGGGGTTTTGGCAGTTACATAAACAACAGGTCCCATAAATGGATACTTAAAAAAAGCTAGATAGGGATGTATCCCACAACATCCTTAATGCAACAGTCGTGGGCACAGTGTCAATAGAACAGACAACAGAAATATGATATTTTCTTCCTTTTTCTGGAGATAGGGCTGGGCTACACCAACTACTGCTCTGATTCAGGAGACATTCCTTGTGCAATGGTCTGTGTAAGTGCATGAGCAACAGCTGCTTCACCTCCCTCTTTTAGTATGAACTGTCACCAGGCAACTGTAAAATGAAGAGTTGTCCATAAGTCAACAAGGGCAGAAAATAAAAAGGATAGGAGATAGAAGAAGATTATTTAATTACCAGTCATACAGCAGCAGAATTGAAAAATAAGGGAGGTACAAAAAGGAGGAAGATTTAGTGGGAAGATTTGGAGGTTTCAAAGTTGAAACAGGCCAGTCATAATCAGCAGTTTTATTTTTCCTAATGTGAAAGAAACAACATTGAAAATTACCTCTTTCTAAAAGAAGTATGCACTTTTGACAGAAACATCATTCCATAAAAAGTAATTTGATAAGCTCCATTCACTACACCAACTGACTCAAATTGTGTCTCATCTGCAGAATGGCTGCTTTCAGCTAGGCCTACAAAAGCAAAACTGTCAAAACATGACAAGTCTCACTTTTGCTTCTTGACTTCCATTTCCAGTTTCTCAGTGCTGTTATATATGAGTTCAAACACTCTGGGAGGGGAACGAACATTGTTGATAGCACAGCTATTGGCTTTGAGATATATTTTATAATATGATTAACTGTTTTGCCACTCCTCAGTTTTACAATAAAAAAAAATCTCGTTTTACAAATTTTAAGTTTCAAATCAAATTTGTTTGCCTCCAAAAGGTGCTAGTCCCATCCATTTCAGCTGACCAAGTACACCCATTGAATGCTAAATGGGAGACAGTCAAAGTAAACGGTTTGTGAGTTGCCCATAAAATAACCTCTGCTAGTTGGCAAATACACAGCAATAGTAAAACACATTTGCAGAAACGAATGCCCTTCCCTCATGAAGTTAATGGGGCTCAACAGACACTACTCACATGGTCAAAGCTTGTGAATCACTAGCAGCAGAGAAAAAAGGAGTTAGCTCCTTCACGAATATTGTCTGCAATGAATAATTCAGTCGACTATATTTATGACCACCCATCATGCAAATGTGCTACTAACTCTGATCAGCATTAAACTGCTTTCCCTCCCTACCCCCACTGATAGTCAGAGAATATTGATGAAGTTATATACTGCAGCATTTGATGTTTATTTAATTAGCAAGTGTTCTACTTGCTAATTGCAGGACTGCCTCCATGAATCAAGGTGAGAACACTTGCTCTTTAAGTTTGATGGAGATGATGCAACTTCCCAGGTTCGTTCCCAATGCACATTCACCATGCTGAGCCAACTGCAGCATCCCAACAGAGCAACCCTCTTCAAAAACCTCCATTAAATGAGTACTCTGGTAGGCAATGAAAAGACTCCACTGGAGTATTTGAGTGTGTTTATGCATGAGTGTCACGAGTGGGTGGCAAGGGGATTCAGTAAACTGACAGAAGGTTTTTACATTAAACTTAGCTAATAACCCCAGCTAAGCTAATACCCCCAGCGAACAAAGATGAAGTGGAAAGATGACTGTATTAACTGTCAGTAAGGCAATATGTTTCTGACAGACCTGCAGTGGGTTGGATTTTATCTGTGAGTGACAGTCCAAAAGTACAAGTAGTGACTTTTGGAGTGGAAGACCAGTGAAAAACATTCAAAGATCTGAAGTTGTTGGGTTGGGTTTTTTTTTACTTAGTGTTTTGAAGACTATAAGAAGGATGTGCTTAATTTTGCTCCTAGGAACTTCAGGCTTTCTGAGTCTTCTAACAGGAAACATGTTATCCCTTCACCAGAAAGGTACTGAAACTGCCAGGTAAAGGTGTAGCGAGGCAAGCCTCCACACCCCTCTTTGACCTTGTGGCAAACACATAAAAAGAGTTAGCCAGCCAACCATTCTGTCTGCATATGCGGTGGTGCCCAATGAGAAAAGCACAAGGAAAGTAACAGGAGTTGAGATGTGGGGAAGAAACCAGAGGAAAGCAAAGTCCTCAACTCAGTCGTGCCTCAGAGGCCATTTCCACTGCAAGGGCATTATGATAAAGGGAAATGCAGGAACTGTAACAAGAGTACAAAACTCACTGGACAGCAAAGCACGATCAGAAAGTCACAAACTTAAGATCACTAACCTGGGAACACTTCAACTGATGGTTTAAGCTGGCAAGTTTCAGAGTTAATTGAATTCTTTATATTTCAATTGCACTTCAAGGTCACAGGCACTGTCATCAGTTTTCATAGCCACCACATAAGAAAGAGTAACTCTCTATAAAGCACGGTTCAGACAAACAGATATTTTGGAGTTATAAACTGAGGGCTGGAGTCTGACCAGGCGAACAACGAACACAATAAAAAGACTCATTAAATGCCGCTGAGGTGGGTAAAGACCAGGAGGAACAGCATCCAGAGTTGGTGCTGTTGCCTGCTGCCCTGCAACAAGCATCCTTTGTTTAAGAGCACAGCAGGCATAAAATGGTCCGTGATCACAACAGTTCCACATTACAGCTGAACTGCTCTAAATTATTGTCTGGAGGGTCAAGTTGCAGACTGGAGGGTCCCACTATTTACTTTTCATGTCAGCCAATGGTAGAATTCTATACTGCATTTAGGAGAACCACCAGTATAGTAATCTATGTGCGAGCCTGTGTACATAAAGTCAGAAAAGACTTATAGGGTACATCAAAGTATTTCAAGCTCATCAAGACAAAAGCCATTAGCCTGGAAGGAAAATATGTGATGCTATAAACTTAGTTCTATTGTGAACAAAGGCTGAGAAGGGCCACTAAAGGACAGTATGTCTTAAAACAGTATGTCACAAACACGTATGTCAGAACCTTTTTAATATGGGCTGCAAGATACACAAGGTTTGCTCCAAGATTTCTGAATTTCTGTTATGACTAATGAGGCATAAAGGTTCAGATTTGCTGAATTTCATGAGAATCTAAAACACATTCCCAACCCATTCACTGTGAAGTTTTCAGTATTTTCTTTCATACACAATCAGATCTAGGCACTCCCTTCATCTAGCCATTCCAACAAACAAAAGAAGCAGGCAAGTAAAGCAATGTTGCAGTTAAATGCACCATAAGCTTTCCACAGTGACATCCAGGTTGGCTGCACACAAGCTAGCATTTAAGCATTTGAATCTGTTCCACTGATTACTTCAGCTTTGCCAAAGGCAGAAAAAAAAGCAATGCAGTGTAACTCCACAAGTCAAGGAAAGCCATTGTTTCTGCTCTTTGCCATTGCTTAAATAACTATCTGCAGTAAACAAACCAGAAAATAACAAATGGGACTATTGCCTCCTTTTCCAGGCAAAAGAAACAGACAGACAGCTTCCATTTATCAAGAGACATCTTGCCAATGTTAGGTGAATTGAAAAGAACCACAACAAATTTGAAATAATCAATTGCATTTTGTGTGGCTTATGGGTACATTTGGCTGCAAAGTATATCCTAGTCTCTCTTTTCTCCCATGTGGCCAGTACCCATCTATCAAAAGAGAAAGGAGGTAGGTGCATAAATTGGGATTTCCCAAGACAAGAATTTAAATTGCATCAGACTTGCAGTTAAGGTTTCTGCACTACCATTCCAGGTGGACTTGAATTGCTTTCACCAGAGTCCTCATGCAACGTGATGGCCCTGCAATCACACCCAACTCCAGGCCATGTGCAGCGGCAGCTTGGTCTCCTTTGGCTGCAGAACAGGCAGCACAAAGAACCCGCACACAAACATTTAGACTTCTCCTGCCTTGGAGGCAGCCTTTCCAAATTAACAGGATGAACTAGGTCAGTTTACAAGCAAAAAAGCACCTACAAAGAGCAACAGAATATTTTTTTACACATAGAAATATTAAGATGCTTAATAAATAAGCATCTTAATATTTTCTCTCTAAACATTGTTAGTGGTCTGGGTGTGGAACTATTAGAAGGACATAGAAGAACAGGTGGGTGTAAGTTTGAAGAGACAGACAGAAGAATACAGGTAAATCCTTTAGAAACTGCAATTTTTTTTTAAGAGGTACTAGGGTTAGGATGGACCTTCTATGATTACCTAGTGTAAACAACAAAATCAGAAGTTATATATATATATATATGTACACACACACACACACACATATTCTTGCAGGGAAAAACTGCTCAGTTAACAAAATTTGAACTGTCTTAACATAGTTAATCCTTTAATCAGATTGAAGCTGGTATTTATTGATAACACAGAACTAGCAAGCAAGCAGTGAACCAGACTTTTGGGACTAATACCAGAAGCCCTAGACACTTTTAAAATACCATGAGCACCTACAAACTTATAAACACTCCTTCACACTGTCCTATGGGTGCCCTCAGAGGAGGAGGCCCCTCCTTTGTATCCTCCAAAGATGATGGCTGATAGCAGCAGCCAGTCTGTCTGCTGGTATCCTGCCTGTATGAGTTGGAAATCTATAGTTGTCATTCAACCACAAACATCTTTGCTTTGTCATAAAATTGTGTTTCATCCCATAACAGAGCAAGCAACCAAATTGCTTTGTTCACGTGATAACCACCACCCTTGGGCTGCATATTTGGACACCCACACAATTTCTACTGGATTAACCCTGCCAGCTACTGCCTAGCTCCTGAAATGAGCTCCTTTCCTTTTTCTAGAAACTTCAATTGTAAAATAAGTGGTTTAGCATTAAAGATCCAAACTAGATTATTATTATTTTTTCCTTCCAAATGACATATATTTTTTCTACTTTTCAGTAAAACATTTTGGTGCTAAAAATCAGTAAACCAGTAAAAGCTGTCTACTGGATTCCCCAAAAGCTCTCCACTGTTAGCTGCTGCTGTGACAGTTCTGGTTTCCATGGAATTGAGGAGAACTGAGATTCAGTGCTACAGTAAAGAGCTAAGGCAGTATTGCTTTCCCTTTCAGCCGGGAAATGTATGCAACCCAAATTATAAATTGGAAAAAAAAAAGGGCGCTTTCTCTCCTGGCATTTTTTTTCCCCCACCACACTCTCTCTTTGCAGCTGAATAGTGTAGGTTATATACCCTCTTTCAGGACCACCAAAATTTAGGTGGCTTGTAAACTGTTTGACCAGAATACATAGATATACTGACCAAGTCTGTCATGCAGTATTATTACTCTCAATTTATCAGAGGAAGGAACTAATTCTTAAGTGAATAAATACTCTGCTGAAATGTTTACAGTCTATGATAACATCCTCTATTAACAAGGTTTCTTCCACTAACCAAAAATGAAATAATCATTAATCAGCTCAAAGGACTTCAGCACTTGTAAATCAGTGACAAGTACTATTCAACTTCAGTAAGTTTCTCTATTCATATTTAAACCAGAGTGAGATTTACACCAAGTGCTCTGTAAGAAGGGTCTAGTATGCAGCTAAAGACTTGTATTTCTTTTTGGAATTGCTTTTCTTCACAAAGAAAGGTATTATGAATACGGCAACAAAGTATTCTGTGTCACGGCTTCAGATAAGATAGAGTATATTACATTTCACCTCCTACCTGTAAATACAAATACATACATGCATAAATGCATCGGTTACTGTTTGGGGGCATCCTGCTGGCTGCTATTAGCTAGCCTCCTTTTTTATCCTTAGCCCATAGATGTGGTTGTGAACACGTGGTGGTGGCCCAGAGAGCAGAGCGATGCACCGCTGCCATAGGTCAATCTCCCTTACCTCTTGTACTGACCAAACAATTCCCTCTCTACAGGCTTGCCAATGTTAAATCAGCATTTCAGAGCAAGGAGCGCTTACTATTTGTATGCTTCCACCCAACAGAGATGAGCTCAGTCATAACCAAAACTTGCCATATTTTAATTATCTCTGATGGAACGTTTCCAGCATTGTTCTTCCAGATGAGAGAATGTTATTTTATTAGTGTTTCATTAGTATTAGAGACTGTTGTTTAGCGAAACAGTCATTTCAGATGAGGAGGGCGTCTGCTGGAAATAAAGGGAGACAAATTATTGCTATTTCACTTGCTGACTGGGAATGGTAAAATGGAAACAGTTGAGTTTCACCAAAAAAGTATATTGTACTTGAGTTTGGAATGATGTGCAATCCCAGTTAAATTTATCTTGAGGTGGGAAGGAAAGCTTTAAGCCACCTTACTGAGATATTCTGGAATAAGGTTAGACATTAAAATGGAAAATCCCTTCCCCCCTTTCCTTTAAAACCTTTCCACCATAACCGACCCAATTTTGGGCTTACAACTTTGTGCCAAATAAGGGTATTTCTGGCCTCCACAACATCTGAGCAGAAAAACGAACTGCATATTTAAAGGACAGAAACTAAAGTGGAGAAGTACCAGGAAAATTCTTTCCTGAAGGCAGAGGACCTTTCAGAGGAGAAACTGAATTTAAAAACCTCCAGTTACAGCAACATTCAAGCTCATAGCAAAGTGAGGGAAGCTCTTTTGATCACTCCTATCCATTCATTTAGCAGGATGGGGTCAAATTTGCTCATATATAGGTGTGCCATTACTACACTGTGCCACAGCTCCGTGAGTTGCCACGCTGCAGTCCAAACCACATGCTCATGCAAACTAGCATAGGCTTGGGAATCGCAACCAGACTTTGAAAGGGCTGAGCCCACCACACAAAGATCATTTGAACAACTGGGACATAGTTGTCTTTCTTCTACAGCCTGTATGAAATTTTTTCTTCTACAGCTGGTATGAAATTTTTTCTTCTACAGCTTGTATGAAATTTTCAGCTATCAGTGGGAATGGCAAAATATTTTGCATGAGATGGAAGCACCTGGTTACAAATTCACAGAAAAAAGGAAACAGAAGAAGCTGAGATTAGTTTTAATACTTGAAACTACTTTTTGACTGTCAAGAGAGAACATTTAGGTTTAAAAACCCCAAGTCTGCAGTTGTGTGAATTCTTGAAGCCTTTCCGAGGTGCTCTCTGACAAACAACTCCCCAGTGAGGAGCGAACAGCTGGTGTGGACCCCTCACTGGGTCAGGACTCTGCGATGACTTCCACACGGTTTAGCATGGGGCTTTAGGTAGATGTTTAGGTATATGTAGACTCAGCCCGCCAGTGCGGCAGCCAAAGATTTTCAAGGCTTTCTACAGCACCCGAGCATCTCAAAATTCAAAGCAAGCTAATCGGTCCCCCGAGATTCTGCCGTGGTTCAGCCTCAGGCAGCGGCTGAGCACCACCCCGCTCCCGCGGCAGGAGCGGGCAGCGCTCCCTGGGTTGGGGTGCGGGCACTTTACCGACAAAAGCACCGTGAAAGGGGAACAGTAACAGCCCGCGGCAGATTTCTCCCGCAGCCGGTGAGGACACACGGCCGGTCACAGGGCGACCCGGCCCCGCTCACTGTCCCGGGGCCGCGCAGGACCCGTGCCTCCCCGACCAGTCCCTTTGTGAGGGGTGATGTCAGGGGGCGTGGGAAACAGCCCGGGCTATCTCAGCTCACCTGTGCTGGCTGCTCGGTGAGGTTGACTATGGCCTGGCCAGGACCAGGAGAGAGCCCTTGCAGGTCTTTGCCTAAATGCTGCTGCCAGCAAAGCATTTGCCTCGGCATCTCGACTGCTTTCTTAAGGTACACGTTAAAAAGGTGGGCAGGGGAGCAGAGAGCTCACTGTTCATTCACACCGCCTCAGTGTGAAGGCTATTCCCTTCATTGCTTATTTAAAACGTTGGACACTTGATGCAATCAAGTGGGTATAAAAACCAGTGATCACGTTAGAGCTCCTGGCTTCATCTGCAGCATCTCGTGCTTGCTAAAACAGCTCTCTGGCATCCGCCCCACAGATCATGTCCTTCTGTTCCCCAGTAAACTCCAGTCATCATTAGTTTTTGATAAATCAAAAGCCACCCTTAGTAAAATATAATAAGCAGCTAAATAGCTCATAATGCTTTAGTTGGCAGTTATACAGATTTAGGAAAAGAAATGGTAAAAACTCTGGCTTTCAGACCATTTTAAAGGTTACTTTAGGATCATTCATAATGGAGTTTTCAGTTTTAGGAATGTTAAATATAACAATATTCACCTTACAGTCTGGCATCCACGGATGTGAAATACAATTCAAGACACAAACTTTTAGAAACTACTCTGGATTTTGATTTCCTTAAACAGTTCCTTTCCACTCAAGGAGGGATAGCTGGGAAATCACTGGATGTTGACATGACATCCTAATTTTCTTAGAGGTGACATAGAACACGTAGTGTCCTGGGATTTCACTGGGATATTGTGTGATGTTTTCTGTACAAAATTGCCTCGAATTGCAGTTCTGGGAAATTACCCACGTCCAAGGTAGCGACATGGGGCACAAAAGTAAGGACTCTGTTGTAATCTGACCTGGACCCACATAGTCTGATTGTGCCCTGAGCATATAACGTAACTCAGCACTGGAGGCCTCACCATCAGTCAGCTCAGCAGTCTGAGAGTTGGGCATCCACGCTTGCCCCTTCTCTGGTCAGGCTCCCTGCCGCCAGATACTCAGCGTCATGCAACATTTCTCCTATTCTCTTTAGCAGCAACATGCACATTTAAATGAGCATCTCAGGCATTTTACTTCAGGCCACCCTACAATGTCTCAGCATCACGGTGTGCAGTGCCACCTCCAAAGCAATGCAGTGCATGTGTCCATGGGCTCTAGGCATCACCACCATCAGCTGCTGCCCAGATAGTTGCTGTAAAAGCAAGGATCTGTTGGGAATGCACATCTCTAGTGACTCATTTCTTGATAAGAAATAAGAAAACGGTCACTTAAATTTTCTCTCCTTTGGCTTTTAGAGCAGTGTTCATCCTGCTCAGTGACATTGCCTTCAGGATCACCAGACAGTTACACTCTAGGACAGCTATCACAGTCACAGTAGGTTTTTTCCCTCTGGCAAATCTGCCCATGTTCAGGCCAAAGCTGAGGAGACTCGTGCCTGTAGTTTATCTACTTGTGCTTGCCACATTCTTCATGGACCTGTCAGATGCTTCACTCTGGAGACTGATTCCTAATCTTTCTCTGTTAAAATAAGATAAATTAGCTTAAACCATTTGAAGATAAAAAAACTTCCATACATTCCCAACTGTTGGGGCTCAAGTATTTTTGCCATATCCACCTTAGAAAGCTTTATTTATTTAGAAAGATTTATCAGTAGCTCACAGCAAATTATTCAGGTACCTTGGTTGTTTCACTGTATTTTCTTCTAATTCCTTTACTCGGGTTTCTAGTGTCATCATTGACTAACAAGTGGTCCAACATATCTGAGAGGCTGTCTAGCTCTGATGCAGATTAGTCTCTTATGACAGCTGTCGCGATGTTAGTTCCTCATGATAATGGCAGGGAAAAATCAAACTGTCACTGCTACCTGTGGGGTATCCTGAATAATCTGATATGAAGAGAAGTGAAAATAGCCTCCTATCTGCATGTAAAACCAAGAGGTTCCTTTTCAAAGGTGGCATTTGACCCGAACTGTACTAATGCCATATCCACAAAATGTCAGCTGTAGGGGAAGCCATCAGCTGCAAATCCCAAAGCTTAAGCCCATTGTGCTCCTGTCCATCTGGAGGAGAGCTGTGACTCCTTAGCATAGGCCTGACCTCGTGTCCAACAGCCATTGCACCACTCTTTGCACAGATGCCTTCTGCCCACATAGAAAAAGCCCACTGTACCAGAGCTGGAAACCTGACACTGCTAAATGGCATCACTCACAACAATAATTAATCTCATAATCACCAGCTCAGCTGGCTGTAATTGTCAATATATTGTTTTATGAGCTTACATTGGCAAGAAATGAATGATTTCTATCTCCTAAAAATGAAATGACTCCCTGGGTACAATACAGGGATTATTTATACAGAAAAGAATAAATCATAATGAAAGTGGCAGGAAAATAATAAAAAAAAAGGGCAATTCTGCTGGCTGAGTGCCTAGAGTAGAAATTTCTGTTTGAAGCAGTATCTTCTATACTACCTTCATTACTTAACCCTGGTTCCAACGTTAATGGGCACTGATTTCTGGTTGATTCAGATATGTTAAAGTGCCAGGCCATTTGTCCCATCAGAATGGAACTATATATCTAATTTGGAGAAAATAAACCTAAGACAAATAAATCTGGAAACTGCTACAATCTTCCAGCAAAATATAAGGTTACATGAAGAAGAAACATCTGTTTGCTCCATGCCATAAGTTACCTGTACCACTCTGCCAGGGATGTAGGTAACAACGCCAATGGTAGAGCTAGGTATCTGTCAGGAAGCACCACTTTTATCCACTTTTTAAAAAATGGAATTATCAAGTGCAGTGGCACAATGAGGCAAGGCTTACAGTGTGAGGGAAACTAAGATTTGGAAGCTGAAACCCCTAATAGAGCTGGATGAAGAAGCATCCCTGAAACTGCAAAGACTTTACCATTTGCTTCACCTCCTCTTATATCTCACAGATAAAAGCAACAGCAACGTCACTTCCTATACAACATAATTGCAAATGAAGGGGTCTTTTTTCTAGCAGGTACAGTGGGTAGGGAGAATAATATGACTGGGTCCAAACTTGGCATCCCCGTTTTCCCTTGAGCAACAGAACTGATATTTAAATATGTTTTTCTTTTGTCTTTCTTACATATAAATAGATATATGTAATATTTTGACAGGAAACCACAAGTATACTTAGGACCTCTATTCCCTCATATGTCTTGCCTAACAAGCTGCTCCCAAGACCTTCTTAGTGTCATAGTAACATGACATTCCATTTTTATTTTAGTACAGTTAGGCAGAGTTTTTCTGTGGTTTTGAGTCACAGCAGGCATGCTGCAAAGACAGTGACAATATGTGAAGACCAAATATGAGAACAACCTCAAGGTTTGTCTCGTGAAGGGAGCAACCTCCTGAGAGGAGTTAGCATGAGCTGGTAGACCTGAAGATGGGAAAAGAAGTATCCATTGGGCATGCAGACCACCTTGGGAAATCCTTCATGCTCCTTCCCCTATGCAAGTACTCTTGAAGTGTTTCCAAGAACCCACACAGAACTTAACAGAGGAAAGCAGACTAAGGTGACAATTTAGTCAAAAAACCCCTTTGCTGAATACATTATAAACTATTTTTATTTTGGTTTGGTTTATTTATTTTTTAAAGTGATGAAACAGGGCTTCACTGCTACATCAAAACACTTAAATACTGTCAAAACCCCTTTCCTGCATTACAGCACCTGAAGACTGATTTTCCTGTTGGCCTCTCTCTGTGCAAAAATTAAAACTCATCTTCAGAACTACACACTCCTAGCTTACCACCTTAACTCAAGGAGCAGTTGTACAGTCTAGAGTTGAAAAAGCAGTCTGCACTGTGCATACTGCATAACTATACAGAGATATGTTTTGATTTGATGACTGGTACAACCTGCCCCATCTATTCTGTCTTTATAACTAAAGCATTGTTTTAAACTCTTCATCCTCCTGTGTCCTCAGTTCCTCCATACAGCTTTTGCCTCTCTTAATTTTAATAATTCCCTCTTTTTTGCCTTCACAGCCAAGAACTGAAACAATTCGTTTCACAGCAGTCCCTTCCCACTGTTTTTCTAATACCCATGCGCATTAAAACCTCATCCATCATTGTTTTCAGAGAGTCAGCTTTTTAATCAGATCTGTATGTATATTGGTTTGAGCATGTGGCAGTTTAATTACCCTCTTGAATATGTGAAACACATCTTTGTCATATCTACTTATATCTGAAGAGAGCCATCCTATAACACTAATTAAAGAGGGATGATGACAATTTTTCCATACTCAAATTATGTCCCATCTGTCTAGTCATCCTCATGTTCACTCTCTGGATTAATTAAGGGTGGGGAAAGGTTGTTTCCCTGGAGTTTTGCCTAATGCAGGATGAAAAGTCTGTTTTAATGAAGAAACATACAAAATTCCTTTCTTCTCATCCCAGCAAAAAGCACATAGCAAAGTAGAACAGAGTCGTTCGTTTTGCTGCTGTCTAGTCAGCTAGTCATATATTGCATGACATCAGGAGCCGCGTTTAGCAAACTGTTTACTGAAGTTAGCAGCTGGTCTGAAGGGACATACAGCCCTGTCAGCAAGCCATAGCTAGACACTGTGCCCTGGTACCTGGACCCAGAGTTAAAACCAATTTCATGTTAATAATACAATTAAAGGACTGAGTGACATAGTACCAAATGGGTACAGTGTGGAAGCACACCAGTATTTATTTACTGTCACTTATCAACCTGAGAGTATTTTGCCCATAGACATTTTCTGCAGGTATTTGGGACATCTGGGTAAAATACAAAGCCTGCTGGGTCTCACCCAGTCAGAAAAGTTTAAAAGAATTTATTCTTATCAATGAGACTGCTTTTTCTTCTACCTAAACCTAGCTTTATAGTTCCAGTTCATTTTAAAGCTGCTGTACATCCAAGCAGGCCTCTCAAATGCCTACACCATTAATTTTCATCTAAATAACAACTGCAGAAGCTTTTAACACAGGAAAAGAGGGAAAGCCCCAAGGAGTCCCTGCACTGTGTGCCACCAGTGAGGAAGGGGCGTTCCTTGGACCAGAAGCTGTCATACCAAGATGCCTCTCACAGAAGACAAGGCTCAGCTGCCATCACATGCCAAAAAGAGAAAAATCAGGCAGGAGAAGCAGTGTCAGCAAGGCCTGATCTTGCCTGGCCATCATTACACAGTTGTGCTGAGCATGAGAGTCATTTTGATCCGCTCACACCTTTAACGTTTTCCTACTGCTGCTGGAGTATTCCAGACTTTTTCTCCCTTTTCCTTTTTTTCCTTTAAACTTCCCTTTGGTGAGATGGATGGCAGAGCCCTTCACTCAGAGGAATGTGCTGCCTCTGAAGACTTTATTAGCTCAGAGGGTGGTGGTGTTTTTATTACCCTGGTTTTCCCTTGTTTGTACAGGGTATTGAAAATATGGTATATGAAATTAATTTATAGAAATCACTGCATGGGATTAATTTAGGGTCATCAATCGCTGAATCCAAAAAGATTCTAGAGTTAGGCCAGGAGATAATAATGGCTATAAATTTGTGTGAAAACAAGGCAACTAACTATTGAAACCATTAAAATGTATTTCTTTAATATCCAGCATATTTCATTGTCATTGTTCATATAAACAATAGAAACCTTCCTAGTGTACTTTGTTCTATTTTTTTTCCATTGGCTGAATACAAAACTAAACAAGGTGCATAAAAACACTTTACACTTCAATTTACAGATTATCTGCCACATGCTGTTCCATTTTCTAGACTACAAGATAAGAAAAATACACCTTGATATATATAAAATATTATTTACATTACTTTTCTTTTTCCTTGCAAGAATGTTGAAGCTCATCATTTTCAAACCTTAAAATAAAATTTTCTAGAGGAGAGAAGATAAACTCAAACCATGCTAAATCAGAGAGGCAGCCTGTGGCTACATATTTCCACATCTGCTAGAACAGTGGGTTAAAGAAAGCGTTCTACATTCTCAAAATTTAATTTTGGTGAGTTTTTTAACCTTGAATTATTAACAGCACTGTAAGAGCATAATTGCCAAGGCACAGAGATAAAAGTATTTCTCCTGTTTTCCAGTTGTTTTACTTTGCATATTTGTGACTATTGCATTCTTGCTATTGCATTTCACATCTCTCTAACCATTTTCTCCTCAGAGCCCAGCAATCACTAGTTCTCCCATAAACTTATGTAATTTCCTATCTTGTCTCTGCATGGACTCTTCACCTCTAAAAAACCCATTGGATTGATTTTCATTTGGTTCAAAATGCCCTGGAAAGAAAATGAAATCTTCTTTAAGACAGAGGTGCTCTCACACAGACATGCCATCTTACCCCTGCACAGAATCCCAGGGCGAGTAGGGAGGAGAACCTACTCAGTTCCTTAATTCTGTCAGCCAACAGATACACTCCAAGTATTTGAAATAGCTCTTCCAGACATGCCTCAAAATATGCTGCCTTTTCCATATGCATAACGCTCTGCCATTGGCACAGTAGCTTTTACCTACAGCTTGAAGGGCTGTTTTCTTCCTGCACAGCTCTGCAAATAATCAGCATCTCACATTTGATTTGGTTTTTTTTTTTTAGGCTTAAGTTGCACAAGTAGATTCATTAGAAAAACTCTGCAGACACCTACAAATTTTGCACCTGGCTCACTGAGTAAAAACACATTCTTTAAGACATAAAAATTTCTGGCAACAAAAATACCTGAGTTTCAGCAAGAAATTGATATTTGAGTACAGAGAGAAATATTTTCTCACTAAATACTGTGAGGAAAGAAATTAATTTAATAATGGATCCTATTCCTAATATTTTTCATTACCTCCAAGCCAATTCTACAACAGGAATGGTTAAGTAGCATCCAAAGATGGACAGATCCAAAACAATCCAATAAGATATGAAGAAAAAATATATATATTTTTTAGTCCAGTGTAGTTCTGAGGCAATAGGCCAACAGAGTGGTCTTCAATTTCAACTTCTGTGTGCGGACAACAGGATCACATTTTTTATTCTCCTTCTCCCACTCCAAAGAAGTCTCAATATGATGATCAAATGTGACAGTTTCATCCCATCTGTCTGCAAAATAGAAAATCCAGTCCTGTAGAAAGGCATGACTATTTTTTTCAAGATATGCTGGTATATTTTCTATTTCCTAGCTTGCAATTTTAGTACCCATTTCTTCCCTTTCCCTCCACTCTTCCACCCCCAAGCTGGTTGACTGTTGGCCATTTTCTCCCTGGTTTTGACATGGTAAAAATGATGTTTACAAGTAATGTTTACAAGGTTTTACCTGTAAGAACAAATAATAGCTGAAAAGTTATAGTGAAATCTCAGCTTTCACTTTGAAAGAAATGGCAGCTTTGTACCAAGAGCCAATACTGGAAAAGAAATATGAAAAGGAGTGGCTTCACTTGCAAACTATGTTTTAACTAGTCCATCATTATAAGCATTTCCATGAATATAATAATAGCACCAATATTCAATATTCTGAACTTAATGTAATAAATGAAGGGTGATCACATTACCCAGTTTTAAAAATTGCTTTACATAATGTAATCACTTACTTGCTCTAATTTAATTTCACTTTACATTATTTAATAAATGAATGCTGATCATTTGACATAATTGAATAAGTAGTTCAGTTCATTCTCTGCACTTAGATTACAAAATAGGCTGTTTTTTTGTCAGCTTCCAGGATGGTGGCGTGAGATTTAAAAGTTGGGTTTCATTTCTTACCTTGGCTTCTTTATTAACCGCTCTTTAAGAAGGAACCTAGCCCCATAATTATGGTTGTAAATTAAGTATGATATATGTAGGTGCATGGAAGAAAAGCCTCATTTGTCCCCATACTGCAGGCCGGGTCTCAACTAGAATAAGGTGCTTCAGATTTTCCAGTACCAGAGAATGTGAAGATCTTTACTTGGGGATGATACATGCAGGAACCCCTTCACTGGCCTAAAACAGCTTTCCATGGGGACAGACATTCCAAAGGAGTTCTATGGGAGTTTCTTCCAAAATGGGAGTTTTGTAAACCTGCTGCTTTTCCCATTATCCCTTCCCCACCTATACAAATCAAACTCACATTCGCTAGGAAGAAATGTGTTACCATGTAGCTGTGGATCTAGTAAATAGTAATTTCAGACTCCTCCTTCAACGGAAGCATAAACTCCTGGTACCCGTTAATATGTCTGAAATGGCCTTTTAAAGACAACAACAAAGCAAAAAGCCTGGAGAGTTGGCTTAAATGTTGCGTCATTGTCCTGGTTTCAGTCAGGACAGAGTTAACTTCATTTGTAGCAGCTGATGGAGTGCTGTGTTTGGGAGTTAAAATGAAAGCAGTGCTGATAACACCCTGATGTTCTTAGTTGCAGTCAGGCAGTCAAGGACTTTCTTAGCTTCTTCTTTTTCTCTATTCTTGAGAAAGGAGGGGCGAAGCCAGGACAGGTGACCCAGAGGGGCCAAAGAGAGTATTCCATGCCAATTACGTCCTGCCTAGATAAAACGGGGGGCTGTTGGGAAGAAGGAGAGGGGCGGTTTCGGGACGCGTGCTTCCTCTCGGGACGCGTGCTTTCTCTCGGGACGCGTGCTTCTTGGGGGGACGGTCGGGTTCCGGGACAGCTCTGGGTGGTACCTGAGTTGTGTGGTTCGGTGAGAAACTGCATTGTGTATCAATAGTTTCATATTCTTTTGCTCTAAAGTCCTGTTAGCATTGTTATATTTTATCTTTCTTTTATCTTAGTAAACTATCCTTATCCCAACCCACGGGCCTCTTAGTTTATTGGTTTTGGAGTTATTTGTCCCTTCCTTTTCCCTTCCCTTGTTTCCCCCTTTTTTCCCTTTTCCCCTGCTCTTTTACTTTAAGGAGCAGGCAGCTGCGTGGATCTCAGCCCACAGCCGGGGTGAAACCACGACAGTCATTTAAAGAGTTGTGTGAGTTCCTCGTTCTTTGAAAGGGATTTTCTCAGACTGTGATTACTTTTCTCCTTTTTTTAAAGCCTATAATCCAACAAAGCTTCCAAACTTCTTTCATTAATTTAGATGCAAACCTCATACCTTCACTCACAAAGCTGAATTCTGGCAAATCTTCTTAGGAAGTAACACGTAAACCATGCTAAGAAATGAACAGTTTGAAGTCTAATAAAAAGATGCATACTGACTGCATCTGTTGAATTATCAGAAAAGGTATTAGTTGACAGGACTTAAAGGATGAAGAAATAGATGAGGAGTTTTCTATACGCAAGTCTCTTGGATATTTCCAATGGTTTATAGCTACCATTTGAAGCTTCTTTAATTAGAAAGTAACTTTGCCATGACTAGTTTCTGCTTTTTCATCCACTCCAAGTCTATGCCAGGCAAAAAAGCCCTCAGAAGTATGTTTTTTACTATTACTCACATATAGGTACAAGATGAATATCAATCTTTTGACTGTTATAGAAAGGCCTACAATAATATCTGTGTACAGTCTCCATCTAAATCTGCATACCTATAAACATCAATTACACACTGCATATTGAAACATTCTCTCTCCAAAACACACATAGGTAGGTTTGGAAGGTATTTTCTCTAGGAGTACATATAGAAGATGACAAAAATGGAAAGGAATACATGAATGGGTTGACTTAAGTATTTATTATTGCTCCTAGGCTATCTAGAGCTATAGCCTCCTGCTTTCAGCTTTCATGCCTTAAGCACAAGATTAATCTTTCTTTCTCAAACCAGCAGCATAATTTCTCAAACAAAAACTTTATTCACTTAGCTTAGCAACAATATGGGTGTGCCTTCTGTTGACTTGTTTACCCTGTGCCACATTCTCCTCTTCCAGCATCCCCAGATGGGTTTAACTATGGAGGTCATACCAATTTTGTGCCAGGCAAGCACAACCATCCTCTTCCAAAGGTGTGAAACTGCAAACATGTGTGTTCCTGGGTAGCTTCACTTGCATGACCTTTCCTGACAAAATCAAGTTATTCACATGCATGGCTGCTTTTAGTGTTGATCCCCTTAAGCGTTAAGTCAGTGCATGAAATATTTAGCTTTTCCTCTACTGGGGAATATAGATGACCTCACTTTTCATTACAGAACGAAATTCTGTGGTATATGAGAGCAACATCAAGGCAATTAAACTCACTGTGGGTACTTTCTGAATTTTTCAGTAAAACTACATATCTATGTGGAAAACCAGGTTATGTTTCCACAGTGATTTACTATATACAGCAGGCAATAACAGAATGCTTATCTCTTGAAGATACAGTTATTTTCTTTTTTTAAAAAAAAAAAGAAAAAAAAAAGGGAGCCCTCAGGATAAAAAGTGATTTCTGACACCTAAAAACATTAACAACACATGACATGAAATCTTTCGTCTTCAATGCTTCAGACAAACTAAATGTCAACTTGGCAACTCTCTGGCTTTCAGAAATGTGCTCAGAAAATGTTCTATTGCTTTGAAAGAGCAATTTGGCTCAAGGGACAGTCACACACAAGGAGATTTCTTCCTGGTGTTTGAAGTAGCAGCTGCCAGATATTGGCAAAGGCCTCACTGTTGGTGTTGCTCTAGAGAAAATACCCTGTATAGTAAGAAAAAAGGTTTAGCTGTTCCATGTAGCCTTTTCTAGCTAGTGGAGATCACCCAACTCAAATTCTAAAGAGAAAGAGCCCCACACAGCATAACGCTACTACCTCCTGCTTCATTGCACAGGCAAAAAAACCCTTACCAGACTATAAAAGCCACAACTTCAATTAAAGAGTAACTTTCAGTGATTTAATGGTATCTATGGGATGTAGGCAGGAACTGAGTCTTCCACCACCTTCTAGCAAAGCCCAGATCTTTCTGCTTTTGCAATTGTGATACAGATTTTAAACTGAAAATAAACTTGACGGACTGCTCATAATTTCAGAACCTGAATGTACTCCAGGTAGAGTTTAAAAAACCCAGCATTCACCAGGGGGAGGGAGTTGGGGAGCTATGAAAGGGGGAAAAAAAAAAGAAAAAGATAGAAAAGGCCAAAAGATAGACAGAAAGACCGCTGGGCACACAGAAAGAAAAAGAAGAAACAGTACCATTTCCACATGCTCACCATCTGGAAGGGTGAAGGAGTCAGAAAGCAGCAATCCGTTTCAAAATGTCCACGTCATAAAGCTGCAGCCGGTGCTCTTAGTCCACAACAGGCACACAGGAAAGAAGTTGTTAAAGGGCTGTAATGATGACTTTTACCTTTCAGCATTAATTTTGCCTGACTGTTGTTTTCTAAGATGACATAATAATGAAATCACCAGTTCACAGATGGAATATACAGGTTTCGGTGTGCTCTGCAAAAGACAAATCGCAGAATATATTTCTAGCTTTGCACTGGACATCAGTTTTTTCCCCTTCAAACCTGAACAACACAATTTCCAGGAATATTGACTATAAGTCATCTGCTGCCTACCTATACGGCTGCTCATTTTTACAGATTATGAAAGGCATATGGAGGTCCTTTCAGAATGAAGCATGCAATGCATGGATTGTGATAGTACCCAAAGATTTATGTATCTCAACACAGAAATAGACTTAAAAACAACACCTATTTTATTTAAAAATAAGTTTCTCCTGTCCAGAAGTAACTATTCAGCCCTAGTTAAAAGGGTAATAAATTAATTATTTTGTCTAGTGACTCTCTTAATAACCATTTCTATCTGTAGTAGGTCTGTCTCGCGCATCTTCACTCTCCTTTTTGTTTTTACCAGCTTTAAGACCTGATATTCCAGATGTAGTCCAGTTTGCAGAGGGGGTAAAAACCCAAGCCACAATCCAGCAACTCCTGAAAGACATTTCTTATAGTTAGTATCCAGAGATTTTTATTTCATATTTATCTTCTAGTTTTCTTAGTACAGCAAGAACAGAGGGAGCCATGCATGACCTGGACTTTTCGCAGACTGGAGAGTAGATGAGGACATCCACAATAGTAATTGTCCCCTTTAACCAGCTTGAAGCTGCTGCTTTCCACTTAGCAGTGAAAAATAGGGGCATTCCTCCTTTTTAAGAGAACCTGACTGAGAACCTGTGAAGGAAGTTGTAAGGTGTTTAGGAACTGATCTGAGAAGAAAATTTTCCCCCTAAAGGGAGGCAGGTGTAAAAAGACACCACATAGACTCTGCTTTTCCACCTTTATTTCTTCAAACTCAATTTCTTCCTGGGCCAGTTGCTGTCACTTCAGTTTCATTGCATCTTTGTAATGGCATAGCAGTAACTTTGCATCACAAAACATTTATGTGACAAGGTAGCACAAAGCCATAAACACCCAGTTGCAGTGCTAAACTAGACAAATTTTATTCACTGCCACATGCATTCCATGCAAGCAAACTGAAAGAAATGTTGCCATTTATTATGTTACTCAATGACAAAGCTACTTTTATTTTTATTCCTTGGAATATTCCTTCTCTTTTGGAATAACTACTCACTCCTAATGAACTACTTCTCCTTTATCTAAATCGAGGGGTTTGGTTTGGGTTTTTTGTTATCAAGTGGTCCTGCAGCATATTTCATGCTTCAGTCCCATGTAGTTATTAATAAGCCTGCAATCAGATCCTCTGATTACTTCTCCCCACCCCAGGGAAGATCAATATTGGGTGATTTGGGGTGTGACATTTGTCATAAAATACCTGATAATCGGTAGAAAATTTTAAATAAATTTAAAATAATAGAGAATTACCTGAGTATTTCTTCAAGTACCAAGGGAGTTGCCTGGTCCAGTGGCTATTGTGACTCATACAGTTTCCTTGTTCCCACTGTGGTGCACATGTAAGGCCTGGAGATTCCCTACATAGACTTACCAAAGGATGCAGCTGCTGAAGCTCCCATTCCCAGGTCAGCAGTGAGGCTGATAGCATTTCCCAGACACACAGGTACAAGCACATACAACCACACCCTGCACAGGTCAACATAGGTAGAGCAGAGCCTTTGCCAGCACCTCCCTAAACACCAACAACACTGATATAAACATCCACAGAGGTAGCCCATGTGCTGACTTACTCTGTTTCAGCCTGTGCAGGTTGGAATGAGACACAGAAAATGGGTAAGAAGAGAATTTTCTAAGAGTAAGGCTTGTGTACCTTAAGAAAAAGCAGTGCATTGCTGTTGTAACTCAGGCATGCCTATGACCCTATATAATGTTTCAGGAAAGGTGAATTGACTCATTCTTTGCTTTGACAGGAAATAAATTAATAATTTTTTGGAGTTTCTTCTGTGCAACTCCTGAGAACTATACCTCCTGCTATATGTCATCTTACTAGTTACTCTAAATGAAGATACTACATATCTTCATTTAGACTGCACCTTCATACCACTTCAAAGATTGGCATTTTTTTCACTGAAAAATAAGTTACTTTTTTAACCAATGTTTGAATGAGAAAAAGCAAAAGCTGTTAATCATTATCCAAAAGTTTTCTTTTAGAAATAGGAAAGCATTAAATACAACTTCAATCACTTTTCAAGATTCTAGCACAGTTGAGATTTATTACAAAAGTTCAGGTCATGACCTCACAACATGCTCCCCTGAGCAAGACATACCTCTTCCTACTGCTTACCCTATGTTTATGCACAGCAGTTTCAAATTTGCCCATGCTGAAGACCCTCCCCTCCCTGCTGTGACTTCCAGCAATTAAGTTCTTCAGCTACAGAATACTTAGTCAACAAGGACTGAAGGGAAACTGAACTAGTAGTGTAACATTAGGGAAAAAAAGTCCATCAATGATAAATCATTTTGATTTGTATGCAATTAAAAAAAACTCCCCAGTACAACTACAGCACAGTACAATACAAAGGAAGCATACAGCAGGTTCAGAAATGTTGCCAGTGTCTGCAGGCCTATGAGAAGGTAGAGGAGTCCAGGATTTGGAAGTCACAGAAAGGCTGATTCCTCATGAGGATGCCATTGCTCACAGCAACCAACAACTCTAAGACACTTAGTACAGTGCAGCACCAAAACACATAAAACATGACAAAATGCAACCGGTCCTGCAGCTTCCTTAGACAGCCTTCTTGAAAAAGATGGTCCAGATGGCGTACATCAGCCCTGCAGGGAGAGTACTTCTCCTTACAGCAGCTTTCAGGGACATGAGCTTTTTCAGCTGAAAGGTGCCAAGAAGCAGCTGTTGCATTAAGCCAGTCTCTGTAGTTTTGGACCCCACAACACTGCAGCTTCCTCTGTACTGTATCCACAGCCATGCTTCCAGGACCCTGTGTCCCATTGTAGTGATAGACAAGGTAACCCATAGTTCTTTTCAGCTCAGAAGCCGTGTGAATAGAGTAGAACTGCGCCAGAACTGCTGAAGACACTTGAAGGCAAAAAAGGACCAGTAGCAAGTACATGAGAACCCCTTGCTGATAGCGGGAGCTCTTAACAGAAATAGAGATAGCCAAAACTCCAGTAGGTAGCATGGTAAGTGAAGATACAACAGCTAGCCAGCCAGGGAGAGACAAGAAAGATTCCTGAAATAAATATCTGTAGTTCTTGTACATAAGGATCACAACAACTCCACCAAAAGCCAGAGCTGCAGCAGCACTCCAGAAGATGAAACCTAGGAGCCTCAGCAGATATCGAGCAAAGGACCTGATCCAGGTGTCCTCATAAAGATCCAAAGACAGGGATAACATCCTCACCACCACTACCACCACATCTCTAAATCTCTCCATTCTGCTCACCACTAGGAAGCCCCAGCCTCACCACCACTATTTAAGAGGTCTCCACCCCACTTCACCAGGTGCAGCAAATATCTCTGCCCAAAAACATCTTTCAAGGGACCAACGCTGATTAGATTCTCTCAGCAAAAAGACTAGACCCTGCATCAGGTCTAGGACCCTGCAACATGATAATGCTTGTTCAGCCTAGCATGAAGAAATGAGGAGGATGTGGTCACGCTTGATATGAAGAGGTCATTTGCTCCACTGTCATTGGAGACATTTGCACTTGAAGGAGGAGGACAGATGGAAAAAGGCTGCAGCCCTGGCTTTACTACATTCATGTGTCACAGATGCACAAGTCAGAGTTATTAACGAGGAATAGTTTAAGCAGAGCTTTTCAATCAGGGTTCTCCATAGGTAACACTCACCTAGACTCGTTTCCATTCCCAGTAAGTCTGCCACTCATTATTTCCATTTTTTATGAGGGTAGTAATAATAATATTTTGGTTTCGTTTTTACTCAGCAAGATTTCTGTCTAGATAACTTCAATTACTCAACACCTGGATGAGAAATCCCCACTATTTCACAATGGTAGCCCTTATTTTACATCACCAGTGGCTTGACTGTGCTGTAATGATTGAACAGTAAGAACTGTATTAACTTTTCCTTGTATGTAAAGAAACTGAATTACAGACGAGATAACTGACTTCAGAACAATCCCAAAGGGAATTAGCGACACTTATCAGCCAGCAGAACAGCGTTATTACTCAAACATGTGGTACAGAAGAGCCAAGCAGGATGAGCAACCTGCACAAAATGTGCCAAAGGCACCAGGAGGGCAGATCCCAAGGCCTTTATCATCCTGATAAAATCCTCTAACATCTCCTCTGTTTCTCAAGGTGCAGAGCAGGGCTACTACAACAGGCTTACATAAGGGATAATACAGAGAAATAATCCTCATTTTCAGAAACATTAGCACCTGCAGACCCTGCGGAAAAATCAGAGAAAGTCGGTGCTCAGATCCCTGAAACCCTGGAGAAGTCTCAGCAAAGCTGATGATTCCACATCTGTCAGACGTTTTACAAGGACCTATTGCTGTTATATAAGCTATGCACACACAGATGTTGAGCTGATCCCCTTCAGAATGTCTATGCGCTGTACAAACATGTCATTAAGGCTAATTATTTTGGAATGAGATAAATTGCTTTTATTATTTTTAATCCTGCCATTAACAGTAATTAACAGGCAGTGATTAACTTGTTAAGTCTTACCCGAATGCTCCTTTCAAAGTTGTTCCAGGATGTGTGTTTTCCTGCAACTGTTCTCTGATGTCTGTGTCTGCTGCCTCTCCGCTTGCTGCTACCCACAGCCCTCCAGCTGTGTTGGTTTTGCTGCCATTCACTTGTTTTCTTGAATGCCTTTTTCTCTGATATCTGTGTTTTGCAGCAGGAAGGGGGACAAGGATTTTCCCTCACACCTGTCAGGCAAAGTACACTGATTTAATGTTTCTACCATGCAGAAGAAACATATCAGAAAAGTGTGAGGAAATATACCAGCAACATACCGGAAAATACTGTGAAAAGTCACAGCTGCTTACTGCTAATTTGCAAGCTTTGTGGAAAAAAAAAGTACCTGAACCTGCTGCTTCTCCTTCCTGCTTTCCTCATGCTTATAAAGCTTAATGATATATTAAGAACTGAGTTACAGCACCATTTATGTTTAGCTTATTCTGCAGTCTCTGAAATACATTACAGAGACTCAAACTGCCTACAGGAGAATTTTACTTCACCTCTTGTTCATTTCAGCCAGGGGAACTGCCATCCCATCCCTGAACATAGAGGAGAGAATTTCATCTGTTATTGAACCCTGGAGGCTCTTACTATCTTTCTAAATATTCACCAAGTACAATAATTTCCCACTGACTTAAATCTGACTCTTCGGATCGTCGTGAGGGGTTTTTTTTGTTTCATATGGCTGTGGGACCGAGCCGGGGGCGGGACAGAGGGGTGAAACAGCTTTTGTAAGAGGAGGGGTTTGTGCTGCTGCAGGCTCTAAACCTTTCCACTGGTGCCTTCATGCTGGCTTAGCCCTGTATGGAGAGCTGTGAGGCAGTCCGCAGTAGCTGAGAGCCATCCGCACACAGCCTCCTCCTGAAGTCAGGACTTTTGTAGCCGTACATGCAGATGGGACAACCTATGTGTCTGCCTATCCACCAAGGCAATCAGAAGCACAAACACTAAACATTGATTGAGAGCCAGTTCCCAGATAAGAGCTCTCAGGCTCCCGTGCCATCTTGGGGGATTGCAGGGGATGAAGCCTGTTCGGCACCATGCAAGAGGAAATCGCTGCAGTGGAGATTAATATTGTCAGGGCTGTCTAAAACCCCTTGCTCATTTTGTACTAGGCACTGCATACACAGTCAGGAAAAGAGAGCTCCTGCTCAAAATCTGTGTTGTCTTGTAAGACAGGCAAGGCAAAGAAGGACAAGAAAAACATAGAACTAGTCCCTGAAGTACACAAAAGACCTAGCTGGCACCCTCAATAGAACTGTGTTTCTGCTAAGTAGTTTTCCTTTTATGTGAGGCCAAAAGCTTGAATAAAGCAATGAGCCGAGGTATCCATCAAGGAACTGTAGGGTGACAAAGAGGGTATATGTAAGGCAGAATAGGAATGCTTTTCATTCTTTCCAGTGGTAAACAGCGTAAGATGATAAATGCTGTCCCTGCTTTCTCTGGAGTTGTTTCTGCTTATGAACTGATGAGTATTGAAATTCAAATGTGGGTGTAACAGATACTACAGCTTAGATAAACTACTCCCTGGAATGTTGCTGAAAGTATAATCCTTCAAGTTAATAAAATGCCAACAGTGTATTTTTTGCATTCATTGCTCTAGCAAGCTGTGACTGACATTGAATGACTCTGAAGAACCAGGAAGTTCAAAGAGGTTCATTCCAAATGGGTCCAGGAGTGGGACCAGAGAGACATCATGTCAACGTTGCCATTGTACAAATGCAATGTAAGGAGATGATTAGACTCATCTGAAATTACATGGGCTATAATACAGACTGATCAGTTAGCCCCTCCGAGCTCTTGCTGTAATGGGCCACAATTAAAATCAAGGAGGCCAGCTAGTCCATTCAGATTTGTGTGAACATGAAGAAACCAAGAGGCAACTATGGGATCAAGGCACAGTTAGACAAACACATCTTCTAAGTTTAATACAAACCTCATATAAAATGAGACAAGATCTCAAAGCCAGACCCTCAGCCACTGCATTCATTGTCACAGTGACACAGAAGAACCCTAAAGATGCCTCAGAAGAACAGCTGGGGTTTCTGCTGTAACCCTTGCACATAAGAAGCTATTGTAGCTGGATCCTGTAGGTGAAATTAAAGCACTCTGGAAGAGGTTTTGCCTGAGAATTTGTAACATTTCTAAAGGCTTTCTTAGACTAAATAATACCCATTGCATAGGATATGAATTTAAGACCTTGCTAAAACACAGAGGCTTTTATCAACTTCATCTACCCCAGCTTTTACATTAAGCTTCCCCCAACCCTACCCACAGGCCTGACCATTTCAGCAGGTGGCAGCTGATATGTGGCCCAGCAGAGCTGGAAGATCCAGAAAAAGAGGAAAATGGGTGTCATTGATATCACTGCTCCCTTCGCTGATCCTGATCATGTCTGCTGGCCCTGGCAGTATACCTTTCCCAAGCTGAAGAGACTTCACACACAATTTTTCCAGTTTCCAAGAAAAGCCCTGGCTGCATGTATAGTGACAGCAAATGAACAGTAATACTTGGGGGTAAAAACATCAAACAACTTTAATTCTTCTGAATCAGATAATTCATCTGTGATGGGTAGTCAAAACACAGAAGGACTGGGTACCAAGCAGAAACCTATTTTTTAAAAAATGGAAACTGCAAAGCCTGATGGGTCTTTTGGAATAAAAATCATTATCTTACGAGACATGTCATATTACAAGATCACTGAATCAGCCCAAATGCAAAAAGCATGAAGAAGTCTGGTTGAACCCAGATCCTACAGTCACTGCCATGCACAACTAGTTGTCATAGTAACCAAGGTCAGATGCTGTTGCCTTGCATGAGACTAATACCTTTCATGGAAAGCTTGAAGCAAGCAGAAGAGATATGATTGCCACTTCCTATTCATGGAGAAAATGCATTCTCCCCAAGAACTGATTTAGCATTGTGCAGGAATTTCAACTAAAGCCAGTCAGATGTTTACCCCTGCCTCTGTTTTCCTGACCAAAAGTAGCCTTTTTTGTAACTCAGGAACCACATCAAATGCTTTCAGGGCTTTTATTTAGTTTTGCTTTTAATGTTCATGGTTTTCATTAGTATTGAAAATATTGAAAATCAAATGTCAAAAGTTTGATTCTTCATGTATTTTTCTTTCTTTCCTTATATGAACTGAACACAAGAAAAAAGAACTGGTTTGTTTTGTTAAATTATATTTTCCCATTCGTATTTTTGTTTGCTGGTCTGGAATTGTTATAAAATATCTTGGGACTGGGATGAGTATAGAGTATCAAAGAAAGAAAACAGAAAAGGGAAAAATACAAAAGCACTTTCTGTATTTCCATCACTTTGGAATTTCAGAAGTTGGAGATTTTAAAAGACATAGAATGGCAAAAGAAACTAAAATGAAAATTTAACTTCTTTTGATGGTCATTTGATTCCAGTTGGTAATAAAACCAGGTTGGAGGATAAGGTACTTTGTAAAAACTTCAAAAAGGGAAAGAACAGAACACTGAAATTCAAGTCACCTTGACATTTAATGTATCTTGTGAAATTTTTTTGTCATTGTTTTCAACTATCACCAGCTACTATATTTTTCATGTGAATGCAGTGCTCTCATTTGTGTTTTATACCATATGTGAGATTTCTGGGCACATTCTGAAGTTATAAAAAATACTTTTAATATGAAATAGAGGTCCTTTAATCACTAACTCGTGAAAATAGTGAACAGATTTCTCTTTAGGGAGGAAATCAGAAGTGCCTGAATACATTGTCTGGAAGTTAGTAAACTGTGCAAGAAGCTTACACTTGTCAGAACTTTTAATGAATAAAGTTTCTTCTCTGCTCGGTCTCCTCATAAAAATGAATCCTGGTAGGACACTTCCTCCTCCAGTGAAGGCTTTCCTGCAAAACTGGGCTCGAGCCCTGCTGGGCCAGCATTCTCACAGCATCATCTGTGAAACCTCAGGCAGGCCTTTGCGATGCATGAACTTCTACTCGTGATCTTTTTTGCCCAAGAATGTTAATTCTAAGTGCATGGCCATAAAGCAGCCATTTGTGAGCAAAAAGTTGGAAACACTTGTTTCATATTGATACTATAAGAATGAATAAAACAACTGGGACAAATCTTTCAAATTAATTTTGTGATGAATCTTAAAGTTGGCCAGTCTCGGGATCCTGAACTAGGGAGGTGCTTTTGCAAATGTTGCCTTTGGCTACTCTGTTTCTCATAGGACATAGGCCTTTTAATGCTTTTCAAGCTCCAAAAACTTCAGCTTTGAGTCATCAGGATTTATTTCAATATGGAAACCTGGATCCCATTATTGATCTCACAATGCAAATCAAGGCTCAATGTCAATTTGTTCTTGAGGCCACTTCACTGGAAATGTATTTGCTCTGAGTGTTACAGTTTTGTGTACCTCACTACTCTAAACTAAGCTGAAGGGGAGGTATTCAGTATGATCACATGCAAAAATATCTTGATTAAAGATTCACTTAAGCATTGATTTAGAAGGAGGGGAGAAAAAAAAAGGCATTGTAGCAGTAATGATGTGATGAGAGTGGGATATTTGGTCTGGCCAGAGACAGATTCAGCAATTTCCTTTAAGATAAGAGCATTGGATTACCTTGGTGTGAACAGCTTGTCAGACCTCTTCAGACCTGTAATGGGAGCTCACCCGTAAGAATGAGATTTATACAGCTCATGCTTCATGAACTCATCTGCAAAGATGAAGGCTGGCAGGGTGTAGGTTCTTTTGGTGAATAACTGATTTATTTTTCAGCTGATTGACTGAGGGAAAAAAATCAATGAAATCATTCATTTTGGGTTAATCTGACAAATGATTAAAAGTTCATCTTTTCCACCAAGAAAGATATTAGCAAAGAATGTCAGCCAACAAGGCAGCTGAAAATTTAGGCAAGTGGGAGTAAACGGAGTATTTGATAGAGTTCTCTTCTCTTTTTACTGGCATAGTACTGAGTGTATCTATATCAAATGTAATATTCATCTTATACGAGGTTTTATAGTGTCTATAGTACCATATTTTTATTACCTTTCGTAAGTCATGATAGGAGCATATAAAATGTCAACTTTGTCAAAATTAGTCTTACAGCACATTTCAAAGTGGAACCAATTTTAATAAGATTTTTATGCAGTTCCATTCAGATGAAATGCAGCTTTTCAGAGAAAAAAAATAAAATCAAAACCCAAAGATATTTGCAATTTATTTCTGTGCTCTATTTCTATCTACAATCTCCCCACCAAACAGTTGCCTTCAAGAGGTATTTTGCTTTTAAATATAGATACTGCCACTGACACAGAAAAGGTCTATTAGGTTTAAACTCATAGAAGCATCTAAATGTAAAACAAAAGCAAACAAATGAAAATGCTTTTGAACATGGAATGTAACATCCCGTTTAAGGGAGAAAATGTGAATGCATCACACTACCAGGAAAGGTGTCTCTGCTAACTTGCACACCCAACAAGTAACACAACTTGACTTTGCCTTGTTAGGAGTAGCTTTCTTTTATTTCAGAATGTAATATACTAATCAAAACACAATATTCAAGCCTGAGGGCTGAGCATCAGAAACTCAGGGAGTTCCCAACATGTTCAAGTCCAGCTAGAACTACCCAAAATACCCCAGTACTCCAGAAGTATTTTATTTTCTTCCACAGCACCTTGCTTAGTGTGGTTACTGTAATCTGAGTGCCTTCTTCAGCACCGTTCAGCAGAACTGGCTCTGAGACATATGCAGCATGAGAAAACATGGGAGACACTATCAGAGGTAGATGACCTAGGAGATGCTGCTTTCTTGCCCAATATACAGTTTGCTCCGTACAGATTACAGTCATGACTGAGTGCCGACTATAGTTGAGGATCCATGCCAGGATACATATATGCAAATGAGTATTCCCATTTTAAACAGATGGATAAAAATCAATCTTAATGTGGAGCTGAGTGATCAGCAGGAAGAACAGACTATGGAGGATAAACAAAGTGAGTAAGTTTACATCAATTCCATTAAATGTTGCTGCCAGTGAAATGGAAAGTGATGAAGAGCAAACTGACATTGATGAAGAGCATAGCTGATGAATCAGGATAAGCTCTACCATAAAATCATCAAAAGAAAAAAGTTATTAACTGATAATTTCCTTTTTAATATACTTCCACAATTTGCTTTAGTATTGTCAGTAAGCTCAAGCCTATGCCAGAGAACATAACTACTCCAGGCAGCACTCATGTGTTGGGCTGTTGAAGAGGCAGCCTGGTTTCAGCCACGTGGGCAAGCAGGGGTGTGAAAGCCAAGTAAGCCAAGCACACCCAAGCAGTGTCCAGCTTCCTGTACAAAGCCCACTGAAATGGAAATGCAGCATGTGCCATGCTGGCAATGTCAATCATAGCATCACCCTCTGGCACACTTCATGTCCTTGCAGTCTGGGAGTTCTCTTGCTATGGTGGGCCAACGCAGACTGGGGCAGCTGCCACCCCACCTATGCGTGGCCAAGGACGTGCAGTTTGAAGCTCTTGACAGAGCAGGGTGCCCCTGTTGCAGCCCCACTGGGCCATTCCACATGGCTTTGGCAAATCCCCTCTCAGCCTCATCTCGCTAGTCTGCTTTCTACAGCCTACTGGAGGACACTTGCTGACATGCTGGCATGCAGGGCAGGTGCGGCAGAAGAGCACAAGCCAGTCACACATCTTGCATCTGCTGAGTAGTGCTTGGTCCCTGGAGGGTAGATAGAATGTAGGGCAGTGGCTTGAAGAATGGAGCCTCCAAGCTGCCCCGTGAAAGCTGCGGGAGCTCCCTGCTGCAATCCTGGCACATGTGGACAGGTGAAGGCACACCCCTGAGTGTGCAACCTGCTCCTTACAATACTGGGGCAGGCTCTGTCTAAAAGGGAAAGAGCTGCTTGCAAGGCCCTTGAAGCGTAGCATGGCTTCAAAGGACCAGAACTGGGACCCTAACTGTGCCCAAGGCTGCTTTGTTTTTCGAAACCTAAACTGAAGGTGATGCACCCTTCACCCCACCTTCTTCTGCTATTAAATGGTCTTTAACTCACCATGAGATGGTTTTTTTCATTCTCCTCACCATCCCACTGGCAAAGGAGCGAGCAAGGGGCTGCGTGGTGCTCAGGTACTGGGGGGGTTGAACCACAATGGCATGCTCATGGATCCCTTAAATATCAGCCTGGGAATTAAGTTCCATTAATCCATCCAGTAATCCATTCAGTTCCACCCACCCATCCATCCACACACCCATCCATCCATCCATGGATGCATGTCAAGGTACTTGCCCAGTAGCTGGCACAGACCTTGGCACCTCCTGGGTCTGTATCTCCTCTTGCTCGTGAGATGGACCAGCTGCAGGCTCACTAGTGAATTGCATGTGCACACGTGCACGCAGACAGACAGAAAGACACGCACAGAGCGCTCCCAGCAGTAGCTGGCCCTAGACCCTTGGTCTTTTCCGGCTGCTGGGTCCCTGTGACCTGTGCTCTCTCCCCTTCTGCCATTGCTAGCAGCCAGGCCTCTGGACCCACCTCACCCCAAGTCTGCAGTGGTGCCACACAGAAGAAGGGAGGATGCACGCTGGTGATTTGGTGCAGGACTCAGGCAAACAAGCAAACTGACCATCAGTCTGCCGCTGTGTGACGGGCTCTTTGATCCCCCTTCTCTCCATTTGGCATGCTTACACATCCCCTTGGTCTTCCTTAGCCCCTCCCTATCTCCATCCTCATCTCCACCCAAAAAACAAGGGCCTCAGCCCCAGTTATTTTTGCCCCCCGCTCACAGGTTTCCACATCGGGGAGCAGCTTTGCGTTGCAGGTGCTGCTGGCCAGGTCACCTTGCACTTGCGGGGTGTTACTGATGCGCTTTCCAGTGTCCTGCTGTCCCTGCCAGAGTCCTCTCCCCACAGGGAAGCCCCACTCTTCATTCAATTGTCTGTGAAGTGTGGCCACCTCTCCGATCACTCCCCTGTGAGCAGCTGCAAGAATTGGCTCTTCCTCACGGCACTGCAACGGCTGTGAGCTTCTCAGCCTGTTTGCTGTGGTCAGCAATGGCTCTTGTCACGCTCAGGCATTTCCCATGGTCTCGTCAGGTAGCTAAGACTTAGACCAGGCCCTCCGATCAGCTTGTGTGCCCCACTGCATCCCCCCAGAGTTGCGTGTGTGTCGCATCCTACTTTCCTATCCTCTTTCTAGCCCCAAGGTTACAGGCTGCTCCAACCCAGGGTGGCTCAGAGCAACCTCCTCTGCCAGCAGATGCGGTTGCAGCACTTCCGAGTGACTCTTCCCCATTGTGCCCTAGGTGACTGCAGCCTGATTTTGCATGTGTGGGGCGTGGAAGTGCTTGCCTTGCCCAGGAGACTGAGCCGAAGCGTGGTTTGCTGTGAAAACAGGGAACTTTATTTCAACAACTACAGTGACTTAAACAATTGTCTGAACTCTGAAGAAGCATGGGTAGAACAGAGCAGGCCTCTGACCCTGAGGCCCAGAGGGCACTGCCCCAGCAGCAGGTGGTGATGGTACACTGCTGCCTGGCCTGGATCCCGTTCCTCCTGCTGCTCAAGTCTTTTGCCCCCACAGGTCCTGCAGGAGCTCCTGCACCCTAGTGAAGAACTGTACCAGCTTCTGGAGGGGAAATGGGCGGGAGGTAAAGACGGCCAACGGAGCTGGTGTTGGGGCTGGCTTCTGCATGGAGGTCGACGTTGCGGAGAAGCAGCTCCATGCCCATGCTGTCGGGTTACTCCTGACAGCAGGGCGCAGTCCCATCTGGACGAGGATCCAGTTCAAGTAGTGTTGTGTGGAGGTGTTGATGGCTGGCTGCCTTGCTCTGGCACAGCCTGTGCCCCAGCTGGTCACTCCCGTAAGCCAGAAGTAGATGGTGGCATCGATGTGGCAATTGCTGGTGATCCAGGGCCACACTCCCAGCTGGGCAGCTGTGCCACCCACAACACGTGTCATGCCGGACTTCCAGGCCACGGGCTGGAGCCCGCAGGTCCCTCTGTAAGCAGAAGATCCTTACTGCTCTGCTCAATGGCTTGCTGCCTGCCTTTCAGGCTGAAGGTGAGCCTTCTTCCCTCCCCGCAAAGGCTCTGTATGGCCAGCAGGGCCAGGGAACCTCATGGGGCGTGTGTCTGTCTACCCCTGTTGCGGCTTTAGCCCCAAGGACAAGCGGTGCCAGCAGCCTGGGTGCTGGCAAGGACCTGAGGCTCCCACAGGGAGTTTGGGAAGCCGTGGCGTGGCCACGGGGGTCAAGCGGGCACCCTCCAGTGACTCCCATAAGGCTTGCCCAAGCTCCCTCCAAGAGCTGCAGGGCACTTACCCGCAGGTGTCCCATGTGCCCTGCACAGGCCGGCACAGGGCTAACAGAATGAGGATGGAGAGCAGACGCATGGCTTCCGGCAGCAGCAGCACGAGGCAGTAGCAAGCGCCAAGCAGAGCCTGTCACCACCAGCACAGCAGCTGACAGAGTGCCCACAGTCCTCGGGCAGGGGGCTGATGTCACAGAGGGGCTGGTTCCATGTGCTGGAACAGGGGGTGGGGGGCGGGGGGGGCAGCACGGGGGCTTTCCAAGCCGGAGGGGAGGAAGAAGCCAGTACACTATGGGCAATGGCAGGAGGGTGTTTGCATTGAAGCTTTCTTGTACTCGGTCCCAAGTGAACACAGATTGATGTTTTTCCTCCTCTTGAAGACACATCATAAGCTTAATGCCCGGAGTGGACACCCCTGCATCTTCAGCTTGGGTTTGGGTAACTGCTTCAGCAGGGTTGAATTTGTAGCAGTGTTGTTCGTAAGTGTAGATGTCTGGCTGCCTTGCTCTGGTACAGCCTGTACCCCAGCTGGTCTGTCCCTTAAGCCAGAAGGAGATAGTGTTATTGATGTGGTGATTGCTGGTGATCCATGGCCAGGCTGGGAGCTGGTCAGGGATTCCAGTTGCTCCTATTAACATTTATTTTCCAAACCATCCAATTGTCCCCCATGTTTGAGTAAAGACTGTTAGGCCCGGAGGATTTTCACTCCTGTGTTCTACATGTATAAGGAAATTCCATAGCTTTGCTAATTGACCCCTCCACCAAGTTTATCCATCTGGGAATTATCTCTGGGAATTGTTCATTTAGGGCTGGGTGGATTATCCCTAGTGCTAATGCCTTTGTGACAGATCACTGAGCTGAGGATTAGTTTCTCAAGGTGGGTGGGGATTCTTCTTGAAAACCATGCCTGGTGGACCCAGTGCTGTGAATTTAAACCTTCCTCTAACCATCCCATCTTTCTGCCATAAAGAATAATTTCTTGTAATAGTTCCCCCATGTTAAAACAGGCTGTTGCTGCTGGTTGGGGGAGCAAGTGTTATGATCAATTTCTTATACAATCTTTTCCTTTAGGCTTTGCATATAGACTTTCAAGGTGTCAAAAAGACTCTTAATCAGTGGTTTAAGGTGGATGGGATCGACCTGAGTGGCAAGGGGAATGCACGGTTTCCCATGCTCATACATGGCTTGAATACACACAGCCTTTTTTTTGCACTGATTCAGCCAGCCCAGATACTTAAGTGGAACCAGCAAGTTTTTCACCCAGTCCTGTCCCTGGGGTAAGGGGTGAGACTGGTGCGTCTTCTCAAGATTGTACAACTTACCTATCCCCTCGGCCAGGGAAGAGACATTATCATGGATATTGACTGCTTTAGGGGCAGCAATTCTATACAACTCAAAGGGGCAATATCATCCTGAGAGGGCCACACCTTAGTATCCAAATTTCCCCTATTCATTCTCAGGAGGTCACACTGTAGCTACGCTGTTTACATTACAAAATACAAACCGCACTGTTTACAAAACCGGCAAAGACCTGCTCCTGCGCCCGATCCTGAGACTGGAATGTTCTCAAAAGGTCCTCCTCCCATACACCACCAATTTTTCATGCTCTTCAAATCTCCACAAAGCACCTGTCCAAGCTGGCCCAAACCAAAAATGCCATCCCCATCAGACCAGGTTTCCTCGCAATTATCACACCAAAAATTGTTGCCAAATTTTATGACCACCTCCTGCTTACATATAAAACATACGAACAATGGTTTACAAAAAAATAGAAGTCCTTAGATCTGTGTATAGAACACCAGAAAACAACAACTGGTTCAAAACTTATTAACTACAAACAGTTAAAATTTGCCACACACGCAGTACCGGGCACAGAAAATTCTTGCGTAGCGTAACAATGGTTATAACCACAATGATGCAATTCCCATGGACTGCAGGATGTTATAAATGACAGTTATCCAAGTGGTAATTGCTAAGGAGGCTCCCTTAGCCTTGTTCTGCATCTTACAGCATCATTAGCGGGTCCATCCTGGCTCCAGAGATGCAGCGATAACCTCAGATTCACTTGATCTACCCCCAAGATTGCCAGTGACTACTCTATAGGTCAGGAAATCCTCAAATTACCACAGGGCCAAGCCTACCGAAGGGAGTCATGTACTGCCCTAAGGGATTCCCACAAAACTCCTGCTGAACGCAGTTTTATACTGCCCTTAGAGATTCCTGCAAGCTCCTTTACAGGATTCGAATCCTCCCAGGGGCAAGCACCATGCTCTTTACACCGTGTGGGACATCTATCCCCAACCTGATTATAACATAACTGGTCTGCCAGTGACGGGCCTTGTCTGTCCCCATGGTGATCTGGATGAGTAGGGGAGTCCTCCCGAGAAATCTCTGGGGCGCCCAGAGGAGTCATGTCCTCAGCAGGTCATGCAGCTGAGCAGAGGAGGTCCCATCTGGGGTGCCAAATTGACTTGCAGAAACAAACTTCACAACTCAGGGAGAGTTATAAAGCAGGTATGTTTATTGGGGTGCAGCATGCAAGAGGGCTCGCACCTCCTAACTTGCACACCCTTTCAACAAACAGTTGGATATTTATTATGCAAAGTCATGAATATGCATAAGAATTCCTAAAAGGCTGGTTATTCAACAAAGTTCCCAGACCGGTTTTTTTTTTTTTTTTTTTGGAATAATTGCTTCACACCTCTGCTTATCTTGGGTGTGTATCTCCTCATTGTCTTATACATTGTGGATACAGCTCAGGGGGATCTCCTTATTTTGGCTATTCCAGGCCTAGGCATTGGCTGATCCACACTAGATTACATTAACAGTGTTTAAAACTCTCTGAATCAACATTCTGGCTTCTCAAAGGAGTACTCTCCCTGCCTGGCAGTGTTCAAGGCTGAGCTGAACGGGGCTTTGGGCAACCTGGTTTAGTGGAGGGTGTCCCTGCTCATGGCAGGGTGGTTGGAACTGGATGATCTTTGAGGTCCCTTCCAACCAAAACTGATCTGTGACTCTATGATTTTATGAATGAGGTTGAGAAGTATCGGTATGAAGTCCTGGCTGCACACTGTCAGTATGAAATATTTCCTGCTTAAATTCTTCTCAGTGTGCTTGAAGCAGGAACGTTCTTGAAAAAAAAAAAGCTAGTAGCTTAATCTGTTATCATAGACCAACCCTTCCTACCAGCCAGATTTGACTTGTGTGTATCTCAGCAAATCCTGTGTCTGAATTACAGGATTTCTTGTCTCTTTTACATTTCTAGTAGTACAAGGGTACCATATACTAGAGTATTACATTTTCAAAGAAGCCCCTACTTTCTCAAATTCTGGGTTATGGGTTTTATGTATGTCGCTGTTTTGTGTAGCTGGGTGTTTGGAGAGACCGGGGGCTGCAGAAAATGGCTGCTGTAAGGAGCAGTTAAGAGTTCTCTGCAGACCCCAAAGTGTAAACATCGGCCAATTCAAGGCCAAAATTGCTGCCGACCAAGGCCAAGCCAATCGGCGATGGTCACAGTGCCTCTGTGAATCACATTTAAGAGAAAAAGAAAACTCAAGTGGCTGCATTTTGCCACCAGAGAAGGGAGTGAGAAGGTGTAAGGAGCTGTGCAGACACCAAGGCAGGGGAGGAGGCATCCCAGGAGCAGGAGAGAAAGATGCCCCTGCAGCCCGTGGAGAAACCCACGGTGGAGCGGGTGTCCCCCTTGTAGCCCATAGAAAAGGCTGACACCCCACCTACAGCCTGTGGAAAGGCCCCCATGCTGGACCAGGTGGAGACGTAGAGGAGATGCTGTGACCTGTGTTGGAGCAAGCCCCTGCCAGCACTTGCAGCCCATGGAGAGAAACAGAGACAGAGATGAGCAAGAGAGAGATTGTAGCAGATCAGGTTTGTTTCGGGGAGGCTGGTGACCCTGTGGAGGACTGGGACTGAGAGACACTGTGATTTATTACTGCCTGCCATAGCACAGAACCATGCTGGGGCAGCTGGTGAAGAGCTAAAGCCCTGTGGGAAAGGACTCACATTGGAGAACTTCATGGAGGACTGTCTCCCATAGGTGGGACCCCACAGTGCAGCAGGGGAAGGGTGTGTGTGTGTGTGAGTCTATTTTGCCCATGTCGTTGATGACAGGATGATCTCCCCCAGTCTTTACACTGACTCCTAAGCCTCCCAATATATATTTTCTCCCCTGTCCAACTACAAAGGGGAGTGATAGGCCGACTTTGGTGGGCATCTGGCCTCCAGCCAGGGCTAAACCACCACAATGTATTTGAAATGCCTCATGCTATAAATAAAGATACTTGTTTACCTTGTTCTGAAATGCTAGACATGTATTCAGATGCAACAGGAAGTGCATGCAGAACTAAGGAAAGACAATTTTCATTAAGATTTCTCAGCACTTTTGAGTGATAGGTATTATACTAATGTACTTGCAGTGTATGTATAATCGAAGCACATTTACGCTTCTGTGAGAGTAGTCCTCCTCATTCAGGAGAGAATATGTGTTTTTCAGTGGTGAGTAATGGACACGCAGTCGATGCATGTTTGTGTCTAAAAATAAACTCCTTTACTTCTCCTTAAAGCTGTTACGGTAATTTAGGCTTGGGCAAAGAGGTAAGTAAAAACAGCGAAAGCATTTTTTGCCCCACTATATTTATCAGTCAGATTAAGACTTAATTCCCATTTCCATCTCCCTCTTACCCCAAACCAGCTCTGTAAATGTGCTACAATTAGGAATTTCAGCTGATGATAAGAATCTGCTGATTCACACAGGAAATATGTTTCCTAGATATGTGTTGTGGTTTCACCCCGGCTGTGGGCTGCCTGCTCCTCAAAGTAAAAGAGCAGGGGAAGAGGGGAAAAAGGGGGGGGAACAAGGGAAGGGAAAAGGAAGGGGCAAATAACTCCAAAACCAAGAAACTAAGAGGCCCGTGGGTTGGGATAAGGAGAGTTTACTAAGATAACAGAAAGATAAAATATAACAATGCTAACAGGACTTTAGAGCAAAAGAATATGAAACTATTGATCCCCAATGCAGTTTCTCACCGAACCACACAACTCAGGCCGTACCACCCAGAGCTGTCCCGGAACCCGACCGTCCCCCCAAGAAGCACGCGTCCCGCCACCGCCCCTCTTCTTCCTCCCCTCAGCCCCCGTTATCCTGGGCAGGACGTAATTGGCATGGAATACTCTCTTTGGCCCATCTGGGTCACCTGTCCTGGCTTCTCCCCTCCTTTCTCATGAATAGAGAAATACGAAGAAGCTGAGAAAGTCCTTGACTGTCTGACTGCAACTAAGAACATCAGGGTGTTATCAGCACTGCTTTCATTTTAACTCCCAAACACAGCATTCCATCAGCTGCTACAAATGAAGTTAACTCTTTCCTGACTGAAACCAGGACAATATGCTTTTCTCATACAGCAGGTAAACCAATACCAACAGGAGCAGGAATGATCATTCACATACATTCCAAAATGTTTTTGCAATCCACTGTAGCACTAAATACACATCACAGAAACAAAATTAGTCTAATTTTATAATAATGCAAGAATTTGCAATTACTTGCTTTTAAAAAGTTTTATTTTTGCTTGATAACAGGTCCGTTGGTGTAATGAGAAGCTCTTACTGTACTAGAAAACAAGCAGCCTTTGGTGGCAAAAAAGGACTGCCTTGTAGCCCAGTTGCACACACTAGCTATTGCTCAGGAGGTTTGGGTGAATTAAAAGCTGTTTGAAATGAGTTATCTCTGTGATCTCCCGTTCTTTTACATTCCCACACTCCTGGGGTGTGAGTTGGAAACACTGTAAATTTAAAGATTTCATAAATAGGCTGATACCTGAACAAGTGCTGACAAGGAGGGTGTTTCAAAAAATATCTTAAACAGCAGACTTTATCCAGGGTTTCCTAAGTGACAGTAGAGGAAAACATAGTATTTTTCACTAGCTTAGAAGGGGGAAAAAATGAGGCATAGTGACAGTAAAAAACCCCAAAAGTACCAGATTGGTCATTAAAAGATTATACTATAGTGAAAAACTGTTGATCAGAAAATATTTCCAACATCTCCCATCTAAATTGTTCTGCTTACTTCTTGAACATATCTAGTTTGGGCACCCATGCTATCTGGGCGGCCTAGTTTCATAGTTTGATTCTATGTTGAGGAAAGTGAAGTATTTAATCTCAATTTGCACAAAGTTTTTTGTTTAATCTCCTTGGTGATTCTCACTTATTGTCTATTAATCTTTCTTCTACCAGAATACCCTTTGATGCAGTCTTGTCTAAGTTTTGAGGACCGTGGAAAACACATTTTAATATTGTTACACTTGTGTGGTGGTTGAGCCCTGGCCAAAGGCCAGATGCCCACCAAAATCAGTCTGTTACTCCCCTTCTTAGTTGGACAGGGGAGAAAAAAACATAATTGGGCGGCTCAAGAGGCAAACTTGTTAATGACGCAGGCAAAACAGACTCAACACAGAGAAAAGGTATCTAATTTATTACACCACGCTAAAGAGAAAACAGTGAAAAGGAACCAGAGTCAGGAGTGCAACCAACAATCTTGAAACAAATGCAAACCAGGCAAACACTTTTCCCCCACCACTCCTTCCTTAGCAGGCTTTAGTTAGAAGCTTGCTCCCTTCTTCCCTCCCGGTCGCAGCCCAGGAGGGGCAGGGACTGGGGAAAATGGGGGTCTTGGTAACACCTTCCCCCCACCCCTCCATTCTAAAGCAGACTTCCCTTTCAGCCATGGTTTTGCTCCCTTCTTCCCCTCTCCTGCTCACAGCACAGGACAGGGGGGCAGGGACTAGGAGATGGGGGCTTTAGTCAGTCCCTTGCAAGATGGTTTCCTTCTCGGCCAGGATGGGGGCATCCATTCCACACACCCTCCCCCTGCTGCACCGTAGGATCTCACCCACAAGAGCCAGTCCTCCACGAACTTTCTCCAAGGCAAATCTCTTCCCACCGAGCTTCATCTCTGCTCTGGCAGGCAGCAACAAATCACAGTGTCTCTCAGTCCCAGTCCTCCACGGGGCTATGATGCCTCCTCCAGCAAACCTGTTTGGCTCATCTCTGTAGGTCGCTTGTGCTGGCAGGGGCTCATCCCAACGTAAGTCATGGCATCTTCTCTATGTCTCTACCGGCTCCATCCAGCGTGGAGCCTCTCCATGGGGCAGGTCGGGTCTCTGCCTCCTCCATGGGTAGTCTCCTCCAGCTACTCCATGTGCTTCAGCTCGGTCTGCAGGGGCAATCTCTCGCCTGCGTACCTGGGCACCTCCTCCCCCAGCCTTCCCGGCTTTTGTGTCTGTCAACTGCTTACATTTATATGCAAATAGACATCCCAATGCCCTTAATGGGCCAAACTTTGCAGCCTTCCTGGCACTCCGTGTTCTGGTGGAGTCTTTTCTCTCCTGTATGTGATTCTCAGAGGCGCTATAAGCAGGCCTGCAGAGGATTCCAGCAGCCATTTTTTGCCAGACCTGGCCCTCTCTCAGTAGCCAACTATGCAAAACTGCAACAGGTGGTTGAGGAGTGTCTCAAAGGGATTAATACACATAAATCCATGGGCCCAGATTGGATGCATCCAGATGTGCTGAGGGAGCTGGCAGAAGTGATTGCTGAGCCGCTCTCTATCATCTTCAACAGGTCTGGGAGAACAGGAGAAGTGCCTGAGGACTGGAAGATTGCCAGTGTCACTCCAGTCTTCAAAAAGGGAAAGGAGGATCCAAGCACCGATAGGCCAGTCAGCCTCACTTCTGTCCCTGGAAAGGTGATGGAACAGCTTGTTCTGGATGCCATCTCCAAGCAATTGGAAGAGAAGAATGTCATGAGGAGTAGTCAGCATGGATTCACTAAGGAGTAGTCAGCATTGATTCACTAAGGGGAGATCGTGCTCGACCAATCTCATAGCCTTCTATGGTCTCATCGCAGTCTGGGTGGATGGAGGGAGAGCAGTGGATGTCATCTACCTTGACTTCAGCAAGGCTTTTGATACTGTCTCCCATGACATCCTGATAGCAAAGCTGAGAGAGCATGGGATAGGTGAGTGGACAGTGAGGTGGGTTGAGAATTGGCTGTCGGACCGAGCTCAGAAGGTGGTGATCAGTGGAGCAGAGTCTGACTGGAGGCCTGTGACTAGCGGTGTTCCCCAGGGCTCAGTGTTGGGTCCAGTCCTGTTTAATATCTTCATCAACGACCTTGATGAGGGAACAGCATCCACCCTCAGCAAGAGCCGATGATACAAAGCTGGGAGGAGTGGCTGACACACAGGAGCACTGCGCTGCCATCCAGTGAGACCTGGACAGGCTGGAGAGCTGGGCAGGGAGAAACCAAATGAGGGTCAACAAAAGCAAGTGTAGAGTCTTGCACCTGGGAAGGAATAACTGCTTGTATCAGTACAGGCTGGGGGATGACCTGCTGGAGAAGAGCTCAGTGGAGAAGGACCTGGGGGTCCTGGTTGATGACAGGTTGGCCATGAGCCAGCAGTGTGCCCTGGTAGCTAAGAGAGCCAGTGGGATCCTGGGGTGCATCAGGAGGAGTGTGGCCAGCAGGTCAAAGGAGGTGATCCTCCCCCCTCTACTCTGGTCAGGCCCCACCTGGAGTATTGTGTCCAGTTCTGGTATAAAAAAGACAGGGATCTCCTGGAGAAAGTCCAGAGAAGGGCTACGAAGATGATTAAGGGCCTGGAGCATCTCCCCTGTGAGGAAAGGCTGAGTGAGCTGGGATTGTTCAGTCTTGAGAAAAGAAGACTAAGGGGGGACCTTATTAATGGTTATAATTATCTTAAGCATGGGATGCAGGGGAATCAGCCAGCCCCTTTCAGTGGTCTGTGGAGACAGGACAAGGGGCAATGGCTGCAAGTTGGAGCACAGGAAGTTCCACACCAACATGTGGATGAACTTTGTAGCCAGCTATGCAAAACTGCGACAACTTGTGAACTTGAATATTGACTGTGGTGTATTGAAAGGCATGGACGCTGATTATGGTGGATCGAAGACAACTTTAACTGAGCAAACTTTATACCCTCTCGATGGCTGATGCAGCAGCCTGGAGTCAGGTTTCAGGACTTTTCATTAACATAAACCCGACAACTTTTCTATACAAAAGGTCGTCCCACCCTGGCGACCTCCCGCTGTACTGGCTGCTTTCTGTCTGCACCTTCCTTAACAGTACAAATCACTCCGTTGCCACCTCGCTGCTAAACGATGCACAAATGCACATCTCTACCAGATCCTCCATCTCGTGCTTTACAGTTTTTTTCTCTACTTTAACTGTGTCTCTTTTCCAGGGCCCCTCTTCTATTTCCCAATGAATTCACCACTGTGTTTCAAAAATGCTACGGGTACCTGCAAAGTACCTAGGAGAAAATGAAATGTCATCCTTACTAGACTTCTGAGACTTGGCATGTTCATACAACATTTTTCTAAATGGTAGACATACTGTAATATCTCTTGTATTAAAAGTTAGGACAGGATTATTGCTAAAATAGCATGCTGAAAAACATACTTCAGTCCATCATACACCCATAATTCACAGTACTGTCACACTTAAACAAAACAGATACTCCTTTTTTAACAAAAAGAATGAATAGATCAATTAATTAATTAATATATAGTAGATCCTTTATTAATATATATGTTTTTTTGTTATAAATATACATATAATTTCCCCAAGGGATGGGAAATGCAGTAAAACAATTTTAACAAAAAAGGGCACAGCAGTCTAGAATTACACTTCCTCTCTTTGCCTTGTCTTTTGTCTCAAGCTTTCTCAATGAACTGAAAGACTATTACATGATTTTTATCTATAGAAATTACTCAGTTTTACCAAAATGACAGTAAACATTTTATTACCTCCAATGAGAGATGTATATATAAGTGTAGTAACATGTGATTTCATGGTATATAATTAAAAATGTATAATGAACAGCTGAACTATTATTAAATGAACAGCCTATTCTCTATAAAATATCTACCTGAAATATTTGCAAAAACTTTCAATCATCTAACACATTCATAGTTAGCAGAGCTTGCAGGCAATTATGTGTGAATCAAACACTGTATCCAATTTAATGCTTATGCAATGTCTGTGTTTTAATACTGCAAAGAGAGGCATCTTAAAAGTGGTTTCTCTGCAGAGTAGAAATCATTTTGAGTAACACAGCCTACCAAATGAGACTGCAATGGTAGGAATGAGACATGAATGTACAGGCAGCACCTGCACCTCCCTTGAAAGCCAAGATACAGTATTATCTGGTCAAATTTGGCAACAGGCTTGTACTACTTGCATCCCTGTTTTTGGGTGACTTGAAACAAATGACTTTGCAGAGACATTTGTAAAAAGATAATTAGGACATGCAGGTCACGGAAAAGCACAGCTTTGTTAGGTATATTGATTTGTATGACTATGAAGAAAAAGAAGTACTAAAATGGAGATTATTCAATAGTCTCAAATCAGAAGTAAGAAATCCTTCATTAACGCCATTGTGTTCTGTTCTTTGACTTACCTTTAACTTTCCCAAAAATTGGGTGTTATGTCCTCTCCTCCTTAGGATGTAAATTAGCTTCTTCTGAGTGATTTGTGTTAGACATGCCTGAGAATTCCCTCCTTACAATGCAGTTCATGCTACTGCTTTAAATGTGTGGGTTTTGGTTTTTGTTTGTTTTTTTTTTTTCAACTAGAAAATTTAAGGGATGGCTTAAAATAAATCACCTTCTTGAATGGGACATTCACTACACATTTCTTTATTGCATGTGTCATTGGAATATCTCAATCCCATCTCTTTGCTATTACCCATTCTGACTAGGTTTGACAGTGTAATCTGTATAATTTAGGTGTACTGATTTTTTTAATTACTTTTTTTTAATTAGCAGATACCATTCCGTTGACGAAAAACCAAAGGCTGGGCTAGAAATACAGAGCTTAGAAAATTTTTTAGGAACTCTTTATGAATTAGTCTGAACTACCGTATCGGATAATTCTACTGTCTGCTCAGTGCATTGTTTTTCTTTATATTTACAGCCTCTTTCTCTTACAAATTTTCTTTTCTTACAGTTATAATGCATAGTTACCAGTGAGATTTATTCAGACTCGGTGTTATTTCCATTTCATAATATTTCATTAAACTTTATTTGTGTGTCATTAAACTCACACCCTCTCTGTTCCTGCACTGTAGTTATCTTGTCATCATAAATCCTCTGTTAATAGGATTTTATTTCTGAACTAACAATAAAATGTAATGGAAAAATGAAAATTTTGTAACAAATGATTGTAAAGTGCAGAAATTGAGCCAGTGGGCTGGAAAAATGAGATAAGTATTTTTCTTCACTTACAGAGCAATATATTAACAATTTACGAGCTATCACTTCAAATAATCTAATTGGATTGGTGGGATCTGGACAATAAGTCTGAAATACTGTCTCTGAGGGGACATCTGTGTTGTTTTTTTTAATTCTAACTGTGTTTCAAACTCTGTCATAGCAAAGGAAAGGGGGAGATGAGTTTGAAAGAGTTAGTCTCACTATTTAAATTTAATTAAGGCTTTAAAAAATGGATGTTACTTACCTGACATACAAAAATTAGAGCTTCTCTGGAAAGTTTCTAATCCATATCAGGCTCCACTAATCTATCATCTGCTTTATTTAATGTGTATCTTTCTTGAAAGAAATACTGGGTTTTGTTTCAGATGTTCCACGGAAGACATTTAAAACTGCTGTGTCACCACTGTATCTTCCTGGTATAAGAAAAGAAATTAAAAATTCAAAAATTAATAATTAACTTATATCCACTTACTCTTCTTAGAAGAGCATCAGATAAAATGTGGATGGTATGGTGATGTTTTATCATCACTGGTGTTTTGACATGATGCTGTTAGTTTTCAGCTGACCAACCATTCAAGCAAGGAAAGTGTTTTTCTATCTAATTGTTTTTGTAAACTGAGCTGGGTTTCATTCTGGCTTTAAATATAAATATAAACCACATTAAATATGCAAATAATATAATTTCTCGAGCTTTGAAGACAGAATGCTGGACAAAAATATGTCAGGTTGCAGAGGAAATTTAGATATGTAGCTGATTTTTTTTTAACATTTCATCCATTGGTAATATGACAGAAGAATTGCAAAATTTTATGTATGTATATGTTTCTGAAATGCAAATGCAGGCAAACAAAATGAACAGGAGAAATGATGAAATAATAACATCCCACTTGATATTAAATTTTATTTACCTGTATGTGGAAATCCTCACAGGAGCACTACACAAGGTCCCAAGTATGCCTCTCAAACAAATTCGAGAAACACTAATCTAGAAAGAGAGCTAATAGTCTCCCTCCCACAGTCTTCAAAAAAACTTACCAGAGCTTGTGGATGAGTTTCTATGATTGTATCAGTTTGGGAAAGGTAACAGTTTATAAATAAACATCAGGAGAGACCCATATGGAAAAATCCCACACCCTTTCATACACATCCATCAGAGGAACCCATATTATCTTTGGTTAAGTATAAAAAGAAAGTCACAAAGTTATTTAATGAAAATATATTTCTGGAATGTACTGGGGAGACTGGTGGGAAGGTGAGCAGGTTGGAAACTGGCAGGTGTCATGATACCTTTCTGTACATGAAAAGGGCTGACTGCAAAAGTCAGTTTGGAACAGCATTTGCTACTCTCTGCAGCTGTGAAACTGCATGACCTCCTCTGTAGAGCACAGCTGTAAGCTCGCATTGCCTTCCTAAGACACTCCTCTCAACTTCATAATGTTATGAACATTTTCTCCTGGTCTTGAATGTTTCTGGACTGAGCAGTTGGCATCTGAAGGAGGGAAATCACAATTCTAACATGACTGAGTAAAAGAGAAAAGTTGTTGAGGTGCCACCTAACAAGTATATAACAAGTAATGTTGAATACCTTCAGTTGTGGAAACATCAAGCAGGAAATGCAGCTGGGTAGACGGGCAAAAGGCCAAAATTTGATATTGCCTACTTACAGACTTGGATAGCAGCCCAATAAATATCTTTCTTCTATTCCCTTTTGCTTCAAGGTTTCAGGAAGGCCTCTAAGTTCTGCTAACTTTCCTGTTATGCATGTTAATGGATTTATGAGCCACATAATTATTGTCTAGTAAAATAATTAACTGTATAGTGATCGACGCCTACGTTTTCTAGGGTGAAAGGAGGATAAATCAAAGCACTGGGAGTACCAGAGCAACCATTTTAGTGGTGTTAGCTTGTATGACTTAAATTTATTTAAGGCCATTCTTTACAGTGTCACTGCTCAGTCAGGATCCAGATGTAGAAATGTAATATTCAGATACTGAATATATTTATGTCTCTTGGGGTGTTTGCATAAACAAGTATCTGCTAACATATGACACAGAAGGAAACTCAAGGCCATACATTTTTAAGTCCCAGTTCAGATTCACTCTGGAGCTGGACTGAGTGAAAGCAGGCTTTGTGGTGCATTGCTACATAGAGATGCAGTTCAGGCATATGTCCTGGTTTCAGCTAGGATAGAGTTCATTTCTTTTCTAGCAGTCAGTGGAATGCAAGCAGTGCTTATAACACATGGATGTTTTAGTTGTTGCCAAGCAGCCAGGGACTTTTCATATTGCCCTCCTAATGAGAAGGTGGTGGTGGTAGCACCCAGGAAGCTGGGAATGGACAGAGCTGGGACAGGTGACCCAGACTGGCCCATAGAGCTGTTCCATGCTGTTGCAGTTTTGCATAGTTGGCTACTGAGAGAGGGCCAGGTCTGGCAGAAAATGGCTGCTGGAATCTTCTGCAAGCCTGCTTACAGCGCCTCTGAGAATCACATATAGGAGACAAAGACTCCACCAGAGTGCCAGGAAGGCTGCAAAGTTTGGCCCATTAAGGGCATTGGGATGTCTATTTGCATATAAATGTAAGCAGTTGACAGACACAAAAGCCGGGAAGGCTGGGGGAGGAGGTGCCCAGGTACCCAGGCGCGAGTTTGCCCCTGCAGCCCGAGGAGAAGCACGGGGAGTAGCCGGAGGAAAGGACCCATGGAGGAGGCAGAGACCCGACCTGCCCGGTGGAGAGGCTCGGCTCCACGCTGGATGGAGCCGGTGGAGACATAGAGAAGATGCCGTGACTTACGTTGGGATGAGCCCCTGCCAGCACAAGCGACCTACAGAGATGAGCCAAACAGGTTTGCTGGAGGAGGCATCATAGCCCCGTGGAGGACTGGGACTGAGAGACACTGTGATTTGTTGCTGCCTGCCAGAGCAGAGATGAAACCCGGTGGGAAGAGATTTGCCTTGGAGAAAGTTCGTGGAGGACTGGCTCTTGTGGGTGAGATCCTATGGTGCAGCAGGGGGAGGGTGTGTGGGATGGATGCCCCCATCCCGGCCGAGAAGGGAACCATCTTGCAAGGGACTGACCGAAGCCCCCATCTCCTAGTCCCTGCCCCCCTGTCCTGTGCTGCGAGCAGGAGAGGGGAAGAAGGGAGCAAAATCATGGCTGAAAGGGAAGTCTGCTTTAGAATGGAGGGGTGGGGGGAAGGTGTTACCGAGACCCCCATTTTCCCCAGTCCCTGCCCCTCCTGGGCTGCGACCGGGAGGGAAGAAGGGAGCAAGCTTCTAACTAAAGCCTGCTAAGGAAGGAGTGGTGGGGGGAAAAGTGTTTGCCTGTTTTGCATTTGTTTCAAGATTGTTCTTTTTCACCGTTTTCTCTTTAGCGTGGTGTAATAAATTAGATAACTTTTCACTTCTGCTCTCTATGTGGAGTCTGTTTTGCCCGCGTCATTAACGAGTTTGTCTCTTGAGCCGCCCAATTATGTTTTTTTCTCCCGTCCAACTAAGAAGGGGAGTAACAGACTGATTTTGGTGGGCGTCTGGCCTTTGGCCAGGGCTCAAACCATCACACATGCCAATTACATTATGCTCAGCATAAAGGGGGGCTGGTGAGGGGAGAAGAACTCAGGTCCACGACACACAGTTTTTGGGGAACGTCTGGTTTCAGGATGGCACTGAGCTGTACAGCCTGAGTTGTGTGGTTCAGTGAGAAACTGCATTGGGAATCACCAGTTTTGTATATTTTGCTATGAAGTCCTATTATTGTTTTCTCTCTGCTGTCCCAGAAAACTTTATCCTAACCTGTGCGGTTTGGGCTTGTTTGGGTTTTTCGGAGGTTATTTTTCTTTCCATCCCCTTCCTGCCCACTAATTACTCCCAGGCATTTTCTTAGAGTAGCTCTTGTGGTGCTTAGCTCTCAGAGCACACTCAGAGCAATATAAATTCATTATTTTGTGGCTACTGAGTACCAAAATCACCTTTGGCAGTTCTGAGATGACCTTACTTCAGCCAGGATAAACCACCCCAGAGCCCTGTGTGACTGCAGCCTGCTTTTGAACGTGTGGGGTTACAGGCTGCTCCAACCCAGGGTGGCTCAGAGCAACAGACGTGGTTGTGGCCAGCAGACGTGGTTGCGGCCCTTTTGAGTGACTCTTCCCCATTGTGCCCTAGGTGACTGCAGCCTGATTTTGCATGTGTGGGGCATGGAAGTGCTTGCCTTGCCCAGGAGACTGAGCCGAAGCGTGGTTTGCTGTGAAAACAGGGAACTTTATTTCAACAACTATAGTGACTTAAACAACTGTCTGAACTCCGAAGAAGCTTGGGTACAACAGAGCAGGCCTCTGACCCTGAGGCCCAGAGGGCATTGCCCCAGCAGCAGATGGTGGTGGTACACTGCTGCCTGGCCTGGATCCCGTTCCTCCTGCTGCTCAAGTCTTTTGCCCCCACAGGTCCTGCAGGAGCTCCTGCACCCTGGTGAAGAACTGCACCAGCTTCTGGAGGGGAAATGGGCGGGAGGTAAAGACGGCCAACGGAGCTGGTGTTGGGGCTGGCTTCTGCATGGAGGTCGACGCTGCGGAGAAGCAGCTCCATGCCCATGCTGTCGGGTTACTCCTGACAGCCAGGTGCAGTCCCATCTGGACGAGGATCCAGTTCAAGTAGTGTTGTGAGGAAGTGTTGATGGCTGGCTGCCTTGCTCTGGCACAGCCTGTGCCCCAGCTGGTCACTCCCGTAAGCCAGAAGAAGATGGTGGCGTCGATGTGGCAATTGCTGGTGATCCAGGGCCACACTCCCAGCTGGGCAGCTGTGCCACCCACAACACGTGTCATGCCGGACTTCCAGGCCACGGGCTGGAGCCCGCAGGTCCCTCTGTAAGCAGAAGATCCTTACTGCTCTGCTCAATGGCTTGCTGCCTGCCTTTCAGGCTGAAGGTGAGCCTTCTTCCCTCCCCACAAAGGCTCTGTATGGCCAGCAGGGCCAGGGAACCTCATGGGGCGTGTGTCTCTCCACCCCTGTTGCGGCTTTAGCCCCAAGGACAAGCGGTGCCAGCAGCCTGGGTGCTGGCAAGGACCTGAGGCTCCCACGGGGGGTTTGGGAAGCCGTGGCGTGGCCACGGGGGACATGCGGGCACCCTCCAGTGAATCCCATAAGGCTTGTCCAAGCTCCCTCCAAGAGCTGCAGGGCACTTACCCGCAGGTGTCCCATGTGCCCTGCACAGGCCGGCACAGGGCTAACAGAATGAGGATGGAGAGCAGACGCATGGCTTCCGGCAGCAGCAGCACGAGGCAGTAGCAAGCACCAAGAAGAGCCTGTCACCACCAGCACAGCAGCTGACAGAGTGCCCACAGTCCTGTGGCTGCCCGGGATGCCCTCGGGCACGGGGCTGATGTCACAGAGGGGCTGGTTCCATGTGCTGGCGTGAGGAGAGGGGTAGCACGGGGGTTTTCCAAGCCAGAAGGGAGGTAGAACTGGGACTGGGACACTCTCTACAGCCCCCCTCAGAAGGCTCTGCTTCTGGGTTGAGGGTGTGAAGGCCATGTGTTGGGCAGCAGCACCTTGCTCCTCACACTGCCTGCTAACAGCATGCTGTTACAGCCTCTCTGCCAAGCGCATTGCCACCCTACTTTCTGCAGCCCTTTGCCACCAGGTCCTTCCCAACAAGCTTACGCCAAACAACAAAACTATTCCAGGCAGTATGCATGTGTTGGGCTGTTGAAGTGGCAGCCTGCTTTCAGGCATGCAGGCAAGCAGGGGTGTGAAAGCCTTCCTGTGCAAAGCCCACTCAAATGCAAATGCAGCATGTGCCATGCTGGCAACTGTCAATCACAGCATCACCCTCTGGCATGCTTCATGTTCTTGTGGTCTGGGAGTTCTGTTGCTGTGGTGGGTCAATGCAGTCTAGGGCAGTTGTGATCTGTTTTGGAGGAAGCCTCTGCCAACAGTTGCAACCCATGGAGAGGGACAGAGAGATGAGCAAGAGAGTCAAAGCACCATACAATTTCACTGAAAGGCACTATGGAGAGATGATTCTTGAAGCTGGTTGTACCCTGATTTTGGAAGTTCCCGCGGTCTTCTATTAAGGGTGTTTTCTGTCAGTCTGATCCACTCCGTGGATCTTCAAGGGTCATTGGCAGAACAGCATACTCCTGAGGAAAGTGTGCTCATTAGAAATTTTCTGGTTCTGATTTTGCAACTGTTTTGTTGGGTGTTTTCAGGCAATTTATATTTATCTTTGGTTTTATGTGTTGGTCTGAGTATACATACTTTGGTCTCTTCCATAATTAGGAAATTATGTGGGAATGTGATCTGAGAGAATGGGGAGTTTGCTGCTGATTGGGTAGGGTTGCTAAAGAGCATCTATTTCTCAGGTTAGAAGACAGCTGTTCTGATCTTGAGAGTGCTGTTGACAGAAGGCTGTGGAAGAGGTAAGGACCATCAAAGTGGCGCCAGAATATTTTCAGCTCAGATGTTTCCGCCTTTCTCTGTTTTGCGTTATTACCATGCTTTTTCCTTGTCTGTTCAAAAATTCAAATTACTTTCCCTTACCCACAAAAAGAAAACAAACCCACACAGTATATTTTCTTTTTGGTTATTTGTTCAAAAAGCTTTGGGGTTAAAGGTAATCTTGCTTAGTCCACAAGAAGGAGCTTATCACGGCTTGCTGATTCATTTTCTGAAGTGCAGTATGTTCCACAAAAGGTTGGTGACCTTAAATTTTAGCACTATATTCTGGCTATATGAGGTTCCACACAAGTGCAACATGGGCAGTGGTTCATTACATGAATTACAGTGTTCAATATCCTATTATAGCCCATTTTAATAGTATCTGTTTTACTGGTATCTGTTTGTAATTTCTTTAAACATGTGTGCCTGTTTTCACCTGTCTGTGTCAGGCACTGAGAAAGCATGTGGTAATTAAAGAGCCGAAAAGAGGAAGCTTAGAATAACAGAAATTGGAAGAAGATGCTAGTAACTCCTTTAACAGATACAATATAAAACTCAGGAGCTTCTAAAATGTCCTGGTTTCTGAGAAGAAATCTGTTTTGTAGCATCAAAACTTTGTAAAAGCTGAGGTAGAGTAGCTGAAGAGTAACAATAACAATTAAGAAAAAGGAGAAAGTTTTAAAAGAAAGAACTTGATACCTATAGTGGAAAACACCAGCAGCCTGTATTTCAATTCAGACTCCCAATCAGCAGCTACAAACATGGAGAAAAGGAGACGCATCTTACTGATGGTGAGGGACTGTCATGGAGAACAAGCTCAGAAATTTTAAAGGATGTGAAGCAGCCCAAGCAACAAATTGTATATTTTAAATGCAAAAATAATTCCTGCTCTACAAGCATCACTAAGGAATGATACTAAATGTATGTGAGAAATTGGAATTGAAGTTTGCCACTCTACATGTGTTGTTATGATGCTCTAGGTAATAAAGTGTCCCACCTTGCCATTATTTCAGCATTTGGCTCCATTAGAAGTGGTGCAAAATGAAATAATAGATATCAGGGAGAAGAAATAAGTGCATGTTTCTTGTGGTTGATTTTTTTTTCACCTTATTTAAAGATTGACTCCTTTTCAAACAGTTAGCTTTTATATCAAGGGATAGTTCTTTGTTACCGTTACGGTGTACATGACACAGTAAATTGCACAATAACGCATCTTTGGCTTTGATGGTCAAAACAATTGCAATGTCTTTTGCTTTTAGCTGTGGGAATTTTGTCACTTTGATATAGCCATAGGAGGTTATGTATTTGAGTAATTCTCAGTAATAGGACCAGAAGTCTGACCAGAGGATAAAATAGTTTTATTATACAGCATTGCTTTGCATAGCTTCTGAGCAGCCTGAGCTATCTTTTTGCTGCAGTTCAAAAGATTCCTGAACAGCAAGTTGTCAATGCAGTTGGGCCTTTCAGCAAAACTTTATGTATTTCTTTTAATTCACCACATAACTGTTGCGACAGTTTTGTTTGTCAAAACAGAAAATTAGACAGGCAGCTTTTAATAAGCAAATATGCTGAGACCACGCTTTCTGAGGCGTATTGTTTAACTTCTAAGCACACAATATTCTGCATCATCCTCTTCCCAGTAATGCTGGCTCCTCTACTCCCATCTCTACTCTGGACATTAGAGCTCATAGTGGGGGTGACTATCAAACATGCATATGGATCTTAAGAGTATTTCTACACTTTAAGTCTTCTAGGGATTGGTCTAAACGCAGCTGCACCTCAAAATGTGGGAGTGCAACTTTATTAGGCAAATATCTGACACAGCAGATTGCATGGGTGCCTTCTGGAACTAAATGTTAAAACCCTGCTTGTGTCTGTTTTCTCATACACACTGCAAGTGTTAGCAGTCCTCTGGGGTCCAGCTGACCTGTTGCACTGCCCTTGAATAGAGCTGTAGTAATGTCAGGTTTTGCATTCACAAGGAATTTTGCCCAACTGCTTAACTGGTAGCTGACAGAAGAAATTTTCCAGGCAGTGAGGAACACAAAATACTCCCATTCAGAAGGTGAGTTTGCCCCTTGATTTAACAGAAGGGCGGTTTACATCCTTTTGTAAGATTTCTGCTTTCATGCAGCTGAAAGGGAGCGTTTCTGCAGATTGCAGTAATAGATCCATGTGCAATATGTATTCATATGAATTTACATTCATGATTCAACAAAGGACTGTGCATCGACTTCCTGGAGGGATGAATAGTGCTATGGAGACAGTGCACTTGGCCACCTGCAACAATCATCTGGCAGTAAATGAAGACTCAGTACTGTCACCCAACTAAAATAATTCCTTTAAAAATTATTATTATTTATTGTTGTTGAGAATGAACTGGAGTGGGTTGGAAAAACATTACTGAAGCAGATTCTGGGTGTTCAATAGCTATTCTAAAAACCACACTACCTCCTGTGTAATTTACATCTTTAGCGCTGCAGCCAAATTAATTCTCATATCCTGGGAGCCTTTCAGTACTGCATGAGTGTTGATAAAATAGCCACCTCATCATAAGAGTAAACAGAAGCATGAACACATGACACCTTGAAATTTATCACCCTGAAAGAAAAGCACAGAAGTTGTCCTAATAACATCATATATTGTGAGAGCACTTTAATGAGATATAATGTGGTGATGCTGGAGCACAGAAATTACATGAGATAGGAGTTTAGAGAGAGCTAGCTTTCCACATTTTGTAACACAGAAATATTTCAGAGTGAATGAAACTTTGGCAGGATGGTTTTCTGGAAATGCTGCTGAAGGTCTAAAAGTGTGCCTTTCCCTTTTTGTCCTGGGGGCCTCATTTTGTATACATTTCAGTGAGAATCAGATTGTGATTCATGCTTGAAGGACCAGAGCATAAACTGTCTCAGTAAAGCATTATCACCTGACTGAATTTTGCCAGCTGTAGAATTTAAGGAGTTTAACTTTTTGCTTAACTTTAGTTTTAACTAATACCAACCCCCTCCCCACCCTTTCCCCAGTATGAGCACTCATGTTCTAAATGTTAAAAACTGCTACCTGTATAGTGTTTGGAAATCGGCAGGTTATGTTGGCTGGCAATTTCACACACTCAGATGAGAATATTTTTGTGCAATTTTAACTCAATGTAGATGGAGCTGCTCAGCTAGCTCATTACCACACTATTCTGTCGGTATTTTTGTTAGCTGGGTAGAAACATGCCTACAGACCATTATGTGGCAATTTATATCACTGCCGAGCTGAATGGCTTTTTAAATCTGTAGTGGTAACCGTCTCAGCAGAAGACATCCATTAATTCAAAAAAATTGCTGTCCCTCTTCTGATCCCCATCTGTGTTCAATGGCAGGTTTGCATTCACTGCAGCAGGCACCATGGACATGTATGTCCAGGGCATGGTGGCCCCGTTTGCCACGAGAGACATTTGTTCACCCCTGTCTTGGATCCTTTCCAGATAGACATAGGTCCTTTTTCAACTTGGTTTACTCAAAAGGCACTTTTTGGGTTGCATGATATGACCCAAATATTGAGGCATATGAAGGTGAGGAAAAGGGGGAGAACAATGTCAAATGCACCAGCTCTGAAGACTATTTGAGCCCTCAACACACATACATAGGATTTAGATTTCTGCAAAGATGTGTCTTTTTCCCTGCTGTATTTGGTACGGGAAAGACACATGTTCATGCTGTTTGCTCCTGTGGATATTTCTTTTCCTTCTCTCTTTTCAATTTCTGTGACTGTGCACAAGGAACCAAATAGCTGGTCTGCTGCCTGCCACAGCCAGCGGAGCGTGCCAAACCTCACAGCATTTATAAGGAGGGTGAAGGAGTTTTGTTAGCTCTCTAACGTCTATCCCTGGAGGAGATGTTTCACTAATCTAACATTAAATTAGATCTTGAATTCCAGCTACTACATAACCAAAGTTAATTTGGAAAAATAATTTAATTACAGTGCTGGATTACACATGAGCAATAGGTAATGCATTATGAATATTATATAAATTATATCCACAGAAAAAAATACAACCTACTGTTTAATTGCAAAACTTATTTACCAAATATTTGAAGTAGTTGTAGTTACAAAGAAAAAGAGGCAAGGCAATGAAATGATTTAATTAAACAGAAAGAACAGAGACAATGAGGTAGTTGCTAGTTCTGAGGCAAAGAAAGTGGGAAAATTAGCCATACCACCAAAAACCTGTGGCATTTTCACGTAAATGAAATGGAAAAAGACTTAAATATACATAGAATAAAGGTGAAATTTAAGGATGTCTTGCCAAAGTTCAGTGGTTCAGGTTGAGAAGGGGAAGTCCAACAAACTGGAGGGCAGCAGAGGTGAAGAACAAGCAAAGACTGATGGAGACCCCCAAACCACACTGCCCTCTAATGTGACTCAGTGCCCTGACAGTTGTGTGCTGTAAAACTCCCACAATGAAGTGCTGTGTTTTAGTGTTCTTGAACAACTGGGATTTTTTTCAGTTGTATTCTGTTTTTTTCCCCTCCAACATTCAGTTTTACTGCTGTTTCTTTTGGTATTTTCATCTTGATATGTGCTGTCTGACACCATTAAATATCTGCTAAGGGTGAAGACATGAGGTCTCCACAGCAGTAAGTGGTTTAGAACTGTTTTTTTATGGTGCTGAATGTCTCCAGATGTGGCTTTACAGCACCACTTGAGTTCAGCTAACACAACCAGACAGGCTGTCTGGAGGTGGCATCATGATATTGAAATAGGAGGGAATAAAGTTTTCAGCATAAAGCCCTGGAATTTGAAATAACGTTACTAACTACACCAACTGAGAGACCTGAAGGTGATGGCTATGGTCTGCCATGTGCTTTTTTTTTATTTTGTTTGTTTTGTGGTGGGGGGAATTAGCATGAGCGTATGAGACTATTTATATAAGAGACATTTATTGAATTTGGTGGCTTGAGGGTGAAAAAGGCCATCATCTATCACTAGCTGGTTTGCTTTTCAGCATTCTGTTTCTGGGAATTTTTTCATAAAGCCACAGAAAGAAGGCTATGTTTATATGAATCTGATGCACTGCAATGTTTCACTGACATAGTGATAACTACAGAGTCAGTGCTGATCCTTTCAATGGAGATACTTTTGGCAAAAAGTGTTTTTGATGGAGACCTTGGGCAACTTTTCTGGAATTATTTGTGTGTTTTTTGATTCTAAGAACAGCTTGAAAATATTTCTTTGGAGGCTGTCTTCCTGAAATTCAAATTGAAATCCTAAGTAATTTATACTAATTGTCCATCCATCCATCCATCCATCCATCCCTCCATCCATCTGGGTTTGGGAAGGTAGGATTGCTGGAGGTGAAAGATTTCCAGGTATATATCTCCAACAGCCTACTCAGAATGCAGAGGCAGATAAATCAGAGAAAAAGATGAGGGAGCAGGTGTTGAAATATGCCTTTGTCTTGGTAATTTCTGAGTATATATTAAGAGAAATAATTTTTAAGCCATTTGGTTGGGATTATCTGTCTAATCTGTCTACAAAAATCAAACAAGAAATGATGTGTTAATAGCCTGTAAATGCTTAATTTATAAACATTTACACAAACAGTTGTGCCATGTTGTTATACCAGATAGGAAAAAGGTTTTTCATGTGTTTGTGTTGACACTGTTCTTCTGAACAATTAGATTGCATTCAATAAAATCATATGGAATGAAACATGGGCTTTTAGATAAGGTTTGTCAGAATATGGCATTACATCCGTGGCCTTAATTGCAGCATTGAATTAAAATTAATCTCTTTTTTAAAATAGGTAACACATGTCCTTATCATCCTGGGAGGGGAAAGAACAGAAGATTCTGTTGAGCTGAGCAAGCAGTTCCTTCTCCTGAAACATGAACAGAAGCGAAATGTTTCACATTGTAAAAAGACAAAAGGTCCCTTGGCTGTGTGTGTTCTTGAGCAAAACCATTCATGGTGGAAGAGAAAAAGTTATGGTACTGACTGCCACAAAAAAGGCACTGAAATAATCTCCCACTAGTGCCATAATTGCATTTGCTTTGTCGCCTGTATGATAATTCTTTAAAAGTGGTCTTTGTAGCTTGTTTACATTTCCCATTGACTTCAGAATCTGTACTTTGACTGAAACTTTAGCAATGTGATATTCTTGAGCAGATTGTAAAGCTTGGGGTCTGAACCCAGGACCCCTTTTCTAAACCAATCCAATCTAAAAAATAAAATTCAGTTTTCAGAAAGCCAGTAGCAGATTAGTTACTTCAGTGAAGTAGCATTGCTGCCTGAGGGAGACAAAAAACTGCAGTTAACAATATATTAAACTTCTGCCTACAGAGAATTTTTCTGTTTTTAATCATTGATGGCAATGTTTGTGTCCTTTTTGTCACTCTTGCTCCTGTGTTCCGCAGGTTGAAGCGAAGCTCAAAAACACAGCTGGAAAAAATACCTGTGAATTTTTCTACAAGCATATCTCCTTTCTCTACTTCTGTCTCTTGAAAAGGAATGAAAATATGTCAGTTTTTTCTTTTTCCAACATTATTAATTTGGATCAAGCTGAGATGCCTTTGTTCCATGTCTTGCTCCATGGAGAAGTGGGGAGTTAATAGTATTTTGGCAGTTGTATAAGGAAACATTTTGAAAAATTAAAGTCTGTTTTCAACAAGGACTACCAGCAACATAAACTTACAAGGACCTCTAGGATACCACTCTAGTTGTGTTTGCTCCTATGTTAATTTCATTCCTTGATGAATTAAATAGGGATAATTTTTTACCAGATCTATACATTTCTTTTCTGAAATGCTCGTACCAGTAGTTCTTTTTTTTCCCCCAGAAAGAAGGGGAAATTTCCATGGAGAGGCAAAATAGATACTTTTTAGACCCAGCTCAGAACCAAGTTTGATTTTGGCAATTACAACAACAAAAAGTAGTACAAAGTTTTGCATTGCATGCAAGACTAAAAGGAAGGAGTTGCCTTCTATTAAGCTATAAGGGAACACATGGTGATTTACTAATTTCTTACCTGTAAGCCATTCCCTTGACAGCAAGTGGTTATGAAGGCCTGAAAACTGCAGACTTCCCAGGGGTGCACCGAACATCTCAGTGAGCTTCTTTCTGAACTTCTTTTGTGAGATCTGATCCGATCTTGGGAATCTGATTAATGTTTATAAATATCTCAAGTGTGGGACACAGAGGGAAATGGCCAGCCTCTTTTCAGTGGTCTGTGGAGACAGGACAAGGGGCAATGGCTGCAAGTTGGAGCACAGGAAGTTCCACACCAACATGCGGAAGAACTTTTCCACAGTGAGGGTGACAGAGCCCTGGGACAGGCTGCCCGGGGGACGTTGTAGAATCTCCTTCTCAGGAGATACTCAAGACCCATCTGGACACCTACCTGTGCAACCTGTTCTAGGGAACCTGCTTTGGCAGGGAGTTGGACTCGATGATCTCTGGAGGTCTCTTCCAACCCCTACGATTCTGTGAATCTGTGAAAGACTCTTGTCTTACCATGGGACAGAGCTCAGAGCTGCCTACAATGGTGCTGACCACCTGGTGCAAAAGCAGTACAAAACTGTAGTCTTGCTGTTGACCAGTGGGTTTGGGAGCTGACCTGTGTTGTGCCCCAGTCCTGGGGATGTGGTTTAGGAATGTCCAAGAACCAGACACTAGCAATGATATTCTGGTAGGCACAGGGGTACCGAAATGGGTTTTCAGAAGTATGTCAGATTTTAATGAGAACTGTGTTTCCACATAAAGGTATTTATGAAACTGCTGCCTATTCCGAAGAAAGGGCCAGTGTGCTCGTCTGTTTCAGGAATCTAGCTTGATTAATTCTTGCATACAGTGAATAATATCATGTAATGCGATTGGACACAAGTAATTAAAAAAGAAATGGAGTAAGAGTGTGTACTGGAATTATTTACAGAAATGTAAGGAGATCTATGCCTAGGAAAATCTTCTGTAGGCCTAATTTGATTATTTGAGTTATGGAAACAGGCAAAATAATAATTAAGGCAAAGGTGGCTCTGTAAATCTACTATGCTTTTTAAGCCAGAAGCAGAATGCTAATCAGTGTTTAGAAATTAACAGACTCTTTTCTGCATTGCAGGCTACCCACCTGATAATCTCAGTCTCTTATGTGGCACGCTGGTTTGCATAATTGCTGTTAATGAAGGAGTCCCTGGTGCAATGCCTTGCTTTATGAATGGTTCTGTCTAGATATTATAAAACTTTCTGGAAAATGAATTTGGCTGATGACCTGCTTCGAAGACAGATGATAGATGCATGCTAATCTGGTTTGTGTCTAAGGAGGTAGAGTAGGAAAAAAATATTGTCACTAGTGCTTGGATTAGCTTTTCAGACAAAGTCAAGTCCCATGGCAGAGCTTTTAGCCAAAGGGTGTTGAGTTAAAGTTTTGTTGCTGTCTGAACATGTTAAATATGCAATCCTTGCTTTATGGATTGGAAATAAGGAGAAGCAGGAGTCTACCCACGGCTCTGTAGAAGAAAACCCTCTCTGCTTTGGTCAATTTTTTTCATGTCATGCTGTATTTGTGGGGATTGAGAGGCAGACACCTGCAGTATTCAGTGTGGTTGGGTAAACTTCATGTATTTAAAACAGTCATTACCAACTAGTCAAAGCAAGTGAACCTATTTCCCCTTGAAAAGAACTTGTCCAGGTATTTTGGGAAGAACCTCACAATTGTAAATACTGCCTGTATTAAAAAGGAAGTGTTTTTGCTGTTTAAAAAAAGGAAAAATAAAAGGCACAATGGAACAACAGTTTGCTCCCTAGCCACAAGAAAGCTGCACTGATTGCAGGGGCACTGAAGGTGACGGCATTCCTCATAAGAGATGCTGTTTAACAGTTTATTGAATACTCTGGCTGTTTTGGTATAGGGAATATTTTGCCACCATGCTGGCAGCTGCCTGTGTGGGAAGAGACAGCTTTCTGCATTACTTCCACCTCCTAAATTGAAGCAGTTCAGTGTAGGAGGTTGCAGTAACAAAGGTAGCTGTCAGGTCTGAACTCCAGCCATGACAACCAAAGCTTTGGATTCAGAAGAAATATTACTAAAAGTAGAAAAAAACCTGCAGGTGGTTAAAAAGATGTTCCTCACAGTCCAACTTTTAGTTCATTAAGTGATATTTTTTTCAGTTCCACAGTCTAACACAACTTTGAGCAGTGTTCCAGCTTTTATACTTGGTCTTAATTACAGAAATAAGGGATTCTGTCTAGGGTATTCAGGAAGCGTTCAAGGCTATAAGCTCCTGTTATTTCCAAACAATCTCTTTTAATGGCTTGCCAGGTCTAGAAAGAAATAGGCATGTCTTTTGTCACCAATGATTGTACGTAACTCTGAGTGCTGGCATCAGACAGCAGCAAGCAAAAAGAAAAAAATACTTTACAGGATGGAAGTGATAGATATGTAAAATCTTCTTCCCACGGTGGCTCTTCCTTTGCCATTTTTCACTCTCTTTGAATGAAACTGTAATGCCTCTTGTATTCTGGATGGTAATCTGACACTGAGCAGGATATGTTTGTCAGGCAATCGGATTTGTAAGCTCTGTGCCTGTGTGTGTAATTCAGGAGCCTTTTATATTTGGGTGGATCCAAGCTGTCAGGACAGGTGAAAGTTTGGGTGGAAGAGGAATTTGCCCTCCATCCTGTCTCACGGAATTTCTACTTTGCACCTTAATTTCCTTGTTTAAAATTCAGTTGAAACTCTATTTAAGCAGCATGTTCTAGTATTAAAACAAATGTTCTGCAGCTTGTATAGTAACAGATATGTCGTGAGCTAGGTTTGAGACTAATATCTTGCTCTGCAAGCCTCAGAAAAGTGTATCTTGATTATTGCATCGGTATTTTGCAAAACATTTGATCTCAGTTTTCTGGAGAATGCCACTGTTTTCTCCCACACTAGGAAGTACTTGGCATGCATCACCCTCGCACAAGTGTATTCAGAGGTGAATTTAGCAGTAGGCTTGTGAGGGGAAACACCCACTATTTGTTTTTGGATTCCTAGCCAACAACTTCAGGCAATCCTAACTGGCTTACTCTTCTGTGTGATTCCTCGTGTGTACAACTATCACTAACCAGATACAAACTCACCATACATTTTTCACACATATGCCTCCCTGTGAGCTTTGGCTTCAATTGGGATGAGAATAAGTGCATTTGATGTAAGAATTGTGTCACAGAAAATAGTTGAGCAATTATGAGAGTTTAAAAAAGTACACCAGAAAGAAACTAAATCATTTAACCCTCAGCTTAATCAGGCAATACAGCGAGTACATAGCAGGTGGAGCATTTTTGATGTCATATGGCAAATTCCTGTGCTATGGTGAAGTATATGCAGGAAACATATGCAAATATCTGCTGTATAGACACAGAACAAAAATTGAAAACCAATATAAAACCCATTGGTAAGTGGATTTGTAGAATCAAGACTGTTTCTTTTCTGAAGAAAGAGCGGTTCTCTCTAGAAAAGCCATCTACTATGACAAGAGACTTAGTTAACTTTTCCGGTGACCGTGACTGTGAAGAAGCATGTAGGTTCATCCATGGGAATTATTGCATATCCATAGTTTCACACACAAAGGAACCCAATCAGAGCATTGGATGCTTCTTTTGCTATATTAATACATACAGTAATAGCAGATTATGTAACAGAATAGATAAAATAACATATTCAATGTAACAGGTTAGGCAACAGAGATTTTATATAATGTCTAAAACTAAGATATCTTGATGTGTGATAGTTAGGTAGCATCATAAGATATCCAGCCTAGCTAAGTAAACGTTGTTTATAGAGTGCTTGGCATCCCAACTATTTCTTTTTAACATTTGCCTATAGGAAGTTCATCCATTTTCTCATCCAATTTCTCATTATTGCATACTAATCCTTATATTTATTATATTAAATGGTATACTTAAGCCTTCTAAATAATTTGTGTACATTATAGTAATTCACACCTTTTGATGGATTTTCTTTTTGTTCACCCTACTAAAGCAGAAGTAAGTAACGTAGGGTGAGAAAGGCCAAGCATAATTCCAAAAAAAGATATTTTTTTCTTCTTTCATCACTTCTTGCTGATTATAATGACTTTTTTGTTTGGTTGTTTCTTTAAATTTTAAAATACCTTGCTTGTATTTTCCTAGCACTAGCTGCTGCATCTGTATCTCTAGTGCTAAATAGCTAAGTTTGAAAGCCAACAAAAGCTTTGAAGAAACTTTTCAGATATCGTTTCAATGGTTTCAATGACATGGAAAAAAAAAAGGAATGGGAGAAGAAAGCTCCCTTCAATGCTTATGTACAAAGTCAGTGGAAAGTCTCATTGTTTCTGAGTGTTTCATAGATGCAGAACAGCATGCTAAACATAGGGGGCCTCTCCTGAATCTCATTGCTCTTAGCTTCAACAGTGACAACTGAGTCTTCTTTTTTGTGTGTGTGTATTAGAGAAATGAAAAGTAAAAGGTTGTGAAAGCATCTGCAGTGGCTGACTGTTTTTGTCAGAAATCTTTACTGTGAATGCTTGTTATCTTTTGCTGTATTTCTATTACTATCCTCTGACCTTTAAAGATCTTCTGAATGCTGTTAAATAATACTTCAGCTAGCTGATAAGCAAATGATAGACAAAGCAATCCTACCCTGTGGTGTGTAAGTCGTTGCCATTTTTTAACTTGGCCTAGTTCAAATATCTGGCTTTTGTTTGCTTAAAATCAGTCATGAGAGATGGGAAACAAATCTGCTGGAAGAGCCTTAACAAAGCCCAAAACAAATCAGAAAATTTGTTTGCAGTGCCCTCAGCTCTCTGGCATGCTGCTTCCCCTCTGATTTGAGGGTCAACCTGCTGTTATAGTACTTCTAAATCTGTTGAGTAGTTGTGAATTAAAATGTGGAAGTGTGGAATATCCAACCTGGTAAATGACCTGTAAGTCATATGCAACATGGAACTTAATAGATCTCATTAAATACAAGAAATAGTTTATCAGTGCTAGCTGAAGGCTTTCTGCAAACTCAGTAGGTTGTACTGGTATTACTTGAGTTGTGTCAGCATTTTGCCTTTTCTAGAAATCTCCAAACTGATACACTATATTTATTTTTTTTTGCATTTGATAAACACAGAATCACAGAATCACCGAATGCTTTGGGTTGGAAGACACCTCAAAGATCATCTAGTTCCAACTCCCCTGCCATGGGCAGAGACACCTTCAACTAGCTCAGGTTGCTCAAAGCCCCATCCAACCTGGCCTTAAACGCCTCCAGGGATGGAGCTTCCACAGTTTTTCTGGGAAACCTGTTGCAGTCCCTCATCACCCTTATAGTAAAGTATCTCTTCCTAATGTCTAACCTACAGATGCTCACATTTACTGTCATTAAGGATTTGTCCTGTAGCTCTATGTTAGGTTAGAGGAGGGGAGATTGGCTCCTACTGTAGGAATTCTAGCCCTTTGCTTGTGAAGTAAGTGAATATTTGGAGCTGGGTTGTGCTACTCCAGGAGATGATCTTCACTATTCATGTACAAAATTAGCATATAAAACTCATAAACAAATTACTTATTAAGCTGAGCTGTTTTTATGAATCTGCTGAAACTCTGAATAGGCTCGGCTACAGGTCCTCTCCTTTGCCTGCTCTCTGAGTGCCCAGAAGGAAGATAATGTCATTTTACTCTATGAAAACAAAGTATATTATTCAGTGATCAACAGATTCTTCATTTTGCCATTCCCTCCTTTCTGTTCTTATCTCAGATGACAGGCCATAGTCTATATCTGACTACATTTTCTTGGGCATTGCTACACTGAAGTTCCAAAGTACAGCTGGTGAAGGCAGTTACTTGGAATACTATATCCTTATAGGAAATCTATGCTGGTCATGGCAGGCTCTTTAGAAAGCTTGAGCTCTGCTCAGACATGCAAAGTCTCGGACAAGTTCTGCCATCGCAGGACTGTTCTTTCTCTTCCTTCTTGCTGCCTGCCTCTGATCTTCCTCTCTTTGTTCCTACCTCAGCCCTACTGTAGAAGCCCAAACTGGTAACACTGCAGCAGATCTGCAGAGGAGAGCTGCAGTGCTGTTGGAGGAGTGCCAGCCTAAGTCCAGGTAAGCAGAGAGGGGCAGCCATCCAAAAATGTTTTGCTAATCTAGAGGAGTGGCTGAATTTTCCGAGCTTTATCTCTTAGCCCTTCCTGTCCCCAGAGGTCCAACAAGCAGCTCTGATTGGACCCTCCCTCCTCTGTACTCAACACACTCCCACTTTGAAAATCTTGCTGAAAAGGAAAAACTTGCTCCTAATAAAATGTTTGGGAAAATGATTGCTGTTAAACACCTCAGAGGGAGTGATTCATTCTGCCACTGTACATAATAACATCTCCTGCTGTACTGCTTCTGAAATCCTTGAGCTATTCTTACTGCATAGAGGGAGAAATGAAAGGTAATATAAAGCATAGCAGACACTGATTAGTAAATTGATGTCTCAGCACTGCTGAGACTAGATCAATATCTGAGTCCATGGATAGGCTGGTTGCTTTATGAGAACTTAAATAAATAGAAAATGCACTGCAAAAAGTGTCAGAATGGGTGGGGTGAAAGATAGTCCTTCAGCTGCTTTGTGCCAGACTGATCTGAAATTAACCAGGGAAGTGTATAGTTTCCACCAGGGATGCTGAAGAATTACTTCTGATACTAAGTCTTTTTTTTTGTTTGTTTGGGTTTTTTTTTTTGTTGTTGTTTTTTTTTTGTTATCACTCTGCTTCGCCATCAGAATAGTTTAGTTGAGAGGTTGGGATGTGACTTTACTAATAGACCCAAAGACTTAAAGTTCACAACAGCCTCCAACCTGATATACAGTTGCTCTCAATTTAGTCCTTCATAATTTTCTGTCTTCCCTCTGTTTCAGAAACTGCACTGTCAGCATTTGTGTATGGTTTTGTTTTCTTTTGCTTAATGCCTGTTCAGAGAGGGAGCTGGGGTTCAGTGAGATACAAGGCAGCACAGTAGAATGGTCTGAAGTAAGTTGCACTAAAAATTGTTTACCTTTCTTCCAGTGACCTTCTTGACTAACAAATAACAGAATTGAGGCTTGAAGATGTCACAGGTGAACCGAGAAAAGAAGGATGCAGGAGAATAGTACCACTGTTCCTTGATGGATGTTAGTTGAAAGCGGGGCAGCTGGCAGGAAGTCCATCAGTGTAGACTGACTCTTTCTTTTCAGAGCAGCCCTCTTCCCCTTTCTTCTGGAAAAGATTGAATGAGCTACCAGACTCATTGTGGCCCAATCAGAAGTAAATAGCTAATTCCCTTGACAATTAGCTTGAGGTGCCTTTGACTAATGCTAGACTTCTCAGATGAGAGGATGAAGTCTTGTAAAGGATAAGAAGGTCTGACTGCTGTAGTTGTGTTGCTGTGCCCTTTGCTAGGCTAATACTGGGCTGTGCTGGGCTATGGAAAAATGGGGCAAAGAACTGCTACCCTGTTTGATTGCACAGCCTTTTCATGGCATGCCTCATAAACACATCTGCCCTGAGGTATGTAGAGCTGGTCTACAATATGCTGGATTTAGATGCCAGCAACAGAGAATGCAACATTCAACAAGATTTTAATCAAATGAAGAATAAAATACTACCCAAGGCGGAAAACTCCACAGACTTGAATCAGACTGGATGGCACAAGCTTTTATATAAAAACCAATGTAGATATCCTCTCTAACAGGAAATGACCCCATGTTTTAGCCTTACAGGGCCTTGAAATGTTTCATTATAAATCTGATCTGTAGCAGTCTGAACATGTGAATTACTTCAAATCACGGGGTACAATTGCATCTGTCTTTGCAAAAACTACATTTTCTCATTGAATATGGATGTTAGAAAGACAATTCCTTTTGCAAGGTAAAGTTGCATCAATTTGTTTAGCTCATCAGTTTGGAGTTCATAAGAAAAGAGTACTCATCATGAATAAATTATGAAATACAGTTCAAAGGACATATAAGAATTACAATTAACCTTTTTAAGAATAACTGAGACTGAAAACCTGGTGCTATTAAAAATGTGAAGACCAGCAATGTTAGTGGAAAAGTGAGAATAATCAATCTGCTAGAATTAGGAAGATGGGTTTTCCCTTCAAAGGCTACTCATCTCTAGTGCAATAGTCTTATATGGGAAGAAACAGCTGTCTATTTAAAAAAACAGCTTGTCAGTGACATTTGCTAAAACCCTCAGCCCAGTACACCTTCAGATTTCACTTCCTCCTATGAAAGCTAGCAACAGAGAAGCTATGGTGTTAATTACCAACAGACAGGTAGATCTACATGTGTCTGTTCAGTGGAGATCTGTATCTGTACCATGGCCAGTGAACAGTTAAGCCATTAGGCCTGACTTTATCTTCCCCCAGTTTAGAAATGTGTTTAGTCTGGACTAATTTTAAAATAGTCACCCAAGGAATCAAATTTTATGGCAAGGGCTTGAGGGCTTGTTTGTTTTGGTGGTGGGTGTTGTTGGCTTTGGGTTTTTTTCCCCCGTTATGTCTCTCTCAGAAGGCAAATCTTCCGATTCATAGCTTGAAAGAATGGAATCTATATTAGCAAATTTGGGATAGCTTCGCTTGCTCCTCTGAAGCACAGATGATAGCTGTACTATGTGTCTTCTTGGTGGGACATGACAGATGCAATGAAAATTCATCACATGCTAAAAAAATTACTGAAATAGACAAGATGTATTGCACAATGGAACTGCCCAATTCTTTTTGCTACGTGGAGAGGAAGACAAATCAGACAAATGTATGTCAGTATTGTAAATGCCTAAAGCTAGGGGAAATGTATCACCTTTGTATTCTTTGTCACAGACTCATCTTGACTATACAACTCCTTTATACATTTTATTCAGTCACTCAGCTGGATTATCCTCATTTTTACTTTCCAAGGATGCAGATTTATTTCCCAGGCTCACTGGTTTCTCTCACATAATCCTTCCACTCACTTGTCCATTCCTGTAGTGATAAACACTTGTTTTGTTCCTTATCACTTAGCTTCTTTTTACATTCATATAGTTTATCACGCCAATCTTGCCTAGTTTCTGAGTGTTGGTATTCCTTGGAATATGGTTTCTGAGATTGATGACAGCAGAACTTACTAATATAGGCAGATGGGTACCAGAGAGAGGGAAACCTGGAGAACTTGTATCCTCTTTTCCATTGATATTGTTCCAATTGCACTACCTGTAGTTCTGTCATCTGTTGAAACTTCCTTAAGGTAAAAATAGAACATCTTTAGTAATTTGTAGTGGTTGGTGTTGCAACAGGCAAAGAGAAGCAGCTTTTGGAACAGATCACAAGTTGGGCCAAGATCTGTAGGGTTTAAGCTATAATAGTGACATGAGAATGAAATTCAGGTTTGACTGATAGTTGCAACTATGGTCTAGCTGGGTACCAAGGCTCTGCCTCTGTCCCTGCCCTGTGCAGTTATCCCTCCCTTCCTTCTGTGTCATTCTCACATCAAGCTGGTTTGAGATGATGGGCCAATAAGAGGCAGAGTGGTTATTGCTAGCCACCTTCACAGCACTGAAAGTCTGAAAGTGATGAAATGACTAGCCCCTGGGAGCCCCACTATGCTTAGGTACCCTGTTAGGTGCTTTTCACATATTAAGATTAATTAGTGGTCTCAGCGGGGGATATCTGGGCCAGTGAACAGTGGGCCTTTCTGCAGGCTGTTCCTGCTGTGGAAGAAGGTTATGAACAAGCCATACACATAGTTTAAATGCTCTGTAGAAACTGTCCCTGCTTACACAGAACAAATCCCATTAAAAAGTCTCTGTATGCAGTTAATCAACAGCAAAAAGGTCACATGTATGCTGGAGAAGCTTTACAGTAGTGCAGGCGAGTTGGATCATAATGGTTGACCAGAACTACAGTTTGACACATCTTGTTTAATCCTGCTGAAGGTACTGCCACAGGGATGCTTGTCATGGGGTCTCCTGTCAACACTGGACATCTATTAAAAAGACCTCAATAAGTTAATTTTTTTATACACATTCTGTCTGTGCCTGTCTGTCTAACACAGGGAAGGTATGATAAACCTCGGCCTGGAACTGTATCCACTGGAAAATCAGTGTAAAACATGACCCAGTAAGAAACTGATGAAGTTATTTCTGTTTTCCCATTTGAGATAATTTGAATAGGTGGCAAAATGGTGACCTCCACAGAGGAAGAATGATCCAGATGTTAAGGTATTAGCACAGAAGCCAGTATCATTCTCTGCTTTATCACATTTATCTTTGTGACCTTGAGCACATTCTTCTGTATCTTGGTTAATGGGGGCTGGATAAGTATCATCAATAGAGAAGTACCTCTGCAGGGAGAAGATTAATAGTACTTGAGGAATCCTTAATCTCTCAGACAAAAGCAAAATGAAGTCTAGTGGCTGGAACAAGTCCCAAGTAAGAATAAAAGGTGGAATTACTGAGAGGATTTTGGACAATCTCAAATGGTACACATGAGTGATCAACAAGAAATGTTTCTACAGGTTTGTTTGGGGTTTTTTTGTTTTGTTTTGTTTGGGTTTTTTTTTTTTTTTGTTTTAGTAAGAGAAAGCTAAGGAATGTAGTCTATTGTCCTTCCCAATGGCACTCCATGACAATCCATGAGCATTGCTTCAGACCTATTTTAATGAAAAATCTACTTTTTAGATTTTAAGGAAGGGAACTTCTGGGAATGACTCCTGTGCTTGCATCTTTGCTTGTAAAAGTTATAGCATAACTGTTAATCTTATTTAATTTAAATAAAATACCATAAATACCTTGTTTATTCTATCATAACCAAAATAATTGAAAGCAGGTGGCTTAGAATGTAAAGTATATGGACAGAAATAGGATTTTTGCTATATGAATGTAGGCTTGGGGCATTTGACAAGCTAAATTGTTTGGCTTATGTAATAACAGACAAAAGAACGAGATTTGAAAGTATGTGCCATTATTAATAAGTGCAGGACATCCTGTTCACTCTAATTTTCATGCAGCAAATGGTAGGAAGGATATAGATGAAGATGTAATATGGAAAATGCATACTGTGTTGAGACTTAGCAGCTAACTTGATACACAAATTAAGAGAGGAGAAAAGAGTGAGTTTTGCATGTCAAATATTTTCAGTTCAAGGCTTAGAATTTTTTTGAAAATTAATACAGACATTGGTTAGTGAGTAGCATGCATGAAATTCTTCTGACATCCAGAAGATGTTAGCCTACGGTTACTAAAACAAACAGAAAAAATACACCCATAAGGAATCACATACTGGAAGTATTCATGCAAACCAGAGAAAGGTATATATACATGCATGTGGAAAGGGAAGGGTACACAAGGCTGCTGTAGTGTCAGGTGCATGGTAGGGTAGTTGAAAGGAGAAATGGCAGGCAAGAAAATACCAGTCACACAAAGGTTGCAGCTTATTAGCTTCAGTTTCTCTTCATGAAAGCTTGAGAGAACTTTATAGTAGGGTACTTTTCCTTAGCTTGAAATTTGCTGAACTTTTTGTAAGTCAAAAGGATTTTCTACACAATCTCTGTCATATGTTTTGATGCTCTGCAGCTTCCTCTTCAATGGCCCCTTGCTTTTGACTTACTGTGGTGCAGGTGTGTGGAGGGTGAAGTGTTTGGATGCTGGGCTTAAATTTTGCAAAGATGCAAAGGAAAGGAGTGACAGACTGTGAACTGGTGTATTCTGAAGTGAACCGGCTTTGCTAAGAAGGCTTCAATCCAAATAGTATAATTAGTTTTGGGGGGCAGGATTTTAATTTATGTTAAATCAACCTTCATCATTCCAGCAGGCTAAAGGAGCCTTGAAGGGAGTACAAATGTAATTTATGCCCAATTTAAAACCTTAAAGTCTCCAGGAGCTGTTTAAAATGTTATCTGTATAATTGAAGAATCTGGCCCTTGGTATGTAACTGCTAATTTAATCTGTGGAGTTGTGCTTTAATTGGTGACAAAAGCAAAACAATCTACACTTTGTGTCTGTAAGTGTTCATGAGTACCCAAACAGCAGGATTTAAAGAGTTTCTGGCATTGATTATTCTGCACAAAAATAACCTAGCTTTCATCACGCTGTATGTAAAATCGAACAAACAAAAGAGCTCCTGGGGTCTGGGACTTCCAGAAATGGACTTATTTACATCTTCCTTGTTGTTCCCAAGCTTTCTGTAATATGACTGCTAGATACTGTGAGGGGCAATCATAATCTTGAAGCTGGAGAGGTTTATTTATGGTTTCCCCACCTTGTAAAAACATGTTATGTGTACAAACCTCTCTTCTGAGAAGTAGACTTTTAAGGCAGTTTCTGGATGATTTGTAGTTGTAGAGTAATTGAACAATACTGTTAGAAGGGGCTGTTCCAGTCATCTTTGCCCTTCAAAGACGGATTCTCCTTTGGCCAACTTGAGCAGCAAGAGAGGAGAGAGCTAAATATTGTGGGATTTTTTCTTCTTCACTGAAATCTCTGAGATCTATGCATATGCCAAGCTTCTGCCCTGAGTCTGAGACCTCCCTGTCAATGGCATTGAAAGCTGCTAATGTTGTGGGGCTGGTGAAAGGCACAGCAGTGTCTTCAACTCTTGCAGACTTCTGCGTTTCACTGCTGGTCTCTAATTCACTTGATCCTGAAGCAGTTTTGTGTGCCGTGTTAATCTTTGAAACAATGCTGTAAGTGCTTTTCAGCCAATTTCCAGCTTCAATCATGTTCCTTTGTATTAAACTGCCTATGCAGATTACTGGCAGTTTTCCTTATGAAAAAAAGCACTCAAGGATTACCCACCTTTCTGGAATGTTTCTGGTTTTGCTTAATTTTGTTTTGAAAGCTCTGTGTGAGAAAAAGGACTATGAAAAGCTTTGGGCAGTAAGAAAGCACTTTTTTTGTGCCATTTTGCCCTTTTCTCTGATAACTGCAAAGTACATAAAGCATATTTCTTCTCCATACAGTTAAGCTGGCTACTTTATTTTATTGAGCAGCATATTTCTGTTGAAGATATTGAAATGAAATGCTGAGCTTTACAAAGCTATTGCAGAACACTAGAAAACTTTCTGTGGACCAAGGTAATACTGTGCTGTATCTGTCAGTGAAGAACTGAATGATTATCATTCCAGTCAAGCCATTTAAACCGGTGTGCTGATTTCCCCTCTGTAAAACTAGATTAATATTTCCATTGTCTGAGCTGGTTAGAACTTGAGTAATTAGTCTCAAGAATTCTCTCTTATGCATTTGTACAACTCATACCATAATCAATCTTAGTTTAAATTGCTTGAAGTTATAACAAAATTCAGTATAAATTAGCATGTATTTCACATACATATTGAAAAGTGCATTTTTAATCCTTTAGTACCAAAGCAGTACATTTGTAGTTAGAATTTAGAGTGGTGCAGATATTTACATACTCCATTCCTAACAAAAAAGATACATTTTTGTAAAATAATTCTCAATAAATAGCTATTAATGAACTTGTCATTGAACTTTATGCAATTTGAAATAGAACATGTAGATTTTTTAAAGACCATAACAAGTAAAACATTATTTCAATATTAAAAACAAAGCCCTCACTCCAAAGAAAACCAAGAATACCATAAAAAAGTCGTCAATTAGAAATTTGCCAAAGCAACAGTAGAAATTCAACAAGAGTATGTCAAATATTTCAACCAGCTTGCATCTCTAATTTTCCAACAGAAAGGTTTTAACTCAGATTTTTTTTATTCAAACCTTTCATCCTCTTCTGATTAAATGTGTTGGAACAGAAATTTAACTCTCTGTTGAATGTTGGCATTGTAATATGTGTAAAAGTGACAGGCTTTCACTTACAGCTGGAAGTGCACGGAATACACTCTATGTCCTATACAAGCTAAATGTTAAGGAAGAACTCAGGTTCCACAGTTAACTTTTGACAGCAGTTGGGAATTGGCACACCAACAGCACCACTGAAGACCTCTGTCGGAAGCCAAGCAAGACACACACACAGTTTAGTATGGAGATTAGCAGCATTGCTGTAGCACTGTAGGTATGTGGAAATTCTGACCTTGGCTTTATCAGGGTCGGTGGTGCTTTTCAGGTTATTGGTCTTTGCCAGAGATGACTTTCTCTGAAGGAGCCTGGTAATCAGTTCCCTATTTCTCTCTGAGTGTGTGCATGTTTATATACGCACACATTCGTCCCATTATCCTTATGTGAGGCTAATAAAAAGGCCAGGGGAGTTGCTTTGTGGTAACCCCCTCATAAAACATTACTTTCAGCCAGTGTTTGCCTCAAGTAATCAAAAACTTGAACTTTTAATTCTAACATACAGAGTTAATCTATTCTAATTCCCTTAAGAAAAGCAATAGCCAACGCTTCAGTTTTAAACTGAAATTAAGAGATTAACCTCTCCCTTCTCAAAATCTCAGACTCTACATCCAGCAGGTGCAAGTAGCCAGAAGAAAAATAATTTGGAATGGGTAAAAAAGATGCAGTTTTATCACAAATATTTGAAATATCTTACATAAATTGACTTCATCTGCTTAAAATGCATAGCCACAGACTTGGTGAGCTGCATCTTATTTTTGTGTCTCATTCACTCTTCACAGCATGCTTTGTGTGTTTGCTATTTTTGTGATGAGCTGCTATATGCATGTCTGTGGTGCTGAACCCTATAACCATTGCTTGATGGATCACAGATTGTAACCAATTTCCACCCCAAAAAGTCCATTTGGCTTGACTAAAGATAAGGCACCAGTGTGCCGGGATATATTTTCTCCTAAGATAAGTGGGTATTTAATTAAATCTTTTCCATTTTTTTCCGCATGTGAAATATGAGCTCTCTGGTATTAAAAAGGGGAGAGAGCAGAGAGAGAAAGCATCTTCCTGTAATTACAGGGCATAAACCCTGTCAGAGAAAAGATATAGACCTCTCATTATATCACTTTTCCTTTCCTGCTTAACTATCCTTCTGCTGTTCTTTTTCTGTCTTGCTGATAGCTACCAAACTTCATGGACACATTTTTCTACCTGCATAGTGTTCCAGTAAAGTCAGGCTCCCAGAAGACAGGTTTAAATGATTCAGGAGGCATGTCATGTTGAGCAAGTTCAAATGGGTATAACATCTCAAGTAAGTTTAAGGAAAGCATACAGGATTCAAGATCACAGGTGGGATAAGGTAGTCGATGCATGTACAATGAAGCCAAAGTATGAGTTTTTCTGGGACAGATGAAGGTCAACTACATGACATCTGATGCCAAACCTACTGTGTGCTGGCAGTTGGGAACCAAGTGTGTGCTTAAATGCTGTGGGCTGTAATAGTATCAAAACCAACCTTGCATGCTAGTTTGAATACCCCTTTATTGAACTTCAACTTGTTCAGCTTCCTTTCTTTTGAGAGGAATGGGAGGGACTTTTGAAACTCATTGGCCTTCAATCTAATGTGGGTGGGAATGTGCACATTTGGTGCTCTTGAGGTAGTTGATGACAAAACATGTGTGTGGTAAGAAGACTGGAAGAACAGAGGGTAAGAGAAGTAAGAAGGACAAGGGTATATCCCGCTTGAATAGGATATTGAAAATACAACCCTTTGCATTGAACTGTTTTATAACTTTTTGAAAAGAGTAACTCTGAAGTAGGTTTTTTTTCCAGGGGAGTAAAAACTTGCAGACAGGATTTTTTTCTTCTTCTTCTTTTCTAAAGTCTGTTTATAATGGGAAATATAAATCCTTGAAATACAAATTTAAATTGTAACTAGAAAGTTGTGATTTGCAGGTTTTTCATCAATTCAGTCTTCTGCAATTTCACACAATCTTACAGTGACATGCAGCAGGACTATGTAGGAATGTTTTCTGAACTCTTGTCTGGAATTACATGGCTATGCGCTCGTTGTCTATCCTGCAGGAAAGGTACACCTGGTCATGTGTGTATATTAATTGCTTTAAGGTATGAATCCATTTAAGTACCTCTACCATGCTTATTTCTCTTGGTGGCCTGTACGTACATTGTTCTATCATCCTTGAAGCTGGCAGAAAAATAAATTTATCAGAGATCTAGGACCTGAGAGTTATGAACTTCACTGCTATAAATAAACAGGTTACATAGGATCTGACAATTACTGGTCTGATCTGGTAAAGTGCTGAACAAACTGCTTTTAGGATCAGTAGACTGTGCTCTGCAGTGAAGGCGTCTGACTGACAGTCACCATCCCAGGGCTGGACTGGATGACTTCACTGCCAGTTCCCAAGCTATCTTAAAACTCTGTGCATCTCCTGTTTGGGAGAATGCATGGTTGGGAATGGTTCATGCTGACATCAGGAAGCATCCCATGCCATTATGTGTGTAAACTTCAATTGCAAAGTGGAAACTCTTGTAAAACATAGTAAGCTCGTGGCACTTTGTTTTTTTTTCTTAATTCATGTTGTTGCAGTGCTCTGAGATCTGTCTCAAAGTACAAATTCCCACTATGCCAACTGCAGGTGGTCCTTACATTGTAAGCAGGGCAAAGTAAATGGGGAGAAAACTTCACAGAAGTTTTGATTTGAGAGGTTTGTCTGCCTGTCCAAGGCACAAACCAATCTCTAATAGTACTTGTAGCTTGAGATCTTCTCTTGTGGTGGACATATCCTGAATCCTACAGAAGCAGTTGATTTCTGTCCCCAACCAGCTAAAGCTGGGTTACTTTCATACTAATACATCAGTAACTTCACAGTGATAGAAATACATCATAAATATACATTTATGCATCTATATATGCAGCTATAGATACAGACATGTTTAGTGCTTAGAAATATATATTTTGAGAACCAAAATTTTCCTTGTCACAGATGCATAATTTCCTGTAATCTAAGCCTTTTATTTTGCCAGACATGATATTTTCAGAAGCATTTCTAAGTGCTGGGAAACTTTCTAAATTCAGTGGATTTTTTTCTGCCACTCCATTGCCAAGGCCTTGCATTGCTAGCTCCTTCTGACCCATTCTTTAAGATCTTTTCCTCTTGTCCTGTCATTCTCTGACATTCATAAAAGTGAACCTCTATGTCTAAGCCGGTGATTATACATAAAAAAGGAATCATGACCTGTCAGGAAAATGACATTCTCTCTTCCTTATGACAATCCATATATGAAAGGGTTTTTTTTCCATCCCTATTTCACATATTAATTTCTTTACTATATTAAATAATATTTTGCACTTAGCAGTTTTAAACTGAAGATTGTAAAGCAGTTTGGAAGCATATAGAAATTCATATTACCTGTTATGTAACATCTGAGACAAATGGGCTGGAAATAATTCCAGCCAAGGGCAGGGTGGAATTGCCAAGGATTTTATTCAATGGCATAAGGGACTTGATAAAAGGCAATTCAGGAATGTATGAGCTATTTTTTGACAGAAGAATTCAAGCAGCTTGTTTGAAGCATCCAGCTCTGTGTGGTGAATATGTGTGTGTGATCCTGGCACATTCCTTTCCTGCTCTCTCCCTTGAGCCACTTGTGTACCTTCACTTCTGATGACAGAAAGTCATGCTTCCTGACCTTTTCCAGCTCCCCTGTAATTCCCAGGTTGTTGGTCTGAGGCAGGAAGATCAAGCACCTGTTCTATGGTTCGAGTGACAGTGGCAGCCAATGTGAAGTGGTTCTAGCAGCGCCAGGTAGTTTGCTGTCCTCTGTGAATTAAAATTAAGTAATATTTTTCTCCCTTTCTGTTCCCATCCAAGAGCTAAGGCTTTAACAATGCATCAACAATAGCTTTGACGGCATGTCAGCGCTGTTTTAAATGATTAGTTACCAAGTAAACACAAAAACTATGCTGGTATTGAGCTAGCAAACATCATGTGTGCAAAAGATGTCCTAGCACCATAGACAGATATAATTTCCTAAAGAAAACTGTGTCCTGCAAGAGAAAATGGGTCTACACCACAGATGGCTGGTTGATGAATTTTCTTATTTACTCGTGGACCTTGGCACACTGAAGCAGAGGTCAGGACAGTCTCCCTCTTGCACAGGTGAGAACAATGTTGATGCAGCTTGGTCAGCTGTACATTCCTTGCTGGAGACAAATTGTATGTGCAGCTAGGGCCCTTGAGACCTCATCCAGACTTTGGTCCCATTGACTTTAATGCAGGTGATGAGCTTGAAAGAAATTAGAGGACAAAATATATGGGGAAAGAAAAAAATAAACTTCTTCTACAAACATCTACACAAATATATAAATACATTTTCAATATCAGGTATCTTCTGTGCATTTTTGCTACTCTCACAGGGTTCTGGCTAGGTAAGACTTATTCTCGTACTGGTATTGAAGGGATGTTATTGCTTTTTCTTGATGGAAATTCTTTTAGTGTCTTAATTACAGTAAATTAGAATAATTACAGTGAAATTATATGAACCCTACAATTCCCTATGGCCTTTATGCTGCTTTTTAGAATGATAATGGATGTTAATGTAAATCATCAATATATTCTTTCTACCTTTTAGTCTTTATAACCAACTTTCCATTTCAGTTTTACTCTAGATAGAATTCTGTGCATTCGGTATTAAGAACAATATCACATAATATTTCAGCATAGCAAGGAATGTTAATTAAGCTTTTGGTGAACCATATTGCAGATAAAAATTAGCAATGGGCAATTTCCTAATAATGGGTATCTATGTTAACATAAAACGAAATAAGCTTCTGTAAAAACTCTCACAATTAAAATTATAGCTTGTTACTCACAGAAAAAGAAATTAATAATGTGAAATAAAATAAAACAAAGTAAATAAAATAAAATGAACCAAAACAGAGCATACTCAAAGTATAATGGCAATACAAAGGAGACACATACTGCAAGACTTGTAATAGGAGATGAACTTTTTCCTCTTCGGTTTAGGATTTTATTTGTTTTTTTTTTAAATTAAAAACACATGTAACACCATACTATCTGCAATAGCTCTTTTCCAGTTTCATCACTGGATCACTATTGTAGATGAATGCCCTCCAGCATTATGCAACATGACTAACAATCTGTCACCTGAGATTAATTTTCTCTCTTATCCTTTCCTGAAGGAGAGTAATTGTGTTTATAGTACTGTTATATTTGTAGGGTTTCCTCCTTCACAGTCTCTATTACTACATACATTTTTCTCCATGTTCATTTTACAAGATCTGGGTCATTAAAGTGCATTTTGCCACTGGAGCAGAACGTGAAGGTCACATGGCAGCTCTGCTGCTGTTTAGAGAAGGCGTTGAGAGAAATAGTTTACCTGTCGGCATGTCTTTTATCTGTGCCTTGACGGTAGCTGTTTCCCAGTGAAATGTCACCCAACATCATCCTATAGCTATCCTTATGCCTGAGAGGGAAATACCTAATGTAAAAATATGGAAGGGGGACTGTAATAGCCTCTTATAAAGCATTAAAAGAAAAGAAAGCAAGCCAGGAAGATGTTTCTTTCCTCAGGGCAGCCTAGAAGACAATTTACCTCACTCATAGTCCCTGAAAAACACAGAAAAGTGTCTGTGCCAGGGAAACCTCAAAGGAGCTTCTCCAGCTTTGGAGAAGTAGAAAGAGGGCAACAGATATGCAAGGTTAAATTATTTTTCCTCTGTATGTTGGATGGATGTGAGAGGTCTCTGTTTTTATTATGTGAAATATTGCTGTAAATGCAGTCAGCTGAAAGAACTAACACATTTCAGTTGGAATGTGGGGGGGTGAAAGGCTAACTACGGAGTTGGTTTCTGAGCCGATGCCCAGAAGAGTGTGGTCTCTAACATGGTGTTTGGAGAACCAGGAGAAATTTTGTAAGCCATGAAAAGTATGGGAATGAGAATCTGTGGATTGAGTTTATGCTTTTGAACAGCTGCCTGGCACGCTTAGGCTTCAGATGGTAAATGCTATGATGGCAGAAGATCCAAGAAAGGAGAATGGCAAAGGTTGGTCTACTTTAAATTTAATCAGTGACTACTTGAGCCAGGATTTTGAGACATTTGCGTTAACAGCTCTCAGGGCTCTTGTCAGTCAGGAGCTAATAAAGGGATGTAGACCAGTCTTGTCCTCAAATGGGAAATCTCAGTATGGTAGTTCAAATCAACTTTGGGGCCATTTAAAGAGCATATGGATACTTTATGTACTATAGCAGATGGTAATTATGATTGGCATCACTCTTGCCCTTTAAGCAGCATCAGAACGACAACTGCTCTCCTTATTCCCCGCTCATTCGCAGAACATCTGTTCCAATAAAATATGCTGTCACTTCAGTTACAGTAGATACTTTTAACATTGTAGACTATCTTCTATTAGTCAAATGGTGTTATGATGCTTAAAGAAAAGTGTTTCTAGACATAAAAAACAATCCATAAAATGATTACTCACATTTTAAATAAGCCTAATCTAACTATGTGCTTTCACCCTCAGTCTTCAGTTCTCACTACCTGAAGATGCATGGCAGGGCTGAAGATGAGCTCATGTTCCTTATTTCCTTCTTGGATCTTCATTTAATGTGTGACATGCAAACCCAAAGAAGGCACTGAATCCTAGGGCTCTTATTATAATGAAGGTTTGGGCTCGATTTATGCTGACATTCAAAGATAAGATGAGCTCAAAAAGCTAAAATGTATAGGAGAGGCGTGGGTATAGGCAATGCAGTGTTCCACCACTGTATCCATCCCTAGTTAACCACAAGTCTTGAGGACATGAGCTGTGCACACTTTTCGTCCATTGTGTGAATTTAGTAACATACCACTGTGATATTAGGGCTGAATATAGACTCATTAAATTTCAAATAAGTAAAACTACCATGGGAGGTTTTCTAGAAGCAGCAGTTCTGGGATGTGAGTGCTGATGTTACTTATTCTTTTCTGTATCTTTCAGGTTATACAGTGATATAGCCATATATGGATATGTATTCCATGTTTTTTTCTGGCAGCTAGGCTTTTATAATTTTTTTCTGCATTTAATCCTTGCTGTGCAGTCATATCAGCCTCCCCTCCCCCCGCGCCCCCCCCCCCCGCCTCTCTGATAAACTTAATTACATGATATGTTGCATAAGTTTTAGTTGTTTCTCTATTTACTCATCATGATCATCCCTCCCACTGCAAGGAAAGAATTCCAGGAGAAGATGGACATTTTTCCCTCCTTATCCCTGTATTGTCTTGGGAACTCAGGAAAATATAAAATGAAAAGCTTGGCCAGATATGAAAAGATACAATAGACTGGAATCCTCTTGGCTACAAAATTTGGCTAGTGTGGCACTTACTTTGCTTGAAAGTAGAGACTTTGGTGAGGCAGGAACTTCCATTTTGAAAGATGGTCTTTAGACATTCCTGCCTGGATATTTAGGCTGGCAAGTAGAGTCTGGACTGTCTTTTGTATTGGCTGCCTGGATTTCACTAGGAAGAGATCTGATGCAGGATGATGTACAAAGCCTGTCCAACAAAACCCCACTGTGTGCAGATTCATGCTTCAGCCCAGAATAACTACACAGTGAGCACATGTGACATGCTAAGAGGAGTCTGTTTCCTCTTTCTGTCTCTCCTTACTACCCAAGCATCCTTTGGTGTTCACAGTGATCAATGTTGTGAGTAATACCATATTGCCAGAACATTGGTATTCCTCACCAATTGCATCCTATAATCTTTTCCAATCCTTAGAAAATCCTGTTTTGAGATGCCCTATGATACAATGTTCATAAACCCTGTGTAGGTTTGTAAGTATTGATGCCTATTTAGCTGTAAGAATTAGTTGGGCTGGTCTCTTTCCTGAGCTCATGATTTTGTCCTCTGATGGTTAAGAAGAAGAGGAGAACTTAAAAATTAGTTCTGTTTTGCTGCATAGAGCCATACAACATGAAGGGACGTTATCAGTTCTGATTTTTGTGTTGAGCGCCTGGAGTATGATTGATCACTAGCAAGTCAACCTATCAGACCCTCTACTTGCTCAGATGCAATTCCTAAGAAATACTTGGATTAAAGTATTCCATCCCCCACAGTCTTGTGCAGGTCTTTGTGGTAAGGGATGCAAGTGTAAGCAGATGCAGTGACCGAACTATGGAATAAGAAATACAAATATGCTTTATACCAAAAACAAACAAACAAACAGGAATAGCAGAATCTGTGTATTCACAATGAGAGTGTGTTCTATTTCCTCTCTGTGTTACTAAGTCTGACCAAAAAGATGTCTGTAGAGCAGAGTCAGTGATGGGGATGAAGAATAACTGGTTACTTTTTGATCAAATAATGGAATCTGCTTGCAGCAACAGATAAGCAGCCATTTTCCACAGCAGCATCTTGCAGCTGTTCCTCCATATATGCTGATTTCTATTTCTCTGTCAAGAACATAAGAGGAATGGGAGCTAAAATAAGGCACCCTCTCACTTAAGAGTGAGCTTTGCAGGCTAAAGAAGAGGAATGTAACCATTAGATAAAAAACGGGCCATCTGTCTCCTTTTTAATAGAGACACCCCCCCCCCCCGCCCCAATCCTCAAGGTGCCAGATATTCATTTGAATTTTAAATTAATTAAAATTAATGTGATCAAATATGGTATGGATAAACCACACAGTGCACAGGCAGCTGTGTGTTCCTGAAATCTTCATAGATGATTAGAAGAAATTTTTAGACTTGTTTTCTAAAGATACTAAGCTTCTGTGATCACTCAGCATACTCATTCATTAAAGAATGCTTCTATCTATCTATCCATCCATTTATCTTTATATATCTATATCTCTTTATATACAGATATATCTTTTGCTGATTATGTTTTAAACTTACTGGTCAATTAGAAAAAAGGGCTGAGGAAGCAGAATTACTAATTCCTCAAAATAGGCTTTGAGAATAAAGGGTTGGAATAGAGAAGGGGCTCAGATAACATGAAGGAGAGAAGACAGAGTAGTTTCTCACTTTTAAATTTTTTTAATATGTGCAAAAATGTGCAAAAAAGTTTTGACTGTCAATTTGGTTTTGGTATTTGTACATTATTGGATAGATATATGCTGTTTACAAAATTAAATTAGAATATAATTCTCAACTGTTTTTAAATATACAAATAAGTTTTACAGTCTAGACTCTTGCCACTGGAGAGACTTTAGTCCACTGGTGCTTTTGAATATATACAATGGGACAGTTGTACTTTATGATATGCCATTAATGCTTGTTTCCAGCTGCCCACACCTGGCCACTCTTCCTTCCTCTCTGTGCACACAAGTTTCCTATTTCAGGAAAGTTTAGAAGGCAGGGTATGATGGTTCTTGGCCACGTCACATTCTGATGCAGGAAAGGGATGTACCTTGGGTTTTTCTTAGGTTCAGGAACAACAGGGCTTCAAGCAATGTGATCTTGTTCCTTTGTGTAAGTGTGGCTATGGAAACACAAACTGCCAAAAACTGAAGCTGGTTTTACAAAAATGGGGCATATGAACCTAAAACCTTTAGATGCATTTTTGAGCCTTATCTTAAGGCTGAGGTAAGGCTCTCTGCTTGACTGCAGGTATTTGGCTGCTTTTTGACCCTGGACACTATTAAAGGCAATGGATCACACATAAACTATTAATTTTCTACCTCATGAAGCATCTTCCCAAAGCCCTTCTGAAATTTCATTGCATCAGTTAACTCTTTGTAGTCTTTAATCTCTCTGTATATTAGGTAGAGAACCTTGTTATTTATATTAATTTTTAGCTCTTTGTCCTAGGTTTCAACCTTTACAAATTATTCTCCATTTTGAAATTTTTTTCCTTTCAAGTAGTTTTAGAGAGTGATAAGGCTCCCCCTCATCCTCCTTTTCTCCAGGCTGAACAAAACCCATCAGCTCCCCATAAAACTTACTCTCCAGACCCTTTACCAGCTTTGTTGCCCTTCTCTGGGCATGCTCCAGGACCTCAATGTCCTTCCTGTAGTGAGGGCCCAAAACTGAACACAGTACTCAGGGTGCAGTGTCATCATTGCTGATTGCAGGGGTACAATCACTTCCCTCATCCTTCTGGCCACATTATTTCTGATACCAGCCAGGATGCTGTTGGCTGCCTTGGCCACCCGGGCACACTGCTGGCTCATATTCAGCTGGCTATCACCCAACACCACCAGGCAGTTTTCCAGTCACTGTTCCCCAAGCCTGTAGCCTTGCATGGGCTTGTTGTATACCAGGAGCAGTGCCTGGCACTAAGCCTTGTTAAACTTCATACAACTGCTATTATCTCATTGATCATTGTGAGACGTCTCTCTATTATTTTTCAACTGTCTTGGGAATCAGAGAGGGAATCTTGTCAACAGAGAGGACTCTGTTGACTGTAAGCTGGCAAACATTGTCCCAGTTTTCAAGAAGGGTAAGAAAGAAGACCCTGGCAATTACAGGTCTGTCAGTCTTACCTCAGTGCCTGATAAAATTGTGGAGAAAATCCTGCTGGGAGTTATTGAAAAACACCTAAAGGACAACACAGCTATTGGTAAAAGCCAACATGGGTTCAGAAAAGGAAGGTCCTGTCTATTTTCCTTTTGTGACAAGGTTACCCAGCTGGTTGAGCAAGGGAAAACAGTTGATGTTATTTTTTGGATTTCAGTAAGGCTTTTGATACTGTGTCTCACAGTATCTTGCTGGAAAAAATGTCCAGCATACAACTAGACAAAACTATAATGTGCTGGAGGCCAGCCATACTGAGAAGGTTTTGAGGATCTTGTTTGAAAGGAAGTTAGACATGATTCAGCAGTGTGCCCAGGCAGCCAGGAGGGTCAACTGTATCCTGGGGCGCATCATGCATGGCATTGCCAGCCAGTCCAGGGAGGTGACTGTCCCACTCTACAGTGTGCAGGTGTGGCCTCACCTTGAATATCATGTGCAGTTTTAGGCACCACAGTACAGGAGGGACATGAAACTATTGAAGAGTGTCCAGAGGAGGGCAATGAGGATGGTGAAGGATCTGGGGGGAGTCATGAGACTGAATGTCAACAAGTCTATGGGGCCAGATGACATGCATCCCAGGGTCCTGAAGGAGCTGGCTGATGTGGTTGCCAAACTGATCTCCATCATATTTGAAACATTGTGGCTGTCAGGAGAGGTCCCTGGGGACTGGAAAAAAGGTCATGTCACTCCCATTTATAAGAAAGGGAGCAAAGAAGACCCAGGGAATTACAGGCCGGTGAGCCTCACCTCTGTGCCTGGGAAGATCATGGAACAGATCCTCATGGATGACATGTTGCAGCACATGAGGGATGAGTGTGTGATCTGGGACAGCCAGCACGGCTTCACCAAGGGAAAGTCGTGCCTCACCAATCTGGTGACCTTCTATGATGGAGTGACAGCATCGGTAGGTAAAGGGAAGGCAGATGGTGTCATCTATGGGGACTTGTGCAAGGCCTTTGACACAGTCTTAGCTCTCAATTGGAGAGATGTGGATTTGATGGGTGGACCATCCAGTGGATAAGAAACTGGTTGACAGAACGTAGACAAAGGGTGGTGGTCAATGGGTCTATGTCCAGGTGGAGGCCGGGGACGAGCTGGGTCCCCCAGGGGTCTGTCTTGGGACCGGTGCTCTTTAACATCTTTATCAATGACATCCATGATGGAATTGAGTGCAGCCTCAGCAAGTTTGTGGATGACACCAAGCTGAGTGCTGTGGTTGACACCACAGAAGGAAAGGAAGCCATCCAGAGGGATCCTGACAGGCTGGAAAGGTGGGCCTGGGTGAACCTCATGAGGTTCAACACTGCCAAGTGTAAGGTGTTGCACTTGGGCTGGAAGAATCCCAGACATAGATGCAGACTGGGAGAAGATCTCCTTGAGAGTAGCCCTGCTGAGAAGAACCTGGGTGTCATGGTGGATGAGAAACTTAACATGAGCCAGCAGCTGCTCTTGCAGCTCACAAGGCCAATGGTATCCTGGGCTACATCAGAAGAGGGGTAGCCAGCAGGGACAGGGAGGTGATTGTCCCTCTCTACTCTGCCCTCGTGAGGCCTCTTGTGGAGTACTGTGTCCAGATCTGGGGCCCACAATACAAGAAAGATGTGGAACTGTTGGAGAGCCTTCAGAGGAGGCCACAAAGATGATTAGAGGGCTGGAGCACCTCCCCTACAAAGAGCAGAAGGAAATGGGCTTGTTCATCCTGGAGAAGAGAAGGCTGCAGGGGGACCTCATTGCAGCCTTCCAGTACCTGAAGGGAGCATACAAACAGGAGGGGAATCAACTTTTTAAAAGGGTAGACAATGGCAAGACAAGGGGGAATGGACTAAAGCTAAAGGAAGGAGGGTTTAGATTAGATATTAGGGGGAAGTTTTTTACAGAGAGAGTGGTGAGGTGCTGGAACAGGCTGCCCAGAGAGGTGGTGGATGCCCCGTCCCTGGAAGTGTTCAAGGCCAGGTTGGATGGGGCCCTGGGCAACTTTGTGTAGATCCAGGCCTGAAGGTTGGTGGCCCTGCCTGTGGCAGGGGTGTTGGAGCTCTATAATCCTTGGGGTCCCTTCCAACCCATGCCATTCTGTGATTCTATGATTATAAGGAGAGGTTGAAGTCCCTTGGTTTGTTCAGCCTGGAGAAAAGGAGACTGAGGAGAGACCTCATCACAGTCTATGGTTTCCTGACAAGGGGCTGACGCTGATCTCTTCTTTGGTGACCAGTGATAGAACCTGAGTTAATGGCATGAAGCTGCGACAAGGGAGATTTAGGCTGGATATTAGGAAGAGGTTCTTTGCCAAGAGAGTGTTCAGGCACTGGAACAGGCTCCCCAGGGAAGTGGTCACAGCGCCGAGCTTGGCTGAGTTCAAGAAGCATCTGGGTGATGTACTCAGTCCCATGCTCTGACTTGGCTGGTCCTGTGTGGAGCTAGGAGTTGGACTTGATGATCCTTATGGGTCCCTCCCAACTCAGTATATTCCATATTCTGTGACTCTATGATCCAGCCTGTCCAGATCCAGTCCAAACTTATTTCTTTACCTAAGGGCATTTGCTTTTCAGCAATGTCCAGAAGTCATTCCTGTCATATGAGATCCAGCCATGTCAGACTGTAATATAACAAAAACAGGTAGTGTCTGCCCCACAGAGTCTGAAATATGTGCTAAAGCCCTTTGAAGCAAGGGGAAGATTTCATAAAACGAAGGGATGTCCCCTTCTCTTAGTGCTTGGGTGAATACATGGACATAAGCACTAAGGGAAAAAGGGGAACAATTTCCAAGGACAAAAAGGGCTTCCTGTTGTCATACTGTGGAGGAAAATGCTAAGTAAGAGAGGAGGCATAGATTTTTCTATTTAGTAGAAACACAAGTGCTCTGGGAGCTTAAAAAAGTCAGTGAAAGCAGGATTGTGCTTTAGCACAGAAATGATAATTTGTGAACAAAGGTGGAGGAGGAAGGCTGCCTGTCTTGTATTGCATGTTTTCTTCTCCCTTCTCCCTTGCAGTCTGCAATGGCATGGATAACAGCCTATATAGATGTATAGGCCAAGAAATCCCCGTTGTAGCCCTAATGACTTGCAGCGATTTCTCACTCTAAGCATGGAAACTGCCAGGAAGGATGTTCTGATAACCTTTGACCAAAAAATCCCCAGTACAACTAATGAATGCAAACAAAAAAAAATGTCTTCAACTAAAGAGCTGAAACTTAGGTATCTAATAATATAAAACCAACGAAAGCAGATGAAAAGCGTTAAACACAGCAGTTGCAGTGGATGTGAGAGGTGGGATGAAATGGTCCGAGTCAAGGGGAGTACTCAGTTTGGAAGACAGATGTAGAAATGGTGATGTTTAAATCCCCACATTTCTCTGGTATGTCTTTAGATGTAGGCAAGGTGTAACCAGTGAAGGCAGCCAATGAAAGCTTGCCAGAAGTATGACAAAGAGAAATACCCACATAAAGAACATACGAGTACAGACATGGTAGTTGGAAAGGGTTTTTAACACTTATTGTTTACTGTGCTCTCTGTTTTGTGAAGACAAATGGTGGTTATTTTTAGGAAATTTTACTTTCTATCATCTAATATATTTTGGTTGTATACAGAAGATGTGAACCAAACTGAGCTGTGCAGTGTTGATCAGTGTCAGACTGTACAGTAGGACCTCCCCATAGGACTATGTCTCTTCCAGGCAACTCTTCCTTCCTTCCTCTGTGTCCCCTTCCATCTGTACTTTCTCAGGTCTGAACAATTTTAACCAGGGGAATGGAAAAAAGCAGACTCTGAAAAATGGTCAGCTCTGTCTCCCTCCCTTGAAAATGAAGTGGAAAGTCCCTGATGAACACTTGCCACTGTTCATTTCCAGCTTCCTAATCTGACGATTGCTTGTTCAAGCAGACTCTGTTTTCTTGTTGTCCCTTAGAAAATGTCTCGCTTGTGAACAGCAAGTACCTCTCTTCATTCTCCATGTTGATGAACTCTGAAGTGAACAGGGATTGCAAATCCGATGCACCTTTTTGTCAAGGGCCAGTCTTTGCCAGGCTGCTCATTTGTGTTCACTGGTCATTTCTTCCCAGGGCTAAAGGAGTGTCTAGAATTAGATTCTGCTCATAAAAATACATTTTGAGAAGGAATGGGTAAGGTGGGTGGATGAGAAAGTGCATCTCACCAATCTACTGGGAAGATACAAACCCACAATATGGTTGCATGTTCACGAACCAGGAATAAAGGCATCTGAAAACTTTATTTTTCTTGGATAGAGTCCAGGCAAATATTTGTAGAGAGTTGTTCCTGTATTTCACAAAAGGTTCATCCTATACTCAGAAGGGATTTTTCCTGACTCCTGGGTTTCTGTGGTGAGGGATTAACTTTTTAGGAAAAGAGAAATCTTTTGGGAGCAAACCAGGTCAGGGTTTTATTTTTTTAGGGGACCAATAACAATACATGGAATTGGAAAGCCCGTTTTTCTTTACGAATGCTTTATTCTGTGTGATTTTGCATAGGAAAAAGTAAAATCTCCATTGGTGACCAGTGGAATCAACATTTCCCCTCATGAACCTGATTCATTACCATTTCGAGACACATCTAGAGTTGTCTGTGTGGAGATACCTAGAAAGTAGAGTATTAAACCTAATTATGTTCTGTGAGGAAAATCTGTACAAGATAAATCTTGTATATGATAATACTGTAGTATCTCATATCAAGATGCACCTCTGTTTCACTAAGTCAGACAGAGTCAGGGTTATTAGTTTTGTATTTCTTTAATTTTTCATGTATTACTCCAAGGTTATCCATGAAAAAATATGGGTTGTTAATCATCCAGTTGTTTAACCATTTAAGCAGGTCTAGCTCCTACTTTGATAAGGCAAAGATAATTTTGCCTTGTTAAAGCACTAGAATAACCCTTTTCTGATTTTGAGTTTTTTATAACTTGGCCACCTTAGGTAAAACTGAGAGTATGCTCTGTTTATATTAATTTAGTCTGGCTTTATTCAGAAATTTCCTTGTCTGTTGATGTTTTCAACGTAACTTTTTGCCACGATCTACACTTCTCTGAGCAGTCATATTAATACTCTAATAGCATGTACATTTATATTTATATTGTTCAATAACAATTTCTCTTATACCAGCTGTAAATAAAATTTTTATACTTAAAAAATAGAGGTATAAGAAACATAGAATGACATAGAGGAATAAAAAATTCACAAAGTTCTAAATCTAGACCTGTAATAATTTTTGTCATATTACTTGCTTGATCATTAATTATGCCCAGACTGTTCTTTCTTTGGAAATATAAGTCTATGTGCTGATTTATAGCTTCTATAGGAAGTTAATCTTTTCTTCCTAATTGCATCTTGACCATATATTTCAGAAATAACTGCTTTCTCCCCAGATTTCAAAGACAGTTCTGAAATTTCACTGTAAAGTCAGCAGTTGAGAGTGTAGAGAAAATGTCACTGTAAATCCTTCAGTTGTATTTTACGTATTTTCTTCATCCCCCAAATGAATTATATTATTCTGAGGCCTTAAGTGCAATGAATGTGACCAGAATTATGTGTAATAACTGAAATGGTACATTATCAGCTAACTCGATACTGCTGAAAATATTCTACTAGAAGCACACCTCAATTTCTTTAAAACACTCATAATTCTACGATTGTGATTTTTGTACCAAATATAATAAAATATAAAAGTTTTCTATACCTAACATGAATTAAGTATAGAAAAGAGAGACATTTTCACAGCTGGAAGAATATTGAAACTGTCCATGATTTGTTTATTTAGTAGTTTTCCTTTCTGAATCTCTGCCAAAGATTAAATGAGGAGAATCAAAGACTAAGAATGTAGTCCTTCAGCAAAGGATATGCAGGTAGTGTTCTCATCGGTTGGACTGTGTTGATGTGTCTCATATAGCAAGGAAAAGGCTCACTTTCTCTCACAAAGACCATTTAATCAAAATTACACATTTGTAGGAAAAAAAGAGATTAAAAAACCCTGCCTTTTGCATCTGCATTCTCTATGAAAAGCTTGACAACCATTTTCAAGCTGCACTGAAGAGGATCTGAAAATATCATCCAGTCTACGACTTTGTTTTTTTCCCAGAAGAAAAGGAAGGTGGAAGCCTAAAACAAACTCACTACATGGATCCACTAGGCTGGGTTTTTAAAATTTTTTATTCTACCATGCATGATTTCTAGTGCGTCATATGGGCTTTCAGGATCTGATATCCAATTTTTATGCTGTACCTGGGAATTCAGTCATATTTTCATCAATTACTGTGATAGGAACACAAACACTTGTCTTCAAACTTAAATATTATCAACTGCTTTTGTAACTTTTTTTAATTCCTTTTTGCCATATGTGCCCTGGACCTCATAGACAATACTGAGAATTTTTCTTGACTGAGAAACAATTCCAACACCAGGGTTTCAGATATATTAAAACAGTGCAGTTTAAGTGCTTTCTCTAACACTGGAGAACACTGTCAGTACAATAATTTTTGGTGCAACCATAAAAATGCTGTGGCTGATTGACCTTGGCTGGAGGCCAGGTGCCCACCAAAACCACTCTATCACTGTCCTCCTCAGTGGGACACAGGAGAGAAAATACAGCAAAAGGCTCCCGGGTCGAGTAAAGGACAGGGAGAAAATCAGCAAGTCATCACGGGCAGAACAGACTCAGTTTAGAAAAAAACCCCAACCTAATTTATTACAAAGAAAAACAGAGTAGAGCAATGAGAAAAAACCCTAAATCTTAAAGCTCAAAACACCTCTCCTCACCCCTCCCTTCTTCCTGAGCTCAGCTTCACTCCCCATTTCACTTCCTCCTCCCCACAAGTGGCACAGGGTGACAGGGAATGGGAGTTTCGGTCAGTTCGTCACATGTTGTCTCTGCCGCTCCTTCCTCCTCCTCCCTCTGCTGCTCCTTCCTCCTCAGCAGCACTCCTCACACTATTTCCCTGCTTCAGTGTGGGGTTGCTCTCATGGGAGACAGTCCTCCACCAACTTCTCCAACGTGAGTCCTTCCTGTCGGCTGTAGTTCTTCACCAACTGCCCCAGTGTGGGTTTGATGCAGCCTGCACTCTGTCACAAGTCACAAGTTCTTCCAACAAACCTGCTCCAGCATGGGCTCTTCTCTCCATGGGCTGCAGATCCCTCCAGGAGCTTGCTCCAGCACTCCAGGACTTCCCACTGGGTCATAGCCTCCATCACATGTCTCCACCAGCTCTAGTGTGGAGTGCTCCACAGGCTGCAGTCTCTGTCCCCATAATCTTTGCTCTCCATCATCCTCCATGGGCTACAGGGGGACAACCTGCTTCACCATGGTCTTCTCTAGGGAGTGCAGGGAAATCTCTGTTCTGGCACCTGGAGCACCTCCTCCCCCTTCTGGACTGACCTTGGTGGCTGCAGATTTCTCACATCTTCTCTCTCCTTTCTCTGCCCTGCCCTCTCCCCCTCCCCCTCCACCCCCCTCCTTTTTTTTTTCCCTTCTTTTTTTTTTTTTTTTTTTTCTTTTCCTTCTTAAATATGTTATCTCAAAGGCTCTATCATCACTTGGCCTTGGCCAGTGGCAGGTTCATATTTGAGCTGGCTGGTATTGGCTCTGTCAGACCTAGGGGAAGCTTCTAACAGCTTTATGGCAGAAGCAGCCCCTGTAGCCACATCCAGCTACCAAAACCTTGACATGTAAACCCAAAAGAAATTAAATCTTTATAGGTAAAATGTAGCAGTCAATCATTTAATTTTTATTTTGCTTGGGATAGAAGCAATGAAATATATTTCTCTTTAATAAGCTTAGACTCCCACTGAAAATGACACTTTTGTTGAAGAAAATTAATAAGCATGCAAGGAACTGTATTCTTATTATTGTACAGACTTCATCTAGAAGCAAAGATATATATGTTTTTTTTTTCCCCAAAATGTATGTGCAGAACTAGTCATTGCTAACTCCCTGGGCATTTTCTCAAACTTTTAGAGATTAGATTTCCTCCTGGCAGGTGAACAAAAGCAAGTATTAACAATTCATGGCACCTACCTTTATTTTTCTCAATAGCTCCTCTCTTCATGTTTAACATGCAGAAGGTATATATTGTCTGAAGACGAAAGGCAACATTAGAGGGAAATATAGTGTCATTCTATACAATTGTTCTTCTTCAAAATGGTGCTATTACAGGTGCTATTACACCTGGTGATTGTGGTATTTTGTCTTTGTGTTATCCGAGATCACTTTCTTCTTATGTCAGTTGCAATGTGTTACGATGGGTATAGAAAATATTTTAATAAGAATAACACTTTACAGGCAGCTTGAGGATGGAAGAACAGTGCTGGCTTTTTGTTCATTGTAATGTCACTTCTATTGAATTCCTGGCTGGCCAATTATTCCAGCTCTACTGGAAAGCAGAAGAGCTGCACCCTAAGAAGTTACATCCCCATCTGTCTGAAGTCCATCAGGGTGCCCTGAGGCTACAGTCCCTTCACTGCTGCTCCTTGGTTCCACGGAAGGTATCATGAAATTAATCCAACTCAGACGATAAATAAGAAAATAAATCAGCTGCAAAATATGCTGTAGATTCATAGCTGTTATGGACTCAGGAAACTTCTAAAAGTCAAAGGAAAAAATAACTATTCCCGTTGTATTGATCTGGCGGAGCTGGAGCCTATAACACACCTGTCTTTTGGCTACTGCTGAGCAGGGCTGGCACAGCATCAGGGCTGTCTCTCCAACATCCCCCCAGTGGTGGGCTGAGGGGGGAGTAAGACCTTGAGAGGAGATGACCAGGACAGCTGCCCAAGCTGACCAAAGGTATATTCCATCCGTGTGATATCTGCTCAGCGGTAAAAGCTAGGAGAAAGGAGGGGAAAGGAGCAGCATTTTTTATTGATGATGTTTGTCTTATGGAGCAACTGCTGTTCACACTGGGAAGTTGTCAGATGTCACCTACTGACGGAAAGTAGAGAATAAATATCTTTGGGGTTTTTTTTTATTTGCTGCCATGAACAATCTTTGCTTTACTTTCATTAAACTGCATTTACCTTGATCCAAGCGTTTTTTTTTTCCCATTTTATTTCTACTCCTTCATGTCCCTCGTCCTGCTGAGAAGGGCAGTAATAGGGCATCTTGGTGGGCAACTGGTGTTCAGTCAATGTGAACACACCAAGGTTGTGAAGAGAATTCCTGATGCTATGCATCTCCTTTCCTTCTTAGTCTTCCATGTTCTCTTATGGCTTTGAAAAAAACCCAACTCAGTAATTTAAGCTTTAAAATTATGAATTTGTTGCTTTTTGGAGAATGTATTTTTGCAGCCAGTCTGAGAAAAGCTCAGCAAATTCTCATTCCGTTAAATTTTTGCAAAAGAGTTATTCTTACTTTTACTTACATTGAAGCTGTGAGTCAGACTCCTCCTGCACCTTATCTGGAAGTTCTTGCAGTATCTACTAAATTCTAACAAATCCTTGAAGAGTATGTTTTTCATCTGTTGATTATGTACCTTTTTTGCCTTCCATATCTTAACTGCATTAGGCCAGAAGGTACATATTTATTTTTAAATCTCTGGCTTACAGTAAGCTTAAGTCTTGGGATATCTACAAGTGGATTATACCTCCCCAGTGCATAAAAGAGGGTAAATCTGTATGCAAACTATTTTTTTTACCTCCTCCATGGAATTGTTCCCCCAGGTAACAAACTTTGTTTTCTCAGCCATTCTGTGATGCTATAATTCTGAACTGGCTGGGAAAAAAAAGACAGTGCAGGTTTGACTGGGTACGAGGATTTTGCAGTCTCTGGATGATGAAAGAAATCCTTGTGGAGCACCACATTTATGAGGGGCAGATCACTGAAATTGCCGGATAATGTAAAGGTTGTCATGAATTAACTCACTGAAGTTACGTATGTTTGTTTTCAGTTTCAGCCCGATTTTCAACATGATTCTTATTTTTGGTGCATGAAGAGGTGGGTTTTTTTTTGTTGTTTTGGGTTTTTTTTTTTTGTTTTGTTTTTTTTTTTTTTAAGAAGTCTTTTTGGAAACCACAGAGTGCAGTGCATGCTTGTGTGCAGTAGCATTCCTGAAACAGGTTCTTGACTGAGCAGTGTCATGAGAAGGCTGCTTCTTGGCTGCTTTATCTCATGCAATTGAATAATGACCTAAGATGAACTCTGGTGCAACTCATTCCTTCTTTACCAGCTCCTCTGGTATTCAGCATATTCATATGCTGGAAAAAACATAGTCCATCCCCTCCAGCTGTGTGAAGCCAATAATGACTACTCTTAGCCTGGTCAGTACTCCTGAGTCCTTATTGTGTGAAATGACATGTTTGTACTTCCACCTACTGAGATAAATTATCAAAATCCTTTTGGTAATTTTTTGCAAAACAAAGTAGGTCTGGTATTGTTAAGCAAAAATTAAATTTATTGCTTATTACAGAAGGAATTGCTAGTCATAACTTCACTTGTCAAATTTTCTTTCTGGAGCCTATACCCTGTAGACAACAAACATTGCTAGTGCTGGCTGGCTAGAAACTCCTCATCTGATATTATTTTACAGTGGTTATTTTGGTGGTGAAACTGATTGCTTATCCAGTTAGAAAACAATCATCACAGACTGCTTCCAAAGAGAAAACAAACTTTAAAGAATAAAAAGAAAGTCCTTTCTTCAGATCAGCGGGAAATAAAGGCAACAGGGTGTTGTGTTTTCACCACATCTGGCAGATAAAAATCCCACACAGCCGTTTACTTACTCTCTCTGCTTCCCAGTGGGATGGGGAGAGAATTGAAAAGAAAAAAAAAAAAGGTTTGAGAGAGAGCTTAATAGGACAGAAAAAGACAGCAACAAATATAAAAGTGATGAACAGCACAATTTCCCACCACCAAAAGCCAGTGCTCAGGTAGTTCATGAGCTGCCCACCTCCTGGCAAACCCCAGGTTATACATGGATGACATGATGTCATATGGTATGGAATATCTCTTTGATTGGTCATTTTGGGTCTGCCGCCCTGGCTTCGTTCCCTCCCAACTCCCTGGGTGTCCTCATTAGCAGGGCAGGATGAGAAGCTGAAAAGTCCTTGACTGATTTGAAACAATTAAAAACTTCTGTGTGTTATCAACACTGCTCACATCCTGAATCCTAAACATGGCACTATACCAGCTGCTAGAAAGAAAATTAACTCTATCTCTACCAAAATAAGGACACAGGGATAACAGGAAAGATGAGGACTGGAAAGAGACAGGCAGGAGAAGGAGAACTCAAAAAGAATTGTGAGTTTTAATGCTTCATGATGCTTTCTGAAGTCCCGTGACTCCTTGGCTCTGTTTATGTTAGTGCTGTTCTGCATGTTCACTAGTTTTTGAAGGGTTTATTTTTGCCAATGATTTATCTTGTGGAAGCAACTCACCTGTGGACCAAACTGAATAATAAAGCGAGGATGAAAACATAGAGGCAGCAGAAGAGAACACAAAAGGTATGATGACTACCTGTACCAGCCTGAGCCGTTATACACTGTGGAGGTACTTCATGCAATGCAACAAAAGCAGGACAGCATGGCTCTGCACAAGCTCTGTGTTACTGAGTTGTTTTTTATGATCTTCTTTTCTGTGTGCATAATTGGTCTAACTCCCGATTTCTAAACTTCAGAAAAATATTCCCTTTTGCACGGCAGATATGCATATAGAAATAAAGAAACAACAAAGACCAAAAGGGTCATGTGCACCTCCTCTCAGTATTGGTTGCATGACCTTGCACTGTAGCTGAGTGGCAAGCGGTGAGCATTTGAAATAGGTTCAGGTGAGATTAACACGGTTTCGGTAGCCCTGGCAGACTATGAGTGCAGAAGCACTGGGACTGATGGTAAACCTTTTAGTAGTCTTAGTTATATATTATGCTGATTTAGTAAGAACGGCTGGACCTGGAAATGGACATTGCCAGGGAAAGGAGCATGTCTTCTCTGAGGAAACAAATTGAGACTGTTCAGAGAAGGGGAATTTCTAGGTGGTCATGAGGTGTGGTTTTCCTGGTTTCGACTAGGATAGAGTTAACCTTTCTAATAGCGGATAGAATGCCCTGTTTGGGAGTGAGGATGAGAGCAGTGCTGATAACACCCTGACGTTTTTAGCTGTTGCCAAGCAATCAAGGACTTTTCAGTTGTTCATATTTCCCTACTAATGAGAAGGGAGGGGACACAACCAGGGCAGGTGACCCAAACTGGCCAAAGGGGGTATTCCATGCCAATTACGTCATGCTCAGTATAAAGGGGGGCTGGTGGGAGGAGGAGGAAGCAGCTCTAGGGTGTGTGGTTTTGGGGACAGTCTGTTTTTGGGGATGGCTCTGGGCTGCATGGCCTGAGTTGTGTGGTTTGGTGAGAAACTGCGTTGTGTATCACCAGTTTCATATATTTTGCTATAAAGTCCTGTTTTCATTGTTATATCTATATATCTTTCTTGTTATCATTGTTATATCTTTCTGCTATTCCAGTAAACTATCCTTATCCCAACTCGTGGGGTTTTGATTCCTTGGTTTCGGTTTTTTCCCTTCCTTCTCCCCACTCCAAACTTACCCCCACCCAACTTGCCCCAGCCCCCCAAATCCCTTTTAAAGAACAAGCGGCTGTGTGGCGCTTGGCTCTCAGCTGGGGCAAAACCACGACAGTAGTGGACAAGAATAGGGTTAGAGACAGACTGTGGAGGTCTTGACCAGGAAAGGCAGGGTCTCTCCAGGCACCAGAGTGAAGTGGGCATTGTCATCCAGCTCAAAACTCCAGAAAGGCTACTGAAAATGCAAGGACATTGCTGGCAGAATGTGAACCTTTTGTATTTCTACTATCTAACCGAAATGTTCTAGTTTTTCTTACAAGGAAATCATATTTCCTAAATCATATTTTAACAAAACCTGGTGTGCTTTGGTGGAATTAGGCTGTAGGAGAAAGTTTAACTTGATGAGTCTCACTGCCCTGGCTGACCAGGCATCCTAACCTGATGCCAATTGATAGACAAGAACCAGAAACTCAGAGTTTGTATGAATTTTGCCTGTATGTTGTAATGGACATTCAAGTCTAATTTTTTTCAATGAATCAGACTGAAAACTTTCCAAAGCATGTGGGAGTTTCTATGCAGTTTGTTATGCTTACCATAATTACCGGTGCCATACTGTACCAAAGTGTTGTCACCTCGATCTGCAACACATATGGGGCATGTTTCTGGATTTGGACCCTGGGAAACACTCCTGCATCCCCTTGTTTAGACGCAGCCATTGCCATCAGAAATATCTTCTGTGCATTTTACAGTGTAAGAACAAAGGGTCTTCTCTGGCACAGTGAGAGAAAACACTTCTGTTATTTGCGGTTTGGGGGAGCGGGGAAGACAATTTATTTCTGCAAGAAAAAACCTGTGGGATATCCTACTTCTACAGTAAAGTTAACAAACACAACTCAGAGATTTGACAGAGATAGTCTGGGTAAAGTAATTGCATAGGAGAAAAGAAGGAGAAACCTGGTGTATTAGCATGTGTCATACATAATGCATGTTTCAAAGCTGAGCATTTTCCACTATCGCTAAACAAAGAGGCTGCTAAAGAAAGGGGATCATTTTAATTACATGGTTTTGCTCTGCCCACCAAGAGGTTATCTTGAATTTAAAGAAAAACTGTGCCAGAGGGTGTTTTTTTTAAAAAAACACCAAACAACAACACCCCCCCCCAACAAAACCCCTCCTTTTTCTGCTATATGGTTATCAAATAACTTTAATAGCATTTTAAAGTGTAATTCAGGGATCATATAGACATAAGACAGTTTCCAACTGCAAAACTCAATCAGAGCAAACCAGACCATGAAATATACAGTGTTATTTACTGATGCCTTAGGAAAACGAACGCTTTAAAATCTTATTTTAAAAATGAAGATTGCATGCTTAAGAAAGGTAAATTCAGAAGAAAAAAACCCCACCCCACAAACCCACAACAAAACAAAGCAAAGCTTGACCATCCTTATCTTAGAATAAAGGAAACATATAAAAAGTAGTAATTCATTGATGACCTACCTGGTCCCAAGCGAAATTGAGATAGCTGCTGGAAGAAAGACTGATTTGGTGGCATCTTTGGATGGAAAGAAGAAAAATCCTGTCACACAAACAAGGATGCGAAGACAGAAATGTCTTCAGTCTTTGAATATTGTCTTCATGGCCTGGAGTACCCCTGAGCTTTGATTGGAGAAGATGGCAATGAGTAAGATCCACAGTTGTGGATGTATCAACTCAGAGTCACATTTGAACTGAGAAAAAAAAAGGTTGTTTTTTTTTTTGATACGGTGGCAGAGATAGGCTGAAAAGTTTGTTGCTGTTTATAAAGGCTGAATGGTTATTAATGCTGCAGCTGACCAAGCCCAAACAGTTATTTGTGTGTGCGCATAGAAGAGTTCTCATGGGGCATGCAGTGCGACAGCAGCCAAAGACCTACTGCAGACCTGTGTTAGTCCACAGCAGAAGTGTGTAGCAAAACTTAAGGAAATAAGTAAAACACAACTAGGAATATCTTACTGGGAGGGAGAGCGAGGGTGCAAGGTTGGAAAAAAATGTGATCCTGAACTTAGGAAGAATAGGGACTAAGTTTTAAAATTAGGTAGGGGGAAAAAAAAAGAAAGGTTAGATCTTGAACTGTCAGGAATGTGGAGGTCAGCGGTGGACAGTGATGCTCATTTGCGTGCCCTAGCTCATCAGAATGCCAGAGGGACCTCCTCTTCTGCAGATACACTGTCCAGACTTGGTGTAGAGGGAAATAGATTTGCACCTCCACACTTACAGAGCTGTAATTCAGTAGCACACAGGTATGTGATTCATTGGACTTATGAGCTGTAATTAACAGCTTTATAGTCAAGCATAATACTCTGCATTATTATATAATCGTTATGATTGCTGAGACCATTTATTCTTTTGCTGCTCTACCAGTTTCCTCATGGTTTGCTCATTAATCAATAAACATCTTAATCACTGCAGCCCCTGATTTAGCTGTGGGAGCACAGTGCCTTGGCTGCAAAGAGGTGTTGGAAAGGATGTTGTCTTTCAGCAGCCCCTGGGGCTAAATGAATTTCACTCTGGGGGACCAGATGTGTCTCACAGAGCAACTGCCTTCTTATGAGGTCTACCTTCCCTATGGTCCCTCCCATTTCGGTTTCATAGTCAGGGACAAGCTAAACTCAACGCTTGGTGAAGTAATACAAAGACTTCACTGTTTAAATGACTTGTGCTGCTCTTAATATGAAGATGCCTTTTTGCCGTGAGCGAGCTTCAGCTAATGATGCATTTGGGAATGAAAGTTAGCTGTCATGCAAGGTAACACAGACATGAAACCCCAGTGACTTCTTGTTCCTCAGGCAGCATTCTGCAGCATTTCACTCAAGATCAGATGTTACATTATTTGAGGGGCTCTTGTATCAACTGTTGTAATGATGATTTCCCTATGGACTTTTATAACAAGGGCTAGAGAGGGACATGCATCGGTAGGATGTGAAGTGTCTCTGCTGAATTCACCCGGGTTTTCCTCATTTGTGCTAGGCATGAGATGAGCTTTCTGTCTTTACATACTTCCTTACACATCTTACAGTCTCAGTTATGCTCCTTCTATGTTAAAATTATTCCACAAATACAAAACTTGTATTAGCTGTGTTAAATGCTTCAGTCAGGGTTTTTTTTTTTTCCTGCTTTTAAGGGATTTTCTTTTTTTAACAATCAAAGATTAATTTTAAAACTTTAAAATACTTTTGAAGACCTACATTGGTGATTTATAAAGATAGCTGTGATGGTTTTGGCCCTGGCTAGAAGTCAAATGCCCACCAAGCCGCTCGCTCACTCCCCTCTTCAGCTGAAAAGGGGAGAAAATATGTTTTCGGGGGCTTAGGCCCTGAGATAAGGACAGAGGGATCACTCTCCAATCAGTGCAATGGGCAAAACAGACTCAGCACAGAATAAAGGAAAGAAAAGTGATTTATTACAACTACAACTAATACACCCAGTGAACCAGAACGAGATAAGAGTAAGAAGCGGCCAGGTCTTAAAGCGCCTTCCCCCCACCCCTCCCCTTCTTAGCAAACTCAAACTTCATCACCATTTTACTCCCTTCTTCCCCCCGCAACATGGCGCGGGGAGGGGCAGGGAATGGGGAGTGAGGTTCCAGCAGTACCAGTTGCTTTCCTTCCCCAGGTCTTAACACTTCTACTTCCCCCCACCCCTTGCCTCTTAGCACCCTTAGCTTTAATCATCAATTTCGCTCCCTTCTTCCCCTCTGTCGCAGCATCAGAAGGGGCAGGGAATGGGGAGTGGGGGGATTTCAGTCCGTTCCGCCCGAGCTGTCTTCTGTCTCAGCTGGGGAGGGGCATTCCCACACACACACACACTCTTCCCTTACAGCGCCGTGGGGTCCCACCCACGCCAGAGTCGTATCCACGAACTTCTGCAGCGTGAGTCCTCTCCATCGGGGAGTCATCTCCTCACCACAGGCCTCTCAGCAGGACTTCCTTCCATAGGGTTCCAACATTTGGGCCTGGGCTCCCCCAGCCTGGCTCCCCACAAAGTCACAATTCCCCCAGCAAGCCTGCTGAGGTGTGGATCAATCTCTTCACAGGGCGTAGATGTCTCTGCTCCCCGTCCTCATCCATGGGCTGCGAGGGGACAACCCGCTTCACCATGGTCTTCTCCACGAGCTGCAGGGGAAACTTGCTTTCCACATTCCCTTCCCCCACCTCCTCCTGGTCCTGGCCTTGGCTATCGGTGCAGCTGGTCACATCTTCCCACTCTGCGTTCTGGTGGCAAAGTGCACCAGCCAGGAGTTTTTTTCTCGAATATGTGATTCACAGAGGCGCTATGAATCCTTCTGGGATTGGTCAAAAGTGACTTTGGCCTTGAATTGGCTCTTGTTTACTGTTGGGAATTCACAACAAACTGTAACTGCTGCTTTGCAAAAGCCATCTAAGCAGCACAGCTACAGCAAACTGCGACAATAGCAAAGGATTGAACAATGACAGGGAAGAGAGGTTTGGGATAATGACTTAAAGTAGTAGTAGAGCTGCGGTCCTTTTATAGGCTGCCTGACCATGATTTCCTTTCTATTAGATGTTCTCGGGATTATAGTGTTAGGACTCCTAACTGGCTGCATCAAGAATCTTCCTTTAATATTACTCAAACTATATACAGTGTATGCATATCTGCAGTATACATGATGCTGATTTCAATGCATGATTTTGCTTTACTTTTGTGTGCTTTCAATGTTTTGTATGCAGGTAGAAAAAAGCAACTCTGACCAAAAAATAAATGCACCGTTAGCAGCAGCAGTCCCAGGTAAGCAGATGTGACCTGATGTTCTGCTTTAGCCTGTTTGTATTTTGCACATCCGTTTTAAATCCATAAAGGTCAAGAAAAGAGAGGACCTGTGAGGTGTGTGCTGTTGGCTAATATCCTGGAGCCATTTCGGATCAGATGGCAGACTGATACCCACAGCTACCGGGGTGTTTATCTAGAGACCAAAAAGAGAGGCGGAACAGGTAAACGTGGCTCTGAACTGAACGATGAAACTTTTGATGTGGTATGTCAGCTTGGGGGGTCTCTCTTTTACCCAAAGGTTTTATTCTCATGCAGTCTTTAATTTTTTACCTCAACACACTGTTCAGATGGGTTTACATGTCACTGTCTGCCTGTAGGAACTTTGTAACTGAATCCCCAAAAACATAGAAATGGTCTTTGCTAGGCAGCTTCATTTTCAGTTTCTGTTATATGCAGAAGGACAGTCAGTCCAGCTGTACAGTCATGTAGTTGAATTTGATCTTATAGTCCAGCTCATCACAGAACAAAAAGAGAGGACTTTTTAGACAGTTTTTCTTAGAGGGTATGAAAACCTCCATGTAATTGAGCCATATCTCACTGCGAAGTTTTACAGCCAAATCCTCTGATGAAGTTCATGGCACACTGCTGGAAGCATCTCAGTGGGAGAAGACCAAATGAAGTTATAGAGAAAGAAGAATTTAAATCTTGTGTTTACACACCTCTTTTATTGGGAGGGAGTGGAAATAACCAAATTGAGAGTCATAACCATTAAAGAACCAATAATAAATAAGTAGGTGGAACAAAAAGTGAAGTGAGAATATGTGTGCATATACATATGTACTGAGTTCCAAGTGCTGCAGAAGTTAACTAGACACTCACTGACTTCATTTGCTCACTGTAGATTAGCTAATAACTAGTGGCTGGTGAAGAATGTTCACAACTAGATGATATATAAAGTGTAAAGACATCAAGAATCTCATCAGAAGTGTTAAGACAAAACTAAAATTTTGGATTTTCCCCCCTATTTCTGCATCAAATAGAACAGTTTTTTAAAGAAGACAGTGAAAAATTGCCCACATGGGGAGTTGGACCCGATGATCTCTGGAGGTTCCTTCCAACCTCTATGATTCTGTGATTTAAAAATATTTATGAGAAAAACACTGATTTGTCATTATCCTTCAACAACATGTCTGTTCTTCACTCAACTGAACTGCACTCTGTGTAACAAGAGCTGCTCTAATGAATTTGCATGTGCTCATTTGATCTCTTCTATAATTTTTTTAATTCTTAATGTAATTTTTGGTAACAAAAAGTTATATGACAGAAGTACATAAGTCTGTAAGTCTCATAAAATTAGAATGATGATCATGAATAAACTGTGTACAGATTTTCTCTGTATTTCTGTGTAATTACTAAATCGTATATGAAACCCGCTTCTCTGCAAAACAGCAGAAACAAAAAACATCCTTGCCCTTTAATCCAAATGGTTGTCCAGAAAGCAGTAAACTCTGCCTTCAAGAACTGGATTTGCAACTATTGCTTCATACTTTTTCTTAGCTAAAATGCACATGCCATAAATTTCAGAGCTTGGCCTGTCTACTTACAATCAATGAAATACTTCAACCTCTGCATGACCTAGCTCTGATCCACTATCAGCCTTAGGCAGCTTCTCTGTTTGTAGTTCTCTTAAGTATGTAAAAGAGCAGTACTTGTTTTCTTTCATTGAATCTGAATGGCTGAAAAAATCCAGTACTTTCAGTAAGCTCACTTTATCTTTGGTTGGATTCTTTCTAGGGCAGCCTGGCTGCATAACAACGTTTGGAGCAAAAAACTTGAACTACTCCAAATGGGAGCTGAGGCAGATGTTGAATGGTTGATTGGCATAGCAGCAGAGCTGCATCAATCATCAGACCAAACCTGAGGCTAATTTGTAGGCTGAACAAGTTGCCCATGCTGACTTAGCATAGGTAAGATTAATACACTGCTATGTATACCCAGGACAGATAGTCTCACCTTTCCTCTCATTTTTTCATCTATCTTCTTAATCCTTTAGAGCCTTTGTTTCCCTCCCCCCTTTTTTTTTCTTCTCACCTTTTCTTACTCTCTCCTTATTATTTGTAGAGATGTTATAAGACACTCTTTTTTCACCTCTAATTCAAGTGAGTCTGACTTTCACCTCTACCTGGGGGCTTCATAGTATCTTATGCAGCTCTTGAGACATCCTGCTGAGCAAGCAATCACTACAGAATATCAGGAGGAGATTCAGCTCTCTGCAGCTCTTTAAAAAATGTCTGAAATGTACTGATCAGTCTTTCCTCCCTTTTCTGTGTACTAGGATCTAGAGAGTCCTTTATAATCATGTTTTAAAATCTCTGCACAGGAGCCACCAGACCAGTGCCAAAATCACTGAAGCTTTGCTACTTTGGCTACTTGGTATTTTGTCCATAATGCATGGTACAGGAGTTGGACTTGGTGATCCTTATGGGTCCTTGGACATGTTAGATCCCTTCCAACTCAGGTTATTGTATGATTCTACAATTCTATGTGTAGGTAAAGAAGAATGTCTTGATGTCTTTTTAGCTGAACAATATCAGTTAGTTGGATGTATGTGATCAGACGTATGTGATCTAGACTGAACTTTGGGGTGTTGGGAGCTAGAGGGTCTTGGGCGGAGACATGTGAAGTGCAGAAAAGGAGGTAGGAAGAAGAAGCCCCCCTGGGCTGTAAAGATCAGAAGTATTAAATCTGTGGTCTACCAAGTCCAGAGCTTGAACCTTTCTTGACATAGTGAAGTGCCTGGATTTCATTTCTCATTGAATGAATATGAATTTACTGCTACAGAACGGATCAATCCCCAGATCTACTGTTCCATGACTAAAGCAGTTAGGATGAGCTAGGATCTCAAATTCCCATGTTAGCTATGATGACCATAACCACATCACAGAGCACTGGATGCTGAGGCACTTGTCCTCACCCTTTGAGATGGTAAAGCATCTTTATAAAGATGGAATTAATGATGTCATTTTTTCAGTAAAAATGGGTTAACAGTAGCTTTTACGCTAATCAAAAAATACAATGTGACTTACAGTCGGCTCCCAAAAATCCTGCTGATTTCAATGGGAGAAAGATTGCTAGAGTGGGATTTGTTTTAAAGTACTAACTAGATAGCTGAAATCAGTTAAGCAGCTTGCATAGCTTACACCTGCTGTCTTTAGTCAATACCCTACAGGGCTGCTTGTCCCATCCTATGATAGCTGTTCGAATTTATCTTTCTCTGTAAAAGCCTTATTTCTCCACAGATTTAAAAGGACCCTGGCTGACTATATCAAACTAATTCACAACACCTGGAAATTTCAAGCATGATACACTTCAGTCCACCTCCTAAAAAAACCAGCAAGTGGTCTTTACAGGATAAAGCTTTAGTGGCGACCTTAACAGCCCATTACATCCTGACCCATCTGGAATTCAGTAAATCCAGAAAGCCTGGTTCTTTGCAGAGCTATTGGCTGGATGTAATGACAGATCTATATCATCATACAGCAGTAGATATGTTGAACCTTCATTGGGAAATACTGGATTCAAAGAGAAGAACTGGAAAATCAAGGGGAACAGACCTCTACCCTCAGAATTAGCATTGACTGTTGGTTCTGCTAATGGAGCTGACTGGCTGCTTGGGAAAAATCTGTTATGATTTGCAAGGTGTCACTGACAGGGGTATTTGTTCCCCAGCCCAAAGCTGTTGCGAGACATCACTTCTTAGCCTGGCAAACCCTTCCTCCAGCAGATGGCATTCATAGCTTATTTCTCCCAGATATGCACTGAAATCACACTGAGGATGCCTGTGCCAGGTCAAAACTCTCTTGGTTCTGATCAGTGTACATGTCGTCCTGTTTCAGCTATACACTGAAAATGGTAATCCAAGCATCAGTTTCTTATAAAATAATAAAGGAAAAAAAGCTATAAAAGGCAGCTGTTCTGAAAAATTTGAGCTCTTTGTCTTAAAAGAAAAGCCTTGGGCTGCTATCACTTTTGTTTTCTCTCTATTATGATGCCTGCCAAGTGGATTTTCAGGAAAATAAAAACAGTTCATGAAACTGACGTGTATGTGTGCTACTATAAAATAAAGATGCTGTGCCCATTTTTGTCTTTCTCTAAGCTAGGGATCTCCTGCTGAATCTTGCTTTATACAACACGTGAAGTCCCAAGAAAATTAATTGCCCTTGAATAGACAGGATATTAATTATAGCAATAATTAATATGCATTCATGAATAAGAATATCTCTCCTGATTAATAATATTAATAATAGTAATAGTTTGAAAGTCTGCCATTATGGCACATTGACGCTTTTTACCCTGATAAAATGACAAAGTCCCTTCTGAGGTTCCATCAAGGCCAGTGTTGTGTTTCTTTCAACAGGCTCCATGATGACAGGATCACACCTACTAATTAAGGTTTTGCAATAGGCAAAGTGAACATTACTACTTGTATGGAACTTTATTCCAAGGACTCTGGAAATTGAAAACAAAGGACAAATCAGGTGGCTACTACTTGTGGCATATGTGGAACTGTGTATTAAATCATCACCCTGAAATATTTCATGCCATTTGTTCCTATTAGCTTCTAATAAATATTAATTCAGCCTCCCAATTTTGTGAGGAAAACAAACACTTATCAAAGACATAATTCATGCACACACAGAGGCAAAAGCTCAGAACCCTGTCAGATTAAAATTAAAAGCACCAGAAAAAATATTTTAACTAGAATAGCTATGGCACCAAGTGAATATAGAGTGAGGGGAAAATTATCTTGAACTTTAATCTGTTCACAATTTGCTGTACCTTATTTAAAGATATGAATGTGTGAAAATATGCTTTTAATTACAAATGTTCTTATCTGTGGATAAAGTATTTAGTGCTTTGGAATACGGGGCAAAAGAAGTTCCCCTGCTTGCATGAAGGAGTAATGCAGCTAGAGAAAAAAGTACAGGGGTTATTACAGAGCATGATGCTTTGGTGAAAGTAATAGCTGATTAATTACACTACTAATGTAATATAGGGACTTGTGATTGTCCAACATTGTTTCAAATCTATCTGTTTTCAGTACTGGCTGAAAACTATTGGCAGCTGCTGGCCATTTATGTGGTCTCTGTGAATTAAGTTGGCCTTAATTAAGTTTTCAATGCAGATGTCGGGATTGTAGAGAACAGCAAAACAACTGGTGGTGGCCAGCAATTTCCTGGCAGAAGACTCAGAGAAAGGAGAAAGCTCAGGGAGTTAGAAGCCAGGCTACTAGTCTTATGCTTGAAGGAACTATATGTTGTTCCTTTGTGTGTCATGCCTTCTTCAGCTGACTGGGGAAAAGTGATTTTATATTTCTTTGCTTCAGTTACTGACTTAATAGCTTGTCCATGTTAATGCTGCTTTGCTTGAAAAGGATTCACTGACTGTTTTTCTGGTCCAAGCTGCTGTGAGTACCTCATCGTACCTAGATGAGAGAGTTCCCAGGTCAGGAGGAAATTTGATATGTGATTATTATCCTTGAAAAAAAAAAAAAAAAAAAGAGAAAAAAAAGAGAGAAGAGCTTGGTTTCTAAGGGCTTTCTGCAGCATCAGTTTGGCAAACAAAACACGTGCCTATATTCTTGAAAACATGAGATCAAATTATTTTACATAAGTTTTTATTTACCACTTTCCCTTAATAATTAATATGATTAGAGGATAATATAAAGTGTTTGGATACTGGAGGGAGATTTTCTGTGATTTAATTCCACCACAGAAATTGTCAACAGCTTTCAGCCAAATAATTCACCCATTTTCTTGTATATTCTTTGTCTTATACAATATAAAAATACAGTAGACATTGCTGTAGCTAGATAGTAGTGGCATTACACATAGTGGTTTTCTATAAGTTGTGATCTGTACTCATCTTGAAGGCAACCCCATTCCTAACAGCCCCTGGCAGAAGTTATGAAAGGTCAGCAGTAATTTAGCTGCCCAATCATCAGAGTTTTGCCATTAACTTTAATTCACACACTATCCAACCTTTGGCTAGTGGATTAATGTGTTATTTATTTATTTATTTATTTGTTTGTTTGTTTGTTTTCACCCAGTGATAAAGATGGTAACTACAGACTAACAAAATCCTAGCTTAGTTGGAAGTTTGAGAATGACTGTCATGACAAGCTGGATGCAAAACGAACTATTAAAATGACTTAGGAAACCTGGGAGCAACATCTCATTTGTACCCTTCCCACTGCAGTTTCTGAGCTGCCTTAGAAACATTACTGCAGCTGCTTTAAAGACTTTGTAAGCCTGGTGACAGACTTTCAGAGAGAAGTCAGAGAGATGCTTCTCCTCAAATGCCTTTGTTATGTAGTACAAATTACAATTTTAGATTTCCTGCAGTAACTTTGTATTTGTTGTGCATATGGCATGTGGTTGATTCATATGATAGTTGAAACGTTTTAACATCAGGAATTTTCTGTCTCCATAAAGGAGATTTGAGGAAGGCTGTCAAATGCCTTTTGGAGGTCATTACCCTTGATGATGTGATGAGACATCTGTCTTCTCAGTACTGCTGTACTTTTGGGGGTGAATAACTGGCCTACCTGTGATATCTATATACTCTAGCCTTTCTCTCTCCCAGCCTTGCATCTACCTTTTTCTTTTTTCCATACAGTTTTGCTTTACAAACGCTTTCCTCCTATGTGACAGAGCCACCTTCGCAGTTGCTCTTGTAATTTCAAAGCCCTTGTTAGAATATACTGGTAATGATTTGAGTCTGGTACCAGTCAGGAGGGATTTCTTTCCTCTTACTTCTCTGAACAGATCTTTCAGGGTGAGTAAAGTGATACAGAAACGGCTTTTTGCTATGCCTGCTGTTGATTTATTGCTTTCTATTGCTTTTGTGTTTTCAGCAGTTCATTTGCAGTCTGTACTTCTGATTTCTTTCTTGGATTTATGTTATCATTAAGTTAATTAGAGTGACTGTCCCTTAATTCCTCAGAGTCTGATGCCGAGTGGTGTTTGTCAAGGGCTCATCCAAAATGCTGTGCCTTATCTGCTTTTTTTGACAGGGTACGGTTTGAGACTTTTCAGTTGATGTCGTTTGTAAGCATTTTTTTCCCTGATGCTTTTGGCTGATCCATTTCTTCTTTTGTAATTTCCACCTGGAGTTTCACTCTTGCCACAATACCATGCTTTCCTATTATAGCAGTGTTCAATTACTATTTCCAGTGCAACTCCACTTATCTCTTCTTCCATTGATAACTTAAATTTGTCGCTTGCTTATACTTGCCTTCTGTTTTGTCTAGTACTTTCCTGGCCTCAGCATGGGTATTTGTCCTGTCATCACATTTTCTTTCCAGTAAGGTCTCTTGGTTTATCTAATCTGTGTTCTGCCTCTGTTAGCAACCAGACATGACTGCAACAGTTTCAGTCACACTGGCTGTGAACACTCCTCTCCATTTTTCTTGAGCTCCATTCTGTGTTTTACCTTTCCCGGTTTTGATGGTATCCTGGATCTGTTCTATTCAAAGGAGAAATCTCCGTATTCTTTGTACTGTGAATTTTGTCTTGCTTCTTTTTCTTTTTTATTTTAATTAACATTCTTACCTTATCTTGCTCAGTGTTTCCTGGCATTTTGCACAGATGACCAGATTGGGGAAATAGTACAGCTGTGGTTCACATGACCACACATTTTGGTATCTGTTAAATTCTGTGGCACTAATTTTTTTAATGAGTACTTTCAGCCCTACATTTTGGGGATAAAGTTCAAATGAAGAGTTCTTTATTTTCTGCAATTAATAATTCCTAGCCCTTGTTATTTGTTATGCCTTTAGTTGTTGTACTGGATGCTACTACAAGACTTATCTCAAGAAGTTGTAATTTGGGGGCCTGCCACTCCCATACCAGAGGTAATATAAAAACTGTTCTTTGTAACTGAAACAGCATAGTATGTATAAAGTTTGGGAGCCTTGTTTGAAATCTTGTGTTTTTCTTATAGATTCATACGTTTGCATTTGATGAGCGACTTTTCCCACAGCCTGGTATTATGAGAGGTTCTCCAATGTATGCTGCTTGCCTTGTGGGACAGGGTTAATGAGTGTTTCCTCCCTTGTGTCTGATCCTAGCTCACCAGCTTGGATTTCAGGTCACCAGTTGTCCATCTTCCTCACGATGATTCTAGTTTCTGATTTCGGAAACTTCTTTCCAACAATCAGCAATTATCAAGGCATGCAGTTCTTTCCCACCTAGTACAAATGTTTCCTGATGTTTGGAAATGGACTCTGCAAGGAGTGGTTGAGGACCACTTCCCTTTGCAAGAAAAATCAATGACAGAGGGTGTGAGTCTGGGGTGGTGGTGGTGAGCCTTTTGTCCACCCGCTTGCCATCTCCAATCTTGGCACCGCAGCTGTGAGGATGTGTCCTGGGCAGACCAGGCTCTTCTGATAGTCCTGCCCTTTTGGCTCACATATGCTGGGGTCAGGCTAAGCACTGAACTTCACATTTCACTCTCTCCTTTCTTGGTATTTTAATGAGCAACTACATTTCTCCAGTAATAATAATGGCATGCATGTGTTTGGCATTTACAGCTTCAAAGGACTAGAACACTGGACTCAGACCACATATATATTTTTAAGGTTTTTTTTTTCCTAGGGAGCAGCAAAACCAGGAAAACGCTTGAAGTAAAGTTTCATTGAGGAGTTCTGAGCATGTGAAGCAAGATTTGAAATGAAAATGGTTTTGTGATCGTAACTCAAAAAGCTTGTTGCAAACATAATAATCTTATAAATAGTTGCTTAGGCATCCAGAGACATTTAGAATGGCATATTACCTTTTTCTTCTATTTTGTTTTGACCTTTTTGTAATATCTTCTGTAGTCTGATTCATACCATACATTAAAAAAAAAAAGTTGAATATCCTTGTTTTTCCTGTCATGTAATCCTCAACCATTTTCTAAACAAACACTAGTCAAACCAATAGTAATCTGTGATGTACAAATAGATTTCCATCTATATCAATATAATTTTCTATGAACTATGCCATTATATTAATCTGAATTTTTATTCACCCTATTCTTTTTTGGAAATGCTTAGAATCGGATTAAATAATAGGAATAATAATAAGAATAGTAATTATATTCTCTAGGATAGATTAATTATCTGAGGTTTGTGCATTAGCCATGTCACTTATTGTATTTGAGGTTTTGAAAGGAAAATGGAGACTTACAATTATTAGATAAATTATTTATGAGGTTATAAATAAGTAAATCAATAAAATATCTACTCATTGGAGCAGCACAGGATAAAAGAATTTCAAAAGCAAAATGGACCTGTCATAGCCATCTGGATGCTAAACCAGCTTACACAGCTGTGTTGTATGACTGGCTCTTTTACCATACCTGAGCCCAAAGCTCAGGTTTCACCAAGAAACTGAAATATAAATTGAACTTCTGTAATTTTTAATTGCTAGCTAACTGCTGTTTTCACAGCCATTTCAATTACTGGTGTATATCATAAGGAATCATAAGCTTAAGCCACAACCTTCCCTGAAATGCATTTTAATTGAAACTTTCTGGGAAAAGGTAGATCTCCTGTGCATATTTTTGTGGCAAATAGGCTACTGTGAATGATTTTCTGTAAATCTCTTCTTAAAAACTAATAACTGACACACCTAGGTAGAAGGATTTGAGAAAAATACACGAGACTGATCTACAGGCACAACTTATTTGCAGAGTATTTCGATACAGACTGAAGCCTAAGCTGCAGGCTTAGGGGACGATTGAGGGCAATGTTATTCTGTAGTATCCGCCATGGACTGTTAGTAGACTCATTCATAGCCACTAATAGATGCCATTTTAAATTTTCATTAAAGCTTCCTGTAAGTGACTAGCCAACAAATGCATACTAGTGTTGATTTCCTCTGTGGTGTAGACACCAGTGAACCAAAACACACTGAAATGAAAATAAGAGCTGGGAAAATAGCAGCTGCTGAGACATTCATGAACCTATGAGTAGTGGTCAATGGCTCTGTGTCCAGGTGGAGGCTGGTGACAAGTGGTGTCCCTCAGGGGTCTGTCTTGGGACTGGTGCTCTTTAACATCTTTATCAATAGCAGCAATGATGGAATTGAGTGCAGCCTCAACAGGTTTGCGGATGATGCCAAGCTGAGTGGTGTGGTTGACACCACAGAAGGACAGGAAGCCATCCAGAGGGATCTTGACAGGCCGGAAAGGTGGGCCCGGGTGAACCTAGTGAGATTCAATACGGAAAAGTTGCACTTGGGCTGGAAGAATCCCAGACATATATACAGACTGGGAGAAGAGCACATTGTATGCTCTTCTCCCAGTCTATAAATGTCTGGGATCCAATTGCAGCTTTGAAGGCCAATGGTATCCTGGGCTCCATGAGAAGAGGGGTGGCCAGCAGGGACAGGGAGGTGATTGTCCCTCTCTACTCTGCCCTCGTGAGGCCTCTTGTGGAGTACTGTGTCCAGATCTGGGGCCCACAATACAAGAAAGATGTGGAACTGTTGGAGAGCCTTCAGAGGAGGCCACAAAGATGATTAGAGGGCTGGAGCACCTCCCCTACAAAGAGCAGAAGGAACTGGGCTTGTTCATCCTGGAGAAGAGAAGGCTGCAAGGGGACCTCGTTGCAGCCTTCCAGTACCTGAAGGGAGCATACAAACAGGAGAGAAATCTATCCTTTAAAAGGGTCGATAGTGGCAAGACAAGGGGGAATGGATTAAAGCTAAAGGAGGGAAGGTTTAAATTAGATATTGCAGGGAAGTTCTTTACAGAGACAGTGGTGAGGTGCTGGAATGGGCTGCCCAGAGAGGTGGTGGATGCCCCATCCCTGGAGGTGTTCAAGGCCAGGTTGGATGGGGCCCTGGGCAACCTTGTCTAGATCATGTCTGGAGGTTGGTGGCCCTGCCTGTGGCAGGGGTGTTGGAGCTCTATGATCCTTGGGCTCCCTTCCAACCCAGACTATTCTATGATTCTGTGATTTTATGAGAAGGGAGACCACCTGAAGGAGAATTAAAGGAATCAGCTCTTCTTCCTATAATTCAAATGCCAAAAGTGAATTTAAATGCCCAGACTCCCTTCATGACAAAGCAAATCAATATTGAGACTTCCCCCCTTTTTTAGTTTCTAACATCACTCATTTGCTGATGGTGTCTCCTTTCCATTAATCTGTTCCTTTCTCTTAATTTTCCCTTACTTGCATTTACATTTCTACTTCCATCCTCTCAGAAATGCACTTTCCCAAAGTCCACAGACATCTTGCTTCTGTTGGTAGTATGTTCTTTTAAAGAAGAAAGAAAGAAAGAAAGAAAGAAAGAAAGAAAGAAAGAAAGAAGGAAAGAAAGAAAGAAAGAAAGAAAGAAAGAAAGAAAGAAAGATTTGTGTGTCTTAATTTAAAGAATTACATTTTAAGTAATTTGTTATTGAATTACCTTTATTCTCTGAACCTTCTTAATTTTTCTATTGTTCTTTTTCTACCTTCTTTAACTAATTTTATTTTCCTTCTCCTTAGACTGCTTGTGCTTACCTTGAGTAGATATGTGGGAATGCACAATGAAATTTTTGCTGCAAAAGACAAATCCAGTTGGAACATTCATAAAGGGGGTCACACCAGTTGTTGATGGACTGTTTTCCTGTGTAATGCTACCAGGCTTAATGCCTCAGAGGCTTTGATGCTTTCCATGGCCTGTGCTCTGCTCCGTTTTACCCTTAGTATTCACCGGTAGTCAGACATGATGCGTCGGAGGCATACTGCCTTCCTCATAGCGAGGTGTAAATTTTTTAAGTATTAGACTGTAAATGCATCCTTGTTAAATAATGTCCCATAATGTATGTATGAATAATAATTAGGAAACAAACCAGCCAGGAATTATGAGATTCTATGTTAAATCATATTATAGTCCTTCCTGGGCTGTTCTTGCTGCCAGCAGATTTAGCTGCAAATTTACACAGCAATACCACTTCATTTTCTGCTTTGTAAATCTTGCTAACGGGTAATGGGGATTGTCAACTCCTGAGAAGCCACAAGAGCTAAATTTAGGGCCCAACAAATTTATCTAAACAGATATACATCAGAGAAAGCACTTGCTGAGTGGGTATTCTATTTTCATTGATACGAAAAAGGCACCAGTCAGACAGAATTTTTTTTTCCTTCAAAACTGAGCATTTGGACTAGAAGCAAGAAAAAAAAAAGAGACTATTTTAAGGCAATATTTTAATCAAAAGACCCCTTGCAAAGACAATGATTCAGGGTTTTATTTAACTGAGTTGATCTGGATTAATAAGGTCTAAATAGGTGAGATTGCTCTATTCTGTGTACATTTAAGAAGAAAAAAAAAAAAAAGAGGAGATCCCAATCCTGGAACCTGGCCTTTGTACTGCAAATAGGTGAAACATTCTGAAAAAAAAAAAATCTGTGAGCATGTAGAAATTAGGTAAGAGCCTCAAACAAGATATATCTGTGTTTCCCACTGATGTTAGATTATTTTGTGTTAATCTCTGTTTGTGTCTCTCTCACTCTTGCATGCTATAAGAACAGAAAACGAGTTTTATGTAGCACAAGTAATACCAGCTAATGGTATTTATAACTTTTTTTTCTTTCTGTAAAAACTGTCCAAAATTAAGAGGACCTGATTGTTGCTCAGCAACTTTGAAAATACAGCAGTTAATTAGATACTTCTGCACATGCTTAGAAGACTAAATTTAGGCAGCTGTTTATTAAAGACATTAGTTCGTTCTCTTTCCAGTTGATCTTGCTGCATTTATGGATGATAAACTACTAATGTGTGATCATCTTTATTGTGAGTGTTTTTCAACCTCTTTTTCAGATAGGAAAAGCTAGTTTGAAATAATGGTTTGAGCTGCTTACTGAAGCCTGACAGAACCCCTCAAGATAAATACTAAGCTGTTTCTTTTGAGAAAGCACATTTCTTTTCCTTTTTTAATTGTGATAACATTTAAATATCTCTGCTTAGAGTTTCGGCAGAACCTTAGAAATGCAATGGTAGGTGAAATGAAATAAACCATAAAAGCAGGAAAAAAGGGGTTTCTAATGGTTTTGTGATTATTATATGCTGGAATATATCCATACATCCTTATATCCATAACGGAGTTGTTCTAGTTTGATAGTCTGTCTCTGCTAATAACTGGAACTAAATATTTTATAGGAAGTTTATGAAATTATAATATGTAGGCGCTCTAGGATTCACCACCCACTTTAAAATTCCCTTGCTAATCTCTTCATTTAGTGGCAGACCTCTGTGATGATATGTGTTTCTTCTGAACTTTCTTTGGAGTGATGCAAGCAAGGGTCACACATTTTCTGACGCTAATTCCCCATCCTAGCTTCAAAATTCTGTTTTAATTTGAACATATCTCAGTCTAACTTTGTGTGCAAAAATCTAGGAAAATCTATCTAGGGGAAGAAATGGAGGTTTTTTTCACTCGAATGTTCAAGATTGCCACACAAACACATAGTGGTTGCAGGGTTGGCCGGTTGTTGTATAACAACAGGAAGAGACACTTCCGTGTAGTGGCTGTGCTTCAAAATTGTTGTGGTAATATATTAAAGCTGTGTAAAGCTATTGTAGTGGGAAAAGGAAATTATTAACAATCAAGGCCTTAATTAAGGTACAAAGCTAAAATCCAAATAAACAGCAGTACTAGTTTTGCAGTGACCCTGAATACTGCTGCTTATCCCCAACAGAATTTTCTAAAGCATATATTATTTGTTAAGCTTCACAGAATTTTCTTTCATCTTTATCTCTTTTTGCATTGACATCCGAGTTTCTCTCTGTTATCTGCTACTGCTTTTTCTGCCTTCCCCCCTACCCCTTAACAAAGGGACCCAGCTTGCAGTTTGGAGATTACCCAACCCTCTCTTGGAGACATGAATTTAAAACATTTTCTGAAGCGCTTCTGAGTCAGGCTGCATTAAAGACAGATTTTTTTACCTTAACCTCTCACATACAGAAAATCTGTGCCTGGTTGTAAGCTATCTGGCCTTGATGCTAGTGAAGGTCACTGTCTTTGTACCTGCTTTAGACTACTGACAAATTTTGAAATTGCTTCAGATTATGCTTGTTACAGTTGGCCATTGGTATCTGGCAAATTTAATGTTCATTATCCAACACACATTGACTAATAATTGTGTGGGTTTTTATTAGCATGCTCTGGTGAACAGCTTTATCTTTGGGGTATGGCATTTGTGGAAGAGGATCATGGCACTACAAACTCTTGTGCCTCTCTTACAGTTTTTGTCTTTCCAGCATTTACAGTGTGATGTCGGAACAAAGTATTAAGGTCTTTTGCTGAATAATTGTTAAAATCACATTGCTAAGATAAATCATTTCTCTTCCTTACAAAAAACTGGGAAATCAGAGTTGGGAAATCACCTGGAGCAAATACAACTTTGCACTTGCTCACAGGGTGCAGAATCAGGCTGTGGGATGCAGCAGGAACACAAGATATTTTAAAAATTAAGCCGTGATATAGACAATGCCTATTCCAGCAATAAAGAGCCAGGCAGTTTTACAGATGCTCATGCTGTCTTTTCTCCTGCATGGAAATCTGTGAAGGGGCCCAGGGGGTTTTCTTTAATATCCAAAAGGCACTGTCCCTTTTCCACCAGCTGGTATTCATGCTCTGAAGTCATGGGTTGATCTTTCAGCAAATCCAGCTTTAGGATGCCAAAACCACATGAAATGCATGATAGAAAAGGCTGATACAGAACAAGCTGATATAGCACAAACCTATACAGATTTATTTCTCCTATTTCTCTTTGCTTCAACATCCTTACCCCCTCCGATGCAAAAGAACAAAGCACCAGCACCCAAAGAAAGGCAACAAGAGCAACAAAAATCTAGTTTGCTGTATTCCCGCAGGCTTTCTGCCAGTTCAGTTCTCATCTGTCCTCCTGCATCCAGCAGAAACTCCATTCTGTGTTCTCTAGCTAATTTGTCAGAAAAACAGTTTCGTATTCTTGCCTGACCTGGATTAAATTTGTGTTGCTGAAAGTGCCACAGCTGTGCTGATCCAATATTAATGACTGAAAGCGCAGCCTTGAGTAGCTTCTGCCATGCATGCTCTCTCTCTATTTTATGTTTTAATTCCAATCATGACATTTCCTCACAGTTGTGGAGACCTTTCCATGGTGGGATTGCTGATAGGAAACTGACCTCAAGATGACTGCATGGTGTTATTTTTCAACTCAGTGTAGATTTGGAACAGCCATGCTCCTGTCAGGGAATAGAATAAACTGGTCATACTCTACAAAACCTGAACAGCTCATGTTTCCTGTACTTAGAAATGACAGATGAAAATCCCACAGTATCTTACAAACAGTATCTTACTGTTGGTCCTACCTTATTTGGGTAGGTAAGTTTCGTCTCAAAAGTAGGAAATTATAGCGTGGTATTATGATTCATGATTTTTAAATTCAACCTAAGAAAGTAAACCATTGTGTTTCAGACACAGTTCTCTACCAAACATGACGATGAATGAAATTTACCTGTTGAAAATTTGGTTTCAGGATAAGGAGTGCCTTATCTCCCTGAGTGCAGTTTGGCCATCTTTCATCATCAGGATTAAATTAGGCATTCTCTGTGTACAATAAATTTTCAGCCACTGGTCTGCATCTTGCTCCTTTCATTTTATTACCAATAGCTTATCTGAACATATCACAACTGAGTGCAAAAATACTGCTGCCATGATACTGTGGTGATGACTTTGCCAAGCCAGGAAATATAGCCAGGAGGGGAGAAATGTTTACCTGAGCTCAAAGAACACTGCCAACCTCTGCTGCTGTCAGCTTCCATCTCACTCCATTCAGTTCTTGTTTCCTGACAGTCTTGTTGATGTTGAACAGGAGTGATTGCTACAGACCTTGTAATACACTCAGCAGGATGGTGAAAGCAAGTAAACCAAAATGTTTTAAAGCAAGTGGTGAGTAGAAACAGCAAGTGCTGGTAGAAAGCATGAATCCATGGGTGATCATGGCTATCATTCACCGATCCTGTCTATTTTGAAGATGGACCTATACAAGATGGCTGAAGCAGACCTAATAGCTCATGTGCTGGAGTCTGTGGCTCCCTCTCTTAGCCTGCTCCCTAACATGTATGAATGGCAAACAAAATTTGGTAGATAATTGTTTCCTGCCATGTCAGAGAGCTGAAATGCCTCAGTGAAGGACCTGATAAACATCAGAAATGGTGAAAAGGAGCAGGCACTCCTCAACCAAGAGCAGATAGGGAGAGGAACTGAGATCTTCTTGGAACTAATGAGGAAACTCTGCCCAAAAAGGACACAAAGTGCAAGAGCTGCACGGGTCAAGAAAATCTACAAGAAGCTTAAGACCACCTCAGGAGAATGTTAATTAAATCACTGGACTTAGAAAATAAGGACAGCAAGAAATGGTAAAAAAATCTTCCAAACAAAATTTCAACCGAAAGTCACCACTAGCACCACCAGGGAATCAGAAACACTTTGTGGAAAACAATGGGTGAAAAGCCAGCTTGACACCGTACAGCTTTGAGATAATAGTCTCTACAGAGAAAAATTTTAAGAAATCCTTCTCCCTACGACATACCTCTCCATCCTCATCCAACCTTTATGTGTTCCAGGGTATAATTTGGTGGTGCTGTGCTTCAAACTGCATCATGGAAAATATGTTTCCAAAAAAATATCTTCCTTTTTGAAAGTAATCTTTTGTGGAATCTCCTCCTGCTCTCAAATTGTCTAAGTCATATTTCCTAATACTTAATAATTTCTGAAGAGTGTTTTTCTCACAAAGAGTAATTAAACAGAAAATTCGCTTTGTAACCCTAACTATGAAGATCTAAGCATGTCAGTGTTATTCTGATGATGATTTTTATTGCTGCTGTTTCTAAATCTTCCTTTGAATTTAGAAGGTCAGCTAGGGCAATGTTGTAGTGCAATCAGAGGAGACCATGAATGACTAGACTGTATCTTGTGAGGGTTTTTTGGCATTAGATACATCTTAGATTTTATTGCCCATCCTGGCTTTGGTGGAGATAGAGTTAATTTTCTTCCTAGTAGCTGGTATAGTGCCATGTTTTGGATTTAGGATGAGAATAATGCTGATACTACACGGATGTTTTTGTTGTTGATGAGCAGTGTCTGCACTAATTCAAGGACTTTTCAGCTAGCTCATACTGCCCTGCCAGGAAGGAGGCTGGGGGATCACAAGAAGCTGTGAGGGGACATGGCGAGGACGGCTGACACAAAACTGGCCAAGGAGTATTTAATTCTATATGATGTCATGCTTAGCATGTATTGCAAGCTTCCTGGGGACTGATACTCAGGGACTGGCTCTGCACTGGTCAGTGTGTGGTAAGCATTTGAATCAGGCATCACTTGTTTTGTATGTTATTGTAAAATCTTGTATATTATTATAATAATTATGATTATTGTTATTGTTCTTAGCATTATTAGCACTACTGGCATTACTGGTATTATTAGTATCATCAAATTATTATTTCCCCTTCCTTTTCTGTCTTATTAAACTGTCTTTATCTCAACCCATGAGTTTTAACTTTTTTTCTCCATTTTCTCCTCCATCCTCTGGTGGGAGGGGGAGTGAGCGAACAGCTGTGGGGTGTTTAGCTGCCTGCTACATTAAGCCAAGATATTGCAGAAGGCTTTGAAAGCAACAGGTCATCAGATATTCAGATATTGGACTGTACAGGAATGGATCAAGAAAGGGTTTTGGATTCCATCTGAAATATGGTTAAGGGAATTGTGGAACACAAATGTGAGAAAAAGAATCAGTAGTGATGGACAGAACCCCTAGAGGTTGTCTAAAAGCCAGTCCAGGTACAGCAGGGTGTTCAGGGTTGTCTCAATTTGATATCTGAATGCCTCCAGAGGATTGAGACCTCCAAGCTCTCTGAGCAAGTTGGTCCAGTGTTTGACAATGCTCACACTAAAAATAATTTTCTTTATATCCAGCGGAGTTTCCTGCATCTCAGCTTGTGCCTGTTGCATTTTGTTCTGCCATCATGCACCTTCACTTTCTTTGTAATCTGCCACCAGGTAGTGGGAAACAACCATAAGATACTTCCTTCACCTTCTTTTCCCCAGGCTGAATCAGCCCATGTCCTGCACAAGTTTTCCTTGATATGTTGCAGGCTCGTGCCCTCCAACATGGTGGCCTTATTCCTTCCACATTCACAAAATTAAAAGCTGCAGGAGAGGGTTCTGTGAATCACCTGCATTAGTCTATATTCCTTTCCCTATTACTCTCATATTAACCAAAGAATTACCTGAAAAACTTGTATAACCCTTGATTTTTTTGGTAAATTTTTTTTGGGTCAAGTAAAACTGATTATAACAGCACAAAGGCTGTGTTCCTCCAGACTGCCATGCCATACTAAGAAAACAAGAAAATCTTGTCCTATGAGGTTGTCTTCAATCACAAAAGAGAAAATTGTTAGATAGAATTTAGGTGTTATTTAAAAGGAATCTGCTGTTTGTATGCTTGAATACTGCAGACAGCATACAGGCATTTATTCTTCCAGGGCTCTCAGCTGCACACAAGATATTGGGTCACTGATGAAGGGACAGACTTCCCCTGGGCATTGACCAGATACTGGACCATTCCCATGGTCCAGGGCCCATGGCCCAGCGCTTTTGCTGCAACATATCATCCAACACTTATTTCTAAAAACTCCTTAATGTACTAGGAAAAATGAATTAGTTTTACTTCCCATTTTTTCTTTGCTGTGTTGATTCTGTATTTATAGATCTGTGTTCCCAAAGTCCTTTATTTGTTCTTTTTTATGAAAAAGTCTCTATCTCTGAATTTTGTGCTTAGGAAAGATCTTTGTATTCAAAACATCCTTAAATTTCTGTGCTTCAGCATGCTTAAATTTCCCAGGTTTTTGTTTAGGGTTTAGGATGAATAGTTTTTTCTGATGATACAGGGGAATTTAGTCTCAAATACTGTTCCTAATATTAAGGAATGTTTTCCCCCTCCTTTATTTTGAAAATGTATTTAAAGGTCTATTATTGTCTTGTGGAAAAAGGTTCATTTGAATCCAACAGGAGTTCCTGAGTCTCACCAGAGTGAATCCTGCCAGAATTCTGATGTCAGCACCCAAGCCAAAAGTTGTGGTATTCCTCAGATCTTAGAAGAAAATTTCAGACTTGAAAATCTCTTTCATAATCCTGAATGTCGACAGCATGTAAAGTATCTATTACCTTTGCATTTTGAATGTTATTCCAGTACCTATTACCTTTGCATTTTGTTGTTCCTCTGAGTATTGTGCTTAATTGAAAGAGGCTGTTGCATAGACAGAAATAAATGTGAATATGCTCAGTGCATGTACATTTTTGTCTTGAACAGATGGAGCAACACTCTACCCGCATTATGTCATTGACATAAAAAGATTAGCTGATGCACAAACTCTTTTATGCTTATGGTATGTACGGAAGATATTACTACACAGTAACTATAATAAGGTGACACATCTAGGGAGTATCGTTTCTCCGTATGGGAGCAGTATCTGCCACATTATGTAGATTTTAAGATGAGCTTAATTAGACTTATGTAGAGGAGTCTTTGGTTTTTACCTCAGTTCTATGTAATATTGCAGCAGCACAGAAAACTCACGCGCGCGCATACACACACACACACACACACACACACATATATATTTACAAAACTCAGCCCAAAGTTATTTTTGGGATTATGGAATAGAAAAAACCCAAAACAACCCCACAGAAAATGTGGGGTTTTTTTTTTCTTCTTTTCCTGGAGATTCCACCAGGTTTTTACTCTCTCACATAGCTCTTCTGCTAAAGAATATCCTGCCATTTCCAGGTGTTTATGTTTTAGCAAATAACTTTGTAGAAGAAGTTAATTTATCAGGTTACCTTAAGGGTGATTAAAAAAAACCCAAACCACAACAAAACCCAAATAAAATAAACCTCTATTACTTTAAGTGACAGTGACCTTGTTTATTTTTCTATTACAATATAAAGTTTTATGTGTGTTCTTTCTCCAGCTGCAAGAAAAAAATGGAGAAGTCAGATCTCAGTATATCATATCCTCAGTGTATCTTTCCATCTAATCTAGCTATACGTGCACAGAATGGGAGTATGACTGTTTTCCGAGTTAGGGGAACATTATCCAACAGCACTATTGTGATTGCTGGCACTTTTTCAACAGCAGAATCATATCAGAAATACAGAAGCAATTTGGCTGAAGGTTAGTCTGTATGGGGCCAGACTACATACAGGTATGGACAGCTACATAATCAGAGGAAGACAACACAGAAACTGCATTTGGACTTCTGAAACCAATGTTATGTTTTCCCACCCACTTCATTTTAACCTAGCTGTTGAAGGGACTAAATACCTGTAAAATTAATTTGTTTTGGTGGAAAATTTGAGCTGTCTTTAAAGTCTGTATAAATGTTTTAGGAATTCTTGCTCCAGCCATTTCTATGTGAGGGGCTCACATTAAGTCTCTGTATTTACAAAACTCACAGAAAGAAGTTACAGGCAGAGGTCCTGGAAAGGCATCTGTAACTATGAGTACATGTTTCCTGTGGCAAGAGATCTGAGAAGATTATTTGTGAAATACGATTCCACTGATGGCATTTGTAAGGAATGGTCAGAGAATCATTGGATACCAGTTGAAAGGGATCTCAAGGATCATCTGTGAAACCTTTCTTAGCAAAACATGGTCTAGGCAAGATGAGCCAGCACCCTGTCCAGATGAATATTATAAGTGTCCAATGTCAGGGAATCCACGACTTCCGTGGGGAAATTATTCCAATGGCTGTTTGTTCTCATTGTGGGTTGGGTCCTGGTGCTGAACCCACACCAAGAATCAGCCACTTCTGATCTGGTGGTGTCGATGTCTTTTCTGCAGAGCTGTGGTTTTCTACCCATATGTCATAGAGGATAACCAACATGATACTATGTACACTGTTTTCAGATGTCTCTCAGGCTGAGACAGTGCACAAGTTATTTTTCTGACACCTGTCTGCAAACTGAAGTTGTATCACTACACAGAAGCCAGTGGGGTTCTGTTGATGTGTGCCAGATCAGCGCACAATGCTATTGTTAGAATATGATTTAGTCACATGAACTTTAGTACTCTAGTACGTTTAGGTAGATGAAAAACACTGCTGTGCAGTCTACACAAAGTGTTAATGCTGTCATATGCTGCCATTGGGTATTTGTTACAATGCACTTTCATCCTGGAGATGTTTGTAATGGATCAAGTGTTGTTATTTTTCCACAGCTGGAATAAAGAACATGAAACCTAAATAGTGTCCTCCAGCAGGTCAATAGAAATGTGGTCACAGGGCTGACTTTCCTAGACTATCTAAGCCTGGCTTAGAATAACTTTTTAAACAAATATTTAGTATTCTTGTGATGCAAAAATTGTGCTTTGTTTATCTTCTTTTGTCTAGAGTTAAGTCTATTCTGAAAACTAAACTTGCTTTCCTCTATCTGCCATTGCCAGTTATCAGCTAGGTAGGTTTTTTTAACCTTTCTTCCTGGATTGCAAGCTTAATGTTTAAAATCTTGTTTAACTGATGTGCAGCATTGCCTATCTGAATTTTTACTGCCTAATTTGAGAAAGCAGTGACACAATGCTTTCCTAGTCAAGGTCTTCCAGATCTTAGGATTGATGTTGAAGTGTGGGTTGGAGGTAACTGTCTCTCTGTTGATCATAGACGGCATCTAGCAGCATTTTTTTTCCTAATTTATTGTTGGTTTTTTTTTTCTTCAATAAATGCAAGTTAATTTTGCTATTGCAGCACTCATCCTAAAGGAACTAAGCTGACAGCAAAACCCCACATCCACCCATAAAGAAAACTTCGTATTTCAAGCCGTATAAGGATTTCAAAGTTAATACAATTCCATCTGAATAACCACTTCAAATACGCCGCTTCTGAGGGCAAAGCAGAAGTCACAGTGTGTTGCTACTGTGCTGGGAAACCAAAAAGATAGTGTGCATGGTTTCAGGGTGCAGGTGAGGAAACAGACCAAAAAACAGAAGCAAGAGATAGTAGAAAATATAGCAAAGAATTAAGTGGAAAATATATTGTTAAACATCCCATCGTCCCCTATTGGTATTTAAGTGCACGGTGGGGACTGGGCTATAGCTGAGTTGGCTTTGCAGAGGAGTAAGTGATGTTCGGGACGCTGCTTGTGATGGTTGTGTAAAATAAACATAGGAGAACACTTGAACAACATGGGTTGGCTGACAAATGTTCAAGGGCTGATCAAAGTACAAAATAGAGAAGAGGAATAAATTAAAATTTTGTCACCAAATGGCTGCAGAAAATTATAAACATTGATTTATCATTGATTTAATAATTCTTAATGAGAAAACATTTTTTTTCTGTTTTGCAATGTCAGATTCACTGCCAGGCTTATGAATCTTGCTCCTTTTGAGAAATTCTTCACAGAAATATTCTTTGAGGAATAGTTCTGCTCGCAAGACATGTTTTTTACTGTTAACACTTACATTTGAGGACCTGAAGCTGTGACTGCATTGATCTTTGTGACCAAATTTCCAGTGGTTTTAGGGTACTGGCACCCAGTCTGTCCCTCAGGGACACCCTGTGGAGACAGCTGATCAGTTCTTTGAATCATCTTCATGCCCTGGGGTGCTCAGCAGAGGGTAACACCATGGTCCTGTTGGTTGAGCCAACCTTTGGGATCCATGAACTGAGGTGTCTGCTGGAAATAACTCCATTTACAGAACACTCAGATGGGACCTAGCTGTTAAAGCTCTGTTGTGTATCTCCTATGTGTGTGTCTATGCAAGAGAGATCAGGATGAAAACATTTATGGTAGATTATTCAAAATGGCTAGCAGAGTGAAAAAAACCCTGTAAAACTGTTGGCAATGTGTAGCCCACAGGTTGCTTGTCTTAAATTGCATTCTCTCAGCACCCATCACCAAGTGCATTTAAACATTCCTATACCTTTAATGTTCATCCTAGTAAAAGAAGTGAAGCCATTTATTCAAAACCATTCAGCTTATACCTCAGTGATTCAATAACATCAGAAGAGGAAAAATTTCACAGTCAATCATTACTGAGGCTTGAGTTAAAGCTGTCAGTGAGTTTTACATTGTCATCTTTAATCTTTTCCTCAAGATGAGCTGTGGATTTTACCTCCTGGAAAAGCCTGATTTTGCCTTGACATTTCACTGTAAATTTATCAGAAAATAAAATAAAATAATAAAAAAAAGAAGCTGTTCAAGCTCCTTTGTCAGAGGAAAAAAAAAATCTCCTTTATCAAATAAAGTTTTCCTGAGTTGAGATTGAGAGAGATAGAAGGCATTTTACCTTCATATTTCTGAATTTCCTTTTTATTCAGATTTGAAGGATTTTCTCTGTATCTTTTATCAGATAAGGAGATTACCAGAATCCCATCTAGAGAGTCAGATCCATCTGCACCCCCAGCAGAGGTTGTGTCACATCTCTTTATATGCAGGTGATCACCTTTAAATAACATTACAAATACTTGTTAACCATATTATCAGACAGATTTTGGAGCTCTTCTTTGCTGGCATTGTACCTGCAGTGTGCTGGGACGAGAGTATTTGGCTGAGGATTTCTACTTAAATATCAATTTCCTTTCTGTTACTGTGCTTAGATCATATTAACTCTGCTCCAGGGTGACTTTTGTCTGTGTGTGTAAGTTCTTCATGGTAACATATGCACCTTATTGTAGCTTAGTCATCTTTTTACCTGTCTGTTTCTCAATCCTACTTCCTGACTTCAGGTGGACCTTCTTTTGGAGGAATCCTCCACTCAGTCTGTAGGAATTTTGTGTGTAGAGACTTATGTCCAGCGTTAAATACAGATTCCACTGAAATTAATGTACAATACTTAAAGCACTTAAACATCCAGGGATTCTAAGACACCAAAACCATAAGCAAAGTCACCCTGTACAGAGTTTCTAACACACAGGAATTTTATACTAACACTTTATATGTGTTCACCTGCACTACAATCTTCCTCTTGACTTAAGTGGAAAAATTCCAGTGGTGCTCTATATCCACCCTTGGAGGAAAGTTTACTAACATCACTTATTTTGCAAATCACTGGGGCCTGGGCTTAAGAACTGAAAATGAATCTGGGAGCTCCAGTGCCTACATCTGACCACAGGCTTTCCAGAAGCAGAGCTTTATCTTTGCTTTTGCAGAATGATCAGTAATAGAAATCTCTTATGTGCTCCCAGCGTGTCATCAGCTGAATGAGAAGTAATTTGTGGTGGTTAAGAGCTGTCCTGATATGTCTAGAGATGATGTGAAAGTGTGCCCTTTGGTACTGGGAGGAAAATGGGGGAAAGAAAAAGACTTTTGCCCTTAAACTTCTTAAATGAAGCTGGATGGATGAAAAAAATTGTCAGGGAAGGGCTTTCCAATATTTTTTTGGTGGATTGATCTAACAGAATGAGTATTTCTGGAAGTATAGTATGAAGCAATGGTTTCCTTGGCATTCAACCATAGCAGCTTATACCAGTCACTCTTGGCTCTGACACCCAGTTCCTTTGGTCAAGGTAAACTACAGTATAATCCCTATCCCATCCATGGACTGTTCTTAAGTTCAACTGTTAATATTGTGTTCAGAGCAAAAACTAAAAATGCTTCCCGTCCCTAAAGGAAATGCTGTCAGAAGACTACAGGGTGAGAAAAAAAAAGTATTCAGTAAAATCCAGAAGACAAAGGAGGAAAAATCTGGCACGTTGCCATGCAAGATGAGTTTAGGGTTTCCACCATACAATTTATTCAATTATCAGTGCCAGCTTCACAAAATGCTGCCATCAGAAAGTGAATAGATTGCGGGTGTGTTGAACTGGAGTAGGTTTAAAATGTTGTGACTGCCTTAATGGCTACATATCCTGTAAAATGCATTCGTTTTCAAGAGGGTGATTATGGTTTGCTTTTTATGTGCCATTATGTCTAATTTGTTTTATGCTCCAACAGAGAAAATTATTTTCCTCCTTCCTATTTATATGACAAACACAGAAGAATAATCAAGTGAAAAATATATTGATTTAATATGATCATACTCGGCTTCCCTGTATAAGTACATACCACTCCTGAACTGCATTAGTGACAGTAAAAACTCTGTACTTTAAACACATGCAATTCCCCATTAACCAACCAGTAGATTTTTAAAATAAGTTAATCTTGTAATTAAAGAAATGAAAATGGAAGCTTTTAAGAAACAAAATACAAGGTCATACTGACTGTGGGTATCTCTTGGGAATAGATCAGTCTTTATGTTTAGACTTGGTACTCTTGTTAAAAAGACACAAAAAGAACCTTCTGAACTTTTAGTTGCCAGCATGATAATGCTTCTTGTAATTCTTGAAAAGAATTTTCAAATGGCTTGATACAATTCTCATGTAATTTCCAGACTGTTTATTAAAATTATTTTTACAGGTTAAATACTGCTCATTTTCATAAAGTGATGAGACTAATGAAGAATTTTTTATTGTTTTCTAGTTTAATCCTTTGTCACATAACTTTAAAATACTGTCAATGAAGCCCATAAATATTTTTAGTGAATGTGGTTTGGAACACAGACTTTTCTCTGTATCTTTTCTTGGAGCCACTGATTATTTTTATTTTAGGGTTTTTTTTTTGTTGTTAATTTATTCTTATTATTTTTTATTCTTTTTTTTTCATTCTTACTATGTTAGAGAGAACTATAGAAGCAATATGGTGTCAGTTTGAGGTAATGATAGAGGAATTAGAGATGACCCCTGAGAATGTAATTTCTTTTGAAGGTGCTATATTTGGGAAACTGCTTTTTTTCTAACCTCAAGAATCAATTATTTATTATTTGAGATTGCTAGAGCCTAAGCTCACCAAATGCAGAAAAACCTCTCTGCTTCAGTAAAAAATGTTTTCACAGTTCCCCATTTCATTTCAGATGTTTGCTCCTAGTCTGAGAGAGGAAGAAATTAGCAGTCAGGGAAAGAAACAAAGCAATATCTGCAATGATTTTTGTGCTTTGACACAGTGGGAAAATGTACAGGCAAAAAAAGAAAGAAAAGTAGAACTGTGCTGTGAAATGGTGATTTTAAAGCAAAGAGAATAGAATCTGCATTTCTGCTCACACCAACACATGATCCTGTACCAAGATGACATTTAACTGACGTGCAGGGTGTTTTGATAAAACTAAGCAAGTAGGCTTCCTGTTCAGTTCAGCCTTAGCCAATGGCACCTGGAACTGACATAGGGGACAGGAAAATAGGAATAAACTGTCAGAAGAGGCAGGCAGGAGAAACAGAATCTACATAAGCAAGCAAACAATGCACGTGAACAGAATGCCTTTCCAGTCCAGCTGATGGGTTTTGTCCTTAGATTATGCCTCAATTTATCAGGCACCAACGTGCCACAGGGAGGGATGCCAGTGTCCAGTTCCTTGCAGAGACATGAAATTGTCCCAGATAGATATACATTTTTTTTTCTCAATGTGAGCTATGCTAGTTTCAGACTCTTAATCCCAAAGTCTTTGCAGACTGTGAACTTGCTACAGAATTCCAGACATATATATATTTTAAAATTGTATTTCTGATCATAAGAAGAATACCTAAGTGTGTGTTCTAAACTGAAATCCGTGGAATTGCATTTCTTTTTAAAAAGTAAATTGATCTTCTTAGGTCATTAATCTCTTCATATTTAATGCAATTGTTATTTCTTTCATCTATTAAAAGTCAGCCTTAGATTTTGCCAGTCCTCTAGGCAGTACAGGAGTGACACATATGCTGGATACACATGCTCACCATGAACAACCTTTGTTTTTGTGCAGATGGCCTGCCCCAAACCCACTTAAACTGACAGCATAAGCAGAAATAGCAAATGTCATTCAGCATAACCAGCTGGCATCATCACCTCCTCCATCCTTCTCTAGAAACTAGGTTTAAGGTATTCATGGAAAGTAGCCTGAGATGCAACCCAGGACTTTTGTCTCTGAGTGTCTGTCCACTACTGCCATGGAACTACAGCATGGCTGCAAGTGTTCCTCTAGTGGGGAGGTTCTAGTCGTACTCTCTCTGTATCATTATAAGGAAAATAAAAACAGTTGTCTGCTTAAGATTTTCTCACCTCTGGGGAGACCAGTCCAGGCCTATCAGTTTTTCCAGTACTTTTCCAGGACCTGTGATGTGTTAGGGGCTGGTCAATGCACCATATTCTGGCACCTGTCTTACTATTCCACCTCATTCCTACCTACAAAACCTCATTCCTACAACACCACACCACCACCACCTGTTAGGCTTAAATTGGCTTGTGCCAAGGACCTAATGACTATAAAATGAGCCAACATCAGGAGAGCATTCCTTCCACATTCCACCCAAAAGATATCAGGAGAGACATCAGGAGTCATTCACATATCAAGCCTTCCATCATCCACCCTGAAGCATTCCCACAGCCTCTCTCTCTTCTCTCTTCTCTCTTCTCTCTTCTCTCTTCTCTCTTCTCTCTTCTCTCTTCTCTCTTCTCTCTTCTCTCTTCTCTCTTCTCTTCTCTTCTCTTCTCTCTCTCTCTCCCTGCACATTTATTGTGGGCCAAATAAAGTAACTTTAACCTTGACTCCATTTTGAGTCTTAATTCTGTTCTCTGAGAACTGTGAAGAACTGATCACAATAAAACACTGCATAACTGGACGTCACTCAGGGGTTCAGCCCAGACATCCCCCAGCCACCCAGAGCAATCTGAGGTTCAGTTGGAACGCAAGGGGGTTTAACCTCTGCCAAACTAAGTCTCGTCCAGGTTGTGGATTGTGATAATACCAAATATATTTTTATGCTACTAATGAAATTCCATAGTCTTCTAACTATATATTAAGTACATTTTATGAGTCTAGCCTTTGGTCTTGCAACACATCCAGAAGATCAATGGAAGAAGATCCAGTTAAATGGAACAAAAATAAGATTGTCTTTTATGTATACATAGAAGACCGCTGGTAGCAGATCATCAGAATTTTCTACTTCCATATTAATACTATTTACTTGATAGTTACCCAGGAAAAATCAAACCAACCTGATACTGAGAAAAGAACAATAAAGACAATTAATAACTTAAATAATAACTTCCCCAAAATTAGAACTTGCATCTAATACCAACGAAAACCAGAAACTGCTAGGCCTGCAAAAAAATTCATGCAAGGGGAGGAAGAGAAGAAAATTTCCAGTTACAAAGTAAGAATTAATTTAAAATCCTAGTCCTGATGAGATAAGTAGTAAAGCACTTTGAAAACAATGAATTCCCACGGATAATTCAGTTGTAGCTGCTGGGTTAAAGGCTAGAGTGTGATGCTTGACTGATTATGCAGAGCAGAAGATGAGAAATACTAACTAAATATCTAAGTGATGGTACTTTGGAAAGGAAAGACTGGGCAGTACATACACTGTGTTGTAATTCAGTGTTGTTCAGTTTCTTTCAGATTTTCCATGTGTAAAGGATTTAATACATCATATGAAATGTACTTGTTTAAATTTATTTGAAACTACATGGCATACTAATTTAGCACGTGGATGCAGCAATGCACTTAAATCACAGTACAAGTACAAATTATGCTTAAAAACATGTAGCAATTGTGGTATACAGTTGACTCACATGAAACATGAATTTCACTACTGGTCTATATAATACACTTAGAGGAAGACATTGACACTCATTTGACTAACTCAGGGACAAAGAGCTACATACCAGGTTGATACACTCAGCTGATAATGGATTGATTAATTCAGCCGATAGCAATGGCTGATCTGCTCAGATAATACAGATACATTAAAACCTTTCATCCCAGAGTACTGAAGGAGCTAGCAGATGTTACAGTAGGACCACTCTTGATTATCTACCAAAGGTCACAGGAACCTAGGGAGGTCCTTGCTGACTGGAAGATACCCATTGTTATTCCAATCTGCAAAAGTGGTGTGATGGAAGACCCGGGGAACTATAGACCTGTTAGTCTAACCTAATGGAAAAATTATGGAGAATATTATACTGAAAGGCATTTAAAGAACAATGCAATCATCAGGCACAGTCAACATGGGTTCACAAAGGGAAAGTCCTGTTAACTAACTTGAAAGGGCACGTACCTGGATGATGCACTCAGTCCCGTGCTCTGACTTGGCTGACCCTGTGTGGAGCCAGGAGTTGGACTCATTGATCCTTATGGGTCCCTTCCAACCCAGGAGATTCTATGATTCTATGATTCTATTCAAATAGCAATTGTAAGGATGACTGGGAGAAATAACTGGTGCTCTGTATGGAATAGCTGGGTTTTGTCACTGAACCTGCCTCCCACCGTACTGTTGTCACCAACACCAAATGCCCTTTGCCTTCAAGCCTTTTGTTGGCCAGGCCCATTACACAGCAGCCATAGATAAAAAAAGAAAAGGCACAATGTAATGTTCTGTTAAGCCAGGGAGAAAAAGATCAACACTGTAATACTACAGTCTTGTATCAACTTTATTCCTCCCCATTTCCTCAACTTCCGTCACTGACAACCTGGTCTAAATTTTGGAAAAATTTTCTCACCAAATTACTCATGTTCCAATCCTTCTTTTCATTCTTTCTCTAGATCTCCTTGCAGACCAGCTTGCATGTGTTTTCCCGCTTTAGTCTTCCTCTCTACAACCTTACACTTTTCCCTTTATTTCTAGAATCAGAAAACTATATGTTCACTGCTTCTTGATCTAGTTAAATACATTCCATAACACAAGAATTTCTTAGCTTTGACTCTATTTGGTTTTGAAGGACACAGGACAAAGCTCAGTCAGATATGGAAACAGTTATCTCATCTGATAGCATTTTAAAACTTCTTTCAGCTTTTTAAGAAAGTTACTCTTGTTGGCTTCTAAAAGAAGAAAATCTGAGAGTGATTTTAGAAAAACAGATTTTCCTGTTTCTCTAAATAAAATTTGGAAATAAATTTATAGAGTTGTGTCACTGTGAGTTGTCTGTGAAGTGATAGTATATTTTGTTTGTGATTCACCTTTTATAAGAGATTGTAATTGTAACTTTCCTCATCAGTGACACATATGACTGTATTTAATTGGTGACAGGAGTTATAATTTACTGTCCAGTTTTGTGATGGGGGTTTCAAGAGCAAAAACACTTAAACTGTCATCACAGCTGTATCAGTGATGTTTACCCAGGGAAATAAGTGAATCATAGCTGCTTGTTGTCCGAATGTTGTCAGGCATTGTTTCCCATAGACCTCCACTATGACTGCACCGATAGAATCACAGAATCACAGAATCACAGAATTTTTAAGGTTGGAAAAGACCTAGAAGATCATCCAGTCCAACCATTCACCTAGCTCCCACTAAACCATATCCCTCAATACAACATCCAGTCTTTCCTTGAACACCCCCAGGGATGGTGACTCCACCACCTCCCTGGGCAGTGCATTCCAGTGCCTGACTACCCTTTCCGAGAAGTAGTATTTCCTAATGTCCAGCCTGAATCTCCCCTGGCGCAACTTGATACCATTCCCTCTAGTTCTGTCACTGCCTACACGGGAGAAGAGGCTGACCCCCAGCCCACTACAACCTCCCTTCAGGAAGTTATAGAGAGCTATAAGGTCTCCCCTGAGCCTCCTCTTCTCCAGGCTGAACAATCCCAGCTCCCTCAGACACTCCTCGTAAGGCCTGTGTTCCAGACCCCTCACCAGCTTAGTAGCCCTCCTCTGAACGCGCTCCAGGGCCTCAATGTCTTTCCTGTAGTGAGGGGCCCAAAACTGAACACAGTACTCGAGATGCGGCCTCACAAGTGCTGAGTACAGGGGGACAATTACCTCCCTGCTCCTACTAGTAACACTATTTTTGATGCAAGCCAGGATGCCGTTGGCCTTCTTGGCCACCCGTGCACACTGTCGGCTCATGTTCAGCCGTGCATCAATCAGTACCCCCAGGTCCATTTCCTCCACACAGTCCTCCAGCCACTCCACCCCAAGCCTATAGCGCTGCCTGGGGTTGTTGTGGCCAAAGTGCAGGACTCGGCATTTGCTCTTGTTGAACCTCATGCCATTGGCTTCAGCCCAGCTCTCCAGCCTGTCCAGATCCCTCTGTAGGGCCTCGCTACCCCCAGGCAGATCCACACTCCCAGCCAATTTAGTGTCATCTGCAAACTTACTGAGGATGCACTCAATCCCCTCATCCAGGTCATTAATAAAGATATTGAAGAGGACAGGCCCCAGCACTGACCCCTGGGGAACACCACTCGTGACCGGTCGCCAGCTGGATTTAACTCCATTTACTACCACTCTCTGAGCCCGGCCCTCCAGCCAGCTCCTTACCCAGCCGAGGGTGTACCCATCCAAGCCACGGGCTGCCAGCTTCTTCAGGAGAATACTGTGGGAGACAGTGTCAAAGGCTTTGCTGAAGTCTAGGTAGACCACATCAACAGCCTTTCCCTCATCCAGCAGATGGGTCACTAGATCATAGAAGGAGATCAGGTTGGTCAAACAGGACCTGCCCTTCATGAACCCATGAGCATGAGCTTCAGGCAGAATAGAGATCTTGAAGTATGTTGCTTTGTTAGAGACTTTATTTCTTCCTTCCCTGGGTGATGTCTTACAACAACTGGATGTGCCCTGTATCAAAGATTTTAGAGATTAAGACCCAAAGCAGAATTTAGGAAGTGGCCTCTCTGGTAATTTAAAGATCAATACTTTTTTGACAGCAGATTTACACATCAACAGAGACCTTAGCCTTAACCTTAGCCTGTTGTTCATGACCTTTTCAGGAGGAGACTAATTAGATATTAGTCTGAAAGTAATTTTTCTGTAAGAGTCTGTGCTGTCTGCTTATCTTGAAGCACAGCCACGTGAGCTAAACAAGGATATTTTTTATTTTCAGATATACAAAAGTCTGACAGAACACATCGATAACTGACTTAGACAACAGATTCAGTTCCTTAAAAATAGATTCATTGAAGGCATGAAAACTGGTTAATGAATGAAATTAGTATATATAGCAGATGCTAATAGTTCAAATGTTTCTGAAAACATAATGTTCACAAACACACATGCATCTTGCTGACCATGGTATCTTGAAAATTCAGGCAATTATAACCTATCTTTAATCGGAACTGTGCCTTTCAGGCTGCAAAATAAAATCAACAAAATCAAAGAGGAGGAAGAATGTGAGGATTTTCTCTAAACCTCCTGAAAAATTAGCTAGACAAGAATGTTTGTAGTGCAAGAAAGTGGCTTTTCTTCACAGTGATAGCTTAAAAAATGATAAAAGTTTGAAGTAATTACATAATTGTATCTTGCTGAAAATTTCCATGCTGTTCTTCTGACTCCTGAAAGACAGGGTACTATCTAGGCAAAGGTAGCATTTTAGCATGGTTTCTTTTCTGGCTATTTGCAGGCAGCCAGTGTCTCTGGAGGTAATACTGCTTGCATGCAAAGCCAATAGCAGGAGTACCACTGTCTTCTATAACACAAGGATTTTAACCTCTTTCTCAGTTTTATCTTTATAAAATGGATAGTGATGTCATTACAATCATACCTGCAGGAGGATTCAATCAATCAAAACAAGAGCTGTTTAAGACTGCACTTGGAAAAATATCTCAAACCTGTATCTTAAGACCCCTGAAATGGGCTGCATGCCTTTATTCACTTCTCATGTGGTCCATGGAACTCAGAGTAGTTAAATCCCACTGAGTTTATGTAGGCACTATTTTCTTGATTTCTAAACTCACAGTGTTCCCATTATCAGACATCATCTTCCTGGACTTGTGCAAGGCATTTGACACTTTGCAGCATGACATTCTTGACTCTAAATTGGAGAGACATGTATTTGACAGATGGGCCACTCAGTATGGTCCATCTGTCACACTCGAAGAGTTGTGATCAATGGCTCAGTGTCCATGTGGAGGTCTGTGACAAGCAGTGTTTCTCAGGGGTTGGGACTGGAACTGTTCAAAATCTTCATTGGTGACATGGACAGTGGGATAGAGTGCACTCCCAACAAGCTTGCTGATGACACTAAGCTGTGTTGTGAGGTTGGCATGCTGAAAGGAAGGTTTGCCATCTAGAGGGACCTTGACAAGTTGGAGACATGGGCCCATGTAAACTGCATGAAGGTTAACAAGGCCAAGCTCAAGGTCCTGCGTGTGGGTCAGCTCAACCCCAAGCACAACTACAGGCTGGATGGAGAATGGATTGAGAGCAGCCCTGAGAAGAAGGACTGATCAATGCCAATCTCAACATGAGCCAGCAGTGTGTGCTAGCAGCTCAGAAGGCCGATCATGTCCTGTGTTGCATCAAGAGAAGTGTGGCCACCAGGAGGTGTTTCTGCCCCTCTGCTCTGCTCTTGTGACACCCCACCTGGAGTACTGCATACAGCTCTGGGGTCCCCAGTACAGGAAAGACATAGAGTTGAATTTCTGAAAGGTGTGCTCAGTTATTTCCTCAAGACAAAGTATTTTTTCCCCAGATCCTTTAAAATGGAACTCAGGAGAAGAGTGGAGAAATGTACTCTCTATGTAAGTAAAAGTGAAGTATGCATGCTTGTCTATTTTTATATGTTCAGGTTTAAAAAAACGTATTTGTTCAAGTAGTATTATGTGAGCTCTTCAAATGATGTTCCACATTTCTATTGTGGCTGGAAGGAGAACAGTTTGTAGATTCACGGAAATAGTGAAAGAATTAAAAAAGCACATCATCAGCAAGAATCAGAGATGAGCCCCTTAGACATGGTTGTAAAATATTCACATGAAATGAATACCATCATGTCCATGAAACAATTCAAAGGACTAGTAGAGATTTTACTCTTTGACTAGAATCTGCAAAATAATTTCTGATCACTATTAATTCTGATTTAAAATAAACAGTCTTCAGTTAAGTTCAACTTTATGTTGATGATCTGCACCTGTGTGAGTTCCTTTTACTTTCTGTCCTAATTTTTAGGCATATTTTTCTGTCAGAAAATATTTTTCCATCCTACTTCTTTCAGCCAGGAGGAAACCAGGAATCATTATGAACAAACCATATGTGCAATTAAAGGCAGATTATGAAAGTTCAGCAGTTTTTTACTTATTAGATGTCTTATGACTGCTTTGTGTTTCTGATACAAACAAATCCTGCATAAAAGAGGATCCAATATAAAATTGCCACAGTCCTAAGTGGGATTGAACAACTATTGGTAAATAGTCTTATGGCATTTTCAGTCTGGGAAAAAAAAACCCTAACAAAGTGATATATAAAAGGGAGAATATTTAGGTTATTCGGCAGCTGAAGTAAAAGAGAAAGAGGATATTAGCTTTGAAGTTCCTACATAGTTGCCTAATTACTTCCTCAACTGAGATTTACATGTAATTTAGTGATGGAGGTTTAAAGATGTTTAACTTAGATTTTTGTTTTAAGCCTTTAATGTACTTGTCTTTGTTGATCTCACAATATCTGGGTTGCTCTAGTTTTGACAAGCCTGAAAAAATCAGACATATCTCTTCTCTTAAGCAATGTTGTAGGCAAATTGTCTAATACCTGCTCATTTAACTCACTACAGTTTAATAGCGTGCAGTTAAAGCCATAATGCTAGTAATGCTTTCTTTTGTGTTTTTTTCTTCATTTCCCCCCTTTTTTTTCTTCTTTCCCATCAGCTTGGACAAGGAATGTTGCAAGGCAAATGTTGCTACAGAGTTCTTTGCTGTGAAATGTGAATAAATCCAGTGAATGGTGCCTCTTAGCTCTTGCAAAACTTTCTCATCAGTTTTAAAATGTTTTAAGCTAATGTCAGCACCCTGGTCTTAAAAAGGTGCATGAAAGAACTTGCAAAAGTCTAAGTCACATTGATGAAGATTCTTCAGATTTTCTGTATCTGAATCCAATGCTCTTGTGAATACCACAGAAAGAGGTACTTCTTACTAAAGAATTAGTCTCAATGTCTCTTTGCTATTATTGTAATGAAGTTGTTGTGCGCAGCAAACCCAAAAGACTTCTATTTGATTCTAATGTACTCTTGAGGAACAAGCCTGAATAAAAAGAAGAGAATCAGGATAACACTAAGAAAATAAGCAAAGTTAGGATGTTCTTAAAAGACTAAAAGCTGCATTTATGATTCACAGTACCTTACTCTTTGCCTCTCTGCAGCTTTTTCCATGTTTGAAATTCCTCTTGGACTTCACTGGAGATATTCAAGACCTGTCTGGATGCCTATCTCAGTGAAATGTCCTAGGGAGCTGCTTTGGCAGGGGGTTGGACCCGATGATCTGTCGAGGTCCCTTCCAACCCCTACGATTCTGTGATTCTGTGATTCTGTGACTTACTTTCCTGAACACTGAGTCTGTGTTCTGGATGGTGCCCATGATACACCTCTCCAGTGGGATCTAAAGCTCAGGAAAGTACAAAGCTGAAAGTCACATGTTTGGTGGATGCTGAAGAAGGCTGCTGAGAATATTACACAGGTGATGTGCACTACCTGATGTTTAACAGTGTCCTGGTTCTGGCCAGGCAAGAGTCAACCTCCCCAAGCAGCCAGCACAGGTGAACTGAGTTAGCCCAGGCTGTTTTCCACACCATGTGACATCACTCCCCCTTAAAAAAGGCTGGCTGGGGGACAGGTAGTATGGACTTGGTGCCTTCAGGATAGTCTGAGTGTTAGTTGGTCAGTCTGTCTGTGCTGTTGGGCAGCACTCTGTAAATATTGGGTCAGTAAGGTACTCTGCATTATCACTATGTGTAAGTGTAATCGGCTGTTACTGTTCTGTGTTCATGGTGATTTTGTCAGTAAGCTGTCCTTATCCCAACCCATGGAGGGTCTGTCTGTTTCTCCTGTAAGAGTGAGCAAGTGGCATGTGGTGCTCAGCCACTGTTTGGGGCTGAGCCACCACAGTCCTTTTTGGTGCCCAATGTAGGGCACAAAGTGTTGGGATAATGGTAAGATCAGATCCAATTGTGTTAAAAAGCTATGATAAAATGTCGATCATGTTATTTGAAGAGGTGATGGTAACAATGATGTTTTGCCCATGGTACTAATTGTGGGGTGATCCCCCCATCCTTATCTTGAATCCTAAGCCTTTCAATATATATACTTGCTCCCCCACAAACAGTTGCCAGTGAAGGAACTTCAAGGAAAACTTAAGTGTTAACACTCTGCTTCACTTTGCAGAACACACAGGACAGTGTTCTTCAGACATCAGGCAATGACAACAGAAAGTAAAGGTCCATGGGCTAGATAAGGAAATAGACCTTAGGGACTGTAAATATCTTGACTCACTCCTACATGAGGTACTCATAAAATATGACACAGGCTGCACTGGGAAGCTTGTGAAATGGGACTAAGACAGAAGTGAAGTTTGTGGGACATAAGTAGTATAGAGTCTCTAGGAGCCAGAGAACTTGCCAGGGAGAAAGGGAACAGGAGTTTGAAGTTGGGAGAGGATTATGTTGGATACTCTAGGCACCTCTGGGAGAGCTGTTCAGCAGTGCCTGGGTTCAGTGTGACATATGGAGCAAACACAGAGTGGACTGAAAAAGAGCATCCCTGGATGCACTTCTGAAAAGTAGAAATACGGTGAGGCTGGCAGCTGGTCTAGCACATGGTTAAACAGGTAGGGAGAAGATGTGTCATTGTCATAGATCAGCTCCAGCTGGCAACCAAACACCATGCATCCACTCTCTACCTTCTTTCCCAGTGGAATGTGGAAGAGAATTAGAAGAACATGAGAACTTGTGGATTGAGATAGAGACAATTTAGCAAAGTAAAGAAAAAGCTACCAGAAAAGCAAACCGAAAAATTCATTCCTTACTTCCCATGGGCAGGCAGGTGTTCAGCCATCCACAGGAAAGCAGGGCTTCATTGCATCTAATGGTGACTTAGGAAGACAAATGCCTTCACTCTGAATGCCATTACCCCCCAATCCTTCATCTTCCCCAAACCCCTTATAAGTTGAGCGTGATGTAATATGGCATGGGCTATGGAAAACTGTAAAGATACCTGACAGGAAAGGATGCCGGGGTTTTGGCTGATAGCTGGCTCAACGTGAGCCAGCAGTGTGTCCAGGTAGCCAAGAAAGCAAGTGGCATCCTAGCCTATGTCAGGACCAGTGTGGCAGCAGGAGTAGGGGAGTGATCATATCCCTCTATTCTACATGGGTGAGGCTGCATCTTGAGTCCTGTGTTCAGTTTTGGGCCCCTCACTGCAAGAAGGATGCAATTAAGATGCTGGAGTGGGTCCAGAGAAAGACAACAAAGCTGGTAAAGGGTTTGGAGCACAAGTCTTATAAGGATTGGCTGGGGGAACTGGGGTTGTTTAGCCTGGAGAAGAAGAGGCTGAGGAGAGACCTTATTGCTCTCTACAGCTACCTGAAAGGAGGTTGCAGTGAGGTGGGTATTGGTGTTTTCTCCTAAGTAACAAGCAATAAGATGAAAGGAAATGGTCTCAAGTTGTGTCAGGGGAGGTTTAGATTGGATATTAGGAAAAATTTCTTCACTGAAAGAGTGGTCAGGCATTGGAACAAGCTACCCAGAGAGGTGGTTGCATCACCATCCCTGAAGTGTTCAAAAAATATGTAGACCAAGCACTCCATGACGTGGTTTAGTTGACATGGTGGTATTGAACAGACAGTTGGACTTGATGATCTTAAACGTCTTTTCCAGCCTTCAAGATTCTGTATCCCTTTGGTCAATTGAGGCCAGCTGTCCTGGCTGTGTCCCCTCCCAACTTCTTGTGTACCCTCAGCCCACTTGTTGGTGGGGTGGTTTAAGAAACAGAAAAAATCTTGGCTCTGTGTAAGCCCTGCTCAGCAATAGCAAAACCCACCTCTATAGGACAATCTTCCCACCCCCTCTATATTATGCATTTTATATATCTAGATCTATCTATCTCAATCATTGTGTTTCAAGCACAGATCCAAAATTAAAATCAACTCTATCTCAGCTGAATCCAGGACAGCCATGACCTAAGAAGTTTGCAACAGTAATTTTTGCTCGTCTTAACCTACAGTAAGGCTATTCTTCAATCCACTTGCTTTTTTTCATTGAACTCATTTGTGGTTTAGCCAAGACAGACATTCTCCAGTTCAAGGAAGCAGCAAATAGGTGTGATCTCACTTTCCAGACTTAGTCTCAGTCCAATCTGGGAGAAGTGAGGCAGTAGAAGAGGAAAATAATTTGATACTGGTCAATGTATCATAATTCTCTCCTCTGCTCCTATGCAATGAAGTATGCTGCCCTTTCCTTAAGTTTAAATTACATTTGGGTCTTGGTTGTGTTAATTGTTTGATGCACACATGTGATGTGCTCTGTTGACACCCATTGGGACTGACCTGTTTCACTCTCTCTTGGCCTTTCTGCTCAAAAGATGCTTTTCCTACATTTGCTAAAATTCATAGAAGCCACTTAAGCACCAGCTATGCCAAGGCCTTCCCTCTGTATAGCACTCTAGGAGTCTGTGCATTACGACTGAGCATATTCACATATATATGCATAATCATATTATTAATGTGCATACAGCTGTTCTGTGTCTGATTGGCAGAATTTAGTGTATATTATGCTTAATATAAGTTTCCCACTGTGTGATGGTGAATGAAAAGAAGTAATGAAGCTCATAATTCCATGCAAATATTGGTATCCTTGGATACTGCTGACAGAAATGGCTGTTGGTATAATAAGAAAAGGAAGATACCGAGCTCAACATTGTGACTTAAATACCAGAAGAGTATCTAATAAATTGTTCTGTCATCTTTTCATTGCCAGGGCTGGAACTATAGTCATAGTCATATGGCCAAGTCCAATTAAATCCTCATGATTAATTTACTGCTTGTAGAAGGTGAGAAACTGTCAGCCTAAAAAATGGGTATATCCTACCCCACCACATGGTCCCCATCCCTGAGGCACAGCCCTGGCAGAAAAGAGGGGAAAGGGTCTCTCACTGAAATGCTTGATAAGAGCTTGGAAACCGAGTTAACGTATCTCCTCCTTCCCTGCAACTCAGCACCTGCAGGCATGCTGTCAAAGTAGTGGTAACTTACTGCTTAACGTTTTCCTTTACAGTCCAACCCACTGGTTGCAGCTGCCTTTCAAGCTTTGTTGTTTCTGGTTGGCCTGTTCTACTTTGAGTCTGTCTAAAGCTTGGACCACTTCAAATTTGTTAATTTCTCCACAGTAGCAACATACCTTGTCTTACAGTTCCAGGAGGGATTTTAGGTAACTGGCGAAACAGAAGAGAGTAAAAGTACTGACTGTGTGTTAGATTGTAAGAAGTTAGTCAAGTAGAGGAAAAAGCTGTATTATCTAACAATTGTCAGGACACATACCGTAATTTCACCTTCTTTTGGCATATCCAGAGTACACCAAACCAGATCCGTGGATTGATAGAGATGGGGTGCTGTGAGAGACAAAATAAATTACCTGAGAGATCCCAAGGGTTATATTTTTGTTCTCACTCTCCCCCCCCCCCCTTTTTTTTCTATTTTTGGTTACAAAGTAATTTTCAAAAACTTTGTTCTTTTTTAGTCTTGCTCTGTTTCTCTCATGTTGAGAGCAGGTATAGTTTATCTGATGTGTGCCTTGCCTTTAGTGGGGAACAAATTATGGTATTCTGTTTAAGAATGAAAATAGGTTTTGTTAAGACAGTTCTTCAACTCACCAATCTCAGGTATCTCAGAATATCTCATGATCTTTCTGCATGGCTTATCATCTGTGGAGTAACAAGTGTCAAAGTCTTTGTGTTTAGTATGTCTTAGTTTCTTCTATAACTTAGTCCCAGGCCAGGTCTTCATGCTGAAACCAGGAGAAAGCAATGACTTGGCAACATTAATACTGAGAGGACCAAAGACCCCACCAATTAATCTTTTGCTCACCAAAGAAATCTTTTGAGCTGAGACCAAGTCTCCTCATAATATTGAGCCCTGTCTTCCTCTCTTAAAAAAAAAAGGATGTTAATATTTTCCTCAATCAGTTTCTTAATGCAAGTCAAAAAGCCTTCTTCCTGCAAGTTGTGCTGCCTGGGAGTACTTGAAGATGATAGAAAACAACCTACCCTGAGCAGGGCTGAAGCTGTGATCCTTATGTGTTGGTGGCATTATTTTGATTCATACCCACTGAGGAACTGACATGGGATATGTTTAAGCTTCTTCCATTCCTCCTCCTCATTGCTGTATATAGAGTATGTAACATAACCTACTGTTAGGGAACTGGCAGGATGCCTAGAATAATAACCAGCAAGTCTTAGCCTTCCTGCTGACTTTTTCAACTTTTGCAGGCCTAAGAAGGGATCCTGAATATCCTAACCATATTGAATGATTGTTTTGGTGATGTTAGCTTGTTCTTTATGGCTATTAGAAGTGAATTTGGACAAGAAGAAGGGTTAAGGATGAAAATGGAAGTGTCTTGTGGTATGAAATAATTTGAAGTGATATAAATATGAGAGGAAATATTTTTATCTATCTTGTGCTAGAACTTTGAGCTACCTAATGCTGCCTGGAATCAAGCACTGAGAAGTCTTCTCTAGGCTCTTTGCATCTTATAGCTCCATCCATAGGCCCATTTCTATATGTAGCAGTGAGCTTACATACAAGTTTGTGAACCCTGCAATGTAACCTGGGAGGTGATTCATATAGCCATTCTCTAACATAAATGACTATGAGTATCTCCTTTACCTCTAAGAAAAAAGACATATTTGTGGAAGCTCTGGAAAACTGGAGGAGACTTCCTGATTCAGCATTTTGTTGAGTATTACAAAGCTAGTACTTAGCTGCTGCTTAGATTTACGTGTTCCTTTTTTCTGTTCCCCATGACTGTTTACAATGGATGGAGATGAGGAGATGATCAGACTGCAGACTTCAGTGATGGGATGAAGTTTGCATAGAATCATAGAATGCTCTGTGTTGGAAGGGACCTAAAAGACAATCTAGTTCCAACCCTCCTGCTATGGACAAGGACACTCTTCACTAGATCAGATTGTGTGGAGCTGTTGGAGTGAGTCCAGAGGAGGCCATGAAGATGATCAGGGGGCTGGAGCACCTCTCCTATGAAGACAGACTGTGAGAGTTGGGCTTGTTCTGCCTGGAGAAGAGAAGGCTCCAAGGAGATCTAACTACCAATACTTAAAAGGGTCCTACAGGAAAGTGGGAGAGAGACTTTTCAATAGGGAGTGTGATGATAGGACAAGAGGCTTCAAGCTGAAAGAGGGCAGGTTTAGATTAGATGTTAGGAAGAAATTCTTTGCTATGAGGGTGGTGAGGCACTGGAACAGGTTGCCTAGAGAGGCTGTGGAGGCCCAATCCCTGGAAGTGTTTAAGTCCAGGTTGGATGACACTTTGGACAACCTCATCTCTTTATTGCTCTGATGATAGGAGTTGTATCTGTGATGACAGGCATTGATGGATACCTAACTTTAGGGCTATGTATGCTGTTAAGACTGCCTTGTTGGCCAGATAATAAACGAACTGTGACATGAGAAATTGCTGGCTGTAATGATAACTTTAAGAAGCTGACAGAAATTATCCAGAGGATCATGAGGTGGCTTGATTTTTGCAGATGGTTAAGGAGAAGTATGTGACTGATCGCCAAGCTTCAGAGAGGTAATTGAAGGGACCTTCTGGGGAGTGTCGGCTTGCAGGGGCAGAAGTGCCTAATCATGTCAATAATACCACGAGCTGATAGAATTCTTAGTACTAGAAGTAAGGAAGGGAGACAGCAGAACAAGCACCTTAGACTTCAGTAGGGCTGACTTTGGACTGTTCAGAAAGCTGCTCAATAAGATTCCATGGGAGGCAGCCCTTGAGGGCAAAGGAGCCCAAGAGGGTTGGTTGCTCCTCAAGAAGGAAATCTTGGTGGCACAAGAACAGGCTGTCCCAGTCTGTCGGAAGAGGAGTCGGCGAGGAAGGAAGCCAGCTTGGCTGAGTAGAGAGATCCAGGAAGATATTCGGGAAAAGAATACGAGCTTTAGAAGAAGGGGCAGGTGTCTTGGGATGACTATAGGAATGTAGTGAGATCATGTAGGGAGAAAGTCAGAAGGGCTAAAGCTGAACTGGAACTCAGACTGGCCAGTTCTGTAAAAGATAATAAAAAGTCCTTCTATAGGTATATTAACAGTAAAAGGAGGGGCAAGGAGAATCTCCAGCCCTTATTGGACACAGGGGGAACATTAGTGACAAGGGATGAGGACAAGGCCGAGGTCCTTAATTACTTCTTTACCTCAGTCTTTAATAGTAAAGATGGATATTCCCTGACTAATCCTCAGGAACTGGTTGACAGGGAGGGGAAGAATAACAAAGTTCCCATGGTTCAGGAGGAAATGATTAGTGACGTAATTGGCCAATTAGGTACCCACAAGTCAATGGGACCAGATGGGATCCATCTGAGGGTACTGAGAGAGCTGTCAGATGTGCTAGCCAAACCCCTTTCCATCATCTATCAGCAATCCTGGCAGACTGGGGAAGTTCCACTCGACTGGAGGCTGGCAGATGTTACACCCATATATAAGAAGGGTTGGAAGGAGGATCTGGGGAACTACAGGCCTGTCAGTCTGACCTCAGTCCCAGGGAAGATCATGGAGAGGGTCATCTTGGGAGCTATCACGCAGCACATGTGTGATGGCCAGGGGATCAGGCCTAGGGTTTACAAAAGGTAGATCCTGTCAAACTAACCCAATCGCCTTCTATGACAAGGTGACCTGCTTAATGGACGAGGGGAAGGCTGTGGATGTGGTCTACCTGGACTTCAGTAAAGCCTTTGATACTGTTTCTCACAGCATTCTGATTAAGAAACTGGCTGCCACTGGCCTGGACAGGTGGACCCTCAGCTGGGTTAAAAACTGTCTGGATGGCTGGGCCCAAAGGGTGGTGGTAAATGGAACAAAATCCAGCTGGAGGCCGGTCATGAGTGGCGTCCCCCAGGGCTCAGTCCTGGGTCCAGTTTTGTTCAACATCTTTATCAATGACCTCAGTGAAGGGATTGAATGTTCCCTCAGTAAATCTGCAGATGACACTAAGCTGGGAGGAAGTGTTGACCTGCCTGAGGGTAGGGAGGCTCTTCAGAGGGATCTGAACAGACTGGACTGATGGGCTGAGACCAATGGGATGAGGTTTAATAATGCCAAGTGTAGAGTGCTGCACATGGGACAGAACAACCCCATGCAGAGCTACAGGCTTGGGGGAGACTGGCTGGAGAGTTGTCAGGCAGAGAAGGACCTGGGAGTGTTGGTTGACTGCAGGCTGAATATGAGCCAGCAGTGACCAGGCGGCCAGGAAGGCCAATGGCATCCTGGCTTGTATCAAAACTAGTGTGGCCAGTAGGTCTAGGGAGGTGATTGTGCCCCTGTACTTGGCATTGGTGAGGCCACACCTCAAGTACTGTGTCCAGTTCTGGGCTCCTCACCACAAGAAGGACATTGAGGTCCTTGAACAAGTCCAGAGAAGGGCAACCAGGCTGGTGAAAGGGCTGGAGGGCAAATCATATGAGGAGTGGCTGAGGGAGCTGGGGATGCTTAGCCTGGAGAAGAGGAGGCTGAGGCGAGACCTTATCACCACCTACCACTACCTGAAGGGAGGTTGTAGAGAGGTGGGCGATGGTCTCTTCAGCCAGGTGACAGGAGATAGGACAAGGGGAAATGGCAAGAAGCTGCACCAGGGCAGGTTCAGATTAGATGTTAGGAAAAGATTTTTCACTGAAAGAGTTGTGGGGCCTGGAACAGGCTACCCAGGGAGGTGGTTGAGTCACCTTCCCTGGATGTGTTAAAAAAAAAAGGTAGATGAGATACTTAGGGATGTGGTTTAGCTTAGGATGGGAGTGGTTGGACTTGATGATCTTAAAGGCCTTTTCCAACCTTGTGATTCTGTGATTCTGTGATACCATGTAGGCCCAAAGTGAACAAGTTAATGGTATCAGGAACACCAGATATGTGTATGAGCATAGCAAAATTGTTATGAGAATGGGAAATGAAGTTACAGACTATTTATTTGGAAGGGAACTTGGAGGTGGAAGACAGGTACAACAAGGCAAAAATGTAGATTAAGAAACAGGGAAAGAAATAACTATTAATGCTGTAGTTTGTGCTGACTGGAGATCCCTTTCAGGTATTCCTCTGTTTCATCACTGCAGAGTAAATGAGAGCAGCAATCTAACACCCTCATTTTGGCCCCAGCACAGAGGTCCCACCTCACTGAATTCCAGAGTAGTGAGGACAGGGGACAACTGCTGGAGGGACTATTGAACCTAAAATCTTGGTGTGCCTGCACAGGTGTTGATATAGCAATGACTGGCAGCTGTCCACCACTTCTGAATACACACAGCTTCCCTTGTAAGTGAGGGAATAATGAAGTGGCACAACCAAGAAAAAGAAAAAATTTGCAGGGGAGAGTAGGGAAAAGAGGTTAATGAGTGGAAGGGAAAAGATGACAGTAGTGTAAGAGTCAAAAAACTGAAGAGTTAAAAAAATTACAATACATATATACACAGAGTTTAAGTATCGTTTGGCCACTGACCAAACCTCAGAGAAGGAAATGTGGTTTATGTTGCCTTTGGGAAGTAGCACCTCTTGAAGGGTCTTCATTTCAGTGACTGCAGAAATTGAATCCCATGCTGATATTGTCTCCTAGCAGCTTTCATTTAGTACTGATTGCTACAGATCATTGATAGTTGCTATCTACTGTTGTGGGCATAAATAAAGTGTGATGGACAAATTAGCTGAGCAGTTGTATATGTTATATTGTCCTGAAGAAGGTTTTAATTGTTGGCTGAGTTGGACATATTTGATGCAAATATGAAAATATTCGTCTTTTCACATACTGGTTTTTTTTTTGGTTTTGGGATATTTCCACCCCAAAAGTATGGGCTGGCAATATGTATAAGAAGAAACCTTTCTTTTTTACTTTTTGTGAGTAAAATACTAGCTCATGTTCCATGCTGTTTTTGCTTAGTTTCCAATTACATACATTTAAAGATTGATTAAACTTTCTACTCTATACATTTTACTCACTGTCCTTTAGTTATTTATAATTGGAATATTCATATACAGCCTGTTTATTTTCAAGCTTTTAAGAACTTGACCACATGTACTTGTGGTAGCATCAGAAGATGTTAGATGATTTTCAGATTGGTCTGGAAAACAAAACAAAGGCCCTTTGAACAGGAAATAGCAGACTGTGCTCTGAATACAGCCAAATGAATAAAGTGAGTGAATTCCCTAGCACTTTTTCTGGAAGCCCCCTACCCTCTTCTGTTAATTGGAGCATTGTGTTTACATTTCCATCTGTCCTCACATGAGAGCCTAATTTATTGTTAATTGCATACAGAGAAAGGCCCAAGAGAAGGATAACTATCTATGATAACAGTTTTCAGCTTTTAAAGTGGAAAGAGTGAGTTTGGAAGATAATCTTTAGGAAGTAGCAGTGATAATCAATGATATTAATTACTATCATCTGGTTCATGATATACAGGGAAATAAATTAAAAAAAAAATCTAACGGTTTTACCAACAAGATACTTCTTCACTTGTGAAGAAACCTGTTTCCACTCTAAGCAGAGACTTTACAAAGCTTCATTTCCTCTGACACCATCTCTTATGCGTTCTAGCTAGGTAATACAACTGAACACGATGCAGACATCAACCTCCTGTTGAAGATAGTAACCTAAGTATTTTCCTTCATTTGTTGGAAGCTTGCAGAACCCTAGTTTCTCTGAGGACTACCCTTCTATGTCAATTGTAACTGAAATTCACTAGTGTGTTTGAAAATTTTGGAGAAAAGTGGGAGAAGAGATGGAAATCAGAACAAAATAATTAAACAAGTCTTGTTTACTTGGAATGTAGGCTTTATGAAGTTTTTTCTAATTGCTATGATAATTTGTAGTAAGATGTGACTGAATATTTACTGCTACACAGCATTTCAGGGCACTGGTGCAATATATTCTAGTATTGAATATACTATGAGTTAACTTTCCTTTGGTGCCCTAGTTCATCTATCTAAATGGCAGGGACTGACTGTTCTGCTTTCGTTTCTATTACTCTCTAAGGGGTTATGGGGAAAGTCAGTGAAGCCGGAGTTTTGCCACTTCTTGGCTCCAAAATTAACTTAACTGCGCAGAAGAGAAATTATATGAGCATGTCTTCATCTCATTTCATCATGACATGAGCAGTCTTCTCTCATTTCACAGTCTACTTCTCAGGCTGTGCATACTCTAAATTACACTATTCTGAGAACTGGTGTGGGTAAAAGAAGTCTCCACATGTCCATACCTGGCATCTGAGATTATAGCATAAAGAAAAAGAGGATAAAATTACAAAGGATTTCTGGTGTTGAAAATTTTGTTCAGGCTTCAAAAACTGAAGTTGTTTCAGCATCTCTTATTAAGAAGCCATTTATTTCACTGGAAAACTCTATTCCATAGAGAAAAAGGTTTTTTTAGGAACAGCCTGTCCTTTACATAACATTAAGCAGTAAGCAGTCACATCAAGCAACTTTTTGTCTTTTGTGACAAAAATGCTAGTAAAGAGTCATACAAGATCCTGCTTCAGAAGGTCGGTATATATTCATTACATACGCTCCCTTCCTCCTTGGAGCCAGTGAGCTCCTGGCAGTGTGAGCTCTGGGGCTGCATGATAAAGATTCCTCCCCTCTTCATCTGTGAGCCTGTTGTTCAGCACGACTCTCAGTGGACTTTCAATGAAATCAATCTTTTTATTTTATGCCTACGGTTCCTGTCAGAAACATCTCAGATTTTTTTCAGTAAGAATACAGAGATGGGAACAAAAGCTCCTCTTCATAATTTTGCTGGCTTCATCCACCATTCCCAAAGTCTTACTTTTTCCTCTGAGCTTACTGCTGAGCTCTCAAATAGGGACGTAAGTGGGGTCAGCTTTCCCCAGTGGGGAGAGAATAGCTTACGCTGTGCTCAAGAGGCTTCACTGTCCATCACCATTTAACCTGTGTAGTCAAAACAGCTTGGAAAAATGACTGTCAGGCACTAATACCAGCTGTGAACATGCACAGATGGAGGCAGAAAGCAGACAAAGATATTCCCAAACAAACAATATTTTACATGATAAGGTTTAGGGAGATGTTGCAAACAGCATTTAACTCTGGCCTGCTTCAGTCATTCTGTCAGAGGCTGAGATAACTTTTGCAAATTGCTCTCGGGGACACAGCATGAGGAGATTTGAAGTTCCTGAATGTGTTCACTTGCTCACAGGATAGGTCAAATGGCCCAGCTTATCTAGAGTAGTTTTATTTTACTGGTTTAATTTATTTTTATTCTGAAGGAGATCCTCTTATGTGAGACTGAAATCAGCAGAAGCTCTTTATATTTTCTCCACATAAACAATTTTAATTGAAGAAAGCCATTGTTAGCCTCACACCTGCATTTGCATTAGTGTTGTACTGTGCTGATCAGACCTAAACCAACACTGATGCTGAAGGAAAAATCTTTGTCGTGAAGAATATTTTGTCCAGAGTGAGCTATTGGTGATATATTCTGCTAAGACAATATTTTTTGGCAAAGAAATTACTATCATGAGTCATTATCAGTGAAAAGAGAAAGGGTGGGATATTCTCTGCTGTAGTGAATCTGTAGCCTGAGACCCTGACATGAAATTCATTAAAATGAAAGCAAAACTCCTGCAACTTTTCCAAGCAAATGGGACTGAGTCACAAACAGAGAAGGAAAAAAAAATTCCTTGAACGATTGATTTAATGAAAAAAACTTAGCTTGAGGATGCCCAAATATGTACATAATTTGGTGAGTCCTTGTTATCAAGATAAGAAAATGAAAATAATATTTCAGACCGGCCAGAAATGAAAAAAAAAACTCTCTTGTGTGGTGTCATTCTTCCCTATCAAAATACCTTTCCTTATTGAAAGAGAAGGGTAACAATTTTCTTAATTTAAATCTCTTGATTTGTTATCTTCGACTTCAGCTTTGTCAGTTATGTTATCATCATACATTTCATTACATTGAGGGAAGTGAGCTCTCCATATTAGCTTGATGTAAATTTTAACATTTCTTTGCCCTTGATTCAAAATAAAAATAAAATATTTTCTTGGGTATAGGCAAAAGGCAAGAAAAGGCAAGAAAAGGCAAGGCAAGGCAAGAAAAGGCAAGGCAAGGCAAGGCAAGGCAAGAAAAGAAAGGAAAAGAAAAGAAAAGAAAAGAAAAAAGAAAAGAAAAGAAAAGAAAAGAAAAGAAAAGAAAAGAAAACAAAAGAAAAGAAAAGAAAAGAGAAAAGAAAAGAAAAGAAAAAAGAGAAAAGAGAAAAGAGAAAAGAAAAGAAAAGAGAAAAGCAAAGATAGAAAAGAAAAGAGAAAAAAGAAAAGAAAAGAGAAAAGAAAAGAGAAAAGAAAAGATAAGATAAAAGAAAAGTCTCATTGGAGGTAACCATTATATTTTTAATGAAAATGTTTGGAGTTACTTTGTGGTCATGGACAACTTATTTCTAGGCTAAAAAAACCCCAAACCCAAAACTTGGTGGCCTTTTATGATGGAGTTACAACATCAGTGGATAAAAGAGCAACTGACGTCATCTATTTGGAACGACAAAATATTTGACACTGTTCTGGTCAATAAATTGGATAAATATGTGTCTGATGGATGAACAACTCACTGGATGGGGCATTTGCTACATGGTTACACTCAGAGGTGTGGTCAATGGCTCAGTATCTGAATTGACACTGGTAATAAGAGTTTTTCCTCAGGAATCAGGACTGGTACTTGGTTCAACATCTTTGTTGGCTACATGGATAGTAGCCAACAAACATGGGATGGAGTGCACCCTCAGCAAGTCTGCTGATGACACCAAGCTGGATGATGCAGTTTACATGCTTGAGGGAAGGGATGCCATCCAAAGGGACCTGGACAGGCTGGAGAAGTGGGCCCATGCCAGCTGCATGAAGTTCAACAAAGCCAAGTGCAAGGTCCTGCACCTGGGTCAGGAAAGCTGGGGAGGAATTTTTACAAGTACATATAGCAACAGGATGAGGGGAAATGGCTACAAACCGGAAGCGGGCAGATTTAGCCTTGATACAAGGAAGAAATTTTTCACAGTTAAGGGTGTTGAGACACTGGAACATGTTGTCCAGAAAAATTGTGGAAGCCCTCTCTCTGGTAGTATTCAAGGCCAGGCTGGATGGGGTTTTGAGGAACCTGGTCTAGTGAAGGTATCCCTGCCCATGGCAGGGGGTTGGGAACCAGATGATCTCTAAGGTCCCTTCCAACCCTAACCAGTCTATAATTCTATGAAAAAAAAAACCCAAATCAAAAACTAAAAGAAGAAAAAAATGAAATTACACTCTCAAAGAACAGAAGTCAGGTTTGGAAGGAGCAAAGTATGGATGCATAGGACTTGCTTTAGCAATGCCTGAAATTCAGATTTGACTGACTGCTACAACTGTAGTACAGTAACACAACTGAGACTATTCAGAAAAAGCTGAAAGAATTTTCAGAATTTTTAAGATTCATTGAACCAAAAAGAGATGTCAAAGTGTGTTCATTTTTTATTTGTTTCGTCAGATGTTGAAAATAAGGAGTGGGAAGGGAGATTAATAAACAAAGATTGTTAAAGATAATAACCACAGAAAGTTTGTTCTGCCATCTTAGTTCACACAAGTTTTTTGGATCACTTTTACACATGTGTACACAATGGAAATCACTCACTGTGAGACAGACTTATTTTAAAGAACACTATGTGAAATTGAACTTGAACAGAAAAATAATCTACTTCATTAAAGAACTCATCTGTGTACCAGTCTTGTTATTAAGTGAACCATTCAGTTTAATTTTTTTAATTTACAATGCCATTTGGGATAATCAGAAAATTGAGTATTGCATACAACACCGCCATGTGTATGCTTTAAGATGATTAGATGTTCAATAACCGAGACTCCCACAAAGAAGAGTAGCTGTGAGCCTTATACTGTTCTGAAAATAAAAAAAAAAGTAGTTGATTTTCATTACTTTTCCTAACCACTTCATTTTGTCTCTTCTGCTGGCCTTTCTTCAACCCCATTCAATTTTGAAAGTGTATTGCAATTTATGCTGTTGCTTGAATACAGGGTTTGTGAGAACGATGTAAGGACACAGGGGATATCTATCACACCTGCTTGTGCTGTTTCAGAGGTCTGGGAACTGAGGGGTGGCGACTGTCTATATTTTGCTTGATGATGTCATCTTGGTGTAAATGTTTTTCTTAACGATTTAAATGTAAAGAAAGGCTCTTAAATCAAAACACTGTCTTTACAACAAGAAAAACATGGTGTGACAAAGGAATAAAAAGGTGTAGAAACAAGGTTCATCTACCACAAACATCTGATGTATGAGGTTGTAAACAGCACGGTAACCTATACTTACAAAATACTGCAGCTCTGCTGAAGCCAGTTTAGTCGTTGATCTAAATCAGATGGGAATCTGAACTATATGTTTAACACTTCATTGTCTAATACTGTAGAAAACAGGTTTAATTTCCTTTTTGTTGACTGTTGTTAGATTTCACCCTGCTCTCCAAAGTGCCCTGGGACATGAGTTCAACAAGTAACACTTTGATTCCACTAGATCCACCACTCATCCAGTGATTTTAAAATTACAACCTGGAGCTGCATGGGAGAGAAACTGAAGAAAACTGTAGGTTGTCTTGAATGTGCATACCTTCCCACTCCCTGTTTTCCTCTCCACAGCCGCCTCTGCAGGTCTCTGCCATGGTGGGATTTCTGCGTGGGTCCCTGTTCCTTCGGTGAGAACCTTTTTTGCCTCAAGCAGGCGAATTGAGCTGTGATGCAAAAGGAGATGCAAAGCACAAAATATATTGGACTAAAAATATCACCAAAAAAAATTGTTCTCTGTCAAGCACACACCCTCCAGAAGACAAAACCCACCTCTTCAGTGTTGCCACTAGCAAGAGTGCATCAGTCAAACAGGGAAACAGATTTCGCCTGGGCTGAGTATGTCTGGTGGTAGCTGTTACACAAAGAAAGATGGAGAGTGTTTACCTGTCCCCGCTCTGGTCCCAATTTGGAGGGTGTACATAAAATTCCTGAGGGGCTGGAAGTGCTGGTTAGTAGCCTTCATGACACCTCCATCCAACTGGACTGCCAGGAGGTTTCAGCTTTGAGGGCATCATGGAAGATTTTGTGAACAATGTGACCCTGACTTGCAAGCAATGAAACTGAAGTGCCATGTTTACCAAAGGACATCTGCCATACTATTTATGCTGCTTGTTTTTCTGTCCTGGCCTTTAATTTCTTTACATTATAAGTGAATTTTCTATTGTGATATCCAGGGAAGTTTTATTTTATCAGGAAGGTACCAGTTTTACCACGGGGAAACCATAAGGAACAATTAGCTCTTAAGTGTGAGTTACTTGAACGCAATGCACATCCTCCTTACCCAAAATATTCTACTCTGGTTCAGGTCAGCACTAAGCTGTGTTTTATTGTCATGCTGTACTGTCTTCATGAAAGCTATGGTCTGACGTTCTGATGTTTTGTGGGCACCATATCTCCTGTTTCAACCGTGCATCCTCTAAGGGATGCACACTCTCCCCTGGCCAAGCCATGCAGTGCAAGATGGGAAGCAGGAGAATTTGGCTTATAGTGCATAACGTAATCAAATAAAAATGCAGATCTCATCAGACACTGTGACACAACAGTCATAGGGATCTTAGTATTGAGCTGACCTGACACAAAAGATTTAGTAGCAGTTTAAAATTCAAAGTGCTCCGCCCTTTTGGAGTTTGTTTTTGCTCAGTTGTTTCTTTAAAGTGTTTTGAAATGGACCTTATTTTTTCGGTCACATTTCAGGATCATAAAAAAAGATAAAATGTTGGCAAAAATACCAGAGAGCTGAACAATGTTAATCCTTTCTTTTTATTAACGTCTGCCTTTTTTCAGTTGCTTGTATAAAGCTATGAGCTGTCTGAGGTCACTCGGTTCACTGAGTTATTTGGTTAAGAACCAAACTGTGATGAAAGTGTAAAAGAAATAACAGATTGCATACAAAATGCCAAACATGGAGACATACAGCTATTAGCCTCCTCTGTATGTGGGAGGGGGTGTGTGTCTCCCTGGGAGATGACACTTGGCCTCACTGCTGCCTGGACTCCAGGTAGCAGTAGTAGGAGCAGCCACATCCATGTTCCTTTGGGATGGCATGGAAAGAGCCTTGGCTCAGAGGGTACCTGGAAGAAGGAGGGCACACATCCTGGAGGTCATGAGGTTTGGCAGCTCCTGTTGCATCCATAGCAGTGGAGATTTAAACTCCTTTAGAGTTTTTTTCTGGAGAATTCCCATCTGGTTCTGTAATACAGACAGTATTAATAACAGCCAAAGCTGAAACACTTCCCAAGATCTTAGGACTAAAAGAGCAGAGGATGGTTATTAGTGAAAAAGAGTGTCACCTTGATGACAAATATAAAACAACATTTACAGCCTGGAAGGAAAACAAAAAATTACATTTAGTATTGTGTTCTGGTCCCCACAAGAATTCCACTGCTACTTTAACTAGACAATGTAGACTTTCCATAAAATCCTTTGAGTCATAAAATGCCTCATTTAAAGAGAAAAAAAATCAATAACTCTGACTTCCTATGTGCTTTTACTTTACTGAGTGTCTCCATTTAAATGCATATTTTGACTACAGCACTGCCAATATCACATTCCCTATAGGGGGAATTGCAGAAGAAAATTGTAACCTTTTGAGTGTGTAGGAGGTGGGGGAGAAGGGAGGCGACTCTCCTACCATTTTTAAAGGAAATGACATTCTCTAGCTGCCTAAACAAATGAACTTTACAGAAATAGATCTATGCTCTGGATCAGATTCTGACATTGAAAGAAAGCATGAAAACAGATTAAAATCAAACATGCACTGAAAAATTAGGCCCTGCTATTAAGTAGTAGAGGTGTCAGCATTCTCTGCATGTTTGCATCATTGATGTCAAGACTGACAATAATTACACGAAGAACTGCTTAGTTATTTCTTCAGTTTAGAAAGATAATTCAGAGAAGGCACATTGTCACCCCACATGCCCCCTCAATAATATGTTATTTTTAATTTACTAGTCACTTGAGTAGTCCAGGAGATACAAAAGCATTAATAGTTCCTGAACCCTCAAACTTTACATGTCCAAGTGTAAAACAGTAGATGACAATTCATAAAAAAATCACAAAACAGGGATACAAAAAAAATTGTTGTGGCAACATACAATGAAATGTTGAACAATACTTGCTGCTTATCGGTAAGTCCACCATTGTCGAGGCTCTGGTAAACAAATTGAAGATGTCTTCAAGAAAGAAACAAGGTGGTTTTGCATACACTTATGAGGACTTCTAGCTCAGTACACAAGCCTTGTCCTTACAGAAGGACTTTAGAATTCATATATGATGAAATTATATACAAAAGCACCTTATGGGATCAAATACCCTTTTTTATGTATGGCTGTTCTATCACAGATCCTATTCTGCAGTAAGGATTATTTATGCCCTTATTCCTTCATCCGCTTTCCCCACCCGACTGTCTGCTAGAAGCCCTGTGGAGGATTTTCCCTACCAGACACATAAGGAAATTAGCAGAAGACAAGTAATGTTTGCTTGCTGGCTGCAAAGATTGACCCCTGTGACTAAAACTTCAGACAAACGTTCAGTACTGATGGGAAACCAATTATTTACAGCTGAAGTGTGACTGAGGTACTCAAAAGACTTCAAAGTTGGTACTTCCTTTGGCTCTGTGCTACAAAGCCTCAGAAAAGTACTCAGAAAGGGATTCAGAAACACACAAGGACAAATTCCAGGCAGACAAAATGCCCAAAGAGCTTTATCTGTTTCCACAAATTGTAAGTGTAGTAACTGTCATATGCTAATGAGATTAAGTGTGCCAGTGGTGAAACTCTTCAAAACTTCGAAGCGTGCAACTGAGCTGAAACAGCAAGGATGAAATCCAACACTGACTCAGAAAATGAGTCTAAGTCAGTTTACATTGGACCCCAATCTGAAATGCAAAGGTCTGAAATTACTTCTTGTGTCACGAGTTGGTTACAAGTTGAGCTAGCCACTGTGAGGAGAGAGCTGAGGCAAGGCACCAAGTGTTCTGGGCCTTTCAGCAGCAGCTTTGCAGTATGTAGATCACTTTTTACCATCTGCCTCTTCACCATGGTACACTGTTGTTTACCATACATGTTGCGTTGTATTTATCAGTCCAATATGCGGAGACTTTTCAAACAGCTTAATTTAGGGCCTTGCCTGTGCATCCATAAAGCAATCTGCAGAGCCACAGCAGAAGCTTGGGTACTACTGTTGGGTGACTCTTCCCTTGGTTACACCTCCTAGGCAGTATCTTTTTGAAATTAAAGTCATACTGCTGGGAGTTTCTGCAAATTCTTCCCCAGACTCCCCTTGCCCCCTGTGCTGCGGTGCTCCTGGAGTATGGTAAGGTAAGGTACTGGGTGTTGTAGGAATGAGCTGCAGCCTAGCCTGTGCTGTGGACAGTTTCAAGGGTGGTCTTTTGGTGGCTGAACACCTCAAAAGTGCATATCTGTCTGCTCACAACCCTCAACCACTTCAGAAGGCTGAAGTGGTCGAGGGTTTTTATATTTCTTTTTTATATTTCTTTCTCTGCTATCTTATTTTTTCTTTTTTTTTTTTTTTCTTTTCTGGATGATGCTTTGTCATGAGGGTTTTTTCTCTGCTTCTGCTTTTTTCATCCCATCTCCCTTTCATTTATCAGGCCCTTACCTGCTGTCCTGTCATATATTTCATTTCATTTTCTTAAAAATAGCATCCTAAAGTATTCATCCAGGCTGCAAGTGCCAGTTTTTCATTTCACCGGTAGCTTTGATCCTTCAGTCAGCTTCATGGACTGTGAACGAAGGGGAATAAAGTGTCTCAGCACAGTTCAAATGATTCTATTTCACCTGGATAAAAACAGCCTCTGTCCAGCCATGATATAGGAGATCTCCACTTGATATATTTATTTATTGGCACATCAGAAAGGTTTGTCTTGAAGGAAATCTACAGAAATAAGGATAATTGGGAGAGAGTAGAGAGAATAAAATAAATGCTGCTGCTTGGTTCTCAGCCTGTTAGTGTGATTCAGCAGTTCTCCTCTGCACAAGGTCTGTGTACAAGGAAGTAAATGGTAAGGCTGACAGAGACAAGGTGAATCCTTACAGGCAGGTTTTGCTCAGTCTGTGTGTGTGTGATGCATCCACCTGCACCAGAAACCTAGCCATGGAAGACAAGCTCTGTCACTGTTCCTGGTGAAGCTGGAATTTTTGGAAACTAAATTTATGTAAATCCAGCTTTTATGACTATTAGTTACCCTATAATTAGGTACACTCATTAGGAATGACTAAAAAACTGCAGAACTGAATTTTAAAGCCAAAACTAAGTAAGCGACTGTGATCTAACCAAAACTAGGAAATGAGCAACAGTGACAAGAAAACAAGATTTTAAAAGTCCTACCATTTTTAATAATGGCAGAAATGATGAAATAATTGAAGGGAAAAAGCTGAATAAAAGATATATTCATTAATCACATTACTTGGCCATTTCAATAAATCAGGAAGCCAGTTAGGTTGATCACAAGAACTTAGTACAGACTTGTTTTCAGAAATTATGGATTTGCTTATTTTTATCAAAAAATAATGTACTCTAAACTTTAGGTTTGCTTTGCACAAACTATGGAGGAACTAGGTATGGAAATCCATCCCTGATTGTGCTTAACTATCCACTGTTTTCCTTCCTTGTGTTTCATTGATCTTTGAACAGTCATGTAGTCCCTACTGACTGCCCAGCTACTCTGAAGAAACCTTGTATCCATATGAATGTTATCATTAATCTATTAATATGCAACTAAAATATAGGTAACTACATTTTCCTTTTCATGCAAGATATTTTGGTGCTATTGTGTATGGATTATTTTGCCTTTTAAGCCAGAGCAGATCATTGATCATCTAGCATAAACTTTTATATAACCAAAGCCTAGTTGTCATCTATTCATTCCTTCCTTTAATTTATAACTTTATTGATCCTCTGGACTAAAAGATAAGGTTATGTGTTGGTTTTGATTGGGATAGAGTTAATTTACATCCTAGAAGCTGGTACAGGGATATGGTTTGGATTTGTGCCACTGTGTTGATAACACAGAGATGCTATTGTTCCTACTGAGTGAGACACAGAGGCAAGGCCTTCTTCTCACAGTACCCCGCCACGAGGGAGGTGAGGGTACACAAGGAGTTTGAAGGGGACACAGCTGGGACAACTGATCCCAGTTGACAAGAGAGATATTTTCTACCATATAACATCATGATCTGTATAAAATTGGGACTTGTCTGTGAGGTGGGATTGTGGATTGGGAATTAGCCAAGCATCTTTTCGCATGGTAAGAAATTGTACTGTGCATCACTTGCTTTGTATATCTTCTTTTCCTTCTCCTCTTTCTTCTCCTTCCCCATTAAACTGTCTCTATATCAAACTATGAGTTTTATTTTTTTTACTATTTTCAGTTCTCTCCCCCATTCCACTAGAGAGAGCAAGCAAATGGTAAGCAAATGTCTGTGTGGTGTTTTTAGCTGCTGTCTGGGTGAAACCATGACAGGTTAAAAGTGCAGTAAAAAAGACTTTGAATTGTATGTACCCAAATAATGTGTCTTTGTTTAAAATTTAACCAGGTACAATTAATTTAAAAAAACCCACTGTCTTATCACACCTTTACTGAACTCCTTTTTATTATTGGAATTTATTTGGGACATCACTAAATGAATTATACAAATGATTTCTGTGTAATATGATTCCCAAAGGTTTATGAATGGCACAAAAATCTTCATGATAATGATCCCGATAAACGTCCTCTAAAATTCTCATACAGGTATCAATCACTTCAGTTTCAAATGTATAAATATGCATTAAAATATTGTTGGTCCAAAATAGATCATTAATCCAGGTACCAACACTCCATTGCTCTTAAAAAAGACAGGTAAATAGGATTTGAAGTCAGTGGAGACTTGATCTCAAGTCTCTGAAACTGCTACTAAAGGCCTTTGCAAGAGTTTCAAATAGTAACTTTATATACTGCAAATGCTGGGTTTCAATGTCCCAGATGATCACTTTAAGGTGTAGATGTGCCTTCAAGACTGTATCCCAGCACCTTGTGTATGCATGCACTAGTGATGAACCTACTAGTGTTACAGCGACAATTTCCAAAATAGCCTGGCAGCATAAATTGAGGTATCCAGTGTTTACTGGAACACAGGCTTTCATATAATTCACAGACCCTCAAATGAGATACTTGGATCTGAGATAGCAAATCTGAAACATAAAATCATAAAATTCAGCTCTTCAAGCCAAGGAGGTGGATTTTTATCATGAACAGAATCTGAAACCAGGGACAGTGGTTTCACTAGACAAAGATGAGACTATCTGAATCCCAGGTGGAAGTGCTTGGACAATCCTGTGCAAATAGAGAAATTAGTGCTTTAGTCAAAAAAAAAAAAAAAAGTACTTGGACAATGCAGTCTGAGCCCTTTCATTATCTGAGAAAGAAGACCCCAGAAGAAGCTAATGTTTTGGTGAAGCTAGAGCTGAATCCTTGATTTTCATTTAATGAGAAAGATCTTTTAGCATTTTACCTTCCATTCCATAAATATGTTATTTTGTACATCTTCAGTGGAAAGGCTGAAGAATTATTCTGCCAATTACTCAGGATTATTGGAGTTCTCTGTCTGTGTCTTTCTCTCACTAATTTAGGTTAAGTTTTCTGAGTAAGAGATAATGCCTCAGGCTTGCTCCTGAGATAGAAGGGATAAGGTATTTAAAGTTTATCTTGACCCTCCAGGCATTACAGTAATCCACTCTAATGCATCCTTGAGGGCTGTGATTGCTTCATTCCTTTGGCAATTTAAGATAAGTGATATTATATCACCTAATGAAAGTATTTTTATCTAACTTTCTGTCTTTTCCCAAAAGTCATAGAACTCAAGACAAAGTCAAAAATTATAAGAAAAAGACAGAAATACCATTTTCCTTGGCACATGTTTACTTTCTTTTTCAAAACCAATTAATCTTTCTGTGATGCTGCTGTACAACCTTTCAGTAGTTGACTAGTGTACCCAAATAGTCTTCAGCACATGGTGCTTGAACAACAGAGAAAAATCAAAAGGAGAATAGCAGAGCAAATATCTAGCACGGGGAAAGAATTGACCCAGTTCTTTTAATTTCCCGTGCATTTGGAAAGAAGCATACTGAAGTATGCATGTCATGGGTATTAAAAAAAAAGAGAAAAAAAGGAGAAAAGGATTGGATTTCCCACATTCCCTGCCAAAAAACACATTCAGTTCGAGGGCTGCAGGATCAGGAATTAAGAGATAGGGCAGGATCCTTGCCTCTTCATCCTTGAGCCCCTCAGTGTATCCTGCAGGCTGAAGAAAGAATTGCCTTTAAAGAAGATGTTTGAAACAAAGAAGAGGCAAAAAGTTTCAATACTAATCATATAGAAAGATGTATAAGTATCTGCAAGAAACAACCATTAAGGGAACCACATTGGCCATAACAAGGGCCGGGATATTGGCAGAGCAAAAGAATGACATCAGCTGTGACTTGGAGAGATCAGGCATACAGACACACTGGTGAGTTAGAGAAGTTGCAATTGACACCTACAGCAAGAAGAGAGAGTCCCTTTTTGTCATTCTGGTCAATCAAGATGAAGATTTGGTGTCATTGTTAAAAACATGAGTAGAAGAGGATTGTTCAGTCAAGGCAATGGAGTGCAAGGCTGAGTGAGAAATGGACTGAAACATGAGACTTTAGCATGAATTTTGGAGGTGAAGGTGGATATAAATGATGATAGAAGTACTAGGATGGAGCTGTCATTCAAATGGACAGTGTCACCAGTGGTTGTGCAAAGATTTATCTGCTTACATTCTACACACTGGAAATGGTAGGAAAGACCAAGACTCAATGCTGATGCAGAAACATTACAGGCCTTTTCTCCAGAAATACTTGGGATGAAGATTCAAGTCTATGCAAGCAGCACTATAAGAAATCATCCTTCACCTATGCCATGTGAAGGGTGGGAAGGTGGTGTTTATCACTGACCACAGAAAAATAATTTCACTTATCTGCTCCAATCTAGTTTCCACCTCTTTCCTCTCTTAAGCTTTTAGACTAAACTGCTCACAGTGAGAAATATCGGATGTTTCTGTGCATGTGTGCTCACACTCTCATGTCAGATAGGGCTTAGGTTTCAGTTAATTTTTGTTATGTGAACCAAGTATGAAACATTTGCACGTAATTCTTTCTGATAGAGTGTGCTGGAGGCAGTTTTGTATGTTTTGCAGACACTGACATCTCAGCGACAGAGGAGATTTTTCATAACAACATAGCAACAGTAAAGAACTAGCAGGGCTATCACATATGTTCAATGAAACTGTGAACTCAAGGAAGGATTTATAGCTGCCATTAACTTAGTGCAAACTAGAATTCATTGTGGCTGGAGTTGTAAGTTTGTGCCGGATTAATGGTAATAAATCAGGTCTTTTATGTCATTATATAATTTTCAGACAAAAAAGAAGAGAGAACATAGTAATACCCCGGGGAAGGACAATAATGCTGTGGGTAGCTGAAGCCATGAACACCCAAACACAGCTAGGTGGCTTAGGCCCAGTCAGCTGTTTTTCTTGGTATCAATGCCTGTGCACATGCAAATGCAGCACACAATCTGGCATCTTTCTGGCAGCCTCTCCATCAAATAAATGTGTTGCAGGAGAGCACTGTGTCTGCATGACAACTGGATAACAGCCTGTGATTCATGGTATTGTCAGTGCCAGGAAAAAACATGCACACTGTTTCAGCAAAGCACTGAAATACCACAAGTGAGGCCAGTGAAACAATTAAAAAGTGGTTCTAGTAATGGTCTCCCTTTGTATTGCATTAGAGGTCAGCAGGTATATTCCATGAAGGATGAGAAGAGCTTAAATATTTAAAATTTTAGAGCCTTGTGCAACTGACAGGCCACTCAGAAGACCATTACTTGAAATCAATTGAAGAAAAGGGAACTGGGATTCCTCATATGCTAATTCATGCATGAATGCAGCTTATTGCAGAGTCTAAGATATTCACGTTAGCCATGAGAAATGGGCTTGTTTAGTATGGCAGGCTGCTGCCTCATTATCCTACTTCTGCTAGTGTTTCTAAAGGCAGGGTATCTCTCTCAAGATGAAGATTAAAAATTGGCCCTTGTGAAGAAAATCTTTTAGCAACTGAAACAGGATAACTTCTCAGCCTTGGAAGGCAAAGATGCATGGGGGTGTGGGAAGAAGGAAGCCCGCTTGTAATGAAGTATGTATATTTTACTAACATGCAGAAGCCAATGAATTGTACCTCAACATGGCAGATTTTCAATTCAAATTGAAAAGACTTTATGGCCTATTTCATGGGGTGAAGACAGTCCAAAAATAACAGTTAAATAAGTCAGACCTTGACTGTATTTTCCCATCTCTTTGGGGAGTGTCCATAGACAGTGTGCAGAGTCTACCCCATGCTTCCCCAAGATGTTTGTGTGGCCTGAACAAGTGACCAGTCACTAAGGGCCGTGGCACCAGGGGAAGGTTGGACTGGGGTGAGCATGAAGTCACTGAATATTACAGAACAGAGGTGAAAAGTCAGTTGTTGGTGCTGGCCTGTCCTTGCAGCGCTTCGGGCTCTAATTTCCCCTGTGACCTCTTGGCTGAAAAGCCATGTTGTGACATCAAATCTGAAAAGATGCACTTTTCTCCTGGAGACTGGGGAAAGCTTATACAGTAGCTTGAAACCAGTCCTGTTTGAAGAGATGCAAGCTCTGACACTGAAATACAGTAGCACAATAAGTAAGTTCATTTCACCCTAACTCAGACCTGAAATTTCCTACCAAACTTCAGAAAAATCAGACTAGCGGGTGACAATAGGAACGTTTGGTATGTAAATGGGAGATATGGACAGGAAGCAAACTTCTGGCATTTTGTTTTCATGGATGCATGTAAGATTACACACATTGCCTTGTTCTTTTTAGAGCATATAACCTATTAACCTACATCTGACTAAAGATCTTGATTTCTATCTAGTCCATAATTTTCATTCTGCTGTATTTGTCTTGCATTGTGGAGGTGTTTTCCACATGGGTTTAGTGCTTTGCACTGGGAGCCTGACAGTTCAATGGATTAGGAAAACAAATGTCTGAACTGATAGCATTACAGAGGTGAACTGCAGGGTAGCTGCATTTTTGCATGCCACTTGTATTTAAGAGCCCTTTAAAATCACCCCAGTTAAATTCATGGGAAACTTTTATTTTTAATAGCATATTGTAACCAGGTCTCTTATGATGTGGCTTATTATGTTCTGATCATGCTAATATAAACTATGATGCCTTGTGCAAAATTAAATTCCATCATTAGTGCTATCCTTCTGTCTCCCGTGTCAAAATAACAGTAGGTGTTACGGAAATGTTTGGTAAATTCTGCAGGAAGCCTGGCTGAAATCAGTACAGAACTATCATTCTGCTGTTTAGCTGCCATTTGTTTAATTACATGCTTAGTCAGACTTCTTGGAAGCAGAAAGGTGTTTCTTTAGGGACAATTTCCAGGACCACAGTACAGCAAATGCATTTGGGACCTGCCACTTGTTTATTAGTCATGTTTGTAACATGCCTCTTGAACTCCCTTTCGGAACACCTTAAGGATGCTGAGATCTAGCACTATCATCCTTAGAAATACCTCCTGATGAAAGTGAAAGAAGTGGCGAACATTACATTCTGCTTATGTATGTGCTGCTTAGGATACAGAGGACTATTCAGCTCCAGCTTAACTTCTGATTACAGCAGGAAAACCTTATTTCGTGCTAGAAAAATGTGCCATATTTCCAGCTGTACCTGGCCATGGCAGTGTGAGTCAAAATCCACTCTTGGTATCCTTCCATAGCACGTTGTAAAAAAGAAAAAAGAAAAAAATTATTCCTACTCTTAACTCTCATCTAAGTGGTAGAATTTGAATGGAGCATCACACTTCCTACAGATAAAATGATACGTCATACTTCATACTGCTGCGAGAGCACTTGGGTCACCATCCAGAAATTAAATAAGCCACAAATGATTTAATTGATTTTTTTTGGACAGTTACAATTTCCCACGGACAGTTTACAGGGAAATCCATTTGCATTTTGCAGGTCAATGGGCTTTAGAAATGTCACAGGTGAAAATAAAATAATTTAAATGAAAAAGATAGTTATAACCCTGATTATATATTTGGTGTATAGAAAAAGACCTTGATGATATTTTATAAGGCCATGTTTCTTGAGCATTTGGGAGTGTTTTTTCTTTTTTGTAACTCTGTAAATAGCTGTAATTGCGTCAAGGTAGACTTGGAGAAGGATGTCTTGTAGTTCAATCACAGGACTTGATCCGTAAGGCCTGTTTTTCAGTTCTTGGGACTGCTGTGTTCAGAGCAAGTTTAATCTCTCTGTTTCAGTTTCTCATCTGTGAAACAGAGATGAAATATTTCTTTCTTATATTCTTTATCCACTTGGTTTTGTGAGCTCTGAAGAATAGCAAATACCTTTTGCTTTGTGGATAAGCAACATGCTGTACAATACAGCCTTGAATCTGAATGAGTTTCTTGCAGCTCAGGAAGCTCTTGTGAAGTGAGGAAATTCACTGGTAACAGCAGTTCACTCTCTTAAAAATTGAAATAAAAAGCATAACTGTAATACAAGGTGTTAATACGGTTTTACTGCCTTACAGAGTAATGCAGTTCAATACACCACAGGAATTTTATTACTGCAGTTCAGCTTGATTTCCATAGGCAGATGATTCTCTCCACATGCAGCTTGATCAGGGTAAAATTATTTATTTACAGTGCTGCTTTACAAGTAAATTCTTTTATTCATGTCGTGGATCCTACTGACAGATAAGGTCAGGCTCATATGGAGAACACAATTTAATAAATAAATAACTGTGTAAGTTACTATAAATTCATGGATCTTAAGAGAAAAATAAACTGAAGTTTCTTTATTCATTTAGTCTGTCATTGCTATCTTTTTAAAAAATTCCATACGTATTATCCAAAATGAAGGGAAAATTCCCTTTTAACATAGGAACACTAGTAAGACTAAGTGCTTTTGGACACTGCTGTTTAAACTACAGGATGACTGTTTGCCAGTGATTAATTGGCATATGAGCCTCAGGAAACAAGAATACACATTCCTAATTTTGTGTTCATCCTCTTTTTCAGGGTTCAAGATTTCTCAAAATAATTCTGCCCAATTCAAATTACACATTGTATTGTTTGAACAAGAAGACACTAGAATGTACGAGATGAAAGTGATTAATGAAACAAGATATATTTTAAAAGATTTTATCTTATTTAATGAAAAAACATCACAGTTGAATGTCTAGTGCCACCAACACATAATGCGTCTACTGTCTCAAAACAGAATAAAACTGCACTTCCAGTTGAATGTATGGCAGTAGAATTGGGCATAATTCAAAAATCAGACATTTAAACCTCCTACAGTCTAAAAGCAGTGTAATGGAAATGACATTATGGAATGTGGTTGCATATTACCTTAGTATTCTGGAGAATATATAAAATAAAAAGAATTGGTCTTTTTAATAATGAGCCTATAATTGGTGATACAGATTTCAGAATACAAGATCAGTGAGAACATATGGTTGCTTCCCTATAAATGGGACACTGGGAGTAATCACCAAGTAAGAAAACCTATTATCATTGGGATGTTTTAGACTTTGTATCTGGCATGCTCAAATGTGCCCTATTCCCTAATATACACTGTTACAAAACCAGGCAAAGGCCTGCCATTTTTAAGTACACAGCAACACTAGCTATCAAAATGAACAGACATAGAACCTTTATGTTGTGAATGAATATTTTTTTTAAAGACAAACCTGGGTAGGGGAGCCTTCTACTTTTTAAGACATCATCAGTCTCAGTAAAAAGGGTACATTAGTGTTATAAACAGTTTGTCTGTGCTGGATTCATTTGCTGGTGTTGCTAGTATCCAGGGATGAATTATTTTGCTCAATCTCAGTGCTCTTCTCTGAAAGTATTAAAATTAATGCAGAAATTTCACTCCATGAAACATTCCAGCCAGGAGACTAGTTTTTGTCAACACTGTGTTTATTGCTTCTTCATATAAATGTTCCTATTGGATAACTTGGGGACTTATTTTTTTTCAGGATCCCAAATGAGCATATCGTGTATAACAATTTTTCATATGTTCTTGAATCAGCAGACTGACTGTTAATTGCCTGAAGTATTCCCAAATTGGCCATTAAGAGAAAGAACTTCTGCAATACTTTCATTTTCCCTCTTGCCTGTTCTCCATGTCACCAGCCCTCAGCTGAGAGATAAAGTGCCAGAATATTCTCATTTTGTGGCACCTTTCAGTTCTCCAACTGGCAGACCAGACAGCAACACATTAGGTGCCTTGAAAACACTCTCTAAAATATTTGTTCCCCAATGAGTCTGTAAAAAAACATAGTGCCTTGTTAGACACTAATTGTATCTTCCACATAACTGCACCACTGAAATTTTCCAGAAAACATTACCCATATGTCAAGGTATTCCCTTAGCTCCCTGATTAATAATAAAATATCTTATTACATCCCTGCTAATTGAGGATACTGTGCATCAATACAAATATGCTACCTACTGCAAGTAGCTTTCTGGGGCAAAATTCAAGTAACCCACTTATTGTCTGAAAGGATTTCATTCCTTCTTCCTTCATTAGCTTTATCTGGGCCATGGAGACCTTACCTCAGCTATATGTTTTAAGTCACTTTAGGGGCAGTAACTGTAAGTAGCCCTTTACCACTGTTCTGAGCGGTACAGGAATTGTTCCAGAAGAATGCATTTTGGCTGAGGTAACCTCATTTGAGTACGTGCCTCCAATACACATAGGGTTACTATAGTTAGGACCTGTTTAAAAAAATATCCCCATCCATCTTGCTACAGGCAATCTTGTGTAGCTTCATTGCAGAATGAGTGTGAGCATCAGGAGAGAACAGCAACATTGAGATTGGTAATTTCAGCCACCTGGTGGCATTTGAGCCTCTGCTTCCTCTCCTCCTTCTAACAAAATACTCAAAATTAGAAGTTTTGCAGCTGCTACAGTCTATCCCAGTAAACCTACGCTGCTACCACCCTTAACACTCCCCAGCCAAACAAAGAGGGGTGCATCTATTGAAAGGCCTGCTTTTTCTTCCCCAACTTGTTCAATGTAACCCTTTATTTTGTAATTGCATGCCTAATTGATAGTCACATGAGTCACAGTTTGTGCATACTGTCTAGCTTAGGGGTCTTGTAGTGTTAGACAAAGATATTCATGCTCTCTAGTAACACAGTACTATGTTCTCTCTGGTATTGTCAGGGGAGCCAGTGTGAAAGTGTAAATATCTGTACAAGAAATTCCCAAGGAGCTACCTCTAAACTAAAATAAATAGAAATTTGGTGGAGTTTTGCACTCAGAGAAACAAATGTGCACCTTTCTGAATGGTTGATGTTTTATCCTTGCCTATTTCCTTGCTAACAATTATGTCTGCATGACTGAAAAGAAGGCACATGCAGGTATATGCTCTCCTGTAGTTGCCTACCTGAATGACAGCACATGGGACCCAAGCTCTTCCATGTGTTTAAAGTAATGTCCTATTTAAATAATGATACCTTAACATTGCAAGAAATCTGTGGCCACCGAAGAACATCACAGTTGTCACTTAGATGCGTATTACACCCGTGTTACTCTGCAGCAGCAGTTGGATATAACTGGACTCTCCCCATGTACTAGTACACCTTCCTGGTGAGCACTGCTGGTAGAACAGATAGAACTTTCACTTAAAGGTTGCTTAATATTTACTTTAAAAGATCCCATTGTCAGCTGCTGCTTTGATCAGAACATTCTCATATTGGGTTAGTGCTGCAGCCTTACTCTTCTCAGAGTCAACCCTTAACAGCTCAGACATTGTCTTGTATTAGATTAGGGTAAAGTAGCTTGTTTTGTTCAGGTAAAAAGAAGTGTTAAACCTATTTAAGTACTATTTTTTGTGTGTGTTTTCTTACTTTCAAATAAGACTTTGAAGTCCATCTGCGGTATGAATATCTTCACAGCTGAAGACTACATTAACTTGCTAGGAAAGCTATTTTATCACTCTCACAGTAAAAAAAAACAAAACAGATTTCTTATGTTCAGATGGAATTTTCTGTTTCAGTTTGTGCTCATCATTTCCTGTCCTGTGACCGGGCACTACTAAACCAAATTTGGTTCCAGCTTCACTCCCCTATTTATACATATGGATATATATACCCACATATAGAAATAAATACATAAAATATAAATAAATATATATCCTTCCTGAGCCTTCCCATCTCCAGCTTAAAAGTCCCACCTCACTCAGCTTCTCCTCATATGAGAAACATTACAGTTCCTTCATACCCTTTGTAGTCCTGCACTAAGCTTGCTACAGTATGTCCACATCTTTTTTTGTACTAAGGAGCCCAGAACTGAAGGCAGCAATCTATGTGTGTCTGACCAGGGCTAAGCAGGGAGGGAAGGATCACCTCTGTGAACCTGCTGGCTACAGTCATAATACAGCCCAGAGGGGTCTGTCTGTCTTTCATGAGGAGGTACTGTTGGCTCATGACCAGCTTGCTATGCAAGAACTGTTCCCTCATCTGCTCCTCTTCAGATCTTCATCTTCAGATAGTTGGTCCTCAGAGCATACTTGTGCTTGGAATTATTCCTTCTAGGTACATGGCTTTGCATTTCCCTTTGTTGCATTTCATGAAGTTCCTGTTAGCCCACTGTCCAGCTTGTTCTGGTCCTTTTCAATGGGGACACAGCCTCCTAGTCTATCAGTCCCACCTCCCTCTGCAGGGTGCATCAGAGGGTGCACTGTGATCCATCTTCCAGGTCATTAATGAAGAGGCTATAGACTGTGAGAACCCAGCATTTAACCCTGGGATACACTAGTAGAGTCTGGCCTCCCACTAGACTTTGTGATGTGGATTGCAACCCTTTCAGCCCAGCAGTTCAGTCGGTTTTCAATCCACTTCAGTGTCTTCTTATCTAATTTTTACTTCATTTGTCAATGGCAGTGTTACAGGTGACAATGTCAAAAGCCTTACTGAAGTCAAGACAAACAACATTCTTGTCCAAAAAGTGGGTTTGTTAGCTGATATGCAGTACACCAATATACACACAGAGCAGAGGTATTTGATTTATTCCGTGTCTGCACAGAGATGGGTGCTAGGGGGTAATCCCACGGTACTAGCCTGCTACACACAGAATTTACAACCTATTTATCTTGTTGCTGGATTAGAAAAAACAGCCTAAATATACACTAATTGGTTAGTAATTACTGCATCATCTACTATTGGTCGAGAGTATTCAAATTAGCATGCATGGTCCTTGAAGGTGGGTGTGGATCATTTGTATAGTCCTTGAATTGGGTGGTTGGTTGTGATCTCCCTCTGCCACTTTTACCTTTCTCCCAGTTTTCGTTGCCTTCAGGCCTCTCTGGCAATGTCCCATCTCTGGCACCTGCTGGGGCTGTACGTTTCCTCTTTATCAGGCTTTCGACTCTTCTTCAAGGGTACTTTTTATCAAAACATGCTTCTCATCAGTCCTTTGGCCCTTCTTCAAAAGTAGAGTTGTTAGTGAAGCAAGTTAGTACATTTAACCATAAATTAAACAGTGTCTTAGCACTAACCCAAACACACTTTTATCCCCGTGAAAATTCTACTTTATGGATATCAACATCAACCCTTCTACCCTCATACACCAATCCACTAATTCAATTTTAAAAATCTATCATTTTGGACAAGAACAATATTCCCTTCCTAAGTCTGTGCTAACTACTCTTGATCATCTTCTTGACCCTGTGTTTGGAAATGACATCCAGGATTAGTTGTTCCACCACATTCCCTGTGATGGAAGCCAGGTTGTCAGGTCTGCCTTTGTGGACTCCATGGCATTATCCCATCGTATTCTTTCAAGCAGATCTCTTAGCATGCCTGTGTCTACTCATTTGAAGCCCGGGGCTATGGTCCTGCTTTTTGTGCTGTTCCACCCACTCAGGCTTCTGAAGTTTACTGTCTTGTGGTCACCCCAAAGTTCTGTCCCCAGCCAGTCCTTTCTATCAGTAGTAGGTCTGGTAGGGGTCCTCTCCATATTAGCTCCTCTGAAAGTTGTCAGATATACACTACAGAACTCTCTTGAGCTGTTTGTGCCCTCATGCAGATACGATGTATGAGGGTGGTTATAATTCCATGTAAAGACCAGGGCCTGTGACTGTAAGGCTTCCTCCAGTTGTCTGAAGGAGAACTATTCTACCTCATCTTTCTGATCAGTACATCTATAGCAGATAGCCACAACAATGGCACCCATGTTGGTCTGTTCCCTAATCTTGGCCTTCATTTGCGTAAATGGTCGAATTATAAATCTCTGAAAAGTTATGTTTGTATTTTCTGAGTAGGTAAATGTTACGAGCCTCACTGAAAGTCTATTCACAAATATGTTCCTGTTACTTTGGTTTGACTTGCTGGCTTTGTAATTTTAGCATCTAACTATTCGGCTTGGGAGGAGAAAGGGGGCAGATGTGTTATTTCTGCCAAACTGGAGGAGAAACTTGAGCAAAGAGATGCTTATGAATCCAGACATCTGTTCAAACAGAAGTGGAGTGGTTTTGCTTAAAAAAACCCACCACCACCACCATAAATATTTAGTTATATGAAAGGTCTTCCCCCCCAAAATTTTTCTAGTAACTACGGAGTCAAACAGCATTGATCAGTAGTTCAGATGGGTGCTCATAAAAGATGTGACCTTGCATTTACTACTGAAATTTGTTCTGTTACCCTGGGATGGCTTCTGAAAAGTCTTCTCAAATATTGACTATCTCGTTTCATGTTGCTATTTCTGGCATCTCAGTCTTACCCTTGCTTTCAGGGTTTAATATATATTTGTATAATTATCCTGCACAAAACCAATCCTAGCAGAGATGCATGGATTACTGCATTCTGGTATTTTTGCCAAGTTGGAAAATGACTATTCATTCCCACTGGGATTTTCTGACTAAATGCATAACCTCACTGAATTCAATGACAGAAATCCTCTCACTTCTGTAGCATTCAAATTTCACCACCTGTTTCTAGTCCATGGCAGCACTTTAAGAATTCCACTGCACAAGGGAGTTTATCAAAGTCCAAATAATTTATATCAAGTGTTATGCTTTTAGACGTATGCAGAAAATTTTGTGGTATATTTTTCTTCCTTCAAGCATAATGCTTGAATGTTTATATGACAAAGAAAGAACTTCATCTTCCTGTTTCTTTGATGGTTCAGAAAGAAAAAAAAAAAGATGTTGAAATGTGGGTTTTGTGCCCTTTAGAAAAGTTGCCTGTCCCTGAGTTCCCTGGAGCTCACTTGTGTCACTCTGTTTTCTCCCACATCTCCATTTGTTTCATTTCCCCACTGTCATACAAACTGTGTTTTGATACATATGGAACAGATGTTGCTTTCAAGCTGGCTCATGACCGTCTTTCAAGAGGGTTGTGAGGGAAACTGTTCCCCTGCAAACTTTCTGATGGTACCTTTGCTGAACAGATTGCAGACTTCAGCATGGGCACCCATTTCTTTGTGCCTGTAAAACAGAATGCTGTACCGAACACCGTTTATGTTGTATGAGAATGGCTTCTTCATTAGAGATAATAAATGTACATGGGCCTTTCTCAGCTTCTGAGTACTCACTCTGTATGCAGCCAGCAGCACAAGTGGCTTGTATATCAAGAAGATGGAGCTGAAAAAAAGGCAAGAGAAGAAATAGAAGTGAAATAAAATCACCTGACCTTAAGCAGCAGCTCAGTGGAAGTCTGGGACCCCAGAATCTGCTTTTAACATCTGCTCTTACAGGCTATGCTTCTTGCCTCCCTGTGACTCTGTTCTTCCAGGCAGTTGTGAGGGAATCTGGTGTTGGAGATACCCAGATTTATTTATACCTTTCCTCTAGGGACACGTTTGTGGCACACTATAGATATGATACTGAAAAGTGTTTTTCTTATTGAAGACTCTTGTGATAGTTTTTGTCTATTGTTTCTTGCTTTGTCTTTTTCCTGTTTCTCTACTTGCTGTTGACTGTATTTCAGTATTTTACTGTTCATTTTTTCAATTATGCAAGAATGAGATACATTGCCCTACTATTCACCAGTTCAGATTTGTATAAGTACAAAGCTTTCTACTGTATACTTACTCCTAATGGAACTTCACCAGCTCTGTTTTTATGTCCGAGTTGTGTCACCTTGAGTTTATCTTGCATTTATAGTGAAGTTTTATATGTCTGTGATGCAACTTGGTTATTTTTGTTGTTTATACCTTGTTGCAGCATGCCTGTCTAAAAGCATTATTATGACACTTTTTCCTATTACATGGAAATACCATAAAGTCTCCAATTTAGATTCCTTTCACTAGTTAGGCTGATCTCAATGTGCTCTTAGGGCCTCTTCTTCTCGTGTGTGCCAAAGGACTGTAGATATTCTCAACAACAGTTACTGAATTCTTTGTCAGAAATTTGTGATAAGGAACAGGCTTTCTTTTTACAATTGGAGAAACTCTACTCCTAAAAAAATAACCTCCTTTCAAATATCTCTAATTATCAGTCCAAAACAGAGAGCCAAATGCATTAGAAACATAGTCCATTGTGTTCTGAAATCCACAGTCAAACATGTAGGACTCAGTCTTGTTGCAAAGACTCCCATGGTCTATGCTATATCTCATTTACAATTCAAATTTCACACGTCTTGACACAATATTTTTGTTAGCATCTTAGTGTTTTCTCCATTTGTGGCTGTGCCACATACTGACTTCTTATTGGGGAACTTTTTAGAGGTTGTATCTCATTGCTATTTTGAAATAGCCTGATGGGTGTTTATGCTTTTCCCATACCATGTAAACAAGACTGTTCTCCAGAATTGCTGGGGGTAACATGGTACTCCATCTTTATCTGGCTCTGATTTAATCTTAGATCATTTTTCTCATTTCACTTGCAGATTCTCATTTGGCACACATTATCTCTCATCCATTTTAGTCAGTATCCAGGTCTCTTCCATCAATATCCATTGAAAGTTTTACCTCTTCCAGGATTATGCAAGCCTTTACAGCAGTGTTATCTCATAGTTTATTACTATGGGTGTATTGCTTTTGAATGTAGACAGAAATGTCATACACATTTACTTACAAGCTTGACTCATGTTATAAACAGGGGATCCCTTTCTAATTGAGTTCCTATCACTTGTGTCCTCCTCCAGGTAAGTTTTTTACAATATCACTTGGCGTTCAAGGGTTTTTCCATCCAAAAATATTTTTATAGCAAGACTTTGGAACCCATATTCTGCAGAGGGCTTTCTTTTCAGTGTTTCATTTCTAGCTGAAGAGGTAAATGAACAAGGATGGATTTTTTTTTCTCCTTGTCAAAATGGGGGTGTTAGCAAATTTTGCAGGTCCTAATTAGAAAAACAGAGAATACATTTAACATCACTTCCTCCTTCTAAATATGTAAGACAATGGAGCCTCTGGTGAGTTGCCTCTTGGCTGGTAGCCAGGTGCCCACCAAAGCCGCTCTATCACTGCCCTCCTCAGCTGGGCAGGGGAGAGGGAATATAATAAAAGGCTATGACCTAGGCACATATTTAATAGGTATGTTGTCCTCCTGTATAATTTTATATACATATAACTTGTTCCTCCTTTTTTTCTGCAAACCCTTTTACAAAATCAGCTAAAGAAGATTTTACTGGGCAGGTATGTTGCTGTTTTAAGTCTCTACAATGCTGTGAAACTCTGGAGCAGGTGCAGGCAGCTGGGTTTTCCTGCTGTTTTGCCCTTACATGGAAAGACTCTGTTTTATACTTTTAAAGAGGAGTTTCTCTTTAAATGGCAGAGCACACTCTTTCATAAACACTCAGTAAAAAGCTATGCTTTTGAGTTCTTGACTGAAAAAACAAAAGCAAAAGAAAAAGCACTAGAAGAGGCTTGTGGAGAAATGAGGTATTGTCTTGGAGGATATCTCACATTTAAGTCTGACCTTGTCTATCACTGTGGGTCTTTCAAGTCCAGCTTAGCCACGGAGTCTGACAACTCAGATTATACTGTCCACCCAGGTATTTTCACTCAGAGCTTGTGATGGGGATCTTGGCCTCACTATTTTCAGGGCACCTCACTGTTTTCAGATGTTTCAACAGAAGCAAAACTTCAAAGTAATATAACAAGAATACATCCACTCAATTCATATCTAATTTATAAACCTTATTGTACTGAAGTTTTCTTCCTCTATTTGGACTCAGAGGATGCAAATGAGGCATCTGAGAGTGACTGTCCTTTGATGTACATAAAGATGGTTCATTCATGTTTATCTTTTTTGCTTAAGGAGTCAATTAACTTTCAGCTGTAGACTTATATCAAAAACTTTTCTGAATTTATACCAGATTACACAGTAAGTTATCCCGATACAGAAAAATGTCTAGACATAGAACATGTACCATAAAAAACCACAGATGTTGGCAGTATGGACAAAGTATTCAAACAAAGAAAATTCTGTTTCCTCCATTCTAATCCATACCAGGAACTGTAAATCTAATAATAATAGTGGCCAGACTAAGAACAATAGTCCTAGACACTTAAATAGAATAAAGTCTTCTCTGATTCCATTAGATACTGATATCAGTAGTAAATGTGTATCTTAAGTGTACACATTTATGGTTTTTCACAGGTCACAAGTGATGTAGACAGTGCATTATTTGTTCTGGTCACATGCTGAAGGGCTTAAAGCATTCTTTCAAAAATTCCTCACCCAAGATATGGGCTAATCGGAGAATATATTCACCCCTCTCACATATTGCTGAAACTGCTCTACCTTTCTGCTCTCTCAGTCACAGTAAGTACCCTCTCTCATTGCAGAGATAATTAGATTTCTGATCCACAGCTTTCCACACAAAGGGTAAAATTTACTCTTGCTCACATCACTGACCCAAGCCTGAAGTGTCTGCAAGTGCTATGCTGAACACTGAAGTAAAGGACATGTCCTGTGTTAGTCTTCTCAGAGCAGTGAATTTCACCCTTCAGTGCTTCACAGATCCCAGAGAAGTCACTTATGCTGGCTGGTAATGGCAAAGGTTCACTAGACTATCCCAGCAGCCATAATAAATATAGTTTGAGTTAATTTTCCTCTGTGTCAAACTGCTACACTGCACAACAGAAATTATTTCTGGGGTATTATTAAGCAAAATGAGAGTAATGCAGAGTCATCCTATTATAACCTGCATGACTATAACATCTGAGAATTGTCAAATGTCATTCTCTCCACACGCTTAAACATCCTTTTTATGTTGCTATAGCTTCCCAAAGAAAATAAGCTGTATTTGTCATAAATAAGTAAAAAATCAGCATACAAGTCTTTTTGATGTTACTACTCTGTTGAGCTGCAAGTGAGTAGGGGAAGTTATATAATTTTATGTGTCTCTTTTAATGAAAGCAGTTAAGACAGGAAAATATTTTAAATAGCAAACATGTCTGAAATGAAAACAGAAGAAACTGTAAAAAGTTGTGGTGTGTAGAAACATCTTAAGAGGTTCTTAACAACGAAATGGCTGTCAAAGGACCATTTTGGGAAAAATAGTTTATAGAAGCAGAAAGCTCTGCAGAATCATAAAATTACTAATATTATAAATAATGGTATGAAGACTAAAATATCTAAAACTAAAGGCATACTAATCCTAAATTACTCTATTTTCCAGGATGTCAAATCTCTTACAAGGACAGTCTGATTCAGTATCAGGCAACTGGATGATCTATAATAGCCTTCCTGGAGGTCTAAGGGACATTTGCAATTTTTTCTGTCTCTCTTTATGACAGGCCTCTGATAATTGAAGTCCCTCATTTGCATGAATGGCTTGTTCTGTAGCTTTGCTTCTAATGGTTGTTGGTCCAGGCAAATAAAAAATATCCCCAACCTGTGGCTTTCTCTGAGAGCATAACAACATGTAAAGATACACAGACAGAAGTGTCCATGATACTGTCTTATAATTATGAGTGTTTAATGTGTTATTATGTGCACTTGTTCTTTTTGAATAGTGTTTTTGATTTCATGAGCCTAAAGGTACGCTCTTGTAGGAAGAATCTCATTTGAAGCAGTGCTGAGCACTCACAGATCCACCCACAAGCCACTTCTGAGGAGCAATTATGGAAAAGCTTTGAATTCTTCCTACAAAACCATTCTGAATACAGTTGGCAATTATTTTCTCGCTGAATCAGAATTACTCCTGTTAAAGTCCATCTTCATTCCCTGCTCTGTGCAGAATAAAATTCAAGCCTTTAACCATAGCTTTTTAGATTTCACAAATGCGCTTCAGTATCTTCTCTGCTCTTTTTTGGAGCTGCTAAATAACAGTAATAATAAATATGGCCTTGGGCACTCCCTTGAAATTTCTTGTCATTCAGTGTCAAAACCCAATTTCCCACTGCCCCTCTCATTTAGATTCATAAACTTAAAATTTCAAATCATTCATACCCTCTCTAGGTATATGAAAGCTAAATGAGTTCATTAAAAAAAAAATTCTAGCTGAAAAATATGTGAAGATATTTGCCAACAGCTATGCTGGGACAGTTGAAATTTTAATATATTAGGTTTCTTTTCATCAAAACCTGCCATGTTTTCTTTTTTTTTTTCTACTGTTTCTGTATGTGCTTTCTGTTCCTGAACTCATTTGCCTTCAACTGAGACTTTGAGTCCTCTGTGGACTGAGTCCACAAAATTTATAATGTTATCTTTCTTCAAAGATTTAGGAGAAATAAAATGAGATTCATAACTCAAGTACAAAATTATGGAAGAAGAATTTGGAATTTTTTAAAAAAAGAAGTCTAGTTGCTCTTCAGGTGTGTGGGTGTGCTTGGTGACGGTTTTGTGGTGGATTTTTTGTTTTTACATGTATGGTTTTATTTAATCTCTGTTGAATTAAGTGGATACTTTCCATTTATGTTGCTCATTATCAACACTTACATATAAACAGAAACTTCTGCAGAGTATGGTTTACATGTCAGTCCTATCTTAAAATATACACCGGATTTTGTTGTGATAGCTTTTTCCCTTCGTCACTAAAAATTGGCCTATAAGATCTGATTCATGCTTGTCCTTTCTGCCCACCTGTCTCTCTTTTTTGATAATTTAGGTCTGTTGACTATACGGTGCATTGTCCTTGATAGCTGATTAGGAAGCAAGAATGATCTCTGAAAGCCAGGCTGGCTTCTATTCAAGGCTTTACATATTTAGCAGACACTGCTTATTTTTTCACTAGCTTATTTCCTGCTCTCTTGCCTGCACTGGTCATAACCATTTTTACAGTCTTTCTGGAACTGATTTTCCTGTTTCTCCCATTTTACAGCAGTGCCTGACTGTGGGAAGGATCAGCATCTAGGTAGGGAAGGGCTGTACTGGAACCAGAAGAAGTACAGAACATACTGGTGATGAAATTTGACTCTCAAGCATCTAAGCCTAATGGTAGACACACACACAGTCAAATTAGAACAAAATTATCATATCTCAATAAACCAATGTCCTTTCTGCACCCTTTCTTCATATGCTTATGTGTGTGTAAATACACACACACATATATATATATGTGAATGTAATTGATCATATAGTTTCAATGTCCACAACTGCATTGTATTTCTTCTGCCTAATCAGAGTATTGACATGATTTTGGTAGATGCTCTGAGCACTGTTTGGATTTAAAAAAAAAAATTATTAAATCCATTATGGAAAATAAATTCCATATTTTTTATTCATTTATCTTTGAAATCACTCAACACATAACAGTTCAGTAATAGTTTCTGAAGGTATGTATTTTTGCAAGTGAATGAACATACATGTACAAAATCCACAAATGTATTAATAAGTAAACTCAGGAATTGATTTTTGAAATTGCTATGATATAAACACTTTCCAGAGGATTTGCTGAATTCTTGAAAACTTAATTTCAAACAGTCCATATCTTGATTTTTGTTCTGCCTATATCTTTTACAGACGTGTTCTAGGGAATCTGCACCAAATCTGAAAATGCTGTCTGGATTCTATATATTAAGAATAATTTATTATTTCCTGATTAAGGAAAAACCAGATACATTTTAAAAGGGTTCAGCAACACCAAGTGAGAAATGACTTATATGAAGGTGTGTTAAGTGACTTGATTATCTGTCAGCTTTCCAGAAACAGATTGTCTTTTATGGATGACAAAACTGGTGAGCTTTTTTACACTTTTGCACGGAGGTTTAAATGAGCAGACTTGGTATACCTATGTAGCTGCATTCTCCAGCTAAAGGCTGGCTGTTCCAGACGTGCTTTGGGAAGGATTAAGGTAGATTCTGTATGCAGAATGTGCACCCTTTCATAAGTTAGGTTTTCAGTCCTCCTTTCATCTAGCAACAGGAATATGAAGGTTCTATACATAATAAAATAACATGTACAGTATTAAACTGAGGTATCCTATACCTTTTTAATTTTTGTGGTTGTCTTTCCCAAGTTGATACCAGTGGATCACGTTTCCCTGGGCAGGAGACCTTACAGGCTACTTTAGATGTTAGACTAAATACAAGGAAACAGACAGGCAACCACGGAAAGTTGCTCCTGGAGCACAATTCTAGTGAAGAAAGTTTTATTTGTTTGCCCACTTGCTTGTATCATTGTTTAATTGTTTAATTATTTTGCACATATAGCTGTAGACTACTGGGAAATTAGAAGTCTGGCTTGTGTTACTTGACTATTTCTGTAGGGCTGTGCACAGCTGAGACTTCTGTGGACTTGTCATGGGGGACTTGTCCATGTGCGGACTGCTTCCAGACCTCAAGTGTAAGCTCTCTTCCAGGTGCCTCTCGTCTAAGCATCTTTCACAAAGGAAGAGGGAAGGATGAATGAGTTGCTGGCTGACCTTATGCATTCACTAAGTCTAGTCCCATAAGTGCTGACAAAACTAAAAGGCTTCAGGATGCAATTTCAATTATAATTTTTTTTTATTTCTTCTTTATATTTTTTTTACTTGTTAAATATCCTAGCAAGAAAGCAACATGCAAATACAATTATTTACTACTACAACAGGGAGATAAAGGTTGTTAATTTGTTCATTCCTTTATTGTTGTACAAACCCCACTTCAAATACAAAATGCAAGTAGGAAAGTAATCAAGCTTCTCAAAGCCAGTGAAATTATTAAAATTTTCAACAAGAAGAGTGGTGGAACGTTTTGTTTTGTTTTGTTTTCTTTGTTTATTGGATTTACTTCTGCTCTTGAGAGTGTGTGTGACTCTAAGTCTGCACTACTGTTCCGACTATATCATTTCTGGCAGAATAAAGTATGAAAATAAGGTACACATTTGCAAGAAGCTAAAATGAAATCTGCTTAATAATTGCTTCAGGCTGAATTGTAAAGGAAGGCATTATGTTGCCAGCAGTAAGTGGACAATTTGTGCAGATGGTATTTCAGGGATGCCACAATCCCCACGTGCAACAGGTTCATAGCAACAGATGTTGAGGACTGAGAAACCTCATCAGGCACAGCTTACTTCTTTCCCTGTGCACTACTTTGGAAATCCAGGCTGTACTTTGTGCTCATCTGGGTTTGATGGTTTTCAACATCTCCATTACTATGACATTAGTGACAGTGTACTTTGTTCTGCTGATGCACGGATTTTAGAGGCAAACTTGGTTTGTGTAAGTATGCAGAAAAAGCTTTCACATCATCTGTATTCTCTAATTGGAAAAAAGGCCTTGTGATTAAATGTTAGAGGCAGCAAGCTTCCTCATGTTGCCGCAGAGTAGGTAATGTCATGCAAATGACAGCAAAGATTACTTATAACATACGAAGTCTACTACATTTCTGGAAGAACTCCAAAGTACAAATATTCACATGAAAATGCCATTTGGTGTATGTTGTCTTAACAAACAAGGACACTTTTGCAAGGTTATTTTACTGGTGATGATAAATGCTTGTTTGTTTTTCAGCTAAGTTGCTCAATATAATGTGTTTTTTAATTTTGAAATATTTTGTCTTTATTAATACATCAGTTCATTCTCATAGGCTAGATGGGAAGCTTTACATGTCACTTCCACTGCATTGCTCACTTGTTGACTGTAGAATGAAAACTATTAGTGCCAGTTAATGGAAAGCTGGTCCTGCTGCTCATCATCCTTCTGACTAACAGCCCAGTCTCTTCTCTGATCCTCCTCAAATAAAAGGTAGTGCACACAGGGTCAAAAAAATAACCCCCTATTTTGTTATTTCCAAAGCAGTTGGTATTTTAATCATCTGAGGGTGCACTAGGATTGAATCCACTTAACCTTGCATGAAGGAAACAGTGATTTCCTAGGGGTGCCTTATGCATGTAGGGGGAAGATTTTCCAAAGATAAAAATCTCAGTAAGGAGTAGGGACCTCCAAGCTGGCCCTTGACTTCAGAAAGCCTCTTTAAAAGGCTTATTTGCCCAGACAAAGAAAACTGATGAAATGTTTGGGAAGTACAATAGTAAGTAATATAAGTGCTAGGGGAATGGTTGGACTAGATGATCTTGGATGTCTTTTCCAACCTTAATGATTCTACGATTTACTACACCACTTCCCCCTCCTGAAAACTGTGGAAAAACCCAAACCAAAAAAACTATGGGAAGAGGACAGGAGGGAGGGGCATATCAAAGTATTACTCTGTCTTTGTTGCTAAATTTTTCAGGGTGTATTTTGTTTTGGTCAGATGGGATTGTTTTCCAGAGATCTGAATTTTTTGCATCATCTAGCAAGCCTGTGTTAGTTGAACTTATGTGGCACATTAAAGCAGGTGAATAACCATAAAACCTGCCTTGTTCTTTCTGAACTTGCGGGTGCAGTGCAATCTTCAGGAGTCAAATCTAGGTTTCTGATGGTCATGCCCAGGTAATAATTCATCCTGCATACTTCATACTGCATACTTTCCATCAGCAGAGAGAAACATCCAGTGCTTTCCTTACAGATGATTGCATTTAAAACTTATTTTATTTGTTATTAAACTGAAGTAACAATTCCATTAAGTTTTTTAGCAGTAAGACTAGACTCACTTTAAATGAGGAATGGATAACACAGGATCCTGGATTGAATGTTTAAATGTGTGCATGTGTAGTTTTTTAAGTATCTAATATGTATGTATATATGCATAACAAAATAAGTGGAGAAGAGATATGTAATTTGAAGAAAGAAGTTAGTAAAGAAACATGTCAAGGGGATTATAATGTTTACAGAGGTACTGTTGTTCGGCCAACATGCTGTTATTTTCCCATGTATGATTTAGTGAGGATTAGAAAATTAATCCTGTAACAAGGATTAGATGCTAAAACAGTGAAATGAAAAGACAGGAGGAAATAATCCTGACTGGCCATTTTTATGTAGATGAGATGACTAGCTGTCTTCACACCCTCCTGTCTGAGCTTCTCCTGGTCTCTGGACAAGCTGCATCATGTATCCAGATTGCTGTTCCCTATGATGATTTATGAAATGGCTGGAGATTATTTAGAAGGAAATATTGTATTATAAGGTTTGCTGATCCAGTTTAGAGCACTACCTCCTTTGCATTAGGGTCACCATTGCAGGACAGTATGCTCCTAGTAGATGGTGGGGAGTGGTGGTGGGGAACAACACATCTTCAAGACAGGGAGGTGACTGATGAAACTGTGCCCTCCTCAGTCTTCACCTCAGTGGGATGAAGATTTTGACTTCCATTTCCTACAGCAACTATTTCAAAAATGGAAATGGGCCTGTAATGTGCCATCGTTGTTTCCCCCTTCACTCAGAGGAATTAAACATTTTCAGTTACTTTATCTTCTAGTGGATTATTTCATTTGCTCTGCTTGCTGAGTAGATTTTGACTAAAGCCCCAACTTTGCAAATAGTTGTATTTGAGGACAACCAGAACTTTCTGTCTTCATGTTAAAAACGTTATTGCTGTCAGCTTAAAAAGAAGTAAACTAAAGAATAAGAAAAGTACTGATAATGTTACTAGCATCCTTATGATGAATAGCTTGAGAAGCTATTCCAGTCATGTTACCAAAGAACTGTGCTCAGATGAGGTTTTTACCTTCTTTTCCAAGAGAGGACAAGGGCATATCAAGAGCTTTGGCCCTTTTAAGGAGGTTACAGCTCCCTCCTGGACTGGGGAAATGAAGCAATGGAATATTGCTAAACATTCATTTAAAATCTGTCTTCTGCACACTGCTGGGGCACATCATCATTGCAAAGAGGTGTGTAATAAAGTTGTATACGTATCTGCTAACTGTGGAAATTGGTGCAGCTTTATATACACCAGGTAATAAAAAAGATTAGAGGGACAATATGCCCTACCTCTTTGCATGTCATAACATGTGCCCTGAATTTTGTAAAGACAGCGGCGCCTTTTGTACACTAGTTGCAGGAGCTCATTGTTGAATTCAAGTGCTTTTCAGGAGCAGTATGGTTGTTCAGATCTCTAAAAGAGCTGCATGTTCTTGAATGAGACTCAAACTGATGAAAGAAGAAAATTTCAACACTAATACATTTCAAGTAAAAGAAAATATATTTGTAGAGCAATTGAATCCCATTCTAAAATTCCAGCAGTGCAACATGTTGCTGCCTAGCTTTTTCTGCATAGTGACCTGTTGCCTTCCGTCCGGCAATCGACCTCCTACGGTTGAGGTGGCACGGAGGCACTCTCCCGCCCCCGGGCCCGCCAGCACTGACACCAATATGAGGATGCTGTAAATGGCGTTTATTTATGGTTTAACAACAACTTATATATGCCCCATGCCTCGTTACCACCCCTTGACCTGTGTCACTGCCCGTATCATCCTCTCCTGTGCAGAAGCCTTATCTCTAGCAGCATAGTGAGGACCCCTCTTCCCTATTCGCTTCCCGTACAGCTCGTGATCTTCCGGTCGCCATTCCCTGCAGTGACCTTATCCTCACAGGTTCTTACTGGGTGTTTCTCTGCTGTGAGAGAAGGAGCTTTGGTGCTTGAACATCCTTCAGGATTACTGGCAGCAGCTGTTCTTTATGCTTATGTCTTACCAGTATTTAGGCAAAAGACAGTTGTATCCTTAGTGCTAGGAACTTTAAACTGCCTTTTGCACAGCTAAAGGGGGCAGGACATCGGTGGATGTCAGACACATTTGACAACTCTCTTGAATGTCACCAGTTGAAACTGGGAATACTCATGTCAGTGGTGACTATGATCCCTGCCAAAAAAACAGTAGATGTGAGGGGTGGGGAGGTGCTGGTTTCATATCTCTTTAGTATTTCTAAACTCAGCTTGGAAAGCCATCATGCTTCTGAAGACTCTGTCACCCCTTCTGTGATGCTCTTCCCGCCCTCTGCACCAAGCAGAATGGCTTGCCGTATTATTCAGTATGTACACAAAACAGAGTCTGGTAGAGGAGAAGATTCCACATTTTTTGCACCTGCATCTCTGTTTCTATGGTATCCTTTTAATCCTGGGCATTTCGGCAGCATAGCAGAGGTATCATCACTGCCAACTGGAACAGTGCTATACCCTGTTCTGAGATGAGAGGCATTAATGTGCCAGTATGTAGATTTAAAACACAGAGAATGTTACATATTTTATTAAAACAATGGATTGTGCCAAGCCCAGATCCTGAGGCTCAAGAGAAAACATGATCAAACTTCTCTAGGTGTAAACAGGCTATTTGATAGTTGGAGTTGCCTAAAGCCTGGTGGGTCAGAGCTAACACAGTACATTAAGTATTTTCCTCAACACAGGGCAGAGAAGCTGTTATCTGGAATTTGTGTCTGTTGGATAAAAATAAGTTAGATTTGAGAATTACAAGAGAAATCTTGAAAGGAAATTTTAAAAAGGTCAACAAAAGGCTGCAGTAATTCATCCAGAGAAAGGCTTATATGGACAGATTCTAATATGGATAGATTCTGAAATATTCTCCATGTTGATTGTGTGCATTTCAACCCCATGGTTATTTAATATGTGACTATAGCATAGGGCTGGAATGATTTTATTTTTATTTTTTTCCCAGTTTGTCCTTTGGGAATTGGGCAGGAATTTTTGGATATAAGGTTGGATGGCTGTCAGTAATGAATTTGCTTTAGTTTTCATGGCTTGCTTTAATACTTGGGGGACATTTTGCCACTTTTCAGGAGGACAAGCATCTCTGGGTAATTTGTTTATCATATAGATACTACTGAGTTTCACACATACTACCTAGGTGAGTATGTGCATGTTTCGTTTGAGGAACCTAACACTGACAACAGTGACGTATCAGTGATATTATTAGTAATAACTAATAACATAAATTCAGACAGATTAAACACATTTTCAAAGATATCAGAGAATATGGTAAACCATAGTACTCTGTTGGTAAATTTGCTATTCATTTCTTAGGGAAGGAGCTCAGACACTGCCAATGGCGGCAGGTTAAAACCTTAGAAAGACTCACATTTGGTAGCCTACTCTGATGGTATTGAATTTACTATCTAAGTCAGTCATTTGGGCCTTTAATGACGTGTAGCTATTGAAAATAGACCAGGCAGGGGTCACTGGAAAGCCTCCTTTTAAATTGTTCATGGGCTTTGTTCGATTTTAAAATCCATTTCCATACACAGTGGATACGGACCGGCTGAATATCACAGTTCTTCCATAGCTGGAAAAAACTGCTGTTATCAGGAGCATTTCATTGAGGATATTTACAATCATCATTTATCTGAGAATTTTTTTGATGATAGAATTTGTTTAAGCTTTATCAGTCGGTCAAGGGAGGTGATTCTGCCCCTCTACTCTGCTCTCGTGAGACTCTATCTGGAGTACTGCATCCAGCTCTGGGGTAACCAGGCCAAGACAGACAGGGAGCTGTTGAAGTAAGTCCAGGGGAGGCCACAAAGATAATGAGAGGGCTGGAGCACCTTCCCTATGAAGAGAGGCTATGTGAGTTGGGTTTGTTCAGCCTGAAGAAGAGAAAGGTCTGGAGAGAATTTACAGCGGCCTTCCAGTACCTGGAAGAGCTGTAGAAGAGAAGAAGAGGGATATTTACAAGCTTGTGTGGTGCCAGCACAAGCTTTAAGCTGAATGAGGTGAGATTTAGGTTAGATATAAGGAAGAAATTCTTCCCTGTGAGGGTGGGTGAGGCAATGGCAGAAATTGCCCAGAGAAGCTGTGGCTGCCCCCTTCCTAGCAGTGTTCAAGGCCAGGTTGGATGGGGCTTTGTGCAACCTGGTGGAGGGTGTCCCTGCCCATGGCAAGGTGTTGCCATGAGATGGGCTTTGAGGTCCTTTCCAACCCAAACAACCATTGTATGATCCTATGAATGCATGTTTAACAGTTAGTGAAAATTAGTTTTGCAAGAAGAGAAAACTTTTCAAGACTGTCTTAGATTTCAATTAGCAACACTTCCCACTTCCTCTGAGTGAGGTCTGCTTTACATCTCCAAACAGTGTTATGAAGTCATTTTTGATGGACAGTGGAAAGTGCGTGTCAGTGTTATCTGACCCATGAGGGAAATGCAGCTATCACACTATCTTGCTGTGGAGTAAAAATGGTGTCTTATTAGAAAATATACTGATTCAATAGGTTTCCATCCACCCTGAAAAACCACAGAAGCCAATACACTTTTCAGAGGGAGTTGGTTTTGACTTTTTTCCCCCATCTCAGATATTTTAAAAGAAATGTTTATTTTTATTAATTTAGTTTTTGATGCATTTTACTCTGGAAATTAATAATCACAGAAGACTGGCTTTTTTAAGTATCCAATAAAGCATCTGTAAAAGAGCTTTCATAATATATCAGAGGTGTCTTTTGTGTCTGTACCCTACAGATGTCCAACTTGAAAAAAGTTGTAAATTTCTGTTTATTTAGGAAATATTTAAGGATAGCAACAGCTTTTCCCTCTCAAAACTACAGGGATTTTTGGCTGTTAAAACCCACAGAATTGAATGAAAATCATTAGATTGTCCAGCCTGCTTATAAATAACCAGATAATTTGTTGTTGATTTGTTCAAAGCCTCTAAGGGTCCATATTTGCAGTACTGGGTGCTGAACACATGGGTATGGAGAGACTGAGGAGTTCTGAAGTCCTGAGGAGTTTACTGACTTCGGCTTTACAACAGAAAGACAAAAGGAAGAAGATAAATGTGGTTATTTGTACTTTACGCAGTAGGGGGCTGAGACAGAGAGACTAAAAATCTTCCTGGCATATAGACTCAGTTAACTCTCTTTTCCAGGGGTCACATCTCCTGTCTGGCTTCTTTCAAATGGCAAGTTCCAGGTGGAACAGAAACCACGGGCTCCGCCCAGGTAATTGCTAAGCAGAGCCAGAGTTGAGAAGCAGCTCCCTGGCTCCAGGGAGATTCACGGAACAAATTCACTGGTTATACCTTCCTAACCTTAAATGTTGAGATGTTTGATGGATCTCAGTGAATAATCTGGGAGGAGGGGTGGGGGAGGTGGCAGGAAGGTAAAGACATCTGGTTGTCCTTCCATTATTTTCAAAGGTAAGTCTGAATGTGTTGAAGCAAATTTTGCTTTCTCATAGAGTCCTTGGTATGTACAAACTTTGGCTTCTCCTCTGGGAAATACTCCCCTGACATAGAGGAATGCTGTGAAAGTAAATGTGTTTGCAATGCTGATACAAAACTCTGATTAAGACTATAAGAATGGCTAAAGAAATTACTCTGGTTAATAAACCTCCCATGCTGAACCTTAGACATCCTGCTGTTTGTGCTTTATGCTCGCTTTTCTTTTTTCTAAAGGTGCTTTGTAAAACATAATACCACCACCTTTTTCCATTATTGTTAACTTTCCATTGCTGCAAAGCTATTTTTGTTTGTTGCTGTGACATTGCTACCCAAGCCTGAGCTTTCCCACAGAATTGCATCGTTGCTCTACAACACAGTAATGTAGAATTTGGAGCAGAATAAAATACTTTTGAAACAGAGGCAGAAATGATGATGATGAACAAACTTGCTGCTATGCTGCAGCCAATTTAATTAATGGAATCAATCACTTCTTGGTAAAGGATAGAGTGTTTTGATAGAATTCAGGGAGAAAAGACCTCCTTTTCAGGGCAGGGATAGTTCCTTTCTGACACTCCCACTGCTTTTTAAAATTACTCTCTGCTGATCTCCACAGAGGAGAGAAACAATGATTTATATTTTTTCCCCATATATTTAGAACCTCAGAGTCCAAAATAATAAGTGACTTTATGACAGATTCCTCTCATGGAACAAAGACTTTTTCAAACTACCAGTTATATGCTAAAATTAATTCATTAGTTCAATGTGGTAAATACATACCGTTTCAAAATATGTTTTACATGTAAAACCATGTGGTGGTTTGACCCTGGCTGGAGGTCAGATGCCCACCAAAACTGCTCTATCACTCCCCTTTTCAGATGGACTGGGGAGAAAAAATACACTCAGAAGCTTAGGGGTCAAGATAGGGACATGGAGAGATTATTCTGCAATTAGGATCATGGGCAAAACAGACTCAACATGGAATAAAAAATGCATCTAATTTATTACCACCACCCCCAACCCCCAAGAAAGTACCCCATGAAAACAGAGTAGGATAATGAGAAACAAAACCAAATCTCAGAACATCTGCCCCCACCCCTCCCTTCTCCTCAGGCTCAAATTTATTAACGATTTCTCTCTTTCTCCCCTCCCTTCTTCTAAGGGTGGGATTCCTCACACTCTTCCCATGCTGCAGGGTGGAGGTGGGGTCCCTGGGGTCCCAACCATGGGAGACAGTCCTCCACAAACTTCTCCAACACAATTCCTTTCCCACAAGGCTTCAGCTTTTCACCAAAAGCCTCAGTGTGGGTCTCTTCCATGGGGTGCAGACCTTCAGGAGCAGACTGCTCCAGCCTGGTCTCCCATGGAGTCACAAGGCCCTCCTGCAACCCTGCTCCAGTGTGGGCCTCTCTCTCCATGGGCTGCAGATCCTGCCAGGAGCTTGCTCCAGTGCAGGCTTCCCACTGGGGTCAAGGGTCCTTCATGTATCTCTACCTGTTCCAGACTGGGGTCCTCCATGGGCTGCAGGTGGGATCTCTGCTCCCCATCATCTTCCATGGGCTGCAGGAGGACAACCTGTTCCACCATGGTCTTCTCCACAGGCTGCAGGGAAATCTCTCTCTCTAGGTCTAGGGGAAGCTTTTAGCAGCTTTTTGCAGAAGCCACCCCTGCAGCCCCCTCCCCAAAACCTTGCCACACAAACTCATAACAAGCGTTCACCACTATACATGAACATATACTTGAAGATATTATGAATATTCTTAAAACAGATTTTCCAAGCTAGAAATATGATACCTATATTTATATGCAACACACCTTATTTTGGTAGCACTAAACCCATGTGTAATTGCATTAAACTAATAAAGATAATGGCCAGTTTGTCATAAGTCCTTAGTTCCTGTGTAAGTAACAGAATTCTGGACCTTGAAGATGGGTCTTTTTGTCCTGTTCTTTCTTTTATGTTAGGATAGTCAAAGTCACGTAGTTGCATCAGATTTGCATGTTTGTAGATGTTAACCTAACCAGTACAGGAGCCAAAGTGTGTATATGGAACATGTTACACATTGCAAAGAAGGCAGGCAAGCAAAAAAGTTCACAAAACCCTATTCAAATGAAGCCCCTGTGAACCCAAATTTACTAGATCCAATCCATCCTGAGGTAAGCTCTTCATACTACTTATAACTGCATAAATTAAGGATTAAAAATCCAGTTTTATGTCCTATGTCATACTCCAAACTGTGGAAATGGAGTATCAAGAACAGCTGAAATTTATGTATTTAGATGCAGTAGAGTTTGTTTTGTTGCTAGATTAAAAAATGATGGTACTGTAACTGTATGCAGAATATTGTTGCTAGATTCAAAAATGATGGTACCATAACTGTATGCAGAGTACTACAGCACATTTTCTAGAAGATTAAAAAGCTCTGGAGAACGAAATATGAGGAACAGTTGGAGTTTTATAGTTGTATTCCTTCTATTTCTTAACACTGGTTAGTACAGCTGGGTAGTCATGACCAAATTTGTACCTGTCATGTGGACCTGGGTGCTGACAGCTTTTGTGCTTTTGCCCACATTTCTTGGGGGCTGCAGCTTTCTCTAGGTTGCTCATCAGCTGAACATACAGGAGTGACAGCCAAATCCCCAAGTATTCAAGCCTCCTATTAAATGCACTCCTGAAGGTTTCACAGAAGGACTTTTCTCTGAACATTAGCAACATTTCCTCGTGTGCAACATTTTCTCATGAGACCACTGAGCTGAGCAGGGTGATGTCTGAGTTTATGGTGATATTTCCATGTCTGGTGGGGCAGCGTGGAGATGTGGAGATCTGCCGTCATACCAAATGAGCAACAGAGAAAAGGGCACACAGCATCCCTTTCTGCTAGATCTAATTTGCAGTTTTTCCGTTAAGTCTGGGGAAGTCAGGCTTCAATGCGAATGACCCTGACCACTTCTTCCCATCCAAGCCATGACCCCATGTTGTACAGCTCACAGAAAGGTTTCAGAAAGCAGCTGTCTGCAGGCAGTGATCAGTGAACAGGCTGTCACGTTGGCTACAGGAGGTCTCTGACACGAAAGTGTGCAGCTTAAAAGCAGTCAGAGGTCTACAGCTTTGACCCTGCTATGCTGTCTTCTATAGGGAAAAGACAACAAAATGCTAAGATTTTCAAAGCTTATTACATAGTTGGGGATAAATTTGACTGGTCCCTCATAACAGCATGGCATATTAGGGCAGAAATAATGCTTACATGTGACATTGGTTTAAAACGGACTGTGGCTTTGCAGGAGTTGTAAAATCTTTATAATCATCTAATAAACCTGTTCTCCAGACCTTAGGCTTTTAGCTCCAAAAAAACCAAACACTTGTAAAAAATTCTGTCAAAGCCTTCCTGCAACATTCCTTTCACTGGTCGAGAGCCTACAGCCTCCTTTATTGAATTTCTAATGAATAATACATTTTTAATTGTTTACCTATCAAAACTGCAGGTTGGTTTTATCCCATGGCAAGATAGCAAAGCTGAGATTCATAAACCAGTAGAATTAATAGAGTAGTAATGCACTATATTTTTCTTTCTGGGAAATCCAGTTCTTGCTCTGTTTGTTTGTATGGCTGCTTAGTCCATGGAGGGAGATGGGAAAAAGAGAAAAATCTGAGCGATTTGTGTGTTAATGGGCACACCTGAGGGACAAGATCATAAATCTTCAGTTGTGAGAACAGGACTCAGTTGTCCTTTGTTACATAGTTTGTAACATTGATAAAATCAGTCCTTTTAATATACAGGTACTCACAGACAGGGCAGTTCCCCCTGAAGCCTGGTCTGATTTATTTTTTGTTCTTGTTTTATTTTTCTTATTTCTCTCTCTTGACTTATGAGTAGCTTGTTAATTCTGTTTAAAAGATAAGGCCAGCATCTGGTGAACATTCAAAGCTAAGAGACTGCTGGTTTCCAGTGCTGTATTTTGTGCAAGATATTCCCAAAATGAGTATGAAGAGGCACCCCAGGTCACCAGGAGGCTTGCGGGTGTTGCGTTTGTTCTTACACTTTCTAGCCAAAATAGGCGGCAAAGGTATAAAATACCTTCGTGAGTTACATGACAATGATTAATGGAGCTCTAGTTTACTAGGCTGTGGGAGATGTCCAGCTAATTACATTTCCTCCAAGACTTCTTTGCTGTTTTGTCCCCAAATTTGCAAACTATGTAATCTACTTTGCACTCCGAGTGTTGTATGAGATAGCCAGTAACTAACGACTGACTTATGAAAAGCTGATATGTTTCCTATCCAGCATGACTAGTGTCCTTTGCACTTACTTGTTTTCTGTCACTGATCTGTGTTTAATGGAGACAAAAACTGTCATGTTTCGCTGGAAAGCAAATTCCTCACAGCCTCCTGTTATGCCCAGTCCTAGTCATCAGAAAATAATTATTTTTTAATAAATCTTAACAGGCATTTTAGGGGACCATGTTGTACTGCACTCCAATCATGGACCAAAATTGGATCAGTTTCTCTGGAAGATTGATTCAGAAGAAAAATCAAAAGTTAAAGCAATGTTTAAGAGACCTGTTTGCTCAGTTTTCAAGTGATAGTCTTCCTTTTTAAATTTCTTTTATCAGAGTTACCATTAATTACATTTAGATATTTCATCTTATTAAACTTCCTTTTTGAAAAAATATGATGAAACCTGACTCTGCCATGAGATATCTTCTAAGTAGCAACCATTGAGTAGGAAACAGTAGTTTCGTGAGTTCTAAAGTTTATCTTTTTGTCTCTGCTTGTAAGAATATTTATGAACCCTCCCTTTTGCTGAGTGGTAGTATTTTTAAATTTTTAATTCCTTCCTCACCTCCCCCACTCCATTTCTGTGAGTAGTTTTCTTGAGGGGAGAATACAATTCCGTAGCATCAGTGTGAATGACCTCTGCAGCCTAAAAGTGCTTCTGTTCACAGATTCCATTTGATCTTCAGATACCAAGCTGTGAAGATAAAAAAATAAGAGAATTTGTGTACGCATTTCTGAACTGGCCTGCTTAAGAAAAGACAGGCAATTTGAAAAAAAAAAGAAAGAGAGAGAAACCTGGCAAAAGAATACAGCTACCCATTATGTTTTCCATAGAGAATGCATTACCTTCTTCGTACAGGAACAATCCAGCAAACAAAAAGGGATTCTGAGCCTTGAATGCTTTGAACTGCATGCAATATGATAGCAAAAAGATGTTTATAAATCTAGCCCAGTAACTGAACTTTCACAATAGACTGTTAAGGTCAACTCTATGAAAACTTGGTCAGAAGAGCAAGACAGAGTTTGCAAGAATCTATATCCACCAAAGGATTTATAATTAAGCTAACACAAATTATCCCTCTGTAGCAAATCCATCTGTAACAAATCAATCTGAAAACATCCTGAATGATTGACCTTTAGAAAGTGTGTATTAAGGGAATTTGAAGCTGGGGTCCCACTGAGATTTTATCTAATTCAGTTAAGTCTGACTTTTTACCTTTAGTATTTCACTAAACAATATCCTGTTAGCTCTGTTCTTTGGATGCTCACAGAACACTGTTTTTATTGTAATTCTCTAGTGCTTGCTTTTTGCCTGATGTTAGGACTACAGAAGGTGCAGATGGAGTTGCGTATGTGCTAAAGTGCACAGCCCCCATATTTTGCAAAGGAAAAGACGGGGGTTGGGAGAGGTGCCTGTGCACCAACTAACTTCAGTCTAGTACTCATTTGTCACTCTCCTAGTCTAGAGAGGCTTTTCATGTTGAAAAACTACATCAGTCCTTCATTTTTAAGGGTAAAGAAAGAGTTGATTACTTTTAACTCAAGGCTGAATTTATTTTCCAAAAAGCATTTTAAATCAGTGAGTCGACTATAAAGTAAAATTAATACAACAAAAAAACTTAGGAATCCAGACTTTTTAATAAGAAAAGAAGCTGTATGAAAAAAAAAGCCAAGAAAACTTACATCTGGACAACAGGAGAGATTAAACAAATCCTAGCTACTGTAAATAAGGATGTGTGTGGTCAGATGTGTACACAGAGAACGCATAATACACTGAAAAATGTTAACATAACAATTTAAACATAAAAATTTCCACACAACAATTTCCAGTAACATAACATCTACAATTTTCCCTTCCTAACACATAACAAAATAGTGAAACTTCAGTCCTGCAAGAGCATATTGAAGAGGGAAGCAACATGAGAATTTTTTAGGTGAAGTGTGTCTCAGCATTTCCAGTGTTTATTCAAATAGTTGGTCCATTGTAGGTTAAATTTTGAAAGTATCAGATTTAAAAGCAAACACATCCATTTTTAAGTGGATGTTTTGTATGAAGAACAGTGGCTTTCTGAAAGCTTAGGAGGATGACATTGGAATTTTATTTCAACATTTCTTACTGCAATGGATAGGGCATGAACATTTTTCCATGTAAATAGGAGTATTCATCTGAGCTCAGTTCAACATACAAGTAATAAAATCAGCAGCAATGAAAATTTATTATGAGGTCATAAATAGAAAATGGCTATAACGTATAAAGATGTAAATGTTATACAACTTAGCTTAATCTAGTGTAGCACATAAATAGGAGCACTGGAAAGCATAACTCATTCTGTTCTTTCCCACTGAAGTTTACGACAAGAACAGCATTTCTGAGATCACCCATATCTTGATCTCTAAATTGGATGAAGTTTCTAGAAGGATAGGTTTTACTCTGGAGTGCAAAGCTCAGACTCACATACAAAGGTATGCTGCAGAGGGCAGATAGCCCAGAATTTTGCAGGAAAGTGTGGCTGTCAATGGCTAACAGAGAAGAAACCACTGAAAGTCAAAATATTTGACCTTAAATAAAACCGTGGTATCTTGTGTGATTATGCATGTCTCCTAAATACCACCCATGTCAAAAAAGTCACATGTTGCTCTTTGCATACGTAGGTGGTTGGACAAGGCAGAAGAAAGTAGAAAAAAATCAGCTTCTGCTTTCTTACTGATCTCAAGATTAAAAGAATTCTTACAACAGATCCAGTAATTACTTCTTGCCTACTACATCTGTGTGTTATCTGTTCCCCTTCCGCCCAGACATGTTTCTTTCCATTGATGTTTCTAGATTTTGCTGGGAATATTTCTTGTATCTCCTTCTTAATCAGGAATTTGTACCTGTAAATTACTGGGCTGTTCAAAAGAGTGTAACAAGTCCTTTCTTTTCTCCAGTTTCTTGTGTGATTCTAGATGTAATTTTCAATTCTGCTAAAAAACACCCACCTCACCCCGCGCTAAAACAGTTAAATACTTAAACTTCCAACATAAGCCAGGAAATGCCAAAGACCTCACTGCTGTCAATTGAATGGTAGAAAAGTGCAAACGTTATTTTTCTGTCCTAATAGATTTTGGTGAGCATAAAGCCATATTAGGCAAAATGTGCTTGTTCTTTACTGATTTTAGATTTTTTCCCATGACCATTGTGACATAAGCACAGAATCCAAACACACCTTCCACAAGTACCTATATTTTTCGCTATTTTCAAAATTTCATTTTTACAGGCAAAGAGAGGTAATAGTAAGGCCAGATATATGTATGAAGATATCTATCTATCTAATATATATAAATTTGTAGATTTCCCCTCAGCAGGATTTTTATTTCCTCTAAAATATAAGCAACAGTTAAGAAAGTAGTCCTACACTTTCTGCACCAATTAATATAAGGTTCTGTGGTATGTGATATATATGCTATGCTAGTTTTCAGTGTAGCATAATTTCTTATCTAAAAATATTTGAGCTGGTCCTCTGATTTTTGGGAGAGTCACCAGAAACATAATCTTGACATGTTCTACCCTACTATAAATAAAAGTTCTGCAAATAAACTGGAGTTCTGTTTGCTGTCCTGTAAATTTTGCCTGCCTGCAAGAAAACTACTGAACTGAATAGGGCAGTTAACAAGAAAGACAATAGGGATGTGCAAACAGTTTCCTTCAGGGAAGATTCGTCTATGATCAAATCAGAAACCATTCTCACTGAAGTATTACTCCAACATCATGAAACATCCCAAGAAAGACAAGCCAATGGTAACCGTGAAAGATACGGATCTTCATGTTATCTTCTACAACAAGCTATGCTTTTAGTAAGTAAACGTTGTGCCTTTCTCTTCTAGAATTGTTGCAAAGCAGAATATTTCCAAACAAAAACCTTGCTTCACTTTTGGAAGAATGAACAAGCAAAAACTCAAAGAAAACAATATGTTATGTATATGATATAATATAAGTAAAATATCACATTATTATAGCATTTTTTCTTTCTAGGAAAGTGAAAAAAACCCCAAAGAAACCAAATCTTTATGGGTTTGGTTTTTATTTTCAAAGCAATAGCAAAATATGATTTTTTGTTCATTTTGTTCATCTGGAAAGACTTTCTTGGCTCTATGCCTCTCTTTCTAGACACCAGTGATGTGCAAGTTCTTCCAAAGTTCACTTCCAACCTAATACATTCCATGTCCAATCCTACAAATCCTCGGAGTTTGATGAATTAGATGCAACTAGACTGGAAATTTTCACCAAATTTTAGCTATAGTTCAGAGTTACCAATAGAAGATGCAATACCTATTATCCTGACATGATATTTCCTTGCCTGTGTGCATATTTTTTCCCTCAGTGGGAAAAATAAAACTAAAAACAACAACAAAAAATATTGTCCTAGGTTCTCAATTTGGGGTTTTAAAGTGAGACTGATAGATACTCATGGAAGGCATAAAAACAAAAATCTGGGCTTTGAGTACGTTGGCCATGCAGAAAACAGCAGGGGCTGGTGATTCACTGGTGCTTTTGGAAGTCTAGACTTTTATGGTATATGTTGAAATATGTATTAAGGGTTGACTTTTAGCAGCTGAATTACAAAATCTTCACCTTGGGTTTGCAGAAGTAAACGCCTCTTTATGTTCTATGAGAAAAAGACCACAGCATGCAAGCTTTCTCTTGTTGTTTAAGAGCTACAACTGTATAATTTTCTAAATCTATAAATGAAAATTTCCATTAGCTCTTCTTTGCTTTAATTTCATCTAGGGGAAAAAGCAGAAAAAATCCAAACCAGAAAAAAATACCTCAAAAAGACAACTACAATGAAACACCTTGGTCATAAGCCTTTGAGGCATGTGACAAATCATGTCTCCTTTTAGCTAAGACATACTGAAACAAATGATGCTACAGCCACTTTTATGAGGACTGATGTCTTGCTTGGGCAACTAATAATAAAGAGTTCATAAAAATGAAATTGTTCTTCATACAATACAACTTTCTCTAATTTTTTAATGTATAGTATTATTGAGTGACAATAATGTCATCAGTGTGTATTTCATATCAATGGAGCTTTCATGTTTTCTGTCACTATATGTTAGTTTCTAGCATAGGAAACATCTTCCTACTGCCCCCTTCAAAGAATAAACTCTTTTTCAGGAAAAGAAGTGTATTTTTTGGATGTCGAGAAGAAATGTATCTTTCTTATATGCAAAATAATGCTAAGAGTTTTTTTTTTTTTTAATACCTAGGAACCACAGGGATTAGCTGCGCTATATAGATGGTGCAGAGATAGTATAACAAATTTATACCAAATTAAGTTTCTGTGCGTGCAAACTCAGACTGGTATGAAGGACATCATGTTCCCTCTGAGTTCTGGAGCTTGACTTTTGACAAAGTGGAGGAAGCTCACAGGTGGCTCTGCTGTCCAGAGGTCTTACAGGCACAAAAAAAGTAGAAACACAATATACCTCCCTTACTTAAACACAATATATCTACGTGTCCTGTGAAGATCTCTTCTTGTCGCTATATATGACACAAACTATATTGTATCTGTATAAAAATTATTGTGTATTGTTTTTTACATTTTTCTTGTGCATACCTTTTCTTCTAGGTCTTCATAATGTTTTTTTCCCTACATGTTTTTGCATTTATATTTTTTTTTACAGGACAGAGTTCTCAGTCCCACCTGGGTTCTGAGTCTTCCCAGCGTGTGGAAGATCAGTCTGAAACTTGCACTCTCTACAGGCTTTTCAAAAAGCTTAACTCCTAGAGCGGGTGCTCAGGATCATGTCCAGTCAGGTTTAGAGCCTCCCTCCCTACCTGCCTCCAGTCTCTTGGAGTTATCAGCTTGTATGTTTGACAGCAAAGTAGAAAAAAAACCCCCTGTTTTTCTTGTGTTTAAAACAAATTTCCCATATTTCAGTTTTTGCCCCTTGCCTTCTGTCCTGTCACTGAGTAGGCATCACTGAGAGGAGAATCTGGTTCCGTCTTATTCACATTTTCCCATCAGGTATTTCTACAAGTGGAAATGATGCCCCTGAGCCTTCTCTTCTCCAGGATGAACAGTCCCACCTCTCAAAGCTTCTCCCTATATCAGAGATACTCTAGTCCGTTCATTCACTTGATGATCTTAGAGGTCTTTTCTAACCTTAAAGATTCTATGATTATCTTTGTGATTGCTTGTTAGACCAGTATATCCAGGTCTCTCTTGCACTGAGGAGCTCAGAACTGTACCCAGCACTCCAGGTGTGGCCTCAGCAGGGTTGAGCAGAGGAGAAAGGTGACATCCCTTGACCTCATGACAAAACTCCTCCTGATGCAATCCAGGATACTGTTAACTCTCTTTGCAGAAGGGACACACTGGTGGCTCATATTTAACTTGGTGTTCATTAGGGCTTACCAAGTCCTTCTGTACACAGCTGCTTTCTATCTGAGTGGCTCCCAGTACACACTGGTGCCAGGGTTTGTTCCTCCCTAAGTGCAGGATTTGGCATTTGTTTGTCTTGCTGGTGAGTTAGCAAGGGAGCACAGACCTGTTCGTGTAACCAGAGCTTACAAATTCCAGCTAAAAGTAATTTTTTTCCTTGTTTTCTGCATAACACACATTATTAGTATTTGATAGAGATGGTGGCAGTAAACTTCCATATGTCAACACACATGAACCTTTTTTGGGCAGAAGCTTGTTTGGCCAATATATACTGCTGAGAAGAATGAAGAACTCTCAGGTATGATAATAAAACCCAATTTTATCTTTGTCAATAAATCAGCTATTACTTTGAAGTCATCATAACTTGACCTCTAGAAATGGCTGTAACATTTCCAAGACCTTCTACAATATCAAATTATGTAATGAAACTTATATACCCTGAAGCAGTAAGCCAAAAAAGGGATGGAGGGGACACAGTCTTGCTTCTCCTGTGCTGTTTTGTATAGCTTATAGTCCTTTTCTGATATATGGTGCAAAATCCACATATACAGATAGAATTTTTGAGGTTCAGTGTGCTGCTTTGAGAAACTATTTGCTTCAAGATCCATCAGATTGGCTTATCCTTGCTCCCAAAATATAAGCCATAACATAGTAGTATCTAGCTAAGAAAAATTAGCTAAGAAAATTTCGTTCAGAAACCTAAATAATACCATATAATACAACGGCTATATTATAGAAGACAATAGGAGACTGATGGCATCCAATTAATTATATTATTCATTCCTTACCTCACAATTTGTCTTGGCTATCAGATTTCTTTGTAGTTGCAGGCGTTTGATGAAGAAGGACTTGCTCTAGTGAATCTCAGCGAGACCAAAGTAATTTTAGAAACAGTTTGAATTTAAACTCAGAAAATGTCTCTCTCTCTCTCATTGTGGCCTAATGCACAGGAAACCAAAGTTAATGTGATTTTCTAGGCCTCTTTCTGGTGCTTTCACACAACAAAATTTCCCATTTCCATAGAGCTTTATAGAACATTGGTCACAATGTTCTCATTAATTTTAATAGATAAGCACGAGAATGATGGAAGCAACAGTGATTAGCTCAAGAGATCTCTTTCTATGTTTTTCTTTTGCTATATGAACTGCATAGAATCACAGAATGGCATGGGTTGGAAGGGACCCCAAGGATCATAGAGTTCCAACCTCTCTGCCACAGGCAGGGCCACCAACCTCCAGGCCTGGATCTACACAAGGTTGCCCAGGGCCTCATCCAACCTGGCCTTGAATACCTCCAGGGACAGGGCATCCACCAGCTCTCTGGGCAGCCTGTTCCAGCACCTCACCACTCTCTCTGTAAAAAACTTCCCCCTAATATCTAATCTAAACCTTACTTCCTTTAGTTTTAATCCATTCCCCCTTGTCTTGCCATTGTCTACCCTTTTAAAAAGTTGATTCCCCTCCTGTTTGTATGCTCCCTTCAGGTACTGGAAGGCTGCAATGAGGTCCCCCTGCAGCTTTCTCTTCTCCAGGCTGAACAAGCCCAGCTTCCCCAGCCTCTCTTCATAGGGGAGGTGCTCCAGCCCTCTAATCTTCTTCGTGGCCCTCCTCTGAAGCCTCTCCAACAGTTCCACATCTTTCTTGTATTGGGGGCCCCAGATCTGGACACAGTACTCCACAAGAGGCCTCACGAGGGCAGAGTAGAGAGGGACAATCACCTCCCTGTCCCTGCTGGCCACCCCTCTTCTGATGGAGCCCAGGATACCATTGGCCTTCTGAGCTGCAAGAGCAGCTGCTGGCTCATGTTAAATTTCTCATCTACCAGAATCCCCAAGTCCTTCTCAGCAGGGCTACTCTCAAGGAGTTCTTCTCCCAGTCTGTATATATATCTGGGATTCTTCTGGCCCAAGTGCAACACCTTACACTTGGCAGTGTTGAACCTCGGTTAAAGAGCACCGGTCCCAAGACAGACCCCTGGGGGACTCTGCTTGTCACCGGCCTCCACCTGGACATAGACCCATTGACCACCACCCTTTGTCTACGTTCTGTCAACCAGTTTCTTATCCACTGGATGGTGCACCCATCAAATCCACATCTCTCCAATTTAAGAGCTAAGGATGTGGTGGGGGACTGTGTCACAGGCCTTGCACAAGTCCCCATAGATGACATCGTCTGCCTTCCCTTTCCATACCGATGCTGTCTCTCCATCATAGAAGGTCACCAGATTGGTGAGGCATGACCTTCCCTTGGTGAAGCCGTGCTGGCTGTCCCGGATCACACACTCATCCCTCATGTGCTCCAACATGTCGTCCAGGAGGATCTGTTCCATGATCTTCCCAGACACAGAGGTGAGGCTCACCAGCCTGTAATTCCCTGGGTTTTCCTTGCTCCCTTTCTTATAAATGGGAGTGACGTGATACTTTTTCCAGTTCCTGGGGACCTCTCCTGACAGCCATGACTTTTCAAATATGATGGAGAGTGGCTTGGCAACCACATCAGCCAGCTCCTTCAGGACCCTGGGATGCATGTCATCCAGCCCCATAGACTTGTAGACATTCAGTCTCATGAGGCGGTCTTGGACTTGCTCTGCCCTTACAGTGGGGGAGGATTTACTCCCCCAGTTCCCACCTAGAGGTCCAGGGATGCAAGGTTCTGGGACTTGAGAATTATGAGAATCTTGGCTGCCAGAGAAGACCGAGGCAAAGAACTCATTTGGTACCTCAGCCTTCTCCACATCCATTGCAGCCAATTCTCCTTTCCCATTTACCAAGGGGGGTACACTCTCTTTGGCCTGTCTCTTCTGGCCAGTGTACCTGTAAAATCCCTTCTTGTTTTTAACATCCCTCGCCAAGTTCAGTTCCATCTGCGCCTTGGCTTTCCTGATCCCATCTCTGCAAGTCCTGACAGCATCCCTGTATTCTTTCCAGGTGACACACCCTTGTTTCCAGAGCTTGTACTTTCTTTTCCCTCGGTTTGACCAGCAGGTCCTTGCCTAGCCGTGCTGGTCTCCTGCCCCTCCTGCCCACTTTCTATTTCAGAGAGACAGAGTGCTCTTGAGCTCTTAGAAAGGCATCCTTAAAGAGTACCCCCTATCCTCAACATTTCCGTCTCTAAGGGCCACCTTCCAGGAGATCTCAGCCAACAAGTCCTTAAACAGCCTAAAGTTTGCTGTCTTCAAGTTCAGGGTCCTGATCCCACTCTTTGCCAGGCCCACATTCCTTGAGATCACAAACTCAACTAGGGCATGGTCGCTGCAGCCCAGGCTGTCTCCAATCTTAACACCTTTAATGATCTTTCCCAGTGGTGAGCACCAGGTCCAGCAACACATTGCTGCTGGTCAGTCTGTCCAATACCTGAACCAGAAAGTTGTCATCCATGGACTCCAGGAGTCTCCTGGATCTCCTGCAGCTCGCCATGTGGTTTTCCCAGCAGATGTCAGGGTGGTTAAAGTCCCCCATCAGGATGAGTGCCTGTGAACATGATGCCTCCTGCAGCTGAAGGAGGAAGGTTTCATCAATAGTCTCTCTTTGATCAGGTGGCCTGTAGTAGACCCCTATCACCAGCTGTCCTTTATTAGTCCCATCCCTAATTCTGACCCACAGGCTCTCAACCTGCTCCTGACCACTTCTGCATCCTTCGGAAATACTCAGGGTTTAGCATTTATATATCTTGGAGTTTTACCTGTTGAGGTTAGAAGCTGGTAATTCAAAAGAGATTTCTGGTGGTGTATTTTTTGTATATAAGAAATAAATAATGAAATGGGGAAAATGTCATATCATTCCCATTTTGTTGTACCTCTACTCCAATTAGAAGGTGGATATGTAAGAGTAACTTGCATCACGATAATTATAACTAAAGGAAAGAAGAATCTCAAAGTTTTAAAATGATTTATTCTCTCTTATATTTTCAGTTAAACAACCAAAAAAATACCCAAACCACTTACATTTTCAATTTTAAATATTTTAAAATTAAATGTTTTCTAATTGAAAACATGGATGTCAAGATACTTTTTATCAAAAATTCCTTCAATCACACAATTTCCCAATGTTTTTCAATAAACACTGATAAACTGAAGTGGAGAAATGTACAAGAGTCTTAGAAAGAAGATGAGATTATGAACATGCATATGGTTTCCAAATTACTCTAGGTTTCTGAAAAAGCTAACGTGAAGCCAGTACTTGGCGTGACTGACTGATAGTCTCATACATAAAAAATACATCTCATGTTATTCAGAATGAACACCAATTTAATTATCTTCTGTAAACTGGACAAATAGCCTGGGGTGTATGTCAACAAAAGTTCTATATAGAATAGTATTCTGTAGGCAGGTGGGAAAGAAAGAAGACCCAGAGAAAATAAGGGTTCTGTGAAGCTAGGAAAGAAAGAAACTGGCTCCCTCAAGACAAATAATTTTCTTTCAAATAAAAATGATATTACAATAGAGCAATCACAGAAAATGATTTCTTCTAGCCATGAATAGCTGAAGCAATTTTTATCTGTAATAATTCTTCTCTAAGTTGAAACCAAGCAATACAATGGTGACAGGTTTGGAGTCAATGTATATCAGAAACACAGCACATTCCTGTTTACAAAAAGTGTTGTTTTTAAAAGTAGTTGTGATATAATTAATACAGATCTCAGGATAATGTTTTAAGCGAAGCAACAATATGCTATTTACCATTGTTCCACAGTGACTGTAAAATATCCTGCCATTCTCTTTGTAGCTCCTACACATATACACACACCAGCATATTTATGTTTCAACTGTCTTCATATGATCAAGATAAAAATATATAATTATGAGAAATTACTCTTCTCACCAGCACAAAACTTAGTAAATAAATTATGTTGACCCAAGAATGGAAATGCAAGCAACAGAAACTAGGCATCTACATGACATAAGAAAACGTGTACTGCATTATCCTTACAACATTAGATAGTTTCATTGTAAAAGTGAGTGGAATTTGTTTTCAGTACACTGGGCTATGGGTGTCCAAGATGAGATCATTTACAGAAACTGCTACCCTAGGAAATGCTGTGTGGTGTACACACACCCTCATCTGAAATTGCTTATAGAAGGGAGCCAATTATAAACTGCAAAAGTTCAGTTCTCCAGATGAGCATATCAAAGTTGCCTGAAATTACTTTCCCTTCTAAATATAGTCATCTGTATACAACAGGGCATGTGTAGCATCCTTTGCGCTTGCAAGCTACCGCTGAAGCTTTGAATACCATTGCAAGTGAGACTGCATTTCTGTATGTGAGTAGTAAACTGAACAGTGGTAGATATGACTCTGAGATCTGCTGTCAGTATTTCAGCATCACTATATTGTGTATATGTATTATCATGATTTGACATTACCATTTGAACCAAAACTGTCAATGATTTTTCTGGGGATAAATCATACCTCCTGCTTCCCCACCTTATATAACGCACACACCCTCCCCGCCCCCCTAAAATAAAAATACCCTTTTTTGTGCTCCTGCAAGAGAGAGGAATAGTACAACTTCTTGTTTTTACTGCCCACCTGAAGCAGTAAACTGGAATACTTTTGCACAATATTTACTACTCCAGAGTGACATGGCCTCACATTCTCAAATGACCTTTATGAAAAGAAAATGCATGTTCATAAAGATTTGGGTTGGTTTTTTTTCCTGAGATTTGTCAAATGGATATGAAGTCAGAGTGAAAACAGATGAGTTTTATCACAGCAAAGTGACTTCTTCTACTGAAATAGAAATCAGCTTGCATTTGATATCAAGGTAGTTTGTAATATTTATTCATACCCATTTTGTATTGTCATGAATCTTTCTACAGTTGTTAGAGGACTTTGAGGGGAGAAAGCATGTACCCATTTTGTTGACAGGTAGACCAGCCTTTTAAAGGTCACATCATTATTCACTACTGCTTTTGCTCATCAGCATGACTTGGTCTGGTCAGCATGACATGGTCTGTCTTGTGAAGTTTTTTTCTGTTCAGAACTTGTATCATACAGAAGACCTGCAACTCTCACATTTTACTAATGCATAGCAATTACAAGTAGAAAGATCACAAATAATTTAAGATACTACCCAGGGAAATATCACTATGTGTGACAAAACATTATTTAAGCAATAAATGAAGCTGCCATTTTCTCTAGAAGCCCACTGATTTGTTAATTTGACCTTAACTGTGAGAATGTAAGTCATGTTAAACATAATTTGTTTAATTATTCTGGGATAATCTGTCTTTATTAGGTAAAAAACATTTGCAGTTGACATTTAATACTGACTTTATTATGCTAATGAACAGAATTTGAACACTTCACATCTGTTTAAATTTATACTTATCTAGAATCTCTTTCCCCAACTCCTCCTTCCAAGTCTTGTAAAATTGACTTCCAAAACAGCTTTCAGAAAAAGTAACTTAGAGTGTTAAATTAATTAAGCAATATAAATGTAAACTATAGTAAAAAAAGCTGCTGGTAACTCATGACATTTTAAAGTCTTAGGTAAAGAAAAGAATCGTACACAGGAATAAGGCATGCTTACTATTGAAGTTTCTGGTGGTTCATCATTTGGCTGCCTAACCTGTAAGAGTTTTTTGATAGGAAGGACTCATTGCAGAGGAATTTTTTCTGCTTAACTATTTCTTTTGGACTTAGATGCCACTTTCAGAAACATTTACAGTGTCTGGAACACAGGCTGAGCAGTAGGCTACATGCTGCCCTGATTTTTTTCTTTTTTGTTGTATTGAACCACTTCCTGGCTGGATAATTGTCTAGTATTAAAGATGGCAAAGAACTGTTGCTGGTGGGTAGCAGTTAGCTTTTCTCTGCCACCTTTGGATGAAGCATCTCCAGTCCACTACAGATCCCTTTGGGATACTAGCAATAATGATTTCCTTTCCTTCCTCTTAGACTAGATGTATGTAAATTGCTAGTTACAATATTTCTGTAGCTTGAGATTACTGAAAACAAATTGCTCTAAAGGCAAACTGACCTGAGGCATTGTAGCTCTAACTTTTCTTTCTTTGTCATTTGACTCTAACAGGAAGATTTTTTGACTTGTGCTGGTCTTGCAAAGACTAAGATACACTGTAGTTACCTTGAGCCTTTTTGCTGTGAGCACACTGGAGCATAAGCTAAAGACACAATTGACATTTGCTTACCGTACATTACTTCAATTTAACTATCTATCCAAATAAGTACTTAGATCCCTTAAAAAAAATGCTTTATGTAAGAATAGAGACTCTTCCTATTTTTAGGATCCTGTAATAGACTGACTCGGTGACATGACAGCCTAGTACTGTAGCAGTTATGCAATTATGGGACATTGAAGAAGGGTGGACCTCATGATGTCCTAAGATGAACCTGTCATCTCTTTGCTTGCCTGCCAACCATGGTCTCCCTTTCATCAGAAAGCAACATGCAGGGGGGAAAGATGGATACACACCCAAATCTCACTGTACCATGAAGCCAAGACTTAACAATTCTTTGCATCATAGCACAAAAGTTAGTCAGTTTTTCTACTCTTCACAGTTCAGATTTTGTCCCCTGAGATCAGTGAATGCTAGACAAAGCTAAAGCAAATTACTTCATTAGTTATTGCACATGAAACTGGACATCATGTATTCCCCACTTCTCTGGAATGTTTTCTTCCATGCTTTCATTTGTAAAAGTATTTTCTTGGTTAAATTCCTAAAAATATTCTTTGTTCTGCTGTTTCTTCACCACAGATGAGGTGTGCAATACGTGACTTAGAGATAATGGTGCAAGTAAGTCTAAGTTCCAGATAGTGCTTCAGGCAGTCACACTGCTGTTTATGTTTGATGATTATCATTACTGATGAACTTGAGAAAATAATGACTCTTAGATAATGGATGATAATTAGCATAATAATGCTAGGAGTTTTCTCTCAATATTTCAGACTAATAAAAAATCCCGTAATAAGCCAATGTTAACAAAATACTGTAACCTCATGCAAGACAGAATTGCAATCCTATGTTGTAACATAAATTTTTTAGCATCTTAACAGAGTAAGAAAAAAGGCTGAGATAAAAACTACTTAAGGCACTTTACATAAAATATTATTCTTGTTTTGGTCTCTCTTTTCAAAATGAGAAATGTGTATGTCCTGGGAATCTGATTCAGCATGTCCATTTTTAGGAGAATAACACAAATCTGTTGTCAGGGTAAGTACTAATGCATGTACACAGTTAAAGATTTGGGTTTATATTGTGGCTTATTCTCTCTTTCTTTCTCCTATTTTTAATTACATATATTACTATAATAATGAATTTATTTATCATCTTCAGTGAGGGCTTTTGGAGGATGGAAAAAACAGGAATATATGGTCAAATTTGACTTAAAGAGTATCAACATGACATACATTTTGGGCACTGCAAGTAATCAAGACCCTTTTCTTCCCAAACTTTTGCTCTACTGCATCTGAAGTCCATTTTCTTTTTGAACCTACTCATTCTTCAATGGTTTAGATCAAAAGAAAAAAATACCAATGTGAAATAACTTGTAAAGTCTGGGTAATGACATAAAAGCTATGGGATAAGTTTAGAAAATGGCTTTAATGATTTATTTTATACTTAGATAGCAGTATTGAGTTTCAAAAAAAGTACTTGAGGTCAGGATTTTTTGTAATCTAAGAAACACAGGTGATGACCTGAGAGAGAGAGAGAGAGAGAGAGATTGTGCAAGAAAATGAGTATTATTCTGTGTGTACTAAGCAGGAATACCTGTTCCTTGAGCAGGGCTTGAGCTGTGACTAACTGGTTGAATGTATTTTCCATTACTAAGTGCTTTCATAAGTGGCAGTTAAGTTAGTAGTCACAGTGTGATAATAATCCAAATGACATAATTTCCTATGTCCATTTTTTAAAGAAAATAAATTAAATTTATTATTCTTGGTTGATTACTTTCTTATGTAGAAAGCATTTTTAATAAAACTCAGCCACATTATTTCATTGGTTTCAATTTAATTCAGAATCAAGTTCTAAAGGGTTGAGGCAACTATGCTTAGAAGAAGTCATAAAATCTGAAAATTTTTGAATTCTAAACTCAGGCAGTAGACTGAAAAGCTAGGGATCATACAAATTAAAGAACTTTATGAGATACTGTAGAAGAGCAATATAAAAAGAAAAAACTTGTACATACTGTCTTGATTTCTTTATCACCTAAATGTCTATTATGTCTATTATGGAACTTTATAATTTCTTTTAATATTAGTGAGTTGTATTTGGTGAAAATGGAATGATGTTACAGAAACACAAGAGATCCCAGTTATACTGTGCTGGTAGCAGAAGCCATTTCTCCATCACATACCTGATTTCCTCAAGAAATTTTCTCATATCTGTCAGGAAAGTGACTTTGTCATAATCTTTGCCACCAGAGCCAATTGCGGGTCTAGTCCCATTGTACTTGTGTGTGCTTGCGGATGTTTCCTCTCATCTACTTCCTCATGTTACATTCCTTTCTTAAAGGAATGTGAAGATTTGGTTTGAGCAATAGCTTTGGATGACAATGGTGGAAGCTGCTCGCTAAAATTTCCAACAGGTCTCTAGGAAAAGTCATTCTGATAGTTGATTATAATAATATTCTGATAATAACACACTGTTCTCTGTTCTTAATCCCAAGAGCATGGCTGCCACCAAATTATTCCTTCTGCACAATTTCTAAGTTTTCCTTTCTCTTCTGATGCCTAAAATCTTTTCTCATGAATAAGACTCTTTGCTGTGTTCTGCTATCATGGCCGGGCTATTTGAAGACTACATCCTATTACTATTGCCAACTGGAGGACTACGGCTTCTAGTTCCAGAGGTGAAAGACTGAATAATGATAATAAAAATAAAAAGTTTTCAAGATTAGTGTTTGCTGATGACCACTCTGAAACTAAGGTCACCTTAAAGCTATTCTAACTTTAATAAAACACTTATTTGCCAATATTCCTTCCTTTAGAGTTGATGAAAACACAGCAGCAGCCATTGGTGGTTTTGGTCAGATGGCTTTCTTTTACCCGCAAAGCACTGATAAAGCCACAATAATTTGAAAAGATTTTTCATTGCACAACTTACCTTTCTTTTACACAGTGAGGGTGACAGAGCCCTGGGACAGGCTGCTCAGGGGGGTGGTGGAATCTCCTTCTCTGGAGATATTCAAGACCCGTCTGGACGCCTGTCTGTGCAATATGAGCTAGGGAGCTGCTTTGGCAGGGGGGTTGGACCCGATGATCTCTCGAGGTCCCTTCCAACCCCTATGGTTCTGTGATTCCATAAAAATGTGTATCTCAAATATGTCTGTACTGAAATGTTCTCTTCCTCTTTCTGTATCCATATCTCCTATTTTTTCCATCTTGTTGAGATCTTCTAACACTCATTTCTGCATGTGCAGATCCTGTAGTGTATGTGTAACTGTTAGCAATAATTTCTCACTGTCTTACCATTTGAGGGAGATGGTTTGACAGTAAGATTGCTACTGAGAGCAATAATTTAATTGGAGGCAGTTTTACTGCAAAAGCTCTGTTTCACTTTGTTTCATTCTGTCTTTTATATCCAAAAGCACTACTTCACAGGCAATGGCCCAAATACTGTATGATGGGCATTGTGCAATCCTCCAAACATCTTTAACAGAAACTAGAAGACAAATCCAGTGCACTATTGCATGGTCTGGGAATAAAACCAGCTGAGTTATTTGGCAGCTATATTGCTTAAAAAGCTCCATAACTAACAGAATCCTTTTAACCCACCAACAGGAAATAAAACACTTGTGTTTTTGCTGGCTGATAAGTAACTATCTGTGCACGTTCTCATGCTGCAATTTGTAATGACACAGCTGCAATGGACAAGCCACTGTAAAGCTTTTTGGTCATGATATTGACAAATAACCAGTGCTGAAGTTTCATTACAGCTTTGTGCATTTCCTACCCAAGCATTACCAGTATATCTTAGTGACAGTGGCAACCCTACTACTGTAAATTCTCCAGTCAGAAAATCTCTTCTGAACTTACTTAAGTAAGTGAAGCTTGATTTTGGTTCATTTATTTGGTTTTGCTATTTCAGTTGGGAAGCTTTCCTTTGGTAACTTAGCTAACTTACAGAATACTTCCATGAACACATCACCTCCAAACAATAACCAGCTTAAAGCAAGCCTAAATCCAGAGCCCGAAACTATTCTGATTCAGCTTCATGGTTTTAGTAACCGAGACAATGAATGAAACCAATTTGGTTAAAATGAGTAACAGTTCACCTTTTCCAAAAAGCAAGGTTTAACTGTCTAATACTTGAATTGTAATTTCTCAGCTTTCTTAGTTTTTAAACTTCACTGTAATTGTGTCACACATGGTTGTAACTGCTAGATATAGATATAGAAATGCTTATTCTCTATAACATTGTCCAGGTTCCAACCTAAACTTTCTGGTGGGAGCAGTGGGTGCAATCTAGAAATGTAGCTGACTTTTTTGGAGAGGCAGGGTAAACTACTCTAGACAAAGTATCTCTAAAAGATGAACTCCTATTTCCAAAGCAGAGGTGTTAATTTCTGTTTTCCCACCCCAAGCTCATGTAAACTTCATTAGGATTATGCGCAAAATGGAACTGATTCTTTGGTCAGAGGAGTTGAAGTTTCTTTCAGATGGGCAAGGGGAAGGAGGAGCTTCTTGGCCGGCACATGCTGACCCTTTGCCACATTGTCTGTATTGCACTGCAAGATTTTACTTATAGCTATGCTCGTCCTAGGTCCATTATGTAAATCCCCTAGAAAAAGAACTTCCTCTTCTTTTCTGGATAGCTAATAAATCCCTTCTAAGTATAACTTAAACTCAACTGCAAAAAAAGACTTGTTTTGGAACAGCAAATTTATTCATGTCCATAGTTCAAGGCTGTACAAAAATATATCTTTTACTTTATTGTAGTAAAGAAAAAGGCTTCACTTGCTGTGAACTTTCTGTGTTGTTTCATCCCAGATGAACATAAAATATTTCATATTTCAGTCACCAAAAATATTAGTAAATCTTTACAGCTAAAATACTCATAAGACTACTATTTCTGCATCCAAATCTATCACATCTCTAACACGAACTATTCTACCATTGGGAAAATGTAGTTAATACATGTATGTCTTTGTTTCATTTCTCCCTATTTTAGTTGCATGATCAGCTACAATGGGGCTCTGATGTGTTAATTTCAAAGCATAAGGGAAAGTTCAATGGTTTCTAAATGTGATTATTATTAAAAGGTTCTCTCGGAAGGATTTTTTTTTCTAATCCCAAATATATCTAAAGGCAAGTCTCAGCTGACAAAAGTGTCTCTGTAGTAGTCTCAATCTTCCACCATCTCTGAATCCTAAGCAACCTGATGAGCACTTCTACTACATTTGCCTAAATGAAAGTCTTTGCTGTTACTTTTTTTCCCCCATAGCCTAGTGTAACATTGTACTGCATCATATACATATACATAAATATACAACTCTGCTTCACTAGGGAGGCACTGGAAAAAAAGCCCATTATTCTTATCTGTGTAGCTTTTTGTTCATGAACAGAGGGTGAATAATAAAAATGCTTTTTAAAAATGATTTTTATTTCCTCTCTGGTGTATTTTGTTACTTATGGCAAAGGGATTTGAAGGATTTCCTATAGAGAAAGGCCCACAGTCTCTGTACACCTCTACAATTCCTGTGGAGACAGCAGGGTGTTCTTGATCATTGGTACCTGAACCTAGATCCATTCTTTGGACAAAAGAGCAAATACAGTTAAGCATAGATGATGGAGTCAAAAATCTATATTTGAAGTAGCAACTTTCAGCCTCTGGTTAGACCACAGGAGAAGTTTTTCTTTTAAGTAAATAGTACCTTGACTCAGCAAAATCCCAAATCCCTCTTCTCTATTGTTGATAGGAACTGCTGATGCAGGAGTATCATCAGGGGATGACTTCTCTTCGACCAGCTGCCTCTTGCTGCAGCCTGCATATTCAGGCAGGCCACCAAATGCTGAAGGGGAAACATGAGGCAAGACAGCCACCTTTCCTAGGTAGTGTCATATCGTAGCTTCATTTTATTCTTATTTTCCCCCTTTAATCATGGGTCATTCCTTAAAAATATTTTTTTCCTTTTTACCCTATTTCTTTCTTTTTGGAATAAAACTTTGCACTGATAGTTGCCTCATGGGAGGCAATGATTTTTATATCAACAAGGGTGAAGTGCAGTTTCATTGTCTTCCTTTGATTTTTTTCAACAGAGGGTGTGCCTACGTTGTCTTCTGCAGGCAGACACACACTCACAGTTCTTATGCACTGGTGTATTTGCAGTTACAAGTCTCAGTTAAAGTAGCTTACAGGCTTAACTTGGATTCATTGTCAAGTTAACAGCAATTATATGGATTTGGGTTACTTCTGAATGTGGTGCAGAACATCTGCCTGAACAGCCTTGAAAGCATTCAAAAAGAAAGCAAGAACAGCCTCTTCCTTCTCTGCCTCATGCCTCAACTACCAGATTTAGATAGTTTGGTTTGCCTTGTATGTGATACTTTGGGGTTTAAAAAAAAAAAGAAAAGAAAAAAGAAAAGAGAAGAAGACTGTAGCTTTAACCTTGCAGGAATAGCAAATAAAACCTGTCCTGAAAGAATGTTATTTGCATATAGGTTAAGATGATAGCTAAAGCTTACCTGTCTTATACATAAGAAAATGTGTTATCCTGTTGTAGCCATAAGTACATTGTCCTTTAGCTCACAAAAAAGGTATCAGAGTATGTGTTGAATAGCGTGATGCCCTTCCTGTTTCCTCTCACCTCCAGAGCTCTTCCTCTGACTCTAGTGTCTTGTTTTTCTGGCTACCAGGAGACATATCTTCAGTGATATGTCCTTCATGACCATTGTTCTTTGAGTCAGGGTATAACATGTTTCTTGGTGCTAAGGTCTTTCACTCTCCCTGAGTAACCCACACAGGATTTACTAGCTCCAAAACCAGCAATGTGATTTACCCTGTTTTTTTTTCGTCATGAAGTCTTTTCAAGATTGACTGATATATTGAGACCAAGGAGGACCTTTGAGGGATGAAGAAACACAAGGGATGAAACCAACATTCAGAAATACACTGCTCTGTGATCATCTTCTCCCTTAAAGCACACCTCGTTCTTTGGTTTCCTTTCTGAAGGACGTAGTGACCATATGTCTTTCTACCTACTTGGCTGCTTATATTTGACAGACAGGAAGCTACAGTCTGAAAGCGGCTGTTTTGAGTGTTTGGGATTTGCTACATTAATTTCTCTTCTGTCTGGTAAAGTAGTCTTATAATCTCAATGTGTACTACATAATTTGCCTTTAGAGACAACAAAACCTGTCCTAAAAATGCCCGTGACAGATGATTTCCCACTGATCCACAATAAATTCCAGCATTTTGCAATCACTTCTTCCTGCATGTAAAATATCTACTCGAACTCTGCACTATGTGTTTTGATCCTGAGGGGGATGGGTCCTTATTAGCTTATGGGGGAAACTAAATCAAGCAAATACTACAGAATCAGATGGGAAGCTTCACAAGGTGTGATTCTGAGAGCAGTTTTGGCAGTCCTTGTGGCAGTCACTGAAACAGAAAATATGCTGGCTTGGCTTATAACATTAGTCACTCTAAGTACGTTTAACAGCTATAATTTTGGGTTACTTTTTTCAACTTTATTTGAAAGCTAACTTCTGCTTTGTTGTTGCTAAGTTGTTCTTGGTGGCTAACTGATGGAGCAAATGGGTTTCATCTCGTGAATAAAGATTACTAAAGCCTCCAAGCTGTGGAAATTAAGAGTGTTCATATGCCATCTTTTTAATTATTTGTCCGATACTCATGATTTAGAGACTATACTGTTAGTCTTAATAAATATTAAGACCATAAATATTACCACAATATTATTTTTGCTCACTTTGAACATTGCTTAACATCTTAATGGAAAATAACTTGAGATCTACATGGAATTTTTTTAAGAGCCAGATATTTCTTTCAATCCATTTTCAGCTGTGCATTTATTCAATGCATAAAATAATCTTCATTTTGACTCCTACAGTTCTATTTTCCCATATATCAAAAGATTTATATTCTTAAAACCAGTGATCCCTTTGAGATGATGCACTGATGCATGCAGTTCAGAATAGCATTTGATTGACCAAGCTGAACTGTCTGCTGGTACAGTTTCGCTGCAACATATCGCAATTGTATCCACTCACCCTAAGTAAGGACTTTCTTTCAGAAAATAATCACTGTAATTCTCAGGAGGCAGTGCATGAGGATCTTATAGGGATTGAAAACTGTTTTTGAAGGATTATGATCAGGATATAATTGTAGGGATTCTGTGCACTGGATACTGCAGTCAATTGTTCATTTCTAGTTTCAATTAACAATCTTCTAGGGAGTGCCAGATAGAACCTCTGCTGGTGTGGATCAGCATAGCTGCACTGAAGTGAGGAGGGAAATACTCTTCATTCACACAAGCTTATTTTCTCACTTGAAGCAAAAAGCATGCTAATGATATCCACAGGACATCATAAATTGGAAAAACTTTTGAACCTCAGAAAGGATGAAGAAATAATAAAAAGTCAACCTATGCAACAAGATATCTGAATGGAAGATTAAATGAGATTCTAGACTGGAAAATACAACAAATATATCTTGGGAAAAAAACATTGCTGATACTATACACTTGCAATAGAAAGAAAATCCTCCAAGTAGTAATTGTGTGCAATTTGGGGGAAATACTCAGACCAGAATTTGGCCCTCAGTGCTCATTGGCTTTCAATAGCATTGGGATGCTAGCTCCACTCTGTGCATTCAAAAATCAATCCATCAACTGGCAGTGATACATGGTGGTGCTTTCAGATTTATTTTGTTTGTTTGCTTTAAAACATCCAGTGGAATATGGAGCTGCAAAATAGTAGATTTTACTTTAGGAGCAGAAGAAAAATGAGTCCAGGTCTCTCCAGAGAGACTCTGTGTGCGTCTGGAATACAGTTTGTACATCTGGAGAAATCCTCTTATGCCAAACAAACGTATGAACTTATAAAGGAATGAAACATACCTATGTAAGGAAGTAAGTTACTTTCCAAATGCGTGCCTCATGTTTCCTGTAACGCCAGAATGATGAAATAATTTGGACAAGGTGTACTACACATTTTTAATGTTATGTTTCATTGTCTATAGAGTAATGGTGCCATGTAAAGTGCAAGAAATTATGGTTAAGGACAGTATAACCTCAAGCACATTCAAGGTTCCTGATGGATGACAAATAATAGGTGTCAGTAAAGGGGAGGACTGAACAGCCTAACATTATCTTTTCAACATCAGATTTTAAAGCAACAACCAGACAGTCAGCCTTATCTTTTTAACTTGTTTTTACAAAGCGGATAGATTCCTTTGTTTTCTAAGATTCCTCATTTTTGGAAAGAGACTCCAAATGGATATGAAATAATTAATGGAGAACCTACTTAATATTATATGTCCTAAGAAATGATAAATCTGAAAAAAAACCCGCTTCTTACAGGTTCAGCCTCCCCATGTGCCTTCAAAAAATTAACAGGTAATGTTTTTTTCCAGTTTATTCCACAGGCTTAATGTAGAATTGTAGACACGAACTTTTACCTCTCTATGCCTCTGTTTTTCCATCTCTAAAATAAAAATAATGTTATATACCAAATTACTATTCTCTTTCCCTTCTCCATTTTTTAAATTGTCTTTCACCTTCAAACATTTCCATTAGTGATTTCAAAACAAAACACACAAAAAACCCCAAATCACATTTTATTACAGAAACACATCACCTGTGAAGAGTACAGAGGATGATAAGAACAGCATAGAGGAGGATAAAACAGTGGTACTCTGTAGCTTGCTGGGGATATTAACACTTGCTTTTTCAGTGTAATGTGGGCACTCAGAAGACTTTCTTTTCTGTCATATTTTTCTCTTTCTGACTCTTTCAATATACACATATTACAGTGTAATACTTTCTGCATGCTGTTATTTAAGCTGTTCTTACAGGGTTTATAATTGCTACCACAAAACCCTTACCCTTTTTAAAGCTTTTCTTTCAGTGCCTTTCTAATTTCTTACACCTAAGCTATGTCTGCCTCTCCTCCAAGTCACCCCCACTGCCGCCTGTTTCCATGCATACTCCTGGCTTTTGATCATTATAATTGCTCTGATGTTCAGCAAAATAGCATACAAATATTTGCCTTCAGTAATCTGTTCCACTTTCCAGCAGGCAGCAATAGCATTTTTTTCTACTCCTCTGTGAGACGTGTCTGCATAGCTTGTGCATGGAGACCCTTCAACATTGGCAGCGAGAAGGGGAACAAAACACAATTCCAATATTTCATGAGCTGAAACCGGTCATTGGTAAAAATTTGTCATTGGATGCTTTTCAGTGATAATAACAAACCTATAGACTGAGGCAAATGGAAGTAGTTTTGCTTGTAAATACTTGGATTCCCAGTGTGAATCAATACAGTAGCCTGTCTGGAACTCAAGGTCTTACCTGTCTCTATCAGTGAGACAGAAACATTGCATCCTTTGCAGGGACCTTGTTATCTCACTTTCTGTGATAGCTAACCACCTCTAGGCTCTCTGTCAGAAACTCTGTGCTCTTCTCTTTGCTTCACTCTGTAACAAATGCTTGGTGAAGCGTGCAGGAGGAACTGTTAGGGTCCTGGCTGCTGTAGATGGGAGAGGGTTGATATTCTAGACAGTGGAATTGTATGAGCAGCTTTTGAGTTTGTGTGTACTGAGGTCAGCCCAGAAGTGATTTAGGAAGGCAGATGCTCATTTGCTCCCTATTCATGTGTCAGCTTTGAAGTTCTCTAGCTAGCTGCAGAGCAGGACAAAAGACCTCCACAGGAAAGAGCTTACTTTGAAGTTGAGTCAGGTCCAGGGGCAAAACAAAATGTTCTTACAAGACTCTGGGACGCAACCTCTAAGACTCATGAACACAGTGGGCAGTCCCGAGCACACTGAAATGTGTTGGGGGAGTGGGAAGGTGATTTCAGTGTAGGATGACGTGGGTTGTCACAGAGCTATGAAAGTCCTGCTATGCAGCCAGCAGCAAAAATGGCTTAAAAAGAGAGTCCATGAAGTCACAGAGTCCCTTCTTTGTATTATTTTCTCTTACAACAAATACACTTTTCTTGCAGAAAATTGCAGATTTTTTCTTATATCAAATGTTCAGAACCTAAAGAGGCCTCATCTGTGTACCAAGACCTGACGTCTTGATTTGTAGATTCTTCTATCAGTTTCCTGAGAGATGGCATTCAGCTTCTTTGTATATCAGCTCTCACCTGGAATTTTCTTGGATTTGGATCAGGCTACCAGCCAAATCAGAGCTGGTGGTGTTACAAAACCACAAGCCTTGGTGTCATGCAAAAGATGGTCAAGCTAAGTATTTAGAATTTAAAGTGAAAAATCAATGGGTTTAGGTCAATAGTCTCCCAGCTATTAAAATTGTCCAGTGTCCAACAGCTGTGAGATGTGTAGTCTGAGAGGCTATGGGCCAATATTAACTTACATTGATTTTGTCAGCACCCTCAAAGGTTTAGCATTTTAGAGTATGACCTGGACTCATTAAGTCTTTGCAGAGAAAACTGTCCTGGTCCAAGTTATTTCCTCCTTCCCAGACCTTGCCTTGAACTTTTCTTTTTGTCTTCAGTTCATGACAAACTCTCTTGGTACACAGTTTTTTGTGTCACTGCCTCTGAAGTATGTTGTTTAAGAATGAAGTGTTTTGTAATACATTCTGTATTTCTTCCCTCACACGCTATGCTGCATTTTAAGCAATGTTTTAAAAAATAGTATGAAAAAATCTGACTGAATATTTGCAGTGTAATGCTGTGTGTGCATTAAGCTATAGTTGGGCAAGTATGAATATCAAATTTCCTTTGCCCAAAAGATTGCTCTGTATAAACCGTCAAACCAACTCCCTTCAATGAAGTCTTCTTTAAGCTGTATCACAATATCAGTGACGTTTCACATGTGTATGCTTTTTTCTTACTCCATCTTGACTGCAAACGATGCCTTAAATAAATTCATCCAACTGATGTACATTCAGTGTTACTATTCTTCCTTCCTAAATGTTCTGGACAGTTCGGGGAGCTGTACAGGCACAGACAATGTTTACACTACAATCCAGGCACTTACTTTTCTTCAATAGTCTGGAGCATGTCCTCTGTTTTTTATTTAAGAAAAGGAACTGCCTTACTGCCTTTTTGTTGGAAATAGAAAAATATCAGAGATTACAAACTCTGTCTGAGTGATTTTTTTTTAGTTTACAGTGAAGCAAATTAGTGCTGACTAATTCAAGAGAGTAAACATGTCTCAGTCCCCATTTCTGAGTGTCAGTTGCAGAGACAGACTTCAATTATCTATATCATGCATATTTTGCCAGCTATGCCTCTGTTTTAAATCTGCTTATCTGCATACTCTTCCAACAGGAAACAAGGCCTGTCCTTCTTATAATCTTGATCTGATACAGCTTTGTATTAAGGTACTAGTGTATACATACACAGCCATTGCTGATGATTATTTCCCATAACCTCACTCAGTTTTGTAACACTATGGAGTGTGAGTAGGTGATACCAAATTAAAATGGTCTTAAAGACATTAACATATCTTTATCTCTTCTTTGTAGCTGTATTATCCAGCTGTATTAAAACCAGTTAATGCTCCCAGTTCTGTACATCCAGAAAAGTGGACAACTATGGCTGCTACCTCAATATGCCTGGATAGAATGGGCAGATATGTGATCTAGTCACCTATGAATCTGATATGAGTTCCCTTCAACATAAGATTTATTAGTTTTTTAAAGATACTTTCTTCTGTCCTTCTACACTGATATTACACATAGCAGGGCATATTTACCTTTTAACACTTCTGTACTGTAACACCTCCTTCTAATGGTACAGAAAGCAAATGTATGTTGTTAAGAAAGCACCTATGTAACCACTGAGCATGCAATTTACTTTTGGGTGCCTTATATGCTGAAATAAAAAATGTCTGCTGGGGCTAGAGGAGCTTTAGCATTCAGAATTGATTCAGACTTATGTATTCATGAAGAAAATAGGTGACTGTGTGGATCTAGCTTTTAAGAAGAAATGTTGCAACTCACCTACAGAGTTCTCTATCCATCCCCATTCTTGAATTCAAACCTTCAGGCTAAGCGTGTCAATGATTGAAGATTTCTCCATTCAGAGGTGTCCCTGAAGTGAGTAGGAACACTTTTGAGAAGTCGTCAAGAAGAGGAAGTTTAGCAAGATTAAGAAATTAATAGAAAGCTCCTTGTGTCTTTTCTTTTCTCATGCTTTGTGGAAGGCTGTCCCGGTTTCCCAGTGCAAAAGACTGCTTTCTCTGGGAATTTACAGGCTTAGTCCCATATTTACTCACTATGTGCTCAACTTTCTATGGCTATAATTCTGTTGATACAAACAGAATGAGTGATACTACACATGTTAAATATGTACTCAAATATTTGTAAGCAGCAGCTCTGAGACAATATACAAGAATTTGTCTTATCTAGTGCTTTCTGTTCCTATGAAATTATTTTTTATTTATCAAAGGACACAACAGTTCTGGAACATCTGAAAGGATGTGCAAATCTGCTTCTGAATACTTTTTGTTAGAAAAAGAAAAATGACTAACCAGCTTGGAAATCCAAAAAATATATTAGGAGCGTTTTTATTCTAAAACTTAGGAAAATGAAGCATGAAAATTGACAGAGTAAATTGTATTGATAGAATGATATTACTTATTGAAGCAAGAACTTGGTGGTTATTATATTCTCCAAGGATAAGGAAGAAACAGGTTCATTTCTTTAGTCTGAGGTCCCTTGAGCCTAGAGCCTTCTCCCTATCCCCAGGTTTCACCTCCTAAAGGCTACCTCCTGTACATTCAGACCTTCACACCTCTCACATCTTTTTTTCATGTTCTGTTGCTTTGTGCTGAATATGAGAACAGCCCCATAAACAGAGACCCTTCTGGGAGATGCAATACCTACCTTTGCCCAGGCTTCAACAAATATTCTTTCAAAAACTGTTACAGCTTCTCTATGAGAAGTAAATCAAATTCTCCTTCTCCTTCGATTTTGCTGTAAGGACATAAAAATGAACGCATTTAAAGAACTTTTTAACCAACTGAGCTGAACATAGATTGGTATGTGTTTTCACATTTCAAGTTCTGGCAAGTAAAAATGAATCTTTAAATACAAGTTCTTCTTTAAATGTCTTTTTCCATTTCTCAGGTACAAAATCAAATATTTTAAGAGATCTAGAGTGGCTAGCCCATGACAGCCCTGAAATAAAATAATACTTTGCAATCTTTTTGAAAGCCTTGCATTTATAAATTGCAACTATTAACATTTCTTTGCTTCAAAGCTTTGGAGTTTTTGGAGTTTTCCATTAAAAAGCACTTGGCTTTTTTTTTTTTTTTTTTTTGTTTGCTTTTTTGAATTGTATAATCCATCTTTCATACTGGTAAATTTTCATTTTTTTTGGCATGGACAGTCCTTTTCACTGCCAAGACACTCCCATGGTGATAGAAATGACACATAATTTCCAGAACTTATAAAGCAATCAACTAAACATTTTTCTCATTCATAAACAACAGCAGTATTATTGGGATTTTCTTAACAAATGTGATAGTTGGTGTGAAAGAATCACTGAGGTTTTCCAGGAAGGTATCCCACGTAGCTAAACAAATTCAAATGTTTTGTTTTAGAAAAAAAAAAAGTTAGTTTTAATTTCAGAAGCAAATTCTTAAAGATTGCTCTCAAAACATAGACAGCAGTGTTGATGTAGAAGTAGACCCCTTGGGGAGTGTTTACTTCTGATTGTGATAGACAACTGGTTAAGCAGTCACCCATGTTGTTTCCATATCCGAGCCTCTCTACCTCCATTTTCTTAGCATGGAAGTCCTGTCTGTCATTGATTACAGACTAGCCTATCTTGCCTTGTCTGTGCTATTAGTGTCTGTAATGAGTAGCAATTGTGTGGATGCCTTTGAGGGGCTTCTTTAACCTAACAGCATAGCCTAATGATGTCAGGCTGTGGTTCATTGGTAAAATACAAAGACCTTCTTAATGATTCCCATGACTGCCATGTTTTTCTGGGTCTCAAGCACTTATTTATCTTGCTGTTCTGTGAAGTTAATATAGACTAATTTAGTACAAACTAGCAGGCAGATTAAATATGACCTTAAAACTGAATTCTGCAGCACTAGTACTAGCTCAGGTTTTTTGTTTGTTGATTTCAGTAGGGATCTGTGAATGAACAAATATCATAGATTTATTAAATAATGATTTAATATCTTTTTTTTTAAATGCAATCTCTCTAATGAAAGAGAGACAGAGAACCACAACTCATCATACACTAAGTTAGAGGTCTTGAGCAAAGATTTAGTTTAAAGAACTCTCAGAATATGCTCCAAATCTAAACAAATTAACTGAACAGATTCCTATTAACTTCAATGGGAGCTAGACTGCACCCTCCATGTCTGGACAAGGTTCACCATTCACACAAAGGGATATTCCTTTCAGTACTTGAACAAAAATCAAGGTCTCAAGAAACAAAAGTCTTCAAAGCCTAGAACTGCAGTTCTTGAAACAGGATGGTAAGATCAATGATGGCTGTAAATTTTTAAGAGTGAAAGACCCATTTTATTGGATGATGGATGTGTCTCACAGCACACTCTGCACAGGTTAAGCATTGTTTACCTCAAAATCACTGTTGATTTTCATCAGAAAGATGGAACCCTGTCTCAAAACTCCATGTATAGCCACTCAAGACTGGCAAGTCAAATGTTTGTAGAAATCTGATATTTGATTTTATCTCAGCTCTGTGAAAGCAAACAAGCACCCTTTAGAAATTTATTTATTTTCTAATTGAAGTAGAGCAGTAAGTTGAGCCTTTCACCTGCTATGGGTTATATGTGCATTCAATGGTGTTTTTGGTTCTTTGTTTCTATTCTGTCCTGCAGTTCAAGGAAACTATTTTTTGCCATTCACACATGATTGAAGGCAATGTGAATATCCCTACAGACTCATCTAGCTTTGGGCCACGTTCCTGGTTTTATAGAGAAGCATTTATATTCAAGGATCCTTTGCTGCTGTCTGAGCTGACATAAGTAGCCTAATAAATATACAAAACTCTGACATATTCTGCCGTCAGAAAAAGAACCAATCAGGAGAAAAAGATTGAATGTAAGTTAATGTCAGTCTCAGCTGGACTAACTTCTGTTCTTCAGCATCTGCAGCTTGATATTGGTTCCTTTGACGAAATGCTGATGGGCTTTTCATACTTTTCAGCTCAATCAGAAGTCCAAATGAAAAAGCCACAGTGTGAATTTGCAATACTCTGTGGAAGACTTTGTCTACAACACAAATGTGAATTAGAATCGTAGAATTATAGAATCTCCTGTGTTGGAAGGGACTCATAAGGATCATCAAGTCCAACTCCTGGCTCCACACAGGGCCAGCCAAGTCAGAGCATGTGGCTGAGTGCATCATCCAGACCCTCTTGAATTCAGTCAAGTTCACTGCTATGAGCATTTCTCTGGGGAAGCTGTTCCAATGCTCTGCCATTAGCATCTTCGTAATCTCTTTTACCCTTTGGCATATGTGACAGCTGCTCTGTTGGTCCAGATGGCAGGGCTCCACTGCTTGTGTGATCTAAATGTGTTGGCAGTTACAGACCCAGGGACTGTTGGTCTTCTGTTCCCTGTTTGCATCAGCTTTGTCTTTTCAGAAACGTTGTAAGAACTTAAGAAATCCAAGATACAAACTCAAGTAATTCATGACTTTTTGGATAGATGAGGCTTGCAGTTCAAAAGTAAAGTGACAATTAGCCATAGTTTTCATATATGTCAACTTGTCACACTATATTTTGATTTGTCTACCAAACTTACTGAAAATGCATAGTAGACTGTCTCAGACTCAAAATGTACAGATCTGTATTAACATCTCACATCTGAAGTAATTTGTGTTGCTCTATGTGCCCATATTGGCAATAAAATTCATATTCAAAGTGGCTTGCTGAGAGCTGAGGCTTTTTGGACAACTGGTATAAACAGGTTGATTGCTCATGAAAGAGAGAGATGTGGGAAAACCAGGTTTTCTTCTGTGTCCTTACGCTCTGAATTACATTTCTTCCAGCAAATGTTGTGAAGAAACAAATTCAGCCCTGTGAAGAGAGAATATCAACTTGTCTTTAAAAACCTGCAACTAACCTAGGTGCTATTGAGGAAAGAACATGTTTTAAAGAGTATAGTTTTGAACCTTGCTCATGAATACAGGAGCTGATAACAGGATGTTATAATGGATCCATTGATCATCCAAAGCCCACAAATATTTTGTCTTAAATAATAAGACAACAAAAGTAGTTCCAGCTTCAGGATTCTTTGCCTTGTTTCATCTAAAGGTGTTTCAAATGTAATTCTCTTTGATAGACTATGCTTTTTGCTTATTTATGTAAAAATGCCTAGCTGCTTGCAAGTGGTAATCTAATATGTTGTTTGTGTAACAGTGTAGAAAGGCAGCATATGAATGTCATTGGCTGTTTCAGTCTAGTTTTTAACAGTGGTGTGTAAACTGAGCGTTTGTACATAATTTCAAAAATACTTCAGTCTCTGAAACTCTTCTGAGTTCTCAGATCTGTGCAGCAGCAAATCTAATTCAGATAAAGTACTGAAGTTTGGCCAACTGATTCCTTTGTAGAATTTGGTAATGTGTGCAATTAGTTGATATTCAGCTAATAAAAAATTGAGTAATACTGGAAACAAATATTTTTTCTACACCGTGTCTGTTTGCCACTGGTATTTGTATACATCCTTTATATAGACCGGTGGCAAAACAATGAACTTTGCAGGGGGAATCAGCCAGCCCCTTTTCAGTGGTCTGTGGAGACAGGACAAGGGGCAATGGCTGCAAGTTGGAGCACAGGAAGTTCCACACCAACATGCGGAAAAACTTTTTCACAGTGAGGGTGACAGAGCCCTGGGACAGGCTGCCCGGGGAGGTGGTGGAGTCTCCTTCTCTGGAGATATTCAAGACCCGTCTGGACGCCTGTCTGTGCAATATGAGCTAGGGAGCTGCTTTGGCAGGGGGGTTGGACCCGATGATCTCTCGAGGTCCCTTCCAACCCCTACAATTCTATGATTCTATGGTTCTATGACTGGATTGTAAAATCTTATGGATGTGGACATTACTTGATAAACCCATCAACTATCCTTAAGAGGAAAACCTGCCTCAGTTATGTACATTGAGACAAAAACTTTCCTTGATGCCATAGCTCTTTTTCTACAATTGCCATCTGGAAGTTTATGGATTTTGAAAGAGAAAAGCATGTGAACACATTCCTAGCATTTGAGGTTTTGAACTCACTAGATTCTCCACAGCAGCAGTAGTTAAGCAAATGTTACACTGGGTTCTGAACCTGAGTTGTCTCAGTTGTAAAAACGGTAATATTGTCTAGCAGCATCTATGACTTGCACTGGTTTATGTTTCAGAACTATAAGCACTGCATCATGCTTTTTTACATAGCTGTTTGATAGCTAATCCTCATAAATAAACAGCAGATGAAAATTACAGTTCTGCTAATCACTACCAAGTAAACAATTTTCCAAACCCAACATTTTGTGAAATACAAAATGAGATTTTTGAAAAGAAATAATTACAGCTCCTAAGTTATTTTTTGTAAAATAAATGAAAAGGTTATTTCAAGTCTGTACTACAAATTTGACCCTTATTTCAGACTCGTTACAAGGTTTGCTACACTCTATCTATTTAGATGGTTAATGGCCTTTGCATTGCAGTCCAGTGTCTAACAGTCACATGCTTTGGGTCACATAAAGAGTTGTGTACAGATCAGATGAAACATGATCTAAGGTTTTTGTTGGATGGAATAAGCAAATTAACTCGTAGTTCAAGTTATGGACATACAGATGCATGGTTGGACGGAGTAGGATGGTAGCTCATCTTCCCATGGGGAGACAGAGCTCACTGTTCTAGAGACAGTAGGATAAGTCCATATCACTTATCCCACCAATGAAGGAGCTCCATGAGAGCCATTCTTGGAAAAGTACTTGAAGTATCTTGGATAAATGCAAATAACCCCAAAATATCTTAAGTATAAGAGATTTTCTGTAGATATCAGGAGATAAATAATGATAGGAGAGATTTTTTTGCATTCAGATTACACTGCTCAGTTTGGCACTATGTTGTAATGTAAAATTAAGATGAGAAAAACAATATAAATTATAAATTATTGAGTGAAGTTTTCAAGGTAAATTTCTAGCAAAAAGAAAAATAATCCTGAAGATAAGTAAATTTTTTTTTCTACATATTAATGGAAACAAAGTGAGCTTTATATGGGTTTAGCATTAAGATTTACTCACAGGTTGGCATCAGGAGTGGAAGGAAATAATTAAATCATGTGGCTATAACCCGCATATTTCCTCAGAACAGTGAATCCAGAAATGGTTGTGCTAAGTCCCCTATAAACAAAGGAAGCATTTTTCATGCTGTAATGAAATGATTAATCAATAATTGTGTAATTACTTAGATACATGAGGCAACACACAGTTTGAATTTCCTTTTCATGAACTCCTGTAAATGGCATGTTGGCAATAGCTGTGAAAGCAGTGTAAGGAACTCACAAAAGGGGGATAGGCTTGGAGATTTATGAGACAATAAAGTTTAATTGGCTCTATTCCACTGAGATAAAGAAATACCCATGTAAAAGCACAAAACAGTAAGCTTTGCAGATCTTCTTAGCTATGATTCTATTTACATTATGAAGTCTACCTCTGTCGGTATGCTCTAGATTGGCTATCAGATGGATACCAGCTTGCCAGACTTAAACTGTTTTTCTTCTTCTCAGAACACTGAGGGTGCTGTTAGGTTTTTCTGTCTCAGGTCTCTTTCACTGTCAGTTCACTACCCTGTTATTGTCCTCCTCCTTTACTATGTTTTGTTACAGTTTTCACTCTAATGCAAATGCCCAATACATTATTCTGGCGTTCTGCTAAGTATATAAAAAATGTTTTGATGTGATTTACTTTCAGTGAAGGTGGTGGAGTTATAGCTTGTAAGGAGATTAGGTTAGTTTTGCAAACATTTTTACTTCAGATTTATTTAAACCTTCAATTATAGATTAAAATTTAATATTAGGGCTACGAAGATGATTAAGGGCCTGGAGCATCTCCCCTATGAGGAAAGGCTGAGAAAATTTGGACTGTTCAGCCTTGAGAAGAGAAGACTAAGGGGGACCTAATTAATGTTTATAATTATCTTAAGCAGGGGATGCAGGGGGAATCAGCCAGCCCCTTTTCAGTGGTCTGTGGAGATAGGACAAGGGGCAATGGCTGCAAGTTGGAGCATAGGAAGTTCCACACCAACATGCGGAAAAACTTTTTCCCAGTGAGGGTGACAGAGCCCTGGGACAGGCTGCCCGGGGAGGTGGTGGAGTCTCCTTCTCTGGAGATATTCAAGACCCGTCTGGATGCCTATCTCAGTGAAATGTCCTAGGGAGCTGCTTTGGCAGGGGGGTTGGACCTGATGATCTCTCGAGGTCCCTTCCAACCCCTACAATTCTATGAATTCTATGATTCTATGATTATTCAGTCCAAATATATTAGAATGTTTCCCAATATTTTGAGATCAACTTGATTTTATTAATCACCCTAAAAAATTGTTTTATAGCATGGAGAGAGAACAAACTGGTTCAGGTCATTATTTCAGGGGAAGAATTTTAAGCATGAAATCATTTTTTGCTGAACCCTCACTGAAATATTTCTTGAAGGATATATGAAGAGTGGGGTTCAATGTTTTCTCACAGATGCACTTGACATCTAAAGATAACATCTTACTGTACTATTGTCTTGGATACCAGCAACTGTGATTAGTAGAGAAGTGTAGGAGGGGAGAGGAGAAACCCATCTTTTATAGAATTTTGCTCTGTTCTGCTTGCTCTGTGTGTACCTGTGCATCTAATATTTGCATTCTTATAGGTCATATTGACCAAAAGTATGCCTAGAAATGAAAATCTTCCTTTGAATTTTGTCTGGGACATTGCATAGCATTTTGTTTTGTTTTGGTTTTTTGTTTTGCTTTGTGGAAGAGTTTAGAGCACCCTTTCAGTGACAGTCCTTTGCAATGATGCCAAGGTGCATTTCTTTGTTTGCTTAGGCAAAGGAATTCAGCATTGTAGAGATGAACGTAAACCTAAAGCCAATGGCTCTTTCAATTTCTACTCGGGTGATCAAGTTCTTCACCCCTCAGCTAGCATGTTATTTCTGTCTTTTCCTGTCTTTCTTGAAAGCAGAGAAGGAAATACTGTTAATGACGTTAACATATGCAGTGCTTCCCGTTCAGAAAGCATAATGTTCTTTGTGCAGCTAATGACTGCAAAAGCTAGAGAATCTTAAAATACAATACTGATATCTTGGAGAGGTAGGTTCTTATAAGTGTAAACTGTTCCCTAACCTATCAAAGCATGGAAGGACATTCACTCACATCTTTGGGCTGGTTTTCACAGCAAAATATAAATAATCTTCTGATTTATACACATGTGGTATACTTGTCAGTAGTAGATTGTGTGTTTGTGAGAGGTACTATTTATTTTCTTGAGAGTCATTTTCTCATTATCACATGGAAGTGTGCTTTCTGCTACTGGCTATGGGAAGCAGATGATGATCACTTCTTGACTGCCGCTGAGTGGTTTCATTCAGTCCTCTGAACCTTCCAAATCCCACTGTAGATGCACAAACACAGTGGCAGATAGTACATGTGTCATGGACAAATATTATGCAGTGTTAACTGAACAGAGGGATTGGAGACTAATTTGAGGTTGTAAATTTTCTGGGTAGTTTCAAAACGGGAATATGCTGTTCAGTCATCCCCAGTTGCTTTCAGTCACTGTCCTGGTTTTGGCTGGGGTAGAGTTAATTTCTTTCTAGCAGTGGGTGGAATGCCATGTTTGGGAGTCAGGATGAGAGCAGTGCTGATAACACACTGACGTTTTTTAGTTGTTGCCAAGCAATCAAGGACTTTTCAGTTGTTCCTATTTCCCTGCTAAGGAGAAGGAGGGATGTGCCCAGGAAGTTGGGAGGGGACACAGCCAGGATAGGTGACCCGAACTGGCCAAAGAAGTTATTCCATGCAAATTATGATATTCTCAGCATAAAAGGGTGGCTGGTAGGGGGAGGAGCAGGCCAGTCCAGGACAAGTGGTTTTGGGGATGGTGCGGTTTCAGGGTGGCTCTGAGCTGTACAGCCTGAGTTGTGCAGTTTGGTGAGAAACTGCATTGTGTATCACCAGTCTCATATATTTTGCTATAAAGTCCTGTTATTATTATTATATCTATTTTTCTGCTATCCCAGTAAACTATCCTTACCCCAACCCATGAAGTTTTGGTTTCTCTGGTTTTCTTTTCCCTCCCTCTCATGCTCCCTCAATTATTGTAATATATTTTGTTTGAATTGATTTATTGTAGCACACTCTCTTTTTCCATAAATCAGTTAAGGACCAAATAAAAAGATCAATGAATACACATTCCATAGACTTAATGATTTTTTAGATACTTTTAAATAATCAATTGTAGTTAACTTGGTACTAACCTTGACATAGTTCAAATTGCAATACATGAATTAAAATGCTACCACTGTTCTGCCAATTTCAGAGATTATATTCACATTAGTTGCTGGTTGACATTGAGAAGGTTAGTAGACATTGAAACATTTTGGCCTTTCATTGAAACCGGTATTTAAAATGGACAGTGAAATCCTCCAAATATTCAGCCTCCCTCGACCCCAGTCATTGTTAGTCTAAGTAAAATTGCAGTCAGAAAGATGTAAAGCATTGAAATCATATGAAATTTTCCATGATACTAGTCTGCAGTACAGTTATGCAGCATCATTCTTATAAGTCAAATTACTTGCTTTCATCTGCGATGAGATGTTTCTGCAATCCACTAGTAAGTTATTCTTGACTTTCTAACATCTTCATTCCTTTGGGTCTGATAATTCCCTTTTCCATCAGAATCCTCTTAGAAAGAACAAGAGTATATTTGGAAGTATATTAAAAAATTGTCTGAATAATATTTACCTTGTCTTGAAAAAAATAACTGTTTTCATTGTTCTTGCTATGCTCATGAGGAAGACCCCACTTAAAGGAAAAAGGAAATGATGCTCATTATCAACTTCTCTTTTCCTATTTTCCTTAGAAAATCTCAGTCATTCTGAACTCCTGCTAGTGACATCATATCCTTACTCCTGTAGAAAAAAACATGACATGGAAGAGGCTCATCTTTCACACAGAAAGCAAGATTATGCCATTGTGGTACATCTAAGCAGAAGCAGAAAGTAAACTGGTGTATGCTAATAAGCACTGAACCTTAGGTATTGCTCTCCAAGAAAGTTATGAATCAAATGAAAGAATCCAGTACAGAAGAATAGTCTTCACATGTACAGTAAATACGAGCTAGGACAAAGACCCTTGACAGAGAGTTGGGCTTGTTCAGTCTGGAGAAGAGAAGGCTCCAGGGAGACCTGATAGCAGCCTTCCAGTACCTGAAGTAGCTACGGGAAAGCTGGAGAAGGACTGTTTATCAGGGAGTGTAGTGATAAGACAAGGGGCAATGGATTAAAGAGAGGAGGTTTAGGTTAGACATTAGGAAGAAATTCTTTCCTGTGAGGGAGGTGAGGTGAGGCACTGGTAGAAATTGCCCAGAGAAGCTGTGGCTGCCCCCTTCCTAGCAGTGTTCAAGGCCAGGTTGGATGGGGCTTTGTGCAGCCTGATGTAGTGGAGGATGTCCCTGTCCAAGGCAAGGGATTGGCATGAGATGGGCTTTGAGGTCCCTTCCAGCCCAACCAGTCTGTGATTCTATGATTCTAAGGAAACATTGAACACTTTGCTTTGCACTTAAAAAGACTGGAAACATAGGTACTTCACAAACAGAACTGCCTCAAATGAAAAAGAAATGGTCCATCTTCCATGCGTGTGAAGGAGAAGAAGCTGCAAGGAAAAAAAAAAGTAAATTGTGCATTAGGAAAGCTTTCCTAATGGTAGATAATAAAGCACTCAAATAAATGAGGATGAAAACAGGGGATGATAACAAGAGTTTTTTTGAACTGAAGCTTGGACAAACATCTGTCATGCATTAAATCTATATTGCTGGGTTTGCCTTATGCACAGAGATAGGTTAGATGATCTTTAAATCTCCATTGAAACCTTAGCATTCTCTGACAGTGAATGTCTTAAATAAGGATCAAGTTTTTAATAAGGAAAAGTGTATCCACAGTGCAATGCCAGAATGTGTGATTGCAGTGAAAAATATTTCTGTGTTTTCACAAAAATAATTAGTTTTTAGAAAGACTTGCCTGTTGTTCACTGATATAGTTTATAAAGATAGAGACATTTGGTTTGGAATTAGAGTTTATGGCAGGCTTTTTGCATCTATCTGGTGCTGTTTTGTAATCATAAACTAGCAAATGATAAACCCAGATTATATTAATATTTTTAATATATTACCACTGTTGTGTACTTGCTGCCAACACGAAGAAGATCTGAAGTACTGATGATCTGGTGTTCTGCAATTATTTCTCCAATTCTTTCTCCTGGGACTTTTCTGACTTTCATGGCCATTCTTTTTGGAGAAGAAAATCCATATGGAGCTAGCTGAACATTACTCAGCAGTTTGCATTTCAGAAGTGTGGTAGTGGACAGCACACTGCTTATCATCAGCCTAATTTGTTGACTTCTTTTTAATTGCTTAAACAAACACAAAAAATTAATTAACTGAAACACCACCACACCACTTAGAATATAATTAGTTTACTGATTAGCCTAGGTTAGACTACATCATGCTATGCTATGCTATGCTATGCTATGCTATGCTATGCTATCCGTACTGTACTAGTTTACTCTGAGATTAGGACATATGACCAGTCTCGCTAAATTGTCTTTTGTTCAATGCAACCTTAATTTTGTGTTTAGACGTAGCACTTAACAAGAATGCTGCCACAGGACACTGGCAATAAACACTGCTTCATTAGCATGAAGTTGTGAGTATGAGGTGCTGTCAGAGTGTGCTGTCAAGAAACAGAGTGGTCATTAGCATTCTACTAGAAATAACTTTTATTTTGATATAATTGAATTCTCTTGTCCTGCACTTCAGTTTCACAGTGGATAATTAGACACAGAGACTCACAATTTAAATAACTTTTTTCATTTATGTGCTGTGCTTTCTTTTTTATTTGCTGGGTGACATTTCTATTAAAGCTCTAACTTTCTCTAGCAGTTAGGGTTTTTTTAGACTTCAGTAGTTAGATTGTTACAATTAATGTCCAATTATATACAGAGCACAATTGTCACATAGTTTGGGATTGAATCATGAGTCAAGTTGCGCAGTAATGCTAATGGTTTGGGAGTGCAAAGCAAGATCTTCAGGTTTACTTCTACTAAAGCAGGAAGAATGTGCAAGACAGAAATCCTATTGTCACTCAAAGGCAGGAGATGCTCTGACTGAGTGAACTACTTATGAATGGGGTAAAACTGTGGCTAGTGAGGACATTAGTGACTTAAGCTGTATGCACAGTGCTTAGGACACATATTCTACTCGATATGTATGCTGCAGTTTGGTATCTGAAGCAAAAGGATTATGACAAAATTTCTTCTTGGGAGGAATAAAACATTTGCTATCATCAGGCACTCAATAGACAGTTTTAAACACAAAATAAATGACAGCTGACACCTGCTCTGAGTTTGCAGGTCTCCTTTCTCTTCTAGCAGAAATCAGAGTAATTTTCACAGTGTAAGGTTTCCCTTTATTCTTGGCAACTAAGCATGTTCTCCTTTCATTAGTGAAACTTTTCCTCAAACTTTTCCACCCAGCTTTCTCTTTCCAACTTTCTGCATTGTACTTCAGTTTAATATTGGAGCACAAATAGTTGTAATAACTTTTCTATAAGCCTTCTGATAACTTCTTCTGCAGCTCTGTTGATAGCAAAATTTAAACAAACAGAAAAAACGACCACTTCAGGCAGTTTTTCTTATCCTTCATTTTCCCAAATACTATTTCTAATTACACTAGTTTTCTTCTACGTCAGATGGAAATTATCATAGTTGTAACATGCTGTGTTAAGTACAGTGTGCTGCAAATGAAGTATTGTCTGTTTAGTGTTTGAGAATATTTATATTTTTGTACTATTTTTCATTTTAAAGAAAGAATGCTATAATTTTTCCAAATATAATTAATATTGTTTTCTTACTTTCATGGTCTTGGGACATATTGCAAAAACTGTCATAGCTTCATACTGCATAGGCAAGTGAAAAGGACATATTTACTAAGATTAGTGTAGATCAGATGAGACCAGACACTGGTGATAGAACACTAAGTTATTGGGAGCCTTTGAAATTCTCATTGCCTGGATTTGGAAAAAAACAGCATTTGTTGTTTACAACAGGAGCAGCTGGATGCTTGAAAATCTGCTCTTTCATTTGTATGCTTTAGGCCTTTTTCTAAACAGAGAATTTACTCTGGCTTTGTTAAAGTAACCTCAGGGCTTATCGACATGGGTATGTTTGTGAGGAATAAGCTGGGATATGAATTTTTAAGTGTCACAGCTGGTTCCCACAGAGAGGATACTCTGGGATGTAAGTGTGTTGCTGTAGTTAACGTTCACCTACCAGCAGAAGAATGGGTTTTTTCCTGAATTTTGCAGCTATGTAGACGATTCCATCTCAAAAGTTCCCATACTTTGAGTTTTTCTTTATTTCTCAGCTATTGAAATTGGTTTGGTATTTCTCCCTACAAACTTTTTTCATTATTATCTAGAATATTTAGGGTGCAGCTACAGTCCTGTGATTGTATTATAGCAAGCTGGTTTTGACTTCTCAGACAACTTGTGTGCTTCTGCATTTATATATGTGATTAAAAAAAAAAATAAAAATTTCCCTCTGGTGTAGTGGGGAAATTAGGAACTCCAATCTGAAGCTCTTTTAAATTCTGTTTCTTGAATATATCTGCCTGCTTAGTACTGACCCCTGAAGTAAAGAAAGTATCATGGAGCAAACCGACAGTTCCCAGTTCTACACCTGCAGAATTTAATGTAAATTGTGACATTCACAATTACTGATAGTGTGCTCAGGTCCTGAAATTTCTGTATTTTCACTGTAAATTTGCTAGCTGGTGAGATATGAAGGTGTAGCAGGAAATTTATGGAAATTACAGCACTGTGTTAAATATGCATTTTTGTTATTTCCCTCACCTCTTCAGTGTAGAAATAAGCCAACCACCCTCTCTCTCTCTCTCTCTTCCCCCCTCTCCAGTGGGTAAGCTTGAAAAGCCTAGAGAATACTGAACTCCCTATGGAAGAAGCATATTTGTTTTTTGCATCAGAGAGCACTTTTGTCTTCATTATCTTAATACTACTTAATAGGTTTTCCTACTTCATGTATGGATTAACTTTGATGTGCAGTTCTGCAGATGCAGTTTTGCAGGTCATGTACAAGAAAAGCTAGAAGTCTGCTGCTTGATGTTGGATCACTGGTACTGGGAGAAACTTATGCATGTGTAGCAGTATGACTGTAAGTCCAGTCAAAAAAGTAGCAGACTTAGTTGTTGTAAGGCTCCTCTTTTTCTTTGTTGGCTTGACTTTGTTTGCCATGGTACCTTCAAGTGGTGAAAACAAACTCTTAAACAACACAATGTGTTAACAAGAAGGAGGTCTAAAAAAAGGACACATACTTGGTTGGGGAAAATAATTGAAAGCAAACAACTCTCCACATTTATGACATGCTAAGGGGTCATTTATGTTATTGCAAAGACTGTACTGGGAAACTTGTATGGACCATCCCCTACCCACAATTCCAAAAGAAAACTTGTCTATTCTGTATTCACACTGGAAGCAATAATAACTGATTTTTTCATTCTGTTATTCAGTATAACAGAAGGTTTTCAGCACTTTTTTTTTTTTTTTTTATATGTAAAGGCTAGATCTGTCAGAGAAAGAAACGATTTTCGCTGCCAAGGATATAGAGAATTACAGAAGGAAAAGAAATTAATATATTTTTCTTTTTTCTTTTTGTTGTTGTTTTGTTTTTGTTCACATAATGAATTAAGCTCTTTAATGAGTAGAGTACATCATCACTTTTCTCCATTAAAGAGGGAATCTGTAAGTGTCTGTGTGAGGACAGCATCTGCTCCTTTAAGGGTATCTGCACAAGGACCTTTTCAAAAGCAACAAGGGATAATAAGGAGGAAGTCAAAACCAAAATACATAAAGATATAGATCTGACAAAAGAAACATGGAGAAAATGACAAGAAAAAACCTCACCACTCACTCTAGTTGATGGACTATCAGGAAAGTACAGGTGCCACTCCCAGGAAGATCAACCTTTGCAGTACTTTGCAATGGATAAGACTGTGAGGTGTGTGAGAATTGTCAGACCTGTACAAAGCCATGGGGGATGTGCAGGGGAAGGACAGCAGGGAGGAACAAAGCAGGCAGTAAAGTCATAAAATGGGCTGGTTGTGCATAAAATGGGGCTAGACAGTACATGTGTTTGGCTGAGTCCTATGACTGACAACCATGGCCTATCCCATCTCCTTACATTATCATAGTAATTCCTATTATAATGAGCTGTCTGTGTAATCTCACCCTCTATTGTCTGTGTGTGTTGCAAGAGCTAGGTGCCAGCTAGTGGTGAAAGCACTGTGCGTGAGGGGACAGGGTGCCAGGTCTTGGAGTCAGGCCGCATATGGGTATCCTGGCCCGTGGTGGCAGCTACGACAGTGAGTGAGGTCTCTGTGTCAGCTACTGTAGTAAGTGCGGGTCTTCAACCACCAGCCATGGGGCAGGAATGCTGTTTGTAATTGAGGGGCCAGCATGAGTGAAGTGAGGGGCTCAGCGCTAGCAGCTGGAGCAGGACTGTGGATCACAGCCCCTGTGCTGGGAGCAAGCATCTGTATTTTATTCCCAGTGTGCGTGGGAGGGACATGTTCTCCTGGATCGTCTGGGATGAGTCTGTGTGTGCAGCAAGCATTGAGCTGGACTGTCTGGCAAGTTGCTACACAAATTTGTTGTCATTTGAACCTGTGACCAGGAAAGCAGCAGCCATGTCCCACAGCCCAGGCAGGGGCTCCAGGTCCTTGGGGTACTGGATGGGCTCCAGAAGCCAGGTAGGGGGAACCCCGGGATGAAGCAGCTTGAGCAGGTGGCCATGCTCCTTACATTCCATAACAGGACCATGATAATTTCTTCCTCTTTTCAAATTTCTTAACTCCATAGAAACTCATGTGAAACCTCATGCTGAATACCATTCCCCAGCTTACTTGAGACACAATCTTCTGATCATGTGGCTTCAGTTTTACAGGAGGTGTGGTAAGCAGTTTATAGCTTAATGAACTAAATCAGAAGAAGTAGACATTTACCTCCTGCAAATATCTCTATCATGAAGTACAGATGGGTAACAGATATAAAGTACTGTCCATGACTACCTCCATGATCATTCATGATAATGCAAATATTTTACTCAAAACTTACCTGAACAGGTGGCTGATGAAGAAAGTCCTAATTTATCTTTTTAGGCATTGAAGCCATTATTATGCCTAATTCAAAGAACAGTTCCCCCTGGTACCTACCAGCTATTTGAATTAGTTAATGCTAAATGACATCTGGTTTACAGTTACTCTAAAATATGACAAACTGAAAAGGTATGTCCAAGGATCATTCATACAAATGTTCACAGAGTAGGTTTTTCTCCACTGCTTTGGTACCTATCTAGAAGTGAGGCTCTATTGGTTAAAAGAGATAAGCAAGTTTGATGTTCAGGACCACCACAGTTACTCTTTTGAGCTAGTAGGAAAGTTAGAGAAGTTAAACAAAGTGAAAGTTAAGATGAACAAGTTATGAAGAAACGAACAACAAATCACCCACCCCAACATTCTTCAGCTAGAAAAAGCATGAAAATGCCTACACATGTTGTGCCATTTTGTGGTCTAATATTAAAATTCAGAAACTAATTTCTTACAGCTGTTTATTCAAATATTCCAACAAACAAGAAATTAATTATTTGCTTTGTTCCCTCCATTAGTACAGTGATACTTATTTTTCTTATTTTCCAGTGTTTTATTTCTTAGAATTTCATGCTTCTCTTCCAGAAATACAGCAATAGCAAATTCACATTGATGGTTCATCTACCAAGACATAATTACGCTTTCAGTGCTTAGCAGATAATACTTCTGTGCTGCTGCTTTTCCTCTGCTGCATTTTCAGCTGTTACAACTGTGAGTGTGCTGGGGAGCGACACAGTAATGACAGCCATGAGAGCTGAACAGCCATTTATTGCAAGGCTTCTTTGCAAAGCTTGTGCACACCCACAGAGACTCTTACATCTGCAGGAACATCAGGCTGATCACAGATCTGTGAACCTCACAGGTGCCAACAAGGGATGCTAGTGCTGGACAACTGCTGTGGTAGATTTTTTTCCCAGTTTGTTTCATGGAGAACTTTGATTGACTTGGTATCGGCAGTTAGTGTTCTGAGTTCTTTTGGAGCAGCACCTGATGCACAAAAGATTATAATAGACTTCTGGACAAATTCTGCAATGCACTCCACCTAATTAATTTAAAAAACCTACCCCCAATCATGGCAACACATGACCAATTCTGAAAACGAACCTAAAGTTTTAATGAAAACTGAGCTATTCAGAAAATAAACTGCAGTTTCTACTGCTTCACTCTGAAATTGCTGCCTGTGCTTCTTTTTGGGAAAAAAACAAACAACTGATAGGTTATGTGATAAAATCTCTCTGTACACCTGCAGAGGAGTGCAACAGCTTCCAGGAACCCAAATTATTGACTCAGAAGAAGGGAAAACTTGTCCAGCCCCCTCCCAGCCTCAGCCCCATGGTCCGCGCATTAAGCCCATAAAGGCTGAGATAAGTGGTAGATACAGGGTAACTAGAGTGCCCAAGCCTAGCTGCTGGGGACATCCACCTTTTATCTGTATATGTACATACACCTTCCCCATCAGCAGATGTCTATACTGCTCAGCCAGGGAGGGGAACAGGGTAAGGCCGCTGAGCCTGTCTGGGGTTGTGTGACTGCTGTGTGTGTCTGTACTGAGACTGTGTGTACATCTGGCCTATGTGTGTATTTGTGTGCATGTGCTCGCTACTAATGCGTAGTCAGCCTTGCTGCTGGTCAGACTTGGGGGCACAGAGCTGCAGCAGCCTTGCCTATGTCAGACAGCTGGATCTGGGCCAATTTCCCCTAACACAATGCACCCACAACCTAGCTTCTGACAAAATTAATTAAGATCAAAGACATATATTGTCTCTTCTTCTTTCTACTCCTCTTCTTTCCTTGGTTTGCTCTATGTTCACATTTTTTTTAGTCTTCACATGATCACAATGTGCCTAATAGTTACCCTTTAACTTTCCTGTGCTATCTCTATCACAGTTTCCAAACAAAACTTCCCAGCATTTTAAAGAAGACTCAAACGGCATATAGTTTCTGAAAACATCTTACCCATATGTTTACTTATTGTAAACCAGATGATGAGGAAGAGTTTATTTTGTTCCACTGAGGACTGATTCAAACTCTACACTGAATTGCTGACAGAAAGGCATTGATGTGCTGGTGGAATGATGAAGTGGAGAATGCAAGCAACACTTAGAGGTTACAATAATGCCTTGTCTGCCTTTCTCTTTCCTATGCTTTGACCTTTGCTTCTCAGGTCCTGAAGGGGACGGGACCTTTTATCTTGGACTAATGCAACCTCTTACCTCAAGCATATTTAAAATGAGGTGAAATGACCAAGACAGTCATCATGACAGCTGAAAACTCCCACTTCATGCTTTAACAGTATTCTCCATATAAATCCATTTCGAAAACAATTCATGCAAAACTGTGCTTCAGGCCTGCCCATGGCATTTTTCTACTTATTTTCCCTTTGTTCCACTGCTCTGCACTGTCTCCAACCCAGGTCTGCTCTTTCGCTTCTTTACTTCTCGAACTTCTAGGGACGAGGTGACCTGGAGCTTATGGTTTCCTTTGTGCCTTTGTCATTAAGTTGCACTAGTACATATGGCTATTTTTACTAAAATGGGGATAACCTAGGAAGTTTTAAAGAATAAAATTTCTTGTATTTTTTTCTTCTTCTATTGTAAAGACTTTTAGTCTTACTTGAGCAAATCTGTAGTGATGCAGAGCACAATCACATAGCAGCATATTGATGTGTGTCTACAGCTAGGAAAAAACAAATTGGTATTTAGCTCTTTTAAAAGTATGGATGAGCTGCTTGATTTAACACAACCAAGCCTCACAGGTTTCAAGCATTTATTATCATCTTCAGCTCCTCCACCACTCCTTGTTTAGTTTTGATGGATCGTCTGTTGCATTAAGAAGCACTATAATTTCTTCAAATCCAGATACATTTTGCTTGTGTGCCAAAATGATGTTGCATAATAGAAACCTCAGTTGTTGCTCTTATTGTCATTCAAATAATATTGACAGGATAAAAGTGTCTGAATCCAGGCAGAAAATATATTTTATAGTTCATCACAAGGAAACTAGATTTCATGTTGTCTTATATAATAGAGTCTATACCATTTTGGTAAGTTTAGTTTTAACTCTTTAATGCTGCCTCAATATTGAATGTAAAAATGCAGTTTCAAATTCTAGTTTTACTTAGCTTGAGCCCTTTCAAGATCTGTAGAAAAAGAGGAAATATGTAGGCCTTTTTTGTCATTATACTAATAGATTATTATATACAATACTATATAATGTAATTCAATATATTTTGATATATTTTTCTCAAGTTTTCTGGGGTTTTTTTTACATTTTCCAGTGAAGTTGTAGATGAAATCATTGTTTTCTTTTAGTTCAAGAAGCTCTAGGCAAAGTTGAAGCTATTAATGATTTAGTAATGGTGTTTAGTGACTCCTTATTTAGTTAATTTCTGTAGGTTAAGAAAAACATATTGCTTTCTTCATTCATCCTTTTGTAGAGGTAATTGATAGTGGAAGACATCTCTTTTTGAAATTTGAATTTAACTATGGCAAAGTGTAGGTTGGGGAGAGGGAGGGACCACCCTTCAAGCACAATTTGTTTATAAGAAAACTATACTAAGGTATAGATAACATCTGTGAAAGTTGTGGAGCACAGAAGTCAAAACGGGAGAAGTGTTCCCTGTGCATTCCCATGACCCATTCAATGGAGAACTGGGGGAATATCCTGCAATTTTCTTGACCTTTTCATAATCTCTTTTGCAATCTGTATCTTCTAATTCTACAAGAGATATTAATTGGTGGCTTGCTGTGTCACATAAAACCAGGCACAGAAGAATGAAAGGCCATAAACAGAGCTCCTATCAATTTTACTGGGACTTGTACTTCTCCTTTAGAGTTCATAAGTGAGAAGTGATCTGTAAAAACAGTTTCAGAGGAACAGGTTTGGAAATCCATATTTTTCATCCAAATGCTAAAGAAATGCCACAGTCCAATTTGCTTTAATGATAATTGATATTTATAATCCTACTATTCTTTGTTGCTGTTGTACCCTAAAATTTTAGGGAAATAAAGAGCAAGAACCTGTACATGAAATAGAGTGACATATTTCCTATCCAAAGGAGGCAAAAACCCCACAGGAATATATGTTTTTGAGAGAGAAGAGAGACCAGAACTGGTAAGATATCTCTTCATGAAACTCTTTTTTTCCTCAGCTGTCTCTTCTATAAAATGGATATAATGATCTGTAAAAGAAGCTTGGAAAGTGCAGCTCTCTAGCATTAATTTTTGCAAAGAACTGTTTTTAAGCTGGAGACTTAACTGGAACTGAATACTCAAATCGTCTCCTCAGACTGAATTTGCCCTCTCCATTCAAGACACTATTTCTCCACATCAGTACAATTGTGAAATAATTATGTTAAATGTGATGAAGGGGATGCCCCAGATACTGGCATGCACACTAGAGCTGAGCAATTAGGACAGATAATTTTCCTTTTCCACTGTGAGAACTGTCTTTTCCCAAAATACTGTAACCATGACTCTGCATGGAGATACATTAATCATATACAAGGTACTGATGTTATTTTTCTCCACACCCTGTGGTCTGACAGATGAGCAATGCTCCTGTCACTCCAGCATGATCGGCATGATGGCCCCACACATCCCTCAGGCACATGCTTAGATCAAGGCAGAGGTCTCTAGGGCTAAAATAAGGTGCTTTTTATGCATAAATAATCTGTCTGTCAGAAGACAGATTCCAGTAGGTAGGGAAGGAAAATGTGTGGTACACATACTGCATACTTTATTTGATTTTCACCTTACAGTAAAGTGTGAGTGTGTTTTTTAGAGATCCTTTTACTGAGTCTGTGCTACTTGGCTTTGCTGGCACCTACCAGGAAAGTGAATTTATGTCCCCTGCAAGAATGGCTCTGAAATTGAGTGGTTTTCCACGTGCTAGAGTACATCTTGTGAGTTCAGCACTGATTTGGGAACATGTTGTCCTACTGGGCCATATAAAAGGAAGGGACCTGTGATCTGGGAGTGAGTTTAAGAGTCCAGGTAAGACTTACAAACGCCATTCAGACACTGGGAGTTTCTCTTGAAAGAAATACTCCCATCCAAATATAGCAGCCTTGGGACTCACAAGACCAAGGACGTGACAGGTTATCTCCAGACCAGAAAGCAATATTACTGAATGATAAATGCTTTAATATTGATGATTTTTTTTCCTGTTTATGTTTTTAGAAAAGAAGCTGGTATGTATATGTTTGTATTTTTTCCAGTTGTACATACTGAAAAACTAGGACCATTAAATGTCTGAGGTTACACAGGACACTAGCAATACAGAGGAGAAAGAACATCTTTATCATTTTATCTGTAAGACTATGCTAGTCATACTCGGCAAAGTTTTTCCAAACTACCACAGATCAAGAGTGACTGTTGCTGCTGATGGTGAATGGCTGATTTTGAGGAACAGCTCAACTTGGTTACATCACATAAATTTTCTAAGAGGCTAATGCAATGTGCTGAACTGGTGAATGTTGACTGTAATCATGGTTTAAATGATGATGTTTCTTCACCTGACAGTGAGAAAAACACCAGAAGCCATTTGAACGGCCAATGTTGATATCTGGATGTCTATTATGTTAGCAATGGTTACATGTCTAATCTTATTTGTGGTCTCTAGGAATTTTGGTGGCATTTTTTATTATATCATGTGCATTTTCTCACAAGGATTTGCAATGCCAAGTCTTTGTGCTTCTTCATGCCTATGCAATACTAATGTACATAAAATACGAGCATGAGTTGTCAGCACAGCCCTTAGATAGTGTCAGTCCTCTGTGTTTGGTCCTTTGAAAAAAAAAAAAAATCATCTGACAGATCCTACAGTTATAATCCTCCTTCATGGCGCTGGTCAGTGAGTCTGAATGCTGACTTAGAACAGTTTGCACAGGTTTCCTGGGACTTTCCCAAGTAGTTGTGAATGTCTGACAAATCAAACTAGACCTTTTTGCAAATAACACCTCTGGAGAATACAGATAGTGCTGTCACAAACAGTCAGGAAGAAAAAATCAGCTTAGCTGGAGTTGCCAATGAACTGAGAGGCCAATCTGTGGGTTTGCAGAGCTTCGTCTTGTACTGTGTGGTAATTGGTATGTGTACCGCTGTAATAAGACTTTGGTGATAATTTTGTAATGCAGTAATAGTATTTTTTCATATGCTAGCCTTTTGCTTGAATAGAACATTTAATAAAAACACAACAGGTAAAACATAATTTACACTGAATAACAGATAAAACCATTTTGCAGTATAAGTGATTGTACACATGCAAGGAAAATGTTTGTAGGCCTATGAATGAAATGAAATAAAATAGAGGGTATACCATCATGTTGTTTGGTGACTGATTCTACAGCATGCCCCTGAAGTTCATCAGATTGCATACTGAGAAGGACCCAGTCGCTTTACATCAGCTGATTTTCTGACCCTGTCATACCATAGTTCAAATTTTAATTAGTGCTGGAGTTGAGAAAGACAGTGTAATCTCCATTTAGTAAGCTCTCTCCCCAAAAAGCTGTGAACAGCTTTTATACACCAGTTTTGGCAGCTAAATGAAGTATTTAGCAAAGCTATCATATTTAGCAAAGTTAGGTTTAATAAAATTTGAGCAAAATAAGATAATCGGAAGAGTCTGGAATGGTGAAACTAGGGGAAGTGAATTACCCTGCCTGGAGGATTTACAACTTGCTTACTACACCACAAAGCCTTCAGGAGGGCAGGTCTGGGTGCATAGCAATAAGATTGCTTTGCATTGGCAATAGGCAGAAAAAGCAAGCTGTTTGGACAGCTCAGCGTGGCCAACAGATCGCTCGCTAGGACTTGCAGTGACAAGATCCCTCATCTAGAGCCAGGTAGGGAAACTCAGGCAATTTTAAATGTTTGTTATAGCAAATTGGTCTGTCCTCAGCCACACTGCCCAACATTTGGTTGTAAGGTCTGTTTTTTGTGCTGAAATCGAAATTATCTGATGGTTGCGTGGTGTGCTAAGCAGCAGAAATCTGATTGCACCAATCTCTGATATTCTTATCATGCCTGCAGGTCCGTATGGCAGGCTCTTTTCTCTGCTTGTCAAAGCCTTCCAATCTCTACCTGTACCAAATTACATCAGCAATTTTCAACTTCCAGCTACAACTGTGGCTCTGAATTGCTTTTATGTGCTGTGGCTATCACTCCTCCAGCAGCGCAAACCTCTGCAGTTAAAAACTTTCCTTGCATTTCTAGGGATTAGCACTAGATGGCAGTGGCCTGGTGACTAAGAGAAGTTTTAAATCACCTTCCTGAAATACAACACCACCACGGAGGATTAAGAAAAAGCTTCTGAATTCATGGGGGTGGGGAGTATTGCCGTTACTGTTAAATTTCTGGAGGCAGCACACTACCGTGCCGGGGAGACAGATGATCTTTATAAAATATCTGCGACTATATATGAGAGAACATTGACTTCTTAGGCTACATTGGAGTTTGTGTTTTCCTGGAGAGGTGGGAGACAACAAAATACATAGGAGAGCAAACAGTGGACATGTAAGGGCAGAATGGGAAGCAAAGAAGAAGCAGAGCTGCTCAGAGAGCTTTGCTCTTCTTGTTACCCTCAAAGAGGGTATAAACTGTACTATCGCTGAGTGGGACTGAAAGAGGAGGTAAGTGTCGTTGGGCTGCAGATGGGGTCTCATCCTTTTCCATGGCCTGTGGGGGGAACACCCACTCCACCATGGGTTTCTCCACAGGCTGCAGGGGCATCTTTCTTTCCAGCACCTGGAGCGCCTCCTCCTCCCTTCACTGGCCTTGGTGCCTGCACAGTTTCTTACATTTTCTCACTCCCTTCTCTGGTGGCAAAAAGCGTACGCTTGTGTTTTTTTTTCTCCTAAATGTGATTCCCAGAGGTGCTGTGACCATCACTGATGAGCTCAGCCTTGGTCAGCAATGACTCCAGCCTTGAGTCAGCTGGTGTTTACTCTGTGGGTCCTGCAGAGAGCTTCTGGCTGCTTCTCCACCAGAACCCAGCCACACAAAACTGCAACAGTAATTTTTTGGGGCAAGAATAGCCTTGAGGGATGGCAGTTTCCCAGAGAACACCTATTTTTTTCCTATCACTCTAAGTTGTGTTTAGGTATCTGCCAATGCAGTATCATAATACTTTCTTTCACAAGGTGGATATCTCCCATCCTGGTCTGTTAGTACGTATCATTAAGTGATGGGTTTATGCGCACTCTAGGAAGTGAAGGCTTCTCGAGGACTTTCCTAGAAGGTATTTGAAGCTTGCTTGCTCTCCTGAAAAACATGATTTTACAGGGAGTAGACATGATTTTAATTTCTAACTTCAGTGTCAGTGATTTCACAGTTCTGTAGCACATGTTGTATTCCCTAATGCAACATAAAATACAGGGATTAACTCCATGAGAATCAAGATTCTGTTTTCCTTGGAAGGAACATCACCTTCTGGGCAATCATCTTCACCCTTCACTGTATACAAAGGACTCTTTATTGAAACAGGCATTTCTTAAACTGACCTGTTAAAAAAATAGAGAAGTAAATCCTGTTAACCAACTCAGTAGCCAGGTCAGAGAGCTGCCCAGGTCCCACTTGCTCACCGTGTCCATGGAGCTGTTTCAAAGGATACTGAAGCAAAGGAAAAACTTCCACTGAATCCACTTTTCTATAGCCCAAAACCAGTGGAGGTACTAGTGTTCTGGACTCTGTGACATACATATTCAGACTTATAATTAAATATTCCAGCACATCTAAAGGCAGGAAAGTGAAGTAAGCACTACAGAGCATTTTATTAAATCAGGGAAGAAAAAGAAAATAAAAATAAAATAATATTTGCAAGAGGATTTTATTAATGCTGTAAATTGCATCCACACAAGCACTCAAGTGCTCTCTAAGCAAAATGGAAAACATTCTTTTCTCTTTTACTGACAGATAACTTTTAATTTTTTATGACTGGGCATTGAGATCAATATCAGCAAGCTTTATCTCCCTTGCTTTGCATGTTGGAAAAATACAAAGCCAGGAGATAAACTGCTCCTTTGAAATTGCATTTGTGTTGGCAGTTTATTTTATGTTTCTGTAATTTTATTAAAACCACTTATATACATCCAACATGATTCCACACACAGAGTCTGCAAAATGAGCTATTTAAGCTGCAGTGGTTTGCTGTATAAACATATTTATCAGGGCTAAATTGCCAGTCAGCATCTATGTTGTAGAGAGATGGTAACAAAAAGAAGTACATATATCTCCTTTCATTTGGCATTTTTCTGTATTTTAATCAAATAATACTTTTTAAAACTGGTATAGTTGTTCAGCCAAAAGCTCCACAATCTAAGTAAAATCCTTGCTGTGCTATTGTCGAAATTAGGAATAAGCGGCTTGCTTTCTACACCAGCCCCATACACATATTGGAATTACAGAGCAACCACTGAAGGTATCTTTAGGCAGTCGCACAGGACTCAGAGTTCAAAGGAGAAATACAATTATTCTAGAAATTTCATGCCCTCCTCCTAATTACCCGTGTTCCAGACTAAAAGATAATTCCCTCTTTTTTCTCTCTTCAGCAACACAGGATTGGTAAACACCAGCTCCTGCAAAGGTTCAGTTGAGATGCGTATTCTCGACTGAAAATGCTAATGGTTGTTTCTTTTGTGACACTGTTTATGACTGAAGACCCAGCACCATAGGACAAGAAGCAATGGACAGAAGTCATGACATGGGAATTTCCAATAAGATATAAAGGAAATCTTTTTCAGTGTGAGTGTGGCTGAAGTAGGTACCTAGGGGGGCTGTCTAGTTTCTGTCCTTATAGATATTCAAATGTCAACTCACCAAGGCACTGAATAATCTGATCTGATCATCCATGGCATGAGCAGTGCGTTGGACTAGGTGACCTCCCAAAAGTGGCTTCCCATTTAAATTAATCTCTGATTCTGAGTTTAACTGGAGAACAATAAGGGAAGGAGAAAAAAAAAAAAAAGAAAGAAAAAAAAAAAAGAAAGAAAAAAAAAAAAGAGAAATGTTGCATGTTCCAACTTTATGTGTGAAATAAGTAATCTGGGAATCTCATACTGTCCTGTAGCGAAAATAAATCCTCTCTTAATGTTGAAGCACCATATTGAGCTTCTATTTTATTTCATTCTATTTCATTTTTTAGACTCCTCAGTGGTTGGCTATTCCCAACTCAACTTTATCTCTTTTTAGTTATCTTGTTCCATCTGATTGCCTTTCAGGCTTCCCTACAGATGGTGGTACATCCGCTTCTCCTGATGACTCTTCTTTGATGTCTGTGTTCATGTGTTTAGAAAGAGTGTAATCATTCATGAAGCTCAAGTCAGCAGACTTTAATCTCTCTCTGAAGAATGCCGCATAGTGTTGACAGATATAAGCTAAGGACTTCTTTCTGTGAACATGTCTGAGTATAAATATTTTTCTCTAGCACTAACAAGACCTGCAAAAGCTAACTAAAGCAGCCTGGTTCCCTGTTCTTCCTTTGTGAGGCTGCAATCCTCCAGAGCTCTCTGACAACACCAACCCCTTCTGCAAAGGGAGACATCACTTTTTTTCTGGGACAGCTCTCACCTTTTTCTCAGGATATAAAATGATCAGAGGATGGGCACAGGCTATTATGTTCCTTTATTTTCCCCAGCTTCATCTCCTTTAGGAAACTGTTTTGTTTTGTTCTTTTCCATTTTGTTTTGTTTTGTTTGTTTGCATCAGTCTTATTCCAAAATGCTAATGTATTTAGGCCTCCAGCTCTGACATTGTTTCTTCTAGGAACCATTTTCCAGATCCTTGGCAAATATTTTCTCCACCTCCATTGTGGTCTGAGTCCAAATAAGCTAAAAATAGCATAGCATTTCCACCATGGGGACTGAGGCAGAGTGCAGAGCGGGGAACAAATGCAATCAAAGTATAAATGTAAGTACACTAACTGCAGTTACACACAATATTGAAGATACTCCTCTGCTTTGGCTTCATGCTTTTAAGATCTCTGAGAACTATTTTCAAGACTGGAGCCACTTGTCCCTGAGGTTTTTAGGGTTTGGGTGTGTAGCATTATTGATCTAGAGGACTTCTCCCCCCACCTTCCCCACCATAAAAAATGTACATATATAGAAACAACAATATATAGAGAAGCAGGTGACACTTCCTCCTTTTTTAAAGGAAACCTGATTTTTTACTGAGATATGATAAGCTTTGAGGAGTGTTCTACCAAATTTGTTCAATGAATCTTCTTGAGGATACTCCTGATTAACATCATATGCTCACTCTTTTTTTTTTCTCCAAAACCATATAGTTTTAAATAGTGATGCAAAAGTGGGCCTAAAGTAGGTAACTTTTAAATTACCCCTGGGCTTTTTTATTCAGGCGTCTATTATGAAACTATCCTGGACCATGCTGTCTACGTATTCTATTCTGCCAATGTATTGCCTTTCCTGTATGTAGCCTACCTATATCCAGTCTCACAGCTCAAAATCTCTACATGATTACCCTGGAAGGACATGCTGCAAAACTTCCAAAGGCATTGGTTCAATTCCCTCAGGCTCATTGTGAATGGCTTCTTTAATTTATTTTAAATATTCAAATGATCTTCCAGTACTGATTTTTTGTAGTTTGTTTTTGGTTTATTTTGAAAAAAAAATCTCCAACAAAAGAACCCACAAAACCCACCATGAAAAAAAGAAATTATTTCTGCATATTTCTAGCCATTTTTAAATCCTCAGTTACTTTGCTCAAAGACACAGGACTGTGATTTTCCTCCAAGTGTAAACCTGCATACGATATATGTACCAGGATTGAAATCTATAGAGAACTACAGCATGGGTGTGCATTCTTTTGCCAGTGTGTAGGAACTTTTACCTGCCTATAGGTAAAAACACTCTTCTATCTGTCTTAGTTATAAGCTTTTTTTCTATTAGATGAGGTCTCTCTTATAAGTGAAATTATAGCAATAAAGGACATTACATCAAAACCAATGAGCTCACTAAAAATGATCAGGATTCAGCAGTGCATCGATACTACAAAGTGGTGGGGAGGTTCACAAGCCACCCAGTTGTGCACTTGCAAAAAAATAAATGGGTTTTTTTAAATTTTATTTTTCTAAGGACATGCCAGGCATACTTTGTTCCCACACTCCAGTGGGCAGAAAATAAACTGTTTTATTTTGATTTGAGAAGTTGTGACTATAAGAGATTTTTAACAGATTAAGTTATTTTGGACTGAATCCCAAATTGCAATGTTAAATTGCTTTGAGAACCCAAATTACTGCTTGTACATCTAACATGAGTAACTAAAGTCTGCTTCAATAAACAGGTCCTAGTCATTCAAAAGTGTATGAAGACTTTGGCTCAATAAAATAAAAGCTCATCATTACTATTTGTAGTGACTGAGGAAGCTCTCTTCTTTGGCTTAATTTATTTCTTTAGACAGTTACAATACTTGGATTATCTGCCATTGGTATGTTTATGTTTTGGACAAATGATCCAATAGCAGGGTTTGTTTCATCTCCATATCTGGGCATTATGAGAGGATGTTTTCTATTTTTCTTCCAATTCCTTCCCTCTTCCCCTGTGCTATCCTCTGCTGCTTCTGCCTGCTCATGTCTCTCAGCCATTCATCTCTGATTTGTGTGTGTGCTAACTCAAGCCCAGTGTATTTTAAACACAGGCACTTTGGAAGGACTGTCAGATATATAAAGTGTGGGGAATGGTAGGAATTTTGTGCGAGTTTATAATTAATCCTGTAGAAAGGGAAAGAAGAAAACATAGTTTGTATGTAGGAAACTAATTAGTATTTAATCCACAGCTGAGAATGTCAGAAGAAATGTTTTATTTTAGCTGTTTTTATTTTGAACTTCATAAACCGCAAGAACACTAAAGGTTATTCTCTGCATAGGGGAACAGTTTCAAATTTATTTTTCTGCTTTCTTGGCATAAACCAGTTTGGTTAATATAATGCCAATTAAGGTAGATAAAAGAAAAAAATATGCATAAGCAGCTAGTTATTGCAAAATACAGATTTTTCAACTGAGAAATGCCATCTGAACATATGGTAAATATCATTCCTGCAAATAATCTCTCTTTTTAACATATAGATAGAAAGTCCCTGTTAAAAATAAAAAAATAATTTAAAACAAAGTAATGAAAATAAACAGAGAGGAAAATAAAGAGCTTTTATCTCCCAGTGCCATATGAAGAACATTTTTCATGTTGGACTTAAGCTGTAAAAACATGACCTACTTAAAATCAAGTACTGAAAGTGAGAAAGCTGTCATGATTTGCTTAGTATTATTGATAAGCCTTGTGGAGAACTTCCAATTATTTATCTGCTCATACAGGCTCATACAGACCATATTGCCTTCTTGAAGTGACTGGTCTGTTTTCATATGGATGCTTATACGTAGCTTCCTGCCTTTTATTTTACAGCAAAAAGATTTCTCGGCTATGACCTTCTTGCACATTCTGAGCTAAAGGAAAGTATAAAGTACTCAGTCAACCAGGGAAAGCCTTTTATTTTAGATGAACCCAGATTTCCATTACTAGCTCTGTTACTGACTTCTGACAAGCTTTCTCTGCCTCTAGGTGTTTCGTCATACTCTGTGGTGTATAAACTGGTACCTCCTGTTTTCCATGGCTTAAAATGTGCTAGGGTTTCTTAGGATAACTGTCATTTTTGTTCTTCTGTGAAAGATAAAGATTTTGTATCTTTGTGCTGGTTTTGTCTGGCATAGAGTTAATTTTCCTTGTAGGAGGTTGTATGAGGCTATGTTTTGAATTTGTGCTGAAAACAGTGTTGATAACACAGGGATGCTATTGTTCCTGCTTAGCAGTGCTTACACAGAGCCAAGGCCTTTCCTGCTTCTTAACCCACTCCACCAGCAAGGGGGCTGGGGGTGCACAAGGAGTTGGAAGGGGACACAGCCAGGACAGCTGACCCCAATTGACCAAAGGGATATTCCATACCATATGACATGCTCAGCATATAAAGCTGGGGGAAGAAGAGGGAAGGTGGGGAGGGTGTGTGCATTTGCATCCCCAAGTCACTGATAGGTGTGACGGAGCTCTGCTTTCCTGGGTACGGCTGAACTCCTGCCTGCCCATGGGCAGTGGGGAATGAACTCCTTGGTTTGCCTTGTTTATGCACGCCTTTTGCTTTACCTATGAAACTGTCTTTCTCTGAACCAATGAGTTTTCTCACCTTTACTCTTTCGATTCTCTGTCCCATCTCACAGTGGAGGGAATGAGTGTGCAATGGTACTTAGCTGTCAGCTAGGGCAAAACCTGTTGGACAGACTGACAGACAACCTTGGAGTGTTTAAGCTGACATTTATGTACTTCTGTGAAAGTTTCTGCATCTTGGACTACTTAAATTGGAGTGTGAACAACTGAATTAATATAATTTCTTTGCTGTATTTCTCTAACAATGAATATGTGCAAGAGATTCTAATCTTAATTCATTTGTTCAAGACATTTTTTTTCTTATGTTGGTAATTCTAATAACTTAGGATCATTGAGAAGATAATACTTTAGAACAAAAAAAATGTACTGCATCCATAAACTCATTAGTCATCCTAAAAGAAGTACTTTGGAATTTTTTTAATTCAGATACCTACTTCCTAGGTATAGAAAGCACAAAAATCTATTTTTGCTAAGAACCATGACCTTTAAATAGTATTTAAAATGGTTACGGTGTGTGTGAAGCAATCTCTGATGGCTTTGAATGGGAGAAGGAGTGTCTTGATTTCAGCTGGAATAGAGTTAATTTTCTTCCTAGCAGTGGGTATAGTGCTGTGTTTTGGATTTATTGTGAGAACAGCACTGATATCACACAGAGGTTTTGGTTGCTGACTAGTGTTTACACTAAGTCAAGGACTTTTCAACTTCTCACACTGCACAGGCAACGAGTAGGAACAAGGGGCTGGGAGGGAACACAGTAGGACAGCTGACCCAGACTGGCAAAGGGAATATTCCATACCATATGACATCATGCTCAGTATATAACTTGGGCAACCTGACCAGAGGTTTAGACAGTGACTTGGATACTAGCTGGGCATTGGTGGATTGTGAGTGGTGGGCAAATGTTCTGTGCATTACTGCGGTGGTTCATCTTCAAGCAGTGGCTGAGCACCACATGCTGCTTGCTTGCTCCTGGAGGAGAAACAGACAGAGCCTTTGTGGGTTGGGATAAGAACAGTTTACTGACAAAATCACTGTGAAAGGAGAACAATAACAGCCTGCAGCAAATTTCACTTACACCCAGTGACAACACAGAGTACCTTATTGACCCAAGGATGACACAGAGCACTGCACCAACAGTACTGCACCATCAGAGGACTGACCTGATACCCAGGGGCACACTTGGACTGCCCTGGAGGCACCCAGGAGTGCCCCTGCCTGACAAGCCCCTTTTATGAGGGAGTCAGGTCAGGGGGTGTGGAAACAGTCCAGGCTAACTCAGCTCACCTGTGCTGGCTGCTTGGGGAGGCTGACTCTGGCTTGGTGAGAACCAGGACAATTACTTGTTTTGGTTATTCTTTTACCACTACATTAAAAATAATATTGTTATTGTTGTTATTATTATTATTATTATTCTCTTCCTTTTCTGTCATATTAAGCTGATTGTATCTACTCAGCAGTTTTAGTTATTTCCCACAATTCTCTCTCTCATCCCAGCGGTGGGAGGAGGAGTGAACAAAGGGCTGTGTTGTTTTAGCTACCTGCCTGACAATGAGCCAGAATAGTTGAACACGTAACTAAAATATGTGATTGAAAAATTTTGGTTGCATTTTTAGATAGTGCTCTCACTCTTGCAGGTGGGAACAAAAAAAATAAATGTACATGTGTGCACATGTATACCTTTCTTCCAAAAGCAGATGTTGAAATGCTCTTGACAGAAAGGTTTGGTATGTGTGTAAGTGTGCAGCACAGACCTTGGCCTTGGAGACAGATAAACCTTTGTTCTTCTGTGCAGGAATGAAGCTCAAAAAGGATGGAGTTTGAAATCCTGTGAGCAAGAAATCATTTTGAAGTCTTTACTGAGATTTCCCATGGGACTTCTGGAACTTCCACGAGTATTAAAAAGGAAGAATCCCACCTCTTCTGCTTCTTATTTGATTCTAACTGAGCCCTACAACAACTGACATTCTGTATTTTGTTTCAAAGGATCTCACCAAGTAGACTAGTTTCCTTGACATCATTTTAGCTGAGGTATGAGAGATAAATGAATTTGGTCAAGATCAGATTGTTTCAGATAAATAAAACTTGAAGCTCTGTACCCATCAAAACACTTGAATTCTCAAAAATATTGGAGAAACAAGTTTGTTTTTAATATCTGAGTCCCTTGTTTCCAACTTCAGAGAGGCTTATGGCAAATTGTGCAATTACATGGGGTTCTCTCATCTTCAGTCTGATGAAGGCTTTTTTGTCTCCATGAGGCATCACTGTGTATTATCCACAGCCATATTATCAGGAAAAAACACCCAGATTATCTATCTTGTTTCCAATTTTCTTTTTGTATAAAAATCCTCACAGTCAGAGCACATTTCTTTTCACTACCTGTAGTTTGATTTATAGCTAGACTATAATAAAGCACTTGAGATCTTTTATGAGTTGAGGCAATGAAAATCAGACAGTACTAGCCTTGTGTAAATAATTACTGACATCAGATGAAACTTAACTTTAATAAAAATAACCAAATATCTAATATCATGTCCCCTCATGATGCTATTAGCATGCTAGTGTCCACTTTCTGTGTAATTTTATCATGGACTTCCATAATAAATGCCCACAAAACCACCATATTTGAGAAATTACTTCTGTGGGGATGCAGACATTTAATATATTTCTTTTTAATGGGATTTTACTTCCAAGCATATTTTCAAAAAAATCACAAATCACAGAAATGGAGGCTGAGGCAGCTAAGGCCTTCAGGTAGATGGATCACCTATAAGTTGACAGATATGCTAAAACATCTGCACTACTAGATTGAAGTAAATGAGTCATGCCCTCAACGAACAAACTGTGTCTCTGATGAGTTCGCCTTTCTCCTGACAATACCTTGCTGATGAGCAGTGCTGTTACACTGACTTAAATTTGGGTCCTTATTTTCACGGACCTTGAATGGATCTAGGAAAATGTAAGAGAGAAAATCCAAGAGCTTCTAGGATTCCCTCCTTTTTCAGGTCATACTTCAGATACTTGATGAAATCCTTATTTCACTGAAAAAAAATCAAATTAGCTCCTCACCAGCTGCTGCTCAGGAGGCCATCACCTATTTGATTTTGATGTGGTTTAATGTTTTCTTAGGGTTTTTAAAGAAGGAAGGAAGGAAGGAAGGAAGGAAGGAAGGAAGGAAGGAAGGAAGGAAGGAAGGAAGGAAGGAAGGAAGGAAGGAAGGAAGGAAGGAAGGAAGGAAGGGAGGGAGGGAGGGAGGGAGGGAGGAAGGAAGGAAGGAAGGAAGGAAGGAAGGAAGGAAGGAAGGAAGGAAGGAAGGAAGGAAGGAAGGGAGGGAGGGAGGGAGGGAGGGAGGGAGGAAGGAAGGAAGGAAGGAAGGAAGGAAGGAAGGAAGGAAGGAAGGAAGGAAGGAAGGAAGGAAGGAAGGAAGGAAGGAAGGAAGGAAGGAAGGAAGGAAGGAAGGAAGGAAGGAAGGAAGGAAGGATGGAAGGAAGGAGGGAGGGAGGGAGGGAGGGAGGGAAGGAAGGAAGGAAGGAAGGAAGGAAGGAAGGAAGGAAGGAAGGAAGGAAGGAAGGAAGGAAGGAAGGAAGGAAGGGAGGAAGGAAGGAAGGAAGGAAGGAAGGAAGGAGGAAGGAAGGGAAGGACGAAGGGAGGAAGGAAGGAACCTATGAAACCCTATTGCAAATATGAAAACCTGAAATTCAGTGTGAAACTTGAACCTCAGAAACACACATTCACCCTGAACCTGAACTTGTGCTTTGACTGTGGTCTTATCAGAGGCAGGCTGAGTTGAAGGTGTTTTCCTAAGACCCTGCTGCTGGATGCCTATGAGTCCACTTGGAGGACTGTTGAAGCATGAATGGGCTGTGAAGACAGACTGGAAGAGGGAGGGAAAGATTGGCTGCCATCTGTAGATGCTCAACACTCTTGCCCTGCTCAGCACCTGTGAGAGAGGTCCCTGTACCTGGGCAGTGAGGATTAGACAGCTAAAGAATCTGCCTCAGAAGCAGAGGATCCTGGAGGTAGTTCTCATCTGTGTCTGCTTCAGGGCTGTCAAAGGAAAAATAGAGCTCTGAGTCACGCCCAGGACACAGTTTTTGCTATGACCAGTCCTGAAGGATGACTCTGGTCCAGAGGTCACATGCTAGCATATTCATCCCTATTCAGCCTTATGCCCTCCTCTTCCTCTACCCCTCATGTTACTGAAGGAAACCATGCTTCTTCATCCCCAAAGTTCCCTTCATTCGCTGCATGCAACTGTGATCCCAAATAGAAAATCCTACTAATATCCCCAATGCAATTGCATCTGATTCTGCACCCAAGCACCCCAGCAGCATGGCCCAGGGTTATCCTGGAACACCTGGGAAAGCCCCACCATTCCCAGAGGGGCTCCCAGGGTAGCAGCCCTCTGTTCCTCTCAGGAGCCAAGGCACCTATGCAGGGGGCCTAGAGGAGTTTCTGTCCCTCTCCCTATGAAGAAAGTGTTGGGGGATAGGCAGAGAGCAACAGGACTGGTCTGTACTCAAGTTTAACAATTCCCTCTACATCCAGACAGTACCTGACTGCCCAGGACTGAACTGTGTGACAGAGCTGGGCTCTGGAGATATTCTCAACTCATCATCTCTGAAAAACCCATGGCTAACAAAGGTACAGAAGAACATTAACCTGTGGCTATAGCAGTGCTCTGGACAGTGCCTATTTCCTATATGAACTGCAGGACAGAGGACTCTTCATTCTTAATCTTCCTGTTTCCTCTCCAAATCACCACCATAGCCATTCTCTTCCTTAGGAGTGTCTCCTGTGTTTACAGGACCCAATACACTTTCAATGATGAGGACTGTTTCAAAACTGACCTATTATATTCCACTAAAGAATTGGAAATATTTGCAATTCTCCTACACCACATCTCAGTTTCCTTTCATTGATTAATTTTCATCTGGACAAAATTAGACAGAAACAGACTGATTTTTTTTAAAGTAATTCTGGGAGTCCAATGTAGTACCAAGCCCCAAGAGAATGGAATGGAATACCCTTTTTGGTAAGTTTGGAAGGTAATCACCTTGTGAATGGTGAAACTATTCTGTATCAGTGTGTAGTTATATAGTGGCATGCTGCAATACGACAGGCCTATTTGCTTTTAGGGACTTGTACCTCCTCCTCCCCCCGCTCCCCAGGATTACCTCCCATGACTTTGCAGTTACCGCACTTCAGCAACCTCTGCATGAGATAGTTCCTTTGCCTGCAGGTGGACCAGCTCTTCATCTTCCATGACTTCTAGAAAAGCTGCAGTTTCTGCAATTGGCAACTCAAAGATCAGTTTGCCTTCCATGTCAAAGTCCAGCACTTGAGGCTGGGAGTTGGGGAAGAAGAGGTAAAGAAATCTTGATCACAGTCTCTTTTAACAGCTTATCAAGGAGAAAGAAAGATGAAAAAAGCACTTGTGCTGAAGGCAGTGCTGTGAAGTGGAGCTGCTGACCCTTGTCAGCTACAGCAGAAAATACTAATGCAGTGTGGGGCAAAAGGACAAGTGTGGTGAAGTGAGCTTTGGCCTGTCTGATGGACTCATTCATATCACAGTCCTGTCACAGTTACACTGGGGGTTGCCAGGGAGAGGCAAGTCAGTGACTGGGATCCATCTCTGCTCACATCCATGTTCTGACCTCTGCATTAAGCAGTCAGGAGCCGTCTGCTTTTTCACATTCACTTCAGTAACAAACTGAAGAATATAGACTGGCAGCCCTTCTTTGTGACAATCCTCAGTTCATCCTCCTACACGTAGACCTGTCCCTGTGTGCTGGTGATTCTTCAGCCAATAGACCGAGAAGTGAAGCAATCTCCTTTCCAAATATCTCAGTTTATTTGTTAATCAGAAACACAACCAGCATCTTCCCCTGCACACATGGGATGAAAACACACAGACTTTTTAATTCCTGAGCATTGAAGCCAGGTGCCTGTTTTCATATAAAATTGCTCCACAGGGGTTCAAGTGAGAAGATGGCAGATGATCTCAACAGGAATGCTCTGATCAGCCTATTAAAGTGTAGCTGTTGTTATTTTCAGTATTACCTTTTCATTCATGTTCATCAGCAGGAGCTGGTTTTGACTGGAATGAGCATATTTGGCCCAGCAGAGGTGTCAAGATTACTGGAAAGCATCCTGCTCATTGTAGAGTTTTGGCTAATGTGGTGGAGCAGAGAAAGAGATTGCTTCAGGAGGAAGATCTTTGGTCTAGGCAATTGGCAGCTACCCTAAGTATACATAATACAACACCAGCGTGTTAATTCAGTGGCTGCTACTTTCTCATAGAAGTGAATTTCCATTAGACTCACAGAAATGGTACTACTGCTAAAAAAGTGTGTTCTTTTCTCAGTGACTTAACAGAAATGCCATTCAACAATCCCCCAAGGCAGCTCAGCTTGAGGTTAATTTTAAGATCTGAACCAATAGGTCAGCATTACAGATTCCCATGTCATTGAGTAGATCAACCACATTTATAAATCCTGTAACATTTCACCAGAGGCTTTCCTAAGGCACACGAAGCCTGTGGTTGTGTTCTGTAGCTTCCAAGGTATTCTAAGTCAGCCTTAAAGTCTCCTGCTCTTCAGTTATGAAGCTGTTTCAGTTATGAAGTTGTTTCTCATTTCCATGCTGGATGTACAGCAGAGAGACTACCTTCGCTAAGATACTGCAATCTCTCTCTCCTTCTTATGACACTAATTTTGTAAAGCAATCTCAAAGGCCTTAAGAAACGTTCCCTTTCTCATAGAGGTCAGCTAAAAGAATTTTTAGGGGATGGTTCAGAGGAATTCCTGCAATGCCAAGAACTTCAAATGAGGCTTTGAGCAATGCTGCTGAGTTGAAAGGGAGCATGCATGTGATGCTTGCTCACAAGGAGGAAGGTTGAATTCAGATATCTGCTTTCACAGGTACCCATCAACAATGACAGAGCAGGGAGCTTCTGGGGGACATGCTAGGTGAACTAGCATTGGTTTCACAACAGGACCAAGCTCCTCTCTTTCTTCTGCTCTCCTCACTGTTATCTCAGTAAGCCTCACTGTAGAGAAAGAAAATAAGTTTCCCACAGGAACATGACAGATCAGGTGCAGTACAAGAGGAACAGAAAGGACAGAAATAAGTGCCAAACTCTTCTATACCTGAAACAGGCAGTGTGACTTTCTTGTGCTTTTACCTTGAACACGAGGTAGGGGACCTGAAGTTCCTGAAGTCAATCTGCAGGTTAGCAAGGAGCTATTGCAGCTGGAAGTCAGAACTCATCCCCCAGGTCTCTGCCAGGAGTTGTATAGATTGACTTTGGTGGTCCCCATTCTCTTCTTTGTTGAGGGTCTCCTTCGGCTCCTGGCATATTTTCTCACTGACGGAGAATCATGGAATCATAGACTATCCTGAGTTGGAAGGGACCCATAAGAATCATTGAGTCCAACTCCTGGCTCCACACAGGGCCAGCCAAGTCAGAACATGGGACTGAGTGCATTGTCCAGATGCTTCTTGAACTCAGCCAAGCTCGGTGCTGTGACCACTCCCCTGGGTGCCTGTACCAGTGCTCAACAACACTCCAAGTAAAGAGCCTCTTCCTAGTATCCAACCTAAACCTCCCCTGTTGCAGCTTCATGCTGTTCCCTCGGGTTCTATCACTGGTCACCAAAGAGAGGAGATTGGTGCCTGCCCCTTTGTTCCCCCTCATCAGGAAGCTCCCCCTCATCATATACCTTGATGAGGTCTCCCCTCGGCCTCCTCTTCTCCAGGCTGTAAAAATCCAGGGACTTCAGCCTCTTGTCATAAGACTCTCCCTCCAGACCCTTCACCATCCTCCTTGCCCTCCTCTGGACACTCTCCAGTAGTTTCGTATCCCTCTTGACCTGTGGCATCCAAAACTGCACGCAGTACTCAAGGTGAGGCCACACACGAGCAGGGTAGAGCAGGACAGTGCCCACTCTGGACTGGCTGGCAGTGCCGTGCTTGATGCACCCCAGGACATGGTTTGCCCTGTATATATAAATACATATTTATATATACATACATATAAAAGAAGCTGTGATCAATAGAATGAAAAACCTGCTCAGGTGTAAAAGCAATATTCTTCATGTTGACAGGCGTTTCTGGGTTTTTTAGTGAAACAGTTGCTTCCTTTAAAAAAAACCCTCTTTCTTGACCTATTTGTATTACTTTTTCTCTCTTTTCCAGTTACTGAAGACCTGAACTTCTGATTTCATCCTTCCTTCTGAGTTTGGGTTTATTTTTTTTTTATCATCTTTCTTATAGCCTGGTAGTCACCTGAATCGGTAATTGAAAAAATTTGAGCTGCATCTTAATAAAGTAATCCTGTAACTGAGATCTAGATGTGAATATGTTGGTCTAGAACAGTAACAATAAAGCTGAAATTCCCTTAGAAAAGAAAAGCCAGTATGTCAAATGGGTATTTTTAAGGAAAAGCAAGTTCAACTTCATTTTATTGAACATTATCCATGATTAACCTCGATGTATAATTTGGATATACTGGGAAAGAACACTTTTAACTTTTCAGGAGTAAGGGAACTTGTTCAACATTTCCTGTCTAGAACACAATAATTAGGATTTAATTTTAACTCTGTTATTTGAAAAAAACCATATTATTTTCTGCTACAGTATTGTCCATCCTCAGTTCTAACTGAGCTTTGGAGACCCACATTTTCTCCCTACAAAGGCTAAGAGTATCCCTGTAGCTCACCCACCTTGGCTCACCTTGCTTCCATTTTCTGTACACTTTCTTTTTCCAGCTAAGCTCTAGAAGGTCCATGTTCAGCCAAGTCAGCCTCCAGCCCTGTCTGCTTGACTTCCAGAATGCACTTTGGAATGACCACCAGCATTAGTGTCCTTCAAAAGCAGTTTCCCAGGGGACATTACCACCTAGTTCCCTGAGCAGCCCAAAATCTGCTCTCCCCATTATCTGGTGTAGAAGTTTTGGAGGCAGTTTTCCTCCTCTCACCAAAGATTTTAAATTCCACTACTTCATGGTCACTGCAGCCAAGATGGTCGCATACCACCACTTCCCTCATAAGACCTTCTCTGCTCACAAGCAGCAGATCTAGGAGGGCACCTTTCCTTCTTGGCTCCCTTAATACATGAACAAGGAAGTTATCATCCAGTCGCTTCTGGAATCTCCTGGGCCTGTTTGTATCAGCTGTGGTGATATAGTTAATATTTGGCAAGTTGAAGCGCCCCATAAAGACAAGAGCAGTAGATCTTGAGGTGTATGTTAGTTCCTTGAAGAATAATGAATTGATGCTATTCTGACTGGCTGGTGTATAGTAGACTCCCACCACGACATCCCATTTATAAGTTGTCCCTTAATATATACTCAGAGACTCTTAATCATGTCATTGCCAACTGACAGCTCCATGCAATCCAGCTCCCTCTGTACATACAGTGCCAGCCCCACCCACCTCTCCTGCCCTGCCTGTCTCTTCTGAAGAGCCTGTAACCATCCATCACTGCACACCAGTCACATGCCTCTTCCCACCAATTTTCTCTTAAGCCAGTGATGTCATACCTCTGAGACTGAGCCAGGGCTTCTAGCTCTTCTAGCTTGTTCCTCACGCTACATACATCAGTGTAGAAACACTTCAGATGTGCTTCAACATAGCCCGCACCTCTTGGAGCAGACTTAAGGAACTCACTAACACACAGTGCCTCTGATTGTAGCATGCCATCCCGTATTTTATCATTTGCCAACCATGTAGACGCACTTCAGCTGGACCTTTGGTCCCACCCCTGACTCTGACACACTGCCACTCAGCTCACTAACTAGCCTGGTTTTATCCCCTTCAGATCTAGTTTAAAGCCCTCTCCACAAGCCCTGCCAACTCCTGGGCTAGGATCCTTGTCCATCATTGGGACAGGTGAACCTCATCTGCTGACAGCAAACCTGGTGCTAAATAAACAATCTCATGATCAAAAACCTCAGAATTCTACTGATGGCACCAGACTCTTAGCCATGAGTTGATCAGGTGCTTCTTAAAGAAATGGAGGAAAACACCACCTCTGCTCTCACACATCTAACTAATCGCTGCTGAAGACCCTTTTCATAGCCTTTGGTTTCCTCTCTGCCACTTCATCACTGCCAACCTGGAATACCAAAACCGGGTAGTAGTTAGAGGGCCATGCAGTTTAGGGAGCTGCCTAGTGGTGTCCTTGACCTGGACATAAGGGACACAGTAGACTTTCCTGCAGGTAAGGATTGGGACATATATGGCCCCCGCTGTTCCCCTCAGAAAGGAATTGCCTATGACTATTACCTTTTTGGGTTTGTTTTTCTTTGCAGGGGAAGTCTTGATGCATGGAGATGACTGACTCACTCTGGGCAATCCCCTGTCCACATCCTAATTTTTCTGCCCCTCGAATTTCAGAACAGAAAACTTACTCTGCAAGGGCACAAGTGAGGCTAAAGATGTCTGAGAGAAGTTGCGCCTGCATTTCTGAGTAGGGAAATGTCTCTATTCCTCCATGTTCCTTTGGTCCCCTCCTTCTGTCTGATGGTGACAGGGTAGGGGAACCTCTGCCAACTGCGGAGTAACTTGCAGAACACTCTCCCTGGTGTTGCCCTTGTGAGAATGACAGATAGTTGCTTCACCAGTCTATCTCCCTTTCACAAAGACCTCATCAGACTGTGCATGAATTGGGTTGAGATCTAGATGTTTCTCTAAGGATATTACAGGGGGAAGAATCTGGTTTTGCCCTGCTCTCCTTTTGAAGAGGTAAACTCTACTCACTTCCATCAAGTCAATCCTCTCCTTTCCAAAGGGAAATGAGGTATGGTTCAAGACTTCACATTCAGATGTCAGGCTCCCCAGTGCTGTTCCTTATCCTTTGGGAACGCAACAGCTGACTCTTGAGGAGACAGAATGAGGCATCACAGCACAAATCAGATCAAAGATCTGTCTCCCTCTTTCCTTTCAGAGGGGCTATTTTTATTCCTTAAAGTCCTTGTAGCTGCTCTGCATGTGAAAGACATAGGAGAGAATAATTACAGGCATCATCACTATGATGAACCATCATGTGTGATGTCTACATTTTGATATCTTCAAGTGAAAATCTCTCTTGCAAACAATTCCTAATTTTTACAGAGAAGACAAATTCTCTGACTACCAACCAGAGACGCTTTGAAAACTCAACCTTTTGACACAATTATAAGAACAGGGTAAAGGGTGGGAACACAAAAGTGTCTTGTGAGACCAGCTTTCCCTTCCTCTTGGCACTTATTTACAAGAAAGTCCTATTATCATGTAGGGGGTTATAGAATGCAGGAGTCGAATGAAAAAAACTGGAAATATTTTTGCTCTCCCATGGTAGATGAAAACTTGAGAAGCACAAACTAACCAAAGCTCTGCCTGGTACAAGACCTTGGGGAAATATGGAGTCTTCCTAGTGATCCCTTGAGATAGTCATAGGATCATACAATGGTTTTGGTTGGAATGGACCAATAGATCATCTAGTTCCAAAGCCCCATCTAACCTGGTCTTGAACATTGTTAGGAAGGGGTCAACCACAGATTCTCTGGGCAACGTCTTCCAGTGCCTCACCACCTTCACGGGGAAGAATTCTTTCCTTGCACCCAATATAAATTACCCCTCTTTCAGGTTAAGGCCATTACCCCTTATTCTCTCACTATGGGCCCTGATAAACAGTCCCTCTCCAGCTTTCCTGCAGGCCCCCTTTAGGTTCTGGAAGGGTGCAATAAGGTCGCCCTGGAACCTTCTCTTCTTTATGCTTATAAACCCCAATTCTCTCAGCCTGTCTTTATAGGAGAGGTGCTCCAGCCCTCTGATCATCTCTGTGGCTCCTCTTGTTTTTCTCCAGTAGGTCCATGTCTTTTTTGTGCTGGTGACCCTAGAGCTTGATGCATTACTCCAGGTAGAATCTCATGATGGGCAGAATCACCTTTCTTGACCTGCTGGTCATACTTCTTTTGATGCAGCCCAGGATGTGATGTGCTTTCTGGGCTTCAAGCTTGCACTTCTGGTTCATGTTGAGCTTGTCCTCCACTAAAATCCCAGTGTGCTTCTCTGGGCTGCTCTCATTCCACTCCTTGCCCAGCCAGCACACATTTGGGATTACCACTCAGCTATTAACTAGCCTGGTTTTATCCCACTCAGATCTAATTTAAAGCCCTCTCCACAAGCCCTCATCTGCAGGACTTTAAACTTGTCGATGTTGAACTTCATGCAGATGGCATGGACCCAACTCTGCGGCCTGTGCAGGTGCCTCTGGATGGCATGCCTTCCTTCTAGTGTGTCAGTTGCACCACCCAGCGTGGTGTCATCCACAGACTTGCTGAGGGTGCACTCAATCTCACTGTCCATGTCCCCAGCAATGATGTCAAAGAACACTGGTCCCCGTATGGACAGTTGAGGGACACCACTCATCACTGGTCTCCATCTGGACATAGAGCTGTTGATTGTAACTCTTTGAGTGTGACCATCCACTCAATTCCTTATCCACTGAGTGGTCCATCTGTCAAATCCATGTCTCTCCAATTTAGAGACAAGGATATCATGTGGGACAGTGTCAAATGCCCATGACCAAGTAGATGATGTCAGTTGCTCTTCCCTTATCCACCAATGCTACAATCTCATTGTAGGATGCCACGAAATTTGTCAGGTATGATTTTCTCTTTGTGGAGCCATGTTGGCTGTGACCAATCACCTCTGTTTTCCATGCGCCTTACCATAGCTTTTCGGAAGGATTTGCTCCATGATATTGGCAGTCACAGAGGTGAGACTGAACAGCCTCTAATCTAGTTCCCCAGGTGTTCCCTTTTTCTCTTTTCAAAAGTAAAGGTTATATTTCTCCTTTTCCAGTCAGTGGGAATGTCACTGGACTGACATGACTGCTCAAATATGATGGAGAGTGGTGGCTTAGCAACTTCATCTGTGGGATCCTAGATCTCATCAGCTTTTGGGAGGCCCATTTACAGGTAAGCACTGTTCTGAACATTACACTTGTCTAGATTTTCTATGGATGGCCCAGATCTTCCAAAACTGTTCTCACTCACCATTTAGGATGACAGTACTGGTAACAGGAATGGCCTTACTGGACGTTAATTAGTTGTCAGGTTAGCCATTTGAAAGTACAGCTGAAGCTTTTGATGACCAAAAGCCTTTGACCAAGGAGTGAAGGACACAAAAATACACTCCTGTAGATTTAGTCTATGTTGTTTGAGCTGTCTGTACACTCATCTCAACTGAAATTCCATTGGGCGTCACTTGTGCCATGCTGTATACTCATTGCTCAGGCTGTTTAATAGGGAGAGAGGCTCTTCCAAATATAATGTGGGCATGTTTAAAAAACCCTCATATCCCGAATGAAGTCTGCCATACCACAGAGAAGGCAGGGGGTGACTACCCCGAGCTTGTAGGATGTAAGACCTGGTAGACTCCCCTGTGCCAGATTATCTTGCCTTGTGCTTGCAGAGACATAAGGAACCTGGGGTATTGCATCATATCAGAGCAACATATTCCTTGTTCACAGAAAGCCCTTGTAGCCCAAAATATCTGCTAGTCTTGGTTTGGTAAGTGGAAAAACTTTACTTGCATGGTTTAGGTAGAGGAACATAACAGGATTTGTGGAAAAACACTTTCAGCCACCATCACTCAGCACATGCACCTTGGAATAATAGACTTGAGGGCAGAAAACCCTAAGCCATTAGGAGATAAGCATCAGAGGAGAGAGGTAGGTCAGTCAGGGGACCATGCTGTGGGCTTGCAGCCCCAGAGGCCCTATTGCTCCTGCTGCCCTGACAGCTAAGCTCTGCCCTATTCTCAGCTCATCTCCCTGACAGCCCGTCAGAAGACTGGGTGGTGCTTGGGACCAGTGTTTCTCCATGGCTCAGCAATGGCAGCTCAGGTCCTGGCTTGGCCCCAGTCAGAGGAAGAGTGGCAACAACCCACCATAGTAGCAGTGGGACAGGGGCTGCCCTGGGGTACCAGGCATGTTGTTCCAAAGCATCACTTGCAAACCAGTATCTCCAGGCCTGGTGTCACCATGGCAAGGCTGTGGGGTGGGCACTGACCAAGATCCCTGTGACAGTCCAGGCTGGGCTTTTCTGAGTGATAACATCAAGAGTCAGTGGGAGAGGGGCAAGATGGCTGGGGTCCAATGGGACCTGGGGGGTGGGGTGTGCCTGGGGCAGCATATGAGCCGTTTGGGGCAGTGGATGTGACTGGGCAGGGCTGTGATGGCCTGGGCAGCTGAACTAGCTGTGGTTTCCAGGATGCTGAGAGCCTGCTCTGAAGTGGTCTGTGAAAAGCACTGTCTATTCTAAACCAAAGGCCTCTGTTGCTCAAGTTCACGAGTGAAATGATCTTTTGCTTTACCCTGGATGAAGAGTTTATGCAACATCTCCCTTTTAAAATTTGTTTTTAGAAGACATCCAGTGATGGAGCCTTTTCATTTTTTCATGTCAAATTGGCATTGGTCTATCTCCTTGAATGCAGAACAGGTTCCTCCTGACTTGCATTCACAACTCTGAAGTGGTCTGTGAAAAGCATTGTCTCTTCCAAACCAGAGACGGAAAAGAGCCATCAAAATTCATGAGAGCTATTAATTTTAATATATATGAGAGAGTGACAACATGCAACCAGCCACGCTCCGCATGATGAATTGCTGTCCACTCACATGCAGTACTTGTAGGAATATCCATCTGCAGTAATATATCTTTGTCTTTATTATTTAATCTCATAGCTCTTTATTAGCACATTGAATTTTATGATTATTTCAAGACTTGTGGGGACATGACTAGAAACTGTGTGAAACATCCCTGCTGGTGTGTCACAACAAGGCCTCTGTTGCGCAAGTTCACGAGTGAAATGCTCTTTTGCTTTACCCTGGATTAAGAGTTTATGCAACACTTCACTTTTAAAATTTGTTTCTAAAAGATATCCAGTGATGGAGCCTTTTCCTTTTTTTTCACGTCAAACTGCCATTGGTCTATCTCTCTGAATGCAGAACTGACTCCTGACTTGCATTCAAGAGGGACAGGGTAAGTGGTCTTTGAGCAAACTCCTTGACAGGGTTTTGTCTGGGAGTCTGCCTGAAAGAGGAAGAGCTCAGAGCAGGTCACAGGTAAGAGGATTTCTAGACTTGAGTTTTGCATCAAATCTTGCTGCATCAAATGAGTGTTAGAAATCCAAATTTCAATTTTGGGGAAAGACCTCTAAATTAATCTCAGAGAACAGGGCAACCATCATGTTAAAAGATATCAGCTAACATGTTGGATGGCGTTTATCTTTAATCAGCTCCACTTAGTGCAATGGTATTTTCCAAGTGCTTTAATGATATTAAGTAAGATCCCTTTAAAATCAGAACAAAACAGATGAGGTAATACTGGCCAAAGGAGCTGGCTCATGATACGATTAAAGAAAAAGGCGATAGATGTTCCAGATGATATAAAAATATATGAGAGTAAGGGGGAGAATATTACAGGTGATTAAAGTAGTCAGAGAAATAAAAAATTCACTAAATATGAATATAATATTATGAAAAAGTTTGAATAAATAGTAAAAAAAATAAAAACAAAACACTTTCAACAGTCAGTAGGATGGAGAGTACATGATAGCATTGCAATCCTGACAGGGAAACAGATGTAAAAGGCAGGAGTGCTGACTTAATTTCTTGAAACTGATATATGAATGCAAAGTAAAAATAACTGCTGGCATCTATTTTCTTCCAGGTGAGAAAGGGTGTTGAATTGTAAAAGCTGCAGATCTGTTATAATGAAGGTTGTCAGCAACCTGCTTCTATTGAATAGCCTAAACTGCAAAGAAGTGTAGTCAAGAATCAGGAACTGCTTCCACAAATATTTGGATTCTCTAAGAAGTGAGACAGTGCTTGTAGAACAGACATGGGCTAAGCAATGTGTTTCCTCTCTCGATTAAGGCATCCTTTCATAGTCCTATAGAAAGACAGGCCTGTAAACATTACACAGTTTTAAGGTGGACACCCGATTCGTTTCCTTATAAGCAGTTGGAAATGCTGGTGCCAAGAGAGGATGAAAAGGTCTTGGATCAGAACTTTGTACAGGTGCCTGTGACAGTGATGAGTTTTGAGCAAATGGGATATGTAGATATGAGGAGCTAAAGAAAACACTTAGACAGTAATTAATTAAATGAAGGGAGTGGGGAAGGAAATATTGCTTCAGCGATGAACAGTTTTTCTATCCCTTGAAGTATAAAAAGCCTGACAGTATAAAAACATCTACCTTAAGGCCTTGAGTACCTAATCCATTGTGTCTTGCATATCATGTTAATGAGTAATTGGACTTGAGTTTCCAGTACTTGAGCTTCAGAAAGAACTGAAACAGCAAGTCTGAGAACAACAATCTGTAAGCAAAAGCTAGAAAACTATCTTAAGACATTTGGTAAATCCATTTGTGTTAATTGTCATACTATTACTAGAAAAAACAATATATTCTACAAATACAGATTTGTATGCCCAAGACAGCTTTTTACAGCTTAGTTTGCATACTGGAAAAATGATTCCTGAGCGAGAGAATGAAGCCACTGATTTGACAGCCATGTAAGGTTTGGATAGGAAGCAACTTTTAAAATTATATTTAGATGGCAAGGAAATATCTCCGAATAAAGTCAGTAATATTGCAAAATGGGACATAGTCACAATGCTATGTTGTTGCTTTACAGTAATTTTTTAAGGTGATTAATTCCTGCTATTTCACAGCTCTGGGAATGTTATGTGGTCCATTAGTAGAAAAAAGTGCTGGTGTTTTATTTAACTTTTTTTTTAAAAGCTGAGAAACAGCTTCCTGTCACCTTTCCTGCTGGCAGAAGAAGGCAAAGGGAGTTTGTTCTTCTTCCTGAGCTTGGTATTTACTATAAGGCTAAATCACATTATAAAAGGAGGTAGTTAAAATACACCAATTAACTGACAATTCTTAATGTGAAGTATGAACACACTTTCAGTGCTGAGTGTGAGATAAAAGCATTGCAGCTGGTAATCCAAAAAAGTATTCTAATGTATGTTAAAATGTGACTTTAAGCAAGCTTGTTTAAAAACATGCATTAATTAAAACATAGGAATTTTAAAACAAAGTGGAATACTTTAACCTGCTTTTTATGTTCCTAAGTAAAGTAAAGTTGCATCAAGCTGATGCTTTTCATTTAGTTAATGTACTGGAAATGCTTAAATAATAGGAATGATTGGGAAATCCATTTTGGCAACTTCAGTGACAATGTCACCCTGATAAACTATAGAAAGGCATCTATAAAAGTGCTTTTTATACCTTCATTAGTTTTCTGCTACACTTGCTCTGCATCTCATGTTTATACACCAGAACAAAATGGGTTTCTGAGTTTGCCACTGTATTTAGAATTAAAAATGAAGTGACTGTATGAAGAGAATCCAGGATTGTTGGCTTTCTAGAACTTGCTCAGGTAATGATTTAGACTGGAATAGCCATTCAGCAGGTTCTTTTTTTCCCCCTTGTGCTTTCTCAGTATTACGAATTCCTTATATCTTTTAGATTATAATTATATATTTCCAGCTTCACATTTTGTGTAACTTGGGAACTTTAAATTCCTGCTCCATTATTGTTTTTTTTTTTTTTGTGGGGAACCTAATCTATAGTCACAGTTCCTCTCCATTTTTTTTAAAGTAGTGGGCAGATAATATATACTGCTTTTTATTTCATTTTCACCTAGTGTGCAAGGAACCTAGAGTCAACTGTAAGTTCTCACCTTGAACTATTTTACTTCCTTCAGGAACAATAAGTCAAACTCTTGCTCATTCAAATCACTATACAGTGTGTGGCTGCAAACAGGTGGTCCTGGGATGCATGGAAGGGTATCTCTGTCAGTATTTAAAAGGATAATAAACAAACCAACCAAAAGCTAATCTTAGCATTAGGTCCTTCTTGTCGCTTCTGAGTACAGACTGAACCTTGACAGATTCTGTGTGAATCAGAAATGTTTCCCATTTTCTGCCACACAGTGCTAGTGAACATACCTTTTCTTCTCAGTCAGCTTAGTATGGTCTTTAACAAGCTGTGGGTGAAGATTTTATTTTTCTAAAGGATTGGGTTCTGCTCTTCCTGGCACAGCACTTCTGTCCAGTGTAATCTTTCAGACTGAAGATTTTTGAATGTCTCTGGCCTAAGAAGCATTCACTGTACTTGGTTTTATATTTTGGACTTAGTTCTGATGAACAGTTTACAGAAGTAAGCAATGTTCAGTGTCAAGACGGGACAAGGAGTTTACCTTTATTGTTGCAATTTTCAGGGTCTAAATACCAGAATGGTTCTCTTTTGTGCTGTTCCTGGACATCAATATTGTTCCTTGCTATTATTGGTTCTCCCTTCCCTTCCCTTCCCTTCCCTTCCCTTCCCTTCCCTTCCCTTCCCTTCCCTTCCCTTCCCTTCCCTTCCCTTCCCTTCCCTTCCCTTCCCTTCCCTTCCCTTCCCTTCCCTTCCCTTCCCTTCCCTTCCCTTCCCTTCCCTTCCCTTCCCTTCCCTTCCCTTCCCTTCCCTTCCCTTCCCTTCCCTTCCCTTCCCTTCCCTTCCCTAAAAACCCGCTCTTCTAACAGGGTTTAGCTCTGCTTTTGGAGGAGTCATCTCCAGATGGCACCTCAGTATTGCTGCAGGGGAACAGTTACCTGAATATTATGGAGAGTAGGTCTAGAAGGGAAACTCCTAAATGAATGATTACTTCCATTTCATGATCTGACAGCATTCAGAGTGGGTTCTGTGGAGCCTCAAATTCTCTTTATTCCTGAAGAATATTAGACAGAAGAATATTCTTCAAATTTCATCCTTTTCCACAGCAATTTTTACAATTTCTACAACACATTTCCAGGTCCTAATTTTTACCCCTAATTTTATTGATTTTCAGGATCATAAGAGACCTAATGTATTAAACAAGTCACAAGGCCAATAAAAAGCCCTTTTCAGTGTATGGTGATGTTCTTCCAAAGTGATGTCTGTTTAAGGCACCTCCTTAATGTTAATATTTTTAAATTTTTCTGCTGATTATTTTTATTGGAATTTCTAGAATGCTTACAATGAAGTACTGTATTTTGCTATGTGAAACTGATGTTAATTGATTAAACAGTTATGAGAACATGTGGATATTCAGTTACATAGTTTTGATAATGGGTATCTTAGATCTGTCACAGGAATGGAAAATAGGATTTTTCTGAGAGGCAAACAAAAGAAAAGAAACAGACACACCACCATCAAAAGCCAAAGCTGCCAAAACTTGTAATGAGTTATTTGGAGGGTTTTTTTTTCTCTAGGATATGTCCTCTATTGAGCACAGTGTGCCCATGCTTTGAGATTTGTCATAATCTACATGCTTGTGAACTTTTGTATGACCTTGCAAGTAGCAGCTCCATTTTTTGGAACATGAGAACTGGGACTGTCTATGGTTTCCCCCATACACACCATTTTTCATGGTGAGAGGTGGAAGAAGACAACTCTCTGTGTGTTGATCAATTGAGAGTGTTCAAGCTCTCTTTCTCCTCCCATTTTGTGCTGATTCTTCATTCATAGTATTGTGGGATCTTCTTCTCCTGATTAGCTTCCACATCACATCAACCTCAGAGGTTATTCATTGTTTCCTTTTCTGTGAGCAACTCCTTTCTGGTCAGGGAAAAAGGCTAGTTGTGATGCAGTGAGAAATAGAATGGTGGACTTAAACTTTGAAAAACCCAGTAATAACAACAATGTGGGAGGAAGGAGCAAACATAAAGTAATATATTTATTATGTATTATCCCTCTTTATTTTCTTTTATACTGCTATTAAATTGAGGAACTCATATCATGGGTAAACTTCTACTGAACTAGGAAATGCTATTTAAGTGGATCTGTCTGTTCAATGGTTGAGTTTGGGAGGCTACTAAATGTTTGAAAATGGAGTTTAAACTTCTTCTGGCATAGTGAACCTGTGTGTGTAGAAATATTTTCACTGAAAGGACTGAGGGATTTAGAGATAATCCTGGCTATTTAATGCTGTTTACCTGTGGATATTTAAGTGTGTTTTGCAAGAAACAGTGTTAAAAAAAGAAACTGTCAAGATAACCAGAACTAAACTCTTATGCTTCTAACATGTAGCTCTGCAAATGTCAATGTCTAGAAACTGAATACTGAATCCAGTAAATGACAGATATGCTGTATTTCTTCCATTCTGCTGATATCAGGTCTCGAGCTGTGAAGCAAGGACCCACCAGGCAATGCAATGCACAGAAGCTGGGCTCCTTAGAACTGTGATCCAAATTAGAGCACAAAGTCTTGCCAAGACCCAGCCAGCTGGAAACTCTGGGGATAGAAGAAACATATCTGAAATCCCAAATCCACTTGGAATTTCTTTCTCAGTCTGCAAATACCGAATGAACAGCCTTCCCTGAAGACAGGTGATTCTGCAGTCTTTTGTGAAAAACTGTCCTCTTTTCTTTTACAGAATAACAGAAGACGGTAATAGTGCTCTTCAGCTGGTTTTATAATAGCTTTGAAGTTGGTCCACTCATGAAGTGAAGTGAAAAACTTGCGCTCAATGCCTCATCAACTTAAGGGGTTATGAGGCTGCATATGTCATACACAAGTAGAGTTCTTAACTACAAACCTGCAGACTCATTTGGGGAGAGGTAATTTCCGCTTATCTGTTGGGAAAATGTACTCCATGCAACAAAGAAATTCAACTTCACAATGACAGCAAAAAGGAAGAAAAAGGCATTCCCTCTGTCATCTATTTGTTAGAGTATTTATCTAGCAAACAAGCACTTTTTATTCTGCTCCGGCTTTCAGGGATAAATCTGTATTTTTACTTCATATAAAATGCTGTAAGAAAGACCTTCATTGTGGCTATAATGGTGTATTTCTTCTGTGCTTTCAGCTTTAAACTGAATCAAGAATTAGGCCACGTGATGAATAAATTATCATAAGCTTCTCTCATAATTCTCTTTCACCAGAGCTTGAAAAATCAGACTGCTTTGGCAGTTCTCTGATTTAACCTTTTATATCCCACAATTCATTTACATTGAGCAAAACATTTTCCCCTGCTTTGGGCACATTTCTATAGCAACACCAACTGTAAACTGTTCTTACTGCTTTTAGTAAGTCTGCAGTGTATTTCTAGCATCCTTGGAGCTCATTAAATAAAAGTCTCTATACCCAAAGGATGGGAGACAAAACTCTCAGTAGACTATTTCTATGCTAAGAAGTCCTGGATGTACAAGGGTGATTAAAGCACATTATAAGAGATGCACAATGAATGGTAAAATATTCTTGATTTCTTGACACAGACAACTCAGTTAAGAGGTGTGAATAGGGAACAGGTGAATTAAGTGCAAAACCATTCCTATCCAGAATTTGTGGAGAACAACATATTATGGCATAATGATCTTTCTTTTGTAGGCTCTCAGAAGCAATTTTTCTTGGGGAAGGAGTTGAAAGACATATCAAGAACAGTTCAAGAAAAATATGAGACCGAATGACACTTGGAAACTCATTTCTGTTTTGTGTTTATATCTTAAAAAGCATCATTGAGAAAAAAGTGCCTAGTATGAAAGAATTTTATACTACTTTTATTATGAGAACTTTTACAGAATAATTTTAGATGATAAAATATTTTTTCTGCATGATACACATTAAAAAGTATCTGCATGATACACATTGTTTCTGCATGATACACATCTTTACAGTATTTATAAAAAAATAACAATTATTTTTGGCTTGATATAGCCAAGATAAAAAGGTTTCCAACTGAACTTTGGATAAACAGATTTCATGTTTTGTACCAAGGTATTAATACATGCTTATTTCTAGTTATCTATATAAAAAATTTTCAAGATATATAGGTTATTTTAAATACGTATCTCTGGGAAGGCTTCAAAAAATATTTCTAAACAATCCATAAATAGCTACCCTCAAAAAGTAAGTGCTACACCTGTGAGGATAATATTAAAGCTTTGTACCTTATGATTAAAAAATAAAACTAAATTGTTCCATGAATGCCAAAGCTCATGAAGCCTGATCTTTTACTGATCTTGATCGTTCAGGTGCTAGGTGTACTAGGTATACCACTTCAACTCTTCTTCCTGCGACACTTTCAGTACTTTTCCACTTCTCCTCTGACCCCTGAATACCACTAGGGTTTTTGTGCAGGCTCTACATCATCTCTAATATCCCCCTAATTTTCTTCTTCCCTTCCAGCCTTCTTGCTGGCTAAGAAAGAGGAAGAATGGCCTAGAGTAACTTATTGGGCAATAAATCTGTTAAACAGGAAGTACAGGAACTAAAATCATACTGTTATTCTCAAATGGACACATTAGGACCTTTCTTAACACTGTAAAATTTGTTGAAATGTTGTTCTCTTATAGTTTAGCCCCAGCTAGCAATTAAACACCATGCAGCCACCCACTCACTCCTACAGCAAGATGGAGCAGAGAAAAATAAAGGAGAGAAAACTCATGGGTTAAGATATAGACACTTTAACAGGTAAAGTAAAAGCTGCATACAAGCCAAACAAACCAAGGAATTCATTCCCCACTGGACATGGGCAGGCAGGAGTTCAACCACCCGTCCTCAGAGAAGCAGGGCTCCATTACACCTAACAGTGGCTTGGGAAGTCAAATATCATCACTCCAAATGTCCCCCCCATTCTTTCTTCCTCCAGCTTTATATGTCAACTGTGACATCATATGATATGGGATGTCCCTTTGGTCATTTCTTGTCAGCTGTCCCAGTTGTGTCCCCTCCCAGCTTCTTGTGAACCCCCAGCCCACTCACTGGTGGACCTGTGTGAGAAGCAAAAAAGGGCCTTGGCTCTGTGTAAGCACTGCTCAGCAGGAATGAAAACATCCCTGTGTTATCAACACTTTTTTCAGCACAAATTCAAAACATAGCCTCATACTCTAAGCCCGCCAAAAGAGCACACTTACCTTTGAAACTTCAGTCTTTATCAGATTTTGTCAAAACTGACCATAGAATTAACAAGTTTTTGAAGATAAGAAATGCAGACAGATACAAACTTCTGGGAGGAAATCTGAAGATCTTTAATGTACTGTATGGAAACAGTGTGTTGAACAATAGGTTATGCTGTATGTTTTATAGTTGTAGTCCAGAATAATTGATGGATCTGCTGTTTGGTCTTTTTAAATCTTCATGAGCAAGTCAAAATCTGAATTAATTCATCAGCATTTTATCTGAGTTTGCTGGCAGGCTTCTACATTTAACCATCATTTTCTTCCAAATAAAACACTTGTAGTTTATGGCAATTTCATAAAACACCTCTGTAGATATCACAGTTCTATTACTTCAGAGGTAGCCTTTTGACTGTTCATTTTAATATAGTTGTGGCATTGCTCCCTTTCTGGAAAGTTGTCAGCACAGAGTTCTCTTTAACTGAGTACAAATCCATGGTTATTCAAGAATAAGATACAAAAGCATTAATATGGCTGTGTGATTCCTTTAAAAACTAGATGTCTGTTCTTTAAATCAGCACAAAATCCAGTGCAGAACTTGCCAGTTGCAAACCTACAGAAGACAAAACCAAGGACATTAAAGTCTGCCAATCAAAACCATAGAGTTCATTGGTTTGTAAAAAAGATCAGGCAGTCTCAGATTTCCTTTCAGACTCACAATCAGTTTCTAATTCTAGTGAGGAATATAGAGTTGCCTATGTAGGAATCCTTGTAGTCGAGATAATGAGAAAATGCCAAGTCTATTTGTGTCTAGATTGATTTAGTAAAAAAAAAAGGTGATATTTTTAATACTTCAGAAATGTGTATTTCATCTAATCAAGTTACAGATAACGAAGAAACCCTTTATTTGGGGTTCAATTCATCAAGTGCAAGTTTACAATAGTTTTAGATGAGTGCTCAATATTTTGTTTGCCATTGACATTGTTTTCTTCAGACAGATTTCATTACATCAAAGAAGTATAAATAAAGTGCTCAGTAATTATGATAGAACCAGTAAAGGGTTTTATAACTTTAACCTGTTTCTTTTGTTTTACATGAAAAGTGGAATATGAAAGAAAGGTTTTGTTTAAACTGCAGAAGGAAGCAGCAAATGTCACGGGGACAAATTACCAACTATTAGAAAATGGGGTTTTCTAGTTTCAGGTTATTTTAAAAAATCACATTGTTCACTGAAATACTCTAATTTAAAGTGTATATCTTCTGTGGGACTAGGGTTCAGGCATCCCTCAGTTTCTGCTATAAAGCAGGCTCTGAAATCATTATTTCCCCAGATGAACCAGATTCTCCAGTACTGAAGGTGGGTCTTGTTAATTTTTTTCCCCAGGTTAAATGTAGCAGCAAAACACTGGATTCATACAGAAATAATATAAGCATTTATGTTTACTTCAATTTGTTTGCCCTTCCTCTCCATTTTTTCTTTTCTTTTTTCTTTTTTTTTCTTTTCCCTGGACAAAATTAAGCAAAGAAATTGATCTTTGTTTCAGAAAAGCAGCCAGTTCCTTTGAAATTCTGCCTTTCAGCACACTTTGTGATTAGAGAACAGAAAGTGACCTACCTCTACACTGAATTGAATAAGACAGGAATTCAGGCAAGAGCCCATGATGACGTCTTCTTTCAACCTCATATTTTCAGCCATATCTAACGGCCAGTGAATCAAATCATTTGAACCTACAGAACTCATTAGAAGGCTTTGGTAAGCTTTTGACTGCAGACCTGTGTTGGGGATAATTAGTACTGGCAAGCTATGTGGCTATTAACACTTTCGGTTTTCACTGACAGACAAGTCACTTTGAGGCACACTTACGAGATAACTGGTAAGACTTATGGGGTCTGATGAGCTCTCAAGCATTCATGTGCTTTTCATAGCATTTTCAGAAGAAACTGTTCTTTTTCAGCTCTGCAAAACTGTATGGAAGTAGTATTGAGTCTAGAAATGTTTCTGTTTCATATCAGGCTTCAGAAGCCGTAATTACAATACTTCTTATAGCTCTGCACCTCTTCTACTTTCAGGATGCAGTAAGACCGCAAATAAGGGTGAAAACATATCACACAAATTCATAGGAGTTGGTTCAAAATGATTATCTTTGAAATGAATACTGCTTTTATTTTGCTCAAGGTGTTGTGTCTGGTAGTATTCATGTGGCTTTTAATGAAGAATTTGAGGAAAGCTTCCTAAGATTACAGACATTTTCAGCTCTCTGGGAAAAAGTATATCATTGAGGAAATTTATTTTTCTGTGTTTCAGAGATAATATGAGGATATGACAGAGTACCCAGTTGCAAGGACAAGGAGAGAAGGATGGCATAAACTACCAGTGGTCTAGCAAACTACACACTGATTTTCTCTGCATGGAAACTGATGTCTTGAATCTTTTAATTTTCTAGCCATACCTTTCTACTCTGATGAAACCCAATAGTATGATCTCAGACCTCCTCAGGTGCTGAATATCTCCATGGTTCTCTAAGGCCAGCAGGAGAACCAAATGCTCTTTTGATAAAGAAGCTAGCACTGGGCTGTAATGACTAATAGTAGCTCAGAAGATACCTACAGCAATTACAAAACGGTTGCTTTGTTTTCCTGACTCCAGGGCAATCTAACTCATCTGCCATTTGTCTGTCCACTCAGCCTTATGGCAATAGTAGCAATGCATTTGTCTCAGATTGTGTCTGGACCCTGGACTAATTGCCACCAGATCTTAATTCTTACGCTGTTCTTGGGGTCCAATATGCAAAGGTGAATTCTGATGAAGTGTATCTTTCTCTGGATTGTTTAAGGCTGTATCTGGAATGTAGGCTAGTATATAATGAAAGTTTCTTTCTGCAGCAGCTCAGTGCCAGAAAACATGGCATGTGCCAACTGAGAGACAGTGTCCTTTCTTCTTGCCTACCAGTGGCTGTATATCAAGATAATGATGCATGCAGTGTGTGTAGTGAACAGAATAAGCATTACTGGCAAGCAGTTACAAATGTGTAATATAATGGTTCTGCTATAAAATCTTTAATGCATTACCCTTACCACGCCACTCTGCTCTTCTGGGTGTGCTTGAAAAATTTCAGCTCGTGGTGCATTATGGATGCTGTGTAAATGTGTATCTGTCAAATCGCTGAGTAAGTACTGGAGGCAAAGGGGCTGAGAAGAAGGCTTATTTTGTTTGTTACTGACATCAAGCCAAACAGTTTAGCCTTTACAATTTTTAATTAATGCCATTAATGCTCATAATTCTTAGGCAGTTCTTCCTGTTTCAGAGATGTTTTCACTTAATCTTACTACACGAGGGACTGTACTGGAACTGTTGTAGAGTGTCCTTGTGCGATACAAGTGTATGGATCATGCTAGTACCTGCTGTTAGCCAAAAAAAAAAAGAAAAAAAAAGAAAAAGAAAAAAACAAACAAAAAGCAATACTGTGATGCTAATTAATTGAGAAGGGCAGGACTTGGAAAGTACGTTACTGACCAGCATAACACCACGTTGAGCTTCAGGGAACATGGGCAAGCAGCACTGTCAGCACAGCCTTGCCCTACTCACAGGAATACAGCTGCTCCAGCTTGCCTCAGAGCACATTGTGCCTTGCTTTGCTGCACAAGGTAGACCTGGCCCAAGTAGCAGCTCATCCTGGTCACCAGAGTGGACTGTCTGTAAAAAGTGCTGGTCATTTCCTAAGAGATAATTCTGATGTCTTAGAGTACAAAATGATGCTGCATGTTTTTTCCTCACACCTATGCTGGAGGGAAAGGGATGCATTTATGTAAGATGAATATGTGGCACTTCTAATGAGGATAAAATGGTAAGAGTTATCAACACTCATTGTTCAAGGTATACATTAAGTGTCAGCAGAGATTAAATGAAAAAATCCTTGTATTTTGTATTCTAGACATGTTGCTCTGCTTTCAGTCAATTTTATAAGGGTAAAATCCTTATAAAAACTGAAGTTGTTATTGACTGAAAAATGATTAAAGAGAGGGCAGAAGCTGGTATTTTATGTTTCACAGAAATAAAAAGACACCTGTATGGTTATGTGTTTTTGGTGGGGTTTTTTGCTTTTTTTAGTTTTCTGTTTTTTTTTTTTTTTTTTTTTGTAGGATAAATACTATCAATGGTTACTATGTTTAGTGTAAATGTTGTTCCATATTAACGGAAACCTATAGCACACTCTGATATTTTTAGGTGTCATGGTTTAACCGAGCTGTGAACTAAGCACCACATAGCCACTTGCTCACTCCTCTACCCTCCATGGCAATGGGGAGGAGAATGGAAAAAATACCTTATGGGTTGTGATAAAGACAGTTTAATAGGATAACAAAAGAAGAGAATAGGAACAGTAATTAAAGTGATGCACAAATGCAATTGCCAAGGGAAAAATACCCAATATGATGCCCAGTGTTTCTGAGCAGTGATCCTACCAGTTACATCACATAATCACAGAATCATAGGGGTTGGAAGGGACCTCAAGAGATCATCGTAGTCCAGCCCCCTGCCAAGGCAGGTTCCTTAGGACAGATTGCACAGGTAGGCATCCAGATGGGTCTTGAATATCTCCAGAGATATGATGTTATATGGTGGGGAATATTCCTCTGGGCAGCCTGGGTCAGTTGTCCTGGCTGTGCTCTCCCAGCTTCTTGTGCACATAGCAGTGCATAGATGCTGAGAAGTCCTTGACTTAGTGTAGACACTACAACTATCTAGCAACAACTAAAAACATCAGTGTGTTACCAACATTACTCTCATACTAAATCCAAAACACAGCACCGTACTGTCCACTAGACAGAAAATAAACTCTATCCTAGTCAAAACCAGAACATAAAGTGGCAGATGTGGTTTGCTACAGAAGAATGATTCAGGAGTTGTACAGATTCCAGCTTTTGCCTTGTCTGCTGAGACTGTGTCTTTTTAAATACCTCCAGCTATAATGGAGTATGTAACAGGGTAACACATGGATTCAGGAAAATAAACATAGGATTTGAAAAATTTGTACATTTGGCACAACAGGTTAATTAGAAATGGGGATATCTTCTGCTCTTCTACCATTTTTTAGGATAATTTCTATTAAACTGTACTGCATTTCTGTTTACCTTACTTGTTTTCATTCCTTTTAAATGGTAATGGTTGCAGAATATTGTGAAACTAATTGGTCTGATTTTACTGTCTAAGTTTAATAAATGCAATGGCAAAAAGTTTGCATAAATTTAATCTTAGGAGTATCATAGATGTCCTACACTTTAGTAACTTGATTTTAAAGCTCACACAGAGTGTCTATTATTTTATTACATTTGAGTATAACTTTTTAGGGATTATGGGGTCTTGAAATTCTCAGCTTTATGGAGAATAACATGACTGCTGAGAAAATAGTTGCTTTTTTTCTTTTCTAATTTTTCCTTTTTCTTATTGGAAAGTGGCATCCATGAGAACATTTCTGAGGGTTTGTAAGGGGTAGGGAATATGCCTCAGGGAAGCACCTGTCTTGAATATCCATTTTTAAAAAATCCAGCGATCTCAGAGCAGCTGTCTGGAGGGAGATAGCTCAGTGAAGCAGATGGTTGAAAAGTAGGCTTCCCACCAGTGTGAGACTCGCTGATTCCATGCAATTCTACAGGGGTGCAAAGAGATCTCTTGTCTCACAAGGGATCTGATACAGTTTCCTAACTTGAGTACTTGCAGTTTCTGTCTGAAATCACTGTTTCTCAGCTGCAACACTGTCTTTGCTTTCGTGATCTGACTCTGTTCTCTCATATAAAGAACCACCACTGCTTTTATTCATATTTCCCCAGCTACAGAAGAAATATTGGAAGTAAGCCAGTACATATTCTGTTTTGCAAAGTGTTTATTTTAATTCCTCATTAAAAATAAAAAGGTTTGGAAGATAACTGTTATGAAAAATTATGGGATAGAAGTCCTGTTCATTAACTATATCCCAACATGCAATGGTCAATAACCTGTTAATCAGAGCCATCTCAAATGTGATGCAGTGATTCAGAGTCCTGGTGACAAGTCTGTCTGTCACAATCAGCACAAAACTGTTGTATGTTTGAAGGCTCCTTGTCTCTATGTCTATCTTGTCTCTGTCTGTCTGATATCAGGATGTTTCCAATAGTTGTACTTCCTTAGTTTACTGCAAGGAGAATACTTGATTAAAAAAAAAAAAAATTCTGGCCAATCTGAATGAAGAATTTATTGGAAAACTGATTAAACTATACATGATGTTCTCACCAGGCCTTTCATTAGTTTTTACCCTTCCCCTTCCTCAGACACCTTAGCAGGTATGCTTCAGTGAAAACATGTTTGCAGATCAACAGTAAACTCCCCCATGTAACACCCTTTTTCTTCACAGGCACATGTTGACTCAGTGGGGCTCAGTTTCCCTCTAAAGGTGAATATTGGTTTCACCATTTGTTCTGCAGGATTCCAGAAGGCTGAGTAGTTTTTCTACTACCTCTGGTGTACTGCAGAAAATCTGTCTCCTCTTCCCTTGGAGACTCACAGCTGATGAGATGATCACAACTTGTCGAGTTTGGAGAAGCTGGGTGAGTCTTGTTCTTGAAATCAGGTGCTTACACAACTTCTGCACGAAGCAAAGAACCCCCTGTCATGAAAACGGCAGAAAAATCTTGGTCCATAGCATGTTTCATTTCCCACTTTTGACCATTCATTTTCACTTTTACCCTTGAACCACAAAAAGTCACCTAGCTTAATGAAGAGTTATCTCAAGGAGGAAACTTAAGCAATTCAATAGACCTTTTTCATAAACATTGTAGTAGGAGCAGTTACTTTTGTCCATGAATCTGAATCTGGACGGTAAGTGCTTTTATGTAAGGAAAAACATATTTCCTATAAAATGTGAAGTTTTCCCATGTGGAGATGGAAATACAATGAGGGCAGGAGCTGTGGGAGAATCTATTACTTGCAGCTGGAGTCCAGGGCAAACGCATGCACACTGCGCTAAGATGAGGATGTACTCTTGCATGTAAGTCCCTTCTGGTATTCCATTATCAGTACAAGTACTGTCTTTCATCTTTGGTTTTTTTTGCCCCCTTACATGACAACCATGTTCCTATAAGAGGAGCGATACACATTGATATCTACTTATTTATTCCAGTAGATGTGGACCAATTCATACTCTATGGAGGGATGGCCTTTTATACATGCATACATCACATCTTGCCTGATTTTATCATTGACATTTTGGTTCATGTAACAAATGATCATCTTGGAGTTGACCTTTTCAGTGAAGCAAACTTCAAAGTATCACCATCTGGATATCTCACTCTCTTTCTAAAAGAACAAGTAGACAATGAAACAAAAAGGTAAGTGATTAAATGTTGAAAAAAAAAAAGAGGAAAGAAATATATGACAAAATCCTTTTTATGTTTAAACAGATGTTTATAAACATCCACTATAGGCATCTTCATCTAGAGCATTTTCTGCTTTACTTTTTTTTTTTTGGATAAGCATAGTGCACTTTCTATACCTCTGCACCAGTACTACACATATCCTATATGTTTATAAGGTCCAAATCTCTTCAGTTTTTAATTGTATAAACAAACTGTATAATTCAGACTTTGTTTCTGCATCTAAATTTTCACTCGGCTATGTATACAGGACAAGAGGACCAGATACCCAGAACTCTCTCAGAACTAATTTTTCGTAAAGACAAACTTGACAGCATATTGCTAGGTTTCCAGTTCAGTGTACTGCATTTATATGATGAGGTTGAAGAGCACTGGAATCTTTTAAAGGAGTTACACATTTAATTGGGTTTTCAGTGCAAACCTACTGCTCTAGTTGAGTTTAAGGGAGCTTCATGAGGTTCTTGTTTTTTTCCCTTTTTCTTCAAATTATCATCAAAAAAATCGAGTTAATTTTAGTGGAGTTGAACATGGCCTGAGTGAGAAGGTGTCATATGTCTTCTTATGGCTTTGCAAATCATGGCTTTGTGCATATATACAAAGATGACTATGAACTCCCAGTACACCAATGGATGGAATTGGTTGTTATCTGAGATGCTCCAGAAGCACAGATGTGGGTCAGCTCATTTTTCCTAGCAGTTTTCTCTGTTCTTACCATCCTCACCCTCACATTTGTTTCCAGGAAAAAATCCCCTTCCAAGGATTATCTCTTGGCATGGAAGTGAAAGATCTGTAGGTCACTAAATTAATTCTTTGAAATGTTAGATGCTGTTCATCCAAAGGTATATTTGTAAGAATTTCCAGACAGGATCAACATTGTTACCATAAATGGGTCCAGGACTTCATTTAAAGAACCAAATGTGCAGATTTACTTGCTGGTAAGCAGTATTTATGCTTCTAGTCCCTGTCCCCATCTGAGTCAGTCTGGCCTCAAAGCTTATGCCAGGAAGACCTTAATTTCACTGAGTTGTGGGGAACAGAACAAAACGAATGTGTCTTTTTGCAAGTCAGTAACAGTTGTTACTTGATTCAGCAATGAGCTTTGGCTCTGGAACAACTCATTTCCTGACATGACACTTTGGATACAAAATTGTATTTTTGGCTATCAATCAAACATATAGCTTTGCCATTTTCAATGTGGAACTAAGCTAAATACTTTTCCTTTTACAAAGGATAAGGTAAAAACCTTTGAACAAGTCAGTTAGTGCCTTTCTGACAGACTCCTTCATGCCAAGGTTTGAGTATTAATTTATGAGCATTTTCTGTGCTAAAAAGGTGAATTCATTGTCACCGCTTCTCTCTGACTGACTTGGATGGGAGATGTGATACATGTGTAGATGATTAAAGCACAGTCCATCTGATTTACTGAGAGATACATGCAGCATTATCAAAGGTGATATGATCTGTATTTCTGCTTGTGCGTAATAAATTTCTGGTATTTTATGGGAGAACAATAAATATCAGATTTCACCAATTTAAGTGACTTTATTGTGTTAGTTGGGGTTGAAAATTCCATGTATTGTTGTGCCTAATATGCAGGAGGTTAACATTCAGGACAGGGCTGAGAGAAGACAGCTCTATACATTACTATCCAGTTAAAGCAAGTAGTTCAAAAACAAGCCACGGGTGATTGAATAGGATTATGAATCAACAAGACAGACTTCATTTAGAAGTTCTGTTGTTTATGAAAATGATAAAAACACCTGTACAAGGAAGGACATTTATTACCCACTCACCTGTAATTTGTTTAATAACATTTACTATAAGAGTTAAGCATTCCCCATTATAGTAGAAAGTTGTTATGTGGGGAAAAAATAAAAATCGATAGGTGTGGTGGTTGAGCCCTGGCCAAAAGGCCAGACACCCACCAAAATCAGTCTATTACTCCCTTTCTTAGTTGGACAGGGGAGAAATAACATAATTGGGTGGCTCAAGGGACAAACTCGTTAATGACACGGGCAAAACAGACTCAACACAGAGTGCTGAAGAGAAATTTATCTAATTTATTACACTACACTAAAGAGAAAACAGTGAAAAAACAGAGTCAGGAGTGCAACCAACAATCTTGAAACAAATACAACCAGGCAAACACTTTTTCCCCCACCACTCCCTCCTTAGCAGGCTTGAGTTAGAAGTTTGCTCCCTTCTTCCCTCCCGGTCGCAGCCCAGGAGCGGCAGGGACTGGGGAAAATGGGGGTCTCGGTAACACCTTCCCCCACCCCTCCATTCTAAAGCAGTCTTCCCTTTCAGCCATGATTTTGCTCCCTTCTTCCCCTCTCCTGCTCGCAGCACAGGACAGGGGGGCAGGGACTAGGAGATGGGGGCTTTAGTCAGTCCCTTGCAAGATGGTTTCCTTCTCGGCCGGGATGGGGGCATCCATTCCACACACCCTCCCCCTGCTGCACCCTAGGATCTCACCCATGAGAGCCAGTCCTCCAGGAACTTTCTCCAAGGCAAATCTCTTCCCACCGGGCTTCATCTCTGCTATGGCTGGCAGCAACAAATCACAGTGTCTCTCAGTCCCAGTCCTCCACGGGGCTATGATGCCTCCTCCAGCAAACCTGTTTGGCTCATCTCTGTAGGTCGCTTGTGCTGGCAGGGGCTCATCCCAGCGTAAGTCACGGCATCTTCTCTATGTCTCCCCTGGCTCCATCCAGCGTGGAGCCTCTCCACCTGGCAGGTCGGGTCTCTGCCTCCTCCATGGGTCCTTTCCTCTGGCTACTCCACGTGCTTCTGCTTGGGCTGCAGGGGCAAAACCTCTCCCTTGCCAGGGTACCTGGGCTCCTCCTCCCTCAGCCTTCCCGGTCTTTTGTGTCTGTCAACTGCTTACATTTATATGCAAATAGACATCACAATGCCCTTAACGGGCCAAAATTGAGATCTTCCTGGCACTCTCTCCTATATGTGATTCTCAGAGGCGCTATAAGCAGGCTTGCAGAAGATTCCAGCAGCCATTTTGTGCAGCCCCTGGCCCTCTCTCAGTAGCCAACTATGCACAACTGCGACAATAGGTCTTCAAGCTTTGTCAGCTTCCTCCAACTCTGAATAACCTTAATTAAGGTTTTGGAACCTTAATTTTACAGATAGTGCATACTCTTGGGGCAAGCAGTCATTTGCCAACAAGTTTTTACCAAGAAGTAAGCATACAGATATTTTCTTCTCTTTACTGGATATGGGTTTTATAATACATTGTGCTGCTTAGAGAAAACTCCACTTATTAACTACTTTTTCAGTTGGGCAGATGGGAAGGGACTGGCTGGGAATTGAGAGGAGCTCTCTCTATTCTCCCAGATGTGCCTGGTTCTATCACTGAGCTTGTGCAAAGAGGAAAGTTATTGGACCCTTTGTCTAAATTTGCTCAGCTTGTATGTTCTGGGACTGAGATGACAAAACAAAGTCTGTTTGCAGATTACTTCATATTCTGCCTGTGAGGGTGTGTTTCATTCTGGCACAGTTTGTCTGTGTGTCTGGTGAAAGGCATGGGAAGTCAGTGCAATGGGCACGTCAGCCTCAGGTATGAGTCAGTGATCATGCAACAGGACCAGCTATGGGTGAGATGTCATGAAAAATATTAGAGACCATCAACTCATGTTTGGTACAAGAAGGTTTCAGGGCTGTTGATAATGTGCGTTTTGATGCCTTTCTGGTGTTGCTGAGTATCACAGGGATGCTGTTGACATAGATGCAAAGGGAGTATAATCCTGGATTAAGCCTTGCGTGTCTTGTTTTGTTTTTGCCTCTGACGGTGCCAGCTCCTATGGAGGCAGAATGCAAGGGTAGGATAAGGTGCCTCCAGGTAAGTTTGCTGTTTCTGAACTCTGGTGATTGCATCAGTGCAGACAGTGCTAAATATGCGAAAGTAAGGCACTCTCTTTATTATTATACGGGTTTTGTAATCATATTTCTTCTCCAGAATGCAACCTCATTTTAAATCCAGCTTCATTAGATGATTAGTGCGCTCATTTGCTGCTGTTTAGTTCCTTTGCTCTATGATGTCTTTACTCAGAATTTTAAAACATGCATGCTGGTTTACTTAGTGGGTTCCCTTATCCAAAAAAAGACACATTTAATTCTGAGGAAATTTCATGGCCAATAATTCTTGTGCATAATCAACAGTATGCTCTGCTGAACTGATCTTATTAATGTCTGAGTCTATATGAATGCCAGATTAGCTCTGCCAGTCTCCTAAGCAGTTAAATCACTAGGAGAGCACCTCCACTTTCTCTGGTCACTCATAAGAGTTGTGTGAACACTTCCATGATATTTGTGGGATCTTTTGGTCTAACAACTATTATGGACATAAGTAACAGAATCAGACTCCGGATTTTATTTATATTCCTGTTTGTATGAACCGTAATTAAATGAGTGGTAAAGGCTCTATTGATTGTTGTGTTAGATCCTTTTCTAATAAAAAATGTTTGCATCACCCTGGTATAAAGACGTTGCAGAAAACAAAGTCATTCCTTAGAAATCAGACTATATGTGATTTTTTTTGTGGTTTAACCCCCAGCTGGTAACTGAGCACCATGCAGCTTCTTGGTCACCCCTTGCTTCCCTAAGGGGATGGTGAGGAAAATGGAAAAACCCCACCCTCATAAGTTGAGATAAAACAGTTTTATAGGATAACAAAGGAAGATGGTAATACAAATAACAATGACATTAATAAACATGCTAATAATGATAACAATAAAAATGAAAATTACAGTCATAACAATAATACAACTGATGCACAAATGTAATTGTACACCACAAGTGAAAGGAAAAAAGAACAATCCAATGTCCCATCTGTTTCCAAGCTGCAAACCAGCCCCCCACCCCTTCCTCATATCCCCATATCCCCATATCCAGAGCATGATGTTATATGGTGGGGAATATCCTTCTGGACAGCCTGGGTCAGCTGTCCAGGCTGTGCTCTCCCAGCTCCTTGGCACCCAGGAGGGCATGAGAAGCTGAAAAGTCCTTGACTTAGTGTAAGCACTACAACTACCTAGCAACAACTAAAAACATCAGTGTGTTACCAACATTATTCTCATACTGAATCCAAAACACAGCACTATACTGGCTACTAGAAAGAAAATCTACTTTGCCTCAGCCAAAATCAGGACAGCATTATGGTGATTTCAGAAGTGATAAAAGAAAACTAATCTAATAGAAAGGTAGCTGTTATGAGTTCAGGCTTTTAGGTAGTTACATCATTACTGATTTATACCTGTTAGGAAACATTAGTTTTCTGTGATTTTACAGTCAACAGATAGTAATTTGGGCTTAACATCTGGCTTCTTGAATGAAAATGCATGTCTTAATGCTTTCTTTTAAAAGGAATTTTTGAATTTTGATCTCAAAAAATTTGGACCATAGAAGGGGGTCCTATGTAGTTTATCTGTTATTTCCCCACTCTTTTACTTACTATGAAAACACATTGAATATAGGAAAGAGTGACTGGAAAGTTTCCTGGCAGAAAAGGACCTGGGGATGTTGGTTGACTGCAGATGGATGAACATGAGCTGGCAGACTGCCCAGCTAGACAAGAAGGCCAACAGCATCCTGGCCTGTATCAGGAATGGTGTGTGTCCAAAGCAGGGCAGAGGTTGGTGAACAGTCTAGATCATAAGTTTGATGAGAAGTGGCTGAGAGAACTGGTGTTGTTTATCCTGAAGAAAAGGAGACTGAGGGGAGACCTGGCTGCTCTCTAAACCTGTGTGAAAGGAGGTTGTAGACAGGTGGGTGTTGGTGTATTCTCCCAAGTAACAAGCAATAGGACAAGAGGAAATGGCCTCAAGTTGCACTGTGGAAGGCTTAGATTGGAAATTAGGAAAAAAATTCTTCAATGAAAGGGTTGTCAATCATCGGAACAAGCTGTCCAGGGAAGTGGTTGAGTCATCATCCCTATAGATATTTAAAAGATATGTAGATGTTTTACCTAGGGACATGCTTTAGTAGTGGACTTGGTAGCGTTAGGTTAACAATTTAATTCAATGATCTTAAGTGTCTTTTCCAACCTAAATGATTCTATAATTTTGTGAGGACCTTCAACATAAGAAGTGATTGCTGCTGAGCCCTTGAGTAGGGACTGGATATAATGGAGATTACTTCAAGGAGGACCAAGAATCATTAGACTTCCTTTTGCCAATAACCTGGCAATTGTTTAACTACAAATAGCTCTGACTTGGCAAATCTGCTTTTTAAAATAAAGGTCAGCTTTAATGAAAAAAACAACAACTCCACCAAAAAAATAAACCAAAACCACTTAAAGTAGGTAGAGGTTTTTGGTTTTTTCCCATATCTGAGATTCTCCTCTTGCATTCTGCAGATAACTGTGAAACAAAATGAAAGTGAAAAATGAAAACAAACAAACCACATAAAACCGAAGAGTAAAAAACCAGACAAGTTTATAAAAGTGAGCATTAGCGTGCCTATTGAGTTAACTGGTATCGTCAATACAGGCAGATCTTCATTTTAAGATTTATGTATCAACTTCATTGGTAAGAGAATCATGCAGAAGGGAAGGGGAAGCAGAAAAGAAAATGGAAGGGGAAGGGAAAGAGGAAGAGGATGCGAAGAGGATGTGGCAAAAGGGAAAATGGAATGACTCAAATGCCAGCTCCATCAACGTCCTCTCTCTGCTGTAACTCACACGAAGTTAGCTTTGCAATCTTCCACAAGGAGACCTGTCGAAATTTCTCCTTGGAAGTGACAGACATTCCAAGTAAAACTGGTGAAATGGTTTCTTTTGGGTCTTTCCTTTTCTCTTGCATCAAGGAACATTAAATTTAAATGTCATCATTATTGGCAGACATGCAGTTGGAGGGCAAACTTCTGTCAGTTAGGAGGAAAATGTGTAGTGTGATATCAATCAGGCCAAAACCAGCATGGTAATTTCCAGAATTAATAGACAGCCTTGCTTTGAATTAACTTTCTTGTCTGACTTTCTGCCCTTGCTGTTAGGTTACACTGGGGTGCTGCCACCTGGGGTAAGGGCTTATTTCCTTGAGTGTGTGAACACATCACAGATATTCCCATAGTGTACTAGTTGTGAGTCAAGGCCTTGTGCAATTAATATAACTTTTTCTTTCTTTTTTATTTCTCCTTTTTTCCCTTTCTTCTTTGTTTCACGATGTCTCTTCCAGTAGTGATCTCAAGTTTCTGCCTTTTTCCTTATTAAAGCACAAAAAAAAAGAAAAGAAAAGAGGCATTGTGGGTCTTTTTGAGTGTTGTGCTTTGCTCTGTTTTCTTTGTGGTGAAGTGTTCATTTTGCTGAGACTACTGTTGCACAGTCCTTTTGGTGCCTTAGCTTTTGTAATGCTATGGGACTTCCCCTTACAACTTTGCAGCCTACCTTTTTACTTCACAGTCTTTCATCTACACACCTGGAGGATTCCTGTCAGTGCTTTTAACCTGTTGTCCCAGCTGCTCTCTTCCCTTGGCATTGCTGATCTGAGTCTTTGCTGGCTCTTGTCTCTTGTGGATAGTGATTGCCACTGATGTTTAAATCATCCTGCTTTTCCCATGCCTCTTTACCTTTTCCCGTTCTAGCTTCTAGTTCATAACTGTACACTAAAATCCCTTTACTGTTTGCCTCATAGCTTTTAGACTATACATTCATATTAGAAAATACAGAGTCTAGGAGGCAGGAAATAGTGATAGCGATATCACTTTTTAGCAAATTTTTTCTAGTGGTTAGATACCCACCAACGTACCTACGTAAAAGATGATATTTAATAACACTAATATCAGCAGTAATAGTGTCAGAAACAGAAACTACCAATTGAGGAATTGTGTTGGTGTCCATTAAAACTGTAATTGTGCTAGGAAGGAATGAATAAAGCTTTATTTTTATGATCTTCCTCATCCTCACCATCTCTTGTCCTGGAGAGAAGGATACTAGTCAGGGAATCTGACTGCTCACCACTAGCCAGCTGGCCACTGGATGAAAGTCTGTCTTTTTCCTCACCTTTCTCTGGAAGTTTATAGTTTGCTTTTTGGTTTTGCTTTTTTTTTCCCAGTGAGGTAACTTTGAAGTTGTTGTATACACCCTTCTAATCTAGAATTTCAGCTTCCCCTGTGCATCAGATGATAGGTCTGTGGAGTGGGAGTTCATCTGCACAAATTAATGCTCATTTAGTCAGTTTGCTATTGTTACAAAATCATCGTATTGAATTATAGAAACAGGCATTTCTAATGTTTTCTACTATGAATACCATTAAAAAGATGTTTTTCTAATACCTAAATTAACTCTTATCAGTCTCTTCTTGGCTGCAGAATCTCTGCTGACAAACTTTTGTGTGTTGTCTTTGGTCAGACTTCTGCTGTGAATTAAAAGCAGCAGAACAGAGCACCCTGCATTATTCTTTTTTTCTTTCATCCTTCAAATAAAAAAAAATCCTTCTTTCTCATGTATAAGCCCCATTTTTTAACAAATCAATGGGTGTTTTTATTTGTCAAGGAAGGATTACAACAACCAATTTTTAAAAATTTTTAAAATTACACACAACCCATTTTAGACACTCCTAAAAAAGCAGTGTGCAAAACAGCCGCAAAAGATGCACTCAGTTTCACTTTTCATTTTAGCCTTGAAAGCGTGTGCAGTGAAATGAAGTGAGGCCTCTGGCAGAGAGGTGATGTCAATTTTCACAGAAGTTTTTGAACATGTGGTTACCTGCATCAGCCAGCCTGGAGGGCAGCAGAAATGAATGCCGACTCCAGCTGCAGCTCCAATCATCCACAGATACCGGTTTTAGCCCACGCAATTTTGGTCTGAAGTAACACAGGGGGGTTGAGAACTCAGAAAACAATAGCCATAGCCACACAAGGACCTGCGTTCACATGGCCTGCTGCCACACCTGGAGGCACCAGGGATGAAGACCAAAAGGTTATGACAAAGTGGCACTGGCTTTAGGGTTTCATCAGTTCTGCAACCTGAATTTGCTTTCACACTATGCCCCCTGAAAATGTGATGTTAAAATCTCCTTCCATTTTTCAGTCATTAACAAGAAAGTGTTCTGGCAGATCTAAGGGTAGGTGCCATTTCATGTTTGCTGTGGGTGACTACTAACTTAGCTTTGTGTTATCTTAATTTTGAGTTTTGCTTTGCTACAAAAAACATGAAGGCATTTTGCTGCCAATAAGAGGTTGCATTTGTTAATTTAAGGAGAAGCTTATGGTAGTTACAATATTTTTTGTCATCTTAAATTATCCGTTTAAATGAAATTTTTGACTATTAAAGGAATCCAGTAATACATAGAGAATGAGTGTTTCCTCTGTTCCAGTAATGGCTATTACTGTTAGGAATTTATAGGTCCAGAATACAATAAGACCCACAATGGATTGCTTAAAATTTCATCCAAAGAACATTTAATACATTAAAATATGAATATTTTATGCAGGTCACCAACCTCCATAATTTACCTTAAAATAACTTTGAAATGCCTTGATTTTGATAAATTTCTAATGGAGCTTGAATCATCTGGATGTTAATCTTCCCTGTGTGGCTGTCAGGTTGTTGATGTACTACTGGATTGATAATTATTCTTCTTTCATCACCATTATATACTGTAATGTAGAAATAGCTTTATACGTTTAGTAACAGAGTCAAGGAATAGTAGAACTATAGGTGAATTCCAGAAACATCTCTGTTTAGTAGAGTAGCTTGTGATATGCCTGAAGGAAAGGCTAACTGTGTCTGCACTACTTTTTTTCTAGCGTTCCTTGTCCTGCTTTAAAAAAATACCCAGCATGGGCAAGACTGTGATGTTCCCGAGCAACATGCCGTGGAGCTTGACTGTACTGAGAGCAGGGAACTTTCCTGAGTGTTTAACATTTCTGCTGTGGTAATAAATGGGTTTCTTTCTATGCTGTGCAAAACAAATGAGGAAAAGAGATTGCTCAGTTCTTTTTTTTTTTTTCCCTCATAGATTTATATGTATTTTAATACTGCAATGAAATTGCATTTGCTTTCCTGCCTGTCTTCTGTACTTCACTTTGAAATTCTTTCTTTGATAGGACAGCTTTTCTCACAGCGTCTAGAAGCTTGGTCAGTCAACAATGTGGTCATCTATGTTCAGAGTTTAGGAGCAGAGGGGAGGGGGATCAAATATAGAAGAAATGGGGTGAAAGGAAAATACACTGGATGGGATACTTGCAGTGCTGTACAGAAACCTCCCGTCTCTTAGACGTTCAAATGTTGTGGGTTGGTTTTATTTCTATGTTTTTTGTTTCCTTTGTAGTAAGAATATGTGGGTTAAAGAATATGTTACTAACTGTCATTTTCTAGTAAAAAGAACATAGAAAATTCAGAGGTATGAAGGATGTTTTAAACACATGGTTAGAGTTAGGGGTCTGGATTGCAAGGACACAACTCCGGTGTGAGAAAGGAAGGTTCTGAATTAGAAGAAGAATGAGAAAAATGAGCAGTACATCAAAATGAGGGGTGATTGATGCAACAGCACCACTCAGCACAAATAATTAATGTCTGCGCCCAGTCAGGCTCTGGGGAATGTTTTGTGACACCTTCTGTTTCTGTGCATGTTTCTTTCTACAGAACTGAAATGTTCACAATATCCATTTAGATATGCATTTCAAAAATGCACAAGACATTTGTTTAGAAGGGGGAATAGTAAATATAGAATGGTATATCACAGAAATAGAAATGGGGTTGGATATGAAGTGCTTGTTTAGCAAGAACTTCACACACCTCCTGGTGAGATGACAAAGTATTATAATTAATATCAGAAAAACATAATCAGAAAGTTCTAGATATTTTTTTTACTCCAGAAATTTCCTAAACATCAGACTGCTAATACAACATGTCATGTAATCTTAAAGAATAAGGGTGAATCCATTTTCCTTGCAAGATTTCATGCTCGGAACAGAAAAGAAGAAAAGTAATTTTTTAAAAGTACCTCCATTTTCTAGATGAATTGATACATTCAAGATTGAGCAGATAAGGCTGTACTGGAACAGAAAATGTAGTCCAGGGTTTTTGGATTCCAAAGGGGTGACTTAATTACACTTATCTTTTAGTGTTCAGGAAGATGTTGCCCATCAGCATTATCTCAGTGTCAGATGTTTAAGAAAAAGCTGTATTTTATCAGAAGGGACTTCAAAAGAAAGCTCTGTAGGCTGCCTTTCACAGTAGTCACTTAACTTGGTTCAGCTTAGGAAGCTATTTAGGTTTTGCATTTTCCTCCTATGTATTTGCAGGAGCCTGTCTTCTTACCGCACCTCTTTCCCCCTCCCTAGCCCCAGCACTGTCTATATGGAACTCCTCATTACAGTTGCCCTTTCTTTCACCCTTTTGACTCCATGTTCAGTGAAGGACAGTGTACCTGACACTAGGTGGTATTGGAGTTCTGTTATTCTCATGAGTGCTTTCAAATATACCACCCTCTCCACATTTAACTTATGTATATCCAACTAAAGAATCACCATGTGACCTGGACTTATTTATCATCTTTCTTTGAAGAGGACAGTTTACTCAGTCTAATGTAGTCTGCAAACTGTTTCACCACTTAGCAGCCTTGAACTCTCAACAAACAGATTTATTACCCCAGTAGTAACTTTAGCTGTATGAGCATTGTTAGGATAACAATGAAGATGGAGAAGGAAAAAATGGAAGATTACAGGGAAGGTATGCGATGCTTGAAGATGGCTATACTTTTAAATTAATGAAGAGGGAGAACAACTGAAGCATGAAAGAATAGCTCAAAAGTTGTTGCTGCCTGATAGGTGTATTCTCTCTATGTTGTTTACAAATGGCTTCAGAAATACTTCCCCTGACTGTTGTCTCAGGGATAAAATACAAGACCAGGCAGGAAAATCACAGGCTAAACATTTAGAGAGCTGCCTTGGTTTGTTCTTGGTTTTGTTGTCCCAGATGCATGGTAAAATGAGATTTTTGCAAGTCTGTTTGATGTTTGATTTCAATGAAGAAGCAGGTGATCATGACTTACATTAAGAATTGAAAAATGTGGGCTAGTTCAGTAGGCTATCGCAGCAAAACTTCAACATGACTGACATTCTCATTGTGCTTGGGAGTGGTAGGTGGCATCCTGAAACAATTGCTCTTTGTGCTGCTAATATGATGCTTTCTAATTGATATATCACTACTTTCTTTTAAAAGCAATCCAACAAATAAATACATCAATAAAACCCTGTTCAGAAGTAGTTGCTATTTTAGAAAATTATTTCCTCTACATAGTTGCAACAAAATAACATATTCCATCTTTTTGATTTTTCTGTCTTCAGACTTCCAAAATCTCTGAAAACCAAAAGTAAAATAAAAAGTGTAAGAGTTTGTTATTTGATATTTTTATCAATGACTTTTATGGTGATGTTGAGTGCACCCTCAGCAAGTTCGCAGATTATACCAAGTGAAGTGATGCAGCTTAGACTCCAGAAGCATAGGATGTCATCTAGAGGGACGCGGACAACCTCATGAGGTTTAACAAGGCCAGGTGCCAGGTCCTGCACCAGAGTCTTGCTAAATTAATACAGGCTGGGAGATGTGATAAAGAGCAGCCCTGCAGAAAAGGACTTGGGGGTGCTGGTGGATGAGAAGCTTGACATGAACTGACAATGCACGCTCGCAGCCCAGAAGGCCAAACATATCCTGGGCTGCATCAAAAGGAGCGTGGCCAGCAGGTTGAGGGAGGTGATTCTCCCCTTCTACTCTGCTCTTGTGAGACCCCACCTGAAGTACTGTGTCCAGCTCTGGAGTCTCCAACATAAGAAGGACATGGAACTCTTGGAATGTGGCCAGAGAAGGGCCACAAAGATGGTTAGAGGGCTAGAACATCTCGTGTTTGAAAACAGGCTGACAGAGTTGGGGTTGTTCAGCCTGGAGAAGACAAGGCTCCAGGGAGACCTTATAGCACCCTTCCAGTACCTGAAGGAGGCTTACAAGAAAGCTGGGTAGGGACTTTTCAGAAGTGCATGTAGTGAGAGGACAAGAGTGGGATCATTTTAAATTGGAAGGGGGAGATTTAGATTGGATATTGGGAAGAAATTCTTCACTATGAGAGTGGTGAGGCACTGGAACAGGTTGCCCAAGGAAGTTGTGGATGGATGCCCTCCCCGGAAGTGTTAAAGACCACGTTGAATAGGGCTTTGAGCAGTCAGGTCTAGCAAGAAGTGCCACTGCACATGGCAAGGGGGTTGGAACTTCATAACCTTTAAGGTCCCTTCCAGCCCTAACCATTCTATGATTCTAAGTAATTTTAAGGTACAGGTTCGGTTACGTGTTTATAAAAGCATGAGAGAGAATGCAACATATGAAAATATGTTTTATATTTCTGAGCAGCATTCCTAAAGCCTGCCATTCCCTATCACCATTTCAATGACAATATTGTTTTGCTTAAACTTTCTTTCATTGATTTGTAGCACAGAACATTCATTTACAGTACAGAGTGTGGTGATGAAAACAAGGACATAACAGTGAAATGATCAGCTTCAGCAGAGTAACACAGTGAAAACATGTCTCAAATTTGTTAAACGTGCATTGCTGTCTAAGTTACCCCCTCTGCCACACCATTTTGGCAATGATCTTATGTAAGTGTTTGCTGGACATAAATCATCATGTCTGTCATAGAAATAATTTTCATGGCCATATATCAAGTATCTTGCAGATATACGTGTGGAATATTTTCTTCTTTCCTTCTTAACTTTTTCTGTTCTGAAGTGAGTGGCAACTGGACTAAATATGTTTCTTCCTTTGCCTTATAGAGAAAATTCTAAATCCTATCATGAAGGAAGAGGCACTTTGCTACTTTTCTTGGGAATAATCCTTTTCATAAAAATGTTTGGTAACTATGACATTTTTATTTCACTCAAAGCATCAGCCAACAAAGTGACCATGGACAAATGAATGTATATGGCCATCTGAAGCAAAAGTGTATGTCGTCTCCACAACCCTTGAATTGCCTGTATATCCACTTTTCTCAATTGGCATTAAGACATGGGGTTTTTTTAAATTTTTTTCCTTGACTTAACCTAACTTCCCTGCTTTCAATATGTATCCCTTTCACTGAACTTTTCCGCTCTCACTGGCTTCTTCATGCAGACCTTGTTGTCACTTGGAAAAATCTCTAATTTCATTCTGTGAAGACCTTTGTGTGAGACTATTTCTTCTTTCCTGTTTCTGGTAACATCAACTATTCTGTAAGGAACTGGCTTACTTCTCTGCATTGAGCATGACAATTTCCTGAAGTAAGATTTTTTCCTTTTTTTGTGTGTCCATAAAAATGCCTACATCTTCTTTCAGAATGAGAAATATATAATAATTATAATAATCCAGAATTATTCTGCAGTGACATTGCAGAACTGCACTTGATTTGTAGAGTGAAACACGTTTTTCAGAGAAAATGGTTAAACTAGTCTTATTGAACCACTTTATACCTTCATATCCTCATTATTCAAAGCCATTTTCAAAAAGTGAGTTCTTACATCTCCAAAACATGAACTAACTATATCTAGCTTGATGAGGCTGTGACTGGTTACACTAGCAGACAAGAGGACTGAAGATGTCTGCAGTTTGTTCTGAGCATTAGGTACAGATATTTTCCTAGGGAAGTACAAAAGCAGGGTGCCCAGACAATATATTTTGTGGAAAGACTAGTCACTTTTTATAATAGGCCACAAGATAAATCAGATAAATCAGGAGGAGAGAGGATTTTGAGGGATGGAAAAGGTGTTAGCATTCAGGTGCCTCCTTATGTTTGCATTAGCTATTCTTACACTGTAAGTAGTAGAAGATAAATTTATTTAAATGTCGGTAAACAGAGCCAGGGCATTGTAAGTAAATAGGCATAAATGAATCAGATTAAGTAACAGTTTTAATGAGTTATTCGAGGTGTATCAGGATTTATGTGAATTTCCCTCAAGCTTCTTATAAATTACCCTTACTTTAATTCGGAGACCTGTTAAGGTGATTTAAATATTTTCCAGCCATGTGAGTTTCTTTTCTGTTTCATTCATACAATTTCTAAGAGCTCATTATTCTGCTGTTATGAAAAGATTTGGCTCAAAGAAATATGTAGTCCATGACTTTTTTCCTGATTTTGTTCTGTTAGAACAAAATTATTTAATAAAAAGCCCTCAACAATTCATAATTTGCACATCTTTTTCTACAAAGAAAAAAATATCAACAACGCAGTTGGTAAGTTTCAATGACAATTAAATGGTGTTCTCCCCTTAAATTCTGCATGTAAATATTTCTAAAATATAGAAGTAAATGATGAATGACTACTCCTGGATTGCGGCATCATATGCTAGCTTCTTTTTCTTATTCCCTTCAGATAATAGTCATGAAACAAGCACTATTCATAGCCCAAATTTCTTGCAAAGGATCACAGAATCACAGAACCATAAGGGTTGGAAGGGACCTCTAGAGATCGAGTCCAACCCCCCTGCCAAAGCAGGTACCCTACAACAGATCTCACAGGTAGGTGTCCAGAAGGGTCTTGAATATCTCCAGAGAAGGAGACTCCACGACCCCCCTGGGCAGTCTGTCCCAGGGCTCTGTCACCCTCACTGTGGAAAAGTTCTTCCACATATTGGTGCGGAACTTCCTGTGCTCCAACTTGCACCCATTGTCCCTTGTCCTGTCTCCACAGACCACTGAAAAGGGGCTGGCCAATTTCCCCTGCATCCCATACTTAAGATATTGATAAACATTAATAAGGTCCCCCCTTAGTCTTCTTTTCTCTAGGCTGAACAGTCCTAGCTCACTCAGCCTTTCCTCACAGGGGAGATGCTCCAGGCCCTTAATCATCTTCGTAGCCCTTCTTTGGACTCTCTCCAGGAGATCCCTGTTCTTTTTATACCAGGGAGCCCAGACCTGGACACAATACTCCAGGTGTGGCCTGACCAGGGCAGAGTAGAGGGGGAGGATCACCTCCTTTGACCTGCTGGCCACACTCCTCCTGATGCACCCCAGGATCCCAGTGGCTCTCTTAGCCACCAGCGCACACTGCTGGCTCATGGCCAACCTGTCATCCACCAGGACCCCCAGGTCCTTCTCCACTGAGCTCTTCTCCAGCAGGTCATCCCCCAGCCTGTACTGATAGAAACGGTTGTTCCTTCCCAGGTGCAAGACTCTATACTTGCTTTTGTTGAACCTCATCTGGTTTCTCCCTGCCCAGCTCTCCAGCCTGTCCAGGTCTCACTGGATGGCAGCGCAGTGCTCCTGTGTGTCAGCCACTCCTCCCAGCTTTGTATCATCAGCACTTGCTGAGGGTGGATGCTGTTCCCTCCTTGAGGTTGTCGATGAAGATGTTAAACAAGACCGGACCCAACAGTAATGTTGCAGTTTTGTGTAGCGTGCTGCTGAGATGGTTTTTGTAAGTAGCAGTTACAGTTTTCTGCCAGCCTCAAACTGTAATCAATGGCCAATTCAAGGCCAAAGTGGTGGCTGACGAATCAAGTTGGTCAAAGTGCCTCTGTGGATCACATATAGGAGAAGAAAAAAGTGCTGGCAGATGCATTTTGCCACTGGAGAAGGGAGTGAGAAGATATAACAAGCTGTGCAGACACCAAGGCTGGTGAGGTGGGGGAGGAGGTGCCCCAGGTGCTGGAGAGAAAAATGCCCCTGCAGCCTGTGGAGAAACCCATGGTAGAGCGGGTGTCCCCCCATAGCCCATGGAAAAGGCCGAGACCCCACCTGCAGCCTGTGGAGAGGCTCCATGCTGGATGGAGCAGATGGAGACGTAGAGAGGACTCTGTGGCCCTATGCTGGAGCAAGCCCCTGCCAGCACTTGCTGACCATTGAGAGAAACAGAGACACAGAGATGAGCAAGAGAGAGATTTGTGCTGGAACAGGTTTGCTGGGGGGAGGTTTGTGACCCCGTGTAGGATTGGAGAGACATTGTGATTTATTACTGCCCACCATAGCAGTGACCCACGGCAGGGTAGCTGATGAAAAAGATAAAGCCCTGGGAGAAGAGACTCACGTTGGAGAAGTTCGTGAAGGACTGTCTCCTGTGGGTGGGACCTGCCGGTGCAGCAGGGGGAGGGTGTGGAATGAATGCCCCCCCTCCCTGCCCTGGCCAACAAGTAAACCATCTTGCGAGGAACTGACTGAAGCCCCCATTTCCCCAGTCCCTGCCCCTCCCTATGCCACAATGGGGGGAAGAAAGGAGTGAAATCATGACTAGAGTGAAGTCTGTGAAGAAGTGAGCACAGGGGGAGGTAGAGGTGTTTTAAGATCTGGAAAAGGAAAACAGCTCATGAAGAAGTGACAGAGAACCCTACTTTCCCAGTCCCTGTGCCCCTGTGCCATGATCGAGGAGAAGAAGGGAGCAAAATCATGACTAAAGGGAAGTCTGCTGAGAATGGAGGGGTGGGGGGAAGGTGATACCGAGACCCCCATTTTCCCAGTCCCTGCCCCTCCTTGTGCCACAATGGGAGGGAAGAAGGGAGCAAAATCCTGACTGAAGTCTGCTAAGAAGGGAGGGTGGGAGGAAGGTGTTTTAAGATCTAGTTGGGCTCCTGACTCCGTTTTTCACTGGTTTTGTAGCGTAGTGTAATAAATTAGATAGTTTTCTTTCCTTCATTCTGTGTTGAGTCTGTTTTGCCCATGTCGTTGATGACAGGATGATCTCCCTGTCCTTACACTGATTCCTAAGCCTCTCAATATATATTTTCTCCTCTGTCCAACTAAAAAGGGGAGTGATAGACTGACTTTGGTGGGCATCTGGCTAAAAACACCACAAGCGACCCCTGGGGAAGACCACTAGTTACAGGTCTCCAGTCAGACTCTGCTCCACTGATCACCACCTTCTGAGCTCGGTCTGACAGCCAGTTCTCAACCCACCTCACTGTCTACTCATCTATCCCATGCTTTCTCAGCTTTGCTATCAGGATGTCATGGGAGACAGTATCAAAAGCCTTGCCGAAGTCAAGGGAGATGACATCCACTGCTCTCCCTCCATCCACCCAGCTGGTGATGAGATCATAGAAGGCTACAAGATTGGTTGAGCATGATCTCCCCTTGGTGAATCCATGCCGACTACTCCTTTAAAATTTTCTTGTATTTTCTTAATTGCATCAGAATGAAGCAAGGAAATGGAAATAAAAATTGCAAAGAGAAGCAGAGAAGTCTTAAACTAGGAGGTGGGTTAAAACTTTTTACAGACTGATATGTACGGGTGATTGCTGAATAAAAGAGGGCTTCTGATTTGTGTGATTTCCACAGTCCCTCACCATCTAGTCACTTTTCTGTCTTACATATTTATGATGCTAGAAGGCCACTATGACCAAGCAATTTATAAATACAAGGTCTGCCCAGCAATGTCCTTTCAGGTATGTCCCACCTTGAATTTTCATTTATTATACTCTTTCACCTTTTAATTTGTTGTGTGAAAAGGGCTTTACTTTACATAAACAACATTCATTATTTAACTATTTCAAAGAATTGCCTTTAACGCTATAATCAAGCAAAGCATTTACAAAGCCCAAATCCCGATACCTCTAGAAAACAGAAATGTTTCTCCCAGCATACCTCAGGTCCTGACAGTACTCACAGATGCAAACATGCCTTTAGAAGAGCCCTCAGCACAAGTTTTTACAGTCTGAGTGAGGGAGGCAGGATCTGGACTTTGACACTTAGCTATTGGTGGTTTTCGACCTTTGGCAATAGATGAATATTCATTTTGAATCAAGACCTATCTTTCTGAGTGTGTTATTAGTTGCCTATATAATTTACCAGAAAGGCATTTTCTCTTTATCTGTGGACCACATACTGGTTTGCGGTTTTTTTTTTTCCCTTTCTCATGATTGTGTCGTTCTAACACATACTGATGTGTGTTTGTCTAGGTTACCATTTTCTCTTGCAAGAGACATCTGTGCTATGTACTACTGTGCATTTAAAATGCTCTTATGTTTCAGTAACACTAAGCAAAAAAATGCTAAACCAAAGCTGCTGTGGATCCTGCATGGATTCTGGCTATTACCACTGGGATATAAAATAATAAGACATTTTCCTGTAAATTATTTTTTTCCCAGAAAGAAGCTATGTCAGAAATGAAAAATTTGGAACTTTAAATAGACATTAGAGAAAGAGATTTATTTCTGTGTCTTTTCTCTGGTGGCTAGGTTTTTTTTCAAAATTTGAAATATTTATTTCATGGAAACATCTTAAACATTAAATTCCTGTATCTGTACTTTTTCCTGACTGAAGTGCTTTGAATGAATGAGAAATGTGTGTGCTTTGAATGTGCTTTGAATGTTATTATTACAATCTGAGGCTATAAGACACTGTTTTGCTTAGGAACTATACATTTTTTAACCTTTTCTCCCCTCTTCCCCTTGCTTTGTAAATAGGAATAAAATTTTGCAGCTTTACGTCTTTTATGTTGGTGCATTTTAACATCAGACTGAATCAAATGTAGTATGAATATATTATTTTTCTGTTTGGATCCTACAAGTACACATGCTCTGAAGAATGTCTGTACAACCCAAGCATAGGAAACATTTCTTGCAGTAGCACTTTCCAATGTGCATTTCCCGGAGCTTGAAAAATCCATCATGGGATTTTTATTTAGTGTTAACACAATTTTCCAGAAGTGTACTTTTTATATGCATCTGTAGGTGTTCATGATGAGAGTCTAAGATGTAAAATGGAGCCTGGCAACTTTTTTTGTCATCTCTACTTCTTAGTGATTGTTTTAGATGGGATCTTCATTGCCTTAAAATAATTTGTTTGCTGTAAAAAAACCCACTGGCACGCGTAGATATTTTTCTGTTATTTATTTATTTATGGTGCTGTGAAAAGTGTTTAGGAAATCACTGTTTGGTCTCCTCTTCTATCCAGAAACCTAAGTGCTCTTTTCCCCAATCTACAAACTAAACATGCAGAAGCGCAGTGCATGATCAGACTCCTAATAGCTGGTTCTATCTTGTGTCTCTTTTATTAACTGGCGCATCCAGGATATGCCACTTCTGTTTAGTTCAGGTGTTATAAAAATTTACAACCTGACTGTCCTGGTTGCAGCTAGCAAGCAGTAGGTGCTTATTGGAGAAACCAGGAGTTCAGTCCTAGACATTCCTCTTTGGCCCCTTTCCCATTTACCCAACATCTATTTATAGTCCATTTAAACTGCATTTTTTTCATGGTTGATGTTGCACCCCTTCCTTTTTAATTTAGATGATTTAGGTATGTTTTTGTAATGGCATAGCCACTTGATAGGTGTCACTCAGATGTAGACACACTGTATTAAGAATGGATTATTAATTTTGGTCCAGATGGAAGAATGCAATTGCATTTTGGTATATATTTTATGTTCTTATACTTGAGGTCTGAATTTTGCAGTCTAGTGTATTATTTCTTAATTTCTTAATAATTAAATGTAATTCACTACATGGTACTTCAGGTCTATAGAGTTAGGGTTGCACCTCATAAGCTCAACAATTTTCTGTGGCTTTTTCATCTGGATAGTGCTTTTGGGTTGAGCTTCAGCCTCTTGTTCTCCAGTCCTTAGTCTGTGTTGATCTGATATATACATATATAATGGGGACAGTGGAGTTAATGATGACAGCCAGCAACATATCAAACCTCCTCTGAGTGCACCAGTTAGTTATGCAGCTAGCCATCTCCCAACTCATTCACAGTGACTGGATAAGGCTTTGTGGTACCCCACAGGAAACCATACAGCAGTCCATAGAGCTAGCATTAACCACATCACAGTTGGATGTATTCTCACATGTAGCAGCCCTTACAGCCCTTAGATCACCAATCAAAGGAATACACTTTTTAGATGCACAAAAGTGACCGGACAGTTTGACTGTTAATAACCTTGGACACTGGTAATCCTTTTGTGATGGTTTACCTGCTAGCTCATTTGTTGACTTTTATTTGTACCGGTGATGTGGTGAGGAAGGCAACAGACAAATTGAAGGCTTTATGATTAAACTGTCATTTCATAGGTGAGTCTGTGCAAGTCAGTTGAGAAATATCTCCCAAAGTTTTGCTGCTCTTTTTTAAGTATGTAAAGTGATACTCACAAATAGTTGTGCACATGTAGATACATAAAACACATAGACCAGTGTCTGTAGGACTGGAACGGGATACTCAGTTTTCTGTTACCTACTGAAGATAAGAGTAACAGCAGATTGTTATTAATTGCTGGCTTTGTTCCCTGAGCTGGAACATTCCTTTTGTAGGAATGCCTGCTAGACTCAGCATCAATCTTTTTCCATTTCTTCAACTGTTGGTTCACTTCCTTCTCTACAGTCAACACACAAACTTCAGCTTACATCAACAGTTGTTGTATTTATGCACAGATTTTATCATGTTAATCTTTTTTCTTTTTCCTTAAAAGGAATATGCTAACATATTACTTAAGATAGTCCATTACATAAGGTTAACTCTCAAAACACACTAGAATGCTATTGTTAAACTTAGTTGTCAGGCAGGTATGAATATCCTCTGATACTCATCTCTGCCCTTTTTCTTCCATGTTACTTCAATTCTATTTCAGTTATTATACCTTAACATTCTCTATCCTCTCTCAAACCTTCATATTCACATGCTTAAGCAATAGTTACGTTACACCTTTAACTGCTTAGGTACCGATAACACTGACTTCTTTCCCCCTCTACCTTCTTGATATTCCCTCCTATACTTCACACATTTACTGTTTTGTAAAACAAGGCAAAAAGGCTAACCAAAGCAGTTAGAGTGTTGTAGTGACTGTGACTGCTGATAATATTTCTTTTTAGATTGCTCAAGGTTACATCCATCTATTACTTAAATTCAAACTGTTTCTCTACACTGATTTTTCTCTATGACTGTCTAATGTTACACAAAGGCATTTCTTTTCTGAACTACACTCTAATTTTGAGCTTTCTTTTGTGTGGCAAGAAAAAAACCCTGGCACCTGACTTGTAGGATAGGTGTAATTCATTCATACTGGTGCATAATCAGAAAGCAATACTGAATTATCCTTTATCTTTATGAAAATAACATTTCCAAACACTGCCATTAGTTTCTGTGCAGACACAGAAAGAGAATGTTACATATATGCAGTGTGTATTCAGATGCATACCTTAGAGCTCATCACATCTCAAATGCATCGTTACATACAGCATACAATCTTCACTTGAAAAACTGGAGTCATGCTTAGCACAGAAACCAACTCAGGTCAGCTCTTTACCTCCCTTGTTTTTCTGTAACAGATTGATTTTCTCATTTCCCATGGTTGTGGTAATGCTAGTAAGATCATGAAAGTATTAAATAATTTTGTAAAAAGAACACCTAATTTCCAGGCAAACCCAAAGTAATACTTAGAAAAGGTGTATATTTTTTCCCTATGAAAGAGTAAGAAAAAATGAAAATATGTACTAAGAATGGAGTATATTTGTAGAATATAGATCTAGAATATTCTATATAGATTTTCTATATGTTCTACTTTGTTACTAAAATGGGGAATTGAATGCTTTATTGCTAAAATAATGTCACAACAATCAGACTGCACAAAGACACCCTTAAGAAAATGAAAAAACCTGACAAAATTGACTCTTTGTGGTCATATCCTTTAAAATTTGTATTAGATAATGAGTGTTAGGCATGAAAGGAAGCAAGTTTAGCACTTTGCATGGTTTGCTTTGGTGAAAAAAGGAACATAAATTAAAGGAAGTCTTCCTTTTTATATTTTGAAAGGAAAACACTATTTAACTTGTCTACATATTGCAACAAGATATTTCTGAAAATGACCTCTCAAAAGGATTTATTTTAAAATACATGGATATTTATGTAGGTAAGAATAATTAGAGTCACAAAAAAGCGAGGTTGAAAGACCATTAGAAGGCTGGAATCCAATAGCCACCTTCAAAATCAGGGTCATTTATGTTTATTCCTGACAGACCTGCAGAAAACTCCTTTTAGTAAATTCTCTGTTCTACCCTTTGACATGAAGCCATTGATAAATATTTCTCTGATACACCTAGACAACTTTGTTCCTCAGTTAAAGCAAGTATTTTTTTCCTGCCATAAATATGTCTGAAGACCTATATTTTCTTGGCTTTCCTCTGAAAATGTAGTAAGAGATTATGTCAAGGCCACACATCTGTCCCACACATCTGGTAGTGAGATGACTGCTTTTCTTCTCATACACAAAAAAGTTAAAGACTGTTAATTTTTTCCAAACTCTGCCAACAATTCCTTTTACTTTGTTACCTTTCTGGTGAGTATGAATGATTTTCTTAACATTTCCATACTTTCTAGCAATCAAAGATAAGCAACCTGACCTATAACTCCGTCTCACTTGTTTAACTTGTTTCTATTCCTTTCCCAGCCTGAATGTCATTAGTCCCATCTGATTAACAGCTAGTTTTTTCAAGTACTTTCTAATTAACTACTTGGGATTTTTTTCTTCCTTTTACCTTAGCTATCAGTTCTTTTACCATAGCTATCAGTTTTGCTGTCCAGTAATCATTCTCAGCTGTATGTTTTAGAGAAGTTTGGTGATGAAGGAAAGCATAAAGGGTTGTGGTTTATATTCTTTGTTAATAGCTTTCTCTCTATACCCCTTGCCATGTATTCTTCCTGGAACAAGAATCACATAGAACAATTTCTCACTGCTTTTGATATATTTTGTTATATCCATTAACACTTAGTTATTTTCCAAGCTCTTCATGTTGCTTCTGTAGAGAATGTTGTACAAAACCTCCATGCTTTAGCATGTAAGCCAAAAGCTAGGAAAAGATGGAAAGGAGTAAGCTCCTCTCTGACAGAAATAACACAGTAATTCTGTTAATGCTCACTGAAGTGTGTGATGTTAGTTATCAAAACTGGGTTGGTGATAATTGGTACTGAGATTTTGATGTCTGTATATTATTACGCATGAGACATCACCCAAACACAAAGAAAAGAACTTAGCCTGTATATTTTATCCTGGTTTAATCTTGATACTTAGTTACACATGCTTTATGAGACATGGGCAACTCAGATCTACTGCATGTTTTGACAAATCATATGATATGTTTATGGGATCATGGTATCCACATGCATGTGGAGGTACTGTTTTCTGCATCAGTGTAGGTTGCCATCATACTCTGCTTTTTCTGTGTCGTTTGCATGTTCATTTTGTGATTCTTTTTTAAAAGTCAGGGGAATTCAACTTAGCTGGGAATGCTTTTAGACTCAGGGTGATTTATAGTGTTCTCTGGAAGATGTATAATCTACCTGACATTGTTAAAGTCTGAAGAGAAATGGATAGCAATACATTTCTTGCAAGAAATTTATTATCATAGCAGTTGTCTTGCACTACCTTTCTAAAATATGCTCTTTTTCTATATCATGTGAATTTTCTGGGGAAGTCAGAGAACTTTCACTGAATGCCCAGACTTAATAATACTGTTTCAAAAATGTTTATCCAGATACATTGGTTTCCTCTTAAATACTGAGAAAACAAAGCAAAATGGTTGACTGTCACACCATTAGGTGTTCTTAAATATGAAATACCTGGACAATTGCTGCAGAATCGATTTGCTATTGAGGTGTATTTGCTAATGGTGCAATAACAAACCATAAGAGCTGTGAGTGCCTGGTTCAGACTGATGATTTAGGGGTGTGGTTTCTGCTTAAATGACAACCTTAATGGTGCACAATCAGAGAGACCACGAGGAGAGAAAAGAAATGGTGTATCATGAACCCTGTATAAGGAGTGGAGAAGAATAAGGAATAGATAAATGACAACACTAGGACAGCTGTATTGGATTAAGACTTACCATCAAAGTGTTGCCAAATGTAATACCCCAATTTATTATAACAATGAAAATAAGTTCAAGGGGTTAAAACAATCTCTAACTAAATATTCAGAGAATTTTGGGATGGGCCTTGAGACGTTTTTAACCATAGCAAAGATATATACAAAATAGTTTTGATATTTTTGGTGTCTTTTTTTTTTAATTGCTTTTTAAATTATACAGAAACATCTTTTTTTCCATAAGAAAGTCATATATACCGATTTGTCACTTTCCCATGAGATCACCTGTAGCAATTTAACTAGTGAAGTGAGTATTACTACTATTTAACAGGAGTTAAATTGCTGTAACTTTTTTGCACATCTAACTTCAGTATATGTAAGAACATGTTACCATCCAGAAATTAAAGAGGGAAAAAAAAAGGCTATTGCGTTCCAGCTGAAGAGCTATACTTTTCCTATGATTGTCATCACAATTTCTGAAGCATCTAATTTCTGGCACATTGAAATTGGTTGAGATTTCTGGTGTAAAACCAAGAACTGAACCTTCATTAAATGTGTGGTTTACCACTCTGGATCCTGCTGAGATATTGTCAGAGCAGATAACACACATGAAAATGAGTCAGCTACATATATTCAGATGGAAGGAGTAGTTTCAAGGAGGGAAAAATCCTTCTGATGTCTGAGTTGAATTCTTTATGGAAGTAATGAACCTAGACAGGTTTATGAATGTCAAAATTAGTGTTTTGCAAAACTATTGAGTTCTGATTTGTGAAACGTTCACAGCAAAACCAGAGATTTATAATCATTTAGGGATAATGATTATTTTTTTCCTGAACTTCCATAGCCTTGGGCAGGTTTCCACCATGAAGGAATGGAATGTACTTTTTATCGAGTTTATTGATGGAAAAGGTTTGCTCACATATTTACTAAGCTGACTAGTCTGGTACAGCATGTGATATTTAAGAAGATTTTATGTAATAAGCACTGTGGATGAATTTCTAATGAATAATTTAATATAAGTACTAGTAGACCATAGATCTAATCCAGTTCAAGGTTAAATTGGTATTACCAATTGTGGGATAACTCTAAATTTGAGAAGGAAATAGTCTAAGTTGTGTATCTTTGTTCTATTTTCTTTCACAAGTAGCATAACTCAGTTTTCTCTACTGTTCTAAGCTATGATGAAGTTTAACAAGGGTGGGTTTCTGGGCTATCACAGTTGCAGAACCTAGAGAGATGAAAGTTGTAGGAGTTCCATATCATACATCTGCTCTGTGTGCTGCATCTTTTAGTCTTATAGTGAGAAACACCAACATAATACAGCATGGGGAAAGTGAAGGAAGAAAGAAAAATCAACTTGAGAAGCCGCCAAACTGCCAAGATGTTATTAAGGAAAATTTAAAAGCTGTAGCTCATTCGGTGAGACTAATCCTTGTGTTGCAAATATTGATAATCTTAGGTCTGTCTTCCCATAAAATGATGTTGTGAGTCCAGCATATAACCATCAATGTTGAAGATTTCAAATGCTGTTGTATAATAACAACTACGAATAATTAGCAAAGTTTCCATTCCTTTCTCTAAATGTGGAAAGATTTGCTAATCTCAGATATCAGCAATTTTGACTATTTTAGTAATTCTCAGGTATATTGACACTCTGGACTGTATGCCACTCATTAAAATGGCAATTCTTTTTTAAAAATGATTTTTAACATACATTTTTCAACTAAATTACCTGTTTAAGCCAAGGAGGGAGCAGAAAAACATCTTTTTCAGTATTTCTTACAAGGTGTTTTAGAAAATCTAGAAACTACACTGAAAATCGTCAGTATATATTCTGAAGTATTTTTTTATATGCCCTGAGGATACTGCAGGCTCCATTTTGTGTACAGAAGAGGTATTTATGAAATAAAGTATTTCAGAAATAGCTATAAAAGACTAATTTTTCTTTGATGAAGAATTCTCTACTTCTATTCTGAAAGCAATTCTCATATTCATTTTCCTGCCAACTCCTTAGTGGTTGACGCTTTTCAGAATGTGTAAATTTTTTCCTTCTCAATTGACTAAAAATGTTTCTTATCTTGTAGTTTCCTTACAGAGTCACTGTGGCAAGTCTCTATAACATAATTTAGGGAACAGAAATTCTTAGCCAGCCAGGGGCTAGTAGTTAGGCAGATGACTTGGACATCATCAGAAGGGCTCCAGCCACGCTGCCCAGGTCACAGAAAGCAAAGGAAAGGACAGGGACAATGAAGAACTCACTGCTGTAGGAGAAGATCAGTTTGACAATACCTAAGGAACCTAAAAGTGCACCAAATGCATTGGACCTGATAAGATGCATTTGTGGGTCCCGAGGGAACTGGCAAATGAAGTAGCTAGGTCACTCTCCATCATATTTAAGCAATTGTGGCAGTCCAGTGAAATTCCCATTGTCCGCAAAAAGGAAACATAACCCCTGTTTTAAAAAAGGGATAAAAGGAAAACCCAAGAAACTGTAGATCAGTCAGTTTCATCTCTGTGCCTGGCAAAATCATGGTGTGGATCCTCCTCAAAACTATGCTAAGTCAGATAGAAAACAGAGGTGTTAGCATGGTGATAGCCAACATGGCTTCATAAAGGATAAATCATGCCTGAAAAATCTCATGGCTTTCTACAATGGGGTTACAGCACTGGTGGGTAAGGGAAGGGTGACAGACGTCATCTACCTGGACATGTGCAAATCATTTGGCCCTGTCCCACATGATAAACTTGTCTCTAAATTGCAGATATATGGATTTGATGGACGGACCACTCAGTAGATACAGAATTGGCTGGGTGCTCACACTCAGAGAGTTGTGGGATCAAGTGCAGCCCCAGAAAGTTTGCTGACACCAAGGTATGTGGTGCTGCTGACATATTTGAGGAAAGGGATGCCACCCAGAGGGACCTTGACTCAAGAGGTGGGCTTATGTGAACTGCATGCAATTCTCCAAGGCCAAGTACAATGTAACACATGTGGGTCAGTGCAATTCCAAGCACAACTGCAGGATGCCACTGATTGAGGGCAGCCCTGAGAAGAAGGACTTGGGAGCATTGCTTGATGTAAAGCTCAAGATGAGCCAGCAATGTGTGCCTGCAGTCCCTTCCAACTGAAACCGTTGTATGATTCTATGATGCTATCATGACTGCTAAATTTAGACACTAATTCACAGTCTGACTCTTAGCAGTCACTGAATTGCATGTCATATTCTCCTAGAGAAACAGCAATCATATTTGCTCATGTTCAGTAGTAGTGCTGAGGTCATTCAATTTTTTTTTACATTAAAAGCAAGCTGTTGATTTTTTCCTTCTCTTTTTATTAATTAATAAATAAATAAATATACAAACCCCCAAAAAGCACAAACAAAAAACCCACCAATGCTCTAGCCCCGTAAACAGAATCTATGTTGATTGATGCCATCATAAAACTTTAGAATATCACTGAGCATTGTTGTTATTGCTCAATTCTAAAAGTTACAGAAGGCACTAAATCATATGTTGAAAATAGAAGAGGTCAAGATGGAGCAATAATGGATATCAAACAACCATTCTGAGTTGAGAAAGGTTTTTATTAAGGGAAACCAAAGCATAATACATAATATTGCTGAGAAACTTGTAAATTCTGGAGTAAAAGTTCTGGTTTTATCCTTCTCAGACAGGAACATTCATCTTGATTATGTGATACTCCATGACCAAAGATACTCATCTTAAGAAGCAGTATACTTGCTGTTGGGGGAAGAAGGTATTTTAAAATAAGGTTTTGAATATCTATTTAATATAGCTTTAATCAGAGAATCATAGAATGCTTTAAGTTGGAAAGGACCTCAAATATTGTCTAGTTCCACCCCCTTGCCATGGCCAGAGACACCCTCACTAGACCAGGTTGCCCAAAGACCCATCTAACCTGGCCTTAAACACTGCCAGGGATGGAGCTTCCACAACCTCTCTGGGCAACCTGTGCCAAGAACTCACCATCCTCACAGTAAAGAATTTCTTCCTAATGTCTAACGTAAACCTACCCTCTTTCAGTTTGAAGCCATTGCTCCTGGTCCTATCATCACACTCCCTAGTGAACAGTCCATCTCCCACTTTCCTGTATGACCTTTTTAACTGTTGGTATGCCATGGTTAGGTCACAGAATCACAAGGTTGGAAAAGACCTTTAAGATCATTAAGTCCAACTCTTCCTGTCCTATGCTAAACCATATCCCTAAGTACCTCATCTACCCATCTTTTAAACACATCCAGGGGTGGTGACTCAGCCACATCCCTGGGCAGCCTGTTCCAGGCCCTGACAATTCTTTCACTAAAACCTTTTTTTCTAATATCTAATCTGACCCTGCCCTGGTGCAGCTTTGTGCTATTTCCCCTTGTCCCATCTCCTGTCACCTGGCTGAAGAGACCATCACCCACCTTGCTACAACCTCCCTTCAGGTAGTTGTAGGCAGTGATAAGGTCTCCACTCAGCCTCCTCTTCTCCAGGCTAAACAGCCCCAGCTCCCTCAGCTGTTCCTCATATGATTTGCCCTCCAGTCCCTTCACCAGCCTGGTTGCCCTTCTCAGGATTCACTCAAGGACCTCAATGTCCTTCTTATGGTGAGGAGCCCAGAACTGGATACAGCACTCGAGGTGCAGCCTCACCAATGCCCAGTCCAGGGGCACAATCACCTCCCTAGACCTATTTGCCACAATGTTTTTGATATGAGCCAGGATGCCATTGGCCTTCCTGGCCAGCTGGGCACACTGTTTATATATATTCAGCCTGCAGTCAACCAACACCCCCAGGTCCTTCTCTGCCTGACAGCTCTCCAACCAGTCTCCCCCAAGCCTGTAGCACTGAATGGGGTTGTTATGTCCAATGTGCAGCACTCTACACTTGACATTATTAAAACTCATCCCAATGGTCTCAGCCCATCAGTCCAGTCTGTTCAGATCCCTCTGAAGAGCCTCCCTACCCTCAGGCAGATCAACACTTCCTCCCAGTTTAGTGTCCTCTGCAAACTTACTGAGGGAGCATTCAATCCATTCATCTAGGTCATTGATAAAGATGTTGAACAAAACTGGACCCAGGACTGAGCCCAGAGCCTTCTCTTCTCTGGACTGAAGAGGCACTACTGTTACAGTCTATCTTCATGGGAAAGGTACTCCAGCCCCTTGATCATTTTCATGGCCCTTCTATGGACTTGCTCCAACAGCTCTGTACTTAGGACCCCACTTTGGGACACAGTAGTACAGGTAAGGTCTCACAAGAGCAGAGCAGAGGGACATTATCACCTCCCTTGACTTGCTGGCCACACTGTTCTTGATGCAGCCCAGGACACGTTTGGCCTTGTGTGCTGCTGACACACACTGCTGGCTCATGTTGAGCTTGTCACTGATCAGCATCTCTAATAAACCCATTCTGTACAGATCAGTTAAGAGGGTTTAACTTATATTTTTACTACATATTTTGAGAAGAACACAGGCTTGGCAATCTTCACTGTTATACACATTAGATTTAAATGACTGGCAAGTCAGTATCCATACCTGACATCTCAGGTCTGTGTGTGTATTCAATCTCTTACTATCCTTGTAGAGCAAAAAGGGATGGGGAAATGGTTATCTTACCCTTGCTGAAGCTTTTCACAGGTACATTGGTTTTTCTGCCCAGATCCTGAATTGCATTCTTTGATGAATATCTGTGTATTTTATGCTGTAGATGCTTTTGTTGCAAAATAATATGCTGGGACACTGCTGCCTGGGATTCCTCTAGGTACTATCAAGAAGAAAAAAAAGAGAAGTATGAGTTAACCAGCTGGCTGTGAGTTATAGTACATGCTGCCAGACAGTGCCCTGCTTCTGTCAGGGGGCTGTGGAAACTGAGGGTCTCAGGGGCCTGGGAGCTCTGATGCAGGAGCCTTGCCACACAGGTCATCAGGCACTTCGCTGTGGACAGGGTCAGTAAGGCTCATTGATGCTGTCAAATCCCTGGGAGTTACCACTTGTACCTGATTTTGATCTTGACTTTTTGGTCAAATACAACCTGTCCAGTGATTAAACCACCATTAATAAGAGGAAGTATACTTGAAGATGTCAGTGACTTGATGTATGCAGTTATTGAATGATATGTGGTTGCAACTTCTGACAGTGATAGCTGTCTAGATACTGAGAGCAGGAAACTTCTGCATAAACACACTTGAGGGGTGAAGGGCAACTCTATTTTGGTTAAGTATGTTAGCACGCCTTGTGAACATTGTTTTGTAGCTCAGTTGGGTAGGTTACTTTAACTGAAAATTTGGAGGATTGTTCTTTATGGAGGAAGAAAAAACCAAAACCACCTTTTGGCTCTGTTCTAAGAGAGGGTGTTGCTTGTTTAAAATGTTTTTCTTTTTAATTTATTCTTACCTTATTCTTGAGGAGTAAACTCATTGGTACTTTACTGCATTCACTCATTCATTCATGCATTCATTCATCACAGTTGTGCAGTGTGATGTGAAAATTTCTTGTAGGGTAAACGGTTGCAAAACTGTAGCTGCAATATTCTGAAATGTAAAGATATTCTGTGCTTGCCTGCCCACACAGAGCACTCTTCTCATTTTATTTTAATGGCACATCTCTGAGGTGATTGATTTATTTTGGTTTTGTTTAGGCTCAATCTTGTGTCCTTGGTGTCATTTCTCTCAAATCCAGAGAAAATGTGACAGATCTGATGCATTGTTAGCAGAAGCATGGAAATTCTCATGGGTCAAAATTTCATGGTCATGGTTCTTAAGGAGCTGTCCAAAAGAAATCCAAGAGCTTTCTTTTAGATACAGCCTTCCAAGTTACATTAGTGAGTCAGTTGGCTAGTTGGTTTTGTTTATCTGCCCCATGAGAAGTAAGTACACGTTAGTTTGTAAATAGAACTAGTTATCTTGTAAATCCACATCTTGGTTTTCTCTGCAAAATAAAACTTTGTTGTTCTTGTGGGTGTTTTGAACAAATTTCTTACTAGCATACTTCTCAGTAGTACCAAGTTAAATACTTTCCATCAAATGGAAAGCAATTAAAGAGATATATAAATAGTCCATAAAGAATCATTGAGAGGTTTGGTACATTGAATTACTGTCTTGTTTAAATACTTCTTGATGCAGACAACTATAAAAGACATTCCTCTCTCTGTAAGCACCTGCTTCTAGTAGAAACAAGAGTTATATTGATTTACTGCAATTTATTTTCTCCCTGGATTCTGGTCTTGACACTGTGAGAAGATTAATTGGAATTAATGGCATTTGCACAGCTAATTAAAGTCACTCTTCCTCCAGTCAAATCAATTCCTTTAATCAGAGAAGTAACGAAGTCTTGCTCAGTTCCTGCAGTCTGCATGTAAATGCTCTTTGCTTGAACAAGCAGCTCTGCAGTCATTAGTGGTTGAATACAGGCGTTACTAATGATACCTGGTGATTTCTTCAACACTTGAAAAGCACAAACAATATACATTTTCATTCTTATCTATAAGGAAAAAAAAAGTAGTTAATTAAAGACAGGGTTTGTCCTTACTCTTGTTTCATTCTTCAAGAAAGATTCTGGAGTTGAGTATGGTAGTACCAGAGAGCATGCTCTCAGTTTTTCATGCACTTTCCTAACACAAATAAATAGTACAGCTCAAGAAAAATAAAACCTCTTTATAGACTAATGATGCAGTCTATCTTTCTAAGTGTTATGCAAAATAGCATGTTAACAAGTTAATATATAAGAAGGTCTTTCATAGGAAGCACAAACAGGATAGAAAAACGAATGAAATCAGCATGCTGTTATTCAGTGTGTTTCTGCTTAAAATAAGGTGCATAACTTCTATTGATGGAAAAGTCTTTAGAGAAGTATTATTCTTAAACCAATCCATATTGTTAACTTAATGCTTGAGCTGCAGTAGACTCTCTGTCAGCAAACATACATAGCATCACTGACTGCAATAGTCTTGGTATTGCAGTCTGTCTGCTCCACAAGTAGGGTCCCACAGGGTTTGTATTCCATATGGCAGTGGATTTATGTTCTACTTTGATTTTTGCTGGTACGTGGCATGTGAAAATGACTTGAAGCCAAGGACATATTGAAGATCTTGCTTGGCTAGAGATTTATTGAAAAAAAACCCTGTTTACTGAATGTTTAAATGGAAGCATCTTTTAATATATATGAAATCTTAATTCATGTTATTGAAACAGAAAATCTTTGGCAATTGAGTTAAATCATCATTTGTCATGTGACTGTGATTACAAGTTCTGTGTCCTAGATACAGGTTTCATTTCCAGACTAAGAATATATTTCTTATCTTTACTTTTATAGTAGAACTACTCTGAAAAGAAGTGATGAATAACATAACAAAAATTCCAAATTAATCTCTCTGACCGAAAGGTAGGACTAGTATTATTCATGCAGTCTGTTGTGGATGTTGCAGTAAAAGTTTGCTTTACCAAAATTCATGAGAGAACAGATATATGATTACCTACACTGGTAATTGCATTATGGATTATGATCTTGGAAGCAGGAAGGCAAACTGTGGTTTGTGTTTTGCATCCATCATACAATGCATCAGCCAGCAAGTTACAAGTAGAAAATCACGGAAATCAGGACAAGGAAGGGAATTAAAAAAAATTTAAGGTACATAGAAATATTAAAAGCAAATTAATAGTAAAGAAATGAATTAAATTAATGGTAGCTTCTTAGCCACAAAAAACAGATTGTTAAATTAATTGAATACTTCTTCACCACAAATAGGTATTCTAGATTCACTTAAACACAATTTTTAGGAATAAGCTGTAGTATTAACATGCCCTGGATACCAAGCGAGTGGAATAGAACACATGCTTCCAGTCCTGTACAGACATGCAGAAGAAATACAATCTTTTATAGTGAAAACACAGAGGAGTACATATTATCTGCAGAGAGCCAGCCACAAGGCTTATTCAACAGTTACATCTATTTTAAGATACATTTTCTCTGCATTGAGACTGTTGTGCATGAATGGAGTTTTTATATCATGTTGCAAGAACTGTAACATGAACTACTTGCATAGTTTAGATGTAAAAAAATTAATAATGGAGAGTGGGTCATATTTTAGTATCTTTTCAAAATTATGTTGATTCTTAAACCTTCTTTTAAGGTATAGAGTTAGTCTTTGGGCCAATACAGGTAAGGAAAATAAGCTATAATAGTAAAAAACCCATAAAATAATCCCACATAAAGCTCCAAAGTAGTTTGAAGAGCTAATCTTAGAATCAGAGAGTCATAGAATCATGAATAATCAGAATTATAGAATAATTTTTGTTGGCAAAAACCTTTAAGATCATAAAGTCTAAGCATTATCCTAACACTGCCAAGTTCCACCACTAAGCCATGTACTTAAGCACCACAACTATGCATCTTTTACCATAGTTAGTCACTAAAGCACTTCACTGTCAAGCTTGTTCTAGTGATTGAAAACCCTTTTGGTGCAGAAGTCTTTTCTAATATCCAGTCTAAACTTCCCTTTGTGCAAATTGGGATTATTTCCTCATGTCCTATTGCTTGTTACTTGGGAGAAGAGACTAACACCCACCTCACTACAACCAATATTCAAACTTTGAAAGTCATACTATTCTTTCTGTATGGTGACAGAAATTTAGATATTCAAACAAAATTTACAGGAAAGGCCAAACCCAGTCTCCAAGTCTGGGAAAAGTCTTTTGACTGTCCTCTGGTATAAAGTGAACAGATTCAACTGAAGTAGTAAGCTTACAAAGCCTGTTTCTAAACAAGGATATTTTTGTAGCAGGTAAGGACTCTTGAAGCTCTACTTCCAATACTTACCTATACAATGTCTGAGTTAGTTCATCCTCAAGCAGGATTTCAAATACATTTTCTTGTGCTGCTTCTACCAAAACCTCTAAGTTGGCACTGTGTGGTGTAGTCTGTTTAGTCAGTTCAGGAAATCACTGTATTCATAAGGGATAGAAAAATCTTATACTTCTTTTCTTGTTTGGACAGTATAATGCTGAAGTGTTTCCAAAGTTATAATTTGAAATCCTATTTCTGAGCCATGTGAAAGACAGACTTCCATTACAGAGATAGTTTGGCAAGCTAATATGCTTTGGGATGAACGATTTATTGAAAGCTTCATGACAACAATTTGGTAGTTGTGCGAGAAGGTATTTCTCATTCTTCATTTCACCACTGAAAACCTCATGAACTAGTGCAGCTGAAATAGCAACTATCTTTCAGATGCCATCATCTTAATGCAGAAAATCCCCAAAGCTTTTTATTCAGTCTTTTGAAAATGTCACCTTTGAGTTTTTTGAATTCATAGTGAGAATTTCTGAACCAAAACACTATTTCAGAAGTCTTTTGGTGTGGTTTAACCCCAGGTGGCAACTGAGAACCATGCAGCTGCTCACTTGGTCCCCCCAGCAGATGGGAGGAGAGGATCAGAAGGGTGAAAGTGAGAAAACATATAGATTGAGATAAAAACAGCATAACAATAACTACAACAACGACAGCAATAATGATGATATAATGAAAAATAACAGAGAGAGGTAAATAAAACCCAAGAAAGACAAGTCATGCAAATGAAACCAGTTGCTTATCACCTACAGGCCAATGCCCAACCTGTCCTTGAGCAGTGGTCTCCTGGCCGAATTACCCCCTAGTTTATTGATGAACATGACATCATGTGATATGGAATATACCTGTCTTCAGCTGGGCTCAACTGTCCCAGCTGTGTCCCCTTCCAAACTTTTGTGCACCTGCCCTGGTTCTGTCTCAGCTCACCTGTGCTGGATGCTTGGGGAGGTTAACTCTGGCCTGGACAGAACCAGGACAGCACCCCCAGTCCTCTTGCTGATGGGGTGGTGTGAGAAGCAGAAAAGTCTCTGTCTCTGTGTAAGCACTGCACATGAGGAACAAAAACATCTCTGTATTATTAACACTATTTTCAGCACAAATCCAAAACATACGCTCAGCTACTATAAAGTTAATTTACTCTATCACAGACAAAACCAGCACACAGATTCACAGAATTGTAGGGGTTGGAAGGGACCTCAAGAGATCGAGTCCAACCCCCTGCCAAAGCAGGTTTACCCAGGACAGGTCACAGACAGGTGTCCAGACTGGTCTTGAATATCTCCAGAGAAGGAGACTCTGCAACCCCCCTGGGCAGCCTGTTCCAGTGCTCTGTCACACACTTGTATTGGCAATTTTTTCTATTGCCTGGAGCAATAGGAGGATAAGTATATTTACATAGCTGAATATCCTGTCAATATCATTTAGGACTATTTCAAGTTCACAGCAGATTCAAGGCTTTAAATATCTTGATAAGGAAATGCAGAGGTTGATGTATTAGTCTTATGTTTGGAGGACTTTTTGAGAAGCAATCTTTTTAGCTTTTCAAAGGCAGAAGTTTAAAAATCTCCTTTAATTTAAATACCATCAGGATTATGAAAATGCTGTACAGCTTGTTGAAAATTAAACTTTTTGACCCTTTTTATTACTCCAGGAGCAAATTCTCAGTAGTTGTATGTTGGAACAATATGAGTTTCTACAGTTTATAGGAGAAAATCTGTACAACTAATTTTTTTAGTTGTTATATCGAAGGAGTATTATTTCACTGGAGTCAAATAGATTTCTCCCTTCACAACCCATTTTGCCACTGCCACATGTGGTAGAGGGCTTTTAAATACTAATAACCCCCTCAACACTACAACTCAAACTTGTAGACAGCTTTTCTATATTCTAATTTGTATAGCAGTTTTCTACATAAATACTTTCAAATTAAAGATAACATACATAATGGATATAAGTAATGGATACAATTCAAATTATATGACAAAATATTTAATATGATACAATAGTGTATATGAAACATAATATATTTGTCATATTACAGTCATAACATTAAATGTAATTATATGGTTATAGTATATTTATTTGAAAAATTAAAATGTAATATAAATTTGACAGATCATGTAATGAAACTAACCCAATGTCATGTCTCACTCTAAAAGGAGGGACAGGTGATTCAGATTTGCCAATTCCTTTTGTTGGAATTGAAGTGAGACAACACTCAAGATCTGCACTTAAACTTTAAGAGGAACTTCAATAGGAACAAAGAGAACAGATGTACTATTAACACTGACATCCTCACCGTTATTGCTGTTTGAGCTATGTGACTTTATGGGGAACCAAGGTAGGGTTTGCATTACTCAGCAGCCTTGAGGCAAAGAAGAATATGAGAGAGGGAGAGAGATCAGTAGTCCTTGATCTAACGCTGGTCTTGCCAATGGGGGTGTTCATTGTGAATACCAAGTCTGAGCCATATTCTTTTATGGTCCTCGTTTCTTCCTTCATTTGCATAAGCTCTGCTTCTTATGTAAATTGGCATGCATGTTCAAAAAAGGATCGTTATGAGTTAGTGGGCTTCTTGAGCTGGGAGCCTATGGGTTTGTGGCTGTGGTTCCCCTCCTACCACCTTTATCTTTCAACCAGTTATCAAGGTTTTTCCTGAGTTATTTCTTAGGCAATGCCTCTTCTTGTGGCTTGGCAATGTTTAAGATGTATTTAGTTCACTTTGGGGACCTCTGTCTCTGAAGCATGACTAAGTTCCTCTTTTAGCTTCCACATATTCCAAAAAGTTGTTGTGGGGGCAGCAAAAAGGACAAAGGTAAATGGGGGTCCAAACCATCATAAAGCTGGTTGATTTCCTACACCCAATATTGAGAGATTAATCTCACCATGGGTTTCAGAGCTGATGTTGAGTAGTTTTGTCACGCATTTTTCCATTTTACAGATGAATGCAAGTAATTGAAATACAGGTGTTTCCCCATTCACTCTTTGCTTTAAAGCGCTTCCTATGCTTCTTGAATAGCATGGCTGCTACATATTATGTAGGGCATTTCTGTCAAGACTCTCTGCTGATCACCTGGCTCCCCAGAAGCTTGCTCTCTCTCGCCCTGGAAAAGTTAACAGCCTGAATCTCCATGAAGTTATTTGCTGAATCTGCGTGGTGAAAGAAGTAAGGCCAGCCTATCTAGCCAACACATTGCTATCTGAGATGGCTATGTAGGAGAAACATGGTTGGAGGATAAATCCAGGGGCCAGGTCCAGTACAGGTGACCCTAAAACTCAGGATGCAACTGCAGTTGGATGAGCTGAAAAGTCCCTCAGTTTCAGATGGAAACTGAGCACAATTTTGTAGTCATAGAGCTTCTGCCTACATTTAGTAGCCAAAGGCAAGTCTCACAAAAACTAAGAGGCTAAATTTTAAGTTAGTACAGAAAAAGGAAAGATTCCATCAGGGAAAATGAATATCAAAATGGTGTAATAAAAGTGTTTAAAATGTGATGACATACACAGATAATCAGTACTGGAGGGATCACTGAGGAACACTGTCTGAGTTGTTGATAGTGGTAAAGTTGCTTTATTTCTCTTTGCACAAAAAGCATAATTTTGAACCCTTAATGTTATCTACAGATGCACTTTGTTCTTAAGCATACACAAATTAGAAATGTTGGTGAGTGCAAATGACAGTGAGTCAGTCAGAAGAAGAAGTCTTCTCTGTTGTCTTGCTTGAAGAGTTTTGCAGAGAGGAAAATACAAAGCTGAACTGAACTTGAGATGGGGCAGGGAAGGGGGAAAGTATGAGTGATTAGATGTTGGCTGAGGTTTAATCACAGCATGGTGCAACTCAGACATAGAACTAATTCTGACAGAAAATAGTTTCTGAAAACCTGAATGGTGTAGGATACTTATTTTGAAAGCGATGGCTGTCATTAAAGTTAACAGTACTTCAGTAGCTTTGATCTTGTGATGGCAACCCCAGTCTTGTTAGTTGGACAGTTGGTTATGGATACAACAGAAGTTAGCTGCTTTTTCACAGAACCTGACCAGAAAGACACTTGTATTCACCTCTTGGAATACCAACTGTTTGATGTGGACTTTAAAGAAAAGAAGAAATTGAGGAAAAAGAAATACTGAGATTGGAAGGCTCCTACTTGAAATGTGAAAGGAAAGTAGCCTGCATTTTTGCATGTGGGTGGAGCACTTCAAATAACAGATTTTGAGTGTGTCAGCAAGGAGAGGAATTGGCAGTGCCTGTAGAGATACCTAGAAATCACAGGATGTGTATGGTGGTTCAGTCCCAAACAGTGGCTGGACACCACAAGCCACTTGCTCAGTCAGCTCACCTGTGCAGGCTGCTTGGGAAGGTTACCTCTGGCCTGGCCAGAACCAGGACAATGTGGTAGTCAATTGTCCATACCAGTGCCTTGGAAAACAAACACAGATAATAAATCAAAAGCTACAAGGATCTCTTTTTCCTCCACCTAGCCCAAATTTCACATCAGAACAAACTTACAAAAGTGGATGATGAGCAACAGATGGATAATTATTTAACTTTTTTCTTAAACCACAATTGCTTCATTGTTCTAGTTGAGTTCATCAACAGTGTTGAAGCGGAGTGCTGACAACATGAAATGGAGTCAGACAGCGGTCTAGCTGCTTTTTGAACAAGAAATGAAAATGAATGTATACTCTGAATAATATCTAAAAGGAAGAGAGAGCCTGACATGAAAATACTTTTTAAAGTGAAAATTTTATTTCTTAAGGGGTTGAAAAGCCCCATTGTACTCTCTGGGACATGGTCATTCTTTCTACTGGGACAGATACAAAACTGGCACAAGTTTATAGGAATGTTACTGAGTCCAAAAGTAGCCAGGTAGTATTCACTGCATGGACAATAGAAAGTTGATTCCTGCTGTCAGTACTGCGAAAGCAAAAATGTTTGAAAGAGAAAACATGTTTTTTTCAGAAAAGCAAGAGATCAAAATATTCTATGACTGAGCATACTATGAAAGCATAATTGCTCTCATTTGTGAAATCTGGGACAAATTGCTACCGTCTTCAGTAAGGCAGTCAATTCTTCCTTTCTTCACCATTTACTTTATTTGCTCCTAAACCTCAGTGCAAAGTGAGCTCAATATTATTTTTCTGGTTTTTTTTTTGAGTTAGGTTTAGATTCAATACTGAATTTCAATAATTTTCCAGCATTTTATGAAGATTAAAAGACAGTGTACAATTCTCTTGTTTTCAGACTGAAAGAACATTAGAATCACAGTGATTTTAGGTCAAATATATCAAGGAGATAGGGGTAAGAGCCATAAGTATGTGGGATTGTTTTAGTAGACAACTGAAAACCTTTTACAGCTAGTTGGTGATACTCACATTTCTCATTACTGAAGATTATCAAACAAGCACCATTGCTATTTACCTGTAATGATAGTGATCCCATAAGGCATAACATTTTAACAAGAGGCCCCACTGTCCAGCCATCCTTGTGGGAGAAAGGCTTCCCTTTATCTCTGGGCTTTCTGTCCTTGCTGCCAAATGAGGCCCAGGATCTTTGGCCTAGAGCTGCCCCTAGCCTCACTGGCATCGCTGCTGGGGGTCTTCCTCACTGGGACAGGGCTCCACAGTGCTTTTGTTACAAATAGCATGGAGATCGCATCAGCCTTTTTCTGCCACTGGTCCCAGTCCTTTGGTATAGTGGCTCTGGCCCCACAAGCATTGATTGGTGCATTCCTATTTGTTATTGCCTGTAAACATGATAGGTATACACCTTGCAACCTCCTCAGGGCATTGATGAGAGGCTGCTGTGGGAATCAAACTGTTGTCAGTCACCAGGCAAAACATGACCCATCCAACACTCTTCCCTGAGTCAAATGATACAAACTTTTTTCCCAATGCCTTGTGCACACCTCCAGACCATAACAAACCAAATTAGAAAAAATACAGTGGGAAATGGTGACAAAAGCCATGCTAATGTCAATATAAAGGACATCCACAGTTCTCCACTTAGCCACAACTATAGCTGTGTACACAAGACACCTGTCTGGGACTGGCCTGATTCACCCATGGTCAATCCATGCTGGCTATTCCCTGACACATTCTTTGCCCTCTTTCTCCCTGAGCTGTGTGTTAACAACATTTGTTTCTTGATTTTACCTAAGTCCAGCAAGTCTGTAGTTCTTCAACCCCTAACTATTGGTGTTGTTTTTTAAGATAGGCACAACATTTGCATTTTTCCGGTCTTCAGAGTTCTTCAATGATCACCACAACCTTTCAAAGGTGATAGACAGCAACCTCACAATGGCACCATCGAGCTCCTTCAGTACCATTGTGTGCAGACTGCTGTGTCTGTACTTGCTGTTTTATGTGAAGAGATAACTATGTGATCATATAATCATAGAATATGTTAAGGTTGTAAGGGACCTTTAGAGGTCATCTAGTCCAAACCCCCTGCAGTAAGCAGGGACATCTTCACTGGATAGGTTACTTAGAGCCCCATCAAACCTCACCTTGAATATCTCCAGGGATGGGGCCTCCACCATGTCTCTGGGCAACCTGTGCCAGTGATCTACAACCCTCTGTTGCAGTTTTGTGTAGCTGGGTTTTAATGGAGAAGTGGGGTGTTGCAGAGATGGTGCCTGCAAAAAGCAGCTAGAAGCTCTTTGCTGGCCCCAGAAAGTAAATATTGGTGGATTCAAGGGCAGAGTTGCTGCTGACCAGAGTCGAGCCAATCTGTGATGGTCACAACACCTCTGGGAATCCCCTTTAGGACAAAAAATAAGTGTGCAAGTGCATTTTGCCACCAGAGAAGGGAGTTTGAGGCTGCAAGAAGCCATAATGACATCAAGGCCAGTGAAGAAGGAGTGGGTGGGGGTGGGAAAGAATGAGGTGCTCCAGGTGCTGGAGAGATTCCCCTGCAGCCCATGGAGAAGACCATGGTGGAGCAGGTTTCCCCTCACAGCCCATGGATAAGGACAGGGAGCAGAGACCATCTATGGCCTGTGGAGAGAATGACCCATGCTGGAGAAGGTTTGCTGGGGGACTTATGACTCTGTGGGGGACCAGCCTGAAGCAGTCTGGGCCTGAAGGTCAGCACCCCATGGAAGGGAGCCGTGCTGAGGCAAGTGGTGAGGAGATGACTCCCCGATAGAAAGGACACACAGAGAAGTTCGTGGAGGAATGTTTCCTGCGGGTGGGACCCCATGGTGCAGCAGGGGAAGGGTGTGTGTGTGTGGAATGCCCCCCATGACCAGGAGGAACTGACTGAAAAGCCCCATTCCTCATTCCCTGCCCCTCCCCATGCCATGATGGCATGGGGGGAGAAGGGGACAAAATTATGACTAAAATAAAGTCTGCGAAGAAGGGAGGGTTGGGGGGGAAGTAGAAGTGAGGAATTGACTGGAACTCCACTCCCCATTCCCTGTCCCTCTCCACGCCATGTTGTGAGGGAAAGAATGGAGTAAAATCATGAATGAAGTTAAGTTTGTGAAGAAGGGAGGGGGTCATGGAAGGTGCTTTAAGACCTGGTCGCACTTCTCATTACCTGACTCTGGTTCATTGGGTGTGTAGTTGTAGTAGTAATAAATTAGTTTTCTTTTCTTTATTCTGTGTTGAGTCTGTTTTGCTTGTGACACTAAATGCAAAGATCCCTCTCTGTCCTTTTTGAATCCTAAGCCTCCTAATACATATTTTCTCCCCTTTTCGGCTGAAAAAGGGAGCGATAGAGCAGATTTGGTGGGCATTTGGCCTCTAGCCAGGCCCAAACCACCACACCCTCATATTGAAGAACTGTTTCCTAATATCCAACCTAAATCTCCCCTTTTTAAGTTTAAAACCATTACCCCTTGTCCTACTGCTACATGCCCTTGTGAACAGTTCTTCCTCAGCTTTCTTATAGGCACATTTCAGGTACTGGAAGGCTGCTATAAGGTCCCCCAAGACCCTCCTCTCCTCCAACCTGAAAAACCCAACTCTCTTAGCCTGTCTTCACAGGAGAGGTGCTCCAGCCCTTTGGTCATTTTTGTGGCCCTCTTCTGGACACGCTCCAACAGGTCCATGTCCTTCTTGCATTGAAGGCTCTAAAGCTGGACACAGTAGTCCAGGTGAGGTCTCACCAGAGCAGAGTAAAGAGGTAGAATCTCCTCTCTCAATATGCTGGCCACGTTTCTTTTGATACAGCCCAGGATGTGGTTGGCCTTCTGGACTGCAGATGCACATTGGTGGCTCATGTCCAGTTTTTCATCCACAAGTACTCCCACATCCTTTTCTTTAGGGCTGCTTTCCAGCACATCATCTCCTAACCTGTATGGATAATGGGGATTGTCCAGGCCCAGGTGCTGAACTCTGCACTTGGCTTTGCTGAACCTCATGAGGTTCCCCTGGGCCCACTTCTCCAGCCTGTCCAGGTCCCTCTGGATGGCATCCCATCCCTCTGGCACATTAACTTCACCACTCAACTTGGTGTCATCAGCAAATTTGCTGAGGGTGCACTCAATCCCACTGTCAATATCAATATTAAAGATATTAAACAGCATGGGGCCCAGCACAGACCCTTGAGGAACTCTGCTTGTCACCATCGTCCAGCTGGACTTGGAGCCATTGACCACCACCTTCTGGATGTGACCATCCAGCCAATTCCTTATCCACTGAACAGTCCACACATCAGATCTATATCTCTTCAACTTATAGAGAAGGATGTTGTGGGGGACTGTGTCAAAGGCCTTGTAGAAATCCAGAGAGATTTCTGCGAGGAAAGGTAGATCTTCCCTTGTTGACTGATGCAATTACTCCATTGCAGAAAGCCACTAGATCAGTCAGGCAGGACTTGCCCTTAATAATGCCATGCTAGCTGTCTGAAATCATCTCCCTGTCCTCCATGTGCCTCAGCATAGCTTCTAGAAGGATCTGTTCCATGATCTTTCCAGGCACAGAGGTGAGGCTGACAGGTGAGGATCTGTTCCGTGATCTTTCCAGGCACAGAGGTGAGGTCCTCCTTCCTACTCTTTTTAAAAATGACCATTATGTTTCATCTCTTACAGTCACTAGGGACTATACCTGACTGTCATGACTTTTCAAGTATCATGGAGAGTGGCTTGGCAACTGCATCAGCCAATTCCTTCAAGACTCTGGGATGTATCTCATCAGGTCCCATAGGGTTGTGTATGTTCAGGTTCCTCAGATGGTCACAAATCTTATCTTCACTTACGGTGAGAGGGACTGTCTCCCTGATGTCCATCTAGCAAACCCTCAATTTGAGAGCAGTGAGGAGAGAGATCAACAATGAAGTCTGAGGTAAAAATGTTGCATAGAACGTCAGTCTTTTCCTCATCTGTTGTCACCAGTTCTCCATTGTTGCTCATTGAGGGGTTCACTTTCTTTAATCTTCCTTTTCTGGTTCATGTACATGTAGAAGCCCTTCTTGTTTTTCTTTGCCTCCCTTGCCAAGGTTAGCTCCAAGTGTGCCTTGGCCTTCCTGACCTTATCCCTACACAACCGGGCAACGTCCCTGTACTTTTCTCAGGATACCTGTCCTTACTTTCACTTCCTTTGGAGTTCCATCTTGCCTTTTAGTTTGACCAGCAGGTCTCAACTTAGCCATTCTGTTTCTTGCCTCCCTTGTCTGACTTTTAACGCCTGGCGATCGAAACCTCTTGGGCTCTCTTGAAAGCATCCTTAAGGATCTGGCTCTGTTCTGGCCCTTTTTCACTGAGGACCATTTCCCAGGGATCCTACTGATTAGCTCCTTGAAGAGCTGGAAGTTGACTTCCTGAAATTCAGGGTCCTGACTACACTTCTCATTTGGTTCATACACCTTAGGACAGTGAACTGCAGCAGTCCCTGACCACTACAGCCCAGGCTGCCACCTATCTTGACATCCTCAATGAGCTCACTCACATTGGTGACCACCAGGTCCAATATTGCTTTTCCTCGAGTAGGACTGTCTGTTTCCTGTCTTAGGAAATTGCCCTCTAGGCACTCCAAGAGTCTTTTTGGTTGCAGATGTCAGGGTGGTTGAAATCCTGCAGCAGGATGTGAGCCTGGGAGTTTGATGCCTCCTGGCTCTTTATCAATAGGCTCCCCTTGGTCAGGTGGCCTGTAGTAGACCCGAGCAACAACGCTCCCCTTGTTGTCACAATCCCTAGTTCTTAGCCATAAAGCTTTCAACCTGTTAATGACTATTCTTTAGGGATATCTCTTCACACTCTATCCATTTCTTAACATAAATGGCAACGCCTCCAGCCCTCCTTTCTCATCTGTCATCTGTACAGCTTTTAGCCATCAATAGCCACACTCCAGTCATGGGATTCATTTCATCAAATTTCTGTAATGGCCACTATGTTGCAGCTTTCTAGTAGCATGGTGGCTTCCAGCTCCTCCTCTTTCTTGCTCATGCTGCATGTATTCATGTAGAGGCACTTCAGCTGGGCCAGCGGCTGTGTAATCTTCTTGGAGGCACACCCCTTTTTTCCCTCAGGATATCCTATGGAAACTATTCCTATTACATCAGGAGCATCTGATGCCTCACAGTTGGGCAGATAAAACATAAGTGTACCTACCACCTCAGCAGCACATCTGTCTGCTGCTTATCTCTTACAGGTTTACTATCTGAGAACTGGTCAATTATTAAATTAAAAGTTTTTATGTTGTATTTACATGTATTTTCTTGGGATTTTATGCCATACATTGTCAAAAAATCCAAACTAAACCAAATTAGGAAATCAATGTAATTTCAGAACTAATAATTATGGTGTGATTTGCTAATTAAAACATACCTAGTGAAGAAAAAGAGCTGCATCATGTGGCCAGTTAAAAACCATTCAAGGGTTGTCATTTAATGTTCTAATCAAACAGCCTGCAAATGAGTGATAAACAAAGAATTTTCTCTGAAAGTATTTGATGAGTAGTTTTGAATTACTGATATATTCAGAGATAATTGCAGGAAAAAAAAGGAGGCCAACCTGACTAAATAAATTATCCCTTACAATTTATTTACTAACCACTAATTAAAAACAGTAAAACCTGCTTCATGAATATTTAATCTCAACAAAAAGTGTACCAGTTCAATTATAGTTAGTTTGGAAAGGTCTATGTCAAGAAACCATATGATTAAGTAGTTCTAATTTTTTTTCTTAAAAAGCATGAATATTTTAGAACCGCAACATTAGACTATTTTTGCCATCAAGTCCTGATTTGAGCCTATGCAGTAGTAATTCCAGTAACAATAGTGGAATTACAAGAGGATATGAAATATCCTGTTAATATATATTATAACATATGCATTTTAATATACTATATGAGCATAGATATTTTTAATCAAAATATGGATGGCAGCAAAGTGCAAATTTTATAAGGAAATCCAGGAACGCTTATCTGAGAATAAGTTTATAAGTGTATTTTAGATGATGGCAAACTATATTCAAACCTTATATATATCATTACCACTAAAAAGTGGATGTGAGCTAAAGAAATTATTGATCTTGGACATTCTCAAGGAAAATATCTTATGCTTATAGATGACTTATTGCATATTGTAATGAGTCTTAATTTAGCAAAATAACTTGCCAGACTAAATGGTATTGACTTGATTTTAACTGTTCTTTTCAGCAATGAAATGAGAACAAGGACACATTAAAATATCAGTCAAAAAGTTGGTTAACTTTACAAAGTATTAATTGGAAGGTTGTCATTCATATACAGAAGGTTTTGTTTGTCTTTCTTTCCTTAAGAGATGGTACAAAGAAAAAGGACTGATAGATCATTACATTATGTATTTGCTACATGTGCTTTGTAGACAAGAAGACATCAAAATGATAAGTTTTGGAATCTCATAGTACAGAAAGATTCCATTTCTACTTACATTTAAATTTGCATTCAAATAAGACAAGCATAAACTCCGGGGTTATTTAAGCCACTAAAACCTTGGCATCACTGTAAAAATTTTTGTGTTTGTTCTGGGTAATGAATTCATTGAGAAAAAAAACATGTAAATGGACTCGGGGATACTGGTGGATGAAAAATTGGACATGGCCAGGAAGTTTGCACTTGCAGCCTAGAAAACCAACTGTATCCTGGACTGCATAAAGAGACCGTGTCCAGCAAGTCAAGGAAGGTGATTCTGCCTGTCTACTCAGTTGTGGCATGACTCCACACGGGGGATTGCGTCCAGCTCTGACATCCCCAGTACAAGAAAGATATTGTACTGTTGGAGTGAGTCCAGAGGAGGCCATGAAGATGAAGAAGGGGCTCGAATACCTCTCCTACAAAGAAAAGATGAGAGAGTTGGTTTTTTTTAACACCTGGAGAAGAGAAGGCTCAGGGGAGACCTCATAGTGGCCTTTGAATATATAAAGGGGGCTTATAAGAAAGACAAAGAGAGGCTTTTTACCTAGGGCTGTAGTGAACAGACATGGGGCAATGGTTTTAAACTGAAAGAGGGTAGGTTTAGATTAGAGATAAAAAAATATTGTGATATGAAACTGGAAGAGATTGCCCAGGGAATTTGTGGATGCCCTATCAATGGAAATGTTCAAGGTCAGGTAAGGCAGTCATTTCAGCAAGCTGCTCTCGTGAAAGATGTCAGTGTCAGTGGCAGGGGGCTTGGACTTGATGATCTTAAAGGTCTCCTCCAACCCACTCTCTTGGATGATTCTGTGATTCTATGATTCTCATGGTAAAACAGTCTCTTAGTGCTCATTAAAACTTATGCTTATTGTTGAACCATGTACTCCATTTTTAGTTTTCATGCTTCTGTTTGTTTTGTATTTTAAGCATAAGAATCCTACAGAAAATCTTAAAATTTTCCTTTTTTTAATTTTGTTTTTAAATGTGTTCTGTAGTTTTTATTTCTCTAAAACAAGTATTGTGTTTATATCCATGCATACAACAAAAAGAAACACTCTTTTTTCATGAGCTTCTGGAAAATGTTGTCAAAGCATGTGCATACATGAAGTATTTTATATTCTATATATGGATAAAAAGTAGATTCTCTGAAATAATTTTAGCTGAATCCAATCCTCAATAATTTGTGTTCTTTTGATGAGCTTCATCTCTGACCTAGCAGAAGGGATGTATTTTAAGTGCTAGGTGCCCCTGAAAACAGCATCATGTCCAGTATTTCAAGATTCAAGAAGCATTCTCCAGACTGCAACAGCACAAAAATCTATAAACAGTAGATTTGCTAGCATGCTTTGTATTAAGTGGGAACTACTCAGCCTGTGTGCTAGTCCTTACTTAATTATCATCCCCAAACCCTGAATTACTTTGTGAATTTATTTAAGATTCATGTTCAATATAGCTTTTTTTTGGTCTTTCCACACTAATTTTTTAACTTTTCCTGAACGTCATTGCCTAATGGCAAAATGCTGTTTCATCAATTTAAGCTAGGGATCTTCTACAGTTCCTAAAGAGTTTGGGTTCCCAGAGCCACCATGTTTTAGAAAACTCCTTTAACTCACATGAAACCCTCTTTTAACACATGAAACTTGGCCTGTACTTGTAGGTGCATTTTAAAAGACAGATAAGATGTTCTGAAATACTGAAGAAATTGTCAAGAGGTTGAAATGGTTCTCTGTGCTGTCCCTGTTCAATATCCTGGTAGTAATTTAAAGAAGAAATTCTTTTCATTACTTCTGATCCTTGAGGGAAGCAAAGGCAGAAGTCAATGACAAAGTACAAGGAAGGTACACCAAACATCAAGCCATGGAGCCTTGTGCATGTCCAAGGAAATGAATGGAATTATCTATGCCATGTTCTGGATCTGAGCCTCAATGAAGTGATGACAAAGGGCACAGTATCGGAGAAGGTGGGGAAGAACTAAAAGCCAGTGTTAAGCCACATGAGAAACTATGATCACCGGTTCCGATGGGGTGCTACAAAGTTCTAAGGACAGACAGAAAAGGGATGCAGTACACACAGTTGATGGCTCTGTGTACAGTATATGTGCTTTGTTGACAAAAAACTTTGTTGATACAAAACTAGAAGGAGTGGCCAACACACCAGAAGACCACGCTTGACATTCAGCAAGACCTGGAAAGACTAAAGAATTGGGTGAAGATGAATGTAATGAAATTCAACAGGGGCAAGTGTAGGTTCCTGCATCTAGGGAGGAATTACCCCAGGCAATCTGCTGGGAAGCCATGCTGCAGAGGAGAACCTGGCAGTACTGGTGGACAAGCTCTCCGTGAGCCAGCAGTGTGCTCATGGTCAAGAAGGCCAATGGTATCCTGGGGTGCATTAAGAAGAATGTGGCCAGCAGGTTGAGGAACGTTCTACTCCACCTTCTGCTCTGCCCTGGTGAGGCCACACCTGGAGTTCTGTGTCCAGTTCTGGGTTCCCCAGTTCAAGACTAGTGGAGACAGTCCAATGGAAAGTTGCAAGTATGCTGAGGAGAGTGGTGACAAGAAGACTGAAAGGGGATTGTATCAATACTTACAAATATCTACAACGTACATGTCAAAAGGATGGGGCCAAACTCTTTTCAGTGGTGCCCAGTCATAGAAATAGGCACAATGGACACAAATTGAAACACAAGATGTTCCATTTCAATGTGAGAAAAACCTTCTTCACTGTGAGGATGATGGAACACTGGAAGATGCTGCCTAGAGAGATTGTAGGGTCTCTCCTTCTCAAGGGATATTTGAAACCCACCCAGTCACAATCCTGTGCAACCTGTTCTAGGTGATCCTGCTTTAGCAGGGATTGGATTAGATTATCTCCAGAGGTCCCTTCCAACCCTCACCATTCTGTGATTCTGTGATTTGGAGTGTCCTAAATGCCATGCGCTATCCCAGAAAGGTTTCATTAGTGGCTACTCAGGACTAAAAACTGCCTTGCTTGCTGCACAAGAGGTGTTTAATGGCACTGAAATTGTTCAGTTAATTAAGAACTCACCAGGAAGGATGGTGTTCTTCCTAATGTTCCTCTTAACATAGCAAATTATTGACTTTTGTTCACATTTATAAATTAAGATCTCACTTGCAGCTAGAGAAGAATAAACGACATCCTAATAGGACTCCCTCCATTTTAGACAATGGGCTATGCACTTACCACTGTTTGGTGTAAATCTGCAGAAGTTTCATCAAATTAACAGATTGTTGTTCCCTTAGGCTACAGAAGACTAATTAATGTAACCCTGTCAGAGAAAAGGCCAGAAACTGGATATACTAATACTCATGTAGTCATTCTGGATACAATGGAACTGTATAGTGGCTTGTTTTTTGAGAAAGATGATTCAGATTTCCCCTCTGACAATAAAGGAAATAAATTTATCCTTTTTTCCAGTTGTGAAGTAAACACAATGATCTCCTGTTATTCTCCAGTTTGAAATAAGTAAGCACAGAATTTCCATGGTGAATTAAGTATTTTGTTCTACCTTCAAACCCTGCCCACTCATTTCCTTCCCTTTTCCTTTCCCTTTCCAGAACACTGTATAGTTATGCTATCATGTTCCTTGCTGCCATAGGAGGTACTTTTGGCAGCAGGATCCACAGGTCTGTTTACCAGGCATGAAGACGCCAGGATGTTTTCAGAACTGGTAAAATATATCAAATTGAACAGAGGTGGGGACCAAAGCTAAATTTCTAGACTGATCAGATCCCCCAAAAGTTTTCAAAATGGTCCACATTGGTCCAGGATAACCCTTCATCACTGGGGAAAAGACTGGTTCCACGTTCTGTAGCTTTGATCTGACCAATGACAAAATAGCATTCTGACAATGAAGGGTAAATCCTCACAGTTACATACAGTTTTTAATATCTGAGAGTTTGGAACGGGTTCTCTCCAACTTTGCTGGTCTTAAAGTGGTGAGATTTCAGATGTCCTATAAAGAACTTGTAGAAACTGGCATTCAAAACTTAAAGGAAACTTGACATTCTATCAATATGCTTGATAAAACTGCTTAGTTCTCTTCAGATTGTTAAAGATATTGATTCAATACAAAGGAAAAAAAAAGCAAATATCAAATATGTCTGTGAAATTCCAGGAAGAGTATTGTTGTTAACTTTTTGAAATAAAGCCTATATACTGACATGGTTAAAGGTTAAATCTCGTCATCATCTGTTGTTTCTTTTTTGATTTAATATCAAAAGCATATTTTCATATTCTGGTAGCTTTTAAAAGACTTGTGGTACAAACTGAAGCCTGTTTTTAGTGATTTTTTATTTTTATTTTTCCTACTGATAGGGATTTTAGTTTTGAATATGTAGAGAAATTTCAGTTCAGGAAGTTGAGATCTCAGTATTTTTTATAATATTGAGTACAGAGACAATGACAAGACTTCATTCAAAGAAAGTGTTTTCTCCTTTTAAATTCTTTCAGTGGTCTAGTGGATATAGCCTACATACAACACAGTCAGTACAGGAAGAAAAACTGTATGAAGAGAGACCTGGTTGTACTTTAGGAAAAAAAGTCTTTCATACTAACTTTTGGGATTATTTTGTTTAAATCAGCAAAAGTTGTGGGATAACCCTGATCAACCATCTCACAATTCCATACATAATGCTTCATATGAAACCGAACAGATAAATGTTGTCCATATAAGGCAAATTATATATCATCATCATCATCATCATCATCATCATCAGTCTTCTCTATATGGTACCGAATGATTTTCTGTGAGAAGTTAAGATTACTAAAGTGCTAAAACAAAAGTATTAATACACAGAACATGTCAAGATTACCTTAAGGAGGATAAATCTTAATCTTTAATGCCCAATGAATGTAGTGTCATCAAATTGGCTTATCGTCTTGCAAAATCTGAAGTGCTTCATACACACAAAAAACCTCCATGTAACTGCTGTCTTTTGAAGTTTACCCCCGACCTTCCTGATTCTCAGGAGACTGCCTGATTTTAACTGAAGTAAATCAGATTAATGATTGTAAGAACTGTGGAGATAGTACTTAACACTTGCACGATATCCCCAGTATAGGAGATAATTCAACATTATAATTTACAGAGTGAAACGATCATGATTAATTCCAGAAGTTTAAATATCAACACAGGGATCAGAGCAAAATAAAAGCTATTGTATTATATTAAAGAAAGAGGAAATGAATCATCTTCCCCTTCACAAGCAGATTTGAATCAAACTTTTGAAATACATATTGCTTATAATGTGCATAATTAGTCTAATTAATATTGCAATTGATTGAAGTTCTGTTACGGTTTGTGCTTAATGATTTTATTATAGCAGATAATGTTCATCTAACCGGCGTGTTCTGAAAAAAAAAATTTCTTTATTCTTTATCTTGCTTTTCCTATAATGTTGTTATGTAATGCTCCTTTCCTTATTCCTCTGTTTTTTGTCTCAGAGGATTAGAGAAAGAAATTGCGTTCTGTGTCCTGATGCATTAAAAATCATAAATTCCCTTCACCTCAGAGAGAAAAAGGAGGTGATCAGAAAATTTGCTCACAAAAGTGGAAAGAAGTTTGTGTCATTGTGAAACTACATAAGATTAGAAGAATAATTTCTATATATTCTCAAATACATAACAAATGTATAAAAACGTAATAGCATATTCTGTAGCAAGAGACTTCTGAAGAGTGTACTCTCAGTGCCAATCACCTACAATAGAAAAAGAAAAAAAGAGAAAAAAAGAAAAAAAAAGAATTACAGATCTTCCTAGCATTGACTCTTGTGTTTTGACTTTTATAATTTTTTTTTTTTTTCCCAAATGTGTCCCAATGTCATTACAGAAGGCAAGGCAAGGCAAGGCAAGGCAAGGCAAGGCAAGGCAAGGCAAGGCAAGGCAAGGCAAGGCAAGGAAAGGAAAGGAAAGGAAAGGAAAGGAAAGGAAAGGAAAGGAAAGGAAAGGAAAGGAAAGGAAAGGAAAGATATTAGTGGATGTTATTGCATAAAGTAGTAGGTAGAAACAGATTTTTTTGGGGTGTGTTTCATTTTACTTTCCTTCTTCATTTCAAGTAAGAACAAATACCTGCCATAAATAGGCGTGCCCAAATTGTTTTAATTGATTTCTTGTGTGTATGTTTTGGCTAAAATATAGAAAACAGGAAAAAAAAGAAGCATAATGAAGGTTTTTAAGGTGGTGATTTATTATAAGTAAAATGTGTGTGAGTTTTTTGTCTTCTAAAAGTTACAATTCCACTGTATTTTTGTGTTTAAATAAAAAGCAGAAGCCTCCATCTCCAAAGACACAGGCCCTAAGACCCAACATAAAAATGCCAACTTAGTGCAGTCTCACTCTCTGACAAAGTGAGTCTGATGTTTTCTGTCATTTCAGTTGGAACATGAAGTTACCAGTTCAAACATTTACTAAATTAATTGCTGCCCCATTTGAAATACCCATAGAAAGGGATCAATAAGACCCTTTTTGTTTTTCTTATGAGGTAAAAGCTGCTACAGTCTGTCCTTGGGCTTCACTGGGACCCTCTGTTTATGCCTACATTGATCATGTTGCAACTAGCTGACATACCAATGTCATCAAAAGTAGCGCTGTGTAAGTTCAAAACACATCAAAGAAGCAAGACAAATAAATATTTGAGTAGCTGCCTTGTGCTGAGCTCCCCCATTGCTGCAGACAGGCTCTGATCTAGAAGAGCAAAAGATGGGCAATTCCCTTGATATAACTTTTAGGACTACCAACCCAATCCCATTAAAATGCTATCCTTCCATTGAGGATTGCAAACATTTGAATTACATCACATTATAAACTCCTTATAAAAAGGGTAAAACTTAACTAAGAAAAATTAAGAGCTATAAAATGTTAAGTGTTAAACCATCCACTAAATGCTAGTGAGATAATATTTTCTTACAACAAAGATAGTAAATTCACAGATGAAGGAACAGCAGGTTAAGGCAAAGACACTCATCTGTTAAATACATACAGTTAAAACAATCAGATTTCCATACATTCAAAGGTATAATATGTTAAAAATACCTTTCTTTAAGCTTCAAACAATAGTAATATAATTTTATTTTTAGAAATGAAAAAACTTAAAATCAACAAACACCCTATACTTCCCCATTAGTCCCTTGTAATTTTTTTTTCCTGATAGGCGGTATGGTACAGCTTAGGTTTTTATTTTAGGACACAGTTGGTTCTATCTTTGCATATGTGAATTTATGGCACATAGGTCAATGGACAGCGCATCAAGCAGACTGCTTTATGAAATTTATACTCTCTGGAAGCCTAAAGCCATCCATGAGTTGGGTGGTAAATTACGAATTCTGATCTTCATTCTGTCTCAGATTTGAAACAAAATTTTTTCTCAGCACTTTGTACTACTTTCACAGCTCTATTGATATCCTCCACATCAACTTTCAGGTGTGAGTATTTCACATGCATATTCTGAGGGAAGTGTTTTATGAATGTTTTCACATGTCTCAGTAGCCTATCCAATTTTATTCTCTTAAATGCCTTGTAGGACCATAGGTATCTTTTATTGTAAAACCTGCACCTAGCTTTAAAATGTCAGCATCATTTTGACAGGGTTTGATATGTTTTAAATATCTTCTTATCATATCATTATTTGCTCCTCCCTTCTTAAAAATCTGTGATCCCATCCACAATTAAATATGCATGTTAGAAGTTGTGACATTTCCTTTTTTTCCTCCTGTTTTTTAAAGTCTGTGAACATGTTTTGAATTCTTTTTCTTCCAAGAATATGTGTCAACCTGATGACTGTCTTGTGCTTTTAATGTAACAACTTTTTTTTACTGATCTAAGGAAGATCTAATGGTGTCTCCTGTGTTGTTCTTTCTCTTAATTCTAATCATCCATACCAATAGGGATGTTTGGGTCTATGGCCTATCCTACACTTTTTGTGTTTCAATTTTTTTTTTCAGGTTCAATTAACCACATCTGACAGCTCTCCTGTTACTTCAGCAACAGGAGCAACAGAGGCTTGCCCAAGTGGGCAGGAGCACGTATTTACCAGATGTATCAGGGTACATATATGATGGCAATCAGAGTGATGACTATGAAATGCTAGAGGAACATATGTACACTGTACATAGTTTATGGCTTCAGTAGATCTTTGTAATATTTCCGTATATATGTCTTCTAAATCTTTGAGGCAAAGAATTTGTACTGTTCTTCATAGGAGAAATTTTGGTTGCTAGATTAATATTTGCAAAACTCTTCAACAAGTGTCTATATATTATTTTGTGTAAGTGAGCTCACACATTTTGTTGTGTTGAATTCTTCTCTGTCTCATGGACCAGATAGAGACATAAATTCCAGTTCCTTGATTTCTTCCCATGAGAAGAGCAAAACGTTGGACACACCAGTTCCAAAGGGCAGAAGTTGAGACAACTAGCTCTGCAGGTTCACCCTAGCTCCTAGACATGGCATTCAGGCCTGGTTTTACAGGGGGAGCCTTCTTAGTTTGCTTTCTATAGGAATTAGACTTATAAATAATACTTTTTGTAACAGAAGAGGGTATTTACATCAATGATATTGAATATTGCCTTTAAAAAAAACTTATACAAGGTGAGGAGGGAGTGGGATAATATAATCTAAAAGTAACATATAAATAAAATAAAATTAAAAGGAAAATCAAGTACAGTTTTAAACCAAAAAAAAGAGGACATAATGGGGATTGAATAAAATTATTTTAAATTACACTGTGTTAGCTACTGGTTTTCCAAGTGAAAGTATCTGCTTCTCCTTTTGTGTTTCTGTTGATAAAAGCTCTGTTTTGCCTTAAACTTGTCTAATGTAACATTTTCACAAGTCATGGGAATGCTTTTGTGAAATCCAGGAGTCAATGATAAACAGGAAACAAACACATATTGAACTTTTGTCACATATAGGACATCCTGGTTTTATTTCTAGTTTCACCCCCACCCCCTTTATCTGTTGATAATGTTAGCATAACTGCCTGCACTGTGGGGAATGTAACTCCAAACATATTTGGATGGTCTTTACCCTCAGAGACTTGTATTCTCTGTTCCACTGATGAGGCATAGAGGTTTCCATTTATCCGATGAAAGTGACTATTCTGTTTCTTAATCCCTTCTCAGAAGCATTTTGTCTGGCTTCTGTATGGAATGTTGGTCACTGAAGCACTGCTAGTCTGATCTGATGAGGCTATTAGTGTTCATTGCATGCCTCAAATATCAAATAGATTGCTTTATATTGACCAGAAAATACTTAATCAAGTTCAATTGAGAATAGCCACATTTGAAAAAGTTGTATTTTATATTAAAAAGGGGGCTGGGGGGGGGAGGAAAGTGATCAGGAATATAAGTACTTTCTCAAAGTATGGCTTAAAATGACAATAGTATTTATAATGGCAAGTAGAAACAATAAAAACCAAAATGAAGTTATCTTTGTAAAAATACTACATTAGCTGTGAATATTTTCTGTATTTTAGAAGAGAGATATTTTGAATCCTCTAATCACCACCAGCACTGTGTTTCTTCCTTTAAATAGTACATTTGGAATATGTGCCTTGTTAAGTGAGCATTTCAGTCTTGTTTTAACAAACAGTATGTTCAAAATTACTTTGGAAAGCATTGCTTGCTTCTATTTAAAAAAATTTTGAACAATCAATCCTGACAAATTTCGGTAGAATAATATGTGCAGAGAAAGCATTTGTTAGTTATTTTTATACACTGAATTTCTTTTAACATTTCTGTAGTTAAGCTACAGAGTCAAATCATCTCTGTTATTACCCATGTGAAGGTAATGGAGAAGTTTTGTGGCTGAATTTAGTGAACGAAATGTGCAGCTGCAATACACTGCTAATATATAAAGCAAAACCTAAATTTATGGTCTGCTCTGCATACCTTCACGGATTTTTATGCTGCACCTATTTCCTTCTTATTCAACATCTCCACCTCGTTCAGGTCCATATTTTCCAGAGTATGGCAGAGTTGATTCATTGATGTGAGAGAAAAATTGCTGGAAAAAGAAAAATGTGAATGTGAGAACAGAAGAATTTGTTGATTGACTAGGTAAAGCATGGCAATGCTTAACATCATGAAGGGATGCTGTGAATACTGTCTTGCTCTCTAAAACATGTCAGTGTCTTTCATAGTAGAGTTTTATGTAAAATGTAAAAAACGGATTTATGTAACTCTCCCATTCCCCTCTTTCCCTCTCTCCCTCTGCCTCACTCCCTCCCCCACTTCCCTGATTGTCCTGGTTTTATTTCTCCCTCTCTTCTCCTGCTGGTAAGGTAATGACAAAAAAACCTGTGTTTGTTGCTTTGTTTGCATGTTTGTTTGAATTATATACATCTTAGCAGAATACTGTTTGAATCAACAGTCTAAGTAGTGAGAGTACAACATCTTAAAAGAATCATATTGACTAATTCTGTAAGAAACAGTAAGTTTGTTTCATATGAAGGGTCTAAATGTAGAAGAAAATATTTACTTTTTGCTTGTATCACAGTGCAAGAAGTAAACATTATTTAGGCTGTTCATTTCATGCTAAGATTTTGCAATTATCTTCAGTAAATGAAACCAAGTCTCTTGTACCTTTCAGTTTTGAGTTTGTGTGGCAAGGTTTTAGTAATCTGGTGCTACAGGTGTGGCTTCTGCAAGATGCCTCTAGAAGCTTCCTCTAGATCAGACACAACAAATGCCAACCAGCTCAAGGACAGACCGGCTGCTGGCAAAGGTCAAGTTTCCCAGCAATGGTGGTAGCACCTTTACCATAATATATTTAAGAAGTGGAACACCCCCCCCCTCAACCTAGTAGCATATTTTTCCACCAGGGAGGGGTATAAGATGTGAGAAACTCTGCATACACCAAGGTTAGTTCAGAAGGAGGTGGGGGAGGTACCCAAGCAGAGACTGCTTTCTAGTCCCCGGGGAAGACCATGGTGAGGCAGGTTGTCCCCCTGCAGCCCATTTAGGTCCATGGTGGAGCAGAGATTCTACCTGCAGCCTGTGGAGGACCCCATGCTGGAACAGGTGGAGGTAGAAGAAGCAGGCTGTGAACCCAGTGGGAAGCCCACACTGAAGCAGGCTCCTGACAGGTTCTGTAGACCTGTGGAGAGAGAAGCCAATGCTGGAGGAGGTTTGTTGGCACGATTTGTGACCCTGTGGGGAACACATGCTGCAGCATTCTGTTCCTGAAGGTCTGCACCCCGTGGAAGGGACCCTCGCTGGCAACTTTGTGAAGAGCTGCAGTCCATGGGAAGGATTCACATTGGAGAAGTTCATGGAGGACTGTTTCCAACGAGAAGAATGCCACGCTGGAGCAGGGGAAGAGTGTGAAGAGTACTTCCTCTGATGAGGAGGGAGCAGCCAAGACAATGTGTGATGAACTGACCTCAACCCCCATTCCCTGTCCTCTTCTGCTACAGTCATGGGGAGGAGGCAGAGAAATGGGGAATGAAGTTGAGCCTGGGATGAAGAGAGGGGAGGTGTTTTAAGATTTGTTTTTATTTCTCATTATCCTACTTTGTTACGATGAGGTAATTAATGATTTTTTCTAAGTTGAGTCTGTTTTACCTGTGGCCTTAGTTGGTGAATGATCTCTCCCTGTCCTTATCCCAATTTATGAGCTTCTCATTATACTTTGTTTCCCCTGTCCAGCTGAGGAGGGAAGTGCTATGAGATATGATGATAGAGTGGCTTTGGTGGGCACCTGGCCTCCAGCCAGGGTCAACCTGGCTGTATTGTATGCAATACTAAGATAAACTGAATAGACTAGGTAGAGATTTATAGGTGAGGTTACTCCACAAAAGGTGATAGGGAAGGAAAGTATGCAGAATTATATATAGCTCCAAAGACAGAAGTTCAAGCAAGACTGGCACAGTGGTCTGAGGAACTGGGGAGACAAGCTTAACTTCAGGAATAGGCTGGATGCACTTAAATGTTAACAGGATATGGTTCTTCACTTCACATGGGATGTACTACAAGTTTTTGCAAAATATATATTAAAGCCACTTCCAATTTATGTTTGTGCTTAGTATCTAAAAGGCCTGTGAAAAACATGAGAGGAAGAATGGCTCCTGAAGATATGTCAGGCTCCATGCCCTGATTCTTGATACAAATCTTTTACATCAAAGACAAATCCTTTTATGATAATTTAGAAAATGAATAAAGATTTGCCAAAACTGAATTAGACTGAAAGCATAAATAAATTCTGAAAACTGCAGCCATATGGAAATGCCTAAGTATCCAATACCTAGGAAGGAATAGGAATATACTGGGAATAGCGAAAAATGACAATTCTTTAGGTAATTTTCAAGAAACTGAAGTAAGGTCATTTCACAGTTCTTAGCTCTGGAAATACAGATATTTCCCTGAGCAGAAAACATTGCAACACTGGGTGTAGATTAACAGAATAGTTAGAAGCAGTCTTGGGAGGTCATCTTGTCTGATGCCCCTGCACAGGCAGGGCAACCAGTTGTTCCAGGGTCATATCCAGATGGCTTGTGAATATCTTGAAGGATGAAGACCTCACCACCTTTCTGGGGAACCTGTGACAGTGCTCAGTTGCTCTCAAAGACTTATGGTCGATGTCTTGATGTCAGAGTGGAAATCAGTGACAAGTGGCATTCCTCAGGGGTTGCTACTGGAACTGGAAATGTTTACAGCCTCTGTCTTTCAAGTCAGCATTTTTTCAGACTCAGCTTAAGTTTCATTTTGAAACTCAGTATTTCAAAAGGCTTTTTGTGTATAAACGACTGAACTATGTCACATACTAGTGACCTCTTTATGTGGATCTAGACTGAATATCAAGCTTCATCTTTCAAAGGCATCAGCTATAAACTGACTTCAGTGGAGCTCTGTGGCAATAATTTACATGTTTTAACCAACATTTGATTTTATTTTGTTAGTAGTGTGGCTTTTTCTTTTTTATTTATGTTATGATCCTTTTCAATTATATTATGTTATACTTGAGCAGCCTGGTCTAGTGAGAAGTGTCCCTGCCCATGGCAGGGGTGGTTGGAACTAGATGATCTTTAAAGTCCCTTCCAACCCTAACCATTCTATGTTTCTATGAAAATGTTGAAGTTCAGCATGCACTACACTTTGGCAACTCAGTAATTCACCTACTTCCTTGTCATGCATTCGTTTGCACTGCTGAGAATATCTGTTACAGAACTTCTATGCTCTTTATATTAGAATTAATGTACACTAGTACATCATGTAATACAAATCTTTCTACTGGTATCGTAGGAAAAAAAGAATCAGAAAATTCCAAAATTTTGTCCCGGAAAGACTTCACTTTATGTTGTTTCCATGTGTCCTGGTTTCAGCTAAGATGGAGTTAATTTCTTTTCTAATAGTGGATAGAATGCTGTATTTAGGAGTTAGGATGAAAGCAGTGCTGATAGCACCCTGATGTTTCTAGTTGTTGCCAAGCAATCAAGGACTTTTCAGTTGTTCATATTTCCCTACTAATGAGAAGGGAGGGGACACAGCCAGGACAGGTGACCAAAACTGGCCAAAGGGGGTATTCCATGCCAATTACGTCATGCTGAGTATAAAAGCAGGGGAGCTGGTTGGAGGAGGAGGAGGCAGCTCTAGGATGTGTGGTTTTGGAGACAGTCTGGTTTTTTGGGATGGCTCTGGGCTGCATGGCCTGAGTTGTGTGGTTTGGTGAGAAACTGCATTGTGTATCACCAGTTTCATACATTTTTTGCTATAAAGTCCTGTTATCATTGTTGTATCTATATATCTTTCTTGTTATCATTGTTATATCGTTCTGCTATTCTAGTAAACTATCCTTATCCCAATCCGTGGAGTTTTTGGTTTCTTGGTTTTGTTTTTTTTCCCCTTTCCCTTCCCTCACCCCACCCCCTCTACCCCCCTGTCTCCAACTTCCCCCCTCTCCTTTTAAAGAACAAGCGACTGCGTGGTGCTCTGCTCTCAGCTGGGGCAAAACCACAACACCATGTAACATCTCTCTTTACTTGTTCCCCTCCCAGACACACAAGTTTTTCAAGTAAGTTGAACTGTGCCACTACAAAGTTACCCCACACACATCTACTTTTTTTCCCCACGAGATAGGAAAAAACCCCTTGTTTTCTCAGATTTTTTATTTTTTTGTAATGAAAACCACCCATTTGCTAAGGAACAAGAATAGCCTTTCGTCTTACTCAGCAGCTGTGGAATATAATGGAAGTAGTGTGACTCCATTTCATCAGATAAGAGCATGAGGCACCCAAAATGCAGAATCTTTAAGGTATCTTGTCAGCTTTTTAAAATTAGTGTGGGGGAACTGAATAAGCTCTTTTTCATTTCAGATGTATTTCAACAAGAGCTGAACAAATTCTGTAGGAAGTAATTTGGAAAATATGCTGTAAAAAATGCACAATGATTCATAATTTGTATTGCATGCAAATAGTCAAGGGAAAGTAGAAAAAAACCCATCTTTGCCTACTAATAGAACAAAATAGTTCTTTTCATTGCTAATACTCATTGTGTATGCCATATAACAAGTATTCATTCTAGTCCTGACCAAAGCTTTTCCTGTACTATAAACTTCCTTCTCTCACTCCCATAAAATAGGCACTGAATCTTTGCAGACTATTACTTTGCCAACCAATTTACTTTTTGTCAATATAGCTTTGGACCCTTACATTAGCTTGTAATTAATCTCCAGTATATAGATGCTTTCATTATGTATGTTTTGGTTTTTTTAGTCTTGGTGATGGTGCTTCATCTCTCCACATCATCTTGCATGTCCTGTTTTTAATCTCAGTTTGTACACTTTGTCCCTTGGAAACTTACATTAGTGGTTGCAGGAGGAAGCTAATCTTACTTGGAGTAGATAGATTTTAGTGTGGTAAAAATATCTAGGAATTGTAATTAAACATTTCTTTTGCAGTTGGCATTTTTTTTACAAATTTGAAAAGACAGAATTAATGGTCTAAATTCTATTACAAAGTTTTCCTTTCATTTTTCTCTTGTACTTAACTCATTAAAACAAGGAAGTAGAAAGGTATGTACACTGACAGTAGTCTTATTAGTCTCCGCCACGCTGGCCAGTACAAGGTGGCCTGATGACCTAGAGCAATTCCAAGTTGTAGAACACAGAGAAGTAATGTGTGAAGGTTTTTGTCTTTAAAGATAAAGCTTTGTCCTGCAGCTTAAGCAGTACTGAAGAATTTGGTGTTTTATGTAGATAATAACTTGCAGTGGTCAGCACAGTTGGTACAAATAAGCCAACAGATACAAAAAACTCACAGCTGAACTGTGGAGATTTGTATGACCTTTGGGTGAAGTGCTGGTGATAACATCAGATATGCATTTAAATAAAGCAAACTCTCTTGGGGTTCCCTATCCAGATGTTGTGAAGCAAATAACTGAAGGAGGCAATATGTGCATGGTTTCTCTTCTCTCTGTTGTTATACACACTGCAGTAGGGCTGCTCATTAACATTTTGTTTAAAAGGGAAATTACAAAGTGATGCTAACTGGGGTTAGAGGTCAGAAAGAGTACAGATGCACAACAGTGAGGGTGAGAAAATTATTAAATTAAAAAGGGATTTTGGAATCTTTCTTTGGCATATGTTTTCCCAGTGCTGTGAAGGTGATGTGAAGGTGGCATGAAAATATTAACACATTCAGGAGGAATATGTGGGGGATGGTATGCTGACATAGTGGACAGCAAAAAGTCTTTTTATTTTGTAGAATTGCATTTCACCTTAGTGAAACAGAGAACTGCTTTCCTGCTCAGCTGAAATTTCCATGCATCCTCAGGGGGACCAACTAACCTAGTACTGCGTGCCAGCTAACTTCACCAGAAAGATGGATGTTCTGTTTCAGCTTACTAAAGACTGTAGGTTGAATCAGAAATTACAGCCATCCTGCTCTTCCCATGGTTCTTTTCCCTCTCTGTTGTATTGCAGCAAGGTGTGTGTTGATGTTCTCTTTCTTTAGTATCTTATCTATATAGCTTTTGTTAGTTTATTTTTATTTACTACTAGTGTTTAAATTTCTTAGGTATAGGTAGTATCTTGACAAGGTTTTTTTATAGGTATAGGAAAACCTATAAGACAATTCAAACCTTCACTTTTTTACTGCAGGCTTCACACAGGTATAACATGTTGAGAGAGAAGTGGAGTGAAAAGAGGAGAAACAAACACAAGAAAGCCTCCCAAGATCCCTATTTCCTATTTCTGGAGGAAAATTATTCTTCTCAAAAATTGAATGTTGGAATAACTTCACCAAAGACATGTTTGACAGCAGGTAACCAGCAAGAAAATAATGAGGTATGTTCAGTTCATAAATCGCATCTGAACTCCTAAACATAACATCTCCATGTGTGTAAGTTATGTATATATTAAATGAATGTATCTATAAAACACACACATGCACACTATCCCACTGTATACTCAAGCTATTAACATTTCCAAGGCACTTGTCACAGTCCTGTCTAAGCTTTGTACAGAATTAAAACACCACCATAAATATTTCAAAAGTGGTAATTAATTGTCCATCTTATGCCAGATAAAATTATAAGCTGCTGTTTCTGAAAAAAAAAAGATGGTTTTACTCCTGCTCACATTTTAGTGAGAGACTGCTGTTTTATAATCCTATTTTATTTCATTCACTCTTTCAGAAAGCTTGAGTGATGAAGCAGGTTTTATAAAATAATCCCAAGATTGTAATGTGATGGCTTTTCTTAGACCTACTTTTTTCTTCCCTCCTTCCAGCTGTGGGCAGCAATATTGGGAAGATCAGATGGACACTGTCCATTAATATTTGGCACTATGTCTGGTGTCATGGTCACAATTTTGGCTTCTTTCACAATGGGATGGCTAACACAGCACTGGGCTTGATGAGTTCAGATGGGAGTCACCTATCTCAAAGGGGAAAGACAGTCTTTGCCCAAAAGCTAGCAGAGCTCAGTGACAGAGCTTTAAAGTAGGCTTGAAATGGCAGGAGGGCTAGTATCTGACTTGCCTGTAACATGCTGTGGGATGAAACATCAAGGTTAGAGCAATGGGATGTCAGTGAGGTCTCTCAATCTGTTTCTTGAAGACATGATGGACTCTCCACAGATGACAAAGGCTTTTTCATGCAGAAATGCAGTCATTTGGATGTATGTGTACACATGAAAGGAAACTCCTATCTGGTCCAATGGATTCTAATTTCTAATTGCCCAGATATCTCTCCAAATTATATTCTCTCAGGCAACATGTAACACACTGCAAAACGTTTTTTACATTTTTTTTAAAGATTTAAATTTAAAATTTAAGAAAAAGAAGTCCATAGGAAGGTCTACTGTTCTGAGGAAGTAAAACAAGAGTGGGAGATAGGAAGCAAAATGTGTAAAAAATGTGTCAATCAAAAGCAGCTTAAGCAGTTTTCATTTCCAGAGCAGGAACCCTGAATGAATTGCTCCTTTAAATTAACAAAACACCCTGACAGGCTGAAAAAGCTGGGGCTGGAGCCTGTGATAAGGACAAATGGAGAACAGGAACAAAAAAAGGATACACTGTCTTGAGTCTGAACAATTTCCTCTTTCCCTCCCCTCCCCTCCCCTCCGCTTCCCTCCCCTCCCCTCCCCTCCCCTCCCCTCCCCTCCCCTCCCCTCCCCTCCCCTCCCCTCCCCTCCCCTCCCCTCCCCTCCCCTCCCCTCCCCTCCCCTCCCCTCCCCTCCCCTCCCCTCCCCTCCCCTCCCCTCCCTTCCCCTCCCCTCCCCTCCCCTCCCCTCCCCTTCCCTTCCCTTCCCTTCCCTTCCCTTCCCTTCCCTTCCCTTCCCTTCCCTTCCCTTCCCTTCCCTTCCCTTCCCTTCCCTTCCCTTCCCTTCCCTTCCCTTCCCTTCCCTTCCCTTCCCTTCCCTTCCCTTCCCTTCCCTTTGTCCAAAACAAAATTTTTGATTGTTTCTTAAGAGAATAGAGATATTTTTCAGAATTAAAATTGGTAGTGAAACTTTCAAGTACCTCAAAATAATAAAAAAACAATTTTCTGTCTGGTTTTGCTCATTGACTAACTGAAAGAAGCTAGTGATATAAAAAACAGCTGAATACAAACTTTGTAATGAAATGGTTAAAACTGGGGAACAAAAAAAGAATTGTGACTGAATGCATTGGTAATTGTATTATAGGCATCCTGTTCTTCAAAACATATTAGGATGTACATTAGCTTGCCTGTTTATCTTGGGGAAAAATCTATACTAACAAAGACTTCTATTATTTCTTATGCTTAAAACGCAAAAAAAATATTTTTTGAGACATATTTAAAGATCACTTATGTTTCCACATAATTACATGCAGATCCTCTTATGATTAAGAAAAATATACAGGGAGAAGAAGAGATGATGAGACTTAAAGGTTTACATATCTCAGTATGAGCATCGACTGCAGATGATGCTGTGTTTGGTTACTTGATTCGAACATAATTATTTGTTCAAATTCAGATGTTTTGGCATGGATTTCATGACATATACATGGATCGTACTGATCTTATTTTTGGAGTTGGGCAGAAGCTTATTTTAACATTGCTTCACTTCTGGAACATCGGACAGTTAGCTAGAAACTTGTGTTAGCTTAGCCCATGTAGCACTGGCAGGAAACTTCATTTGAAATCCTGAAGTGCCATGTTTAGTGAACGCCTCTGCACAGAAGGCGTTAGTGCAAGTAAACCATTAGATCAGTTTGTGTTTTTTCCCTAATAAATCAGGGGTTTGTTTATACTTTGAAAAAACACTTCAAAATATCAATGAAGGATCACGATATTTTTGCCCCCCGTGAGTCCCAGTGAACAGAAGCAAATTATTTGCTTTTGTAGGAACTTTAGATTTGCTGCCCTGGAAGAATTATGTATTCAAAGTCACAAGGGATTTCTTTTTAAATAGTATTACCACCTTGTCAAGTCTGTTATTCTGCTAACTTTTTTATGCTATCATCCTCAGGCAATAAATATGAGTGCTGTTTTAAACCATGATAAGAAAATCAATCCATGATGGGTTTTTTTCAAGTTTTTCCTCTCAGGACCTATTCAAGAAGTTAAAAGCTTTTTCTAGGATTTTCCATTCTGGTATGATTGAGTAGAGAGATTAATGATTAACCAGAGCGTTCAAGGCAAAAATCTGTAAGTGATATCTAATTTATATGTGTCCAGAAATCACAGAATCACAGAACTGTAGGGGTTGGAAGGGACCTTGAGAGATCATCGGGTCCAACCCCCCTGCCAAAGCAGCTCCCTAGCTCATATTGCACAGATAGGCATCCAGATATATTTAATATACCATTTGACCACAAGCATGTTTAATTACAAGCATCATAAAAGACTTACTTCCAGACTTTATTCATCTATAAAATGAAATTGTACCACTTGTCACCTTTTTTTCCCCTACTTTTCTGAATAGCTTGCTTTTTTTAAAAAAAAAAACAAACCCAAAAACCAACAAACAGGTTCAATGAGGCTTTGAGAAACCTAATTTAGGGGAAGTCATCCCTGCCTATGGCAGGATGATTGAAACCAAATGATCTTTAAGGTCCATTCCAGCCCAAACCATTCTATGATTCTATATTTCTGTACTTCTGAATGTTATTTATAACTAATTCAACTGTGTTTGAAAATGTTCTGAATGTTACAAGGATGTGAATTATGACCCTCAAAGACCTACCAGAAGATGTCCTAGTGGAGCTGATGGTCATGCCATGCTGGCCTGAACAGCTGTCTGGTTCTTTGATCAGCTGCTAATCCTTCTCATCCCTGAGATTGTTCACAAAGGAGAATGTGTGGGTGTCATCACAGTAAATTCCTTATGTTAACATTTTCATATCAGACAGCAGGATATTTGAGATTACCTAGAGAACTCATCTAGACTTGACAAGGATTTCCTTGTGTCTTTCTGCAGAGTAATGTGGGCACATATGGAAAATGTCGATCTTCTGAAAGAAAACATTTAGAAGAACCTTCCATGAATTGCCTCTTGCATTTTTTGCCCAGGTTTTTAAATCCCATAATTTTACAGGGAGATGAATGATTCCTGAGAATAAAGCAATATATTATAATCCTAAATGCTATGGGAAATCTAGAGTTGGAAATAATTTATTGTGACATTTACATGCAACATTTTAGCAAAGAGTAACTAGCAGGTAGGAGGTACTTTCGCTTTGTGGGGAAAAGAACCCCTTATGCAAATGTTATTATCAGGTTGTTATAGATGAGGAAATTCTCTGTACGAGATACACAGCTCCATTTTCTTCATGTGGAAATACACTCCGGAGTGTCAAATATAATAGCAACAAGAAAATTGAATTCCTTCTCAGTGGTGCCAAGATCAAGAACTTCAATGTCTTTGGAGTATAGGAATTTATGTTCATTCCCTATTACAGTGTTGATGGGTTGGAACTAGTCTTGGTGGTATGATTCCATATTAATCAAACTTGTGATTCCTGTCTTGTTTAATCAAGAACTTCATGTACGGTTTTTGAGCTCTACTACCTTTCCACATCTTGAATCAATCAAATGCTGACTGGCTCTTATGTTAAATAAATTAAATTCCAGATTCCCACAGCCTTTGCTAGATTTTTCTGCCACAGTAAAAAAAGTATCATTTACTGAACTTGATTGAAAACAAATAGTTATATAACCCACCTAGCTAAAACTTATATAGTGCATAAACTGATTACCAATTAATATTTCTTACATTAAAACCGCACTTTCTCGGATAGAATCTGTAGAATAATTACTGGAAGTCACACCTTAAGAAAAGGTTCAACATTCAAGAAACTTCCAGGGTGAAGACGAGCTAATATGCCGAGAGTCCATTTCATGAAAAGTTACTTAGGCAATCTTGGAGGTTGGCAACATTAGGGTAGCTTGATGTGCTAACGCTGGGAGAACAGTACACAGAGGGGAGGCTACAGTGGAGTGGAGATGCTGTGGCTAGCCTCTGTGATCAGTGGAGACCTGGTGTACTATGGGACTGAGAAGACACTGCATTGTTTCTGCCCTGAATGAGAACTAAACCAGAACTGAGCTAGTAATTCATTGTTTTCCACACCAGATCATATTCTTCACATCAAATTTTTTTCATTATCATAATGCCATTAGAATACAAAACTACAACTCCATCCCAAACGCTACTCACCTCCAAGGTATGACAACCTCTCACTGAATTTCTGTTAGCCCACACCTTTAATCACAAGGTGAGGAAAATTTACATCAATCACAACAAAGATATGTATGACTAGAGTCACTCAAGCTCCACCGTATAGGTAAAAATAGTATAATAGTAGCTCCAAAACAGAGGCATGTTAGGGAAGATACCATTGCAACAACTCAAGAAGGTACCATCATAAGTCAAGAAGATACCATCACAAACCATCACTGGTTTCTGGGATCAGTTGACAGACCGAGCCTCTCTTCACCTCACCACACAGATGCCTTGGATGAAATTTGAACATTTAGCTATCCTAGGAAACTTAGAAATCTCTGAAGAGAATTACTTAGGTTGCTATATGGCTCAAATAGTTTTAAGTTGTTTAATGTGTAACTTTATATTGTCTTACATTACTGTATTATTTGCACCCGCTTTTCTAGACAGTGGATCATCAACAGCAATCCAAGGAATCTGCACTCTGTAATCCCAATAAACAGCACCATTCACTAATCTAGCAGCAATAGTTCCTAACTGAATGTGACCAAATCATGAGAGTCTGGCTGTGCTAGTTCATGGAACGTGACTAGACTGAAAGGTACTTGCACTATTTGTGAATCTGCAGTTGTGATAGTTTGCTGTTGACCATGACTGGACTTGACATGCAGAATTGGCACTCAGAATCCTAGCTGTCCCCAGCCCCTCTCATATCTGAGGACAAACAGGAACACAAGGAGGTTTATTCTCTGCCAAATTCCTTTACCTGTTTAACGTGACATACAGACATCATTCAATAGCTTAGAGTTTTGGGGGTTTCTTACTATTATTGGAGGGTATACTTTAAAATCTACCCTGTACATATTAGCCACTGCTAAATGGCAGTTCATATATGCTGATATGATCAAATAAAGATTTTGCTCTTTGGGTTTTTTCCACTTAATTTCACTGTATTTATTCTTTCTTTCTTTTGGTCTGCAGGAAAAAATCTGAAGAATCTGGAAAAATAAATTAAAGAAAGTGTTATGAGCTGAATTTATTCATGCTGTTTTGTAATGTAAACCATGAATTCCTTTCAAATATATTTTTACTGTATCTATAATTCAAACTGTGATTGTCTGCACACAGGTTTTTTTCACACCACTGCTACTGGTATAATATAGAGGGTTAAATCCCAGAGACAGTCCTTTTCAAAATAAAACATTTCTTTAATTACGTCTTTTAGTAGCTTGGAAATATTTTTCCAAGAAAGAATTCTCAGATTACAGACTCAATCAACTATCCTTTTTTGTGCACAAGAAGCTTTTATAATAAGGAGAAGCAGTTAGGAAAGTGGTATAGAAAGGAAATTAGAGTTGTTTATTTTGTGATTAAAAATGGCTCTGAAAAAACCATACTGGTAGGAGTAATGGGAAAAACCATACATAGGTGGTCTAAATCTTCACTCTATATAAACTTCACTGAGAATTAGTGGATGTTATTAAGCCACTTGTAGTTATTTTGTTCTCTCAAAGGACTCCCATAAGCCAAGAAGCTCATGAAAAAATGGTCCTTTAAGGTGGTTTGAGCCCAAAATAATGGCTTGAGCTTCCATTGCAATGGGATTACTGTATGTATAAGGACATAATCATCTTGTTGGTTTAATTTAAATATATTATTTACATAGCATAAGTTTAATTAAGTCACTGATAGAGAGTATGAAGATTTACAATTATTTACAATTACAGGTAAGGAGAGGGGAGTGTCCAGAAGTGGGTAGGGGCAGTGAGAATTTGAATTGTTCTTGAATACTTAAAGTTGGTCAGCTTTAGCAATCTGATTATAGTGGGAACTATTTTAATCTAGAAACAACCTGAATTATAATTGTGTAAAAAATTTAATCTTTAAGTGTGGTAAGCAAAATAAAGAAACTTCATTCTTCTGCTCCTTGTTAATGGTCCTGTCTATTTGTCTAACATTGATTATCTTGTATATGAAGGATTATTTTACTTTTTTACAGATGGAACAAGAGTAGGTACTGAAAATCAACTCTGATTTACCAAGCTGTGTTTTGTTCCATCTCTAGCCCTTGTTTTTACAAAGGGCAGTTTAAAAATCACTTTCTGGGACATTATTTATGTGGAAACATGTCTATTGTTTTGCTCAGAGATGTGTAGTGGTTTTTAGTACTCCTTTGTCAGCAAAGGAGTTTGAGACAGAATTTTCCTACTTGAAACAGACTGGGAGCTGGTGTCTTACCCTGAAGGGTGCATGGTGATTTCTTTTGGAACAGCTTTATAATCTAAGTCCTCCATCTGAGTTTATTAGCCCACTTCAAACAAATCCCCACTTGTGTGTAGGATTAGTGAAATAATGACCACCAAAATATGTTGGGCCTCTTTTTTCCTCTTCCCCCCGCCCCCCCAGGTGGACTGATAGGTGGTAATGGAATTCCTCTTCTATCTGCATCACCTTTCTGGACAATCAACACCCTTCCAGCTTGGCCATGAATTTTTTGGTAACATTTTTGACTTATATAATGCAACAAAGAGTGATTCATCATGATAGAGAAGATGTTCCCAGACAATCACATTTCACAGCCAGATCTAATTTGGACCCCTGCCTTGAAGCCCCCTGCTTGTATCCCTTGTAGGGTTTTGTTTCTTTCCAACTCCTGAGCAGGTATACCTCCAAAATTAAACCAAAATAATTTTAATATATTTATTTGATATATGTACTTATAAACATAAAAAATATATTTGAAAAAACAATCAATTAATAACTTAAAGAAAAAAAAATTCACATGTTTTCTCTTTTACTGTTCCACCCAGTTATCCATGAGCTGTAACAGTGGCTCTCACCGAAAGGATCATGTGTTCCACAAGGAGAATGGTGCTGGTAGGGTATATTTCTTTGCTATTTTTATGGCAAAAAACTAGGCCACTTGTATGTACAAATTAACACCAGTGCAATGCTTTAGACCTCTGCCTTTTAGACCACATTCCATATTACTTAATGCCCTTTCTCAAGCATTTTCTCAGTCAGCTGTATTGTGTGTGACATTACAAAAAATGCTTTGTTCCCCTCAGATATGGTACTTTGAGACTCCTAGAGATATATAGAAAATGGCTAGATTCAAATGCACTATTAAGTGTTTACCTAATATTTGCTATACTTTAACCACAGACTGAGAAATTGGCCTACAGTTACACCATCCCTACAAGTGTACAAATTCACACCTGTCCAAATTTCAATATGAAAATAGTTTTGGGCTCAGTAAACAGTAAATGTGCAAATGTGACTCATCAGTAGTGACTACAGTACAAGAAATGAGAAACAGAGGATTATAATCTCCAAATAACTAATTAATCTAACTGGTTTTATTACCTGTTTTTTCAGCTTCATTTTCTTGGTACTTGCAATTTATTTTTTTTTCTTAGAGGTGAGTTCTAAATAATATTGGATTGATCATAACTCAGGTCTGGCATCCTAAATAAGTTATCAGAATTCAGTGAGTAAAAATAGATATTTTTGCTAGTCCCAGTTAATGTAATTATTTATTTACTTTCAGCACTTCTATTGAATCTTACAGTTTCCTTGACAAATGACAGGCAAATGAGATGTTCATAATGCCAGCTTTCCATTTGAATACTTTGAACTGTACTGAAATCACATGATACAAAGGTTTGATTTGACATTTCAGATTTGAGTGATAGAGATTGCAGTATCTCTATGCTGAAGCTAAAATAGTCACTTTATTTCTTATACTCCTCTCTTTTTGACAGCAGCAGGTCAGCAATTTACTTAAACTTTACCTTGATTTTAACTATTAATTTAATTACCTTACTGAATCAGAGATTGAATGGAGGTTTTAACTCAGAATTCTGGGCCAGATATGGCATTTTAGAAATGGTTGTTCTCATTAGCACACTCTGCATCGTCAAAACGTTCCTATTTTAAAATAGTACTTTAAATATGTCCTTACATTGCAGCAGATTGGCTGTTCTTATTTCGAGTTGAAGACACTCTTTAATGCTTCTCTGAATGAGCCATTAGTTCTAAATTCCCTCTCTTTTTTTAAAGAAAATGGGTATTGGTGTGTCTGAGTTGCTATAGATTGATTAATTTTTAACATATTGATTGCTGCTTTTCAATTAATTTTTAAAATTGGATTAAATATTATTTATTTCAAGTCATAATATTTCATTTGCAATTCATTCTGTATTCTTGTATTCACTTTAGACTTTATTTTTCACATGAAAATCAGCTGAGAATAATAGTAACATAAGAGCATTTATTAACACTCTCAGCAATAATTGCATTATTATTTCTTTTCTCTGCAAGAAATCCAAGAGAAATATAGAAACAATAATATAATATTTAAGGAATATGACAGTCAATCTGAAGAGAAAAAAATTCTTCAAGATTTTTCTTTTACACTGCGTGTATCTCACTCTTCAAAGTCTTGTGTTTTTAAAAAAAATATTTTAAAAAAATAAATAATCTTCACAAACTAACTGTGTTAATGTAGTCATTTTTTTTGTTTTAAATGTCCTTTTTTCTGGTCTCTTATCACAGTTGAATGTTTCATGTTCAGAGCTAGAAAGAGAGAGAGAAAAACAACACTTAAAACATTGCGTTCCACACTCAGATTCTTTCATGCTGTTTTAGAAACAGAAAATTGCAGTTTGTCGCTGTACATAAAATTAAGGTGTATATATTCAGAAATAAGTAGCAAGGCCAATCCACATAGTTTGCTTTTGAGCAGATTAGACCACTTCCTAGAAATGTAGTTTGACATATATTTGGAATGAAGAGGGGAACTGAAGGGATGCCTATCTCATATCTGTTATGATTTGTGCTTCTTCGATGAAGTATTGAGCCGAGTACCAGAAATTAACACATGCATTTTTTTTCAAAATTAGTTTACTATTTTTATTGTTAGCTGTAGAAATATGAATGATTGGCCAGTGGTTGTTCAATGAATATGCCAAAATAATTGGTCTACGATGTTGAGCTATTAATTTTTAAGTGAGTGCAGGTTTGGAAATGACATTTTATTAGTTCCACATGCTGCTCCTCCCCCTCCTGACCCCCCCGTCCCCGAAATTTGGACATTAGGTGGAATGTCAAAACTTTTTTTAAACTTCTGCTCAAAGCATATTTAATATTTAGATACCAGGTAATTTAATTTTGAGAGTACCTTAAGTTCAGTAGCATTTTATTACTGCTGTGATGACTACCCTTGGCCTGCCTAAAGGCAACCTTGCCATTTTTATTTACTCAAAAACCAAATCCTTGCTAGTGGAACTGTCTCCTTTTCAGACTTTCAGTTTTGTTTGGTCTAGCAGAACAAAATTGCTGACAGATGTCTAATGTAATGCCTTAGAAAAAAATGCCAAAATGCCTTAACGGGTAGTGTACATTTGGCTAAATATCCCCCAGTGCACTTGATACTAACACCACTGTTTGAATGACAGTTCATTTACATCACTTCCATATTAGCAATACCATTAAGGCTCCAATTATCCTACCATCACTCTCTTAAAATTCTCAGTGGGTAAGCTACTCAACTTTACAACTCTCACCCTATTCTCATCCCAATTTAAAAATGTTTCAACCCAACTGATTATGTAATCTAGGGCTACATTGTTTTATTATCTAATCAACAAAAAGTGTTCTTCTATGTCACAGTCATGGTCATAGACTTTTCTTGTTTCCTTGATGTTACCTGGGATCATTGTAAGCCAACTGTGCTGTTTTGGGGCCAAATTCCTTTATATTTGCAGTGTTTCCTTTACCAGAAATGTTGAAATTATCGGAGATCCTTCTTGCTGTCCTGATAGGAATATGAAACATTCAGAGCACATTTTCATACTGCCTTAAATACTGTGCAGTCATTGACATTTGTGTAAATGAACACAAAGTATTCCCAAATTGGAAAGACAGTTTCACATAAATTTTTCATAGATATAAAAAGCTATCCAGTGAGCAAGACTTTGGCTGCTAAAAGCTAGCTTATGTTTGCTTTCAAGGCTATGTTTAACTCCACTGTTTACTGTAAAACATGCTTTTCATTCTCCTTAATGCTGATGTGGAAGTGCTTGCATTACTAATGTATGACCCAAAGCTTTGGAGATTCAAATAATTAGTGAGAGCATTCTGCTTGTCCATGTCAGGCAAAAACTCACCTTAACTATAATGGGGGATTCTCTCTGCCTGTTCCCATCACTTGATGCTGACCCCTACTAGTGGAACATGTCTGTTTGCTGATGTTTAGCCATTAAGTCAGTGAAAAGGCAATTAGCCTACCCCAGCTTGAATGAAGGTGTGGACGGCTGGAATTTGCAGCACAATACACATGTACATCCATATTTAGTTAACAGAGACTGTCTGCTGTGCCTACCACAGAAATTGCTCTCCAGGACTTGATTCTGGTTTGTTTCCCCTGGGTGGCCTCACCTTGAGATCCTCTACTGGGACTTTCCTTCTTTGAGAACTGTCAAACACCTTACTGGTGTGAGCAGTCACTCACCTTTCCCCATCAACCCACGCAGGCAAAGTTTTTGTTTTGCTGTGTTCAATTTCCCAATCTGACCCAGGTCAGACTGAATTTAGAAGACCAGGGAACACTCATATGAGTGGGAGAACCAGGGATATCTTGGGTAGTTTGTGCCACAGTTGCCAGCAATGACTTCTTGAAACTAGCAGAGCTGCAACCAAAAGAAAAGGCACATATGTATCTTAAGAAAAAAAATGAAACTGTAGACAAGAGTAACTTCTCCAGAGGTAGATATACTTGAAGACTTTTGCACCAGTCTGTGTGAGTGATAATATGAAAAGTATTGCTTTATTAATATGTTTGTTAATATATTGCAGAGGATTATTTGTATAACTGCATCTCTGAATTATGGAAAAGAAAGGAAAAGTATTTATTAATAAGCCTTAGCTATAAGAAATTAAATTGAAAGATTTTATTTATTTTAGGTCTAAAGTATCTCCAGTACCTAACTTTCCCAAAGGCTTCTGCATACAGTGTTGCCTCTTTTCTTGTCACTGTGCAATTCTGAGGGAAGGGAGGCAAGAAATCTTTAGGAAACAAAATTCTTAGCACCACTGTTTGCTTTGAAACTTTCTTTAAAAAATGCAGCTGTGGAACGACTGTTCAGGGTAAGGTTAAGCTTTGGAGTTTGGGTTTTCTTTAATGACATTGGCAGTTGGAGACCAAGTTACTTTTCTTCCGGTGGATAGAGGGGAACTATAATGCATTCACAGTGACAGTGTATTTTAGATATATTATAAACATTTCTCCTATATTCCTATATACACAAATATAGATGCCAAAGTATTTCATTTTGTCTCCATGTGAGCAACCACAAATAACGACACTGCTCATTTTGAATAATTTCTGGAGGACAAGTCAGCATTTATCTTATTGTGATATTATGAGATACATCCCAGAGTTCTGAGAGAATTGTCTGATGCAGTTGCCAAGCCACTCTCCATGATATTTGAAAAGTCATGGCAGTCAGGGAAGGTGCCTGGTAACTGGAAGAAGAGAAAAATTTCACCCATTTTTAAAAATGGTAGGAAGGAGGGCCCTGGGAACTACCAACCTGTCAACCTCACCTCTGTGTCTGGGAAGATCATGGAACAGATCCTTCTAGAAGCTATGATGAGATAATGGAGGACAAGGAGGTGATTCAAGACAGCCAGCATGCATTCACACAGGGATAGTCCTGCCTGACCAAACTAGTGGCTTTCTAGAATGGGGTGACTACGTCAGTGGACAAGGGAAGGGCAATGGATGCCATCTATCCGGACTTCTGCAAGGTTTTTGACATGGACCCTCACAGCATACTTCTCTCTAAATCGAAGAAATATGGAGTTGATGTGTGGGCTGTTCAGTGGACAAGAAATTGGCTGGTGGTTGTATCCAGAGAATATTGGTCAATGGCTTGATGACCAGATGGAGAGGAGTGACAAGTGGTGTCCCTCAAGGATCTGTACTGGGACAAGTGTAGGTTAATATCTTTATCAATGACATAGACTGTGGGATCAAGTCCACCCTCAGCAATTTTGCAGATGACACCAAACGCAGTAGTGCAGTCAATATGCCAGAGAGATGGGAAGTCATCCTGAGGGACCTGGACCCACTAGAGTGGTGGGACCATGCAAACTTCATGAAGTTCAGCAAGGACAAGTGCAAGGTCCTGCATTGTCAGGACAATCATCATTACCAATACAGGCTGGGGGATGATGTGATAGAGAGTAGTCCTGCAGAAAAAGACTTGGGAGTACTGATGGAAGAAAAATTGTACATTAGCCAATAATGTGCACTTGCAGCCCAGAAGGCAAAGCACATCCTGTGAAATGTGGCCAGCAGACCAAGAGAGGTGATTCTCCCCCTTGGCCTGGTGAGACCCCACCTGGAGTACTGTGTCCAACTCTGGAGCCCTCAACACAAGAAGGACATGGACCTCTTGGAGTGGGTCCAGAGGAGGGCCATGAGGATGATCAGAGGGCTGGATGGAAAGCAGCATCTCCTGCAAAGACAGGCTGAGATAGTTGGACTGGTTCAGCCTTATAGTGGTCTTCCAGTACCTTAAGGGCACCTAGAGGAAAGCCGGGGAAGGACTGTGTGTAAGAGCATGTAGTGAAAGGACAAGGGACAGTGGTTTTAAACTACAACAAGGTAGGTTTAGATTAGATATTAGGAAGAACTCTTTCTCTATGAGGGTGGTGAAACACTAGAAAAGTTGCCCAAAGAGGAGGTTCCATCCCTGGAGGCATTGAAGGTCAGACTTGATGAAGCTCTGAGAAACCTGATCTAGTAAAGATGTCCTTGCTTACTGCAGGGGGGTTGGACTTGATGACCTTTAAAGGTCCCTTCCAACCATAACCATTCTATGATTCTATGATTTCAGGAGATAATCTCTGTGTGAGATACTGAGACCTGTGCCATAGTGGAAGACTTGCACAAGTATGGAAATCCTGAAATTCCAGCAGGCATGGTGTGGGCTCTTTTAGTTAGAAAAAGACAGAACTTTGTGGACAGTATTTGAGTCACGTTTTTCAGGATTTCTCAGACTATAGATGGGCTTTAGTTAAACTGAAATGCCAAATAAACTTCACACGTCATTTGTCAGGTGACCATGTCCTGACCTCAGAAATGAAGTTTTGGTGATCTACAGTCTAATGGGCCCTTCTGTTATCTCACCTTTTTGCTTCAGTAGCTCACCTGCTCAAAAGACTGATGGTGCATGCCTGAACATGCTAACCAAAAGTAAAAAATAGTGACCTTACCTTTCTGCTTCAGTCTAATGCTATTAAAGTATAGCTCGGAACTGAAGGCTTCATTAATGATTTTGGCACTGCAAAGCTCATTAGTTAAATGTAGATTTGTAAAACCAAGCACATAACTAGAGACTCTGTGAACTGTGGTGCTAATTATAAGATGAAAAGTCTCTGGATTTAAATAAAGACTGTGAGTTTTGCCATAATCTGTCTGTGAGAGGAAAAAAATAGACACTGTAATAGTTTGGTAATGTATCTGCATTGCCCAGGGGTCTCTGTCTCTGTAATATTCTTATGAATCCCTTGTTTTGAAAATGCTGGTATTTACTTGAGCAATTCAGTCCAGGTCTGGGCTTGAATAAAGGACTGCTATCTTTCCCTTATTGTGGTATACATTTAAAATTAAGTTTGTGGGTCTTGAGATGGGATTCATTGCAGATGGAAGGTGACAGGTGTAACAATGGCAAATAGTTATCTTTGTTAAACATGTCTTTCTTGAAGAAGGCAAGCTTTACCTGGAGACTGAAAATGTCATCTTTGCCATTAAGCTACACAAAGGTTCACATTTCATTTCTTCATATTTCCTGTGATGCATTTCAAAAGAATTAATGTCCACATTCCAATTTTGGGAACAATGATTTAAAAAAATATTTTTACCTTCCCCCTCCCCTTTTTTTTTTTACCCAGAGAAGGTACATTAGTTGCAGAAGTCTTTCTGAAACAACTAGGAGACTCAGTTCATTTCAAGGCGGTAAATTTTTGCTACCAGAGCCAACAGAGACACAGCATAGTCTAGTTATAATTTAAACATGCAGAATATAAACCAGCTAATTTCTTTAGAAAGATGACAGCTTTTCCATGGAACAACACATGTTGGTGTGTTTACTGCAAATTGTCTAGGTTTATTTTTTTGCAGAGTTTGCAATCACTGTGTGTGTTGCCAAGGCTCCGCTCCTTAATTTCCCCTTACTATCAATCCAGTCTCATGGTAAACACAAGGGCCAGTTGGAGGATTGCTGATAGATTACACGGTACTCATGTACTGTGACACGCTCAGGTACTGTGACTGACACTAACTTCTCATATTCCATTTATCAAGAAAGTTATGCACTTCTGTTCTCTTGGTGGCACTTATTCTTGCTGTACTGTAAGGTAGACATGACAAAAACAAATTCTACCTTATTTAAGATTCTGTAGTCTTCTGGGAAGCATTTTCTCAGCTGAGATACCATCTGTGTTTAGGAAAGAAAACATCTTTCAGCTTTTGTGAAAGAGTTTAGATCCATTGCTTTTATACAGGAATCTGACACGCTGATTAGAGAACATTGCCAAATAGAGAAAATTCTATTGCTAAAAGACAGGTGAGGTGTCTGTTTTTCATCTGTTCACAGCCAAAAATGGGAAGAGGTGACCAGAAATTTGGATGAATGCAACCACAAATAAACAGGAGAAACTTGGAAAGTCATCTAAATATCTTTCCAGAATTATGTAGTGAGCACAAGTTCTTTCAAAAGCCTTGTGGCTCACCAGCAACCAGATAAGATGCATATTCTTTCATATGGATTAAATTTTGAGAAGGAATTTTTAGCAATGACTCAGTAGTTGCTTATGACTTATAAGAAGATGACCATATGTGTAAATATTGCAGGGCTGTCAGGATATGAGTTAGAAAAACAAAAATCTATGAAGATCAAAGGTAAAACAGACTTTTGCTATACATTGACTTCACCTGCCCTAGCATTAACTTCTTTTTAAAATTTTCAGTATTCCTGTGAACTGTGAAGTAACTCCTTCCACAGTCGTAGGCACATGAAAAAAGTTTTAAAGTGAAAGCATTTTAGAAACTATTCTTCTCATAAAAAACAAACACCCTCCCCCCTATATTTATTTGACACTTCACCATTTTCAAGTTGTCAAGGAAATTCAAAGAAACAATCGCATGAAATGTCTTTAATGTGGATGTAAAAAGTGAAAACTTCATCCAGTTTGTACATGGTGTTTTCCTTCTGCCTTTTGCTTATGGGAAGTTCAATCAGACTAGGATTTTGCACTGTAATTCAGAGCATGAGACAACTACTCCCCATGGATATTTCCATGAAGCAACATTATAAGACCCAGCCTACCTTACCCTGACACTAAACATCTTCCCTGAACCCAATTTCCATGTCGATCACTATAGGAGCTCTAATCCCTAAGTAACCAAGATGGGCATGAAATATGGCAGAAGTGTTACTGAAGTCCTGACACTGAATAAGGAAACAAGCTAGAAGGTGAGGGTGGTACTTACATTGTATGAGTAGAAAAGTGGAATGGACAGTATTAGAAGTCCTGCATCCTTTTGCTGGCGAGATCATTAAGGTCTCTATACCTCTGAATTATGTTCTGTGTACAGACAGTATTATTTGAGCTCTAATACACCTTGCTCCTTTTTAGTTTAACAGCTTTAGTTAAATGGGTAAAATGTATGATATTGGTACTTTTCTTGAACAGAAGTGGTCTTTTAAATTAAACAGAGATACTATTTTTCCTTTTTCAAGTGCACTCCAGTGGATTGTCCGAATTAACTCATGGGAATCAGTCTGATTCCCAAATAACACCTTTCCAGATGTCTGCCAGATCATTTGACCAACTCAAAACGTATGCTGTCTATTTGTCCTAGTTTAAACAGGGAATTATTATATTCCTATACTTAGCAAGTGTCTTGGTGGTTTCTTGACACTGACACTCATTTCACAGAGGCAAGAAGGAACCTTGTAAGACAATGAATTAATGACAGATCTGGAAAGAGAACAAAAAATCCATTAATCATAGAATATCCCTAGTTGGAAAGGAACCATCAGCTCTAACATTCTAGCCATAGTCTCACAGAGTCTATGCATCTTTCCCTAGGCACTAGTTTGGTGCAGGTAAATGAATACAGATCATAAATCTGTTGTACAACTGTGCTGGAGAGACTTGCAAGTGGCACACATATGCGTAAAATAAGCCTATCTTCAGCTTCCATGGCAAGCTTTTCCAACTGAAGCTGGGCTCCTTCTGGTGTCACTTTGATGGGGTTGTTTAGTAGAAGAGTAGGAGGATTAATATTATCTTTACCACATCATTCTTTACTCATAATACAACTGTGAAGCCTGAGAAACCTGAGATGCATTGAGAGGTGGGAAAAGTACTGTAAGTAGTAAGTGACAATTATTAATTTAAAATACTGGGACAAAGCCTGCATTAGGGCAAAATCTGAACATCCCATCTAACATTTTAAAACTGCATAGAAAATAGCACAACTACAGTTATATCTGTGGAACATTAGTACAATAAGACTGGAAAAAATTTTTATTTTTTTCAAACAGAAAGTGCTGGAGCTTAGAAAGTAAATGTTTAATGTCATTCAAAGTGACAAGAATCTACTTGGAGTGGGGTAGGGAGAAAGCCTATGAACCAAATACTAAATACAGTACAACAGGAAAGCATTTCCAAGTTTTGAGAAAGTATAGCAAATATTTATGATAGTCAGATATCAGATTAAAGTTTTGTATGTCTATGAGTGTATTGATCAGATATAAAAAACAAATAGATGTCTTTGGGTCCCTTTGTTCCTTTCTGTTCTTCCTGGGAAACATATAGAAAGAATAACTTCTTTTATTATGCTTTCAGCCTAGAGAAGAGAAGGCTGCAGGGGGACCTCATTGCAGCCTTCCAGTACCTGAAGGGAGCATACACACAGGAGGGGAATCAACTTTTTAAAAGGGTAGATAATGGCAGGACAAGGGGGAATGGATTCAAGCTAAAGGAAGGAAGGTTTAAACTAGATATGAAGGGAAAGTTTTTACAGACAGAGTGGTGAGGTGCTGGAACAGGCTGTCCAGAGAGGTGGTGGATGCCCCGTCCTTGGAGGTGTTCAAGGCCAGGTTGGATGAGACTTTGGGCAACCTTGTGTAGATCCAGACCTGGAGGTTGGTGGCCCTGCCTATGGCAGGGGGGTTGGAGCTCTATGATCCTTGGGGTCCCTTCCAACTCAGACCATTCTATGACTCTATGATTTTCTAGGGTTTTTTTCCTTGTTGGCATCACCAGAAACTCAGTCCAGGCTCTTGTAGGAAGGTGATCAGAAAATCAGAGAATCACAAAATTGTTTTGGTCTGAAGGGACCTCAAAGATCATCTAGTTCAATTCCCTGCCATTTGCAGGGACACCCTCCACTGGACCAGGTTTCCCAAAGCCCCATCCAACCTGACCTTGAACCCTGCCAGGGAGCCATACCTTCTCTTGGCAGTGCCTCACTACCTTCACAGGGAAGAGTATCTTCCTAATAGCTGTTCTAAATCTACTCTCTTTTAGTTTAAAGCCATTACCCCTTTTCCTATTACTGCACCCACTGATAAAGAGCCCCTCTCATTTCTTCTGTCAGAGAGTGGTGGTCAATTGGACAGAGTCTAGCTGGAGCTCTTTATCTAGTGGAGTCCTCAGTTGTCAGTACTCGGACCTGTACTATTCAATATATTTATTGATGACCTGGATGAGGGAACAGAGTGTACAGTCATTAAGTTTGCTGACAACACAAAACTGGGAGGGGTGGCTGACACACCTGTGTTGTGCTGCCATTCAGTGAGATCTGGACAGGATGGAGAGCTGGGCAGGGAGAAATTTAATGAAATACAAGGGAAAGTGTAGAGTCTTGCATCTGGGGAAGAGCAACCCCAGGTACCAGTATAGGTTGGGGAGTGTGGTGGTTGAGCCCTGGCCAAAGGCCAGACGCCCACCAAAATCAGTCTATTACTCCCCTTCTTAGTTGGACAGGGGAGAAATAACATAATTGGGCAGCTCAAGAGACAAACTCGTTAATGACACGGGCAAAACAGACTCAACACAGAGTGCAGAAGAGAAAGTTATCTGATTTATTACACTAAAGAGAAAAACAGTGAAAAAGAACCAGTCAGGAGTGCAACCAACAATCTTGAAACAAATGCAAACAAGGCAAACACTTTTCCCCCACCACTCCCTCCTTAGCAGGCTTGAGTTAGAAGTTTGCTCCCTTCTTCCCTCCCGGTCGCAGCCCAGGAGTGGCAGGGACTGGGGAAAATGGGGGTCTCGGTAACACCTTCCCCCCACCCCTCCATTCTAAAGCAGACTTCCCTTTCAGCCATGATTTTGCTCCCTTCTTCCCCTCTCCTGCTCGCAGCACAGGACAGGGGGGCAGGGACTAGGAGATGGGGGCTTCGGTCAGTCCCTTGCAAGATGGTTTCCTTCTCGTCTGGGATGGGGGCATCCATCCCACACACCCTCCCCCTGCTGCACCGTAGGATCTCACCCATAAGAGCCAGTCCTCCACGAACTTTCTCCAAGGCAAATCTCTTCCCACTGGGCTTCATCTCTGCTCTGGCAGGCAGTAACAAATCACAGTGTCTCTCAGTCCCAGTCCTCCACGGAGCTATAGGCCTCCTCCAGCAAACCTGTTTGGCTCATCTCTGTAGGTCGCTTGTGCTGGCAGGGGCTCATCCCAGCGTAAGTCACGGCATCTTCTCTATGTCTCCCCCAGCTCCATCCAGCATGGAGCCTCTCCACCGGGCAGGTAGGGTCTCTGCCTCCTCCATGGGTCCTTTCCTCGGGCTACTCCACGTGCTTCAGCTCGGGCTGCAGGGGCAACCAAAACCTCTCCCTTGCCAGGGTACCTGGGCTCCTCCTCCCCCAGCTTTCCCGGCCTTTTGTGTCTGTCAACTGCTTACATTTATATGCAAATAGACATCCCAATGCCCTTAAGGGGCCAAAATTGCAGCCTTCCTGGCACTCCGTGTTCTGGTGGAGTCTTTTCTCTCCTATATGTGATTCTCAGAGGCGCTATAAGCAGGCCTGCAGAGGATTCCAGCAGCCATTTCCTGCCAGACCTGGCCCTCTCTCAGTAGCCAACTATGCAAACCTGCAACAGTTGGTGTGAGATCTGTTGGAGAGAGCACAGGAGAAAGGGACCTGAGGGTCCTAGTGGACAGCAGGATGACCATGAGCCAGCAATGTGCCCTCATGGCAAAGAAGACCAATGGCATCCTGGAGTGTATCAGAAGGGGGTGTGGTTAGTAGGACAAGAGAGGTTGTCCTACCCTTCTACTCTGTCCTGGTGAGACCACGTCTGGAATATTGTATCCAGTCCTGAACCCCTCAATTCAAGAAGGACATAGAACTCCTTGAAAGAGTCCAGAGCAGGGCCACTAAGATGATTAAGGGAGTGGAACATCTTCCTTATGAGGAGAGGCTGAGGGAGCTGGGCCTGTTTAGCTTGGAGAAGAGGAGACTGAGGGGTAACCTCATCAATGTCTATAAATATGTAAAGGGTGAGTGTCAGGAGGACAGAACCAGGCTCTTCTCAGTGATGGCCAGTGACAGGACAAGGGGCAACAGTTGACAGCTGGAGCATAGGAGGTTCCATGTGAACATAAGGAAAAACTTTTTCACTGTGAGGTTGACAGAGCACTGGAACAGACTGCCCAGAGAGGTTGTGGAGTTTCCTTCTCTGTATATATTCAAAACCTGCCTGGATATGTTCCTGTGCGATTTAGTCTAGGTGATCCTGCTCTGACAGGGGGGTTGGACTAGATGATCTTTCATGGTCCCTTCCAACTCCTAATGTTCTGTGATTTTGTGTTATACTGGAAGACTACAATAAGGGTCATCTCGGCACCTTCTCTTCTCCAGGCTGTACCATCCCAACTCTCTCAGATTGCCCTCATAGGTGAGGTGTTCCAGCCCTCTATCACCACAATGGCCTTCCTCTGGACTTGCTTCACGAACTCCATGACCTTTTTGCTTTGGGGACCCAAGAGCTGGAGTCAGTACTCCACATGGAGTGTTACAAGTGCAGAATAGAGGGAGAAAATCACCCCCTTTGTTCTTCTGTCTTGCTGGTTTTGATGCATCCCAGGGTACAATTAGATTTCTGGAATGCAAGCATGCACTGCCAGATCATATCGAGCTTTAAATTAGGCAACACTCCCAAGTCTTTCTCCTCAGGGCTGCTCTCAACCTATTCCCTACCCACACTGTAGCTGTGCTTGAGATTGTGCTGACACATGTGCAGAACCTTGCGCTTGGCCTGGTTAAAATTCATGAAGTTCACATGACCCTGCCTTTCAAGACTGTCAAGGTCCCTCTTGATGGCATCCCTTCCCTCCAGCATGTTGACCACACCACCCAACTTGGTGTCATCAGCAAACTTGCTGAAGGCGCACGCAATCCCATTGTCCGTGTCTCCAACTAAGACCTTAAATAGTGCCAGTCCCAATTCTGACTCCTGAGGAACACCACTTTTCACTGTTCCCCACTTGAACATCTAGCTGTTGACCTCAACTCCTGCCAATTTCTTGCCCACTGAGTGGTCCATCCATCAAATCCATGTCTTTCCAATTTAGAGACAAGGATGTTGTGTTGGTTAATGTCAAATGCTTTGCACAAGTCCAGGTAGATGATGTTAGTTGGCCTTCCTTTATCCATCAGTGGTGTAACCCTGTTGTAGAAGGTCACTATCATGATGTCTGATGTAAAGATTTTACAAGTTTTTAGTCATATATGTGACTTCTTAAAGTAAAGAAGAGATACCTGCCTCAGCACTGTTTTTCCTCTTAAGGAGTTCCTTGGAAACTGCAAGAAAGACAGCTATGATCTGTACCAAATTTATTTATTTATCTTTCCTTTATACAGAGTGAAATTTTATTCAAGAGCGTGTAGGGAGCACTAGGAAAAGCTGATAAGAGCACAAATTTATAGTAGAGTAAGCTAAATTAATGATGACTTGACCACCTAGGCACAACTGACATAACCAATTAATTCACTTGTAAACCACAATGTTTGCAGTTAAAAGCTCCCATTCATTTTTGTTTGATTAGTTTTGGGATGCTTCCCATTACACTTGTATTTGTGGTCATTTCTACCAGCTGAGGGTTTGTTGCTATAGAGGAGCAAAAGAGTTGAAGATTTTTTTCCAAAATTATTCTAATATCAGTTAAAACTTCATCTTTGCTAGCAGAAAAAAAAACCATCAGCAGCGCATCAACAATCTAATGCTATTGCTGTTGACAGCCCTCAGCAAAAGATCATTTGCAGATGCTAATGAAAAAGAATGCCACTACTGTATTGGAAGAGGCATGCAAATGTAGTTCCTGAAGCTTAAGGTATTGTAATGAAATTTCTAGGACAACATGTGTTGAGGGAGATGTCATCATCCTCATTCACCATGGCATCAGCTTTTACTGCAAATCTCTATATGCAGTGGCATAAATACCTTCCTGAAGTATGCTGTGTGGTATAAAACTACTATCTTTGAGATTCATTAGAAAAGCTATCATAGAGGTGGTTAGGTCTCTGAAGGCTCAGTAGTTCGGAGGCTTTGGCTAGACTATGAAAGGATGATTTTCCACTAAAGAATCCTGTCTTACATCTGTTGGGAAGAAGGGTTCCTGAATCCATTTTCTTTGGATCACAGTGAAAACCTCTATGGAATCTGGGGGTCATGCTTTTGGGTTGTGTGAGATGCAGTCCTCTCTCCAACACCTTCCCTCTCCCCTCATGGTGGAATTCTCACCTTAACCTTCTTTTTAAATGAAATGAGAAACCTGTCAAGACTTTTACCATCCCTCCCATCCCTTACATTTGGAAACTGAGCACACAATGCACTTCCTGGCCTCCTGCTCGTAAGTTTGCAAACCCAGACAAAAATGTCCTTCCCAAGGCATGAAGAGTATTAATGTTTGACCTCTTTAAGATTTTGCATTTGCAGCTTCAGCAGAAACCTCCTGTAATACCTCTGTCACCATGAAGATACTCATTTAACACCTTTTAATTGCTACAACACTATCACCAAAGCTGATAGGGTGATCTTTGAATGCCCCATGAACCCACTTCATATGCTATAACTCAGAATAACTGTTTCACTAAAAGAGAAACTGTTCCTAGAAAAGGTCCAACAATAATAAGGAAGCAGGGGTAGTACTGATGTACTCTAGCCCCTTTCTGGATCTTCACTACTCAAGGAAAATTGCTCAGTACCTACTTCCTTAGCAATAAGAAGTTCCACTACTACAGCTATGCTTGGTTTGTTTCATAAGGATGATATGGTTCTGTCCACCCTCTCTTCATCACAAAGCACCATAAATACACTAAAAATCCAGTGTTATGAGTGCTTATCCATCAGACGGTGTGATTTAGCAGCTATGTCTGGAGTCAGAACAGTTTGTATGCTGAGAACAAACCTGGCCACAGTAGCACTTAAAACCAGTCAGACTCATCTATGGTTCCTAATAATGCATATGTATAGGTGGGCAGAATTAACATTAGAAACTACAGGAGTTAACACACAACTGTTCACATATTCTCCAAAATTATTTTTCTCTCTTTATCATGTGTGACCTGTTATACATTATATTGTGTCTCTCCCCTAAATCATAAACCTTACTGAATCATGCAAATAAAACTAAATGTGTTGTTTCTTTAAGGAAATATATATTACTGAAATTCTAGAAGAACTACAATTGCATGTTTTAAAAGGCAGTGTGATATGAAGAACCATCCCTGAAATGTGTTATTTTTAGAGTCAATTTTAATCCTTTTAAATTCAGGTGCACATGATGTTGTATAGGGATTCTGCTGGAAGACACTGATTTTTTGTCTCAATCTTTAAACTGTGGAATATTAAAATTAATATTAAAATTAGTTTCCTGCTTACAGTCACTCTTAATACTCAGACTGAGATGAGATTGGAGATAGTTAAGTGATTTGGCTAGCTGAACAATTGATTAGGAATTTGATGTTTTCAGCTGGATTTTTCATTGATCTCTTATAGTTTCCCCACTGATGCTCCAGTGCAGCTGAATTCCGTATGCTTTAAGTGATAATCCATTTTAATATCTCTGACCGCAAAATTTCCAAGAGCACCAGATAAAGGCAGAGACATTAAATGTAAGGGAAAATCATCAATATTTGTTCCTTGCATAGAGAAAGAAATTTAAAAAATGTTTTGTTACTATATATGCTTTTCAAACACTTAAGGTTGTTTCCAGGGACTGTGATTTGAATGTCATCAGTTTTAGACAAAGGGCATAAGAAAGCTGAATCACTCTGACAGCAATAAAGTTAGTATGTGTTAGAATGAATTTCTACTCCAAATAACTGTAGGGCTCAGTCAGGCCCTACAGTTAGCTGCAAATGCTCTGTTAAGAATGAAGCCTTTGCACACCTTTTTCTGTCATTCACAGAAATGACTGGAAAAGGAACAGTTGCTTGCTACTGCGTAAAAAAAGAGTTATAGAATGATGTCTTCCTTTCTTCCTATATTCTTATTCAAGGAAAATACTTTTTACCAAGTTTATGGTAGAGTAAGTTGGACAAAATATTACCAGATAACTGAAGTGACAAAGAATAAAACTACAAGCAATGAACAGTCTAAAAAACCTGTCTGCAGGTTTGCTTTCTGTTTACATAGCAAGGTTTGGTAATGGGTGGGGTGGGGGGCTGCAGGGGTGGCTTCTGTGAGAAGCTGCTAGAAGCTTCCCCCATGTCCCATAGAGCCAGTATCAGCCAGGTCCAAGAAGAACCCACGGCTGGCCCAGGCTGTGCCAATCAGTGATGCTGGTAGAACCTTTGTCATAACACACTTGAGAAAAAAAACCACCTAGCTTTTTGCTACCAGAGAGAGGAGTGAGAAGACATGGGAAACTTTGGAGACACCAAGGTCATTGAAGATGGGGGAGGAGGTCATCTCTACATGAGAACAGAGACTCCCCTGTAGTCTGTGAAGGACTCTATGCTGAGAGTCCTGAAAGAGCCACCTGATAGAAGCTGTCACCATATAGTAAGCACATGCTGGACCAAGTTACCATCAGGAATTGTGGAGAGAGTAGCCCAGGTTGGAGCAGGTTTGCTGCAGGAAACTGTGACCCTGTGTGGGACTGTGCTGGAGCAGTGTGTTCCTGACGGTCTGTAACCAATGGAAGCCATGCTGAGGCAATTCACAAGGAACTGAATCCGCTGTGAGAAGGACTTATGATGGAGAAGTTCATGGAGGACTGTCTCACATGGGTGGGACCCCACACTGGCTCAGGGTAAGAGTGCAAGGAGTCCTTCCCCTGAGGAGGAAGGAGCAGCAGAAACATGTGATGAACTGACCTCAATCCTGAATCCTTGTCCCACCCTTTGCCACTTGATGTGGGAGGAGGAAGATAAACCATGAATGAACTTGAGCATGGAAAGAAGGGAGAGGTGGGGAAGGTGTTTTATGATTTAGTTTTATTTCTCATTATCCTACTCTGATTTGATTTGGTTTTGAATAAGATAGGTTTTATTCCTAGTTGAGCCTGTTTAGCCAGTTATGTTAATTGCTGAATAATCTCTTCCTTTCCCTATCTCAACCATAAGGACATAGGCGTCCCACTGGGTCACAACGTCCTTCATGTGTCTCCACCTGCTCCACTGTGAGGTCATCTCCATAGGCTGCAGGGGAACTCTGCTCTGGCACCTGCAGAGCCTCCTCCCCTTCCTTCTGCACTGACCTTGGTGTCTGCAGAGTTTCTCACATCTCACTCCCTTCTCTGGTGGCAAAAGTCTGCCACTTGTGGTTTTTGGGTTTTTTTTTCCTTTTTAAATATATTGTCACTACCACCACTGGTGACTGGCTTGTCCTTTGTCAACAGCTGGTCCATCCTCAAGCGGGCTGGTATTTGTTGGATGGGGAGAAGCTTCTAGCTGCTTCTTGCAGAAGCCTCCCCTGCAGCCCCCACCACTCTGCTACGAAAACCTTGCACACAAGCCCAAAACATCTCAGCTCTGCTGGTAAGGGGAAAGGGCCTGATGAGGAGTATATGTGTTCCTCAGGTCAAAAAGGAGTTTTCTCATGTTGAACTTTGTGTCCACTAAGACACACCAGATCCTTTTCTGCCAAGCTGCTTTCCAGTAGGATGATGCTCAGCATATGTAAATTCCTGTGGTGGTCCCTTCCCAAGTGTAAGACTTTGTAATTGCCCTTGTGAAATATCATGAGGTCCCTATGTGCCTATCCCTCCATCCTGTTGAGGTTCTTCAGGATAAAGTTACAGGCCCCTGGTCTATCAACCATTTTTGTGTCATTTGCAAACCCACTGAGGGTATGCTTCACCCAGATGAGTAATGAAGATATTGAGCAGGAATGGAGCCAGTATTCCTGGGTTACACTGCTACTTACTGACCTTTAACGAGACAGTATGCCACCACCCTCCAGCCGGGCTGTTTAGCCTCACTGGTAATGTTAACAATACTCTTCCACTAGGTAGGGGAGAAAATTCAGAGCACAAACTGTTTCTTGGTCATGGGAAATTACTCCCTCTCCACTGTGTTGTGTTCAGCAAGGGACTAACAAGTGACAGTTATATTTAGAAATTTTCTGGGTCAATTCAAATTTCCAGATTTGCAGGAGAAATCACATGACAACCACTTTCCTGCCTCCAGTTAGTCTGGGGAAAAACCTAGCAGCCAGCAGCATGCCTCATATTTCTTACCACTAATTCATCTGTTTTTCCCTCTCACATACTGTGTGTCAGGACATTTTTCCAGAATAAGCCAAGGTTTTATATCTGGATAGTAAAACCTATGCATGCCTGTGTTGCAAGAATAGAAACAACAGTGAACTCCTTTGGCACAGAGAATTACAGGTTTAGAGGCACTTTGCAAGCTGTTTCACAAATGGCTATCCAGGCTGGTAAACATGATGCAGATTGATTCCCACATTAAATAGTAAATCAGATTTTCTATGGTTGCAGGTTTCAGGCTTCCTGAGATGAGTTCACCATTTGAGTACTGTCAGTAGTTGTCTATGTGCATAGAGAAAATGGTAGAGAAAAGTGTAGGTGGATTTGTCCAGTCCATCTGATGAATGGGATCTGTCAGAGATGCTAATTGTGAAATGAACCCTGTGATTTGTATTTTACAGTGCCATCTGGTGATGAGAAAGTAGGAAACAATAAAAAAATAGGAAATTGATACTACATATGAAATAGAGAATTGTTTGTCTCTGCTATCTGAACAGGCAGTTGGAGAAGAAATAGGGGAAGCAAGGTCTTAACAGTAGCCACCAAACAGAGCTGTGCTGATGCTAAATATTTTAATGTTCACATTCAATGTCAGTGTTACTATTAAATGTAGGGTGCTCAGCTCCATTTTACAAATTCTTCTTTTTTGTACAGGGGAGCTGTTAAGCCTTGCTATATTAATTAATTAATATGTTCTTTACTATACCATTTGTGACAAAAGTATTTGTTATGGGGACCAAAAAACTCATGTCATATTGTACCTGTATTTGCATCTTTTGAACTGTTCCAATAAAATATATGCCAGTACAATAATAAAAAAAATTGCATGGTCACAGGAGGAGATAATGAATTCAGATGATGCTGGTATATGCTACATGAAGTTTACTTCCTTTACTAATATAGTTTCCAACCTTGGCAAACAGCGTGCCAACAATCTTAATAGCAGTTTCCATTTTCTAGAAAATAATCCAGCTTCTTGGTTAAAATATGAGGCAATGGTTAAAGTCTTCATTTTGCAGAACCTTCTGTGTAGCTAGTAAGACATACTTTTCTTTTCTTCTTTTACTCTGCGCACACACCCACACACATGCATGAAGTATATAAAACTATATAAATGAAAGTTGCATGCAATCTGAGAAAATTGCCACCCTGTAACTGTTATAAAGGTATTCTGGCTAGTTTTTTAGCCAGAGATTTCTAAAATTTGAAACAGAGCTTTCCTAAAAATCAAAAAGGGACTCTTCTGTTAGCTCTTTCTTTGATTAATGGGATATGCTTTCACAGTGATCAGGAGGGAAAGGTAGAGTTTGGTGACTACTACCACTACTTTCCTACTAGAGCCTTTTGATATAATTTGGGACCTGCTGGCCTAAGCAATGTGCTACCCTGGGAAAAGGACTGTTCCTCCTGAAAATAATCAAAGCAGAAGGAGGGGGTGTATGTAATGCAGACACCTGAGGTTGATCTCAATGAGTTATCAGAAGTACTGGAAATAGGCAGTCTCTGCCTGAGTGATGTACATGTCTTCTCAACCTGCTCATTTCTCAGCAAGTTCATCAATGGGAGGAAAGTGATGGTACTGTAACTGAAGGACCTCTTATATTTAAAAAAGGCTCATGTTGAACTGGCCTCAAGATCTTTATGCAGCACCATGTTGTATACTGAATATTTTTTTAACTGGAAGTCTGCGGCCATGTTAGGGCTGAAATCAAATTCCTTCAGACCCAGAGGATTTAATGGGAAAAAACAGGGTTTTTCTTCCATAAGTATCTATTGGAAGGGGATTTTAACTGTAGTACATAGATACTTTAGGATTACTCCTGTAGTCCTAAAATTAAGAGTAATGTTTAAAGACTGACTTCTTTCCAAGGTTAATAGTTTTTTTCTAGGTTTAATTAAGCTACCAAGCAATACTTTTAAAAACCCTGTAGTACAGAGGAACTATTTGGAACAAATTCAGAAATATAAATGAATAATTCAATGCACAGGACAAAGGAGAATCATTTTGCTTTTCTCTGTAGGGCCTTCTGTGCTGACTGTTCTTATGGCAGAGAAACAACTATCACACTGAAAGCAGAAGAGAATACATGCATGTTATGTATACTTTCTGTATGTATGTGCTTACATGGATAGAATGCTTTTAGTACTATGCTATTACTCTCTCAGTCATTTTAGAAACAATGCATCTAAAGAGGGAAAAAAGAGCTCCCTGCCAAAAGATTATTGGCAGAATAGCAGTACTCCAGTTTGCCAGGAAATTCTGGCAATTGTCAAAGTTCTGTGAAATGACCATTTGAACCGGTGTGGTGGGTTGACCCCTGGCTGACCAGCTGGCCACCAAAAACACTCACTCACTTTCCCTTCCCAACAGGACAGGGGGAAGAAAATATGACCAAAAAATCATGCATTGAGATAAGGACAAGGATAGCACTCAGCAATTATTGTCACAGGGAAAACAGGCTTGACTCGGGGAGACTAATCTAATTTATTACCAATTAGAACCAGAGTAGAATAGTAAGAAATGGGCTATAATGGGATAACTTACCTCACCATGGTCTTTATCATGCAGTGGAACGTCTTACACAGGCACCTGAAGCATCTCCTCCCCCTCCTCCTTCACTGATGTTGATGTCTGCAGGGTTGATCTGCTCACACTTTCTCATTCCTCTCTCACAGGTGCTGTCCAGCATTTTATTATGCTTTCTTAAATTTGTTAGCATGGATACATTACCAATATCACTGATTAGCTCAGCTTTGATTAGTAATGGATCTGTCTTGGAGGTTCTCAGCTTTGATTAGTAGTGGATCTGTCTTGGCTTCTGGCATCTTCTTACAGAAGCCACTCCTGTAGTCTTGCTCACTAACAAAACCTCCCCATGGAAACCCACCACAAGGGGAGAAGAAAATAGTGGGAAAATGAGTGCAAAATACTTTCTTCATCATGACAACATGATGTATAGAAGCAATAGTAAGATAACGAAGTAGGTTTGATTCAGAGCAATACTTAGTCCAACATGTAAACGTCCAGAAGTAACACCAAAATTTTCAATGTAGGAGGTATATGGTGAAAAATCTGAATTTGGTTTTTTAAAAGCTTGCATATTCCTTTTGAAAGAGTAGCTTTCTTCATAAAGGATGATTCATACCAAGGAAATGAGGGAGTGTCGTACCCTCGATCAGTAGTAGAGCTAGTGGCAATTCATAAAGTGGATAGGTTGAAAAATCAGAAGAAAAAAAAACGAAAAAGAAAGGAAATATATGAGAACATAATAATTTATTTGATTAAATATTTGTATTATAAGAAGACAAAGTTCTACCATTTTCTGAATAATTCTATATGATTTTTTCTATCATAATTTTCCCTTTGAAGGCTTCTGGTTTTAACTAAAATTCTATTTTAAGAAAGATTGAAATGGAGAAATTGAATGAAGACTGAAAAATAAAAATAAAAATTGCTCCGTCCTTGGATTCAGGCTTTCAGCAAAGCTCTGGAAAATTCTTATGGGGAAACAGAACTCACAATAAATACAACATGGTATTTCAACATCTGTGTTTCACAGAAAGGTCTCTAGTGAGCTTTCCACTGACAATCTCTAAAAAGTAATGTAGAATCTTCCTTTAGGTGCTTTATTGCTTTCTCTTCTTCTCCAACAAAATACAACTCTTATGTATCTACTTGATTCTGAACTCCCCTATCTTTCCTGTGAATCACCAAAACAGTTTCACAATTGACAGAAAACCACAGTTGATATCCTGAGTCAGACCTCTCCAAACAGAAGAGACCTCTCTCATAGAGGGGTAAAATGGAAGAGGTATCCCTGTGTCAGCATTTCTGGATGATAGCTCAGGTAATGCAATAAAAGTATAAATTCAAGTACTACTGTTGCCTCTTTAATTGGTCCCTTTGGAACTGGAAGAAGCAGTTGTTGTAGGAGTGTTACATAAAGGAAAGCCTGTCATTTTCTATCTAAACCATTACAGCTGGGGGAGGGGAGAGGGAGGAGAGTGGAATACCCAAAAGTTTTGAGAATGTTTTATTGGTGATTTTTTATGGTTTTGTTTTAGTATAATTATTTTCTTTCAGAAAATTCTACAGACTACCTCACAGTCTTCATTTGAACTTGTCTGTCAAGGTTATGTACTTGCATGCAGTACTATAAAACCGTAGGTAAGATGTAATTGCTTGTTTTCTTATGAAGTAGTGATCTCATTCAGAGTCTATTTGGGCTAGTATATATGTGTTTTGGATTTTTTTATGGTATGGTCTTCAAGAAAAGACTATTTTTCTTCTGGGAGAATCATTCTTTCTGTGAATGAAGTTTACAATGTACCAGGGGAATCTCAGAAATGATGATGCCACAGAAGATGTGATCTCAATTTCTCACAGTCTCGGAGACACAGTGTAGCAAATTAAACATTTATCTTTGTAATACCATCCTAACTAGGCATGTGCCTGCTGGACACTTCACTTTCTACTTTCTTCATTCTTCTTCCCAGGCTTGGTATAAAATCTTGGTGTAAAAAGATGTGAGTTTTTAAAATTCTGTAGGAAGAACAATTTTAACAGCTGAAAGTCAAACTACTCAATTTATAAAAGCTGAGTAAAAGAAAAAGTAAAACCAGGAAACCCTGATATACTTCTAGATATTATGTAAACAGGGTTAGTTGGCTTTGTGATGTTACGGTTTGGCGGGGTTTTTTTAATAAAAAATACCTAATTTGTCTCATTATGCTGCAGAGCTACAAAATATTAAAAAATTTCCTGGGCTAGATACTTCCAGAGCATTATGATCACATAAGTAGTGTTAGGCAAGAACTTGGGGGATTGTGATAGCATTGTTCTTTTTCTGCATGGATTCAGAAACCAGCAAGCAAGCAGTCCCTTGAATCCAGCAGCAGCACCAGAAGAAAGTGCCAAGTGTGTGTACAGATTCTCTGACACAGAGATGGGTGCCCTATCTACTGACCTGGCCTCCTATTGAGTGGGATTGCTCATGTATGGGACATTGTGGAGAGCTTGCTGGTGCTTTTCAAGCCCTTGGACATTCCACATTCTCCCTCATGGCCAGCAGTGATGATGCCAAGGCGACATGGAACATCCCATCAGTGACACTTTGTCTCAGGGGATTGACACAAGAGCCCAGAGGGCGTCCCATCAGCCGCACCCTTCTTACAGGGAAGGGCCTGAGGAGGAATAGATGTATTCTGCAGGTCAAAAAGGGGTTGCAAACCTGGAGATTCACAACAAATATTTGTTTGGGAATTTTTTCCTTATGACTGTGGGACCTTTTTTGAGAACAAAGGATCGCCATAAAGATATTGGGTTCACCTGACCAGGTAGGGAAAAAACATCTTTGCCACCAAGCTGGACAACTTTGTGAGGAAAACTTTAAACTAGAAATGATGAGGGAAGGGAGAAGTTGTGGCCTGTGTTGATGAGCAAAGGGTGTCTACTGATGTGGACACCAGAGACCTTGAAAAGAATGGAAGAGCACTGAAGGGAGCCAGCCCTGATCATATGTATTTAACTGAATGAGAACTGCCTTCAGACCTGCATTACCAGGGAAGCTTCCATACCTTTTCTGGGAAATGAGCACTACTGGATGTCTCGCTGAAAACATCTGCACTCTGACACATGCAGCATGGGGAGCAAATAGGACAAATTAGTGGTTTACATGTGGCAGCAGAACCACAATCTCATTGGGATAATGGACATGTGGTGGGATAGCTCATACAACTGGAAGGCAGCTGTGGATGGACAGAGGCTCTTCAGTAAGGACAGGCCAGGAAGGCAAGGATAGAATTTCTAATCAAAGTGAAAACAGCAGATACTTTTGGAGCTCTGACTAGGGCTGGATAATGAGACAACAGAGAGCTTATTAGTCAGGATTAAAAGGCAGTCAAACACGGATGACATTATAGTCTGCAAAGAACTGCCTCATCACAGATCAAAAACAGATGATATCTTCTTCAGACAACTGGAAGAAGCTTCACATTCACAGTCACAGGGATGTTTAACTACCCTGATGTCTGCTGGAAGAACATGAAAGCAAGGCACATGCAAACTAGATTTCTAGGGTCAATGAAGAAAAACTTCCTAACCTTCTGCCCATGTTGATGACATGAGTTCCCTCCAGGGAGGTGGAGGATCTGGGGACATCAGCAGGGCTTCCCTCCTGCCCCCTGGTAATGAAGATGTCAAGTTGACCCAACTACCTCTGGCTTCTTTACATGATGACACTGATGAGCCAGTGCAGGAAGATTGCTGAGTGGTCTTGCAGGGTGGACTGCAGTTCCTGGACCAGGCCTCCTTATCCAGCTCCCAGAAACACAGATGATGATGATGAGGGACTCCACTACAACAGCTTGGAACCACCAGGCTCTATAAATCTCCTGCAATTCTTGTTGCAGCCAGGTCATTACAAGCTCGAGTGTTCTGGGATCACCTTGGAAAATGGTCATCCAGATGTCAGGTGGGAGGCCAGCCATTGCAGACATGGGCACCATCCCCATAAACCCTGGCTCATCTAGGAATAGCATTGTTTGGGAAGAAGGTGGTGGGGATGCTGTGGGGTGATGGGGACTGTGGACATCCAGGCGGCTGGAACTTCTTTCTACCTGACTGCTGGCTTCTGATGGCTCTGTGGCAGGCATGTTGATATATTTTAAAAGTCATCTTCCACCCACACTGATAACTTAATGGACTGGATAGGGCCTCCAGAGAGGAACCAGCCTGGTTTTCTACTGGTCCACAGTATCACACAGCTGCAGCAGACCTGGTGCCAATACAGGATCACGTAGGCCCAGTCAGACCAAGCTTTGCAGAAGATGGATCAAGGCCAGTATGATGCCATGGAAGTGGTCTCAATGCACCATGGGAGGTCTGGTAGAGTTGAGGGTAGCAGGACCTACTACTGTGTTTTCTGTGTGACCAAACACAACCAAACCTTTGTGGGTGGGCATGAAGAACTGCTACTTACAGCCCTCAAATCTCAACACAGCACCAGTCAGAGCCTTGTTTGACTCTCCAGTCATTGCAGACACACTCAATAGGAGTCCAGGCATAAGCCTGGCATAAGGCTCTGCCAGCACCTGGGGATGAGTTGTAAGGGTCTACCTGCCAGGACTGATGAGAGCAGGATGTGGAAAGAAGTGTATACCTGTTCCATTTCCTATCCATCCAGTGCATCATGATGTGCGCATCAGTTTCTTTTATTCTTTGGATTTTTTTTGTTTGATGATGGCTACCCTGACGGTTGAACTGTGTTTTGAAGAAGTGGGGAGGAATAATTAGGAGTTAGTAGTGGGAACTTGATAAACAAATCTGTCATTTAAAGAATAATAAATTGGGAAAGGGTGAGGAAGATCCTGATGTCAATGACAGTTTTCTGCATGGATTCAGAACAGTACATGTCTTTGTGTTCTGTATTTCTTCGCCATAATTTGCACTACAGCTAATTGCACACTTTGTAAAAGGATTTTGTAATTATAAACAAGATATGGTCCGTGAGAAATTTTTATTATTTAATTAAGTGTATTTGTGTCATGTGATATTATACTTAGTTACGTAAAACTCTTGAAATATTTCAGTAGGGGTATTTGTATGTGGCTGCCTTTTCAGTCAGCGAAAAGTTTACCACTCTCCCTTCTGCCCCTCAGAATTAGAACTTTTGCCAAAACCTCACTTACAGTGTGGACTTGCCTGTTCAATAGTTATTTCCCATGTTCTCTTTGGTCACACTAGTCAGAAAACCACATAGCTGAACTGACAAGCCACCACACAAAAAGTAATTCTCATCCTCAGTTTTTCAGAGCTATATGACTTCCAGAGCAGAAAATAGATTCTACATGCGTCAGATCACTCAAAATCAGGTGCATTGTTTAGCACACTCAGACTGGCTAAAATTGCCTATAAATCCTAGCAATCACTTAATTCTGGTTTTGCTTTTGTGTTTTTGCCTTTTAAGAATTCTATTTTCTTTTCTCTATCCTTTGCTAAGAGGAAAAATCTTTCTTAATTTTCCACAGAAAACTGGTTAGTCTTCCAGTCACAGTTTTACATGTTTACTGAGTAGGTGATAAAAACTGTAAAGGACAAAATGTATTCAATATTTGTTCAAATACTCAATTTTTTGTAATGTCATCAATACTTAAGACCTGCCAGGAACTTGTTTTATGTTTGAAAAGTCTTGTAAACAGAAGGCATTTTAGGCAGTGTTGTTACTTCTTCTTATATAGACACCCCTTGAACTATTTTCGGGGACTATGCATGTTTATCATAACACTGAGATGATTACTTTCTCAGTAGTCTGGATGAACAATACCAGTCATTTCAATTTTTTCAGTCTGATGAATAAGAGATAAAACTGGTTTTCTTCAACTTCTATTGAAAGATTAAATTCTATTCTATAAATTCAGGGAGCCTCATACTAGTAGCAGTTACTCCAAAAGTTAGGAGAGTATTTCTTTATTTACCTGCACAGTTTATTACAGACTTTATAATATTAAAATATTTGTTTGCATTATATGGATTCTTAGTAAACTTGTATCCTCACTTTGCAAACAAGATGGCCTTTTACCCGTAAATAAAAATAATTCAACTTCATGCTACAGCAGGAATAAAGAATTTTACCTGAATACCAGCAGAAGATCTGACATAATGATGAAAACAAAGCCCCAGATTCCTGCCTCCCAAAAGCAGGCAAAATACATAAGCCAGTGATTTATTTTTTACTTTTAATTACAAGCTTTGTGACCGCTCCATGTTCAGGATTTGAAGCTCAAAACTTGCACACCTTTTTTGAAATAAAACTTGTGGCACAGTGATGTCCAGTGTTCTGTGGAAGTTTTTTCCTTCTCTCCCTCAGTTTTAGAGACTCTTCCATAAAGGGTTTTGACTCACAAACCTGCAGGCAGATAGATCCTGGCACCTACAAGCATGTGTCTGGGTAAGGCACTATGAAACCATGATCCTAATTCCTTATTGATATGAACCACTAAGGTGATGCTGAAGCGAGCTCCTGACTTTTGTGCCTGATAGGAGTAAGCGTATATGATGTAGATGTGCTGTGCTCTCACACACATCAGAATTTTCTGGTGTTGGTGGTACCTGTGTAGAAGTGATAAAGCCGTGTGTAGGCTGGGCTGGCAGTGCAAAAGTTACGTGGAGACTGTGGCCTGGTGGTTGCTGTCATCAATACCCTTTTTTCTGTTGTCAGATTTTTTTGTCTACTTAAGTAGATATTTTGCTTATGTTTTCTTGCTTCTATTGTATCTCCATGTCTCTCCATTCTCTGTCTTGTCTGTATCCATTCTGTGCACATTCTTACCAGTCTTTCTCCCAGCTCAGAAATCTGAGCTATGCTTATGTTGCTGAGATGTATCAAACCTAGGCTTCGGGTTGCAGCTAGACATACACATGGAGTCATAGAATCACTGAATGATAGGCGTTGGAAAGGACCTCTGGAGATCATTTAGGTCACTCCCCTGCTAAAGCAGGATTACCTAGAGCACATTTAAACAGGATTGTGCCCAGATTTGTCTTTAACCTCCGAACAGATTCGTGACCTCTCTGGGCAGCCTGTTCTTGTGCTCTGTTTCCCTCAAAAGTTTTTTCTCATGTTCAGATGGAACTTCCCATGTTCCAGTTAGTGCTCATTTCTCTTTGCCCTGTCACTGGGCTCCACTGAAAAGAGTCTGACCCCATCCTCTTGACATATACCCTTTATATATAATTATTGATTGTAGGGAAACACCTCTAAAGTGTTCCATAGGAACTTCTGGGGACTCCTCAGAGGAGGTAGTATTGCTGACCCCCCTTCTGGAACCTTCTAATGTCCCTCTAGGAGGCAGTGGGGGAAAACTTCAGATTCCTCCCAGAGGTTTGAGGGAGGGCTCCTCAAAAAAGATAGTGAGCCAGAAAGCCAGAAAGCTGAAGTGTCTTTACATGAATGCACGCAGCATGAGTAATCAGCAGGAGGAATTGGAAACCGTGATGTCACTGAAAAATTATGATCTAGTTGCAATCACAGAAACATGGTGGGATGATTCCCACAACTGGAATACCCCTGTAGAAGGGTATCACCTTTTTAGAAGGGATAGGGTAGGTAGGAAGGGTGGTGGAGTTGCCCTCTATGTTAAAAAGTGGATAGACTGTGAGAAGCTCCTTCTGAGAAGTGGTCAGGAGCAGGTTGAGAGCCTGTGGGTCAGAATTAGGGATGGGACTAATAAAGGACAGCTGGTGATAGGGGTCTACTACAGGCCACCTGATCAAAGAGAGACTATTGATGAAACCTTCCTCCTTCAGCTGCAGGAGGCATCATGCTCACAGGCACTCATCCTGATGGGGGACTTTAACCACCCAGACATCTGCTGGGAAAACCACATGATGAGCTGCAGGAGATCCAGGAGACTCCTGGAGTCCATGGATGACAACTTTCTGGTTCAAGTGTTGGACAGACTGACCAGCAGCAATGTGTTGCTGGACCTGGTGCTCACCACTGTGGGAAAGATCATTAAAGGTGTTATGATTGGAGACAGCCTGGGCTGCAGCGACCATGCCCTAGTTGAGTTTGTGATCTCAAGGAATGTGGGCCTGGCAAAGAGTGGGATCAGGACCCTGAACTTGAAGACAGCAAACTTTAGGCTGTTTAAGGACTTGTTGGCTGAGATCTCCTGGGAGGTGGTTCTTAGAGACAGAAATGTTGAGGAAAGTTGGCTACTCTTTAAGGATGCCTTTCTAAGAGCTCAAGAGTACTCTGTCCCTCTGAATAAGAAAGTGGACAGGAGACCAGCATGGCTAGGCAAGGACCTGCTGGTCAAACTGAGGGAAAAGAAAGGCAAATACAAGCTCTGGAAACAAGGGTGTGTAGCCTGGAAAGAATACAGGGATGCTGTCAGGACTTGCAGAGATGGGATCAGGAAAGCCAAGGTGCAGGTGCAACTGAACTTGGAGAAGGATGTTAAAAACAAGAAGGGATTTTACAGGTGCATTGGCCAGAAGAGACAGGCCAAAGAGAGTGTACCCCCCTTGGTAAATGGGAAAGGAGAATTGGCTGCAACAGATGTGGAGAAGGCTGAGGTACTGAATGAGTTCTTTGCCTCGGTCTTCTCTGGCAGCCAAGATTCTCATAATTCTCAAGTCCAAGAACCTTGCATCCCTGAACCTCTAGGTGGGAAGTGGGGGAGTAAGTCCCCCCACTCTAAGGGCAGAGAAAGTCTGAGACCACCTCATGAGACTGAATGTCTACAAGTCTATGAGGCTGGATGACATGCATCCCAGGGTCCTGAAGGAGCTGGCTGATGTGGTTGCCAAACTGATCTCCATCATATTTGAAAAGTAGTGGCTGTCAGGAGAGGTCCCCAGGGACTGGAAAAAGTATCACGTCACTCCCATTTATAAGAAAGGGAGCAAGGGAAACCCTGGGAATTACAGGCTGGTGAGCCTCACCTCTGTGCCTGGGAAGATCATGGAACAGATCCTCCTGGATGACATGTTGGAGCACATGAGGGATGAGTGTGTGATCTGGGACAGCCAGCACGGCTTCACCAAGGGAAGGTCATGCCTCACCAATCTGGTGACCTTCTATGATGGAGTGACAGCATCGGTAGGTAAAGGGAAGGCAACCGATGTCATCTACAGGGACTTGTGCAAGGCCTTTGACACAGTCCCCCACCACACCCTTATCTCTAAATTGGAGAGATGTGGATTTGATGAGTGCACCATCCAGTGGATAAGAAACTAGTTGACAGAACGTAGACAAAGGGTGGTGGTCAATGGGTCTATGTCCAGGTGGAGGCTGGTGACAAGCGGGGTCCCCCAGGGGTCTGTCTTGGGACCGGTGCTCTTTAACATCTTTATCAATGACATCCATGATGGAATTGAGTGCACCCTCAGCAAGTTTGTGGATGACACTAAGCTGAGTGGTGTGGTTGACACCACAGAAGGACAGGAAGCCATCCAGAGGGATCTTGACAGGCTGGAAAGGTGGGCCTGGGTGAACCTCATGAGGTTCAACACTGTGAAGTGTAAGGTGTTGCACTTGGGCTGGAGGAATCCCAGACATATTTACAGACTGGGAGAAGAGCTTCTTGAGAGTAGCTCTGCTGAGAAGGACCTGGGTGTCATGGGGGATGAGAAACTTAACATGAGCCAGCAGCTGCTCTTGCAGCTCACAAGGCCAATGGTATCCTGGGCTCCATCAGGAGAGGGGTGGCCAGCAGGGACAGGGAGGTGATTGTCCCTCTCTACTCTGCCCTCGTGAGGCCCCATCTGGAGTCCTGTGTCCAGATCTGGGGCCCCCAGTACAAGAAAGATGTAGAACTGTTGGAGAGGGTTCAGAGGAGGCCATGAAGATGATTAGAGGGCTGGAGCACCTCCCCTTCAAGGAGAGGGTGAGGGAGCTGGGCTTGTTCAGCCTGGAGAAGAGAAGGCTGCAGGGGGACCTCATTGCAGCCTTCCAGTACCTGAAGGGAGGATATAAACAGGAGGGGAATCAACATTTTAAAAGGGTAGACAATGGCAGAACAAGGGGGAATGGATTCAAACTAAAGGAGGGAAGATTTAGATTAGATATTAGGGGAAGTTTTTTACAGAGAAAGTAGTGAGGTGCTGAACAGGCTGCCCAGAGAGGTGGTGGATGCTCTGTCCCTGGAGGTGTTCAAGGCCAGGTTGGATGGGGCCCTGGGCAACCTTGTGTAGATACAGGCCTGAGGTTGGTGGCCCTGCCTGTGGCAGGGAGGGTTGGAACTCTATGATCATTGGGGTCCCTTCCAACCCAAGCCATTCTATGATTCTATGATTCTGTGATTCTATGATTGATATGATGCCCTCAGTCTTCTCTTCTCTAGGCTGAACAACCCCAGCTCTCTCAGCCTTTCCTCATAAAAGTGATACCCTGCTCCACTCATCATCCTTATAGTCCTTCATTGGACTATGTCCAGTAGTTCCCTGTGTTTCCTGAACTGTGGAGCCCAGAACTGGACACAGGACTCCAGATGTGGCTTCACCAGGGCAGAGCAGAGGGGGAGGATGATCTCTTTTGACCCGCTGGCCTAACTTTTCTTAATGCACCCCAGTATATTTGACTTCTTGGCCATGAGGGCACACTTCTGGCCTATGGAGATCTTGTTGTCCACCAGCACTCCCAGGTTCTCCTCTGCAGGGCTGCTTCCCTGCAGGTCAGCCCCTAACATTTACTGGTGCATTGGGTTATTCCTCCCTAGGTACAGGACCCTACACTTGCCCTTGTTGAATGTAATCGCATTCCTCTCCACCCAACTCTCTTGCCTGTCCAGATCCTGCTGAATGGCAGTGCAGCATTCTGGTGAATCAGCCAAGAAAGATAGAAAGAGGAGATTAGAAAACAGGACATTAAAAGAAAAGAACAGGACATTTGAGTTAATAAACCATCCCCTTTGGAAAAGTGAAAGCTGCTGATTATCATCTGCCTATTTGATTCATTCTTCATATCTAGAAAAGAAAATGAGAGTAGAGCAAGATGAAAAATTGCAACTGGAATTTATAGGAAGATAAGTGACCCATGATAGCATTGTCTATATTGAAAATTCACCTTCGATAGCTACAGAATTTTGTGGGGCGCTAGGCTAGAATCACTGTTATACATTACTGAAACCTGATAGATGAAACCCTACTTCAGAAAAAGGAAGGACTAAATCAGAGAGTCTATTAAGAGCAAAACTTATTCTTAAGGTAACTTTTACAATTATTTTCATCATATCCAAGTTAAATATGTATCACAGCCCATTGTCAAACATGACTTTTGGTTGCTTTCATTTTTTCTTATACCGATGGGGTTAAGAATGAATACTTTTGAAGTTATGTCACTAACAGGAGCTCCTGATGTAGCCATTCTTTGCTCTATCAGCAAAACCACAAGCATGGAGGAATAGATTAGAGCCTAATAGTGCTCCTCCTAAGAAGTGGCTATAGCAGTAGAAATCTGTAATTTGGCTGCTCTTCTGAAAGAACGAAAGATCATTACACAAAAGTACAGGAAGGAAAAGACAGACTTGTACAGATTTCAGCCACGCAATAGCATGCCTGGATGATTCTTTTCTGTTTCAGGATTATAGGTGGTACAAGTTTGCAGTGTCAGCTGGCTTACCGATAATAGAAAAGGAAAGAAATTGGACTCTTACACTACTGCCTGCCCTACTCTGCCTGTTGCTTGGAAAAAAGTAGAGATAAACCCTTCAACTGTTACAGAAGTTTTCTGTTGTGCAGTGCCCAAAAAAACCTGTAATCCCCAAGATTTTGATGCTTCAGGAGTAGTTTTAAGCTTTAGTAAAATGAGAGTGAAAGCAGAGACAGAAAGGGCCAGGTAACCCTGAAAGCTGAGCTGTTACAGATGAGAGAATCTGCTCCAAGCAGTTTAGGGACTTCACTCTTGGATTTCCTTCTGTCGTGATAAGGACTATAACTTACCATTACATTTGCTCAGGCTAGTTAGTGATCCTTAGATGAAATAGGCATACAATTACATCCAATGTGTCAATGCTGCACAAGTTAAATGAAATGGCTATTTCTTTTCTATCCATAAGGTCTTTTCAGTAAAAAAACACAGAAAGTCAGAGAAATCTATGTATTTTCAAAACACAAGAGCAATGAGCTTTTCTTTTTTCTGTTTTTTCCCCCTTATTTTTAATAGTAGAACAGTAGGATAAAAAACTGTCTTTCCATAGGAAAGTCCTATGGAAAGTCCTATTCTTTCCAAGAAAGGATAGGAAATAAGAATAAAAATAAGAATAGGAAAGTCCTATTCTTTCTGAGATTTCAGTTTACTGTATTAAATAAATTAAAAGTTCAGAATCTTAGTATCCCGTTACTTTTGTAGAAATATTTTTGACTGATCTGAAACAATAAATATTAATTTTCAACTGCAGTATTTTTTTTGCCCCGCACGTATGAATTTGTCAAAAATAATGAAAAACACATTCAGTTCTAAACTTAACATGAATTTTTGAAGAAAACATTTTTAATCACTCATTCATAAGTCTTTTCTTTCCCTCTCATGATCTCATTTTGCCTACAAATACAATAATTAAATAGTTTCTTCTATTTTTTTCACAGCACAGTATGTCTTGGTAGTGGAAAAAGCAATAATGTAACAGCTTTCAAGCTGTATCATGGATTAGCAAAAAGTGCTGTATATTTTTCCAAAGACTACACTGAATCTTCATAAATCTGGTTTCTAGAGGGGTTGATAGTAGATCTATCCTTATAAGGCTGCAATTTTTTTTCCTTTTCATTGATTTCCCTTATGACATTGAGTAGGTACTTTTCAGACTCCTGGTACTTACTCTCTCACATGGGCACTGAGGATGTTGTCTGCAATTATATCCCTGGCCTGAAATGAAAATGGAAAACTGTGAGGAAAGGTTACCTAAAGAAAAAAAACTTCTGTTTTTTTCTGGTGCCCTTGATGGCAATATAATTGTTGAGGGCTAAAATTAAAATGCAATGAATTATGTATGCATTAAAGAGATATTTGCACTGATCTCTCCAACCACAGTAACATTTTTAAGCAGAGGTGAAGAAATCTTTTTAAGCTCATCTTGTGTAGCTATTTTAGGAAAGAATTTGATATAGATAACAACATACCCTTCAAAAGAACGTGTTTCTGCCTGCTCATGAAGTTCTTCATCGTAACCTACTAGTAGCACATCATTTTGAGGCCTAACAGGAAAACTCTTTTTAGCATTTAAAACATATTATTTTTGTTGGAGTGGAGGCACTTGACCTTTTTAAAGAAAAGCGTGTCATGAAAGGATCTATTGAAATTACAGTTTGGAGCAGCTATCTTAAAAAACAAAGTATTTCTGTGTTTTTCAATGTGAAGAAAGATCTCTGATATTATTGCTTTTCCCCTTCTTTCCTTCGCTCTTCCTTTATTTCCACCCCCTCTCCTCCCCTCCTCCAAATTACTATCCTGCAGCTCTGCAGTGCTCTGTTCACCTTGCTGTTTCATGAAACCCAAGCAGCCCTGCTGGTGAACATTTCTGTCTGCAATTTCTGTAATAATAACATCAGATATTTTTGAGATAGATGGCTACGAACAGTGGAATCGTTGATGTTCCTTTGTGTCTCACAACCCTTTCCTGTGTTTCATTCTGCTTTCAGGACATGATTTGTGTGACTCCTTTGTATGACAACTAAAAATTTAGTAAATATTTACCTGTGTTGGGACAACAACCCTCCAATCTGGAGCAACAGGGAATCTATTTCTATACTTAGAAACTGTCATCTAACTTCATTATCTTTTTGCTGTTCTCCAAACATCCTCTTTGTTGACACTGCTCTATTACATTCTTCAAGTTACTGACATTTGCAGTGTATAATACTGTGAGATTTTAGTCGTTACACAGCTGCTGTAACCATATAGCTATTTATTTTGAAGCTGAAGAATTTGAAAGAGGTTAGCAGGCAAATTTACTGATCATGAAGCTAATTCTTAGAGGAGGAAAATCATGTATGACTTTTACTTCAAGCTGAGTGGGACACTCTGGCAGCACAGAAAACTGATGAATCTGTGAGGAGGTGTGACTTAATTTGGAACATGGAAGAAGAGTAAAAAGAAATAAGGAAACTGATATCAAGAATATTCCTGTCAGGAACCCTGTAAAACAGAACAAATTGTAGTGAAGATAACTAGCATGGAGGATGGAGAGACTGAGTTCTCAAAGACTGGTGATGAGCTAAGACTTTGGCATGGAAGTTGTGGGTACTATTTACTACAGGAATGTGCAAAAAGATCTTTTTACTTGAATATTCTTAAAGAGGTTCTTCTCTGCATCATGGTATGTTACATTTTGAGCATCATACCCAGATCTAAGATTGCACTGAAAAGAAAAATGCGTGAAAGTTTCCTTTTGTTTTATTGACCTTTTTCAAGGCACAGTAAATGCAACTTGTTCAAGGCTTTCAGAGCTTAACTGCCATATAAATACCATAATAATAATTCACATTCTTTCCTCCTCTTTGTTTTGTCTCTGTTGTCATTGGCCAGGTGCTATGAGTAGTATATGATTTTGCTGTCCAGTGTAATAAGATACTGTTTTCCTGTTTTTAATATCTGCTTTTGCTATTTGAAACTAATTTCTTAACATTAGTAGTGTAAAGTTGCTAAAGCTGGTCATCTTTGCATTTCTTACTGCTAGTAAAAAAGTGATCAGAATAGAAAATTACAGGAAGTAATACAGGATCCTGAGCATGTTCCTGAGAAATAACAAGCATAAAGAAGCAGACTTAGAGCCAGACAGTGAAATTGCTGTAAAACAAATGTAAGCCTAAGGAGCGGAAATTTGGCAAGATATGTATGCATTGGATTTTTTTCTACATTCTTTATGCCCTAAAGTAATGCAATGCCATCTATTTTAATTTGATTAAAATTCTAGTAAAGGAGCTGTTCAAATGTTTTTTGTAAAGTGTTTCACAGGAAATTTTTAGGATGAACTGCAGCAGGCATGATCTGTGAGGATCTGTGAGGATGCCAGGTTAACGCTTCTCATATGGCTGAAAGGAGGGTAGGGAAAGTGTTTGGACAGATAGTATCACTTGGAGATGAGATGAAGTTTTTCCAATTTGACTAACAGTTGAATTTACAGAATATGAAGTGTTGTCTCTCACGCACTAATGAGTACAGCACTGCAGCATTTATTTCATGCCACAGGGGTCAGGTTGCAGCAGACCTTGGAGAGGTTAGGCAGCTGGTATAAACTATGGTAGTCTTTGCAGACGCGCCTAAGTTTCACTGACATGAAGGGGAATTTAAACCACATTTTCTGTCAGGCCTGTTCCCATTGTGTATGCTGCTGTAGTGGAGCGTTAGTTCTGGAAATGTTAGTTTCTGCCCGTGAAGGTGAAGCAGAAGCCTTCCACCCACAGAGAGTGCTCTGCTCTTGTGGTTGCCCAGCTGAACTTGACTGAAGCCAGGATACCCTAATGTCGCAGTTTTTGCATAGCTGGCTACTGAGACAGAGAGAGAGAGGGCAAGGAGCTGCAGAAAATGGCTGGTAGAGTCTTCTGCAGGCCTGCTTATAGCACCTCTGAGAATCACATATAGGAGAGAAAGACTGCACCAGAACACGGAGTGCCAGGAAGGCTGCAATTTTGGCCCCTTAAGGGCATTGGGATGTCTATTTGCATATAAATGTAAGCAGTTGACAGACACAAAAGGCCGGGAAAGACTGGGGGAGGAGGCACCCAGGTACCCAAGAGAGAGATGCCCCTGCAGCCCAAGCAGAAGCACGTGGAGTAGCCCATGAAGAGGACCTATGGAGGAGGCAGAGACCTGACCTGCCTGGTGGAGAGGCTCCACGCTGGATGGAGCTGGTGGAGACATAGAGAAGATGCCGTGACTTACGCTGGGATGAGCCCCTGCCAGCACAAGCGACCTACAGAGATGAGCCAAACAGGTTTGCTGGGGGAGGCATCATAGCCCCGTGGAGGACTGGGACTGAGAGACACTGTGATTTGTTGCTGCCTGCCAGAGCAGAGATGAAGCCCGGTGGGAAGAGATTTGCCTTGGAGAAAGTTCGTGGAGGACTGGCTTTTATGGGTGAGATCCTACGGTGCAACAGGGGGAGGGTGTGTGGAATGGATGCCCCCATCCCGGCCGAGAAGGAAACCATCTTGCAAGGGACTGACCGAAGCCCCCATCTCCTAGTCCCTGTCCCCCTGTCCTGTGCTGTGAGCAGGAGAGGGGAAGAAGTGAGCAAAATCATGGCTGAAAGGGGAGTCTGCTTTAGAATGGAGGGGTGGGGGAAGGTGTTACCGAGACCCCCATTTTCCCCAGTCCCTGCCGCTCCTGGGCTGCGACCGGGAGGGAAGAAGGGAGCAAACTTCTAACTAAAGCCTGCTAAGGACGGAGTGGTGGGGGGAAAGTGTTTGCCTGGTTGCATTTGTTTCAAGATTGTTGGTTGCCCTCCTGACTCTGTTTTTTCACTGTTTTCTCTTTAGTGTAATAAATTAGATAACTTTCTCTCCTGCACTCTGTGTTGAGTCTGTTTTGCCCGCGTCATTAACGAGTTTGTCTCTTGAGCTGCCTAATTATGTTATTTCTCCCCTGTCCAACTAAGAGGGGGAGTGATGGACTGATTTTGGTGGGCGTCTGGCCTTTGGCCAGGGCTCAACCAACACACCTTCCAAAGAAGGTGGGAGGAAGAATGATACAGTGACATTACCTGCAGCAGCAGGAGATACAGGATAGCTCATAACTGGAAACCCAGCAAGGCCTTTGAGAGGTTTTTCTGCTCATGGTTGAGTGCTAGGATCTGTATTGTCCACCTCTATTTGTCATGGGTTTGTTTATCAGACATGTATTCCTGTCACTCTGGTATCTACAGTTTTTAATTTGTGGCCAGTTAAGCAGCTGTCATCTCCCACTATCTTTGGGGGTTCCAAAAAGAAAAGTGCATTAGCAATATGACAGCAAAGCTTTTCTCCCCAATGGCAAAGCGGCTCATCATCTGTAACGTTTCTCCTTCTGGAGCGCTAGTGTCTCCAGAGACTCATGTAACAGTCCCCTGAGGCAAAAACCAAAATGCTGGCTCTGCTGTACCAGAGCAAGTATTTCCTCTTCTGTACAGGATTTTAAAATATGCATTGAATTGCTTTCAAGCTGGATAAGTTTCCTCACTAATGTTATCCCTTCAAAAACAATTGTCACATATTAGTTAAATTCACCCCATCACCTGGAAGTCTTTTATCTTTTAGCCATTAGTATACATTTTGTTCTCTTAAGTACCTCTACGAAAACATTATGTATGTTCAGTGACACCAAGGCTCTTGATGTTATGCTCTGTTCAAAGGCACTGTTTGCCTAGATAATATGTCATTTGCCATGACAAATACATGATAGGATGCAATTCTCTGACAAGGTAAAGGCTTTGAGGTTTTAGTTTATTGTTGCTTTTATTAAAAGATGCTTTTTCTTATTCGTAGATTTGCACACACAGAAAAAGTCAACAGCCAATATTAAATGCCTGTTAAGTACTGTTGTTATTACACTTATTAACAGCACAATTCTTCTTTATGGAAGAATTTAAATTTGAAATATTGTTCTGAATTTGAGGGTTTTTTCTGTGGTATTTCTTTTCCAGATGTTTCTATTTTGTTCTTTCTGCTTCTTCCTAGAAGAGAACAACTAGGAAAAAAAAATGGAAGAAAAGACAAACATTAATTGCAAGAAGAGAAATGGGCATGCTGTAGTAGGTTTTTTTCCCAGCTCCATCCCATATCATCTTGTCATCACATCATCTTTTCTTGTAAGGAACTTCCCAAAGGTTCCCATGGATATGTGCTATTACTTTCACTCTAGCTGTCATATAGGGTGTCTTTGCAATACTTTTTTCATTTCCCTTCCACCAACAGAAGGAAAAAACCCCAGACTTTTAATGTGAGTGTTGGAGTAGATGTCATAGAGTATCTTAGATAAAATTGAAGCTTGGGTTTTAAAATTCTGCATGCAATTCCACTAAAAGCATTGCATGCAGCACATATGTTGTAGTTTGGCATGGCTGGGTTCAGGTGGAGAAGGGGAGCTGCAGGGGTGGCTTCCACGTTAAGAAGCCAGAAGCTCTCTGAAGGCCTGACAGAGCAAACACCAAAATGACTCAAGACCGGATCTGTTGTTGGCCAAGGCTGAGCCCATCAGCGATGGTCATAGCACCTCACTGAATCACATTTAAGAAGGAAAAAAGTGAGCAATCATTTTTTGCCACCAGAAAAGGGAGTGAGAAGATGTAAGAAACCATGCAGACACCAAGGTCAGTGAAGAGGAGGGGAGGAGGTGCCCCAAGTGTTGGAGAGAAAGATGCCCCAGTAGCCCATGGAGAAACCCATGGTGGAGCGGGTGTTCCCCTGCAGCCCATGGAAAAGGCAGAGACCCCACCTGCAGCCCGTGGAGAAGCCCCATGCTGGAGCAGGTGGAGACATCCAGGAGATGCTGTGACCAGTGGTGGAGCAAGTCCTTGCCAGCACTTGCAGCCTGTGGAGAGACACAGAGACACAGAGATCAGAGAAAGAGATCCACACCAGAGCAGGCTTGCTGGGGGAAGGGGAAGGCTTGTGACTCCATGGAGGACCAGGCTGGAGTATTCTGGGCTTGAGAGACTGAGAGAAATGCTATGATTTATGACTGCACCCCATAGAAGTGACCCATGCTGGGGCAGCTGGTGAAGAGCTAAAGCCCTGCGGGAAGGGATTCACATTGGAGAAGTTCATGGAGGATTGTCTCCCTTGGGTAGGACCTGGTGCCAAGAAGGAGAACAGCTTGTGAGGAACTGACCAAAACTCCCATTCCCCCATTCCCTGCCCCTTCCCATGCCACAATGGGGAGGTGGGTGACAGTGGGGAAGAAGGGAGCCAAATCATGACTAAAGTGAAGTCTGCTAAGAAGGGAGGGGTGGGGGGAGGAGCTTTAAGATCGGGTCGCACTTTCTCATGGTCCAACTCTGGTGTCACTGGGAGTGCAGTGCAGTGTAATAGACGAGATCATTTTCTTTCCTTTATTCTGTGTTGAGTCTGTTTTGCCCATGACACTAATCATGGAATGATCTCTCCCTGTCCTTATCTTGACTTCTAAGCCTCTCAATATATATTTTGTCCCCTGTCCAGCTGAAAAGGGGAGTAATAGAGTGACTTTGGTGGGCATCTGGTCTCTAGCCAGGGTCAAACCATGACAACATAGTAGTTTTCCTGAAATGACTTATTCTATATCAGTTCTAGTATCAGTTTCCATTTGCCTTGGGTGAATTAGCACATACATATAATTGTGTGCCAGTTCTGACCAAACCCTGTAAGTGTGATTTAGCTGGGATTTAATTGTGGTGAGGGGGGACGTAAAAGAAGACAGGATGAATTAATCTCTGGATATGGAAGTTTATTTGATATTTCTGGTCTATAATTTTGTTTTACTTGGAGTCATGGCAATTTTTTGTTCAATAAGCATGGATATTTATCTAAGAAATGCAAATGAAACACAATAAAATTAATATGATTCTTACCTATCTTACTATACTCCATTACAGCTAAGGGATAAAATGACTAGTAATAGCTAGCTGTCCATAAACAAAACTATGAAACTAACTCCTCATTGGTGTATCAGTGTGCATCCAAACTATAAACAAAATGTTGTTATTGTAAAATATATCACTTGTACATCATGGGCTTTGTGTATTCTGTCTTTGCCACCTGCAAGACAAGCAGAGAGACCACATGCTAAACCAAAACCATTAATTTTCCAACACAGGAAGAGGGATGAGACCTTTTGGGGAAACGACAGAATCTGCAGTTTGTATTTGATGTCCTGGATTTGTCAGCAATCTTTTTGCAATTTCTTTTTTTTTTTTTCCAGCTTTGAGTAATAAAATTGGAAAAACATGTATTAAAAACATGACATTCACCTAACTATGAAATACTATGCTGTCTTCTCCCTTTTTCTGAGGGTTTTTTTCCCAGTCATTATTGCTATTTTTAAAAGTAGACTTAAAGTCTTTTAAACAATCCAAAAATATAACATTATTATATTTCTCCCGCTTTACAAATATATTGAAGATTCTAAAGAACATGTAAATGCTCAAATCTATATAAAGCCCCATGTACACATGAAGTGCACTGTGAAAGCTATGGAACATACTAAAACACACTGGATTTTAGAGGTATTTGAAGAGTTAAGACCTGTTCTCTCACATTCATAATGATTTATCACATAGCTTGGTGGAATCAGTATAGACTAACCATGAAAATGAAAAGTACATTTCATATTCCTCTCATAGGAAATTTTTTTGCTTTTATTTGAACTGGAAAAACACATTTCATAGTGACAGGAATAGACTAAACAAGGATATAGGAGAAGGCGGAATGCGGATATAGCAAGGACTGTCCCAGTGTCGTTTAGTTAAAAAACACTTGAAGTACATATGTGTACTTCTGCTGCTATATACTACTTAGACACCTATATAAATGTAATTGTTTAGGTTTGGTAATATATAGTGTTTGATGATGCCAAAGAAAGAAGAGCTAGGACCATCTGTTTACCAGGGGAACCATGCACACCTAATAGGCCTAATAGGTAAGTTGAAACAGGAAAGAAAAGCCAAGCAAAGGTGATTACTTATATAGGGGAGAAAGTGACTCTGTTTGTGTTTTACTTCTGGGGAAATTTGTGTTGAGAGGGGAAGAGTAAGAAAGAAAAACTGAACCCAACCACAAAACCCCAAACCTTGAAATTGTCTTACCTATGAAGTATGGAGGATTCTAACCCAAAAGCTGTTTTAATGGTTTGGGTAGAACATTGCTGCGGGTGTGGGGTGAGGAGAAATGTATTTATAGTGCATGGAAGGATCTTAACAATGCTCTGGTAAAATATAGCTTATTATACCCACAGAGCCTGGACTTTGGTCTGTGGCCCTGTTGGTACCATCCTTACTCTCCTTACAGGAATGTCTGTCTGTTTTCTGTGTCCTGTATCTTACTTTAATAGACCTTAGTCTCTCATTTATATGGGAGAGGATATTCATCTACTGGCAAGCACGGAATAAAATTTATTTCTGCCTTCAGTCTACAAATATTATAATTAGAAAGTGGATAAAGCTTGCCTAAGAAATCTGTCATGGTTTCACCCTGGCTGTGGGCCGAGATCCACGCATCTGCCTGCTCCTTAAAGTAAAAGAGCAGGGGAAGAGGGAAAGAGGGGGGAAACAGGGAAGGGAAAAGGAAGGGGCAAATAACTCCAAAACCAAGAAACTAAGAGGCCCGTGGGTTGGGATAAGGATAGTTTACTAAGATAACAGAAAGATAAAATATAACAATGCTAACAGGACTTTAGAGCAGAAGAATATGAAACTATTGATACCCAATGCAGTTTCTCCCCGACCCACACAACTCAGGCCGTACCACCCAGAGCTGTCCCGGAACCCGACCGTCCCCTCAAGAAGCACGCGTCCCGCCACCGCCCCTCTTCTTCCTCCCCTCAGCCCCCCGTTATCCTGGGCAGGACGTAATTGGCATGGAATACTCTCTTTGGCCCATCTGGGTCACCTGTCCTGGCTTCGCCTCTCCTTTCTCATGAATGGAGAAATACGAAGAAGCTGAGAAAGTCCTTGACGGTCTGACTGCAACTAAGAACATCAGGGTGTTATCAGCACTGATTTCATTTTAACTCCCAAACACAGCACTCCATCAGCTGCTACAAATGAAGTTAACTCTATCCTGACTGAAACCAGGACAAAATCTCAATGACTTTCCTCACTAGCCATGTGATAGTAATTATTGACAGATAATACTTACCTTTAGAATTAAATTAATTTCTGATCTAATCAGCTTTAAAATTACCTAGATCCATTGAATTAAAAAAAATCATAATTTGCAGTATGTTTTTGGTTTATTTTTTATGTAAAAACGGTAGCAGGCTTGGAAATATATTTCCTCCTGTCTAGCAGTTTTCTGCATTTTGTGTTCTACCTTCCTGGTGCATATATGTTGTAAAGTGCTATAGGCCAGTGTGTGTTGTTACAATTCATTGCTGCTATAGAGGACAATAGAAAACCAATAAGTATCAGTACTTAATTTTTCTAAAAGCTTTACACCTGTAGTGTGGAAGACACTGAATCTCTTTAGAATCTAAACTCTGAATTGCAGATGTATGGATGCAGTGATCATCCTTATTTCAGAGGAAACTGGTTATAGTGTTGAAAGCAGAGAGAAGGAAGACTTAATTTAGCAAAGCTGACACACATTCAGTTTTAGATATGGGTTTCAGTGTGACTGTGGACCCTTTTTTCTTTAGTAGTGTGCTGTTTTTTCTTGGAATGGAGTTAATTTTCTTTGTGGTAGATAGCATGGAGCATGACCATATAACATCATGCTCATCATATAAATCTGGGAGAAGAAGAAGAAGAAAAGGGAGTGGGGGGACATTTGGAGTGATGGTGTTTGTCTTCCCAAGTAACAGTTAGGCATGACAGACCCTGATTTCCTGGGGATGATTGAACTCCTGCCTGCCCATGGAAAGTGGGGAATGAATTCCTTGGTTTGTTTGTGAGTGACTTTTTCTTTACCTGTTGAACTCTTTCTCTCAACCTATGACTTTTCTGATTCTCTCCCCCTCATGATTTTGGGGATTGTGTGAGCTGCTGTGAAGTGCTCAGTTTCTGGCTGGGATTAAAACATGACAGTTGGTGAAGGGAGTAATTCTCTTTTCCATCCTTTCTTCCTCAAGAACATACAAGGAGTTTGACAGAATTCAAAACATGAATAATCTAAATTCTGGCACAGTTTATTTAGTGTGGTGTCGTCATGAGGTACAGCCTAAACATACGATGTACAAAAGCAGAAGAAACTGGAACATAAGGGAAAAGGAAGGAATTTTCTTTCAAAATAGAGTTGCTGCTGGAAGCAGAAATGAATCCCACCTGTGGATTCAACATTTCTGGGAGAAAACAGTTATGTTAGCTCAAAATATTGATTCTGCTGCCAGTTGAACGAGGGAGCTACAGGTTGCTTGTTCACCAAGTAATTTGCCAAATGAGAATTGTGAAAGTTCTTCTTCAGGTATCTCCTCTCAGGTGACTGCATGCCCAAAAACATAGCAAGACATAATAATAAATTATATTACACTTTTCAGTGGTGATGATTTATACACCAAAGAACATAATAATTCTGAAATTCAATCAATGAGCAATTCCTTATGAGTCCAAAAAGATAATGGTGACATTATATACATACTATCATATATTTTACTTGAGAAAAAGACAACATATTACTATTGTCTCAGTGTACAGATTAGCAGTAATTCCAGTGCCTTTTAATGAAATTCTTGATTCTGGGTGAATTGCAGACCTGTGAAAAGCTAATAAGAAACCTGGTTGAGTTGTGTTCAAGACTGTTTCTAAGCTTTCTTTAAAGGTTATGTAAATGTCCCTTGGGAGGCAGTCCTCAAGGGCAAAGGAGTCCAGGAAGCCTGGATGTTTTTCAAGAAGGTAGTCTGAAAAGCACAGAAGCAGGATGTGCCTATGTGCTGAAAGACAAGCTAGTAGGGGAAAAAGATCAGCCCAGCTGAAGAGAGCTGGAGCTGCAACTTAAGGAGAAAAAGAGGATTTATGGCCTTTTAGAAGAAAGGGCAGGTCACTCATGATGATTACAAAAAAGCAATGAGGCTATGCAAGGAAAAATTAGAAGGGCAAAAGTAAAACTAGAACTTAACCTCTTGGCCTCTGATGTTAAGGACAACAAAAAAAGTTTCTATAAATACATTAGTAATAAAAAGAGGACTAAGGACAACCTCTGTCCTCTGGTGGAAGGAGCCAGTAACATGGTGACAAAGGACGAAAAGGCTGAGGTGTTGAATGCTGCCTTTTCCTCAGTCTTTACCAGCAAGACCACTTGTTCCCTGAGTACCCAGCCCCCTGGGCCAGAAGACAAGGATGGGGAACATAACGCGGCCCCAGTAATCCAAAGAAAAATGGTGAGGTACCTGCTTCAGCACATAGATGCATGCAAGGCTGTGGGGCCAGATGAGATCCATCCAAGGTTACAGAAGGAGCTGGTGGAAGTGCTCATTAGGCTGCTTTTCATCATTTATGAGCAGTCCTGGCTGACTGGGGAAGTCTGAGTTGGCTGGAGATTAGTGAATGATGCCCATCTACAAGGGCCAGAAGAAGGATCTGGAGAACTATAGGCCTGTCAGTCTGACCTCAGTGCCTGGGAAGATTATGGAGCAAATCATCTTGAATGTCATTATGAGGCACATGCAGGAAAAGCAAGTGATCAAGCCCAGTCAGCACAGGTTTATGAAAGGCATGTCCTGCTTAACCAAACTGATCTCCTTCTATGACAAGGAGATGACCTGCATAATGGATGATGGAAAAGCTGTGGATGTTGTCTACCTGGACTTTAGTAAAGCTTTTGACACCATTTCCCACAGCATTCTTCTAAAGAAACTGGCTGCTCTTGGCTGGGACAGATATATCAACTGCTGGGTAAAAAACTGGCTGGATGGCCAGGCCCAGAGAGTGGTGGCAAATGGAGTTAAATCCAGTTGGTGACCAGTCACCAGTGGTGTTCCTCAGGGCTCTGTGCTGGGGCCAGTTCTCTTTAATATCTTTATTAATGATCTGGACAAGGGGATCGAGTGCACCCTCAGTAAGCTCTCAGACAACACCAAGTTGCACAGGAATGTTGATAAGCTTGAGTGTAGGAAGGCCCTTCAGAGGGATCTACACAGGCTGAATCAGTGGGCTAAGGCCTATGGGATGAAGTTCAACACCAAGTGCCAGGTCTTGCATTTAGGTCATAACAATCCCAAACAATGATACAGGCTTGGGAAAGAGTGGCTGGAAAGCTGCCTGGCAGAGAAGGACCTGGGGTGTTGGTTGACTGCCAACTGAACATGAGCCAGCAGTGTGCCCAGATGGCCAAGAAGGTCAACAGTATGTTGGCCTGTATTAAGAGTCGTGCAGTGAGTAAGACTAGGGAAGTAATTGTACTCCTGTACTCAGTGCTGGTGAGGCCCCACCTTGAGTACTGTGTTCAGTTTTGGGACCCTCACTACAGAAAAGACATTGAGGTGCTGAGATGTGTCTGGAGAAGGGTGATGAGGCTGGTAAGGGGACTGGAGAAGAAATGTTATGAGGACAGGCTGAGGGAACTGGGTTTGTTTAGTCTGGAGAAAAGGAAGTTGAGGGGAGACCTAATTGTTCTCTACAACTACCTGAAAGGATGTTGTGGAGCTGTGGGGTTGACCTTTTCTCTCAAGTGACAAGTGATAGAACAAGAGGAAATGGTGTCAGGTTACACCAAGGGAAGTTTAGATTGGATATTAGGAAAATCTTCTTCACAGAGAGGGTTGCTAGGCATTGGAACAGACTTCCCAGGGAAGTGTAGAATGGCAAAATGTGTGATAAAACAACATGGACCATTTTATTTGGTAAGAAAAACCATCACAAGTAATTTTGTTAATGATAATAGAAAATATCATCTATGTATCAGGTAGCAGACACCATTAGATTTTTTTGTGCAAAATTCAGATTAAAAGCCTTTAAAACACCTGAGGAAATTTTCTGCAATGAATGCAACCCCATCTCTTGCTGGAGTTACCTTGTCAGGTAAATTTTTCAACGTCTCTGACAAAATTGCTTCTTCTACATTAAGTTTATTTAATCTCTATAAAATTTTGTATTTTCCCTTGCACTGAAATAATCAAAACTATACCTGAGCTATAGTAAATGTTTGGGTATTCTATACTGATTAATTTAATGAAAAGCTTCAATATGTTATAATAAAATAAGTAAATATTACTCTTCAGAAAACATTTAGACTTGTCACATTAGCCTGTAGAGATACTAAATAAAATATTAGCCATTTATCTTGAACTGACTGCAACATGACTATTCCTAATGAGAAACACCTGAGTTTGTTAACAGTGACAATGGGATATATATATATATTTCTATGGCTTCCTCAGTATTGTAGAAATTCACAACTGCCTAAAACATAGAAAAGTTGTATTAGAATAGCATAGCATAGCATAGATCAGTTGGAAGGAACCTAACAATGCTTGCCTGGTTCAACTGCCTGACCATTTCAGAGCTGACCAAAAGTTGAAGCATGCATTGTTCAAATGCATCAAGCATAGCATCACCAGTCAGTGCATCGCTTAAATGCATGCAGAGGAGGGCAACACTAACAGCCTTAACAACACTGACAGCCTTGGGGCACTGACCACCTCTCTAGGAAGCCTGTTCCAGTGTTTGACCACCCTCTCTCTGCTTCCTAATGTCAAGTCTGAACCTCCTCTGGTGCAAATTTGAACGATTCCCCTGTCTCCTATCACTGAATCACAGGGAGAAGAGCTCAGATCTTCCTTTCCATATCCCCTCCTCCAGAAGCTGTAGAGAGCCATGAGGTCATCCCTTAGTCTTCTTTTCTCCAAACTGGACAAAATCAGAGTCTGATCTGCTCCTCACAGGACATTCCTTCTAGGCCTTTCACCAGCTTTGTTGTACTCCTCTGGATGCATTTGAATGCTGTCATGTCATTCTTAAATCATGGGTCCCAGCATTGCACGCCTCTCATTGCGACGCTGCACCATCTTTAAACAGAGTGAGATAATCCCCTCTTTTGACCAGCTGGTGATGCTTTGTTTCATGCCTCCCCAGGATGCAGTTTGCCCTCTTGGCTGCTAGGGGAACACTGCTGATTCCTACTGAACCTGCAGCCAAACAGCACCCCCAGATCCCTTTTGGCAGGGCTGATCTCCAGACACTCATCTCCCAATATGCCCATGGTTACTCCATCCCAGGTGCAGCACTTGGACTTGCTAAATTTCACACTAATGATGATTCCCCTATGCTCCAAAATATCTAGATGGGCCTGCAAGGCAACAGCACCTTCCAATTTAGAACTGTCATCAAAGTTCCTACTGGTGTGTTCAACTCCTGCATCCAGATCATTGATAAAAGTATTGTACAGGACTGACCCTAGAATTTAGCCCTGTGGAATACTACTGCTGACCAGTTGCCAGCAAGATGTATCCCCACTCACTATAAGGCTTTGAGCTCTGCCTTTCACTCAGTCCTAGCACACCATGAACCTGCTTATCCCACAGCTGGACAATTGATGCAGAAGAATGTTGTGAGAGACAGTATTAAAAGCCTTACTAAAATCCAGAGAAAGTATATCCACCACCTTCCCTTCATTTACAAGACAGGTGACCTTTTTGTAGAAGGATATAAAATTAGTTAGGCAGGCCTTTCCCTTTGTGACCCCCTGTTGACTGTGCCTCTTGATTGCATTGCTCTTTAAATGCCTTTTAATAGTATGATCTTCTCCATAATTTTTCCAGGTGGTGAGGTAAGACTAACAGGTCTTTATTTCCTTCAGACCCTTCTTGTAAATTGGAATAACAGTGGCTAGCATCCAGCTGGCAGTCACTTCCTGAGACTCTCAGGACCTCTGGTAGATGATCAAGAGGGTATGCAGTAACATCTACTAGCTCCCTCAGTACTCTGGGATGAATGCCACCAGGTCCCATAGACTTATGAGCATTCAGTTAATGAAAGTTGTCCTTTACAATTTCAGTCTCCACAAATGGAAAGTCACTGTTGTTGCAGTTGTGGTATCCTAACCCAAGGCACAGCCCAAAGTCTATCAGTATTATTAAACACTGAGGTAAAAAGAAAAAACAACCTTGAATATCTCCATTTTGTCTTCATCCCTATTTGCCAGGTGACCATCTTCAACACATATCAGTCTGATATTTTCTTTAGACCTCCTCTTGTAATTAATTTATTTAAAGAAGCATGTCTTTCTGCCTGACAGAACACTGGTCAGTTTCAACTCTAGTTATGCTTGAGCCTTCATGTCTTCTCCCTCTATGTGTGAACCATGCCTCTGTAATCTTCCTACACCTTGGTCCCAGAGATCATCCAATTTTTTCCCTCTTGAGCTCCACAAGGTGTTCCCTGTTCAGCTAAGATAGCCTTATGCCCTGCTTACTTGATATATGACACAATGGAATTGTCTGCTCTGGTCCATTTTAAAGTGGATTCTTAAAAACTGACCTGCACTTATGGACTCCCAGGAGACATTGTTGAGTAACTCCCTGAGTATCTTGAGGTTGACTCTCTGGAAATCCAGGGTAGCAACTCTGCTGACCTTTTTCTCTTGACACCAAAAAATTTAAACTCAGAATTTTCATTATCTCTGTGGCCAAGTCACTTATCATCACATCCCCACAAGTCCTTCTCTATTCACAGATAAGTCTGGAAGGGCATCTTACCTAGTTGTCCCAAGGCCCTGTGTTTGTGACAAGAAGTTACCTTCTACAAAATTCAAGAATTTTCCAGACATGCTTGTCATAGCGATATGGTATTCCCAGTTGGTGTCTGAGAAGTTGAAATCTCCCTAAAGAGCAAAGGTTACCGATCCAGAGACTTCTCCTGGTTGCATACAAAAGAACTAATAGTGCTATCACCTTGGCTGAGTGATTGGTAGTAGAACACCCACTACAAAATCTCCTTTTTTTTCATTCCCCTAATCCTCATCCAGAGACTCTCAATCACATCATTGCTAATGGTAAGGGCTGTACAGTCAAACTGCTCCCTTACATACAGTGAAACTTCTCCACTTTGCCTGCCCCGCACATCCCTCCTGAACAGCCTGGAGTCCTCCAGTTGTGGGACTCATTTCACCAAATCTTGCTATACCACTGATATCATAGCTCTGTGAAGTGACTAATTAGTCACCTGGAAGACGACTTGCTGTTTGAATTTTGCAAAAAGAAATTAAATGCATCATCCCTTGCAATAATAAGGGTGACTGCAAGGTTTCTATTTAACTAGCAGTTAAATGTAACACCCAAGGCAGTTCCTCAGAATTAAGGTTCTGTAAAGGTGCATAATCCTTGCTCCACAGACTATACAGCCTACAGGAGAATTGAATTACCCCCTTTGTTAATTGTGAGAGTAAATGACACTAATTATTTCTATTGTAGCAGAGGGCTAAGATACAAATTCTGTTGCAAGTCAAGGGTTTTTACAGCTGGTTTTGAATCTAGATGTCGACATTTAAGAAGCCCCTATTGATACCTACAGGTTGTGAGTTGGGCCCTGTAGCCAGAATCTCTGTTATATGTGTGCCAATCGTAATATTTTGCAGCATAAGGCAAGTTGGAGAAACAGTTAAAGCATTTTATTAAAGTATTCTTCTGTAGAAGCTTAGAAACTATGGAACAAAAAATGTGTTTAATTTTCTTGTTCTTTAAGGGATTAGCCATGGGGTTTATAAACCTAAATTTTTACTGTATTCACGGCTGGTGTTAACTGCATTGCTCATGTGAATTGGCATACACACTTTTTGAGCATATCTGAGTCATGGATGAGAAGTGGCTTGATAAATTCCGCCTTGTATAGACTGAGCTGTTAGGAATTGTCTTGGAAAAATAAGTTGGCATAAACAATGAAGAATGTCCCTTGTTTTCCAGGAACACATTTCAGTAGTTGCATGAAGCAGGCGTATGAACATATTTCTACAGTGAGTAGGAATGCTACTCTCTATTTTCTTCCAACATGGAGATTGCAACCATATCTTCAGCTTCTGTATTTTACAGTTGATGTGCAGGGGAGGGAACTCATGACTGGATTTTTTTTTTTTACATTGCATGCTGACTTATCTTAAGTACATATATCTTTAAACCCTTTGCTTGTAGGTGTCCTGGTTTCAGCTAGGATAGAGTTAATTTTCTTTCTAGCAGACAGTGTAATGGTGTTTGGGAGTTAGGATGAGAACAGTGCTGATAACACCCTGATGTTTTAGTTGTTGCCAAGCAGTCAGGGACTTTGCAGTTTTTCATATTTCCCTGCTAACAAGAAGGCAGTGGGGATGGAGGGCGCTTGAGGGGCCCAAGAAGCTCTGAGGGGACACAGATGGGACAGCAGACCCAAACTGGCTGGAGTATTCCAGGCCAATAACTTCATTCTCAGCATAAAAGTAGGGCTTGTGGGGGAGGAGTGCATGGCTCCAGGACATGCAGTTTTTGGGGATGGTGCTGCTTTGGGACGGTTCTGGGCTGTACGGCCTGAGCTGTGCAGTTTGGTGAGAAACTGCACTGTGTATCAGCAGATTCATATACTTTTGCTATAAAAGTCCTATTATTGTTATTTCTCTCTCTGTTGTGCTAGTAAACGGTTCTTATCCCAACCCACGAGGTCTGGCTTTGTCTTTTTCCTTTTTCTTTTCCCCTTCTGCTCCCCCCACCTATCCCAGAGTGAGCTGTGCTGTGGCTTCATGGTGCTCAGCTCCCAGTTGGGGCAGAACCACAATAGTAGGTGTGGTGGTTTAGCCTTGTCTGGAGGCCAGGCACCCACCAAAACCACTCTGTCACTCCCTTTTTCAGCTGGACAGGGGACAAAATATATATTGAGAGGCTTAGGGGTCAAGATAAGGACAGGGAGAGATCATTCCACAATCAGTGTCATGGGCAAAACAGACTCAACACAGAATAAAGGAAAGAAGCTCTCTAATTTCTTACACCACACCACACACCCAGTGATAATCATAGTTGGATAATGAGAAGTGCAACCAGATCTTAAAACACCTCCCCCCACCCCTTCCTTCTTAGCAGACTTCACTTTAGTCATGATTTCACTCCCTTCCTTACCCCTCTCCCCACTGTGGCATGGGGAGGGCCATGGACTTAGGGTATGGGGGTTTTGGTCAGTTCCTCATGAATGTTTTTCCCTACTTGGCCTGGGACTGCATTCCTCACACCCTTTCCCTGCTGCACCATGGGGTCCCACCCACAGGAGACAATTCTCCATGAACTTCTCTAATGTGAATCCCTTCCCGCAGGGCTTTAGCTCTTCACCAGCTGCCCCAGCATGGGTCACTTCTATGGGGTGCAGTCATAAATCATAGCATGTCTCTCAGTCTCTCAAGCCCAGACTACTCCAGCCTGGTCCTCCATGGAGTCACAAGCCTTCCCCCCAGCAAACCTGCTCTGGTGTGGATCTCTTTCTCTCACCTCTGTGTCTGTCTCTCTCCACAGGCTGCAAGTGCTGGCAGAGGCTTGCTCCAACGTGGGTTGCAGCCTTTCCTGTACATCTCCACCTGCTCCAGCATGGGGCCTCTCCACGGGCTGCAGGTGGGGTCTTGGCCTTTTCATTGGACTGTGGGGGGACACCTGCTCCACCATGGATTTCTCCATGGGCTGCAGGGGCATCTTTCTCTCCAACACATGGCGCACCTTCTCTCTCCCCTCTTCACTGGCCTTGGTGTCTGCACAGCTCCTTACATCTTCTCACTGCCTTCTCTGGTGGCAAAAAGTGGCTGCTTGCTTTTTTTCCTCCTTAAATATGATTCACAGAGGCTGATGGACTTGGTCAACAACAGCTCCAGTCTTGAGTCAGTTTGGTGTTTGCTCTGTCGGGCCTGCAGAGAGCTTCTGGATGCTTCTTGCAGAAGTCACCACTGCCCTGCTCCACCAGAACCCAGCCATGCAAAGCTAGGACAGTAAGTAAATTTGTGATGGTACTGAAAATGACCCACACCTCTGCTACTCTGCCCTAGTCAGACCCCACCTAGAGTACTGTATCCAGTTCTGGGATCCCTGGTATAAAAAAGACAGGGATCTCCTGGAGAGAGTCCAGCAGAGGGCTACAAAGATGATTAAGGGCCTGGAACATCTCCCCTATGAGGAAAGGCTTTATGAACTGTGGCTGTTCAGCTTTGAGAAAGGAAGGCTAATAGGGGATCTGATCAAGGTTTATAAATATCTGAAGTGTGGGAGACAGGGGGAATCAGCCAGCCCCTTTTCAGTGGTCTGTGGAGACAGGTCAAGGGGCAATGGCTGCAAGTTGGAGCACAGGAAGTTCCACACCAACATGGAGAAGAACTTTTCCCCAGTGAGGGTGACAGAGCCCTGGGACAGGCTGCCCCGGGGGGTTGTGGAGTCTCCGTCTCTGGAGATATTCAAGACCTGTCTGGACACCTACCTGCGTGATCTTTTCCTAGAGAACTTGCTTTGGCTGGGTGTTTGGACTCAATTATGTCTGGAGGTCCCTTCCAACTCCTCTAATTCTGTGAATCTGTGTGAATTAAAGTAACTCATATGTCACTTCTCAACTATTACCTAGTTATTATCTTTGGTGTAGAATTGTAACTGTTTTCTGTTTAAAACGTTGTTTGCTTCCATGGATATGTGTCATGTTGGCTTAGAAAACTGATGGCTTCTCTATGCAAATTTTTAAAGAAAAAAAAATCTGATTATTTATATTTTTTGGAAGTTAGGTTGCAACAGTAGAAAAAAAAACCTGCTAGAGTTCTTACTTTTCCATATAATATACAGGAGCTAAAATATCTAAGCATGGGAAAATTTGTCCATTGGTCATTGAATGATCCTGTTTTTTCATTGTTGTTCTTTTAGATTCCTCAAACTGGAGGGTAAAAGGTGCATTAGATGGGAATATGCATTGGTGGTGCTTTTTTGCTGTATCTGAACAAGATGTGTAATAGACTTTCAGTTCAGGGAGCTGAGGTTAAGGAATTTTATTTGATTGCTTGTTCCAAATAATAACTGTAGAGTAAAAGGAAAATTATTTCCAAAATAAAGCTATTAGGGTTACTTCTAAGATTTAATTCTTTAGATTTGCACGATGGGGAAAAATAATCTTTTCAAATTATTCACAAAGCTTTAATTTAATTTTACAGTTTCAGTTTGGAAAACTCCCATAGGGAATGGCAACATTTTGCATAATGAAAATAGACATGTTTCCATTTGCTTTTCAAATTAGTTGAAAGGGAGAAAAGAATAGGTGTTGCTACATAAATGAGTAGTACATGTTTAAACAAACTCAGTTATTCCTGTGAGGAATCTACAGCAGATATGGTCAGCATTAGGTTATTAATTTTGCTGCATACATTATTCCTTTTATGTGTATTCATCTGGAATGATTTTTATACCCTTGGCTGTGTAAGATGATAAATCTGTTACTTTTTCAATGATACATAGCAAGTTGCCCTCTTGATGTGTTCCTTTATGTTTTGCAGAAGGGAATATGGGAGGAAAGAATAAGAAGTTCTACCAGCCCTATTTCCAGAGTAACAGTAGCCAGAATATTTGGCTAGGTACACAAATATGAGTTAGCACTTTATAGATTATTTGTATTGATAATATTTTTAAGTCCACAGATAGATCTTTTAGTTTCAACAGTCCTTTTATGAGACTGTTTTTGCAACACTGCTAAGGAAAGAAAGTACACTATCATCCGTAGACTCCCACCTGAGGTGATGTGCAGCATCTCAGTTAAAGCAGGTGATACATCTTCCTGGCCTTCATTAGTAGGAGCATTGTCATCAGGTCAAGGGAGGTAATCTTTCCTTCTGTTGAGCACTGATAAGACACATCTTGGGTACTGTGTTCTGCTCTGGGATGTCCAGTACAAACATATGGAGTCCAGAGAGGGGTCCATGCGAGTGCTACAAAGACAGTGAAGGGCCTAGAACACCTCTTTCATGAGGAGAAACTGAGTGAGCTGGGAATATTGAGCCTGGGGAAAAGAAGGCTTGAAAGGGCTATTATCAATGCATGTAAATACCTGAAGGGAGAGTGAAAAGAAGATGGACCCAGGCTCTTTACAGTGGCAACCAGTGACAACAGGAACTAAATCCTCTCTGAATACAAGAAAAAACCTTTTTTTTTTATAATGAAAGTGGTCAGAAAGTGGGACAAGTTGCTCAGAGGGCTTGTGGAGTCTCCATCCATGGAGAAATTAAAAGTCCAACACAGTGACACAGTGCTACAGTCCTAGTCAACCTCCTTATAGTTGAATAGGATTTGGAACTACATGATATTCAGAAGAGTGATTCTGTGATCCTGTGAATAGGAAGGTCAGCTGGAATCACACAAATATAACAGCAAGAAGGGAGAACAGAGATCCTTTCTGTACATAATTATCTACAGATTTTATCTGTACATAATTAGTACATTACCTGAGTATGGAGTGCAGTCAGACTTCTTTGTGGTACAGCAAGTCTCAGAGGTATGTTGAAATTTACCATACAGGAGGGAGAATAAAAAACTCTGAAAAAGAGCCAAAAACTTGGATCACTTCATGGGGTAGAATAGCCTCTGTTAAAATCATTGCACTACAGTGTGTGAACCTCTCCAGGGTTTGTTTAGTCTTTATTTATTTATAAGATGGAATAATGATAAGGGCATGAGGAACATCTAAAAGAGAAACCAAACCACACAAACACCAGGAAGAATAGCCATTACAAAATAACTGTTTTCCCCCTAACTACTGGTTAGAAAAAACCTAGTTAAGTAGTTGAATAACACTTTTCAAATACTCCAGGACAGTCAATCTACTGCAAATCCATGATTTTAATTTTAAATCTGATATTTTCAGTGCAACAACAGTGAGACTCAGGTGAAATTGACACCTACTGTAAAAGTAACAGTTTTTATAATGTGCTGTATAATCTTGAGAATGTCTTTGTAAGTACTTCAGTGAATAGAATAGAATTGTTCCTGAAAACTACAATGAAATAAGGTCTTAACAAATCAGTCAAAATTTTCATTTTTGTGGATTCCTTTGGAGAAAGAAAGACCTGTGCAGACAAAGAATTATTTTTATTTTAATGTGTTGGAAGAGGGAAATGTTGCATATTTAGTTAATCATACAATTAATTATTAACTTTATAAAACTATTTCTTTCGCATTCTTTTTCACTTTTAGCCTGAGTAATGTTAATATGGTCCTAAGTCAGCTAGAAAACCTCCTTGGGTGTATGTTGTTTGACCTCTTCTCTCTCTAAACAATGCACTTATTAGTTCCCCAAATACCTTGCAAATCTTGAATCAAATTTCTTCATGTCATTGGTTTGGTACAATGGGCAATACAGAGTGGTGCACCATTTGAGTAAGTAGAATGGGAAGACATGAGAGACCTAGGCCAAAATTTGTTATTCAGTCTGTGCATAGCTTTACCACATGTGAAGGGAAAATGATTCTCACTTTCCTCAACACAAATATGGCTCTTTTAAATTGCACACCCTAATAGGCAAGGCTACTTCTTAATGTGGTCTGTAATAGTTTACTAAATATGCCTCTGATGCACATTTGAAACTGACATCCAGGATGCTTGTTATATACCATTTGGAATTTGATTTTCACACCATATTATTTTTCTTATAGTTGCACAGCAGTAAAATCAGATCAGAATGTCAAAAGCATATGATGCTCTTCATGAATTTTTTTAAAGATATTCAGCAGACTGAAGGCATTTCAGGATGCCTGAAGCATGCTATGAGTTCTCAAAATTTATTATGAGAACTAATTTTATTTTAACTCTGGACTGCTGTTCAATCCTCATTGTGACTAGTGACAACGGGAAGTAGGAACTAATTGCTATGTTAAAGGTATAAGTTATTATGATGAACAAATACCCATGAAAGAATGTCAAGCTGGGAAACTCATGTCTTTTTAGTCTGTAATGAGAGGAATATTCCTGGGTCAGAGTTAAAAAGCATTCATTGCCCCAAGGCTGTAATCAAGTGCTGAATCTATTCCAATACTTTTCTGTAAATGGCAAATACCAACAAACTAAATATGTTTGCTTGCATATTCATGGTGTGGTTTTTAAATCTTTAGGTAGAGATTTTGATGACCCTTCCTAGCTTGTTGCTTTCAGTCCCCCTCCTGAAGACATATGGGTAATGAGTGATTTTGTGGGTCTTTAGTTGCAGAAGGTAGAAAAAAGTATTGATGCTATAGTAGGATAGGAAGTCAGAGGGGAAAATAATCTTTTCTTCTTACATAGTGAGGGTTACCTGATCCCAAGGATATAGTGAATAACCAGAGTAACCCAACTGTTGTTGACTGACAATAAGAAGGTATTTCCAGCTACTGCAGGCATCTGTAGTCTTGTAATGCATCTCCACATGCCAGCAGTAGAGCACCTCTTAAAAAGGGGTTAGCAAGAGTTGTCTGAAGACATTCCTAACTGCAAAGGCAGAAGGACTAATGAAATGAGTCTTTTGCATTTCATTGAATGTGGCAACTCTTCCCTGAAAACTGCTGAAGCAGATTGCATTTTTGCAAACACATTGCTCCACCATCATACACTAGTACTTTCCAAGATTGTAAAAGCTATTTGAGAAGATGAGATGTAGAAACAATGGTATTTTATAGAACACTCCAAATGTATTGTGTTTTTGGTTTTCTTCTATAATTTATATTGAAAATGCAAGAACTGATTTTCACTTATGTTTCATTCATGTAACTAGAATACATAGCCTAGTTTTAAATACTGTAATGACAATGCTAAGTTCAGCATCTTTTTAAGTATTAGGAAATTTAGACTGTAGATAGGCTCAATTTGTGAATATCTGCTAATGTGTGCAGTCTCTAAGTTATAAGTATTATTCAACACTGAATTAATTACCTCTTTTCAAGGTGAATATAAAATAACCTAAAGTGGGGAACTGGCATATGGCATTTTCCAATATCCAAATTGTGAGGATATCAGATAATGTAGCTAGGTAGATTCACTGAAGCTAAAAAGATTAACATATCTATCAAGTTCAGTCTCAAAAATTACTTGCATCTACACAAATTGATTAGTGCCTGGTGTCTACAGGGTTTGATTAGTGCATTTCTCTTAAGGTGAAATTATACTATATTTTCTATCATAGTCTTTCTGATCAAGAAGCGAAATGTAGGGACCCTCAGTTTTCTGGCAGACTCATTGCTCTCACAGCTAGAGATAAAACTTTATTAAGAACTCAGTAGAGTGAAATGCTGTTTATTACAGAAATATATGTGCACTTGGGAGAAATAGGAAACAGAATCAGAAGAAAAGTTTTGGACCCATTCTAAAGCTTTGGCTAACTGGGAAAAGGTGTTGGAGCCTAAGGTTAACCTGTCACACAGAGGCTGTATGTCATTGACAGAAGACTCTGCAAATGGCATGAAATCAGTTTCTTCATTTAAACTTACCATGATGTAGGAAGTTTGCATCCTAAGGATTCTATAAGGAAAAAAAAATGAGTGAAAAAGTGGCTTTTATTTTTGATCACAAGATGGCTTATTTTTCTGAAGAGCTGAATAGGATTTTGTAGTTCTGGGATGCTGTTGTACTGAAGTATATATGAAGCCACATTTTTTGATCTTCTGGGAAATGTACCCATGTTTGCCTAAGTGCAAAAAAGTCTTGAAGTTGTCTTGGGAAGATGAAAACAGTCATTTTTAACCATAATTAGTTTTCACCTGTAATCATAGAATCATAGAATCATAGAATTGTAGGGGTTGGAAGGGACCTCGAGAGATCATCGGGTCCAACCCCCCTGCCAAAGAAGCTCCCTAGGACATTTCACTGAGATAGGCATCCAGACGGGTCTTGAATATCTCCAGAGAAGGAGACTCCACCACCTCCCTGGGCAGCCTGTCCCAGGGCTCTGGCACCCTCACTGGGAAAAAGTTTCTCCGCATGTTGGTGCGGAACTTCCTGTGCTCCAACTTGCAGCCATTGCCCCTTGTCCTGTCTCCACAGACCACTGAAAAGGGGCTGGCTGATTCCCCTGCATCCCCTGCTTGAGATAATTGTAAACATTAATTAGGTCCCCCCTTAGTCTTCTCTTCTCAAGGCTGAACAGTCCCAATCTTCTCAGCCTTTCCTCATAGGGGAGATGCTCCAGGCCCTTTATCATCTTCGTAGCCCTTCTTTGGACTCTCTCCAGGAGATCCCTGTCCTTTTTATAACAGGGAGCCCAGACCTGGACACAATACTCCAGGTGGGGCCTGACCAGGGCAGAGTAGAGGGGGAGGATCACCTCCCTTGACCTGCTGGACACACTCCTCCTGATGCACCCCAGGATCCCATTGGCTCTCTTAGCCACCGAGGCACACTGCTGGCTCATGGCCAACCTGTCATCCACCAGGACCCCCAGGTCCTTCTCCACTGAGCTCTTCTCCAGCAGGTCATCCCCCAGCCTGTACTGATAGAAACGGTTGTTCCTTCCCAGGTGCAAGACTTTACACTTGCTTTTGTTAAACCTCATCTGGTTTCTCCCTGCCCAGCTCTCCAGCCTGTCCAGGTCTCGCTGGATGGCAGCGCAGTGTTCCTGTGTGTCAGCCACTCCTCCCAGCTTTGTGTCATCGGCGTACTTGCTGAGGGTGGATGCTATTCCCTCATCAAGGTCGTCAATGAAGATGTTAAACAGGACTGGACCCAACACCGAGCCCTGGGGAACACCGCTAGTCACAGGCCTCCAGTCAGATTCCACTCCACGAATCATGACCCTCTGGGCTCGGTCCGACAGCCAATTCTCAACCCACCTCACTGTCCACTCATCAATCCCATGCTTTCTCAGCTTTGCTATCAGGATGTCATGGGAGACAGTATCAAAAGCCTTGCTGAAGTCAAGGTAGACGACATCCACTGTTCTCCCTCCATCTACCCAGCCGGTGATGAGATCGTAGAAGGCTATGAGATTGGTCGAGCACGATTTCCCCTTGGTGAATCCATGCTGACTACTCCTCATGACCTTCTTCTCTTCCGATTGCTTGGAGATGGCATCCAGAGCAAGCTGTTCCATTAAAGAGCAAGCTGTTCCATTAACTGAAACATGAAACTTAAATGATGTTCTTGCGGCTTATTGTTTCATTCAGCAAACTTTCTAACTGATAAGGTAGTATTTTTTAAAAAACTAATTTAAATTAATTTTAATAGAAATGGGCTATTTCCTTCAGTGGCAGAGGTAAGAGTAGTGCTGCTGGAGGTAGTGCAACAGGGCTGGTTAATATGTGGTAGGCAGCTTTCCAAAGCTATCTTCTGCACCACAGGCCCATTCAAACTGAATCAGAGATTTGGTGATTTCATACAAAAAACATCTAGAAAACAGCAGTAACAGCAGTAACAACACAAGTTCATCAATGTGAAGACTCCTTGTATCAGCAGTTCATTTCTCATCTGTTTTATGAGTGCCTCTACTAGATCTGCAGCTGGTTTAATCAGCATAGCTGCATTGACTTAAAAATAAAGTTAAGCTTATTAATGCCAGCTAAAGAGACAGACATCCTGATATTACTTTTTGTGCATCAGATATTTGTGCAGGAGCTGGCTTGGCACCAGCAATCCAGTTTTTACTCTCTGGTGATAATAACTTCTAATAATACTGACTTGGCCTTCAATTGAAATTCAGAGGTTAAAAATGTAAATAACCAAATAGGATCCTCCACAATGTTTCCTGAGTTTTAATGTGTTTTTTCTTGATCAAAAGTCTTTTTCAATGAGCCAAAATTAATCATATTTCATAGAGTTCTAGCTTTTAAAAAAAGTAATATGTTGCACCTTAGGAAAAAATTTGGCTCACAAAATGTCTTGCATGCCATGTTCCTGTGTCAGTACTACCAAATAAGTATGACATTCAGTCAATATCTTAATGTCGGAAGGATGGGGTTTGGATTTCAGTCTCCTGTGTTAATTTGGATACTTTTAGTCTTTCTAGAATGCCAGCTTGCTTCTTTAGAAATCCAGAAGATTACTTAAGAATTTAGATGCTTATACTTGTATAGTTAGTAACAGTATAAATTACAGTATACATAAAAATCTCTTTTTGGTATGAGCAAATATGACTATTTGCTCATACCAGTCTTGCGTCTGCTGTCACATGTCAAGTAAAGTAAACTCTGTGTTTCACACACTGGTCAAAGTCAACAGTGAACTTCTGTGATGACAATAGGGTACACATATATTGCAATTCCTCGAAAGGCTGTCCTTCAGGAACCAGCTTGGGGTAAATACATCTCTGGAAAAAAAGCAAAGGCAAGTAATAAGAAGTCACATCATATGTTTCTGAACATTGATGTGTATTTCCAATAGATGGGTACTTGAAGCAATGTGTTTAAGAGTGTAGATATTGTCTTTGTATTCAGCTTTGATGAAGTAATATTTTTACCTACTGTAATCCATGACTTATGCAAAGATGGAAAATGATACATGTAAATGGCTTTGCACTTGTGTTTTTTTTTTTTCTCTACCTTTCCTCCTCAAGTTTTCTTTTCAATTTTCTCTCTGCATAAAAATATAATGGAGTAATTAATCATAAGATATTTTGGGTTTGACAGCTTTAGCCTCTTGAATACATTTATATCATCAGCCAGAGTTTCTTTATGCCACATCCTTTGGCTTGCTATGGCTTTCCCAGTAATTCTTAGTGCCATCTACTATTCATCTCAGACAGCATTATACAGCCACTCAGGAATGATTATCTATCTGGGAAATCAATAAACTGAAGCTCTATTAATAACACACATTATAAGGGATATGCCAAAATGACTGTCATGTTCTCTTGTATGAGAGCTGTCTTAACATAGAAGAAGCTGTCAGAAACCCATTAGAAATAAATCATTCTGACACCATCATTCTGTTTTTTTAATAGCGGGGTGTCAGCACCTCAATATTTCCCTCTGCTAATAGATTGGGTGGGAGGGGTAGGAAATAAAGTCCACCATCACTGGCAAGAGACTTTCAAAGCTCAAGTTTTAGTGTGACATAAAATGAAAGCAACAGACCAACTTATTATCTGTTGCCCCAGGGTCACTCTTACAGACTAGTGATTCAGACACACTGATTTCAGAGGCATTTGGAAGCATGCCTGCTTAGTTGCAGTGAGTGACTCTTAAAAAGATTCATATCAGAATAAAATTGAAAATTACTGACAGAAATCACAGCAATTTAAATTAATCTCTATCCTGAGATGTTGTATGTTTGCTTACAAAACATGATGGTAAAGGACCATATTGCATCTTGGGTAACAGGAGCATATTCCATCTGGCCTTAGTGGCTATATAACCTGCTTTGAAAAAAACCACACCAGCTCCTTGCAAGCTACACCTCCACCACCCATTTGATGGGATGATACAACTGAAGTATTATGATTTCCTAGTCTGCTATTAATATTACATGACTATCACAGTGGCCTGCTGCAATCAAGAATGTGGTGGTTTCGAACATAGCACATAACAAACAATCCAGGTTGCCCTTAAAATTAAATGGTGTTGGTAAAGAGGAATGAAAGGAAAGTGGCTGTAACATTTCCAAGCATTTTGGGGGTTATATTTCACAGCAGATGACTGTAGATTCAGATTTACACCACTGTTTCCCCACTTGCATTGGTTTTCATTCCTTGTGGAAGAAATCCTGTCAGTCAGCAGGTTCTGTTTATTCTCGCACAGGACATGCACAAGAAAAAAAAATATTCATGTCCTTAGATAACAGAATTTCATGCATGACTACATAAAGTTGAATATATGCTCTCCATTCTGGTTGGAGAAAGATAGCTCCTTAGGTGCTTCTGACAGAGAAAGAGGCTGATCCAACATACCATATATAAGATAGCAGCACTTACCACGCATAGATGGAGATCAGTTTTGGTAGGTAGATATGCGTGTAGATCCCTATATACAGGGCTTCACAGTGTGAAGAGAGGAAACAAAACTCTTACCAATTTGTATGTAGCAGTCTCGATTAACTGTGTGTCTCATAACTTGAGCCACAGTGCCGTCCTGTCCCCACATTTGCTAAAATTATACCTGGAGGTTTCAAGGATGTGGAACAGTTTATAAGAAATGTATTTGAAGATCTGAGTGAACTTGACCCTTCAGTAATTACTGGGGACTTGTGGGGTCTAATAGGTTTTGAATAAAATGCAGAAAGTAATTTGTTTTTACTGGCAGAATTTTGTGAGAATTAACTGCTTTTAAACTTCTACAGGTACACATGTGACAGTTTCAGCTATTACTTGCTATGAAATACAAGAGATACTGAGACCTCAGATGCACTGACATGCAAGACAATCAAAACAAGAAAACAATACACCAGTCTCTGTGTAGAAAGCAGAAAAATTTACATAGCAAATCAAAACTGTACATACTAGGGAAAAATAACTGCAATGATGAAAACCTAATGCAAATTCAGAAAAAAGGGTTTTGGTAGATCATTTAGTGAAATAAGAATTTTAGGGAGTTTAGCCCCCTAATTTCTTGCCCTGTTTCCTACTAGCAGTTGTTATCTTCTGTCTCTCTACCGCAGTATAGATGAGCAATGCTTCCATTAAGGTGCTGTGGCTTCTCTCCAATTTCTGAAGCTAACATGTTAGACATGGTCTATTGGCTTGGAAGTTCAGCACACATATTTTCTCAGCCTCTGAAGTAGAGAGAACCTTGCAATATTGCAGAAAAGCAGGACAGATTTGCTTATTGCTAAAATGAGGAGTGGGGATGGGGAAGTTTATGCTATGCAAGAGTATATTTGCATTCATATCTATGATCTTCTGACTTACACATTTATGTACTTTCCTTCAGCAGCAACAAATAATGCATCTGGGGATACCACATAAGACCTGATATTAACCTTGGTTGGTTACCTGTTTGTAGTTGGTAAACACGAATGTAAAAATACTTTTAATTTATGTATTTGACAGGAATTTTGGAACCATAGGTTTTCTTTCAGAAGTAAGTTAATATTTAGTTAATATTTGTGACTTTGTATAAAATGTATGTATCTTTAGCAGTTTGGGGAATTTTGTCCATCTCTGCTTGATGGAATGTTACAGGTTAGCATTTTGTGCCACGGAATATTTGAGAAAGGACAGTTAATCCTTACAGGTAATAGTAAGTTCACAAATACCATATTGTATTTTTTCCTCAGACCACAGCTCTGTGAGAGATAAAAGGAAGCATTTTTTTCTCTCTTTTTTCTTCCTTTCTTTTTTTCTTTTCCTAATTGCTGTATCTCATTACTATCATTGGTACAAAAAGACCTAATCACACAACTGATATGGCAGATTAAAACCCATGAGCTATTTTTATCCCCCACTGGTTAGCACTGAATAACAAAAAACTGTAGAACTAGTTCAGAACCTGCTCAAGGTTATTATTTACATTGTCTGCTCAAAATTTCTTTTCTCTCTCTTTTTAAAGTATTTATCTATTTATTTATTTATTTATTACAAATCAGAAAAGGTAGATGCAGGAAATGAATTCTGTTTCTGGCAATGAGGAATTCCCCACAGCACAGCCAAACACCCAAAGGTATAGCTAGGAATGGTAGAAGAGGTGATCTGACATGTTCTAGGTGCAAGAAAGATGTAGCCTCAGATTTACGAATATAAAAATATGTGAGGAATCATGTAAGGGGTTATATAACAGCATTTTCCATCAGGAAACAGATTTTGTTCTTGTGCTGTGAGGCATATCTTACTTTGTACAGAACTCCTTTAGGTAGGAGTGGGACCGCTCGAAGTGAAATATTGCTTAGTTGAAGTGAGAGAGCACATTTTGTCATAAGCAACCTGGAACCTTGAGCAAATACGGTTTTGTTTGTTCCCTTGTTACTTCTGTTACTTAGAAAATGTGGAATTATCATCGGACTTCTGCTCTTTAGAGTTTTACTGGTGAGAACAAAGCAGGGATCTACACATTGCTCAGGAATGTTAACCCTGCTCTATTCTCAGCAGAGCGGTGCAGCTGCTGACATTTAGTCTGTAGTCTCCAAAGGAAATATCACTTTGTGTAGAGGTAAAAAGCAACAATACTTGAAAATGGAGCAAAGTGCAAAGAATATTAGCATCCTTATAGCAGAATAAAGTAGAAAGAAAATATGGACATGATGAATAGAGGCAAGATGTGGCTAGACAGTAATGAGCGGGATGGCAAGTAAGCTGGATTTAGAAGGGAGTGTGCGTGCGTGTAGTGAACATGTCTGTGATGACACTAATGATTTGTTTGGTTGTCTGAAGCCTTAATTAACTGCCACAATTTCAGAGAAAGAAAGCAAAATAAGAAGTAGCTCTTCAGTCTAGTTGATAATTCATTTTCTGCAGTTTGTCATTGTGTCTTCACCATGAAACTGACATTTTGCAGTATGTCATAGTTTGTAGGGAAAGGTAGTAAGTTTTGTTAGCCCACCTGACAGAGCTGTAAAATAAATAAGCCTTCAGGCTTGGTAGTCTGTTAAGTCTTCCATCATCAGTATGTCTACAACAGCCTATTTTGTGTAATTGTAAAAAGCAACAATTGTGATTTACCAGCACAAAACATCTTACAGCATGCTTATTTGCATTTGAAACAAACTACTGAGAGTCAGCATGGAGTTGCTTAAAATGTATAAAACAAAAGTATTGAAAGAAAGGTATTTAGAAGAAATAACTCATAAAAACCTGCTACACAAAGGATGGCAACTAGAAGGTGACTGTGCAACTCTCTGGGAATAATTTTCTTTCCTGATGTCATTAATCTAAACATTATAAATTTTAAACAAGTTTTTAAAAATTAGGAAGAAGACAAAAAAAGTAATATACATATATATATATATATAAATAAATATATATATATATGTACACACACACACACACACATATATATGTTTCAGTTATAATTACTGTCCAGGGCTCCACACTGGATGATGATACTCAACAGTTTTATGCAACTTTCTAAGGAGCCTGTACAAAGACAGATCTCTGCCTCAGTGATGCTGCCTTAAGAGAAAAAACATGGTAGGATATCCCCACCCCCCAAGCTACTACTTACACAATCAAGCTTGTGAGCAGTAGTAAAACTTTTGTCTTATAAAATAAGATTTCAGCTGTGGAGTCAGATGTTTTTAAAAACACAGAAAAGATTTTTGAATGTGTTGAAACAATGGAAAAATTGAAGTACTTAGTGATTTATACAAGGTCAGCACAAGCACTTATAAATCATGTATTTCCCACCTGTATTTGTAACCTGTTTTATCTCCAAATAGAAGACATGAGACCCATTATCCTCATTTTCAGCTAGGATAGGACTAATTTTCACAAGAAGCTGGGAAGGGACACAGCCAGAACAGCTGACCCAAATTAGCCAAAAAGCTATTCCATGTCATATAACTTCATTCTCAGCATATAAGGAGGCTGGCCAGGGAAGCATAGCAGTTTAAGGATGAGATGGGTGTCTGATCAATGGGTGAGCAAATGGCATTGTGTTATCACCATTTTGTATATTCTGTTCCAAGTGCTGTTGTTATTTTGGTGTCCTTTTGCCATCCCAGTAAGCTGTCTTTATCCTAACCCATGGGTTTTACCTTTTTTCTTCCAATTCTCCTCCACATGCTTTGGCTGCATGGGGCTTAGCTGCTGTCTGGAGCCAATGACAACACTGAATTACATAATTAGTATCCTGACGATTGCTGATGTAAAGTACATTACTAATATAGAACAAAAAAGATGGTTTTCTCTACATATTATTTTTAATATGCTTCCTTTCTTTTTTGAAGATTTTGTGTTTCAAGGATTTTTTCACTTAAACTATCACTACTTCAAGTCCACTTTCTTAAAAATTGTTAATCTGGAAAACAAACCATTAATGTCCGAATAGGTTTGATTTATTCAGTGACCGAATTCAAGGAGCAGATGAGTTATCTCAGAAATCAAGCGTTACTTGGGATATTTCTGTTGAAACCTGACAGACTCTTTTCTACTTCAAATTGATGTATTGTTATCAAAATCCAATCAGCTCTTAGTTTTTAGGGTAATAACCTTCATAGATTTAAATTGGTGTATCTCCAATGACACTGACAGGGCTAAGCTGATTCTGTATCGCCTTAGGATCTGTGACAACAAAAGCTGTTATGTAAAATATTTCAGAGCCCCAAAATTGGCTAAAAATAGCTTTTACTGTGTAGTACAGTTAAGAAAGCAGTGAGGACCTCTGCGTGTACACACTCAAAATTGGATATCTGGAAGCAAATCCAAACCATCCAAAACTATGATGATTCTGAAATATGTCTGCTTGAAGAACGTTGTTGTGATTTCTCTGGTATACACATGTGATGCAAACTGAAATGTGTTATTTCCATCCACTTGCACACTTCTTCAGAACAAGTGACAACTAAAAACCCTAGGTTGCTCTGCTGCATTTTGTTCTTTTCTCCATCAGTCAGCGTGTGGTCCACACATCACACATTCGTTGTTCAGATTCTCTCCTAAAAACAGATTTATTCATCTCCTTGAACCCAAGTGCTTCAATGATGAGCAGTCTATTTATCTTCACAGTGCCCTTGGGAGGTGAGATGGTGTTATACCCATTTCTGGATCTGCATCTGAAAGCATAGGCTTTTCTTTTTTTCTTTTTCTTCTTTTCACAGCATTTTCACATTGTTTAGTGTTTTCAACTTCAGTTCAAAGGTGAGTGATTGAGTCAACCTCAAAATGGTAACCTTCTAATTCATACCATCAATTAGAAAACCAGGAGGGCAGTCACAGTTTTTGCTGTGAACCATTGGTTGAAATGACTTAACCGGTGTTACTAAAGAAGTCTAGATGAGAGGGAGAAGGAAAACCAGTTCTGTGCTGCTGCATCCAGCTGTCTTCACTGTGAAAGAGACTGTGCTCTCCTTTACTGACTGGTAACTTTGGTGCTGCTTTCCAGTGGAAAAAATGGTCTGTAAAGGTTTAACTCTATCCATGTGAGAAGCTAATATTTTACACAAGAGAAATCAAATGTCTGACGTGGGTGCTACTGAGAGTTTTGTTACAGGAAATGGGAGTCAGATGAAACCGGCACTTAGTCATACCCTGGTTTCAGTTTCAACTACCTTTCTTGTTATGAGGAGCAGTTTCACTGTATTCCTTTTGAAACTGCATGTGGGATGGGTTGGCCAAGGACGTGGTATCCATCATTCTTCTGGGTCACCAAAAAGCAGTGTGAGATTCTTTGCATATGCACTTGGAGGCTGTCACAGGAGATCCTTACCAAGGGATGTGACCAAACTAGCACTGATCCATAAGTTGGACAGGTTCTTGGCTCAAGGTCAGGCCGGAGATTATTTCTGAAAGCTGCTTTTAATATTTGACTGAGAGCTCCCACTGCCGTTAGATTACATTCTCCTCCCAGGCATAGGCAGAATTGCCTGTTGCAATTAGTTCAACAGGGCTGCATTGGGAAAAATGTGTGAGTGTGAGAAATATAAGTGGTCCAGCACTTATAAACTCCTTATTATCTTACAACAGAGGTTTTTCAATAAGCAAACATAAAGAAGGAGTGAGAACTATTGTAGCAGATAAGATTACTCTAATTAAATTTAATTAATATAGTCTTGCACTGCAGTATTTAAAATTCAAACTAATTTAATAAATACATTAATCATGCTGGTTAAAGGGAAATGAATAGGTAATTCAGTATGCCCTTCAGTTTCAAGAAAAGTATTAAATCTTTTACGAAATTATATATCTAGGATAGAAGACACTGTGGAAAAATATGTTTGTCAACATTTCTGTCCTCTCAAAAGTCCTCATAGTTAATAATTGCTTTTCTAGAGCAGTGTTACTCAACCTGTCATTATTGAAGGACCACTTCACCTTTCAAAAACAATCCATAGATCTTCTCTTGAGTATTGTTTGTAGCTGGAAAGGAAGGTAATTAATAAATTATTTGGAATGTAGGTATTATAAAATTCAGTTTTATACAACAATGAAATGTGTTCTTATGGTTCAAAATGAAGTAGCTACGCCTCCTGATGATTAAAAACAATAAATAAAGTTACCATATATCCACCTTCAGAAACTGTTATATATGGTCAACTTTTCATTGGTATGTTTTTTTTTCTTTTTTTACTTTTCTTCCCAGTTAATTTATGAGTTTTCTTGGGAGGGGAATGAATGAAGTCCTGAGTTCCTTCGTGTGATCACCAGAAGACTGAACGGCATTGTTTTAGGGAGTCAATGCAATGTCATGCTCATTATAAAAAGGGTGTAGTCAGGGAGGGGTAGCACAGCGCCAGGATGTGCATCTTGGGGACCGTCTGTCCTCAGGATGATTCTGAGATGTATGGCCTGAGTTCTGTGTGTTTTGGTTAGCAACTGCATTGTGTATCAACATTTTTGTATGTTCAGTTGTAAGTTCTGCTGTTATTTCCCTCTCCCTGTGCTGTCCCAGTAAACTGTCCTTATCCCATCCCTCCCCATTCTCCTCCCCATCCTGCTGGAGGTTGGAGGGATGAGAAAGTGCCCACATGGTGCTCAGCTTCCACCTGGGGCTGAACCACAATATCCAGCTAATCAATTTTTATGTGGGTATGAATCTAAATATTGAATTTTTGAGAATTATTGATGTAATAGTCCACTGGAAAGGGTGTGTGCTAGTGTGTGCTGGTCTTGCATTCAAAACCTGCCTAGATATTTAGGTCCAGTTCTTCAGTCAATGAAAGTGACTAAATCCTATTGTTTCCATAGTATTTCTGAAATAGATCTGGTCCAGCAGATAATATCTTATGTTGAAAGGTGGCAACTATGCTTATTCCATACAGTGCATGTTCTGTTTTGTGTCCCTTAATCCTGGTCTTTGCACTATCCAAAACAGTGGAAATTTTGGCTGACTGACTCGCTGCCTGTGCATTTAAGCTTCTGTCCAAGGCAAGCAGAATAAATGTACAAGGGTTTCATTGAGCTGTGCTACCAACATATGGCCATGGTGTCTATACTGTGAGTAGATTTTTAGGGTGCACCAAACCTGCACTGCAATGTGGATGCACCAGCTGGAGCCTTTATAACTAAATTAATGATTTTGCAAAGGTCACTTCTGAGGTGTGATATTTAAATTATTTAACCCATACTACATTTCAGGTACTCATAGACAGGAGAACATGTTTGTGTCTGCTGAAAAGTGGATGCATGCCTGCCTCATCAGGACATCTTAACACAGAGAGAGAAGAACAAACAGGGGACAGGATTTGTACTTCTCTTAATTCGTGCCTGACAATGAAATGGGAAATAGGAAATTCCACATTTACAGTTTAATAAAACAGTATTCTGACTTCCAGAATAGTTGATAAACTTAAGCCAAGCTAGTCAATTGCAAACCTATGGAGCTCTTTAAAGAATCAAAAATGTCTTCTCAAGTATCCCCACCATAAATTTGCCATGTGTTATCAATACAATATAGAAATTCCGTCAGTTATGACCCACTAGACAGAGGTGTCTGACTGTGGTGTAACATTCTACAGCAGAACTTCTTGTGGCAGGGAAGCCAGAAGCAGAGCTCTGTGAGATGAGGAGTTGCAGAGCATGCTCAGCTACAGGCATCAGAATCAATTCTGTTCATGTTTAATGTTTGTACTGAATCTGTAAAGGATCTGAGTATCTACCATTCCACTGAGTAGATCAAGACCTTTTTAAAATGTATTTTAGAATTAGAGATCCAGCATAATATTCTTTACAAATGCATGACAATTCTTCTTCCTTCCACTTCCTTTTAGCAAAGACATGCATTTAAATTTAGCCTCCTAGATTACCTGACTGGGCCGAGGAATTTAGGATCCATTTAATGAAGCTGAATTAATAGCATTTGACTTCTCTATAGCTGCAAGTTGTCCTAATACTTTGTGAAATCAAGCTAACTACATTACGATTGTCACTTAAGTGACTTCGTTTTATTGTGGTATTTGTAGTAAGAATCTGGTTTTCCAATAAAATTTTAATTCTCAGGCTCCCCAGTAACAAATAAAGAAATATTTTTGATTGGCTTTTCTAAGTGCATGTTTCCCCACGTGGTGTCCTTGCAGTCCAAATTTATAATACAGCATGAAATATAAAAGTAAGGATGTACAAGTGTGTTTGTGATTATTCCATTAAGGTAATCTATTTTGCTGGTAGACTCATTTCTTCATCCTGCATTTTGAAGGATACCAAGTTATCACAGGTCACTTTGAGAGTAAGAGGTAATGTTGAGATAAGGTTGTTTTCAGAGGTAATGTTCTTACTCTGCAGCATCAGCTTAACCTCGGACCTACAATAAAGTCGGTTTTATACTGCATGAGGTAACCCCTGGTTAAACATACAGACTGAGGGATCAGACACTGGAGGCCAGCCATGCTGAGAGAGATTTGGGGATCTTGGTTGACAGCAAGTTAAACATGAGCCAGCAGTATGCCCACGCAGCCAGGATGGCCAGCCATATGCTGGGATGCATCAGGCACAGCATTGACAGCCAGTCCAGGGAGGGGATTGCTATGCGCTACACTGTGCTGGTGTGGCCTCACCTGCAGTTTTGGGTGCCACAGTACAAGAGGGATATGAAACTATTGGAGAGTGTCCAGAGGAGGGAAACGAGGATGGTGAAGGGTCTGGAGGGGAAGATTTATGAGGAGAGGCTGAAGTCCCTTGGTTTGTTCAGCCTGGAGAAAAGGAGACTGAGGAGAGACCTCATTGTGGTCTGTGGCTTCCTGACAAGGGAGAGAGAAGGGGCAAACACCAATCTCCTCTCTTTGGTGACCAGTGATAGAATCCGAGGAAATGTCATGACACTGTGACAGGGGAGGTTTAGGTTGGATTTTAGGAAGAGGTTCTGTATTTAGAGTGTTGTTGAGCACTGGAACAGGCTCCCCAGGGGAGAAGGGAAGGGGAGATCTCTCTGCTGTGTGCAACGGCCTTGTGAGAGGCTACAAAGAAGGAGCAGACTCTTTTCAGAGGTCTATGATGACAAGACAAAGGAATTCTCAGCAGATACTAGTAAAAAAACAAAAAAACTTTTACTAGGAGGGTGGTCAGCTGCCCAGAGAAACACTTGGATCTCCATCCATGGAAGTACTTAAAACCTGACAGAATAAAGCAGTAATTAATCTGTTAAATGACCCCTACTTAAGCAAGGATTTGGACTAGGTAAACTGTAGAAATCCTTTCCAATTGATTTGAATCTTTGATTTATGATATATTTATTTTACTCTACCTTATACTCAAAGCTTTCTTGGGAATAGTCACAAGTCTGTTCCCTATTTGTAATTTCTAACTTCTATAATTTTTTGTAAAGACTTGTTTTAATTTCAGGACAATATGGTTATTTTTTTTTTTTCATTTTCCCCTGTGGTTTTTATTTGTTCATATGATCATCATATATCACTTTATGAATGTTATGAAAATTGAAAATATCTCATATGAAGGCTTAATTTCCATAAAAAATCCTAGCCAAGTTTCTATACTGGGGTCTGAATTTAGAGGTACAGTCTTTACTGGGAGAATCTGTGGATCCAAACCCCATCTGTATCTATAAAACATTTTTTTCTTTTCCCAGTGGTCAACTTATTCTGAGGGTAAGGGCAGAAATCATCCATCTTCTCTTTATGTGAAGTAAGATTAATTTAATTAGAAATAACTGTTACATCTTCCTTTCTAACTCTTTTTAATCCTAGTATCTTTTAGAACCCTACTGTAGCCTACCTTCTTGAGAAGTATATAGTAAGCATTGATCAGTCAGATGTCCAGGTTTCCTCCTTGAGACTAGAGATAACTACCAGGTCATGGCAGATTTCAGTTCCATAAAAAGGAATAAAGATTTTCCTTCATCTCTATAAATTTTTTAACCAGGTGTTACACAAAGGTAGAATAATCAGTCACTTTACACCTGACTGGATCATAGAATCATAGAATCATAGAATTGTAGGGGTTGGAAGGGACCTCGAGAGATCATCGGGTCCAACCCCCTGCCAAAGCAGGCTCCCTAGGACATTTCACTGAGATAGGCATCCAGACGGGTCTTGAATATCTCCAGAGAAGGAGACTCCACCACCTCCCTGGGCAGCCTGTCCCAGGGCTCTGGCACCCTCACTGGGAAAAAGTTTCTCCGCATGTTGGTGCGGAACTTCCTGTGCTCCAACTTGCAGCCATTGCCCCTTGTCCTGTCTCCACAGACCACTGAAAAGGGGCTGGCTGATTCCCCCTGCATCCCCTGCTTGAGATAATTGTAAACATTAATTAGGTCCCCCCTTAGTCTTCTCTTCTCAAGGCTGAACAGTCCCAATCTTCTCAGCCTTTCCTCATAGGGGAGATACCTAAGGAAAATCCTATTATCTCAGGATGATGCATTGAAATGAATCAGAATAGCCTTAATAAGCAGCATGAGAGAAATACACGTCAAAGTTTGGATTTATTTCTAAAAAACTGTTATTGCTCTAAATGGAGAAAGACTTTCAGCTTTTAGAACTCACTACAGACATAGGTTTATATATAAAGTGTATATTCCATAGTCTGCTTCCACTAGGATCAGATCAAGTCCTTGAGATTTTGGATTAAGTTACAATCAAAGATATGGATTAATTTATAATCTTGTGGAGGAATGGATGAGTAAGTTTGGATAATGGAGTTCTGCTCTTTTATCTCATGGAAACCTTGAATACTGTTACAAGAGTCCAGATGAGATGATACTGGTTCTTGCTATAGAGGGAAATTATTGCACGCAGTACTCGTTAAGTCTTTCACATTGTCTGACTGGAGCTGATACATGTAAAGGTATGCTTACGTATCTTAAGACAACTTCAAGCTTTTAAAAAACCAAGCCAGAGTTTAAATCTCAAGATAAAGGAAAACATTTGTTTAATGCTTATCCATAGATAGTAATATAAAGGTTTCTGAACAATTCAGCAACTCTGGAAACCCACAGTATTGCACTTCTTGGGAATAGCAAACTAACCTTTCATTTGAGGGAAATATGGGTTTTGTCAGTGTTCTAGCACTTTCTTTGTGTAGTCTGGGTGCACAGCTGAGACTGAGAGCTCTGAACAGGATGCAAGCTTGATGAAGAACAACAGCATCACAAGGATAATTCCTGTTCAGGAACCTGTGCTCATTCAAACTACATAAAAACATTTCCAAAAGCTACCTACCACTCAATAGGCTGTCCACGTAACTGGCAGAGTTTGGAATCAATCTCCATACTGATGGATAGATCTATTGATAGTGAGTGTCATATGATTTTTGTGTAGATGCGTATTTTTTTCCATTTATTTTCTGCAAAACACATATCTTTTTTAAATGTCCCCCTTCAAAATTGGAAGTCAGTAATTATGGGGAGCTGATTTGTACTATAATGGATACATCTTCCTCAGCAGTGAAATGTTCTCCATGAAACAGACAACTGAGCCTCTGTTTAGGAATGTTCTTTTCATAAATGTTAAATTCAACACCCTCTGTTTATTACACATCAAATTTCATTCCTCATATAGCACAGATCTGTGATAGATATTCCAGTTGTTTACTACACTAGAAAGGCACCCAATAATTATCTTTAATTAAAGCTTTTGTGGAGGTCTCTGTTTTAATGTTGTATTAAAGAAATCAAAAATTAACTTCAGTTCCTAAGAACGTGCAGTGTATATCAATAGCTGAACATCCTAGCCCAAATATTAAAAAGAAAAACATTTAAAAATATTTTTTCTGGGGCTAGTCAGCTTTTGCTATCTAGTTAAAAAGGAAAAACATTTATCTTGTTCCTTTATTTTATCCTCTCTTCTCCTAGCTTCAGGTTGGATGGGTTTGGTTTTTTTTGTTGTTGTTTGGTTGGTTGGTTTGGTTTTTTTTGGGTTTTTTTTTTTGTTAATTTTTAATCTAACAAAAAGTACTGTTAAGAACTATTTGGCATTAGGTTTTTCGAGGAACTTGCCAGCTGTCATGGAGACAATTATATCACTGATTAATAAAAACTGGTTCAGCATCGTTTTTCCCCAAATCATGGGCTAACCACCTAGATATTATGTTGAGGTCCATTAACAATAAGAAACAGTGTACTTTATGATCAGCTTTTAAAGGTCATGCTGTCTCCTTTGCTTGAGCTCCTAGACTCAGGCAGCAACATTTTTTTTCCAGTTCTTTTATTTCATGTGATGATTGTTTAATGAAAGAAATATGAACAACTGATGCAGTGGGGAAAGAACATAGGATTCTTCCTTTCCATGTCACTGATTCATACTCATATTGGCATTTTTTTTCCCTTGGAGAAACTCTTTGCTGCACCACTGAAACTGCTTTAATAGGGGTTGGTTTTTTCTTTCGTTTTGTGACTAAGCAGAGTAGTAAATCACTTCTTTTCAGGAATGAAGAGAAGGAATATTATCTGACAATCATAAAAAGCCCATGGAAGGTGGACAAAGAAGATCAATAAACCAGAATGTCTTCTGTCTTGACAAAATGTGAAAATCTCAGAAAGAGACAATTTGTCTTTTCCTTTCATTTATAAATCTGTGACTGGTATGCTTCCATCAACTTCTTTCTGTTCTACTAGGGCAACATCTGTGGGCAATACTTTAATCATTCTTCAAGGAAAAAAAAAAGAAAAAAGAAAAAATACTTAGCCTTTAATTTAAACAACTTTTTTCTTACTTAAGCCAATCTATTTTCTATGTGTCAATTGCCAATCTTCTTTCCTCTAAGATACAGAAAGTCTGAAGATTTATAATGCCCTCCTATAATCAAAACTAAAGATAAAGCCAAGCTTTTTCAAAGATTGCCATGTAACTCTGGACTCTCCAATTAATTTAAAAATAATATTGGAAAATTTAAATAATTACCTTAGCTGCCTATTGATGTGTCAGAGTTGAGTCAAAAGCACTTAACATGCATGTCACAGCATTTAAGCTCTTATAAATTACCATATACAAAGGTATGTTATTTGCAGATGGTTACCTGAAATGATGTCTATGCACTAAAACAAATAAATACAGATATAATTCTGAAATTAGCAGGCAAAACATAACTCATATTTTTGTCATAAGGGAAGGAAAGATATTTTCCCAATCTTGATAAGAATAGTTTTTTCTATGGGTTTTAGGCTTCCAATTTCACCTTCTGGGCTTTTCAGTATTTTGCTGAAGATTGATTGCATGTTAGAAATACATGGTAGAAACTAAAAAGCTGGCGTAAAAAACCCCCAACTATTAAAAAAGCAAAATCAGAATAAACAAAATAAGCAAACTGCTCTGAAATTATTTTTTCTTGGTCACCTACTTTTCTCCTGGCATCAATTTAAGTTATTCAGATATCTTATTTCTCTTTTGTCTCTGATTAAAGAATTTATATTATGTGTGACACTAAAAGAAAAAAAAATCCTCTCTGTTACAGAATTATGCCATCATTTTTAGCCAAACTTCAGACTAAATATTTTTTTCTTGGTTGCTATATTCAGCAAAATTTTATGTTAATATTTCTATTCTGTCTGTTCTTCAGAATGCAAGGGAGATTGTGTGGTTAGTTGACCCTTGCTGGAGGTCAGATGCCCACCAAAGCTGCTCTATCACTCCCCTCCTCAGCTATACAGGGCAAAAAATATATAATTTGAGATATATGGGTCTAGATAAGGACAGCAATTAATGTCATGGGCAAACCAGACTCAACTCGGAATTAAATGCATATTATTTATTACATGATCAAAACAGAGTAGAGCAAAGAGACACAAAATCAAAATTTAAGAAACCTCCCCTTGCCCATCCCTTCTTCCTGGGCTCAACTTTATTCATGATTTATCTCCCACTTCCCCCTGAGTGGCATAGGGAAATGAGGAATGGGGATTGGTGTCAGTTCATAGAATCATAGAATGGCATGGGTTGGAAGGGACCCCAAGGATCATAAAGTTCCACCCCCCGCCACAGGCAGGGTCACCAACCTCCAGGCATGATCTAGATAAGGTTGCCCAGGGCCCCATCCAACCTGGCCTTGAACACCTCCAGAGATGGGGCATCCACCACTTCTCTGGGCAGCCTGTTCCAGCACCTCACCACTCTCTCTGTAAAAAACTTCCCCCTAATATCTAATCTAAATCTTCCCTCCTTTAGTTTGAATCCATTCCCCCTTGTTCTGCTATTGTCTACCCTTTTAAAATGTTGATTCCCCTCCTGTTTGTATCCTCCCTTCAGGTACTGGAAGGCTGCAATGATGTCCCCCTGCAGCCTTCTCTTCTCCAGGCTGAACAAGCCCAGCTTCCTCAGCCTCTCCTTGAAGGGAGGTGCTCCAGCCCTCTAATCATCTTTGTGGCCTCCTCTGAAGCCTCTCCAACAGTTCCACATCTTTCCCATATTGCCCCCCCAGATCTGGACACAGGACTCCAGATGGGGCCTCAGGAGGGCAGAGTAGAGAGGGCCAATCACCTCCCTGTCCCTGCTGGCCACCCCTCTCCTGATGGAGCCCAGGATACCATTTGCCTTCTGAGCTGCAAGAGCAGCTGCTGGCTCATGTTAAGTTTCTCATCTACCAGAATCCCCAAGTCCTTCTCAGCAGGGCTACTCTCAAGGAGATCTTCTCCCAGTCTGTATCTATGTCTGGGATTCCTCCAGCCCAAGTGCAACACTTACACTTGGCAGTGTTGAATCTCATTAGGTTCACCCAGGCCCACCTTTCTAGCCTGTCAAGATCCCTCTGGATGGTTTCCTTTCCTTCTGTGGTGTTAACCACACCACTCAGCTTGGTGTCATCCACAAATTTGCTGAGGGTGCACTCAACCTCACCGTCATACTGTCTCTGCTGTTACTTCCTTGTCCGGGGAAGGATTCTTGACACTCTGCTACTGCTCATGAGTTGGGTCCCTCTTATGAGAGACAGTCCTTCATGAACATCTCCAATGCGAGTCTTTCCCACAGGCTGTTTTTACATGAACTATCCCAGCATGGCTTCCATGAGGTTCAGACCTTCATGATCAGACTGCTCCAGCATGGGTTCCTCACAACTTTACAAGTCCTGCCAGTAAACTTGCTCTGGTATGGGCTCCTCTCTCCACAGCCTGAAGGTCCTGTTAGGAACTTGCTTCAGTGTGGGCTTTCACTGGGTCACAACATCCTTTCTGTGTCTCCACTTGCTCCAGCATGGGATACTCCATGGGTTGCGGGTTGAATCTTTCTTCCGGTGCCTGGAGCACCTCCTCCCCCTCCTTCTGCACTGACCTTGGTGTCTGCAAAGTTTCTTATATCTTTTCACTTTCTTCTCTGGTGGCAAATAGTGCTGGCTTGAGGAGTTGGGGTTTTTTTGCTGTTTTATTATTTAAGATATAATATTATCACAGAGGCCCTGCCACTGTTGCTGATTGGCTCGGCCTTGGTCAGCAGTGGGTCTGTCCTTGAGTTGGCTTTTGTTTGCTCTGCCAGATATGGGGGAAACTTCTAGCAGCTTCTTACATCCTGCCCCCACTACCAAAAGCTTGTGATGCAAACCCAAAACAGCTCTTGTTTTTTATTTGTATGTGTATGTAGGCAAAGTTTTCAATATTACAAGAAATGCAACATGAACAGGCTATATGTAAAACATGATATAGGAAGTGGTCATCTTTACATTGAGCTTTACACCTTAGAGACTTTTACTTTTAAAGCAACACATTAAGCAATGTAATCTATATGTCACTTAATAAATGGAACTAATTATGTTGTATTTCAATTCTGGTAAAGAAATAATCCTTACGTTAGTTCATTTTCATGAGTATTTGTGGAGGGTGGGAGTAGAATATGACGTATGGGTCAACAGTCCCCAGGAATGAAACAGCTTGGGATTTTACTGGAAAACCCATTAAACAGAATTTATTTTCCAGAGATAGATGTTCTATTTATTAATGAACTGTGTTATTTATTGAAGAAATATTTTCTTAAGATTATTTGAGCTAGATAGAAAACTATTATCTAAATTAGTCCTAGAAACAAAATTGCGTTCCTCCGGTGCCTTCAGGATGCATTCAGTTGTTGTCTGACACTTAAAATCAAGCAGTGTTTTATGTGTAGTCTTTATCATTTAAGTTCAGTAATAAATCAAAAAGAAAATGTGAGTGAAAACCCCTATCAGGACAGTATTTCTTTCTTTGTGTCATGAGGACAGATTCATGTTCTTTTGAGGACTGGTGTTTTTGACAGTCTTCTGATACACCAGGTCCCAAGTCTTTGTTGCCTTTATTGTCATATGCTTTGTGAAGTTTTTAGAATTTCCGAAAACACAGGCCATTTATGGTCATGTAGCATTGATGCATATGACTTCCCAAGAGTTTGTCTAGGATTATGCTGGTTGAACTCATAAGTCCCAGACAGCATGGGACAATCTGCTGTAATTAAACCCCATTGCTTGTCCTGTATTCCCTTTCCTAGTCTCTGGGAAGCGCATGATAGGAAAAGCCACATGCAGTCCCTGCAATTTTGAATGGCAGTAATGTCAGAACAAAATAACTGGTTTATCCAGTGATTTTATGGCAGTATTATGATAATCTTTTGTACAGTCTTAGAACTATTAGGTTTCCTCAGCTTCTTAAAGAAGCTTTTTGAAGCCCTCTAGAATGCAAAGCCCACAGGCAGATGAACTGTGTGTATTTACACAGGTTATTATGTGTGACTGTTTGAAAACCTCCTGTGCTGTGCAATCAGTGATATTTGGGAAAAAAGCACACAGCCCTCTGGCTTTCTCAGCTGCTCTAGAGAAGAAAAGTAACTTAACACGAGTCACCTTTCATCGTGGTTACAAATTTCAGATGTTCCTGGGCTTTGACCCTGACTCAGATGCCAGCTCATCTTGCACTGTTCTCTAAAATTCTGTCCTCTTCTGAATTGTGTGACAAAATCAAAAATAATTTCTCTCTTCAGGCACTACAAACACCAGTTAGTTAATATTTTGGAGATGTTTTCTAGAGCATTATGCTCAAAGAAGATACATTGTTTGTGAGTGCTAATATTCAGCACATATCCACATTGTTACCACAACAGTATTACAGGTATTTGATCAATGGGAATGTAGGACAGCAGGAGAAAATGAACAACATCCCATTAAATAATGCAATAACAGATTAGAAGTGCTGGTAGTCGCCAATTTTTGTGGTGGACTTTTGCCCTGTAAAGAACATTGTGCTTCTTACTGAAAATAAATAGAGCTACATGTCTCCATTAAGCACATGTGCATCTCTCACTAACAGAAGATACACCAGTTCACTGAGGCACGAGTATTCCCTAAAGAAACAGGAGATTATTTCAGTATAGCTCCTCTTTCCTAGCAAGTACAATAATTAATAAACTATCTAGATAGACATAACAACTCTTAGCATCTGTTCTCTAACCTCTCCAGAGCAGTAAAACATGCATTAAAATGAAGTTACATGCTATTATCAACACCTGCAGTTCTCTACTTTTTTCTAACATAAAACCCTGCAAACTGAAAGTAATTAGAAATGTAAATAGAAATTGTGAATTATACTATGTTGGTACCTGAGTAATTGTAGTGGTTTAGTGCCAGTCAGCAGCTGAACACCATGCATGGCTTGCTCACCCCCTTATCACCTGATGGGATGAGGATGAGAGTGGGGAGATAAAGGCAAACCTCATGATTTGGGATGAGAACAGTTTACTGGGACAGCACAGGGAGAGGGAAATAACAAGTCTCAACAGAACTTATGGCAGAACATATTAAACTGTTGATACACAAAACATTTTTGCACCCCAAAATGTACAACTAAGACTGCACACTCAGACAGCTGAACTGTCCCCTACCTGACCCTCCTGGACCTGTGCTGCTGTTCCCCAAATACCCCTTTTATGCTGAGCATGATGTTACATTGTATGGAATAGCTCCTTTGGTTAGCTTGGGTCTAGCTTAGTCATATCCCAACCTCTGGTGAAAATTAACCCTATCCTAGCTGAACCCAGGACATTAATAGAAGACAACTCATTAAGAGAGAAAAGAGAGGCAGATAGAGCGGAGAAAGAGACTTAAAAAAAATTAAATCGTTAATGTCTGAAAATTTATTTTTTTTTTGTCACAAAAATATCATTGTTTCATTTTTTGGCTCTTCCTCCTTCATGACTCCTCTCCAAACTTCCAAAATTTACTTTCTTCTTTATAGTGATGAAAATCTATTGTTGCTTAAAAGTATTATATCTTAAATTGCTACTCATTTTGGCACAAAAAAAAAAAAAAAAAAAAGTAAATTTATAATTATTTATAAGTTTCTTTTTGGTTTGGGAAAAAGCTGGGTCCTTAAGGCTGTAAGTCTTTTGTTTCATTAAAGTCACTAACTAGAAAATCTGTATTAAGTAACCTCAAAATTTGCTTTCAGTCTTTGTCTAAAATATGAATTTATTCATATTTTAATTTTAATTAATGGATTATCATTTAACTAAAAATGCATATATTGTGATTGTAATAAATGTCATTAAAAATGATAAATAAATACATGTGTGTAGGTAAATGACACTACCTATATATCATTCAAAGTATACAAATCTTTTACAGTAGAATTATATAATTGAAATCAGAGTAACTGTGTCCAATGATGGATAAAAGCATTGTTTGAAATCTGAATTTGTCTGACTGGGTCACTGTACTTATCTGTGTCTTGTCTTGCCTGGGTGCTTGTGCATTATATTTGTTCTTATGCTCAGTGTCAAAGGCATGACCAGATTCAGCAGGAAATTTTTGTATTTTTAGGGATTTTATTTCCTTTGTTTGATCACCTGTTTCCTTTTTACATTTTTCGGCAGCATGGTAATTTCTTCTCCAGCAACTACCACCTATCCATATCTCATATACTTAGTTGTCTAACTTGCATTATTGATTGTCATGGTGTAACCCTAGTATTCACAATAAATGAGCACCATGCAGCCGCTCACTTCTCCCCCCACATGGGGATGGGCAGGAGAATAGGGAAAATAAAAAAGCCTGTGAGGTGAAATAAAGATAGCTGTGTAGATAGCTCAAACTGGAGCTGTCCTGTAAAGGAGACTAAATGGGCAGTGTTGAATAACTCAAGGAACCAAAGCTTGGGTTGAGCCTTTATTTCCTTCAACAAAAAATATGCCCCGCACCCCAATCAAGCCACTATTCAGCTGCCTAGAAGTAAGATAAAGGCAAACCAGAGGGTCCCAATTTGGCTTCAGTGGGATCAGAGCACACAAATATGCGCAACAGATATGGCATAATATAAGGGGGGACACAGCTAATGACAAAGATTGTCCACTCCTGGCACAGTCCTACCCACTGTCACATAAATCAAAGACATAAAACCAAATAAAACCACATAGATTTGGTGTGAGAAGGGGAAGTCGCTTCTTCAACTCTGCAAGGAAACTCTTCCCCCTTGGCCAGGATGCTGGCTAAGGTAACATATGGAAAACACTTACCTGGAGACATGGGCAAGGTAATATTTGATATGCTTTAAGTATGTAGTCTTGGGTGATTGATTAACACACATGTAGTATTTAGTGCACTTGTGAGTTGGGTAGTGCGTTCCATGGATCTGCTGTGGTTCTAATATTGAATCTTGTGAATTGCCTGTGGGTGGTATAAGTGAGTACTGTGACTGTTGAGAGTGATAACACCACATTGTGTGACTGTTGTGTTGGCAGTAGTGCATTTTGTGAACCTCCTGTGGTTGTACTTTTAAACTGCAGTAGTGCATTTCTCCATTGTATCCATAAAACCTGCAGTAGTGACATATTGAATCTGCACTTGGGTTTTCTTTTATTATTATTATTATTATTATTATCATTATTATTATCATTATTATTATTGGGTTTGCTATTATTATTATTATAAAGCCCTGCAGTTGAGTGTCTTTCCATCACATTTCTTGTCTGTGCTGTCCCAGCTTCTTGTGCACCCGGCAGGGTGTGAGAAACTTAAAAGTCCTTGACTTTATGTAGACACAACTACCTAGGAAAAGCTAGAAATATCAGTGTGTTTTCTATATTCTCATCCTAAATCCAAACCATAGCACAATACCGGGTATTGGAAAGAAACATTGCCACATCAGATGAAACCAGGACACCGGTATTTCATCTGTAGTGAAAAAACAGTGTATGTCTGAAAACAGGTTTGGAATATTTTTTTCCAGTGTGATATATATTCAGAAGCAGTCAGGGATAATATGCTTTCAAAGTACAGTTTGATTGAGATGTAGTTAATACAAAGATCCATTTTGAAAAGGATTTTCAAGTTCTTTAGCGGATACATGTTTGACAAAGCTCTCTTCTTTCCTGATAGCCAAAACTTCTATTTTTTTAGAATTTGGTTCTGATCATTTTATTTTAATCTCCTGAACAAATAAGGAATACTTTAAAAGCAATGGTGCTCCATTGGAAGGAAATGGTTAGGTAAAAACCAACAGAAAAAATGACATTTTTCTGGAAATGAGAACAGGAACTAGTATTACATTTTGCTAAGTAATGGGATTTTTTTAACACAGGATATAATTTTGAGCTACTTCTTTTCTATGTGAGCAACCCGTATTTCATAAATAACTGACCCACTCCAAGGCAGATTTAAAAGTGAGTAAAGATGCTCTGATGTTATAATGAATAATGATGTGATTGTGTGACTCGCTCCAAGATCTTGTTAACAGTAAGAAGTCTATCTTTTTCACCTCTGCAGTGGTCAATAGAAAAAATACATCAAATTAAAGTCACCCAAGGTGTCTTTATTTTGTTGACATCAGGCACACAACAACGAGGCCTATTCTTTGTTTGGATTATTGTAATGACTGGTTTGTTGATCTCATATTGAAAGTTTAGGTTTGTGTACTGGGATTTGTTCCATTAATTTCCTGCATTCAATTTGATTTTTAATTATTTTTTTGCTGTCATTATTGCAGAGTGGGATTTGTAAATGAAGTGTTTCTGTGTCTAGAGACCAGCTTGCACCATGTTCTGAACTTCATAGTCAGTGTACGTCAATACACAGAGCTATTCTGGAGAGTTGCAGCTGCCATTGGACTTTACCTGTGTTTTCAAACAGGAGATGATGTAGTTACCTTCTGTAAGCATAAACGCCAATATAAAGATGGAAAGATAAAACCCAAAAATCTAACATCTGAAATGTGTCTTTTTCAGACATCAAAAGTAAAAGCATAAGTTAGCTGCTGAGAAACTTAGTATTTCATAAGTACTGTAAAGACAGCACATATGAACGTACTTCAAAGCAGAAACCCACATACAGCTCTAAGATTTCTCATTTATGATTGATACTCAGGTCTAGGTATTATTTAGTCATACTGTGAATCTAAAGTGCTAAAAATGTTTTTTATTTTAGCACTATGCAGGCTTGCAAAAGCATTACACTATTCAAAACAAGATATTCTTATGTGAGCTCGTTGACACAGCTCTGTTTGGGGCTGAAATGCTGGCTTTAAAGGCATGCAAATTACAGCTTCTTACCCATGAAAGCACCCCTGGATTTACTTGGGTCATGACTATGACCCCTCTGATCTGAAATTTTATAAAAAAATACTTAATACTCTACAATTTCTCTGTTGTATACAATTATAAAATAATTTTGAAATGAATACTGAGAAGAACTATGTATATGCCCAAGGTTAGTCTCTGAATGGACTTTTCAGCCTGCAATTAGTTCTCTCTGTGAGTTTAATCATGTACATATGTCTTCACCGTTATTGATGAAATCATTGTTTGAAGCAGTCTATGTTCACTGAACATCAAGGGTTTGCCACAACAAACACTGTAAGACTGATAATGTATGTGCCAGCTAAACTAGAGTATCTGGAAATAGAGTTATGTTCAGTACTCTGACTTTTTTATTTTATTTTCTTCTATGGAGACTTTTTTCTGGTTGGTTCTGTCAAGGACTTGCTACATTAGCTTTGTGAAGGTACTGAAGGTTTTTGTGATAGTGGTCTTTCTATTAACTGGGTGAAAAGACTTTTTATTGTAGCACTTGTTATTTTTTAACTCTGTATTAGACTTCATGCCACAAAATATTTATTCTAATTGGAATAGTATCTACAGAAAAGACTGAGGATGTTGTTTCTCACCAGGAATAGAGAAAGTTGCATAGCACCACAGGTGTATTCTATCTGGTGATGAAGGAAGGAGGTGAAATGATGAGAATTACATTAGAAATTTTTGGTTAATATGCTTTCCCCCGATTTTTAATGAAAAAAAAATATTTAGGACTGTTTGTATTTGTTATGAAATTGAAAGGAACGGCAGCACAGAAACAGGATTGTAGAAAGAAAATGATTGCAAAGGCATAACTTCAGTTCAGTGGCTGTCTTCCCTCTTCACAAAGCCATCGCTTTGTGGTACAGATTTCTCTTTCTTTGTACTGCAGTGTTGAGATGAAGACCTACAAGACATATGGTTGCTAGGAGCAACTCATTGCAGTAATGTTTATAGCAGAACCAGCAAAATTAATTCCTATGTAAGAGGAATGTCTTTAAATGTCAAGGGCACTATGATATGGTTGTGGGGTCTCAAGTACATTACTGTATCATAAAATCATGTGGAGTTTTCATTCTGAGCTTTTTATTTTTCCTTCAGCACTATACTGGGTTTGGCTGGGGTGGAGTTAATTTTCTTCACAGTAGCCTGTGTGATGCTGGGTTTTGGATTTGTGACTGAAACTGTGTTATTCACACATTGAAGTTTTGGGTGTTGCTGAACAGTGTGTGCAGAATGTTGAGATTTTCTTTTTCCCCACTCTGCACCCAGAGCAAGTAGGCTGGGGGGACACAAGATGTTGGGAAGGTACATGTCTTGGACAGAAGACCGCAACTGACCTAAGGGACAATCCATAACAGAAGATGTAATGAAATAAGTGTTAAGCTAATCAGTAAGAAAGATAATGTATGTTTAATTAAAGAACTTTCTTATGTAAAATATATTTTTTTTTAATCGAATTTATTCTGTATTCTTTAAGTCTGTAAAGCTTCATACAGTGCTAACATTTTTTCTGCTAAAAAAAAAAAAAAAAGAAAGAAAGAAATCTCCTCTCCAACATCTGAAACCTGGTAGAGGAATAAATATTTTAGTGTTTAGTTAGAACAACACACTGGGCCTGGTTAGAACAGAATTAATTTTCTTCATAACAACTCTTAGTGCTAACACTCCGATGTTCCAGTTTTTGCTGAGAGTGTTTGCATGAAGGCCTTCTCTATTTCTCACCCACCAGTGGAGAGACTGGGGGTATGCAGTAGACTTAGGCTGATAGAGCTGATTTCCAGGCTCACAGTAGGCACAGATGCTTGAGTAAATGTTTATAGACACAGCCTACAAATGTTAAATGGATTTTACAAGCCAATATATACAGATCTATTCAGGTCACAGATGGCTACTTTTTTGCTCAGACTGGGAGACAAACACTTGGGCTGGAGATTTAAGAGTATTAAAGTGCAGCTGTTTGAAATCCTTCTTAACTAAGACAGCATGTTGAGTGAAAAAGTAAATGGAGATGTAGGAATGAAAGGCTCTGGAACAAAGTACCTCGAGTATCTGAAGAAATGCAGAAATGGACAGAGTATTTTTGTCAGTGTCTCCCACTTTTTTTCAGGACTTTCTTGCCCTTTTGCCACCTGGAATACAGAGATTCTTCCAGGGAGAAAGAGACACAAGAGCAGTGTAAGCATTTTTGCTTATGACCCAGTGACAAGCTATACTCTTCCTACATGCAAAGCCCTTTTCACAACTAAATTTACAAATTCTTTTCTGCATTGATATTACATTTTCCTCTCAGAAAGACTTTGCTGTATTTTCTACCTCATATTCCCATAGGCTGTGGTCTAACTTTGGCTGTTCTTGCGTGCTGTACTGTTTCTTGGCTACATATATCCAAGATAACTTCCCTGAATATTGAGTTGATTTTGTTTCTTCTTGTTATGTTTTTGAGTATTAGACCTGTTAACATTAACACAATTCTAATTTCAACTGAGTATTACTTCTATACTTCAAATTCTGTGTTTAGGCACTTTGGTTAGGTGGAGGTTCTAAGCCTGTGTGGTGGTTGAGCCCTGGCCAAAGGCCAGATGCCCACCAAAATCAGTCTATCACTCCCCTTCTTAGTTGGACAGGGGAGAAATAACATAATTGGGCAGCTCAAGAGACAAACTCGTTAATGACGCGGGCAAAACACACTCAACACAGAGTGATGAAGAGAAAGTTATCTAATTTATTACACTAAAGAGAAAAACAGTGAACAAGAACTGGAGCCAGGAGTGCAACCAACAATCTTGAAACAAATGCAAACAAGGCAAACACTTTTCCCCCACCACTCCCTCCTTAGCAGGCTTTAGTTAGAAGTTTGCTCCCTTCTTCCCTCCCAGTCACAGCCCAGGAGGGGCAGGGACTGGGGAAGATGGGGGTCTCGGTAACACCTTCCCCCCACCCCTCCATTCGAAAGCAGACTTCCCTTTCAGCCATGATTTTGCTCCCTTCTTCCCCTCTCCTGCTCGCAGCACAGGACGGGGGGGCAGGGACTAGGAGATGGGGGCTTCGGTCAGTCCCTTGCAAGATGGTTTCCTTCTCGGCCGGGATGGGGGCATTTCTTCCACACACCCTCCCCCTGCTGCACCGTAGGATCTCACCCAGGAGAGCCAGTCCTCCACGAACTTTCTCCAAGGCAAATCTCTTCCCACCGGGCTTCATCTCTGCTCTGGCAGGCAGCAACAAATCACAGTGTCTCTCAGTCCCAGTCCTCCACGGGCCTATAGGCCTCCTCCAGCAAACCTGTTTTGCTCATCTCTGTAGGTCGCTTGTGCTGGCAGGGGCTCATCCCAATGTAAGTCACGGCATCTTCTCTATGTCTCCACCGGCTCCATCCAGTGTGGAGCCTCTCCACCGGGCAGGTTGGGTCTCTGCCTCCTCCATGGGTCCTTACCTCCGGCTACCCCATGTGCTTCTGCTTGGGCTGCAGGGGCAAAGTCTCTTGTCCTGTGTACCTGGGCGCCTCCTCCCCCAGCCTTCCCGGCCTTTTGTGTCTATCAACTGCTTACATTTATATGCAAATAGACATCCCAATGCCCTTAACAGGCCAAAATTGTGATCTTCCTGACACTGGGTGTTCTGATGGAGTCTTTCTCTCCTGTGTGTGATTCTCAGAGGTGCTATAAGCAGGCCTGCAGAGGATTCCAGCAGCCATTTTCTGCATTTTCTCTCAGTAGCCAACTATGCAAAACTGCGACAGCCTGCTGTTATTATCATTCTCTTTTTTTGCCTCTATGATATGTTTTTGAAAAGTTTTTTTAAAAACACCCCAAAGTCCCACAACAACAACAAATGTTACCCACTCGCCTTCTTTCTTTTTTTTTCCTTACAGATAGATTAATAGTTTGTATTGAAGCAAGTACTGTTTTGTCTGAGTATTGCAGGATATTGCATGTGTTGCCAAACCTTACAAGTGAAGAAAAAAGTAGGTTAATTTTTTCACTTCAAATTTTGTAGATAAGTGGTTTTCTACATTCTCCACTTCTTGATCTCCTGGCACATATTCAGAGTTCCCCTCCTGAAAAGGTTACAATTCAGATATTTAGAGGTGTGTACCTTCTACCTGCCATGACATTGCATTGCTGTCCTAGAGGTTGGAGTAAATAGCTGAGGTGTTATTGCTGATTGATTTACATGGCTTAAACCTCAAAAAGCACTTTGCTTTGAAATAGGAATCTGTGTTATGTACCCTCAGAACTGTGTACCAGATAATTTTACTGGTGAAAACTTCTCGTGGTGGAGAAAACAAAGGGATTGTGACTGTTCTGAAATGAAGAGTCCATCTTTGAATGCAAATAAAAGCATAAAAGTTGAAAATTTTGTCCTCAAATATTTTATCAGAGAATATGATGAAAAAAAATTGCTGCAAAATACTGGACCATATTTGATAAATTATTGCTCTCTCTAGGTGGCAATCAGAATGAACAGAATGACTTTTGATATGAGTCTTTATTATTCAACAAAAAACAGTAGTTAACAGCATTTATCTTGCCTTAGCATTTAAGCACATTGGACGGAATAAGAACACATACAATAACCAATTTTTAGTAAATGACTACTTGCTCCTTGGGACATCTATTTATCTCCTTCACCTCCCTCACTCTCTCTATTTGACTGCAGTTGTGGTTATCCTAATTGCAATGCAGTGGTTTTCTGCAACCCACTTACACACATACCTTGTTTTGAAGCTGCAAAGCTATTAATATGTCTTTGCAAACTGGAGCATGCATGACTAAAGGTTATGGTAAACAAATTTAAGTTCTTAACAGGAAGTAAAATAAACATGAAGAGAACATAAATTTTAGCCTTTTTAAAAAAAAAATCCCCAAACTATCCAAATGTATAAATGACATAGCAAAGAATGGTCACAAACAAGAACACCAAAAAACCAGGCCAGCTTAGAGTATTTGCAGATTTCCAAAGGCTACAGGTTTAACTGCTAATGGCAGCATGCCACTGAGGTATTTGAGCTCTAGAATGGTACCAGTGATGATTACCAGCATGAGAGATGATCACCTGTGGGCATACATGTGTATATGCTGACTGTTTGTACTTTCCCATTGTTTGCTATCTGTACATCCTGAACCCTCATTTTGTTTTTTTCCACAGGCCTTGGTATAGACTATAATTCAGAGTAGTTCTGGGAATATTTCTGAGAAGAACTTGCTTGATGCTTTACTTGGGTCAGCATGGTCTCCTCCAAAATTAAGGGGTCCTTCCATTTTTAGGTCCTTGGTTCCCTCCTGCCATCTCAGACCTTTACTTCTGCCTGTGCCTTTCATTGGAAAAGACCTTCAGTCTTTTAAACTATGCCTTTCTTACAGGTGTGATATACTATAACTTAAAGCTTTGCAAATCCCTTTTACTAATATAGAAAATTCTTACAGCTTATGGGGGACTTGTGAAGCAGAAAGATGGAACAATATTTTGCTGCCTCTTGCTGTCATGTCAGGTGTCCATTGGTCAACTTCAAAATTTTAACAATTGTACATCAGCCTTCATCTCGTGGTTGATGAAATCAGGTCATTGCAATTTCATTTGCTTCAACTGGTGGAGGCACTGGACTTGAGCACTTGTCCTGTGTTATAGCACCCTATCTTTTGACCACTAGCTTTCTGTGGAATAGGGCTTCAAACAGACAGAAAGATGAACAGACAAGCAAAACATTGATTTTATGCTGCTCAAACAGAACAGTATCTGAACTGCTGTCTTTAAAGAACACATGGATTTGGTCTGGAAGCACAGAGCCACTGTTTCAGTCTTCATACTTTAGATACAGTACATCACGGACATCTGCTTAACTTCCAGCAGCCAAAATATTGTCCTTAACAGAAATTCCTCTAATATGGAAAATTACCCCAATATGAAAAACAGGCCTTGCTTATATCTCTTTTATACTTCTCCTCTTCTGTTTCACACTCATATGTTTAAGATCCATTCTTTCTGATATACTTAACTGTCATGTTCAGTTATGGACTATATAACAAACATCACTTGCTGAAGAGAAATTCCTCCCACATGGGGAATGCTACCTGGACATAGATACACATTTCCGTCTGAAGGAAACTAATTTTGAAACTCTACAAACTCAAGTAGCTTTTTGTGCTTTTTTTTCCCCTCTTTTGTTTGTTTGGTTGGTTTAGAACTGGTACAGTTTATTTTCTTGCTTTCAGAAGGCTTCTGAATTGTGACATTGTAACTCCCTCCTGCTTGTTTTCACTCTTTGCTGAACTTTGCATCCTGTACATAGGGTAAATTAGTCTAGTGTGATGGGTGTAGCACGTTTCCTTAGGTTGATGCTTTGCTACAGTCTTCATAGGCTTTTGTATCATCTACAATTGCTCATTTAACAATCTGCTTTACTTTTTTTCCTTCTCATATTTGTAATTCAATAGAAATTTATCAGAAATAGAGATTTATCATCAATTTTTTTTTCTTTTTACAGGGCTAACTTAATTTCTACCTTTTTTCCTTGCTCACTGCCAAGAAAAGCTCAGCTGCTGTTTGTATAGGCCCATCTTGCAAAGCTCTAAGGCTCATTTTAATAAAAAGAACTGAGATATTCAAATACTTACCACTGTGTATCATTAAAAAGAGCAACAGATTGGACACTCTATTACTAGTTTTGTGGGTGTTGGGAGGCAGTGGGTGTGGGTGTGTGTTCTCAAATTGCAAGAACTAAATGCATCCCTGAAAATGTACAGTATCTTCATTTTCAAAAGGTTCTCCATTTTCCATTTTACCACGTAATGGAATCCTGTACAAGCTTCTACTAAAGCAGCATTAATTAGGCTCCAAAGGAATATATGAAAATGCAAGATGTCAAAGTAGAATTATTAGCAAAGCTATTAAATTCATGAACAGAGGTAGGAATAGCTCTTAGCATAAAATATTGTGTGTTTAATTCACTGACAGGAATTGCAGAAATGGAAGGTTTATTTTAGTTGAAGATCTGCCTTGGAGAACTGATTCTGCTGGTGAAGGCTAGAAATCTTTTCATAAGTCCCAAGAGCAAATAGCTATTTAATTCTTGCTGAGTTTTTAAATTATTTTTGCTGTCTGTTTCTAAAAAAAAATGCTGCTGCTAACAATGAAGGGAAATTAAAACACCTGAAGGTAACAAAAAATTCAGACAAAGTCAAATTCTAGTTTGACACATACTGAACTCCAAAGGAATAATGAAATTGTGCCTTTTTGCACTAGATTCATGCTTAATATATAAATATCATCATTAGTTTTTGTTGTTCTTGTTTTTAAGGATCTGTAAATGCTTTCCCATTACCAGTTATCCCCCCATGGTTTCTTAAGCAGGCAAGACCTTAATGTGCTGCATACAGGACTTCTTGTCCTCTCTGACTTGCAGAAGGATACAAATTTAGTGTTGCTGCCTTTCCCATAGAGAATGTCCTACAGACTTATAAGAAAAGTAGAAATGCTCTGTCTATCTTGGAAAAGCTTTGCTGTTTCAAGGAGATTGCTGAGTTAGGGTGGTCACCTTCCAGCCATAGTCAGGAGCCCCTGTGTGAGTTCACCCCACCCATGGACCTGATTTTGTCAAAAAGGATGCCTATACAAGTAAACCTTTGTAGACTCTAAATCGGGTGTGCACTTCCAGCTTAGAATAAGCTTAGGAAGTAAAAAACCCAGCATCCTTCTTAAAATTGTATGTGACCATGAATTTGAATTAATAAAAACATGCTTATATGATAGTAATTGGTCTTCACTGATTACAATGTCAGAATCTGAAATACCTGTTCTCAGTGTAGAATCACACATTCACAGAATGTCTGTGGACACTGTAGTCCAATCCCCTGCTGAAGCAGGGTCACTGTGATCATGTTGGACAAGATAATTTCCAGACAGCTTTTGAATATCTCCAAGGATGGAGACCCCACCATGACTCCAAGAAACCTGTGCTAGTGTTCAGCTGCTGTCACAGTGAAAAACTTTATCCTGATGTTCAGAGGGAACCTTCCTGGTTTTAGTGCCCATTGCCTCTTGCTCTTTTAATGGGTGCCAGTGAAAAAAATGGTGACTCTGTCTTCTTTACTCCAACTCATGAGAAATGTGTATATACAGATATGCAGCTCAAACATTCTTTTCTTCAGGCAGAACAGTCCCAAATCTCTCAACCTTTTCTCATAAGAGAGATACTCTAGTCCTGTCCATCATCCTCATGGCCATATGCTGGAGTAGAGAAAGGAGGATCACACCTTCCTCAACCTGCTAGGAAATTCACCTTCTAATGCAGCCCAAGATACTGTTGGTATTCTTAGCTACAAGGACACATTCCTGTGTCACGTTCTACTTGGTGTCTGTGAGGGCCCTCAGTCCTTTTCTGCAAAGCTGCTTTCACACAATCACAGGGTTGGAAGGGAGCTCTTGAGTTCATCTAGTCCAATCCCCCTACACAAGCAGTATCATTTACAGCAGGTTGCATAGGATGGCGCCCGGTTAGGTTTTGCGTATGTCCAGTGAAGGAGAGGGCACAGCCTCTCTGGGCAGCCCGTCCCAGTACTCCCTCACCCTGAAAGGTTTTACGCATATTCAGATGGAACTTCCTGTGTTCCAGTTTATGCCCCTTGTCCTGTCACTGGGCACCAGCAAGAAGAATCTCACCCCCTCCTGTAGGCATCCACCCTTTAGAAATTTAGAAGTATTGATAAAATCCAGCTGGTCTATCCCAGCCTGATCCAGTGCCTGGAGTATTTCCTCTCCAAGTACAGGATTTTATATCTCCCTTTCTTGAACCTCTCTAATTTATAACAAAACTGAAGTAAAGAATGCTAGGAAAAACTTTTTACAGCTGTAGAACACCTTTAAGTTTCTTTCTTACTGAAAGCTGTTTTATCAAGAGATCAGAAAGTGGTACATAGATTAACATACTAATATAAAAAAGTAAATATATAAATCAGCTGTTTTTTTACAGAGTTCTAAGGACTATAGTTCATAGCTAAACAAATTCAGGTAATGAACCCTTTTTAAAGCTTTCTGTCAGAACCTTGATACTTGTCTGTTTTGCAGAATGTATGATGTGTTTCCAGTGCCACTGCAACAAACACTGCAGTTTGCAAGCCAGTTGTATTGCATTAACTTATACAATTAGCCTTTAAAAGTTCTAACAATGGAGCCTTGAGTACAAGCTTTATACGGATATGCTTTATGGGAAGTTCTGTATATAATTGAACTAGGATTACATTGTGTAATGCACTTAAGTCCTTTGTATGTTACAAAGAATGCAGCATTAATGTATTTGGATAAAAATGTAAATTTCTATAATTGCTATACATTTTGCAGGGGCTTATTATTATTTAAATATTTTGCAAGAATAAAGTGATTAAATTTTTCATCACACTTTAATTTAGTCTGTTTTATTAAGGGTGGACAAGTGTATTCTAAAATTTATATGGACAAGTATTTTTCTCTCAGGTATTTACTGGATTAAGACTGATTTGCCCATATTCATTTTCTGCTAAAGCACTTCTTGCTGAACAAAGCAATATGACCTTGTCAGTTGAGAACATAGTGTTCAGCTTAAAATCTTTTAGAGCTTGTTGGCTCTGAAATTAAATTACATATTGCACATGAGAGTGTTGTTCTCACATGTATTATGGAGAAAAATTTAAAAGCATCAGAGATGCTTTTGATTTAAACTATGAATTTGCAAATGCATTTCTGTCATTGTTATGGTGATCACTAATGCTACCTCCTGGAGCTTTATTTCATGTCTCATTTCTCATTTTTCTCAGAAACACTTTAAGGTATATGTATTTTTGGGAAAAAAATAAAAATCTAGGCCTCATGGATTGTTAATAAAGAAAGAAAGTGCTGAAAAGCATGAAATGGAGGTTCCAGTGACAAAGTAATACTGAAAGACTGAAAAAGCCTGGATCTTTAACATATTGATTAATTTAAATGTATGGTAAGGGGTCATTGGATTCAAATCTTTATGTTCTTGAAACTGATGATACTTATTATGTCTTAGAAACATGTTTTAAAATTTCATTTCTATTACACTATTCTTTTGTTGAACAAGCTGCATATTTGTTGAAGTTAAGAAACAAAGAGGAGGGAAAAACATCTATAACTATGTCCTTATGTCTGATGCAATTGTTTAGAATTACTTTGTGGAACTAAAGTTTGGATTTCCTGTATTTCTTCCATGGCAATATTTTAGATTATATGGCAATATTTTTCAAAAGGTTCTGTGATAGACCAATGTAGCAAATAACATTTTACCTGTTGTACTCTCTTGTCAGTTTGTGCTATCAGCAATAGTACATAGATGCCATCAACTTGTGTCTATACAATGAAGTGTATCTAGATTATTTATGTTGAAAATTCCTTTTGCCAGTTGATCTGGCCAAATCCAAAATTGTAAGGCAAAATTTGGGTTCTCTGTTTTTTTGAATATACTAAAAATGTTGATTTTATGCTTGCCATTGACAACCTTAAATCTGTATGGAAGAGTGATAGGAAATAATTTACAAAGACAGGAGCCAGATTTTAATTTCTTATCTTGAAAAACAAAAAACTATCTTTGTATTAGTGTATTTTTTTCTGCAGTTTTCACCTTTGGCATTGCTTGAGGGTGTGGTCTAGCACTTCAGGAAATAGATGAAAAGTTTCCCACTATCATGGGTATGGGATTGACTGGAAAGCAGCAAGTATTCAGGGATGTATGGGTCATGAAATTCTGAGATAAATATTAATTTGCTGTTTTGTTTTGTTGCAGAAATAAATCAATGCTCATTTAATGCTTGCTCCAGACTCGACCAAAGTTAATATAGCAATGATATTGACTGCAGTGTTCTTTGAATGAGAGCCTGAAGCACAAAATTAATCATAGAACCACACAGTATACCTTAGATTGGGGTCCACTTTTCACTGGCTAGAAAAATCAGGTCACTATTTGGATTGAAGCTATAATTTCAATATTTAAGTGATCAAGCACAAAGAGCAGCTAAATACTCACTAACTTTTCCTTTGAAGGGATTCACTAAAATTAATATTTTACTTTTAGAAGGATCGTGCCTTCCATCCCAAGAAAGAATCCTGCAAAATGATAGTTTCTTCATTTGCTGTTTTCTACTCACATCATTTTCTAAAAGATTTTTTTGTAGTTTTGTGAAGATGAACCCAGGTCTAGTGGGCCTGTAATTATCTCATACAGAGAGTCAATTTCATTTTCAATGCAATTAGTGAATGGCACTGAGACTGTGTAGTTTCCTTCTAATGCAAGAGAGATCAGACTACACATTTGATCAGTTTTAGTGTTCCTTTGCCTCTGGGTCTGTGGAGCTGAGAGGAGTAATGGACCATGAAAGGAAGGAGGTGACACACCAGAAAATGATAAGACTTACACTGTTTCCTGTGTCCTGCCTCCTGGCAAATGTCTATCAGGGTAAGTAAATATGTGAAACTCCTGCTAGCCTGTAAAATATTCAGTTAGCAGGGATTAAAGTCTCTAAATCAATATACCCTATCTTTACTATACTGAAGAAGAAAAACTCCCATTTAAAAGATCAGCAGCCAGAACTCTGGTAACCATGTTGTTCCAAGATTTCAATTTCAACTAGAAGTTCTCTGTCATCTACCCGCTCACTCACATGTGAGTGTGCAAACACACGTATCTAATGCTCACCAAAAGTTGACTTCTTGAATGATACAAATATCTCTTTAATCTAAGTGCAGATACACTGACAGCTGAAAGGAAATTCTTTCTCTACCAGCTACAGTGTAAGAGATGATGATACAGGCTTTTGTTATGTAGTTTTGCCATGCTACTTCCATTAAACTCAGGAAAGCCTATTTGGGAGGAAATGTTCATTAGTACAGTATAGATTTGTACTGAATCAGTGCGATTAAGACTGATAATCTAGCTCTTATTAAACATAAAACTCTACAACTGCCTCTGCTATGGAAGCTCTATTTCTGTAAATATCTCTCTAAAATCAGTTCCCTATTCTTGAAGAAAAGCATGTATAATAAATAGACTTGTTTTTCTATTAAAGAAAGTCCCTGTGGTAGTTTGGCCCTGGCCAGAGGCCAAATGCCCACCCAAGCCACTTGCCCACTCCCCTTTCAGCTGAAAAGAGGAGAAAATATATATTGGGAGGCTTAGGACTTGAGATAAGGACAGAGGGATCACTCTCCAATTAGTGCAATGGGCAGAACAGACTCAACAGAGAATACAGGAAAGAAAACGATCTCATTTGTTATGCTACATCACACACTCAGGGAAATCAGAGTTGGATAATGTGAAGTGTGACCAGATCTTCTTTCCCGTCTCCGCCCCCTCCTCCCGCCCCCCACCTCCTCCATTGTGGCATGGGGAGGGGCAGGGAATGGGCAAATCAGGTTTCAGTCAGTTCCTCACATGTTGTTTTCCTTCTTAGCTGGGGGCAGGAGGGGGGCATTCCTCATACCCTTCCCCTGCTGCACCATGGGATCCCACCCACAGGAGACAGTCCTTCATGAACTTCTCCAACGTGAGTCCCATTGCATGGGGATTCAGCTCTTCACCAGCTGCCCCAGCGTGGGTCAGTGCTGTCATAAATCATAGAATGTCTCTCAGTCTTTCAAGTCCAAACTGCTCCAGCCTGGTCCTGCACAGAATCACAAGCCCCCCAGCAAACCTGCTCCAGCGTGGGTCTCTCTCTCTCTGTGTCTCTGTCTCTCTCCATGGGCTGAAAGTGCTGGCAGAGGCTTGCTCCAACGTGGGTCACAGTGTCTTCTGTATGTCTCCACCTGCTCCAGTGTGTGGCCTCTCCACAGGCTGCAGGTGGGGTCTTGGCCTTTTCCATGGGCTGTGGGGGGACACCCGCTCCACAATTGGTTTCTCCATGGGCTGCAGGGACATCTTCTCTTTGGGATCTGAGGGGCCTTCCTCCTCCCCCACTCTTCACTGACATTGGTGTCTGCACAGTTCCTTACATCTTCTCACTCCCTTCTCTGGTGGCAGAAAGCGATTGTTAGCAATTTTTTCCTTCTTAAATGTGATTCCCAGAGGTGCTGTGACCATCGCTGATGGGCTCAGCCTTGGCCAACAACTCCAACCTTGAGTCAGCTGGTGTTTATTCTGTTGGGCCTGCAGAAAGCTTCTTTTTGTTTCTTGCAGAAGCCACCTCTGAGCCCCCTGCTCAACCAGAACCCAGTCACGCAGAACTACAACAGCAGCCTAGAATTTTCTGTGTCAGACATGGTGGAAGCTAGTTGCAACTTCTTGTAGAAGCCACTTCTGTAGCCCTTCCACTACCAATACCCAGTACAATTTGTCATAGCTAAGACAGACGTTTTTCTTTTTTTAGATGTATGGGAGAAGGAAAATGGAATACTATTCACTCAGAAGTCATATAATGGAAAAATGGCAGTTTTTATTCTACTTAAGTGCCTTTTGGCTAGATTCACTCAACTGCATAAATCGGTGTTAAAACAAGACCAGAAGGTTGATGGAATGACACATTAAGCTAAAATCAAAAAGATTCCCCCTATGACATTCAGTGACTTAAAACTCAAGTCGTACCCTTGGCTTCCCGTGGCATATTTCTTGTTTGTACCCATGGAAGAGGGCTCAAGTAGAAAGTTACAGAAGGGCACTTTACAGAGCACTGTGCAAAGATATCTTCACTAGCACAGTGAAATGGTGTCCCAGCTGGATCCACAAGCTCCATATGAATTGTCCTGTGCTTTGTCGCTGCATCCATATTGGTCTTCCCATCTGCATGTTCACAGCACTCCTCTCAGTCATCAGATGTTTCTGAAATGTTTTCCTATTGAAAAGAACTTGATAAAATTACTGATCAGTAGTCCAATGTAAGATCTCAGTACTTAAGGGGGATATAAAAAACATACAGACAGACTTTTTAGCAGGGCCAGTAGTGACAAGAAAATGGGTAATCATTTTAAACTAAAAGAGTGGAGATTTGGACTAGATATAAGGAAGAAAATCTTAATGATGAGGGTGGTGAAGCACTGGAACAGGTTGCCCAGAGAGGTAGTAGAGGCCCCATCCCTGGAAACATTCAAGGTCAGGTTGGTCAAGGCTTTGAGCAACCTGATCTTGTTGGAGATGTCTTTGCTCATTGCAGGGGGGTAGGATTTGATGACCTTTAAAGGTCCCTCCCAGCCCACACTATACTACTGCTAGTTTATACTATTCTGAGTGGTGGAAATTGTTTCTCAAGATCCTGCTGTTTTTCCAGAGACTGCAAAATCTATGTGACTGTATCAGATTATCTTAGAGCAACAGTTTAAGATTTCAAAGTTTGAACTGTAACAGTCTCTTCAAATATGAAGTCTGTTGACCTTAATGCTTTGCTATGTCTTGTTCGGGGTGTCATGTGTGTGCGACAAACATACAAGATGTGTGAATGCTCTTTGTTTTAAGTCAGGATCAAAGGGTTCTGTATACTCTACTGATCTTGAAACTTTTACTGGAAAAATTTAAAATATGGAAAATAGGGATGTGTAAAGCATAGGACCACAGTAATTTCTAGATTAGAAGTCCCAAAAGGGCACACAAAATAGTGCAAATCAGTATTCAAAACGACCCAATTTTTGAAACAATGAAGCCTTCCAGGATGTTAGGTATGATGCCTACTTACTGTGGGGAAATACACTCTAAGACAATGGAAATACATTTCATTATGCATAAAAAGCACAAAAGTTTTGCATAAAGCAGACAACATACAGTGAGTTATGACAAATTGATTCTTTACACATCCTGAGATTTCTTACTGTGCTGAAATTCAGTGACAGGAATGATGCTGAGAAACCCAGATACCCTGGCAGTGAGTACTATTGGAATAGTAGGAACATTTGGATTGTAATTGTTTTTTTTTAAAAAAAACAACCCAATACTATTACGCAGTAATGCTCCCCATACCCAGCTTTTATGAAGACCTTTTCATTTGTTCTCCAAATATTATGTTCTAAATAAAAAATGATCTGAATGTTGAAGGAGTGAAAGACTGTTAAGAGCATGAAGATCCAGGTAATACTGTAATTTTTGTCTGAGTGATTATATGACCATTGCAAGGGGACACCTGGTACCAAGAGTAACCTGATGATGATGTCCAAATGCAATTTTTCAGTATTTTTGATCAATGTTTTGTGCTTCTGGGAGGAACTACTACATTGATTAGCAGGACCTTTATCTGGGAGAGGGAGTAGCTGCTAAATATGGGGGGTATTTTGTTGCCAGCAATTCTGACAATGGCAGTAATATTTAGGTATTCTAGCTATTCGGAAAAAGGAATAATTTTACTCACCTGAATTCAGCAGATATTTAGATCATCACAGGTTAGGAATTCTTTGTCAGCATGGAACAGCTGACATACTGCTTTTATTAAGACATTAAGGAAAGATTTTTTGGTCTCTCCTGATAGTTATACTATACTTCACAATATTCTTAGCAGAAAAAAGGGTTCTGAGACTGAAATCTTGTATCTCTCTCAGAAAATGAATGTCAGTCTTGTAGACTTTTTTTCTGATTTGCAAATAGTCAAGTTTTGTGGGAGTGGTTGTTGAATCCCTTTTATTTTTTTCTTTTTCTTTTTTTTTTTTTTTCTGTAAATCAATCCCTTTTTTGTAGCCAAAGCTCAATATGGGGCTTTTAAGATGGATTTGAGGGAGTACAGTGAATTGTTGAATTCTCTGTAGATTTCAACCACTTTTCTAGTTTCAGGCAATCTTTTATAGCTTTCTGGATTTCATTTATACATAGAGATACGCTATATAACATTAATTTAGAAAGACACATAAATCCTTTGTAACAGTGCAGATCCATAAGAAAGCATTGGAACCGCTTCATCTTGAAGTGGAAAGAGACTTGAGTAAATACAATAAGGTTTTAATCTGGAAAAGTGTAGAGTCTTGTAGGAAAAATGCAAATAAAGGTATTGTCATGTTCTATACAGCCATTGCAACTTTAAACCTGTAAGAACTTTAAAACCTGAAAGCCTTACTAAAGGAAATACCAGATAACCTACCTAATTTTAGCAAACTCTTGATTCCAGTTCACTAAAAGCATCTTTTCCTTCTATTGCCATGTCTCACCACTAATCACTTTCCCTGAATGCTATTAAGCTGGGAAAAAAAATGCCAAAACATTAATGCATACCTGCCTCGATGAGAAGGGTATATATTAGCTATCTATCTCTGCATAAATAATAAGAAAGCCTCGGGAAAAAAACAAAAGAACTATTATAATAAGCCTGATAGTAGTTTATGTGATACAAAATACATCTGATATTCTTATGAACTAAAGTGTTAAGATATGACATGTAGGATAACCTACATGGTGGTCCTTTTCATTTGCTGATCAAATGTCAAGAAAAAAGTTTAGAAATAGGAAAGTTCATATGCATTTGGGAAATAATTTAAAAATACTTGACATAAAATTGAAACTTATGTTGTTGTAAAAACATAAAAATGCCACAGAATTTCAAATGAATATGTAATTAGTAAATTACATTGGTAGGCAATGTAATCAACAAAACTCATAGGATATATGTTATGACATTATTGATTCTCCACAGAGCCTCCCTTGATTCATTTGCATGCTAGTTATCTTGTCAGTAGGCTTTTACTTTACAGACCCATGACAGCAATTACTTGAAGTATTAAAGAATAAAGCTAAAAGTACCTTGTATTTTTTCCTTCTGTTGAAATGCAACAAATTATTTAGCTTTTAATCTTGGTTATATTTGAAGTTTTTAAAGTGTTTTAAGCAGTCTCACTACCCTGGACTTCAGGAGAGCAGATTATGGTCTCTTCAGGGACCTTCTTGGTAGACTATCATGGAACAAAGCCCTGGAGAGAAGAAAGACCTCAGCCAGCTGGCTAGTATTCAAGGATCACCTCCTCCAAGATCAGAGTAAGTCAGGCAAAACCACAAGGAAACCTGCATGAATGAACAAGGAGCATCTGGACAAACTCAAACACAAAAATGAACCCTACAGAGGGTGGAAGCAAGTACAGGTGGCTTGGGAGGAATATAGAGAAACTCTCTGAGCAGCCAGGGATCAGGCTATGAAGGCTAAAGCCCTGATAGAATTAAATCTGGTCAGAGATGTCAAGGATAACAAGGAAAATTTATCTAAGTATGTCAGTTTAAATGGAAGATGAGGGAAAATGTGGGCACCCTTCAGAACAACATGAGAAACCCAGGATATTGAGAAGGCAGGGGCAGAGAAATAATATTTTGCCTAAGCCTTCACCAGCAAGGGCTTTATCCACAACGCTCAAACCTCAGAAGGCAAAGGCAGGGATAAAGAGAATGAAGAACTGCCCACTGTAGGAGAAGATCAGGTTTGAGATCACATTCAAGATCATCTAAGGAATCTGAAGGTGAACAAAACAATAGGGGACCTGACTAGATACATCCACAGGTCCTGAGGGAATAGGCAGATGAAGTGGCTAGGCCATTCTCCGATATATTTAAGAAGTTGTGGCAGGGGGGTTGGAACTAGGTGGTCTTTGAGGTCCCTTCCAACCCAAACCATTCTATCATTCCAAGTTAAGTAGTGCATATTAATTAATATTTATTTTCTGTGTAGGTTGTTTTCTCCAGATTTCTTCATGTTTTTCTTTCTGATTTTGAAATCAGACTTGCTGAAGTCAACAGTAGCTTTTGGTGTTTTTTAAAAACACTCTCTTTTCAGTATAATCTTAATACAGATATACATCACAGTTACATCTGAAGCAAGTACATTTTCCATTCCTAAATACACTGACATTGAGATAAGGTTGCTCTGTTCACTGGAGCTACAGGGAGCATAAAAGAGACCTGGAAGACATATTCTAAAAGAGAAATAACTTACGCTGTGTGTTAGTCATAAGGCTGACAATGCTAGCTGAATAAGGAAAGAAACTGTTGAAGACAAAATTATATACTGCAGAAAAAAAAATTTACTTTCTTGAAGTTTTAGTAATGACCAGATATTATGATAGCAGAGCTTCACATGACCAAGGGTCAAGAAATAGAGAAGCGATTGTTAATGCTGTGACAAGAAAGTAAATGAGGCCCCAGAGTAAAATTCTGAGGTGACTCAATGTGGATTTGCAACATCCACCTGATTTTCCAAATTTGTGTGTAGCCAGATTCTTCTTCCAGTTGTGTAAGATACGGTGGTTTGTCTGGTAGCATATCTGATTTTATCCTGTAGCTGTTACAGATCAGAGATACCTAGTGCTGACCCAGTTTTTCCAACGGTATAAACCAGAATATGTCTTAACACAGATGCTTGTGAACGACAATATAGACCAGTATTATTTTTCACATCATGGCTATATCCACCTCCATGCCTTATTTTGTGTCATATTAATGGTAGAGTCTAATTTCTACTTTGATTTTCAGTAAATTTGGGTTCCAGGTGTTTGCCTAGATGTGATAAGTCTTCGATGATGTTTGCAAGTGAGTGTGTATGTAATACATATATTGTGGAAGGCTTAGATGAAAAAGCTCATGCTTCGGATGCTAAATTACAGGAAAATAATTTTCAATTTGGTTATTACTTATATCAGAAAAATTCTGTATGACATTGCTTGGTCTGAGATGTTCAATCTAGCTGGACAATGCGAATTTCTCAATACTTCTGAAAAGTAACAAGATTTTGTTACAGGCAACCCACATGTCAAACACTTAAAATCTGTGATGTCAGCAGGTTACTCTGTATGTTACAAGTTGCACAAGCGACTGTCTATAGCATGTACCTTAAAGAACACTAATTAGTGTCTGACATAAAAAGCACTTTGCCTGCAGTATTCTGAATAGATATATTTTTGTAGTGGTTATTATTCTGCATAAAGGAGCATACAAACAGGAGGGGAATCAACTTTTTAAAAGGGTAGAAAATGGCAGGACAAGGGGGAATGGATTCAAGCTAAAGGAAGGAAGGTTCAGATTAGATATTAGGGGGAAGTTTTTCACAGAGAGAGTAGTAAGGTGCTGGAACAGGCTGCCCAGAGAAGTGGTGGATGCCCTGTCCCTGGAAGTGTTCAGGGTTGGATGGGGCCCTGGGCAACCTTGTGTAGATCCAGCCTGAGGCTGGTGTCCCTGCCTGTGGCAGGGGGGTTGGAGCTCTATGATCCTTGGGGTCCTTTCCAACCCATGCTATTCTATGATTCTGTGATTCTGTGTGATCATAGAAACATAGAATATACTGAGTTTGAAGGGACCATCATCAGTTGTGTCACTTTAAATTCTCAATGGTTTTGGAAATAACCAATTGATTTTCTGTTATCTGCCTGAAAGGTTTACTTATAAAAAAAAAAAAACCCAACAAAAAATTAAAAGCTTTTACATTTCTTCATCTCCTTGTGGTGCTCTGAAAAATGGCATTTCCAGCAGTGCTTTTCTGGTTGCCATAAAAGCCTTGTTTGATTTATGATAAATGTTAATTGCCTTCATATAGCTTCCAGCCTGTCCAAGCAAGTGCTCTAGGACAATAAATGCCACGCTTGTGCAAGCATGCTGCGTTCAGAATATTATCTATTAAAGCCACTGTGGATTAAATGAAGCAGATAATATGTGATGAAATGTTTATTCTCGTCTTTTGGCTCACAAGACAAGTATGCATTACGACATCCCTAGATGTCTTGCCTGAAGGAAGATAGTTTCTTTGCAATTGTGTGGCTTTAAACTTACTTCTTTGTTTCTTTACACCACATGTACATTACTCGTTCGCTGGTGGAGCAGGAAGACAAACACTTAGCAGGAGAACAAATATGTTTTCTGAGGGCAAAATATTATTGCAACCTGAGGTGAACCAAACTGAGAAAGCATTACATTCAAATGAAGAATGCACTTCCAAAAATCATCAGGATTGTCCTAAAACCGAGAAATGGTATTATCAGTGTATTTTTTCACCAAGTATGATGGAATCAGAATCATGAGTATTTTCACTGCATTTGACTAAATATACCCAGTATCCTCTTAAAATTGTGAAACTCATACTATGTTCCTTTTATGTCTACGGTCCTTTCATGTCCTTTTTTTTTTCAGACAGTTTTGCCTCAAGGGACTTTGCTTCAAGTAAATTCATCACAGGAGAGTATCAGCGGTGACACCTCCACTGCTGCACTGTTTGATGAAAGATTACAGGCTGTGATCATTGCAGCTTCCTCACAGTGTCGTTACAGACCTCCCACAACCTCATGAAAACTGAGAGACATCATTTAACCTCATGATTCCTTATAAGATTTTCATAGAATATTTTAAATATTTTTTTCCTAAGGAAGGCACAGAAATTCTGTATCTGCATCTGTATCTATATCCCTTTCTCTTTCTCCCCTAATCTAATCTCTTCTCTATTTATATATACCTATATCTAACTATATATCTACTCTACATAATCTCTATCTCCATCTCCTTGTATATTCATCTATACATATATAACTATACCATCTCCGTCATCTATATACACATGCATATATATCTATAGCATCTGTATCTATATATCTCTGCCTATATACTATACCATTTTATTTCACATTCTTGAAACTTATTTATACATTAAGTGAAATAGGATTAGTGGAGAAATTGTCAGTCAACGCAAACCAGACAAATCAGTGACAGGTATCCGTACGTGAGGTTATAACAGAAAATGTATTACCTTCTGGCCAAGAGATCAAGATTTCTCTTTTTAATCTCTCTCCTATTTTTTCAAAACAGGCATGTTAAAAGTACATCATGGGAGTTTTGCTGAATATCATGTAGCTGATGGTACACCACTGCTGTTATCAGATGAGAAATGCTGAAGCCGAGTTCTACATTTAAAGATATTGAACATAAATAGAAACAAGAAAATGCACATGCAGGGCAAAACTAAATAAACTGGATTGCTACATACGTATGTACAGAAGTCCTGCAGTTGCTGTGAGTTATTTAGTGGAAATGTACCTAGATTTTTGCATACACACTATCTTTTCCATTTATGTTTTAATATATTTTCCAATATGTTGTTGTTTTGGTTTTTTTTGTCGTCAACTACTTAAAAAGCTTGTTGACATTATTAATGATCCTCTCTCTTTTTTTTTTTATTTATTAATTCAGGTGGGATTAACTGCCACACTGAATCATTTGTGGTTTGAAATTTTGCTTATGTATGTTTATGTCTGTATTCACATTTTTCAAAACATAGTTGTGATATCTTTGCTCATTATAATAATATTTTCTGTGTTCCCTTCACCTTCACAGACTGACATGTTTGTACTACTATTGTTAGCTTCCATAAGCTACCGATAGGAACCTGTCCATGATCTTTTCTTTTCCTGCATGTTATTCTTTCTGTATGCAAACGTGTTCACCAATTAAAAAAAAGTCCTTTTTATTCCCAAGAAAGTGTTTTAATAAGAGCTAACTTTCCCCTTGTGTGAAATTATCACTGAAATAAATCTGTGCTCAGAGGTGTAAGATATTGTAGAAGAGGTTATAATGATAGAACTCCATCTATGCCATAGCCATTGCAGAATTTGCCTGAGCACCATGTCTGTATATTTAAAAACATTTCTCTAGCAAGCAAAGAGAAATCTATTGCATACCTTCTCTTTTGAAAGGTCAGAGAGAACATCATTTGACTTTATCTTAAATAGGAAGGTAATGTCATTATATGTTTTTAAACAGACATGTAAAATCTTTTGTGTTATACTATACTGTGCCTACTAATATCATAATTGCTTCCTTCTGCACAAAAACATACATTTTATTGGGAGGTTTAGGATTTTCTCTGGTTTTGATTATTCCTCTTTTCAGTGAAATACTCTTTTCTAAAAGAATAAAATTATCATTTTAACACAAAGATATACCATATAGATCAAAATATGATTGTTTGTGTGGTCCACTGCCCTCACAACAGGCTTTAATGACAGAGAAGAGGCCCTGGCAGGATTTGACAGATATGCTTAGGCAATTTTCCTCTAAGATTTGCTGTCTAATATTTTCCAGTGTTGATATCTTGGTGTTCAAGATTTTGGCAATCAAGATTTCTATATGAAGTCAATTTAATTTTCAGATGTAGTCAACAGTTTTAGAGAGAATACTTCTGGTTTTGATCTTTGGATCCTATTCTTCCATGCCTTATCACACAGCAAATATAGTTCTTTATACATCAGATTTTCTCTTTATGTGTCTTGTAAACACATGATGCAGTTATTAAACAATGCTAGACCTTGGTCTAGCATGACCAAAAGGCTTTTTATTAGATTATTTAGGGGGTTTTGTGTATATTTGCAATGTTAGCATAATAAGATAAAATTGATTCATAGTTCTGGTTTTCTGTATTTTTATCAGGTTATATCAAAAATCTTATTTACCTATGCTCAGTTTTAATCCTGCTGTGGCAGATAGGCTTGAAGACAACCACTCATTTGGTCTCTGAATGCTTCCTGACACACATACTAATGGGTAAAGCAGTTTCTGCCATTTTTAACATTATCTCAAAAGATAATGTATGAAATCAATATGCATAATATCTTTTTAATAAATATACACTTTAGTAAGGTTTTTGGTTAATCTTATTGACTTATCTTACTAGTAGCAGGATAAAATGGAGGTACTAGATGTTTAATACTTCATTCCAAAGTTTTTGAGACTGTAATATTCTGTGGTGGTTTTGGGGTTTGGGGTTGGGTTTTTTTATGTTTGGGCTTTTTTTTTTGGGTTTTTTTTTGGCATAAGACAATACCACCAAGGTATGAATTCATTTCTAATGGAAAAATAAGAGAAAAAAAATGTACTCTCCAGTCATTCATAGGTTTGTCATTACTGCACTGATCTGGGTTGGATTTTTAGCTCCAAACCCAGGCAATGCAAGCATTCCTGTGTGTCAGTCACTAGAACATGGGCTCATTTAGTATCCTCCCAGCCAGAAAACCTTTTTGTACTGAACTTAACAGAACTGATCTGAACTCTTGGCTAAGAGGACCTAATGTGATAAGGAGAAAAAATATTTCTTGTGAAAAGTTCCCAGTACTTGTAGCAGTATTGCTTCTTAGAGCAAATTATCTTGATTTTTTTGTGTACTTCGGTTTAGCAGGCTTATTTTAAGGATTTGAAATGTTAATGGGTAAGAGAAGCACAATTGAGAATTTAGGGAGCTCTTGAAAGAATTTGTAGATATGGATGGAAAAGGCATCAATTTTGTCTCAAGTTTTATACTGGATTTTAGATAAATTACTTATTTTCTCTCTGAGTCTCAATTCAGCATCTGTTATATCTGTCAAATTCACTCTTTATATACTGTATGATTGAAGATAAATATGGTTGTGAAAAGCTTCAGCACTAGGAGAAGCAAGTGACAATTTTAAAGTGCAACGCATTACGAAGTAGAACGAAGAAGCAGCAGAAATTTCTTACCTGCCTTGAGCTCTGGACTACAGACTGTCTTTTCAAATAAAGTCTCCCTTGATGTCATAGCCAGATTTACCTACACTAATTTATTTACCTTCATCTGTGTACATATAATTCCCAGATGGCTGTTGTGACCAGAAACAAGGGAAAGGAAATCCTCATGTATGCATACATTGAAACTAGATAGCTTTCTTCTCTAGAGAGCTGTCTATTAATTTCCAGTAGAAACTGACTGGTACTGGGCATGTGGGTTGAACTAATCCAGTAATTTCTGTTCACTAGTGAGCAGTTTAAGAGTGTGGCTTTTGAGAAGTGAAGTAGCTATGATTAGCCATGCAGAAGTAATCTCAAGGAGACCAACTGATCTCAAAAACCAAGCAGTTCTGCAGTATCAGGATTTTGGTGAATTGGCTTTTCATATTAGTTAATATCATTCTTACTCTGCACTATAAAACTATTGGGAATTAATTTTTTTAATTCTCTGACTCTGGAAATTTTTCCTTCCCACTTATTTTGTGCATTAGCATGACACTACAAAGGACAAAATATCACAACATTATCTGAAAGCATTTCTGTATCTATTATACAGGTTCTGTCACTGTAAGTCTGTGCTCCCTGTTACTTCTTTTGGAAAATCCTTATTTTAAAAAAAACCACACATACCTGCATCTTGTTTATATGAGACTGTAGGGCTTGGTGTATGCATTGGGGACATATTTACATTTGAAAGATATGACATGGGGGATGGCTTCAAGATATGAAGTCAAAATACTAAAATTCTCAAGGAACCTTTTGATTCCTTTAAGTATCTAAGTTATCTGAAGCCATTCAAGTAAGAATTCTATGAAACTTAACAATTAAAAATACAACTTTAAAATTGGATAGTAAACTAGAGACTTTAATTTTTAGCAATTAAAAATACATTATTTCAAAAATTTAAATAATTACCATTGTGTCCACATTTCCTAGCCATAGTTTATGTATTTGTAGAAGTTTGAGTGATTAACCAGACCATACTATTCTATCCCATGGCAACTGATACCAGTAAATTGCTGTTCATTTCCTATACCTCACTGTGCTGCAGTAGCATTTTTGAGGTAGATCACAATATTAGGTTGTATAACTTTTAACAACACTTAATCGTCACCCAATTTAACAGAGTGATTCACTGGAATGTATTACAATCAAAATAGCAACTTTGTTTCAGATTCGAGAGTGGCAAGGGACACCCAAAATTTATGTCAGGGTTGCACATGTGGATGGGTGTTAAATCAAATCATAGGTACAGACAGGTAGAAAAACAATGCTGGTTTAAACTGCACAGGCAGACTGACAGATATTTCTCGATCAATTGCACTCATACACATGGAGGTTAAGCTATTATTAATATTTTCCTTTATGTGAGTTATATAAATTATTCACTTGTATGTGCTCACGGTTGGTGAACCTTGTGAAATCAAGCCTTTGAGTCCTTGCAAAATGATTTTGCCTCTGATGGTTACTGGTGAGTGGTCTCTCCCTTAATTTATCTTGACCCATGAGTTTTCCTATATTTTCTTGTCCCTGTTCAGCAGAGGAAGGGCAGTGATAGAGTGGCTTTGGTGGGCATCTGGCCTCCACCCAGGTTTTTCAGAGAACTTGTGCAGTCTCTATCTTTGGAGGTACTCTAAAGTCATGTAAACACAGTCCTGGGCCAGGAGATCTGGGTGTCCATGCATGAACAGAGTGGATGGAACAAATGACCTGCAGATGACCCTTCCAACCTCAAGTGCTCTGTGGTTTGTGCTTTGTGGTTCTATGACTCCGTGACTTCATGCTGATGGTTAGTAGCCTCGAAGCAGCCACGCATGAATTATTTTCTTCTCCCAGCCTATCCTTTGTGCATTTATCTCTTTCTCTGCTGGCACCAGTGCTTCATTTTAAACAGCTTTTATCTCTCTGTACTTTGGTCTCCTCCCATGTCACTCTCTACCTGTTATTTATAGGAAAATGACTTTGTTAACACAGTCCTGTTTCTGTTGCCGTGGTAAGCATGGATCTCTTTCCCCGTTTTGTTTCAAATTGTTTTATGTACGTTCTGATTAGCTTCTTTTACCCCACTTGTTCACATTCCAGATAAGCTTTTTCAAAGATGTGCCTTTAGAGCTCCAAATAGTATTCCACAGGAGACTTCACAGGATGTTGGACAGTAGTATTCAATCAGAACGCCCTTCTGTGAGAATGAATGAATAAATTCTACACTTTCTTATTGTTAGGTACATCATGTTTCTGTCATCTTGTGATCAGTTATAAAACTAAATGCCCTTTCAACTATTCGTGTTTGTTAAAATCACATTTTATAATAGTAAGTTTTCTTACAAATTCCCAAGAGTGTTTTCTGTATTTTGTAGAACATATTTAATTCTGTCTTATTCTCAAATGCATCCTCCAGGCAATTGTAGTCACATCCACAAGACAATTCAGTTATTTCTGGGTCTGTATTTCAGTATCACCCCGATCCTTTTCTGTATCAAGGATACTTTGTGTCATTGTGGTGGTTTAGCCCTGGCTAAAAGCCAGACGCCCACCAAAATCAGTCCATCACTCCCCTTCTTAGTTGGACAGGGGAGAAGAATATATATTAAGAGGCTCAAGAGTCAAACTCGTTAATGACATGGGCAAAACAGATTCAACACAGAGTGCAGAAGAGAAAGTTATCTAATTTATTACACCATGCTAAAGAGAAACAGTGAAAAAACAGAATCAGGAGTGCAACCAACAATATTGAAACAAATGCAACCAGGTAAACACTTTTCCCCCACCACTCCCTCCTTAGCAGACTTCAGTCAGAAATTTGCTTCCTTCTTCCCTCCCATTCGCAGGGACTGGGAAAATGGGGGTGTAGGTAATACCTTCCCCCATCCCTCAATTCTAAGCAGACTTCCCTTTAGCCATGGTTTTGCTCCCTTCTTCCCCTCTCCTGCTCGCAGCACAGGACAGGGGGGCAGGGACTAGGAGACGGGGGCTTCGGTCAGTCCCTTGCAAGATGGTTTCCTTCTCGGCCGGGATGGGGGCATTCATTCCACACACCCTCCCCCAGCTGCACCGTAGGATCTCACCCAGGAGAGCCAGTCCTCCAGGAACTTTCTCCAAGGCAAATCTCTTCCCACCGGGCTTCATCTCTGCTCTGGCAGGCAGCAACAAATCACAGTGTCTCTCAGTCCCAGTCCTCCACGGGGTTATAATGCCTCCTCCAGCAAACCTGTTTGGCTCATCTCTGTAGGTCGCTTGTGCTGGCAGGGGCTCATCCCAATGTAAGTCACGGCATCTTCTCTATGTCTCCACCGGCTCCATCCACCGTGGAGCCTCTACACAGGTTGCAGGTGAGGTCTCGGCCTTTTCCATGGGTTTCTCCACAGGCTGCAGGGGCATCTTTCTCTCGGGCACCTGGGGCACCTCCTCCCCCCTGCCTTTTGTGTCTGTCAGCTGCTTACATTTATATAGTTTGTTGCTGCTTCAACACACCTCATTCAGTATATGCAAATACTGAGGTGCCTTCCCTATTCTTCTTTTTATCACCTCCTTCTCAGGGACAAGTTGTTTCACAATGCCCTTAATGTGCCAACATTGCGGTCTTTTCACTCCCTTCTCTGGTGGCAAAATGCAACTACTTTTTCTCCTATATGTAATTCTCAGAGGCGCTATCAGAATTGCTTGATGGGTATACTTTTCAGGCTGGCAGAGGATTCCAGCAGCCATTTTCTGCAGCCTCTGGTCCTCTCTCTCTCTCTCAGCACCCAACTATGCACAACTGCAACAGTCATCAGAAATTTAATCTGCATGTCCCTCTTTAACAAAAAAGTTACTAATGAAATTAAGTGAAGGTGGCCCCGAGGAGCTCTGTTAGTGACTTTGCTCTGCTCTTCTCACTATTAATTTTGTGCTTTCTCCTTTCATGCAGATCTCTATCTACTCTGCAATTCTTTAAGTAATGTTTTCTAAGATTTTCTTCAGTATGTTCACCTGGGATATTGAAAATGCAACTTTGGCTGGACTTCTTAAGCATATGCAGGTTCTGTGTATTTAAGACAAAGAAAATGAATGTAGCTGGACATGTGACAACACTGTCTAATTAGACAGGATAATAGGTATATCCTAGCCACTTCTTGGAAGAAATGGGCACTTAGTCATTGAGTTTCTCAAAGAACAGCTCCAACCTGACCTGCAAAGCTATTAGCTTGAGAATAAATTTCTCAGTGGAGATAGTGCTCTCTCACACAGTGACACAGTGGAAGCAGGAAAGAAGGGAAAAGGAAGCCTTGCTAATTGAGTGAGAGAGAATTTTCAGAGTTTTACAAGCAGAACAAGTGGTAATGTAAATGGTGATAATTGGAAGCTAATTATTCCCAGGAGCACTCTGTGAGTTGCATCCATGGAAAAGGACTGGAAACAAAAGATGTGGTTACTTACTTTTGACCCTTAAGTAAAGATAAAAGAAAAATATCACAAATAGGTTATGAAGCACAATTGAAGTTTTGGTCCTGAAAAATTACAATTAAACCTTGGAAATCTATACAACAAAAGTATAAGGTGGATTTTTTATGTATCAGTTATATCTTATTTCTATTTTTCCCTACATCTGTGTCCAGGAAAAGTTTCGTCACTCTTTTGAAATCTATTTTTAAATATTGCATTCATGTACCATTTGGCCTTGTGGATGATGATAAACCAACATAGAACCAAAATAGTGTGATGTGGTGGTTTGACCCTGGCTGGAGGTCAGATGCCCACCAAAGCTGCTCTATCACTCCCCTTTTCAGCTGGACAGGGGAGAAAGTATATATTGAGAGGCTTAGAAGTCAAGATAAGGACAGGGAGAGATCAGTCTGCGTGTAGTATCATGGGCAAAACAGACTCAACACAGAATAAAGGACAGAAAATAATCTCATTTATTACACTACACCACACACCCAGTGACACCAGAGTTGGATCATGAGAAGTACAGCTGGATCTAAAACCATCTTCCTTTACCCCTCCCTTCTTATCAAACTTAACTTTAATCATGATTTGGCTCCCTTCTTCCCCCACCATTGTGGCGCAGAGAGGGGCAGGAACTTAGGGAATGGGTGTTTCTGTCAGTTCCTCACAAGTTGTTTTCCTTCTTAGCCTGATTAGGGTGCTGTGGGGAAGGCATTCCTCAAACGCTTTCCCTGCTCATGCGTGGAGTCCCACCCATGGGAGACAGTCCTCCACGAACTTCTTCAACATGAGTCCTTTCCTGCTGGGCTTAGTATCTTCACCAGCTGTCCCAGCACACAAATCACAGAATGTCTCTGTCTCTCAGGCCCAGACTGCTCCAGCCTGGTCCTCCATGGAGTCACAGGCCTTCCAACCCCTTAGAAAAACTACTCCAGCATGCATCGATCTCTCTCACTCATCTCTCTGTCTCTGTCTCTCTCCATGGGCTGCAAGTGTTGGCAGGGGCTTGCTCCAACACGGGTCACAGCAACTTCTCTATGTCTCCACCTGCTCCAGCGTGGGGCCTCTCCACGGGCTGCAGGTGGGGTCTTGTCCTTTTCCATGGGCTGCAGGAGCATCTTTCTCTCTGGCACCTGGGCACCTCCTCCCCCAGCCTTCCCTGGTCTTGGTGTCTGCAGAGTTTCTTACATCTTCTCACTCTCTTCTCTGGTGGCAAAAAGCAGCTAATGCTAGCATTTTTTTACTTCTGAAATGTGATTGAATGAGGCATTGTGACCATCACTGATGGGCTTGGACTTGGTCAACAATGATTCCAGCCTTGACTTGGCTGGTGTTTAATCTGTTAAGCCTGCAGAAAGCTTCTAGCTGCTTCTTGATGAAGACACCCCTGCAGCCCTCCCCCTTCTCCAACAGAACTCAGCAATGCAAAACTACAACAGGCAGAAAGGGAAAGAATTATTTTCAAGAGGGCTAGCTTGGCACATGGGGCTGGACAGCTGGGCTTCCTGAAAGCAGGAGTAAAAAGAGCTGTTCCAAGCTTTTTTCTATGTAGTGCCAGTCCAGACCAGGAGCGAGGGGGGTCCAGAGGCCTGGCTGCTAGCAATGGTAGAAAGGGAGAGAGCACAGGTCACAGGCACCCAGCAGCCGGAAAAGATCGAGGGTCTAGGGCCAGCTACTGCTGGGAGCGCTCTGTGCGTGTCTGTCTGTCTGTCTGTTTGTGCGCACGTGTGCACGTGCAATTCACTAGTGAGCCTGCAGCTGGTCCATCTCACGAGCAAGAGGACATACAGACCCGGGAGGTGCCAAGGTCTGTGCCAGCTACTGGGCAAATACCTTGATGTGCATCCATGGATGGGTGGGTGGGCGGGTGTGTGGATGGATGGATGGATGGATGGATGGATGGATGGATGGATGGATGGATGGGTGGATGGATGGGTGGGTGGAACTGAATGGATTACTGGATGGATTACTGGATCTTAATTCTCAGGCTGATATTTAAGCGACCCATGAGTGTACCATTGTGGTTCAACCCCCGCCAGTACCTGAGCACCACGCAGCCCCTCGCTCACTCCCTTGCCAGTGGGATGGTGAGCAGAATGGAAAAAACACCTCATGGTGAGTTAAAGACCATTTAATAGCAGAAGAAAGTAGGAGGAGAATAATAGTGATGATATGATGCTAATGATGATGCTAATAATGAGAGCAATAATAGTAATAAAAATGGTAATAATACTCCAATGATAGTAAAAGGGGTGAAAGAAACGATCAGTGAAAGAAGCGATGCCCAAAAGCCAATGGCTCATCAACTATGGAGCAAAACAAATGCCACCATGGCCAGCCTGTTTCCAAGCAGCAAGCCTGTCTCTCAGCTAGCTTCCCCACCTCCAGACAGAGCGTGGCATTCGGCGGCATGGCTTAGCCCTTTACTCAAACTTGAGGGAGGATCTGATGGATTTTGAAAAGAAATGTCATAGGATCAGCTGGAATCCCTGAAGGCAGACCTATTAGTACTGTGTGTTTGGCTTCCAGGGTAAAACCGGATGCCTTAAGATATAACGTTGCCCTTGGTCCATACCGAAATAATACACTAGGATTTGATGTCCTAGCAAACAGTCAGGAAACTACCTCATGGACCAGGGTGGAGCTTTGGAGCCCCCCAATTGTGTGAGGTTCCAGTACTTGAGGCAGCTGTTAAGTTACCTCCTTCCAGAATACCATCTCCTGCTAAGGAGGGGATCACAGAGGTGATCAAAGACTTGGAAACCCGTGAGACTGGAACCAGTCACCCTGTAAGGCCCCAGTGTAGTCTGTACGCACACCGGACAGTCAGGGATGGCAGGCAGCGGTCGCCAGGGAGTCAAAAAGTACGACGGTGCCACACACAGCCCCTGCTCCTGTCACTGCTGAAGCAGTCACCCAAACCCAAGCTGAAGATGCAGGGGTGTCCACTCCGGGCATTAACCTTATGATTTGTCTTCAAGAGGAGGAAAAACATCAATCTGTGTTCACTTGGGACCGAGTACAAGAAAGCTTCAATGCAAACACCCTCCTGCCATTGCCCATAGTGTACTGGCTTCTTCCTCCCCTCCGGCTTGGAAAGCCCCGTGCTGGCCCTCCCCCAGTGCCAGCACATGGAACCAGCCCCTCTGTGACATCAGCCCTGTGCCTGAGGGCATCCCGGGCAACCACAGGACTGTGGGCACTCTGTCAGCTGCTGTGCTGGTGGTGACAGGCTCTTCTTGGCGCTTGCTACTGCCTCGTGCTGCTGCTGCCGGAAGCCATGCCTCTTCTCTCCATCCTCATTCTGTTAGCCCTGTGCCGGCCTGTGCAGGGCACATGGGACACCTGCGGGTAAGTGCCCTGCAGCTCTTGGAGGGAGCTTGGGCAAGCCCTATCAGATTCACTGGAGGGTGCCTGCATGTCCCCCGTGGCCACGCCATGGCTTCCCAAACCCCCTGTGGGAGCCTCGGGTCCTTGCCAGCACCCAGGCTGCTGGCACCGCTTGTCCTTGGGACTAAAGCCGCAACAGGGGTGGATAGACGCATGCCCCATGAGGTTCCCTGGCCCTCTGGCCATACAGAGCCTTTGCGGGGAGGGAAGATGGCTCACCTTCAGCCTGAAAGGCAGGCAGCAAGCCATTGAGCAGAGCAGTAAGGATCTTCTGCTTACAGAGGGACCTGCGGGCTCCAGCCCGTGGCCTGGAACTCCGGCATGTCACGTGTTGTGGGTGGCACAGCTGCCCAGCTGGGAGCGTGGCCCTGGATCACCAGCAATTGCCACATTGACGCCACCATCTACTTCTGGCTTACGGGAGTGACCAGCTGGGGCACAGGCTGTGCCAGAGCAAGGCAGCCAGCCATCAACACTTCCTCACAACACTACTTGAACTGGATCCTCGTCCAGATGGGACTGCGCCTGGCTGTCAGGAGTAACCCGACAGCATGGGCATGGAGCTGCTTCTCCGCAGCGTCGACCTCCATGCAGAAGCCAGCCCCAACACCAGCTCCGTTGGCCGTCTTTACCTCCCGCCCATTTCCCCTCCAGAAGCTGGTGCAGTTCTTCACCAGGGTGCAGGAGCTCCTGCAGGACCTGTGGGGGCAAAAGACTTGAGCAGCAGGAGGAACAGGATCCAGGCCAGGCAGCAGTGTACCACCACCAAATGCCCGCTGGGCCTCAGGGTCAGAGGCCTGCTCTGTTGTACCCAAGCTTCTTCGGAGTTCAGACAGTTGTTTAAGTCACTATAGTTGTTGAAATAAAGTTCCCTGTTTTCACAGCAAACCACGCTTCGGCTCAGTCTCCTGGGCAAGGCAAGCACTTCCACGCCCCACACATGCAAAATCAGGCTGCAGTCACCTAGGGCACAATGGGGAAGAGTCACTCAAAAGGGCCGCAACCACGTCTGCTGGCAGAGGAGGTTGCTCTGAGCCACCCTGGGTTGGAGCAGCCTGTAACCTTGGGGCTAGAAAGAGGATAGGAAAGTAGCATACGACACACGCGCAACTCTGGGGGGATGCAGTGGGGCACACAAGCTGATCGGAGGGCCTGGTCTAAGTCTTAGCTACCTGACGAGACCATGGGAAATGCCTGAGCGTGACAAGAGCCATTGCTGACCACAGCACCCAGGCTGAGAAGCTCACAGCCGTTGCAGTGCCATGAGGAAGAGCCAATTCTTGCAGCTTTTCATGGGGGAGTGATGGGAGAGGCGGCCACACTTCACAGACAATTGAATGAAGAGTGGGGCTTCCCTGTGGGGAGAGGACTCTGACAGGGACAGCAGGACACTGGAAAGCGCATCAGTAACACCCCGCAAGTGCAAGGTGACCTGGCCAGCAGCACCTGCAACACAAAGCTGCTCCCCGATGTGGAAACCTGTGAGCGGGGGGCAAAAATAACTGGGGCTGAGACCCTTGTTTGGGTGGAGATGAGGATGGAGACAGGGAGGGGCTAAGGAAGACCAGGGGGATGTGTAAGCATGCCAAATGGAGAGAAGGGGGATCAAAGAGCCAGTCAGCAGCAGACTGATGGTCAGTTTGCTTGTTTGCCTGAGTCCTGCACCAAATCACCAGCGTGCATCCTCCCTTCTTCTGTGTGGCACCAATGCAGACTTGGGGTGAGGCGGGTCCAGAGGCCTGGCTGCTAGCAATGGCAGAAAGGGAGAGAGCACAGGTCACAGGCACCCAGCAGCCGGAAAAGATCGAGGGTCTAGGGCCAGCTACTGCTGGGAGCGCTCTGTGCGTGTCTGTCTGTCTGTTTGTGCGCACGTGTGCACGTGCAATTCACTAGTGAGCCTGCAGCTGGTCCATCTCACGAGCAAGAGGAGATACAGACCCAGGAGGTGCCAAGGTCTGTGCCAGCTACTGGGCCAGTACCTTGACGTGCATCCACGGATGGGTGGATGGATGGATGGATGGATGGATGGATGGATGGATGGGTGGGTGGGTGGGTGGGTGGAAATGAATGGATTACTGGATGGATTACTGGAACTTAATTCCCAGGATGATATTTAAGGGACCCATGATACTGGGTCTCCTTTTTGTGTGGCTGGGTTCTAATGGAGAAGGGGGATGCAAGGGTGGCTTCTGGAAGAAGCTGCTAGAAGCTCTCTGAAGGCCCAAGAGAGTAAAAAATTTAAGGCCAAAGGTGTTGCTGACCAAGGCTGAGTCAATTGATAGTTACAGCACCGCTATGAATCACATTTAGGAGAAAAAAAAAAAAAATACAAGCAGCTGGCTTTTGCCACCAGAGAAGGGAGTGAGAAGATGTAAGAAACTGTGCAGACACCAAGGCCAGGGAAGGGTGGAGGTGGGGGGTGGGAAGTGCCTGATATGCTGGAGAGAAAGGTGCCCCTGCAGCCCATGGAAAAGACCATGGTGGAGCAGGTGTCCCCCCCACAGCCAATAAAAGAGGGAAGAAGGTGAGGAGGGGGATGAAGCACTCCAGGTTCCAGATGGAGAGATTCCCTTGCAGCCTGTGGAGAAGACCATGGTGAAGCAGGCTGTCCCCCTGCAGCCCATGTATAAGGACGAGGAACAGAGATCCCATTTACAGCCTATGGAGAGACGGACCCATGCTGTAGCAGGTTTGCTGTGGGACTTGTGACTCTTTAGGTGACCAGGATGGAATAGTCTGGGCCTGAAGGTCTGCACCCCATGGAAAGGATCCACGCTGAGGCAGTTGGTGAGGAACTGATGCCAACACAGAAAGGACTCACGGAGATGCTCGTGAAGGAATGTCTCCTGTGGGTGAGATCCGACACTGGAGCAGGGAAAGGGTGTGCAGAATGACCCCCCAGCTAAGAAGGAAAACAACTTGGGAGGAACTGACTGAAAACCCCCATTCCCCCGTTCCCTGCCCCTTCCCGCTCTGTGATGAAGGGGAAAGAAGGGAGAGAAATCATGACTAAAATGAAGTCTGCTAAGAAGGGAGGGTTGGGGGGAGGTGCTTTAAGATCTGGTCATGCTTCTCATTATCCAACTCTGGTTTCACTGGGTGTGTAGTGTAATAAATTAGTTTTCTTCCCTTTATTCTGTGTTGAGTCTGGTTTGCCCATGACACTAATTGCAGAATGATCTCTTCCTGTCCTTATCTCGACTCCTAAGCCTCTAAATATATATTTTCTCTCCTGTTCAGAAAAGGGGAGTGATAGAGCAGCTTTGGTGGGCATCTGGCCTCCTGCCAGGGTCAAAACAGCACAGTATTTCTCCTTCAACATTTTTTCCTTAACATATTTATTTTGCTTTTACTATCAATGTCACACAGAACTAATATATTTTCAATGGTTACTGCCAGATGACACAGATTTTCTGTTCAGTATTACAAAGAAAGAAGTACTTAAAAACTCATAGATGTGCTCTAAAATTCTTTGGTATAACACAGCTGGGAAGATGTGCATGTCTGTAGTAGCATTTGATGAAATGTCTGGAAAGTTAATCTTATAAACTAGGTAGTCAGCTATATCGTACCTAAGGCTGTGTGAACATACTCACACTTTACCATACATCTCTTAAGATGTTTTTTTCCTTCCTATTTTCTTGATATTATCACTGACCCTTTTATCTAGAAGAATTTAACAAGGCACTTTTGCTTTTGTTTGCTGAAACATTTTTTTTTCATTGTTCTGTTTTCAGATTCTAAGCGCTTTATCATGGAAAAGAGTATTTTAAGTCTGACATTACAGTCAGAGAGAAAGAAACAATGGGAGGTTAATGACTGCTGTTGGTGGTAATCACAGAAGTCAAGGTGAGAAGTGATTTCATTTTTTCCCAAAGTAATATAGATGCATCTTAGAGGAATATGGAGTCACAAGATAATAAAAAATGCCCCATTATTATTAGAAAAAGGTGGCTGAACCAGTCTCTCTTTCTGATATGACAAATCTTTGCTGATACTCTGCATTTTGTTCAAGGGTAAACCTTAATACAGAAACTGGATAATAGCCTCCTTTTTTTCTGGAGAGTTGAAGAGCAGAGAAAGGATGAGAAATCTAGAAGAAAAAAACACTGCATAGGAACAAAACTAATGCAAAAAATGGTCATATAGTTTTTTATATTTAGCTAAATGTCAAGTCATTCCTGTGACTAGCAGTGTTCCCCAGGGTTCAGTGTTGGGTCTGGTCTTTAACATCTTCATTGACAACCTTGATGAGGGAACAGCATCCACCCTCAGGAAGAGCCGATGATACAAAGCTGGGAGGAGTGGCTGACACACAGGAACACTGTGCTGCCATCCAGTGAGACCTGGACAGGCTGGAGAGCTGGGCAGGGAGAAACCAAATGAGGTTTAATAAAAACAAGTGTAGAGTCACAGAATCGTAGAATCACAGAATTACAAGATTGGAAAAGACCTTTAAGATCATCAAGTCCAACTGTTCCCGTCCTATGCTAAACCAAATCCCTAAGTACCTCATCTACCCTTTTTTTAAACACATCCAGGGATTATGACTCAACCCCCTCCCTGGGCAGCCTGTTTCAGGCCCTGACAACTCTTTCAGCCAAAAATTGTTTCCTAAAATCTAATCTGAACCTGCCCTGGTGCCACTTTTTGCCATTTCCCCTTGTCCTATCTCCTGTCATTTGGCTGAAGAGACCATTGCTCACCTCTCTACAACCTCCTTTCAGGTAATTGTAGGTGGTGATAAGGTCTCCCCTCAGCCTCCTCTTCTCAAGACTAAACAACCCCAGCTCCCTCAGTTGTTCCTCATATGATGCCCTGAAGTCCTTTCACCAGCCTGGTTGCCCTTCTCTGAACACACTTGAGGACCTTGATGTCTTTTTTGTAGTAAGTCTTGCACCTGGGAAGGAATAACTGCATGTATCAGTACAGGCTGGAAGATGGCCTGTTGGGAGAGAAACTCTGCAGAGAAGGACCTGGGGGTCCTGGTGATGACAGGTTGGCCATGAGCCAGCAGTGTGCCCTTGTGGCCAAGAAGGCCAGTGGTATCCTGAGGTGCATTAAAATGAGTGTTCAGCAGGTCAAAGGAGGTGATCCTCCCCGTTTGCTGTGCTGTGGTCAGGCCCCACCTGGAGTATTGTGTCTGGTTCTGGGCTCCCTGGTATAAAAAGTACAGGGATCTCCTGGAGAGAGTCCAGAGGAAGGCTGTGAAGATGATTAAAGGCTTAGAGCATCTCCCCTATGAGGAAAGGCTCAGTGAACTGGGGCTGTTCAGCCTTGAGAAAAGACTAAGAGGGGATCTTATTAATTTTTATAAATATCTGAAGCGTGGGAGACAGAGGGAAATAGCCAGCCTCTTTTCAGTTGTCTGTGGGAACATGTCAAGGGGCAATGGCTACAAGTTGGAGCACAGGAAGTTCTGCACCAACATGCAGAAGAACTTTTCCCCAGTGAGGGTGCCAGAGCCCTGGGACAGGCTGCCCAGGGGGGTGTGGAGTCTCCTTCTCTGGAGATATTCAAGACCTGTCTGGACACCTACCTGTGTGATATGTCCTAGGGAACCTGCTTTGGCAGGGGGGTTGGGCTTGATGATCTTCGGAGGTCCCTTCCAACCCCTATGATTCTGTGAAAGTTTAGCACAGTAACTTTAGGACATCACCAGAGAATGATGTACACATTTACAACAGAGCAAACCCAGCCTTCTGGATAATATACTAATTTATATTGCTGTATGAACACACACACAAATCTACCTTATTATATGTAAGTTTTATGTAAAAACATGAGAGTTTTATTATTCTACAGAGCCACATTACTGTGATAATACATACACCTGTAATCTTGAAAAGGTTAAGACCATTTTGGGTTTTTTTAATGACTCTCCTAAATTTGGGAGTTTAATGAATAGGAACACAGCCACACAAGCTGTACTTTCAAAATTTGATTATGAATTTTGGACAACAGTTTTGTTTGACTTTAACTTTATGTGGCATAAAGTTTTTCAGTATTTTTTTAAGCTAGAAGACCAGTACTCTTAGCTGTAGAAGAGATTGAACAAAATAAAACCAATTAAAAAATCCATATAAATATAAATACAACATTAGATTAAAAAAATTGGTTTATTTGACACCATAGAACAGAGTTTCACAAGTATTTGTTCACAAAAGAAAACTATCTGCTGTGATCAAACAAGAGTTTCAGTTAGTATGTTTCTAGCAGTTGTCAGTAGTCTCATGTTCACTACTTTGTTCAGAATATATTAAAAACTGTAAAATCTTTTGGCTGAATGGTTCAAAGACTGAGAGATCCTACATCTAAATGTGTAAGATCCCAAATATGTGGTCAGATTTTTATGGAAGAGCTCCATGTATAAAAATAACTCAGTACGGAAGATTATTCTGAGCTTTTTTAAAAATTCCTTTTTATTGTAGTGAAGAAAACATCCAAAATGAAAACATCCAAAATGAAGTAGATTCAGAAAAACAACGTTTCATCAAACAAACGGTTTGAAGACCTACTCTCATGAAGGCACTATTTTCCCTAGTCATTGTTCCTGTATCTGTTCTTTTCTCCTTAATCCATACAGAACTACTGCGTGAACTACAGAATTACTTAGTTAACTGATTGCAAATGCAAAAAATTAATTTGGCTTGGAGCTTAGCTCCAAGGTGGTATTGTGTGTGTGGAATTGGTGGGATAATTTTCTTCATAGTAGCTAGTATGAGGTTATATTTTGAATTTGTGCTGAAAACTGTTGATATAACACAAGGATGTTTTCATTCCTGCTGAGCAGTGCTTACACAGAGCCAAGGCCTTCTCTGCTTCTCACCCCACCAGTGAGTAGCTGGGGGTAAACAAGAAGGTGGGAGAAGACACAGTCAGGAAAATTGACTCCAACTGTCCCCAGGGATTTCCTATAGCATATAAAGGCTGTGAGAAGGAGAAACAAGGCGTAACATTTGTAGTGATGGTGTTTATCTTCCCAAATTGCCCTTAACATGTGATGAAGCCCCACTTTCCTGGAGGTGGCTGGCCATCTGCCTGCCTATGGGAAGCAGTGAATGATTTACTATTTCTTTTTCTTATCTTAAGTGCACAACTTTTGTTTTACCTATCAAATTGTCTTTCTCTCACCCCATGAGTTTTCCTACCTACACTCTGTGATTTTTCTCTGCCATCCCACATGCAGGGAGTGATCAAGCAGCTATGTGGGGGTTGGTTACCGGCTGGGGTTAAACCAGGATGCCTTCCATTCTAGAATCAAGCCATCAGTTTTTTTCTGTGTTTGTATATCTGTAGGCATTACTTACAGATATTTAAAAAGATGGGAGTTTTTTAGTCCCCGTATGGTAGTTTCCAAGTGTAAATATTGTAAGCTTTTATGCTCAGAAAATGAGGACTGAAGGTGTCTTTCTTGGGGCCAGTCCTGTTTAGTGTCTTTATTAAAGATTTGAGAAGGTGACTGAATGCATTCGGTCAGTTTTTCAAGTGACACCAAGTCTACAGCTCTGTGTCTAGTTCAGATGGTAACAGGGACATCTTTGTGGCACCTAACAGTACCCTGGTGTCTACAAGGAAGGAATCAAGGGGATGGGGATGAACAGAAGGATGAGACTGAAGCTGGAACAGTTCAGGCTACACATATTGTAATCAAGATGTCATCCTGAGGATAACTAACTGGTGAAGTAGGTTGCTCACACTGTCTGGAGACTCTATCTCTGGAAATTTTCAGACTGACTTCAGACAAAGCCCTGTACTTCCCCAACTGAGTTCACTGTTGGCTCTGCCTGGAGCAGCAAATTGCACTTGAGATGCCTTGATGTCCCTTCAAGTTCACATGATGCAGTTTATTCTGTGTACAAAACAGATACTATGAGAGAGATGTTTGTGCCTTCAAACAGCAATTTTGAGATGGCATTTATAGGCTGTGTAAAGAGGAAGGCTTGCTCTGACAGCAAAACAGAGCAGAACTGAATGCACCATTTCTTTTGGGGGGTTTCCTTTGCTGTTTTTAATATTTTTCTAGGCACCTGTGTTGAACAGATGGGCTTCCTCATATGTGATTTGAGAGTGGCCTTTCTGTTCCATCAACTTTCCTGTGTATTTCCTATTATATTTCTTTTTCAGCAGCTGGTTCTTCTCCCAGCTGCATGGTTTCAATTGTGGAGGAAAGTCATTAGTAGGCAAAGACAGATGGGTTATATCTTCCTAGTCACGTTGCATAGTGTTCTCTGGAACATAGGTTTTCAATAAACAACCTTGCTGTCCCTGCCTTGTAAGTATCACAAAAGACTGGAATTTTACTGTATGATGATTGATTTTAATTTAAAAAACAAACAAACAGAAAACGCCACCAAAAAAATCAAATAATTTTTTTTTGCATTTTAGTTCTTTATTGCAAAGGAAACAAAATACTAGTTCTAAAAATGTCTGATATTTTGAACTGTGAACAATCACATAAATCCAGACAGGAGTTTCTCTGCTCCACTATTCTGTTTCTGATAGAAGTCAGTTGCAAAGTCTAAGAAAAAGTGCAGGTATTAGACAAATCTGTATAATACTGTCTTAGTCGTGCTCATGCACTTTGAGTCAAAAACTTTGTCTACATGTCTACATGTAGTTTATCACTACTTTATGGACTTAGATATTAATTTTCCCCTAAGTGTCTGGTCCCATCCACAATGTCCTATGTCTGAAAATATGAGTTTAAATGGTGTGTTGCATGGAAGGTAACTTCTTTGTGTGTTTGGGTGATTTAAAAAAGAAAAATAAAAATATTGCTGGCAACAGTCATATTATTTGACTTATTTTTGTGTCTACCACACAGCTGATTTGAAGCTTTCTGAAGGATTTGGTCTTGGTTCAGATCCTTTCTTCTCTAACATGGTTTTGATCTGATAGTCCATATCTGTAGAGGATTCTCACTACAGTTTCTTATGAAAGGAATCTACTTTGCACAAAACCAAATCCATCCTTTAAACTGTACCACTGTGAGGAAGTTGGCTAACAACTAGCAAATCCTCTTCAAGATCACATTCCTGCTTTGAAACAATAGTTTTGTGCTCATCAATCATGTAGTGTTAGTGGCTAAATTATCCATCTTCCTTAGTGGAACATATTTTCAGCTTCTTTCACTCTATTTTGAAGTCTTTGAATAATTTCTTGTCCTTCCTTGTCATTTTTCAAAGGGGAAGCAAGTGGGAAAAGCTTGTGAGGACTATACACTCTCTTATAATTTTCAGTGCCACATGGCTTTAAACAGAACCATAAGAAAGTGTTAAATTTTTATTCCTTTCTAATAATTTCTGACATTTGATTTTTTTTCTGTTGCTGCTAAGCGCTGAGATTGTAATACCAGAGACCAGAACCTTTACTCAGAGCTGCAAGCGCTCAGCAGAGTATGTTTACAGTTAGCTTTTTTTTTCTTTCCTTTCAGCTTCACTTTGCATGTAAGGGCACTGAGTTTCATCTCTCATTTTCTGGGCAGACCCTCAACACACTGCAAATCTTCAGCAATTCTTCACAGTCAATTTTCATTTTGCATGTCTTGAAGATGTTATTTCACTTACAAGATTTGTCATGTTAGAGTTTGTATCATATTTGCGACTTTTAGGTTAGGTTGTCATTGAATTTGCACAGGGGTGGAAGAACAAAAGCCCCACCTCCTGGTTGTAATACATGGCCACATATTACTACTGAGTAATAATAATAACTGTAATAACAATAACTAATCTTTCTGTGATTAGTTCTGTATGAGATTCACTCCAAAACAAAGTTTTCTTCTTTTGTTTTCAAAGTTACTCCTTGAGAAAGCTTTCTAAAAATCCACCTGTCCAACAGATCGCTGTGATGTATGACTCAAATGTATTTTTTACGTATGAGTTCCTTCTATGAATCTTTCCCAGTATGTCACATTTATGCAGACCTATTATTTACAGATGTTATGCAATTGTTTGAAAGGTTGGGATAACTGCAAATTGTGTGAAACAGTGTCTTCCCCATTTAAAAGTTTCATTTTCAGCAATGTTTGTACCTTTTGCTAGAACAAAATTTCTAGCCGTGACAAAGTGGAAGAAATAGTTTCTGTTTAGAAAGATACATTTTTGAATGCATCAAGGTTTAAAAACAATTGAAAGCAGAATCTGAGAATATAAGTCAACTGGTCATAGAAAGGCTGAGTGATCTGGGACTGTTCAGCCTAGAGAAAAGAAGACTAAGGGGGGACCTTATTAATGTTTATCAATATCTTAAGTATGGGATGCAAGGGGAAATGGCCAGCCCCTTTTCAGAGGTCTGTGGAGACAGGACAAGGGGCAATGGGTGCAAGTTAGAGTATAGGAAATAGGAACTTTTACACAGTGAGGTGACAAGAGCCCTGGGACAGGCTGCCCAGGGAGGTGGTGGAGTCTCCTTCTCTGGAGATAATCAAGACCTGTCTGGACACCTATCTGTGCAATATGAGCCAGGGAGCTGCTTTGGCAGGGGGTTGGACCCAATGATCTCTGCAGGTGAATCACAGAATCACAGAATCTTAGGGGTTGGAAGGGACCTTGAGAGATCATCAGGTCCAACCTCCCTGTCAAAGTCCCTTCCAACCCCTATGATTCTATGATGATTCTATGATTCTATGATTCTATGATTCCATGTTAACACTTCCTATCATGTACAGCTGTCCACTTTGTATTTTTTAGACAAAACAAAGAGGAAATACTTAGCTCTAGTGTACTGTACACCTTCAGCATGTAGGAAAACTGTTGTCAACTTTTCTGAATATGGTTAATAAACCAGTAGAAGTGTTTGGGTGCTTTCAGCCAGTTTTAAAGCTGTATCTTCAATGAAGAAGCTAAAAATTTATTTTTTTTTTGGTATATATTCCCCAAGTAAGAAGGTTAAGTGATAACCAATAAACTCATTTTGCCACTGAAGTTGACTGCCAGATGATCAAATCTGCTTTGTACTTAAGAGATAAAATTGTGCTGTGAATGGAAAATCAGAAAGCACTTGTGCCCTGGTTGTAACCCAAAAGAAAATCTGCTTTGCACTTGGCTATTTCTGTGCATGTTAAATATTCATGACCAGATTTACCCATTATAGAAATGCTCACTCATATCATTATGCCATATAATGAATTGCTTCCCCTGTTGAAAGTAGTCATTATAACTTTGTACCTCATCCAGTTGCATATTAATTTTTCCCCCTTCCCCACTTCTATACCTCCTTTTTTTATGCTGAGGATTTTTTAAGGAATAAATGTAGGGCTGATAATTTACAGGATTAATTACAACCTGCATCATATAGTTAGTTATAGGTGCCTTTTATTACACCTGTTAAGCCTTCTGAGACCAAACAGCAGATCAGAGACTGCATACTAAAATCTGCCTTTTCAGATGAAAATGAGCAATGCTTTCCAAATATCCCTCATGGCACTAACTATCTTGTAGACTATCTCCATCATAAATTATGTCCAAATTTGGACCTTGGATTTTGTTCTGGTGAAGAACATTTTGTGTCTATAGAGTTCATCCCTTCATCTCCACTCTCAGAAATGAAATCCTACAGTTCCTGGCTCCTGGTTATATAACATGACATTACTGAAGGAAACCGAGAAGGACACAGGAGATAGAGAAGTCTAGAGCTAAAGTTCGATTGGCACCCTTCCCTCCATTCTTAAATCAATGTTCCTGTTCACCACTCAGTATATAATGCTAACCACTCTGTCAGTGACAGAGAGAACAGAAAAAACCTCTAAGAAAACTCACTTTGAAGAGGAAGCTTTTTCAACAGTTTTCTGCTGTCCTAAAGAGTTTGAGAGCTGAAGCTATGGAAACTAAGTTTGAGGTTTGACTTGGTTTTGGATTGTAGCCTTTTGCACAGGATGCAAATTATGGCTCAAACACAAAGTTCTGACTTGGCCTATATTCTGTGCCCTCCAAGATACAATGAATCACTTCTGCTAGTACTTCCATTTTGCTTTCCCATTCCTTCCCATTTCCTCAGAGTATTTCATTTGCATGTAGAATCATGCAATTTTGAACAGAAGCTACACGTCTTGGCCAGTGAAAAAATATTCAGAAAGAAAACGCCAAGCTTTTCTTTAAGGGCAGGGATATTGAATACAACATATGGGTTTTTTTCCATGTGTATCAAATATAAAAGTCATCAAACAATATTTTTTACCTATACTGTTTTGTAACTTCTCTATTTTTCAAAGGTATTTTTTTAACTGAAAATTCAATTTATATATTCTGTTTATTTTAGAGTTTTTGGAAAAAAAGCTTTGGTGTTATTGCAGAATCACTATGAATAGTTAATCTAATAGAATCAGCTGCAAAGTGAATGGGCTGGGAAAATTGAAGTTAAGACTGAGAATGCAACTCTTCAGTTCACACAAACTTGAAACATATAACAAATCACTGTGAAAATGTGCCAAAATTCATGGATGCTCATAGATGTGTCTAAATTTGAGAGTCTTGTGTAGAAAAACCTGTGCATTTGAGAGCCTAGATAAAAATAAGAATGAGATTTTTCAGTCCTGTGAGAAATGATAATCATGGATGATCTGTCATTTAGTAGTTCAAAGACAAATGACATCGCAACCCTCCCACAGTCAACAAGTAAACACTGCATGCCAATGTATTTCATGTGAGCACTGCTACCATCCCATATTGAGTACTACTATGGACATGGCCTTTACTTTTAATGAAGGAAAACTAACAGTATTCTACTGTGCTTTGTGAATATTTAGAAAATGTGTGTGGATTACCAAAGTACAAAAATGTAATGGTATACTGGAACCACATTCTCCAAGTATGGACAAAGGGGAGTCAGTAATAAAGTTTTATGGTGTGAAACATCACCTAGCCACAGTCATGTTCAATGAGTGTTTTAGCAAGTTTTGGTATGTTATACAAAAATATTAATTTATTTTGCAATTAAAATACATCTTTTAAAGCTGTAAGTAGAAATTTTATGGACAATCAGATTTATAAATAGAGAATTATATTTAAATAAATTAATAAATCCAGATGTTTATTAATGTTTAAAAAGATGTTCCATATGGCTCAGTATACTTATGCAAATAACTTTGGGTTGTTTTATTCAATCATAAGAAAAGGTTTCAATTACTTTGTTTATTCACATCTACTAAATGTCTGCTGAAAGCAAAGTCTAGGTGATATAAAACACCTAGGCAGTGGAACAAAAATGTTTAAAAGTACTATTTTTCATACTTGATAATATACTATAAAAAAAGCAGCTTTCCAAATAAATAAAAAAATAAAGCAGTGCTATAAACTGCTCATTTTGAAGGAACTCACTTCACTGTATGACAAAATTAGAAAATGCAGAAAACATGAGCAGCTCATGTTTTAATATTTTCTGGTCTGTCTGTCTCTGCTGATTTAGGTCAGTACCTCACTTGGTGGCAAATTGGGCCTTGCAACAATTGCAGCCAATGGGAAAAATCTGGATGACCTCCTGAACTTCTTTATCTCTTCCTGCTGATATTTTTAGGTTTCATGATTTAGGTTGAGTGATATAAGAAGTTTTGAATCATTGAGAATAGGTCCTGTGTGACCTGGTATCTACTCAGATGTGAAAACCTCTGTACAGTATTGACTCTGTGTTGGGCCAGCAGAGTGTTCTGCATGAAGAAACTGCAAAGATACTAGGGGGAATTCACCCTCAGTAGCAAGCAGCAGTTGCTGAAGTCAGCCATTCCCGTGTGAAACAGTGACGTTTCTCCCTCTACCCAAACTTCCACCTCCATCTGTTTCCAACGACAGGACCTGATTTTCCAGCAACTTTCTCACATAATGACAATGAAAGCTATACACAGGTAAAACTACAGTAAATGTGGCTGTGGGGGAGGACATACACATTGTTTTTGTGGGTTTTTTTTCCTCAAAGCAGAAGTGAATTTTGCTACTATCAAGGTGTGTGAATAAGAAAAAATGAAGGGAAATTGAGCTTCCCTTGCATCCCAAGCCTAAAAGCAAAGTTGAGATAAACTGGTCATTACCACAACTGTAAATCAAGATGTGAGGTTTTTTTTTGTATAGCATTATTATAATTATAAAATATTATACTTGATGAGTATCCCCATCTACTTTATGGCAATCCAAATCACAGGAAGAGCAAACTGCAGCCATATATATAAGTATATATACAGGTTTTTTGGATTTCTTTTTCTTTTCCATGCTGTGCTTTCTTTGTTCAGATTGATTAGATACTCACTGCTCACTTGAATAGTGACAGTGACAATACACAGATACAAAATTTGCTGAAAGGTTTTGTGAATCTTATCAGGAGCATGCCCAGTGGGAATGAGAATCTAGAACAATGATGTGGTTCTCCAAACTGGAGTACTTCATGGTTTGACAAAAGGGTGATAACATGCTATGGTGATACATAATGATTGCATCACTGTCTGGATGGACATTGGAATATCACTTTCATGAAGACTGAATGACTGCTGTTAACCAGACTCACAAAAGTTAGAATTGATAGTGACAATAACATTGTCAACGGTAGGCGAGCTTAGATTTGACCCTCTTATTCGTAAGGGATTTGCAACAGGTCAAACTTGATCATGACATACTAGACCAATAATTATTTAATATTCATAAATATCTGCATGATGGAGAAAATTTTTGTTCTTCATGTGAAATCTGTTATGGGACTGTCTACTTTAGGCACTAGAAAAGTCTCACTATTCAATTTTACTATTTCTTTTTCTCTCAGTTGCAGTGTAATGCTGTTTTTAGGGAAGAGTTGAGACAAAGAAAGATGCCTGAAGTCAAGCAGAGTATGTAAATTACTAAAATTGTACAGTGTCTGATGATGTTTTTACAATAACAGAATAGTTTTTTCCTTTTTAGATGTAAGCTTACTAAAATGTAAAAGTGGAAAATATTGGTAACAGAAAGGCACATAATCTGTAAGCAAACAGAAGAACAGCAAAACCAGTGAGACTGTTCAGATCACTCTGAAGATTTCAGTTGGTATCACCTCCCTTATGAACGAACAAGTTGAGTGGCCCAAAACTTACAGCTTAATTTGCTGCTTGTTATTTTGCACTAGCATACAGAAAAATTTCTGGGAAGGAATTTCTTTTTTTTGTTATAATTTGTTTTACTTATTTTTCTTTTGTTGGCATTGCCACCTAGCCACTTTCAAATTATCTGAGTAATTTTTGTTACAAGCAGCTATTAAAGCTATCTCAATGGTTTCAGTATGGTTTTAGTTCATCTGCTACTCATTTCTGTAGTCACCACACATTAAGGTCTGCATTCACATGACACTGCAATTTAGTCCAGTGAAGTTCACGGCAGTTCTGTTCTTTGTCATTTTACCACTAATTTCTACAATCTGAAAAAGAGATTGACTAATGCACATTTCTCACTGTGGGCAAATGTATTTTGTACAATAAGCTCTATGTGTAGTTCTGACTTTCTGTGTACATGGAGTATTTATTAAAGGAGGAAGAAGTTTGACAAACATCTGTATTGTTCCACACTGCAGAGTCAACCATATTAGAAAACTTCATACAAAGCCTGAAAAACAAGCTCTTTGAGATACTTATTTTGATCTCTCCTTCCTCGAATGTCATTTAGAATTCATAGAGAAATGTGAAAATATTCAAGAAAAAGTGTAACACTGAAAAAAATATTCTTCATAACATAAAAGGTTTGCCTTTAGACCTGACCCACAATGTTCTCCTGAGTAATCCCAGAGAAGTAGTAATAAATCATAGAATCATAGAATCATAGAATCGTAGGGGTTGGAAGGGACCTCGAGAGATCATCGGGTCCAACCCCCTGCCAAAGCAGCTCCCTAGCTCATATTGCACAGACAGGCGTCCAGACGGGTCTTGAATATCTCCAGAGAAGGAGACTCCACCACCTCCCTGGGCAGCCTGTCCCAGGGCTCTGGCACCCTCACTGGGAAAAAGTTTCTCCGCATGTTGGTGTGGAACTTCCCATGCTCCAACTTGCAGCCATTTCCCCTTGTCCTGTCTCCACAGACCACTGAAAAGGGGCTGGCTGATTCCCCCTGCATCCCCTGCTTAAGATAATTATAAACATTAATTAGGTCCCTCCTTAGTCTTCTCTTCTCAAGGCTGAACAGTCCCAATCTTCTCAGCCTTTCCTCATAGGGGAGATGCTCCAGGCCCTTTATCATCTTCGTAGCCCTTCTTTGGACTCTTTCCAGGAGATCCCTGTCCTTTTTATAACAGGGAGCCCAGAACTGGACACAATACTCCAGGTGGGGCCTGACCAGGGCAGAGTAGAAAAAATTATATCGTCTCAAGGACTTCAAAGGAGAAGTACCCAGCACATATGTCATCCTATCAGTTTCCAGGAGTTGTCTGACAAAGGGTGTGTTGTGCTGTTAGATGCACATGTAAAAAGCCTTTGCACTTTTTTTGAATGACTAGTGATCTCAAAGGATAATTGCTACCCAAACCTACTTGGATACTGCATTAAGCTGCATATTGCAGATAGTTAAACTTACTTATTAGATGCTACTGATCAGAATTAAGATTTTCAGAGACAAAGTACAAAGGAAGTATTTGGAAAATCTTGTTTTGTTCTAGACTCTGTAGATAACATAGTTTTTTCTAAATATATTTATTAATTTCAAAATTCAGTTGTAACAAATTTATAGCAAAAAGGAAGGGTTTTTCTTTTAGAGGTACCAGTTTATTAATTTCTAAAATCAGTTAATTAGTTTTAATTTAATGAATTTCTTTATGTGTATATGATGCCAGAATAACTTTATTTCACATAAGCTGTTTTACAATAATACTTAGGTTCAAAAGTACAGAATTACCAGGAAAGAAATACTATTAAACCACAAGTTAAACCTTTGGTTTTGCTGGCTCCTCTCTCATAACAAGCCAACTTTCTCCTCGTAACTTTTTTGGCTGTATCTATGAACATATAAATCCTTTCTTCTTCTAGCATAAAATACCAATGAAGAGATTAAATGCTCTATGGAAAATTAGTTTTGTAGAAAGTTGTCCTTTGATGTGCAGGTGTTTTCATGTGTATCTTAACATTTTCTGCTTGTACTTCATAGCAAATTTTAATTTTACTGGTCTACCAAGAAAACAGTTGGCTGTATAAGCTTTGTTAATACAGACATTTGATAACATTTAGAGATAAATCAGGTATGTATGCAGAAGGTTCAACATGCACCTCCCCAAGGACTCCCTAAAACTTCTCTAATCAGGTAATTCTTATCCCAGTGAGTGGTCTTCTCGTAATCATGAAATGTCAATAAGAAGTGGGTGATGGCTACAACTTGAACTTTGATAGATATTGCGGGAGATGATGTGAAATACTGTCAGTTAAAGCTCTTTTAGAGAATACCTTTTTCAGGTAGTAATTTTGACAAGGCAAGGAGTCAATCTTATTTTCTGGGAGTTTCGTGTCACTTCATGTAAGTCAGCTGTATGCCAGTCGTACTTAACCCAAAAGACAGGGCGTCTCCAGATGTGTATGAACAGCTGCAAATCTAATCTTTCAGGCCAACTGCAGATACTTTGTCACAAAGTAAAAATCAATAACTCAGGTAGTTCTTGCTTTTAACCATTAATATTAAATTTGCTTTTTTTTTATTTATACTGTGGAATATTCATGATTTGCAGTTAGTAGTCAGCAAAATGTATTGTTGTATTAGTGGAAATTCCTAGACATAACAAAGTGTGCTGCTTGAAAACAGAAAGGCATCCACAAGGTCACATACAGTATTAATTATCTTTAAAATTGATGTTTATATATTGGTCACATTTTGCACAAGCTCTTGATCTTACTGTTGGTTGTTTTTACTACTACTACATTTCAGAATAACTCTTGTACCAAATTCTGGTTCTATGTTTTCTAGGATGCAAAGACAGAGACAGGACTTTTTCACTTCTCCTAGACCTATCTCTTAATGAGTCAGGTGGTTTTTCAATCACAAGACTAAATGCTGAAAAATCAGCTCATTTCTTTGTGTCCTTCCCACACTTTTTGTCTTGGCATATTTCCTCACTCCATGAGTTGTTTGTTGTGGGGGTTTTTTTTATTTGTTTGTTTGGTTTGGTTTTGTTTTGGGTTGGGTTTTTTTTTAAAGATATAAGTGGCAACCTTTATGTGGAGGTATACATATATGTGCCTCGCAAATGCAGGAATGATCAAACTGAGGAAACACCAGATTCAGGAGAAGCTGTATAGTTGCTCTCTCAGATTTATGGCCCATGATGCCCCCACCCTGTTACAAGGAGAATGAAAGGACAAATATTTACAAGATTGTATGTACTAACTGAAATGAATATTTGATTAGATTTAAGCAAAACATTAGTCTAACCAGAATTTTAAGTCTTTGTTGCAAAAGCAGTAGGAAAAGTATAGCGGGCCTTTAAATATATAGAATAAAGATGTGGCTAACACTGAAACTTACGTGTGGAAGAGTTATGTTCAATTAATTTAAATTCAACTGTTTCTGTAATTCAGTGGATGTGTAAAATAACTATGTTTTAGAAAAATGCTTTGAGATCCTGCTTGCCAGTGTTACTTTACTTGCGGTGGTCTAAGTAGAAATTCCTCCAGCTTTTATTGGTGTAACTCAGGGGAAATTCTTCATTCCTGTGCTTTCAATTTGTCACGTTCATTTCCTTTCATTTTGCCTGCATACAGAAAATGAAATGAAGAATTTTTTACACATTTCTAGGTTAAATCCAAGGCCTTATTGAAAATTGCCTTTCGAATGACATCTGTCAGGGCTTTAAATTTTTAATAATGTTGAAGGAGATAATGTTCTATGGTTTATTCATTCTGAATATCTAAACTTTATGTAAAATTATAATTAGGTATTTGCAAAGAGTAAATTATTCTACTCATATATTATTGTATTCATTAGTCTGAAATTAGTGAAGGAAATAGCTGCCAATATTAACCAAAAATTCTCTATTACTATGGATCTGATATTCTTTAATTTAATAATTTTTTAATGTAAAACTAAATAATAACCATGAAATAAGATTTTGACTCCTCTTTTTTAATAGATATCATCAGGTTGGGAAGAGTTTTCTTCAGTGATTTTAACTCAATAGATATGTGAAAAACAACCCATACTACTCCCAAAGCAAATAACATAACTTAAAGAACTCAAGGATGACCTAATTCATGCAAACATCTGGTGATACCCTCATATCACACCTAGCAACCACTTCTTCTTTGCTCTTGGTACAACCCTAAAATCATAAATGGTGTTGATTTTCTTTAATATCCTCTGTTAAAGATGTGGTCTCTGACAGTGGTTTTTTTTAGAATAAAGATAGACTGAATGTCTTATTGCAAGTGTTAAGAGTTGCTCTTAGGCAGAGTATATTTGTACAGGTGGACAGTGCACTATATTTCATTTGGACAGCAAAGACTTTTTTGCTATTGACAATATCTTCACTAATTATTAAAGCAACATAGCCTACAACCCAGGCTTCACAAACCCATTGTGGCTATTAAGTGTCATCAATCACCAAAAGTAACCTAATTAGAAATTATTTACACATCAAGGAGAAGTTGCTGCAATTCAGTGTTTTCAATATGAACATTTTCTATAAACATTTAGAGAGTGAGGAGAATGAGGACCTAGAATTGTCATCTAGTTCAAATCTTTGGTTTGGGCACCAGTTCTGCTAAAAATAAAAATATATTGTGAACCATATATGTACACACACACTCTGTATTTTTGTTACATAGTGAGTTGGTGTATATGAAATCACATTTGCCAGAATACTGAAGTAAATAAGGAGTGTGCACACACTGGTATTTTTACAGAAATCTTCAGCTGAGTTAAAACACTGAGTTCCTGTCTTTTTGAATGAGACTAAACAGTTTCATTCAAACTTAGTATCTCATTAAATTTATAACAGTGCTTTTACTCCTGAAAAGAAGAAAATCTTGCAAAAGTAGGTTATCTTCAAAATTAGACTACAAAATGAAAGTGGTATACTGTAAATGACTGAATCACTTGAAAATAAAATATGCTAGGTAATATAAAAAAAAACAACCTTGGTTTGAGTCATTATTAGGAATATATAGACATAAACACAAATATGAATATGAATGTAGATATAAAAATATGTACTGTTCCCTTAGATTAAAAAATATCTTTCATTTAGATATTGGAATATCACTTTGGTTTTTGGGTTTCTTCAGAGGAAGTGGTGGGTTTTTTTGTGAGGTCTTGGTATTTTTCTTTACATTTTCAATGTATAGCATTTCAGTCCTGTATAGAGCATATGACTTCAGTAAAAGTGGCAGCCTGAAAGAAACTTGGGATTACTCTCCTTTCAATAAATGTTTTTCTTTATATAAAAAAACCTGCATGACCAGTCTTTAACAAATTTTTTTTTTATTATGACAAATATTATCTTTCTTTTGCAAATTAAGAAGATACATTATGACTCCTGTCAGATGACCATGAAATTCAGATGTTTCTAAACTACATTGGGTACTTCACATCCATAAGAGAATAACTGCCACAATGCAGCAGCCCAGATGGCTTTACCTCTGCACTTGCAATTGGTCTTCCACTGCTGTAGACACCCCAACAGAGCACTAGCCACCACCATGTGGTCAGTATAAAGACCAAGTACTAGCCATTTTTCTTTTTCAGCATTCACTAGGGCTAGTTGGATAGCTTTCATCTCTGAAAACCGACTTGACTTATGTTCTCCTTCAGCAGATTTGTTATGTGGGACTCCACACAGCAGCTTTCCACTTCTGATGGTTTCCTACAATATGACAGGATCCATTAAGAAACAAAGCATACCATGTGTCATTATAATGCATTATAAGTGGTGCACACACAAGCCACTTCCTCAGGCAGTGCTCCAAAATCTTTGTGTTTTGCCCAGTCCATAATCTCTTCCATGATTCCTGACTGTTTGGTTTCTCCAGTGAAGCTTGTTGCATTATCAATGCTATCCACTTATTCCATGTAACACTGGTTCATGAACTACAGAGGGGATGTTTCATTGAGTATCTAGTGTAGCATGAGAAACTTGTGGTGCCAAGAGCAGATATGCCTCTGTACTAACAGCTTCTGAAGTGGCTTGAACTCACTCATATGCTGCTAGTTTCTCTTTTTCAGTCTGGGGGTAGTGAGCTTCTAATACTCGTTACCCACCCAGGCTCCAAAACATTAATGGGCAATTTCAGGTTTCTCCTGATGCTTTCTGCCAGAGGCTTCAGGTGAGAACATGATCCCCAGCTGCAGTGTAGAGTAAAAAATTAATTTTCTTCTCAAAAGAAACTGTGTTGGCTTTGTCTGGGATAGGGTTAATTTTCTTCATAGCAGCTGGGGCAAAACCACTCAGAAATTAGCATCTTAATATTGTCACCTTTGTTCATTGTTACTTTGGTGCGCTAGGTGTTAGAAATTAAATGGAATAATTGAGAATAAATGGGCAGTGAACAGGTCAAATATTTCTTTTCAGTTATTTTGATTCTTAAAGTATTTATTTTAAAAGTTTATTATTCTTTTCAAATTATTCACATATAACCCAGGAAAATAAGATATGACTAAGATATCTAATTCTTAAAAGGAACACATGGTTATAAAACTTTACAGTTAGAAGAAACAAGATTTCTGAATACTTAACACATTTTCAAATAATCAGATTTTTTAAAAAAATGTTAATATACTGACTCACCGTTTCCTATATAAGTTTTAACTTTTTAAAAAGTGGAGATTTTCCTAAGCATGAATCAAAAGCAAAAGCAGAAGCAAAACCAAAGGTAAAAGGAAAAGTAAGAGTTAGAGAAGGAAAAAAAAAGGAAATGAAGGAAAAAACACACCAAAAGAAGGATAAAAAGGAAAAAAAGGAAAAGGAAAGGAAAATGCAAAATAAAAATAAAAAGGAGAAAAAGAAGATAAAAAGAAGAAAAGATATAGTAAGAAAAAAGAAAAAAGAAAAAAGGAAAAGAACAAGACACTTGGTCCCTTGATTTGCTGTATTCTTTTTTAGAACAGCACCTATGACTTTCTTATCCATCTTTCTAAAAAATTACAAAACTGGATTCCTATTGAATAATTATAAATAAGTCATAAATTACAATATTGTCATCTACTGCAATGTAGAGTCCTTTGTGGAATCAAAGCATATTTTACAATGGATCCAGCAAATGCTATTTGTTGCATGTGGGACAGGAAGTATAAAAACATACTCTTATGAAATGTGTGTATAACATGATGCTGAATTTTAAGAACAACCAAAGGCTGTTATTTTAATACATGATTTCTACTTGTACAACGATTCTCACTTTCATGAGTTTGTTGAATATGTTTGCTTTTTAATAATGGAATTAATGTTTAATTTTGTCCACCTCTTCAGCATTAGCACTATCCTGGGCAGGAGAATTAGGTTCATTAACAACTTCACTAAGTTGATTAGGGTTCTAGGATTCACTGTCTTACCATTTCAGTTATGTATTACTGATCTGCATGTCTTTAATTGTTTAATTGCCTGAGCAATTCCCAAGGGAACTATTTTTTTTTAAATCCAAAATAATTTAGTAATAATGTTAAGCTTTTAATGAGGAATGAAGACAATCTGATTTCTTACATTCCTACTTGATATGACATGCCTGACTTCCGTGCCTTAGTGAATTAATCTACTGAGCTATGTGAGAAAATTTGGCTATGAAACATTGGTTGTAGAGAGGGTAAACACTTCATAATCCCATATTTGAATAGGCAACAGCTGTTAGAATGATTCTTCATGAAACATGCAAGCTACTATTCCAATAGGGGACTGGTGTTCCCATGCTGTGTATCTCATCTTAGTGATGGTTTTAGGCATCATGACTTATTTTTCATTTCTGCAAAATCAAAATGTCAAAAAATTTGTTTCAGTTGGTTTCCTCTCTGATTCTAGAAAACTTCACAGAACGTGAATTTCTTTGACTGTCTCCACAGCCATCCTCCTGAGAAAATTTGATGTCCTTTGTTCTGTGAAAAATCAAATTTACTTTTATTTTCTCTGTCACTGTTCATTTTAACAAGGTTTTGAGGTAAAATATTCAGTTAACCTTTTTACTTTTAGACTTTTGTTTTTGGCATTGTTCACAGCTACTCTCAACAAACTCTCCAGTTCTTTTTTTTTTCCCTATCAATAACAACAGAAAAAAGACTTTTTATTCCACTATAGTCTATTTGCCCATATAATAAAATTTTATTTAGACCTGACCTTTCATAGGTCTGCATGAGCATGAAGGTTGGGATACATGTAACCTGAAAGTCAAGGATTCCAAAACCATATAAAATCTATCCTAGAAAACAGGAAGATAATTTTTAAGCATTAAAAAATTGTTTGACATTTGAAATTGTAGTATTTGTGTATTTCATGTTGTAATTGTACTATCTTGTTTTGGGCTTGTGTGGAAAGGTTTTAGTAGCAGGGGTTACAAAGGTGGCTTCTACAAGATGTTTCAATAAGCTTCTCCCATGTCTGACAGAGCCAATACCAGCCCGCTTCTAAATGGACCTGTCACTACTTAAGGTCAAGACCATCAGCAATGGTCATAGCGTCTCTGAGATAACGTATTTCAGAAGAAAACAAACAAACAAACAACTAGCAGCATTTTCAGACAGTGAAAGGAATGAGAAGATATGAGAGAAAAAAATTTACAGGCATCAAGGTCAGCGAAGAAGGAAGGGGAGGAGGTGCTCCAGGTGCCAGAGAAAAATCCCCCTGCAGTGCCTGAGGAAGACCATGGTGATGTAGTCTGTGCCCTGCTGCCCATGGAGGATTATGGAGAGCAGAGATTCCACCTGCAGCCCATGGAGGACCCCACACTGGAGCAGGTGGAGACACCTGAAGGAGGTTGTGACCCCCTGGGAAGCCTGCTTTGGAGAAAGTTCCTGGCAGGACCTGCCACTTTTGGAGAGAGAATCCCACACCAGAGCAGGTTTGCTGGCAGGACTTGTGAACCCATGGGAGACCCACACTGGAGCAGTCTGTTCCTGAAGGTCTGCACCCCATGGAAGGGACCCATGCTGGAGCAGTTCATGAAAGAATTGAAGTCCCTGTAGGAAGGAGTGACATTTGAGAAGTTGGTGGAGGACTGTCTCCTGTGAGAGGGACCCCAGGCTGGAGCAGAGGCAGAATATGAGGACTTCTCCCCCTGAGGAGGAAGAAGGGGCAGAGACAATGTGTGATGCTACCTGGGGTACTGTACCCATCACTTGTGTTCCCAGTAGAAGAAAGACATTAAGCTGGAGCTGGAGCAATTCCAGAGGAAGACCATGGAGGTGACCAAAGGGCTGGAGCACTTCTCCTATGAAGATGGGCTGAGAGAGTTGGGATTGTTCAGCCTGGAGAAGAAAAGGCACCAGGGAGACCTTACAGGAGCCCTCTCGTACTTTCAGGAAAGATAAATAGGAACAGGGAGTATAGTGATAGACAAAGGCTAATGGCCTTAACTGAAGGAGAGGAGATTTAGATGAGTTGTTAGGAAAAAACTCTCTGCTGTGATGAGGGTGCTGAGGCACTGGGAAAGGTTGCCCAGTCACCCTGGCAGTGTTTGAAGCCAAGTTGGGCAACCTGGTCTGGTGAAGGCTGTAGGAAGTTGTTGATCTTTAAGGGCTCTTCCAACCCAAACCGTTCTATGACAAGCTGATATCAGCTACTCTCATTACACTAATTGTATTCCTTTCTCATCCCAGGTTGAACAGTTGGGTGAAGGTAATTTAACAAGAAAGCTGTTGGAAACAAGAAGTTTTATACACAGAGAACTATTGTGAGACTTTTGATAGCAATCAATATTGTTAATTTGTATCCTGAAATTATGGAAAATTGTAACAAACATTCAGCTTGGTTTTGTCACTCTCCTCTCCTTTCCTGTACATGTTCTGCAGCTTCACTCCCAAACTTCTTCCTTGGGAGCCTACAGTCTCCAACAGTACTTCCCTCCTACACTAACAATAAAAAAATAAATCTCATTTCACAAAGCTATATTCACATACTCACAAAAAGAAAAATTTCAATAAATAAAATCCCTTTTTGCTCAGTGGGGCATTTTCCATTAAAGAAATTCTGATCTAAGAAAAAAAAAATTAACCAGATCTTCTTTTAAGTTTTGATTTGTTTCTTGATGTGTAGACATCACAGTAATGAGTGGTATGATAGAAAGGAGTGAAAATAGATGAAAGGAAAAGTAAAGTAACACAGATGTTTTTAAAGAGCCTAGAATTTACTTTTCAGACAAAATGTCCTCTAACATACCAGAAAAGTGGCCCAATATTTTGCTTTTGTTGTTTCATCAGACCATGACTTTAAGGTAACCTTTCCTAAGCAGAACTGTAGTACCTCTAATTTACTTGAAAGGAACAAAACCAGAAGACCACCAGTTATGTGCTGATTAAATGGTCACAGCATTGATCTAGCAATTTTTTCCTTTGAAGTGTTTCAGGATTTCTCTAGGGGGAGGGGCTGGGTTTGTTTGTCTTTTGTGCTTTTACCCTGTCTGGAGGTGAGATGCTCACCAAAAATGCTCTATCACTCTCCTTTTCAGCTAGACAGGGGAGAAAATACATATTGAGAGGCTTAGGAGTCAGGATAAGAACAGGGAGAGATCATTCTGCAATCAGTGTCACGGGCAAAACAGACTCAACACAGAAGAAAGGAAAGAAAACTCTCTAATTTATTACGCTGCACCACACACCCAGTGACACCAGAGTCACACAGAGAACAGAGAGAGAATGTTAAGGGTTGGAAGGGACCTTGAAAGATCATCTAGTCCAACCACCCTGCCAGAGCAGGGTCACCTAGATTAGGTCACACAAGAACATGCCCAGGTGGTTTTTGAACATGTTCAGAGAAGGATACCCCACAACCTCTCTGGGAAGCCTGTACTCTGCCACCCTCACAGTGAATAAGTTTTTTCTTACGTTCACATGGAACCTTCCATGACCCAGCTTGCACTCATTGCCCCTTTTCCTACCATTGGACATCACTGAGAAGAGCCTGGCTCCATCCTCGGATAATGCCAAGTGCGACCAGATCTTAAAGCACCTCCCTCCACCCCTCCCTTCTTAGCAGACTTAACTTTAGTCATGATTTCTCCCTCCTTGCCCCCAGGTGTCACAGGGGGAGATGGGGATGGGGGTTTTAGGCAGTTCATCACTAGTTGCTTTCCTCTTAGTAGGAGAGGGGCATTCCTCACACTCTTCCCCTGTTCCAAAGTGGAGACAGTCCTCCAAGAACTCCTGTAATATGAGTCCTTTCCCACAGGGCTTCAGCTCTTCACCAGCTGATCCAGCTTCCTACTGGGTCACAACATCATGTGTCTCCATCCGCTCCAGTATGTCCTCTACGGGCTGCAGCTGATGTCTCTACTGCCCATGATTTTCCATGGGCTGCAGGGGGACAACCTTCTCCACCATGGTCTTCTTCACAGGCTGCAGGGGAATCTTTCTCTCCAGTTCCTGAGGCACCTCCTCCCCACCTCTTCTTCACTGACCTTGGTGTCTGCAAAGTTTCTTACATCTTCTCACTCTCTTCTCTGGTGGTGAAAGCTGATAGTTGTGGGGTTTTTTCTCTTAAATGTGGTATCACGAAGGTGCTGTGACTATCACTGATGTACTCAGCTTTGTTCAGTGGTGGGTCCAGCCTTGAGCCCAGCTGGTATTTACTCTCTTGGGCCTGCATTCTCCATTAGAACCCTGCCACAGAAAGTCACAACACTCTTAGGCAGATACAGACCTTTCTGGTTGCAATTTTGTGGATCAAAGGTGACATTTTTCATTCATAATTGGTTATGTGCACTCCCAAAATATATCCTGGGCTAATTTTTGTCTTTATTTGTGGTCGTCTGAATCATGTAATGATACTCAGGGTGCAGCATGATGGTCTCTGGTGAAATCATGTGGTTGTTCTAAAGTTACTCACTGACATTAGGTTGCGAGTTAAAACTCTTAAGTTTCATCTAAAAGGAAATTATCAAGGCTGTTATTTCCAATTGGAGGTAGTGTACAAGAAGATTTTCCAATAATTCCTACATTCTCTACTGCTTACACCTTTTGGGAGCTCAGACTCAGTTAATTTCTTTGTACGGGGAAAGTGAGCTTCCAGGAAAGAAGTTGCTCAGTAGGCTAAAGAATATCTTGTGGATAATGTATTATACTGTCTGATAATAATGTTTCTGCCAAAGAAATCTTAATCAAGCAAAACAAAAAAGCATCAAAAAGGGTGATTTTGAGTCACTTTATCCAGCATGTTCTCTAGTTTAGTAGCTAAGGTGTTCTCTGGAGATATGAAAATATCCAGGAAAGATTTCAGAAAACATCTGAGAGTTGAAGAGAGGTTATTACCAATCATCCTTCAATGCTATAAATTTTCTAAATCAAACCATTCTAGTTTTGTTATTCTTTTTATCTGTTTTATGTTTTTTCGGCTTAAAGCAAAAGAAAAGAAAAAAAAAGTAAAGGATGTGAATACTCTCTTCTTTACCAGTGAATTTAGAGGCACATCTATTTCTTTTAGGAATTTTTTTTTTAACAGTAGTATCAGATAACTGTACTGCTGTCCTGAGAACTTAAATTCATCTGCTCAACACAGATTTGGGACAATCTTGTTCTAATCTATAGAACATTCAGTGTTCAGGTAAAGTAGAATGTGTGTTTCGAATATTTTGCCTTAAAAAATAACAAAACTAGTAATCTTGGAAGCTGTAGAAAAATTAAAATGGCTGAAATACATTTCTGGATTCTACTGCACTTTTTTAGTCAGATGCAAAACCAGAAAGAAATTTGATATTATATTCAATCAGAAGAACATTTTCTTTTTCCAGTCTTAGCAGATTAGCCCATAAGGTAGGTATAATTCACACACCTCTAAACTGCTTTGCATTAGCTCTAAAATTCCAACATGCCAGATACAGCTGTGTAATTGAATCTACAGTTATGACATCAAGTGACTCTCATGAAAAGCATTTAATGTATATATTTTAGCATATATATGTGTAGAAAATCTTATTAAAGTAGGAGAATTGTCTTCATCCTTTTAAAATCTATTCCACCAAGCCACTTTGCAAGGATGTAACATTCTGCCCATTCTGATTAAGTGATGCATGGGATGTCATTTTACAATCGAACAATAAAATCTCCTTTGTTATTATAATGTTATTATAATTATTGAAGTTTCAAGGTAGGACATTATAGTTAATCTTTCAGTCATTTCAACCATAAATCCCACATTTTAATTTTATGTCTGGTACAATGTTTTAGGCAAAACATTAATTTTACTTATTAATATGTAAGTTAGTATATTAAATTATTTTTGCTTGGTTCTTCCTGGCAGAAAATCTGACAGGACTTGCATTTTTTCCCAGAGCACTCATCCTCTAAAAAAACTGAAAAGGTCTGCCTATAAGTGATTTGAAAAGCTAATGCAATAGTCTTTTCCCTTTTTTCTTGGAAACTATGCTTCAATTGTAATATGCAGTTTAGAACGCATAAAGCATCCAGAAGAGTTTTCATTTGCGTTTTCCTAAAAACAAAACAACAGAAAACTAGAGAAAACTCCAAAAAGCTCTACTAGATTTTGAAGGTATTCAGCATTCAAAACACTGAATTAAAACTTGCCAGTAGTATAGGTTTCTCAAAATTTCAAAGTCATAAACTAAAGACAGGCAGGTTACATTGTTCTCTGCTGATTCCCAATACAGTTGTAAGAGGTTTTGTAACATTAAACTTCTTCTGCACAGAATGGATGAGGACTCTTCTGAGTGAACTTGATATATAACCCATGGCTAATTCTCCTGTCCCAGAGGTACACTATGCTTGTCAGTGGCACACATAATGCCTTTGATTTGTGGAAGCTTGAAATACAAGTGCATAAAACCACCACATTGAGAAGGCTGACATTTGGGCTTTTTTCTCTATCCATTCCCAAGGTTGGAGGAATTTCAAAAACCTGCAAGAAACAACAATGTACCCCTCACTGGAAATTGCTCATGGTGGGTAGTGAATCACCCACCTTCAGACACTACAACATTGGTGAAGAATGGACAACTTTATAGGTAGTATACTGGAGCAGTATTTAGGAATTCTGAGTCCAAGTTCATTCTTGTGTTATATCTGTTCCCTCAGGGAAATAATTTGATCTCTGTCTCATTTCCTCTTTTGTAAAATAGCAATAATATTTCTTTATGTAGTTGGATGGAGGGGAAGTCAGTAGCTATGTGAGACTCAGATGTTTGTAGTGATTAAGCAGGAAATATTAGATGACCTGATAGCAGGAAACAGGGTAGCTCCAGAAAGATTCAGGAGGAGAAAAATATGGATGTTTGAAGCATTTGCAACAGGAACATTTTTTTTTTCCCCCTCAGAGAGGGTCATGTATTTCTGTTGCACATTTCTCTTTCTTCTTTTGATTTCCCTCCTCCCTTTCTGCTTTACTTTCCCAGCCCATCACATCTTCTTTTTTTCTGAATTAGTTTTCCATTTTCACTGCCTACATCCTTTACTCAGTTCACTTCATCACTCAGCCAACTTTGTGTCTTCAGTTATCAACTCTCAACTCCACATTTGTTTTCTTCCTTCTCTACATGTCCTTTTTCTTTTGTTATACCACTGTCTAATCTTCACAGTTGGCCCTATGCCCGTGTTTTCTGATCCTGCTGTTGTCTTTATACTTCAGAGTAACTCTCTGAATTTGAATCAAAGGAACATCCCAACTCTGTGGTTTACATGTGAGTTTTAGACTTACCTGTGCATGCTTGGAAATATCACCCTAAGCAAGCTGTATGTTATTTTTCCCAGGTGGACAGTGATTTCACTTGTGGTTTTGACAGAGCAATAAGATCCCTGCTGATGCACATTTATCTCTTTAGACATAGAATTTTATAGGATTGTATAATCAAGGGAAAAGAAGTATTTTCTTTTTTTAAAACTTTAGAAGTTCCAAACCAAAATATGTTTTCATTGCAAAAGTAGTTTCTGAGTTCATTTTCATGCAGTGCTAGAAAAACTAAATTCTAATCTGATCTGAGGTTACATAAAATCCAACAGCAATTTTATAGCACAACAAAGTCAGAGAAATATAGTAATTTAAAATAACAGGGTTTTTTTTACTCTCAGAATAAGTAACAAAGAACATATCCAAATTGTGTTTTGATTTATCTGCAGTTTTATCTCTCCTTGCTCTCTCCAGAGAACAGTCATATCCTATTCTATACATGTTGTCCTGATGTAAAACCAAACAACCACACATGAATTCTGAACTCTGAATGGAAAAAGTGGAAAAAGATGTCCGAATATAGTCTTGTCAAAGGAGACAATCTCGTAAGCTCAAAGTTTTATTTGGGAAAGAAAAATCTCTCATTGAATAGACTGAGTAGTGCATTGCTCTTACATGTGCTTTCTCAGGGAAACACACCAATATCATTGTGATTTGGGGTACTAGCAGCCTGGTTAATTCCTTTAAGCAAAGACAGTTCATATTTTTGCAATTTTCCTCATTTGTGTGCAGTGCCAAATAGGATAATTATCTTTATCTTATGGATTCTGTCCTCATTCCATTAGTATATTATTCTATTACACAGCAAGTAGTCTGGAATCCAGTCCTTCAAGACTTTAGTATTTCATTGGGCCAAAAATAATTGAATAGTTACTTCCTGAGGCAAAAGAAAAAAAGTCCAAGGTTGCTGTTTTGTTTTTTTTTTAATTTGGTTGTGTGTTCAGGTTTTGTTGTTGTTGTTGATATTTTTCTCTTCATGTTCAGAAAAAAACATGAAAATATTTCTTAAATGTAAAATAAATTCATTACCACTTGAAAGTGGAAAAAAATATATATATATATAGGAGCTGTTGAAATGATCCTTACCTATTAAAACTTCTGTATACTGCATCTGTAATTTTGTCTGATTTCTAATTCACTTCATGGTCAGAACAAATAAGATCCAAGTATTGATCTGCCCTCCTTGGTATAGTACATTCAAAACTAGAAGGTAATCTTTTCCATGTGCTTGGGTTTTATTGGGGGCTTGGCTGGAGTTTTTGTGGTTTAATTTCCCACCAGAAAATTTGACTGTGTACTTCCTTGACCTGTCTTCATTCCACTCCATCTGCAAAATGGGCTGTGATGCCACAGCTGGCTTTTTTAAACAATGTGATATTTCAGGTGGAGGAAGGTGGTATTACTTTTACACTATGCTTTTTTTAAATTATGTTTAACCATGCATTTAAATGAGTATTCATCTTATTCATTCTTCATATCAATCTCAAAATAGAAACTGGCAACAATGTGTAAGATTGATTCTATTTTTACTCAATAATAATAAAGTTTTCTCTAAAATTCCCATGATGTATTAGAACTGGAAGTTGATTATCAAACTGCCTAGGAACCAAGAATTTTACAGATATATTTAAAGTCTAGAATGAAGCAAACACATCAAAAATCACAGAATTAAAACCTTTATGGTGATGATCAGTTAATGAGGCTTCTGATTGAGAGAAGACATTAAATCTCGTTCTCGGAGTTTCAATTAGTGCCTATGATAAGCCAAAAATACACCATGTACTATTACAAAGCTTGAATGAATTGTTGTGCTACATAAGTACATGCAAATGCTCCTGTTTTCATACTTCTTAGAGGAAAATCCATTACATTGCTTACTATGTGTTTCATCCTGTCTGTGTGAAAATCAACCTTTTAATAAAGTATTATTAATGAGGGAAGAAGGTCAGAAAATGTAAACAAATTCTTTTTGGTCCTTTTGTTTCCCAGTCATCCTCATCTCAGTGCCACTTTCATGCTAAACCCAAGGTAGTTATGAGTGCTGCAACTGTCACTGACTTATCCAGCAATCCCTTTGAAGCATTACTGGTTTTGATCACCTACTTCAATCATAATCAGAGGATAAATCAATTGACCACAGCTGTGGACAACTTCTTGAAAGTGTTTCCCAGATAACACTGCTGGAGAAGTGATGTTGAAAGTTTAAAGGGCTGGCCAGATTAGATGTTTTTTGATTAAGTTTCTTTCTGCTACAAGATGCTCAAGCTGTTCTAATGATTAATTCAGAGAAACTGTGATTTAGGATTAGGAAATCTTCTGACATTTTTCATATACTAAGAGAAACAATCTGTAGTAAGCCTGCCATATGAATACATTGTGTTAATTATCATCCTCACCCCCATACGAAACTATGAGAAGAGCTTGATGGAATGTTAGTAGCTGGTCTGTGATCCTCTTGAAAAGAATGAGCCACAAAGAGTGGATGCAACTTGTAAGTTGTTTAAATGGACCATCACTGATTTACTGTATCTGAGGACATAGACCCATAACCTGTCAACTATATTTTTGATTTAAGGCTGTTAGCTGCATGATACAGAAATGTTAGTATAATTACACTTGTGAGAATTCAGAAGACAGATAAGTAAAACCAGGAAAAATCCATTTGGTGATTTCATCTGACTCAAGAGATACTCACAGTGTTTGAGGGACTAGTCACCAATGAATACATAGCAACTTTGTAGTCTCACCTTAGCCTGGGGAGAACCTAGATATGCTTTTATTATTACGGACTTAGAACTTGCCACTGTCTGAATCCTGTTTCCACTTTGCTGTTACTTGGAAGTGTTCTGAAAGAGAAGGGAAAAAAGTGTGCACAATCATATGTTGTCTTCTTTTATCTGTAGTTCCTAAGCTCTTGTCCAAACCCAGGTATAATTGCATTGTTATTCCATATAAGCATATAAACGTCACGTCAGTGTCAGGGAAGAAAAACAGCGTGCTCATTGACAGGGCAGTATGAGAAGCTGAAAAGTCCTTTACTGCTTGGCAACAACTAAAACATCCATGTGTTATCAACATTATCCTCATCCTAAATCCAAAACACAGCTCTATACCAGCTGCTAGGAAGAAAATGAACTCTATCCTTGCCAAGCCCAGGACAGCTTCATAAATAGAAAAAAAAGTCCTTAATATAAAAATGAGACAATTATGATCTTCAAGACACCACCTGTCCACCATTCCCACTTAAGGCCACTGCAAATGTGTTCACGAAGGAAAAAGAAGATTCAACATTTTGCTTCTTACATTTGATACTTCCAAAAAAATTCATATTTTTTTATTCATGCAGACCACTTAATTGTGAATGTTTTCTTCATTATCATGGAGGTGAGTAAGGTAGGATTTGACTTTAGAGTGGTGTAGGCTAACATAATTTAATAGACATTTTTGGACCTATAACCACTTTAGGGTATTGAATTTCACATTGTGTGGTATTTCTTAATTTATGTTGCAATTTGTAATTTCGAAAAAGTTGGAGGAGAGTTTTAGTCTTTCCCCAAAATCCCCCAAATTTTCTGATGCTCTACTGATCCATTCTTGTAAACACTAATTACACATTGTATCTGTGATCCTTGTACCCTTGGGTAGACAATGCGGAGGGACAAGTTTTATTTTCCTCAATTACTGGAATATATTTGGACTGAAAACATTAGTATGAAAAGATTATATCACCCAATCATAACTGTGCCCTGATAAGGTCTTTATAAGCTTGTAGCACTTCACTTTGACCGTGGGCAAATAAAAACAGCAGGTACAATTTAGCAGGAAATTGGAATTTCTTCTTTTTTGTTGTTTTTCTTATTATAGCTCACAATCAAATTCCAAATATAATGAATTTCAGTTTCAGTGTGGGTTTTATTCTGTCTTGTAATCCAAGCAAATGAGTATGTGTGATTCAGTCAAAAGAAACCTCTGAAGAGCATCATGTTGTTGTAATACCAAATGAAAAATAAAGAGGAACAGGGGGGAAATGAACCAATATTGGTATTCCTGGCACCAAGAAGGGGGGAAAATCTCCCTTTATCACTGCCTACGATTGACCATCTACTAATCCTGAGTCTTTCTTCTGGACATCTGCATAATTCGTCTTACAAAACAACGATCATGAATTAGGTTTTCCTGGTATAATGGGAGGATAGATCCCATGCCATTGTGGGTTTTCTCACACTAAGGGCCGACTGATACCTTCAGCTTTTTTCCATAGGGAGAGCAGTCCTGTGAGTGGTACTGCTACTGTAGCAGGTAGCATTGCCAGCAGGCAAGAGGCTAGTAATGTTTCCTCTCCTGTCCAATAACTCTTGCTTCAGTGGATGCTGAAAGAGGAGGGTGCTGTCAGGATAAAAGTCCTACAATTCTGGGACAGTAGAGGAGGAGAAGATGGTCACAGAATCTTCAGTGCTACCTTTCACTGGAACATCAAACAATGTCTCCAAAGGGATATCGCAGCTTTTGAATGCTGAAAGGAACAAAAAAAAAAGAGAGAAACTGACTAGTTCTTCCTCTTTCTCTCCTCTGTACCCTTGGATTTCCACCACCTAAAAGTTTTAAAGGCATTGTAACAACTGGTGATATCATTATACTGTTTATTCAGAAACAGTTATAACTGAATACTTACTTAGCCATAACTGAATACTTACTTAGCCTTTGATGACTGGATTATGACTCTATAATTCCACTATGATTAGAGCAATGTGTTGATCAGAATTATGTACAGAACTTCAGTGAGATGTCTGTTCCCTCCTTTATCTGCTGCTTCATTTTACCTATCTTTATGTTGTGTTTAGAGATTAGGAGGCTTTTTGTGTTTCCTGTTACTGTTGTTATAGCTGGAATAAGAAAGTATAATCCAAAATAAAACCTATTCGTTCCCCGGCAAGATCTTTCACATTACTGAAAAGATGCATGTGATTTTATGTCTTCAGATTCCCTTTACTTCATATTTTTTATACTTTATTCACAGCTTCAAGATGCCTTATTTCAGCTAATGAGTTTTTCAGGCATCATTCAGCGTTGCAGTTTTACATAAATTGTGTAAATATTAAAGGTTATGATCCCATCTATGTTTATATCATTATTAGAAGATATAAAACCAAGGATAACTTTCCTTATTGTTGTTAGTCCAAGTATGCACTAATTACTATTAATTTGATTAGTACAGCAAATTAAAGCAAAGAAGAGCCAGAGTTTATTCATGGTTAAATTACATAAATCAGTGGGTTGTATGCTATTTGCATTTTAATGTAAACATGAACATTTTACATTATATGCTGGAAATACACCTCTGGCTTCATTGCAATTTAACATTCATCTTGTATCACTTAATTTTTTTGAAAAATTTTGTATCTGTGTGTCTGCAAATATCCATGGGTGTAAGAATGCAGTTTTGTTACCAATGGATGTCCATAATATGCTAAAATTAACAGACAATATTCACTATACATAACCAAAGGAATCTTAAATCTGCAGTACAGGTAATACAATAATTTAGTTTTACTATCATGAAATAAACTTTAAAATAGACCTTGATCCTTGACAATTCAGTTTACAGGACAGATGTTGAGATAACCTTAGATTTTCAACACTCCAGTACATGAAGTACTGTTAAATTATATACCAGACAAGTTCTTCATTTTATGGTCATTGCAATGTAAATTCTAAGTAATAACATTTGGGTATCTGGTCTCCATTCTGAAATTTAGTATAAAATTCTTCGTAGGCTATCTTCAAGATATGTAGAGAAAATTAAAAATCTGCCAGGGTAATTCACAGTAATCAAGCAGCAGTGCAGAAAGACAGCCCTCTGCCCAGACCAGCAACCTTCTCAGAGTACCCCTAGCCAAAGGCATTTAGTGCCCAAACAGAAACTAGAGGACTGCAGTCATTCTTCAAAATAATTTTTGACCTTGTTTTTTGTTTGCTTTTGGTGGGAATTGGGAGAATGTAATACCACTCACTCTCTTCTGTGCAACAAACCAGGATGAATTATTTGTGCTGAAAGGAAGGAGATATGAAGTTTCACTGCCTTCCCAACGTTGGGACATCTAACTAGTGATCTTCCATTTCTAAAACATACTCAGCATTACTGATATTTCAGGTGAGGACAATGCTTTAAATTCTGTTAAATTCAAAGCTATAACAGGTAAGCAAGATATTAATCTAATTTGTTTTTATCAGGCAATTGTTCTAAAATAGTTTTTTTACCTTGGTCAAGGAATATGTCTTGTTATCCCATGAAGGCTGGAAAAGAAAAGAGATTAATGGAGTTAAAACATTGTTTAGGCAAATATTTGGAAATGTGCTCTGTTGGAAGGGAAGATCATGGTCCAAACTACAGCTCTTAATCAGTTACCAGGTGAACAGTGTTTTGCTATTCACACAGGCTGAAACTGGGACAATGGCCCCTATAGATACCTAAAACTTTCTGTCAACCTAAACAGAAAAGTTGTTCTGAAGATGTACCACTTCTGCTTGGCTCTTTGTAGCTACTTGGTGAGTCTGGAGGTTTGAATCTGTGGGCAGATATCAGGAAGTTCAGGGCTGTGAAATGTTGTGCTTTATCCATGTTCAAAATCTATCATCAACTACTACACAAACAGTAAAGAAAGTGCCAACAAGATTTTGTTTTACTACTTTCATTTACATTGAAGAAAGGTGTGTAACTAAATCCCTGTGCTCAGCAAGTAAATTCTAGCCCTTATATGAACATATTAGGAGAAATATGGAATTAATTCAATGGCTGAATGAACCTTTTGCAAGTTTATGGTGCAGCAATTGCATTCTCCACTCTATAAGAAAATTACTTACATCAAACAGATAGAAAATTGTAAGCTGCAGAAAGTATTGAATGTTATACAGCTTCAGTCCAAGTTCTATCTTGAGTTTCTACTGTTCTCATTGGTATGTTACATGGGCACCATACAGAGTGCTATACAGCAGGCTTTAAAAGAGTTGAATAGAATAAATGTCAACACTAAATAAATCCTATTAGCAACAAGCTGCCAGGAAACGTTTATCACACTTCTGGTAAAGTTCAAAACAGTTACTGTACAATGATGAATCATACCTTATATTGCACACATGTTGATCATAAACATTTATCAGACTTCTGGCAATTTCCACGATGTTGAAGAGACACTATAGTTTGTGGATGAGAAATTCTCTCTTCTGCAGTAGGTAGATTTCTTGACTTAAAGTATAAGCAAAAGATTGAACTACTGTTAGGTGGCTTTTCCAGAGGTAAAAGGAAGGTATATCTCCTTCTGATATAGTGCAAAAATATAAATATAGAGAAGTTACTAATTTTACTGCGTTCTGACAATCTTCTTTTATTGTCTGCTTGTTTTTTAAATAAGTCTTTGATTTTATATTTCCTGATAAATCTAGTCATATGGTTTTCATGGTATCAGTACCACTGTAAACATTAAATGAATTCCTGCAGGTCTTATTTATGAAACTTTTAAGTTAATGAAGGCTTGATTATTGTTAAATTTAGTATTGACAAAGGCTGTATTGACGTATGGAAATCGACTCTATAACTGGAAAGTTATAAAGTAGGTATGTTTATTGCGCGCAGATGCACGGGGGTCTCTCCTCCACAAGCGTGCATGCTGAGGCAGCAGACCGACCTTACATTTATACAATAAAACAATGAATATTCAATCAATGCCTATACATATTAAGTACCTGAACCTGCCTACTCTTGCTTCTCATGCTAATTAGCTTATCAGTCCTTGGCGCTTGTGCAGGTCGCAGACAGGGGTCTCTGGGAGGAAGGCCGTATGTCTTCCTCATGATGTATTTTCACCTCTCGCCTGGAATGCGAGGATCTTGCGAGCTTGCAGTGCCTCTATCAGTCTGTGCTAATTGATGTCCTTGTGAGGGGCCCGTGGACTAATTGATGTCCTTGTGAGGGGCCCATGGACTAATTGATGTCCTTGTGAGGGGCCCATGGACGTATTTCAGCCCTCTGCTGATACGCGATGCGCCTCTGCTCTGCTGCCCGAGGGAGCAGCCGTGGGGTGATACCATTCTGTCCTCAAATTCTTGCCTTTTACCTTTTCCTCGAGTTAGCATAAAGTTATCACAGGCCCTCTGCTATGAGAGAAAAACAGACTTGTCTGGCTTCCCCCCCTCTTTTCACCCCGAGACCATTCTACATGATCATCTAGCTAAATTTCAAGCTCTATGCTATACCTGCTCCTATACCTGTACATCAGTATTGTCTACTGTTTAGGAAGATACAATTCCTTCTATTCCTCTACATCATGCAAAATGTAGTATGGATTCTGAACTACACTACTGAAAATTAAGTTATGGCATAAATGAGCATTGGTACATTTTAGTATTGTAAACCTCTATGATTTTGTCCTCTAAGTTAGGATGTATACTAGATACACAGTATTATGCTACTGATGGCAACTGAGAAAGGAAATTAGTGACCCATGGAAGGAAAAAACACTTTTATCCAATTTTATTTTCAGACTCACGCCCTAAGCACTAGATCATTCTTTCATTTAGACACTGCCATCTGATCCGATGGATCATGAGTGGGGAAAATTCAAAGGCATTGCCCTTTGAAGGCAAACTGAGACTAGAAGTGTGTATTTTCCCCAGTCCGAGAAGAATGACAAAGCCTCCTCCACTATCCTCTCTTTTAACGGAATCAGTTAGTTTAAGATGTTTTTTCCTTTAAACATAATGTTCTTTTTTAAAATTTATATTCTGTATTATAATCTATATAAAGAGAATGGATCTAAGAATAGGATTGCATTAGGAAAAACATCCCAACATGCCCTGGTCACACAATAAAATTTAATAATTGCACACTCCTTTATTTTAGACAAAACTCAGAAAGTTTTAATAAACATCACTAAGAGTTTTAAAGTGCTACATCGCAATATACAATCATTTGTTCAGTTGTTAATCCAGAACTACTTATCACCTGGCAACTTAATTAGGCGAAACATAACATTCTTATAATTAAAATCCTGAGAATTTATCCATCCTTTAGAAATAAGGGCCAATTTTAAGGCATCAGAAATGGAAATTTCAAGACAGATAAGTGGGTATTTTTTTACTAGCTGTTAAAATCTTTTGCTTTAGGATTGCTTTGGGCTGTTACAGTGAAGTCCCTTTTAATGAGGTATGTGTTTGCAGTAAGATCAAAGGAATTTCAAGAAATGAAAATGAGGTCTCATGAAAAATTAGGACTGAAAAATAAAAAAACAACCAACCAAAAAAAAAAAAAAACCAAAAAAAAAAAAATACCACCCCACATGTCACTCCTACAAGTCTCAGTTACCCAGTTACTAATCAGCTTTTGAATTCTTTCTGAAATCAGAGAATCCTTTATTTTAACATTTATAAAAATCAATTAGTCTGGAATAGTGTGATCAGTTCTCTGGCACAGAGCAAAACAAAGCTTTACACAACAGTGTGACCAATACTGAAAGCCTTTCTGCTCCAAATAATCTTTACCTTCTGCAAAAGGAGCTTCTTGGGGCACGGCGGTAAATTTGTCATGTTCCCTTACTATTTTTCTATTCTAGTAACTAGGGAAAGGAATGATTTAGTAATGGATCATTTAGTAATGGATGCATTTTATAAAGGTAGAAAAATGCATGCTAGGATTTGTCTGCCACAGCTGAAAAGTGTAAGCTAATGGAACCTAAAGTGATTCAGTGTGGAAAGAGCTCTCACGCTTCCTCTTCAATGGGATAAAAGAGGGAAGACACAAAGCTGTATTTTAGAAGGGACATTTTACGTGTCTTCAAGGGTTTCATCTCCCATAAGAAGGATTTTCCATACCTTTGTAGTCTTTAAGTTATTTCATTTATGACTGCACCCAGACTGAATATACATAGTAAAGAATAAGTCATGACACAAAGGGCTTACCAGCCGAAAAGCATGAGATGAAAGGCAAAGAAAAGTAACTGCTGTCTTGTTTTAGTAGATGATGGAATTAAGGTACAGAGAAATAAGGAAGAAATGACTTGGACAAAATCACCACATACGAGAGTTATGCTGATTTGAGTAGAAATTAGGCACTTCTGAAAATACCTGTTAAATGTGTTCCGGCATCCAAAGTAGCCTGGATCTCATCATCAATTACCTTTCCTGGACTATATACAAAAAATAGTTAGAGTAGAGATCTATCAAAAAAAGAGTCATAACTTATGATACATGTCACAAAGGTCACATGTACAGTTACATAAAAAAGACTGGGATGATTACTAATCATGTTCAATTCGATCCATAGCTGAATAAGGAATGCAGGCTACTAGTTTTTACAATGACATTCATGGATATCCTGAAAAAAATAATACTGAACATAAGAATTAGCTTTGCAAATAACTTCTAAACTGGGGTTTCAGTTATCATAGAGACTGTGTTACATGATCTTCCATACTTGAAAATCAGCATTCTGAATTTCACCCTTATTTAGAATATTACACAACATGTGAAATTTAAGGTTTCTTTGTTTCTTTTTTTTTTTGCTTTGCTTCTTAACTCCAGTGTTAATTCAGTATAACCTAGATGTGTTCAATGTGTATCTATATTCATTTGCTCAAAAAATGCTTGGGTTTTGCTTCATTTTACTAAATAGTCTTGGCTTCTACATCAAAAAATAGTTCATGAGTGAGTTACCATGGTGATTTCAGGTGGCTGGAAAAATGTCAAGACACAATGCGTTGTGCATGTACAGCTAAAATTTGAATACAAAACTGAAAGTGTTTTTTTGGTTTTTTTTTAATCTCAATGTGGTAAAAAATACCTACATGAATACCTAGATGAAACTGAAAAAATTAAACTTACTCTGTTACCACTAAACAGGTACATATTTTTTAAAAATAAAATAATGAGCTTACATAAAATATTGGTTAAAAAAAAATCAACATATGGATATTAATTTGACACTTGAGACTGTCAGGTGTCATGAAGACTCTCTACTGCCTTTGACTTTAGCATTCCAGCTACTACTTTGTAGAACACTACAGACACAGGCAAAATATTAGTAAAAAAATTTTAGATCCTTCAACTGCCAGTTTGGGTCTTTTTATTTTTTATAGCATGTACAGATGTATACAACATCACTTACACATAAGTAGATACAGCAAATACTTTTGCTCTGTCCAATTTATTATAAAGATGGAAGACAGAAGGAGAAGATTGGAAACCAAATGAAAATTCTGTCTTAAAGCTAGAGATCAAGACAGTTTATGAAGGTACATTTAGACCTTTGGTAATGAGTCGTTTAAGCAATTTAGAATATAAGGAAGGCTCTGAAAATTTAGGAAGATAATGATATTTTCCATGAGGACAAACATGCTGTTGCTTAAATCTGCTTCTCTGAATACTTGTCTTTGGAGAATTTACATATATCTGTGTGTGCCTAAAGGATGAAGTATACATGCTTATTCAAGATGTTGATTTTCACAACAGAGATAATCTTTTAGGAAAACAAACCAAATGCAATTTAAAACACAGTTTATCCAAATGAAGAACACAAAATCAGGATTTTAGTTTTGTATTTCAACTTGTATTTTTATATCCCAAAATATTATTTTCTTTGAGGTTTACTTAAAATTTCTATTAAACTATTAAGAATGCATTGCTTTATCTCAGTGATATGAGTCAAAGAAAGAACACAAGTCCCCTAGACAATAACTCCATGTTCCTGTGTCAGTGCTGAAAAGGCAATAGCATAATGGGTGATCCCATAGTCTAATCTTCCTTTCATTCCTCCCAGCTTTCTCTGTACTCTAAGGGGATAACACCAAAAAATGAATCACCGATGTTGTTCTTTTTTAGTACAAGTAGCGGTGCTTCAGCTGCTTACCTTTCCTAATGATCATTCTCATTGCTAGAACTCTGCAAGCTCTGCAACAGCAGTGGCAACAGAAGTTAAAATTTTCATTTATATTTGTCCCACTTTAGGTAGATCTTTCACAGGCTTTGGAATGGGTAAGGAAGACAAAATATTTGCATCCTCTAATGTGTGAGATTTTCAGAGCATATAATAGTTCCTGAAAAGTTGGCTAGGGAGTGTTGTAGAAGGTTTTTTGGGGACAGTGGGAATACAGCAGTCAAAATTTATATTGTCTGCATAGAACACACACAACAGAAACCTGATTTTTTAGCATACTCAAACTTAGAACTGCTTGGATCAGAGGTGAAATGTTTAATATCAAATTTACTTATATGAAGATCTTACATGCATTGTAACATGAAGATGTTACACGGATTTTCTGGTTTAGTGTACTTTTACAAGCTATACTAAAACCACAATACAAATGTAAGTTACACTTGGCAAAATATAGCTATTGCAATGCACAGTTCAGTCACAGTTCCATTGTCATTCCCATTACCTGTCTCTATAATAGGTTCGCTGTCATGATAGAGGTTGTCCCCAGTTGCCAGGAAGGAAAATATGTGTTGACGCTAGCTCAAGCCCATCGCTATCTCTGAAATTCTTCTGATAACTGTTCGATTCTTTTATTCTACCTTGGGTCAAGACATATATTCATGTTGGTCTGGCTAGCTCAGGAGACACACTCCTTTAATGACCTCAGAGAGAAACATGACTAGTTGATCAACTGTTGATGAACAGTTGATTGCTATTTATCTCAAACATAGCTCAACCTCCACTCCCCTTTGTGTTGAGATAAATTCAGCTTCTCTGCAACATCTGTGGTCAGTATCAACCTGCATTATTGCCTGAGCATCATGGACACATCATCCTTGCTCATCTCCTCTAAAGCTTCTGCCATGTTACGAGTTTACTTGGCAGTTAAAGTATGAAGAGCATGTATGCAAATATTTAAAAAAACCCAGAAGCTGTATATGATGGGAGAAGCAGCAACATTAAGAGTAAGAGGAATAAGTTGAAATTGATAGTGTTAAGAAATGTACAAATAGTAGAGCAAATGCTACGGGAGAGGTGTTAACAAGTGTAACTCATGTTTTAAAGGGCTGTGTCACAGCACTTAATTTGCCAAAACATTGATGTCGTATTTCTAATAAAAAACACTGATAAACAAATACTCCTTTTATGGAGCCTTAACTTTAATTGTTGTTCTAATACAGAAATATTGCTTGGAAGAGGACTCTGAGTCAGACTCAGAGCAGAATCTGGAGAGTGTGGGGTAAGTGTTCCTTTTTGTACTTCTTCTGAAAAACTGCTTTTGATATAGGTCTGCGGCAGTTTGACCCTGTCTGGAGATTAGATGCCCACCAAAGTTGCTCTGTCAAAAAAAGCTGCTGCTAGCATTTTTTTTTCCCTCTTAGGTATGATTCACAGAGGCACTATGACTGTTGCTGATGAGTTTGACCTTGGTCGACAACAAGTCTGGTGTTGAGCTGGTTGATCTTTACTCCGTCAGGCCTACAGAAAGCTTCTAGCTGCTTCTTGTGGATGTCACGCCTGCACCACACCCCTCCTCAACCAGAACCCAACCACACAATACTATAACAATGTGGTTACATTGTGGTTACATTGGCTGGCGGCCAGTCACTAGTGAGGTTCTCTGGGGTTCCATTCTAAAGTTTTCATAAGTGACCTAGACACAGAACTAGAAGGTGCCTTAAGTAAGTTTTTGACAACCAGTTAGGAGGATCTGTTGACTCCATTGAGGGCTGAGAAGCATTGCAGAGAGACCTGGACAAATTAGAGAATGGGACAATCACCAACAGCATGAAGTTTAACAGGGCGAGTTCTGGATTCTGCACCTGAGAAGGGGCAACCCTGGCTGCACATAAAGACCGGGGGATCAGATGCTGGGGCCAGCCATGCCGAGAGGGGTTTGGAGATCTTGGGCAATAAGAATGAGCCAGCAGTGTGCCCAGGCAGCCTCACACTCTTCCCCTGATCCAGCATGGGGTCCCACCCATGGGAGACAGTTCTCCATGAATTTCTCAAAAATGAGTCCTTTCCACAGGGCTTCAGCTCTTCACTAACTGCCCCAGCATGGGTCACTTCTATGGTATACAGTCTCTCAGGCCCTGGCTGTTCCAGCCTGGACCCCCACAGAGTCACAAGTGACCCCAGAAAAATTGCTCTTGTATGGACTGCTCCTTCCACTGGCTGCAAGTCCTACTAGAACCTTGCTCAAATGCAGGTCACAACATCTTTCATATATCTTCACCCGTACCATCATGGGGACTCTACACAGGCTGTGGGTGGGATCTCTGTTCTCCATCATTTTCAATGGGTTGCAGGGGAACAACCTGCTTCACGATGTTCTCCACAGGCTGTAGGGTAGTCTTTCTCTCCAGAGCCTGGAGCTATTTCTCTACCTCAGCCTTCATTGACCTTGTTGTCTTCAAAGTTTCTTACATCTTCTCACTCCCTATTGTGGTGGTAAGATGTGGCTGCCTGCAGGTTTTTTTCTTTTAAATGTGAAAATCACAGGGTGCTATGACTGTCACTGATGGGCTCAGCCTTGGTCAGTGGCAAGTTCATCCTTGAGTCCAGCTATACTTACTATACGAGGCCTAGGAAAAGCTTCTAGCTGCTTCTTGAAGAAACCACACCCTGCTTCCTCCACCAGAACCTTGCCACACAAAGCTGCAACAAAGGGTCTATTCCCCTTTTGCAGTGTAGTATTTCTTAAGCCAAGGTGTTTTAACAGAGTTAAAATTAAACCCTAATTATTGTGTTCTAGACAGGAAATGTTGAACAAGTTCCCTTAATCCTGAAAACTTAGAAGTGTTCTTTCCCAGTATATCCAAATTATACATTGAGGTTAATCATGGATAATGTTCAATAAAATGAATTTGAACTTGCTTTCAAATTTGACATAATGGCTTTTCTTTTCTAAGAGAATTTCAGCTTTATTGTCACTGTTTCTAGACCAACATATTCACATCTTGATCTCAGTCACAGGATTATTTAATTAAGATGCAACTCAAATATATACGTATACAGACACACTCCTCCTTCTCCTGGTGCCTCTTACACCCCAGTGTGGTGGGACCAGCCTGATGGGTGTTACAGCCATGGACCCCTGAAGCCTTGGGACCATGTCCCCACTGCAGGAAATCCTGCTGCAACTGCAGAGGATGCATTCCCTGTCAGGCTCAGAGAATTTGGTAACTAAGGGGCATTGCCCACAGACAACTTCTCATGGGAAATGTGCCCCTCTGTAAATGAACAGAGGTGACTGTGGTGCTGCCCATGAGCATGCTTCTAGCCCAGCAGGATGCTGCACATCCTCCTCTTGCCACGTGGTGACCGAGAAGTCCTCACCAGTAGTACATCACCCTGCCTGTTGCAGGCTGTCTGGGCTCTGGCCAGGCACTGCTTCTAGGGCATCCCAGGCATGTTGAAGGTGCAAAGTCAGCTCTCATATCCCAGCCCTTCTTAGCTTACAGAAATACAGTATGGAAGCAGAAGAGCAGCTGCATCACCCTAGCTCCCACAGCCCAAATGTCCCCCTGGCCATCCCAGGCTCCTGACATCTCCCCAAGCACCTCCCAGGCGCATGGTGCTCCCCGGGCACTTCCTACAGCAGGCTCCTACCTGCCCTGGTCCTCTGCACCTTGCTGTGCTGCACAGCCATAGCAGGGTTGCCTGTGCAGCACAGCAAGGTGCAGAGGACCAGGGTAGGTGAGAGCCTGCTGTAGGAAAAAGCAACATTCATACTGTCCTGTGGTCATGCAGACAATGTTCATACAGGTGAAGGTGATGGATTCAGAGCAGGGAGGGATAACCAATGCACTGGCAGTGCACCTCATTTGATAACACTTAAAGAAAACTAATGTCCAGGGGAGCAAGAGCCATGTTCTGTGTTAGAAGGTATTCAGAAATGCTGATGTAGCATGAGAATTTCAGCAGCCTGAAAACACACCTGACCCAAACTGGCCAAAGAGATATGCCAGACCACTGATGACATGCTCAGTGTATAACATGGGGGAGGTTGTCAGGGATTTAGACCATGGTTCAAATTTTATATACCTCTGACTGCATGCTCCACTTGCCCTTCTCCCCCATAAGTACTGTATATTTTAATATTGATTTAGATATTACAATATTACAGTGCCTTCACTTTTGCCTGCCCTGTTGCTTGTGGGTGCACGGCTGTTTTCCATCAACTGAACCTGCTTTTTAAGGAGTTCTGTCATGTTCTGTGTTTGAAAAATGGCTTGCAAATGCTGATCTTGGGTTTGGGGTTTATCTTCTACCTGGATCAAACTGAATGGAAAACAGACTTAACAGTATTTCATAAGCAGAAATAGTGTTTTTGCATGGAGAATGAGACAAACAGCCATGCACTGCACGTGGTCACCTGGTGCAATGTACACTTCCAGCTAGTGGAGGCTGAAGAATCTGAATGCACACCAGCAGAAATCCCCAATCTAAATGTGTCTAGTTGAGTAGGAGAGCTGCTGTCAATATGCTCAGACATGTCTTGTTCTACAAGTGTCTTATTCCAGGCTTGAGGAACATGTGTTTTCATGAAACAAAGCATGAGACAATCTGCTTCTCTGGCAGCCTCTTCAAATACATCTCCAACAAGTGCTTTAGCAACCAGTATCTGTCCCTGTTGGAGAAACTTTCTGAGAAGCCACAGTAAAAGTTGTGTGGCTATTTGATGGAATTACTTTGCACTTTGGTCCATGCAGGACATTTTCTATTCCCCTGGTCCTCAAAGCCATGCAATTCTTTTATTCCTTGGCTCCAAACCTCTCCAGAAAGGCTGGATAGCTTGCTGTGATGTCACTACATGGTGCAGTCTGGCCACCTCAGAGCCAACGGTGGGACCAAAAGTCCAGCTGGAGTGTGTCCACACGGCTGGTGATAAAATATGGGATTGCATGCTGCAATCATAGGTGCTGTTTGTTATTGAGTTCCTTAAGTCTGTTCCAAGAGGCGAGGGCTACTTTGGAGCACATCTGAAGTGCTTCTACACCAATGCAAATAGCATGAGGAATGAGCTAGATGTCCTGGCTTGGTCCCAGAGGTATGACATCACTGGCTTAAGTGAAACCCTGTGGGAAGAGGCATGTGACTGGTGTGCAGCAATGCAGAAGAGACAGGCAGGGGAGAAGAGGTGGGCAGGGCAGGAGGGGAGGTGGCACTGTATACAATGGAGGGGCTGGACTGTACAGAGGTGTCAGTTGGCAATGACCTGATTGAGAGTCTCTGGGTAAGGATTAAGGGACAAACAAATAAAGGGGATGTCGTGGTGGGAGTTTAATATATACTGGTTGGCCAGAACCATGATATAAATGAATTATTGTTCAAGGAACTAAGAGACACCTCTAGATTGTCTGCTCTTGTCTTTGTAGGGGTCTTCAACTTGCCAGACATTAACTGGGCACACTACAGCTGATACAAACAGGTCCACGAAATTCTGAAAGCAACTGGATGATAACTTCCTTGTTCATATATTACGTGAGCCAAAGAAGAAAAGTCCTGTCCTAGATCTGGTGCTTGTGAACAGAGAAGGTCTCATGCCGTAAGTCATGGTAAGTGGCCACAGTGACCATGAAGTAGTGGAATTTAAAATCTTCAGTGAAAAGAGGAAAACTACCTCCAAAACTTCTACACTAGATATGTGGAGATCAGATTTTTGGCTGCTCAGGGAACTAGTTGGTGGTGTCCCCTGGGAAACTGCTTTTTAAGGCATCGGGGTCCCCCAATCCTGTTGGCCTCTCTGAAATGTTAGAAGTCAAGCAGCCAGGGCAGGAACCTTCTTCTAGAGATTAGGTGGAAAAAGAATGTGTACAGCCAATGGAAGCACGGTCAGGCAACATGGTAAGGATGCTGTTGGCCTTTGTAGGGAGAAAATTTGGGTGGCCAAAGCTCAGTTAGACATGAGGCTGGCCAATACTGGGGAAGACAATAAAAAGGTTTTTTTCAAATGTGTTAACAAGAGGAGAACCAGAGAGAATACTGGTCCATTACACCTTATACACAGGGATGTAGACAAAGCAGCGCTGTTTAATACCTTATTTGCCTCTGTTTTCAATACAGTTGATGGGTTCTGGGACTTCAGATTCTCCATGTTAGAAGACCGTGACTGCAGTAATGATTAACTCTTATTGATCCCTAAATTTCTGGGGGATTTGCTGCTCCACCCAGATCAATATAAATCCACAGGCCTGGATGGATTCATCTCAGGGTACTCAGGAGAGCTGGCTGATGTTATTGTGAGACCTCTCTCAGCGATTTCCCAAAGGTCTTTGAAATCTGGAGAGATCCCTGTTGAATGGTAGCTGGGAAACATTGCTCCAGTTTTCAAGAAGCGTAAGAAATAAGACCCTGGTTGTTACAGGCCTGCCAGTCTTACCTCAGTGCCTGGTAAAATTATGGAGAAAATCATGCTGGGAGTTACTGAAAAACACCCAAACAGCAAACGCAGTTTGCACCCAAGTGCAGTCATTTGCCACAGCCAATATGGGTTCAGAAGAGGAAGGTCCTGTCTATCCCGTCTGATTTCCTTTTACATCAATGTCACCCAGGTGGTTGAGCAAGGGAAACCGGTTGATGCTATTGTTTTGGATTTCAGTAAGGTTTTTGATACCATGTATCTTTCTAGACAGTAACATGTCCAGCATACAACTAGACAAAAATATAATGTGTTGGGTGGGCAATTCGCTGACAGGTCGGGCCCAGAGGCTGGCAGTAAATGTGTGTATAGTTTTGCATGGCTGGGTTCTGGTAGAGAAGGGAGGGATGCAGGGTTGGCTTCTGCAAGATGCAGCTAGTAGCTTTCTGTAGACACCAGCCGACTCAAGGCCAGACTCATTGTTGACCAAGGCTGAGCCCATCAGCAATAGTCACAGTGCCTCTGTGAATCAGGACTGTGGTGGTTTGACCCTGGCTGGAGGTCAGACACCCACCAAAGCCAGTAGCTCTATCACTCACCTCTTCACCTCTGGTCAGGGGAGAAAATATATGTTGAGAGGCTCAGGAGTCAAGATAAGGACAGGGAGAGATCATTCTGCAATTAGCATCACGGGCAAAACAGACTCAACACAGAATACAGGAAAGAAAACTCTCTCATTTATTACACTGCACCACACACCCAGTGACACCAGAGTCAGGTAATGAGAAGTGTGACCAGATCTTAAAACACCTCCCCACCCTTCTCATCTTAGCATACTTAACTTTAGTCAAGATTTTGCTCCCTTCTTCCTGCTGCATTTTGGCACAGGGAGGGGCAGTGACTGCAGGAATGGGGGTTTCATTCAGTTCTTTGTGAGTTGTTTTTCTTCTTAGCTGGGACTGGGGGGCTTATTCCTCACACTCTTCCCTTCCCCTACTACACTCTGGGGTCCCACCCATGCGAGACAGTCATCCCAAACGTCTTCAAAGTGAGTCCTCTCCACGGGGCTTCAGCCCTTCACCATCTGCCCCAGTGTGGGTCACTTCTACGGGGCACAGTCATAAATCTTAGAATGTCTCTCAGTCTCTCAGTCCCAGACTGCTCCAGCCTGGTCCCTCATGGAGTTACAAGGCCCCCCAGGAAGCCTGCTACAACTTTGGTCTCTCTTTGTCTCTCCACAAGCTGCAAGTGCTGGCAGAGGCTTGCTCCAACATGGGTCACAGCATCTTCTGTATGTTTCCACCTGCTCCAGCATGGGGCCTCTCCATGGGCTGTTGGTTGGATCTCTGCTCTCCATCATTTTCCATTGGCTGCAGCAGGACACCCACTCTATAGTGGGCTTCTCCACAGGCTGTAGAGGAATGTCTGTCTCTGGTGACTGAAGGACCTCCTCTGCCTTCCAGCCCTTCACTGACCTTAGTGTCTGCACAGTTTCTTACATTTCTTATTCCCTTCTCTGGCAGAAAATAGAAGCTGCTTGCTTTTTTTCCTTTGAAGTTTGATTCACAGAGATGCTGTGACAGTCACTGATGAGCTTGGCCTTTGCCAGCAGCAAGTCCAGCCTTGAGCCCAGCTGGTACTTATTCTGTGGGACCTAGAGGAAGCTTCCAGCTGCTTCTTGCAGAAGCCACCCCTGCAGCCCCCTGCCCTCCTCTACCAGAACCTTGTCAAGCAAACCCACAATGTCATACTGAGACATCTAGGGACTTTCTTCATCTACAAAAGAATTCTTTAAAATGTAACCATGGAGCTGTGTAAAAAATAAATCAAGCAAAAGAATGTAAGAAACTATTGTTAATGCTGAATTGCTGTCTAATTATATGTTTTTAAACATTAGTTTGCAGTGTGAATACGAGTGAAGGTCTTCAAATAGCTTTAAGTTTGTAAAGGGCACAGAAGCAGTTTTTCATGGGACCAAGATACAAACACTAGTTTCTCCCCTGTAGTGAGTACTGAGAAAATTAACTTCCATAGCATCAGGTTCTTTAGTCAGGCTGTTAACCTCTTACAACTTTTATTATCTGTGTAGTACTATTATGTTGTACAACCTGTGTGTTGTTACAAGGCATTTTTTCTTTTTGATAACCTGTCTTTTATTGACAGTATATCTTTTACATAAAAAATGTTCTGGTTTCTACATTTAAAATTATTCTATTTTACAGAAAAATATTGTAATTTTTACTCAGTTCTCCCACCTGGGTCCTTTGAATGAAAAGAATTGTTACGTTCATCAAGGATAACAAAAAAAGCAATTACAACATAGCAGATTGTATTTTTTCAGGCTGCATCTTAGAGCTTTAATTTTCCTTTGGTCTTCATCACAAACTCCATTTTCTAATAACTTTCACCATAGGAAGAAAAGAGCTTTAAGATCTGTCCTTAGCAGCAGGAACGAGTGCTAATCAGCTATAAATTAGTTCTAGTCATTCACAAACATTTAAAGTAGGCTCATTATGTGGAAAGTAATCATGAAATAGCTAGTCTTCTTTCAGAATTTAATTTCACTAGCAGAAACTAGCATAAAAAATAGACCAGAAAAGGCTGAGATAGACTACTGTACAAAATTTTAACATATTTTTGCTCCTGTTACGATTTTAAGATCTGATTATCTAAGTTGTCAAAGTAGATAGTTTAGGGTGCATCACTTTTCAGAAAGAGACCATCACTACAAGCTTACAATTCCTTACAATTTTCAGACTTCAGAGGTAGCACCATAAATGACCTCTAAATGCTTTGTTTTGACTGACTACATTTTATACTTCAAGGTGTAAATTGTGAAATCTTGTAATGTTCCAGCAATATACAGGATCTGAGTGCTTACACTCAGGTCCTTCTTGTCACAGAAGGGAAAATGATGTTGAGTTTCCATCATTCCTTTTTTTACAGGGCTTTCTTTTAGCCTTAACTATACTTCTTGTATGAACTAAGAAGTGAAGCACTGAAGTTAGAGCTTTTGCAACCATTTTAGTACTTCACACTTTTACATTAGAGAATTAGCTACCAGAGTATGAAAAAAGTGTACAGAATTTTAAGTTTAAAATATTCAAATCTCCCTTTTGGTGCAGTATGATATGTTTTAATAGCCAGCATGACGGAAAGTTGGGATAATTTATTCAAATATATGTCGTAGAAACATGCTTTAAAATACTGATTTGTATATACATTAAAATACAATTTCCTATTATTAACATAGGGTCATATGAATGGAACTAGCTATAAATATAAATGATCCTTTTACACAAAAAATGTCATTTGGTCATATGCAGTTTTGACCTCTGCAATACAAGAGACACTAGACCAGGTTCCAGGTAGGTGGTGAAATCTCCCTGGTAATGTTCCAGCCCCGGAACAATATGATGCCATTGGCCTTTCACTGTACAGGAGGTAGGCATAGATGACTTCAGGAGATCACTTCCCACTGTCATTACCATGATTTGATGTTTCTACTTGGTGAAAGTTGCTAAAGGGTTTTAACAGCAAATATCACTTATTCTGGTGAATTATTGCAGCTCTGCAAATAAAAATATTTTTCTCTTATTATAAGAGCTGGAAGCACTTTTCAGGTATTGACTACATGAAGTATATCATAAAGTATATGAGTGAGTGTGCACGTGTGTGTGCATGCAAGTGTGTCTGTCTGTCTGTCTATCTATCAATCATCCATCCATCCATCCATCCATCCATCCATCCATCCATCCATCCACCTACACAATTACATATATATTTCATGTTCTGGACCTATGAATTGTGACTATTAAGCAATAATATACTTCTGTCATTAAAGTAATCAAGAACATCTTATGACAGTCCAAATCCTCTAAAACAGTGAATGTAATTTACTTTCTCTAGTCCATATACTTGTACGTTCTTAGCTTTGGTTTGCAGTGTATATGCTTTCTGAGTGACAGATAATTAAGCCATGAGAATCTCAGGCAAAATGATTCAGAAAAGGGATATGTGGCTTCTAATGGGAATTGTTATATTACATTTTTAATATATGTAAATGAAAATTTTTGTGATGTGCCATGTAGCACATTTCCTCCTTAGGCTCAAATTCTGCAGGGGCAAATTGTTTTAATATTCAAGCTACCATTTCAGAATATGCCAACCATAGAAGTGAAAAATCGATACATCATTTCAAATATTATTTCAAATAGACTGATACCTAGTAACATACAGAATTTATCAAGAATTTATCAAGAATTTATCGCTGACTGCAGAGGCGCATCTGAGAGATATTGATATCAGTAGTATTAGAAAAGCTTAATGTGCCAATAGAAACGCTTTAGGTTAATGTATATATATATATTTAGATATATATAAATTTTTATAACATACTCACACACACACACACACACATATATATATATATATATATTTTTTGGCCAAAAGTATCCACATGTGGATCTGTCAGAAACTGAATAATAAAATATCTTACTAGAGGTGTTTTCCACCTTTATAAAACACAAAGTTAGCTCAAAACTGTATTTATTAATGTACAATTGTGTATATAGTTCGGAACAATCATCTCAGAGTTTTACAGCAAATTAGAGTAGATATGAAAGACCACACAAGCAAAATTGGAAGTTTCTTATTGCAGGAGAAAATAAAACTAAGTTCCATCATCATTTCCTCCATTACCTAATCACTAAGTGACTTAATTTCTAGTTTAATTCTTTAACCTAGCCATTTCCTTCAGTGCTAACTTGCCTGTGGATTACGCATGTCCACAGAAGCAGCACCATGACATTACTCTCTGAATAAAGTATGTTGTTCCTCCTGTACTGAAAATATTCTAAGCAGTTTAGAGAAAATATTTCTTATTAACTCAAATTTCTTAACCTAGGCTCTAGAGTTCACAAACCAGCACTATTTAAAATTAATTGCAATCCAGTTGAAGATAAAGAGGTTCTTAATTTTGATTTTTTTCTATATAAAGGGATCCTAAATTTTGAAATTTTTCTATATACAAAGTACCTGAGTTAGTACTACAACTCCCACTTCCTGCTGGAGATCCCTGTTTCTTGTTGATTCCAGGTTTCCGAACATTAGTTATCCTCATTTAGTCAGTAACTTGCAATCATTCCTGTGGCTGACATCTGTAAGACTGTAAGACTGCAATGGGTGCCTGAAGGCCACCATGATTGCATTAAGAAAACAGAATCAAAATTTCCATGAGAAGTCTCACAGGAACTCCTGACTGTGAGAGTCATTGGTCTCTAAGAACTTTACATCCTGCCTGATGCCCTTGAGGCAAAATTTGAGGTACAATTTTTCATATGTTAAGGCTAGCTCCACGATTCCAGATTTCATAACTACTTCTCATTATATTTGAAAACATTCTTATTTATTTTTTATTTTTTTAACCAATTTGTTGTTTTTGTAATTGGAATATTTTTGTAGGTTTTTTTGTGGGTTTGTTTTTTGGGTTTTTTTTAAGTTTTCAGGTGTAGTTTTAGTTTCAAGAAATAACCTACCTATCTGTAATTTGACATATCTTCATGCAGTTATGCTCTGGAGTATTTCTCACCAGCCTTTCTTGATGTCCATCCTGTCCTATCAAATGAAAGAACCACAGTTCCCATCAGGACGTCTGTAGCTTCAGTAGACCAGATGCCAGACTCTGATTAGTTACACGTATTTCAACCGCCAGCTGCACTAGTACAGCCTACTCTTTTTAGTACCATGCCACAAATTATCCGTATGTTTTCTGCACATGTTCTTTCCTGTTCATGGTGCTTACACATCAGGTATTTAAACAGTAATCAGGTGAGTAGCAGAGATGCATAGTTAGCATCATAATTGTGAAGGTGCAGCATAAAGATAACAAACTGTCCAGGGTTATGCCTCTGCAGGTAAGTTTCCCCTACTTGTAAGTTTGATGAGGTTATGGAATCAGTGGGTCAGAGTGTTGGAGGCCAATTTCTGCTTTTTAGCTGGTTGGGTTTTTTTCATCCCTCCCCAGGAAACCTCTGTTTTTCTGTCTATGTACATCATTTATGTGTTTTTCTATTATAAAATAGCATGTGTTTATCCTCTTTTTACTTCAGATGGTGCACACATTGCTGAAGATACTTTCTTCCTGTGTTGCTTTGTTTTCCCCTCCTATTTCCCTATGGACACCAGCTTATCACACTGAAATGGCAGCTGCTGCTTATTACTAATATCATAAGGATGTGCTAGAGGGGATATAAGTTTATGCCGAAAGGAAATGTATGGAATTCGAGATTTTTTCTGTGAAACAACAGGGTGCTAGTAATGCAAAGTTACCTTTGTGTCCCATTTAAACATGGAGTAAACCTGCTGGTAAATGAAGACTGACATCAACTCTAGTTAGCTGAGAATTATTCCCACATAGGCATTATTGTTTTTTATTGCTTGTCATTAAAATATGGTCTATGGATATATAAAGGTACAGATTATTGCATATTTTCTGAACTGTGCAGACTCTCTGAACAAGACCAGGACTGTTCTCTCCCTGGTGTAGAAGTGAAGCTCACTCTCCAATGATACCCAGAGCACTTCGGAGAATCCCCACCATAAAACTTAAACATTATCATCATTCAAAACTTTATTTAAAACATTTCTTAACCTTGACAACTGCATAACTCTTCAACCAATCTGGATGTTCATGATGAGTCTGCTACCTATTGTACCAACTATGCCCTTATTCTCCCTCTTTATTCATGAGCTCTGGTGTCTGCAGGGCTGCTTCTCCTAATTACCTCACAGCTGCTGTACAGATTTTTTTACACTTTCTTAAATGTGTTTTTGCAGAAGTACTACAGTATGGCTGGTGGTCCCAGCTGTGCTGTGTGGCAGGTCTGTCTTGAAGCCAGCTATAACCATCTGGAACCGGCTGTGTTTGGCATGGATGGACCCTGGTCTCTCCTCACAGAGGCCACCTGAGAAGCTTCCCACTGCTAAAACCTTTGTACATATACCAAATACAGTTTAACTAGACAGAAGAAAGAGAGAATGAGAAAGAGAGAGAAAGAGAGAGAGAAAGAGAGAGAGAGAGAAAGAAAAAGAAAGAAAGAAAGAAAGAAAGAAAGAAAGAAAGAAAGAGAGAGAGAAAGAAAGAAAGAAAGAAAGAAAGAGAGAAAGAAAGAAAGAAAGAAAGAAAGAAAGAAAGAAAGAAAGAAAGAAAGAAAGAAAGAAAGAAAGAAAGAAAGAAAGAAAGAAAGAAAGAAAGAAAGAAAGAAAGAAAGAAAGAAAGAAAGAAAGAAAGAAAGAAAGAAAGAAAGAAAGAAAGAAAGAAAGAAAGAGAAAAAAAAAAAGAAAGAAAAAAAAAGGAAGAAAGTAAGGAAGGGAGGGAGGGAGGAAGGAAGGAAGGAAGGAGGAGGAAGGAAGGAGAGGAAGGAAGGAAGGAAGGAAGGAAGGAAGGAAGGAAGGAAGGAAGGAAGGAAGGAAGGAAGGAAGGAAGGAAGGAAGGAAGGAAGGAAGGAAGGAAGGAAGGAAATTGTCTGTTATACTTCTTAAAGATGGGGATATCATAATAAACTGGGGTTTTTTAGCTAAGGATATAATAACATGTTTTTAATAAAGCATGTATTATTTAATTCTTATTTAAGGCATTATTATTTCCAGCATTGCTAGTGTCTAGGATAGCTAAAACACTGAAATATCAGACACTAGCTAGGTAGTATTGTTCACTCTGCAATGCTGAGATTTTTTGAAATACCAGAAAGTAAATTAAGATAACATTCCACTCATCTATTGCTAAAACATTTAATTAATTGCCAGAATGTTCTTAAAATGCTTGGTAGTGTTTCCCTATTGATTTGTGCCAGAACTGATGCACGCTGCCATTGAGGGATGTGATGCCACCATCAGTGGAGGCATGCACACTAAACAGTTTACCACCAGCTTAGGCAGCACATATCTCATCACATTATTGTTTCTTAAATGATGAAACAGAACATTTTAATTGTCAATTGATTGTAATTAGTATGGTCTTTCTTATTCCTGGATGCATATCTGCACACACAAAATAGTTGATAGCTATATGCACCTCCCAAAATAACTATCTTACATAACATTTGCTATGTAAAAGTCTTTCAGACCAAAAATGCATAAGAAATTGCAGTGTAACATCTGAGAATAAAGTGGAGTTCTTACATGCCAGAACTATTTCCAGTGGGACATAACTTAGCTGCTTTTATGTATTTTTTGTTATTGTCGTGGTTCTGCCCCCAGACAGGAGCTGAGCACCATGCAGATGCTTGCTCAGCGGTGGAGGGAGAAAAAAAACCCAAAGACAAACCTCATGGGTTGGGATAAGGACAGTTTACTGGAACAGCAGAGAGAGAAATAATAAGACTTTCATAGTGAAAATATATGAAACTGGTGATACACAATGCAGTTTCTCACCAAACCACACAACTCAGGCCATACAGCTCAGAGCTGCCGCAGAGTTGGATCATCCCCAAAAACTGCGCATCCTGGAGCTGTGCCCTCCTCCCCTCAGCAGCCCCCCTTTATGCTGAACATGATGTAATTGGCATGGAATACCCTCTTTTGCCATTTTGGGTCACTTGTCCCAGCTGTGTTCCCTCCCATCTCCCTGGGTGCCCCCACCTTCTTGTTAGCAGGGCAGTATGAACAGCTGAAGATCTCTGACTGCTTGGCAATAAACATCTCTGTGTTATCAGCTCTGCTCTCATACTGACTCCCAAACATGGCATTCCATGGGCTGCTAGAAAGGAAATTAGCTCTATCCTAGCTGAAACCAAGACAGTCATAGAGAAATTTTCTACATTAAAGTATCTAAGGCATGTTTTCTCTGGAGAAGAAGTTGTTAGCAGTTACAATTTTCATACTGCTATACATGGTCTGTGAATCACACAATCACAAGGTTGGAAAAGACCTTTAAGATCAAGTCCAACCGTTCCCATCCTATGCTAAACCATATCCATAAGTACCTCATCTACCCTTTTCTTAAACACATCCAGGGATGGTGACTGAACCCCCTCCCTGGGCAGCCTGTTCCAGTCTCTGAAAACTCTTTCAGTAAAAATTTTTTTCCTAACATCTAATCTGAACCTGCTTTGGCACAGCTTTGTGCTATACCTTGTCCTATCATCTGTTACTTAGCTGAAGAGATCATTGCCCAACTCTCTACAACCTCCCTTCAGGTAGTTGTAGGTGGTGATAAGGTCTCCCCTCAGCCTCCTCTTCTCCAGGCTAAACATCCCCAGCTCCCTCAGCTGCTCCTCTTATGATTTGCCCTCCAACCCCTTCGCTTGCTGTGAAGTAGAGAAAAGTATGAAAACGTTTTTCTTTTTTGATTTCATAGGGTTTTGAAAAGAGAAGATTCCTAGTTTTGTTTCCTAATCCCTCACCATGAGCCAGTTCCAGATGTCTATTGATAGTTTGAAGAGCATGGGTTTTGTGAGTCCACTGGAAAAAAAAGTTATAGGCAGAAACTATGCCACATGAAAAAGGAAGGCATATTCACATTTGATTTGATTTCAAGATCATTCTGATTAGTTTACTTTTGTATTTGTTTCAGCCTGAATAATGTGAAAACATAGATATATTGATTTAAGGTAGCACACTAAATTTCATTCATCTCTTTTCTACCACAGAAGCTGGGAAAGGGGAGGAAACATGGAGAGAAATAACTGCTGGCTTCGCTCTACTAAGGCCCAGCATGAGACTCTGACCCCAGCAATCCCCTTTCATTTGAGCCAATGGGAATCAACTCATTGAATCCAAGTATTTGTATATAGCACCCTGGACTATGTTAAGAAATGTCCTAATGGATACAATGAGAAATGCAAAGTTCTTACTGTGTCTTATATCACTCTTCCATCACGCAAAAGATGTGGCATATTCTCTTAGCTATTACGAGCCTTCAAATACATGCCCTGTTAGTTTGGGAGGAGAGCTTAGTATATCCCTCCATGTCTCTAGTGAACACTCAGGAAAGAAATTATTAAACAGTGGGAAAAGCGGTCATCATCTGACACTGTAACGCTTTTGCATTCCAATCACCTTTAAATGAAAATAGTCCAGCTTTTTTGACAAAAGGCCAGATTCTGATACACTTATGGATGTTAAATACCTGCCTGAGTCTAAAGGAAGCCTTATTTTTATTGCATTGATTATTACCTTTTTTACTTGTTTGATGAATGACATTAAGCCCTTATAAAGAAAAGGCAAGAAAAATTTTGAAGGCCTGGAGATACACAACAAATTTACATTTTCAGCCAAAGACTATATTCATAGTTGCATATCAGAAGCAGGTGGCTGCCTGGTCCTTTGAGGGACCTCTCCTCAGGAAAAGAGGAGATAAGTATTCCCATCATATACAGTTAGCAAAAGGAAAAGTCAGGGAAGCCAAAATACATGGCACATAAACCAGTATTCATTTATCCATTTGCCTTATTTTTCTTCTTCATGCAGAGATTAAGGCATATACACATGCTACATTAAGCATCATAGAGGAACAATTGCAAGTTGCTATCTTTTTTTTTCAGCGTTGTCGATTTCCTTATCTAATTACTAAAATAATTAAGAATTTGTGACAGTTATGTTCTGAATTAATGGCAAAGAAATGAGCTGTAACGCATAGAATACTCTGTTCCATTGCCTACTACATGCTTTGGGAGAATTATTTGTATTATGCTTATACTCATTTCTGCAAATAGCATCAGTCCAACTGGGTGCAGTGATAATTAAAAAGTGAACAAACTTACCTATTTGGCTCATCTGAGAAGAAAAGGAACTCTAAATTGCCCAATTTAAAATAGGCTATACTTCATTTACTACCACATGATGTTGGCTACACCCTTCAAGCCCATATAATGTCAGTAGGAGTACACAATATTAAGACTTGTTTGTGGAGAAGGATTAAGCACCTGGGAGATAAACAAGTGAGAAAGATAAGTGATTATTGTATAGTATACATATATATATATATAATATATATATAATAAATTCTTTACAGAGAGAGTGATAAGGTGCTGGAATGGGCTACCCAGAGAGGTGGTGGATGCCCTGTCCCTGGAGGTGTTCAAGGCCAGGTTGGATGGGGCCCTGGGTAACCTTGTCTAGATCATGCCTGGAGGTTTGTGGCCCTGCCTGTGTCAGGGGAGTTGGAACTCTGTGATCCTTGGGGTCCCTTCCAACCCATGCCATTCTATGATTCTATGATTTTATGATTTCCTTTAGAGTTATTTTTGTAGTTATAAGATCTGATTTTGCTTTCCAGAAGTAGCTATCACTTTGCAATCTCTACCTAGATCTTTGCCCTTCCTTTGACAAACTTAGGGTTTTGCAGTGGTTTAGCCCTGGCTGGAAGCCAGACATCCAACAGTCAGTCCATCACTCCTCTTTGTAGTTGGACAGGGGAGGAAATATATATTGAGAGGAAGTATATATTGAGTCGACATAAGGACAGGGAGAGATAACCCCATAATAAACGACATGGACAAAACAGACTCAACACAGAATTAAGGAAAGAAAACTCTAATTTATTACACTACACACACACACACAGTGACAACAGAGAAGTGCGACCAGATCTTAAAACAACGCAATCAGATCTTAAAGTACCTCCCCCCACCCCTCCCTTCTTAGCAGACTTCCCCCCAGTTGTGGCATGGGGTGGGGGCAGGGACTGGGAAAATGGGGTTCTCGGTCACTTCTTCATGAGCTGTTTTCCTTTTCCAGATCTTAAAACACCTCTATCTGCCCTCCACTCCCTTCTTAGCAGACTTCATTCTAGTCATGATTTTGCTCCCTTCTTCCTTCCCCATTGTGGCACAGGGAGGGGTAGGGACTGGGGAAATGGGGGCTTTGGTCAGTTCCTTGCAAGTTGGTTTCCTTCTTGGCCAGGGGGGACATTCATTCCACACCCTTCCCCTGCTGCACCGTGGGGTCCCACCCACAGGAGACAGTCCTTCACGAACTTCTCCAACATGAGTCCTTTCCCACAGGGCTTTAGGTCTTCATCAGCTGCCTTGCCATGGATCGTTGCTACGGCAGGCAGTAATAAATCACAGTGTCTCTCAGTCCCAGTACTCCACAGGGGCACAAGCCTCCCCCAAGTAAACCTGTTCCAGCACAGATCACTCCCTTGCTCATCTCTCTGTCTCTGTCTCTCTCCATGGGCTGCAAGTGCTGGCAGGGGCTTGCTCCAACAGGGGTCACAGCATCTTCTGTATGTCTCTACCTGCTCCAGTGTGGAGCCTCTCCACAGGCTGCAGGTGGGCTATCGTCCTTTTCCATGGGCTGCAGAGGAACATCCTCTCCACTGTGGGTTTCTCCTCAGGCTGCAGGGGCATCTTTCTCTCCGGCCTCTGGGGCACCTCCTCCCCCACCCTTCCCGGCCTTAGTGTCTGCACAGCTCCTTACACCTTCTCACTCCCTTCTCCAGTGGCAAAATGCAGCTGCTTGCGCTTTTTTTTCTCCTAACTGTGATTCACTGAGGTGCTGTGACCACCACTGATTGGCTCAGCCTTGCTCAACATCAACTTTGGCCTTGAATTGGCCGATGTTTAGTCTTCGGGGCCTGCAGAGAATTCCAGCTCCTCCGTACAGCAGCCATTTTCTGCAGCCCCTGGTCTCTCCCAGCACCCAGCTACACAAAACTGTGGCAGGTTTTTAAAAGCCCTTTCCCACAGCCTTGAGAGATGAACAAGATGTACTTTTCTGTCCGATGCTGAAGGTAGTTTTCCATACTAGTTATTTTTCTCATGTTGGAACTGGAAGGGAAGAATAGTCCACTGATGGCATATACATATACTTATGTTGCGAGTTTGCCTCAGTTGCCTAAGAATGTTTTTTTATTTCCTTTGCTAAAGAGAAAGAGGAAATTTACGAAATCAGCATGTATATCCTTCTGAATGTCAAAACTGTCAAAAAAGAAAGCTTATAAAAAGATTATTTTTTAATTGGAATTGTTAGCCCCTAATCGTATGGGCATAAGTAGATAAAATTAAGATGAGCTGCCAAATACTGAAAAGAAATTGATGTTTAGTGGAGAAATATTACAAAGTGGTACAGACATATTTGTTACATTTGCTGCTGCACTGTTTGAAAAGAATTCAGGAAGCTGACTTCATGGCCCTTGATGTTGAGGAATGACAGTGAATCTGTTGTCTTCTAACCGAACAAAAGTTTAAATTTCATTGGAGAGTTTAATGCCTTGCAATTTCAGAAGTATCATTGCATGCATAGACAACAAATCATTCTTTAAACATCTAAGTACAGATTGGGCATAGAAGCAGAAATCTGGGAAATCACTTGCCACAAAAAATATGAGAAAAACACCTGAATTATCGAAAAGAGGGCAGAAACCAGATATTTATCCACTCTTATTTAATAATGATTTTCCTGTTTTGTACCTATCTTTGCACTGTTGAGCAGGGTAAATATGACAAATATTAGTAATCCTTCCTAAATAATCCTTCTATTGCAAAGAAACCCCACTAAAACCAACACCACCCACCACCCCTAAACCAACAAAAAATAAAACTGAAACTTCTCAGCTCTTGAAAGAAATTGGAAAGGAAGATGGGATTTCAACACATCACCTTTTACTAAGCTACAGAAGATGATTGCTCATATCTCCAGTTAATCACCAGAATGAAAACAAAGTAGCAGATTATTTATGTACCCAAAGAATTAATGGTTTCTGGGAGCATGCATTTATCTACATATGAAACCCATAACAGCCCTTTCTGAGTCATACATGTGAATTGCATGGTTTAGGGTTAAGTGGCCCACACAAAACATGGACTTGTCTTCTACCCATGTATTGACTGCAAATGCATCTATCAAGGAGAGGAGAAATATTATACAAGGGAATTCTGCACAAAAGTTTGTGGGTTGTTTAGATCTGGTTTTTTTCCCCCTCAGATTCATGTCTTTTAAGGTCTCCAGATTCCACTTAATTTATGAGATATATCTTTGTCTATATAGATAAATATATATATAAATTCCCCCCTAGAGTAAATTTCAGCAAGCTGTTCAGGATAGCCTTGATCACCCAGTAAAAGTGATGCCTGAAACAGCTACCAAAATTTGTTCTGCTTTGTTGTTTTACCTTGCCACTTTTATTATCTTACTTCTACCGAAGATCTGATCTGATCTGAAAAAATACCCAAGCATTCTGCAGTAGTGACACTACACACCCATATCACAGGTTTACTGGGAAAGAATTCAAATACTGGCACTTGTTTTTGTTTGTAAAATAGAATATTGACTTCACAAAATTATTGGAATATTGGATATTACAGGCTTTTTGGGAGGAGTTTAATGCTGATGTATAAATGGAGTTTACCCAGAATGTATCTTGGTGGACAACTCTCAAGTCTATGATTATTGACTTGTACTCTTTGAGTAACTACTTAGGGTTTCACTGCAGTTTCTGAGACAAACCAAAACCAAACCACTGCCTCAACCATAAAAACAAACTAAATGATGACCTTGTATTATTGGATGAGGAGAAGGTTGATGTACAGTCTTCACTACAAACTGTTCTCCTCACTCCTCCTGGGTCAGTGGGCAGCAAAATGGGGCACAAGGTGGTAAAGCCCCTCCCACTGTAGGGGAAGATCAGGTTTGTGACCACCTGAAGAACCTGAACATATGTGTGTCTATGAGACCTGATAAGATACATCCCAGAGTCCTCAGAGAATTAGCTGATGTGGTTTCCAAGCCACTCTCCGTCATATATGAAAAGTCATGGCAGTCAGGGGAAGTCCCTGGTGACTGGAAGAAGAAAGGTAACACTGTGCCCATTTTAAAAAAGGGTAAAAAGGATGACCTGGGGAACAATAGGCCTGTCAGCCTCACCTCTGTGCCTGGGAAGATCATGGAACAGATCCTCCTAGAAGCTATGCTAAGGCACATGGAAGACAGGGAGGTGATTCAAGACAGTCAGCATGGCTTCACCAGGGGCAGGTCCTGCCTGACCAACCTGGTGGCTTTCTATGATGCAGTGACTGCATTGGTCATGACAAAGAAGGGTGATGGATGTCATCTATCTGGACTTCTGCATAGCGTTTAACACAGTCCCCCACAAAATCCTTCTGTCTAAACAGGAGAGATACGGATCTGACGAGTGGACTGTTTGGTGGATAAAGAATTGGCTGATAGTTGTATTCAGAGAGTAGTCGCCAACAGCTTGATGTCCAAATGGAGATCTTTGACAAATGGTGTCCCTCAGGGGTCTATACTGGGACTGGTATTATTTAATATCTTCATCAATGACATTGATGATGAGGTTGAGTGCACCCTCGGCAAGTTTGTGGATGACACCAAGCTGAGTGGTGCATTTGACACACCAGAAGGACGAGATGTCATCCAGAGGGACCTTGACAGGCTGGAGAAGTGGACCCATGTGAACCTCATGAGGTTCAAGAAGGCCAAGTGCAAGGTCCTGCACCTGGGTTGGGGCAATTCCTGTCATCAATATAGGCTGGGGGATGATGTGATAGCGAGCAGCCCTGCAGAGAAGGACTTGGGGGTGCTGGTAGATGAGAAGACTTGACGTGAGCCAACAATGCGCACTCACAGCCCAGAAGCAAATCATATCCTGAGCTGCATCAAAAGGAGTGTGGCCAGCAGGTCAAGGGAGGTGATTCTGCCCCTCTGCTCTCAGGAGGATCCACCCGAAGTACTGTGTCCAGTTCTGGAGTTCCCAACCTAGAAGGGACATGGAAATGTTGGAATGGATGCAGAGGGATGCCATGCAGATGATTTCAGGCTGGAGCACCTCTCTTGTGAAGACAGACTGTCATTGTTCAGCCTGGAGAAGAGAAGGTTCTGGGGAGATTTTATATAGTGGCCTTCCAGTACCTGGAGGGGGCCTACAAGAAAGCTGGGGAGGGACTCTTTAGAAGGGCATGTAGTGATAGGACAAGGTGTGGGATGGTTTTAAATTGGAAGGGTACAGGTTTAGATTGGATATTAGGAAAAAAAATCATTATGAGGGAGGTGGGGCACCCTTATGAGGAATGGAGGTGGTGGATGTCTCCTTCCTGGAGGTATTCAAGGCCGTTTTGGATGTGGCCTTGAGCAGCCTGGTCTAGTGAGAGGTGTCTCTGCCCATGGGAGGGAGGGAGGAGTTGTAACTTGATGACCTTTAAGGTCCCTTCCAACCCTAAGCATTCTATGATTCTATGATTCTATGAAAACCTGCACAAGAAAGCACAATGAATTTTCATTTTCAGGGTTGAGTACTTGTCCCAGTCTGGAAAGGGCCAGTCTGAGGAGATTTGTTATTATATGCAGACTGAGGTCGAATGCTGTAAACCAGAGCAATTTAGAGTAAAAGAAGGGGGGAAAGAAAAGAAGAAAAAGGTGCAATAGTTATTGGCATGGAGCTACGGCATCCCATCAATCCGATTTGTCTTCAAGTCAGGTGGAGGAACGCTCAGTCTGATGTTGATCATCTCTGCTCTTTTATTGAGATGTTGTCTCCCCTTCTGAGAATCAATTAGTATATTCTAAGAACTGTTCAGCTTAAACCTCACCCGCCACTTGTGGTGCTGCGCATGCCCAATACTGTCACTAGGGCATCTCCCAATGTCTTCGGTGGTCTTCTGACCCCTCTGTTTTTCTGACCTCAGGTCTGGGCACATGCACAGGGATTAGGTTAAAGTTCTTAGACTCTGTTCCGTAGACAGGTACTTAGGAAGGCAGGAAGAGGTTAGCTTTGTGGTTTGACTGATGATCCACTGCTGTGTGATGTTTCAGCAATGTTGAGACAGACATCCCTTGAGACAACCAACCACCAACACAGTCTCAACCCAGTCTCTTACAGTACTTTATTACACAGGAATGCTCATGTATGTCCCCACAACCCAGAGGATACTACAAAAATCAATGAGCCGTAAGCAAAACCATAGAAAAACCCATCCAGTATGCAGGGGTTTTAGCAAGAGATGATTTCCCTTGGAACAGCGTAGGAACAAAGTCGGGCAGCTTTTGCTGCAGTTCATTATTGCTTAACCTCAGCCTATCTACCGCAACAGAGAGTGAATTACTGGTTCTGCTTTGGAAAACTTGGGCTGGGCGAGCAATGGGCCACAGCAATATTTTTCAATATTTTATCTTTGTTATTCTCTTATTCATGGTGAACATGTGTCAGTGAAACAAACTTCTGGAAAAGGATGGCACAGTGCATCTGAATTTATAAACTTAATCTGAAATTAGACTGTGCCCAAAAGTGCATACCTAAATAAGTTCTGAGAAAAGTTATTGGCTAACATATAATTGTTTTCCCACTTACCAAGAAGATAAGTTAACGCAGTTTTACAGACCACTGAAAATGTGTTTTGAAGTGTGGGAAGAAGAAAAAACAGATTTTAATAGTTATTTGAAAAACTAAAAAGATTTCAGGAAAATTCCAAAGCATTTTTCTATAGTAGCTCAGGTGACTCATTCTCTTACAGAATGTGTTCAGAACTCTTCAAGAAAAGAATTAGTTCCTAACAGTCCTCCTATTAAAATTGTGCTGAGGCAATTTAGTTCAGCCAGACACATTTGTCTCATAATAAACTTTGAAATTTGCAAGAACTAGACTAAAAGTATAACACACTATCACAGCACAGTTTGAAATTGAGCGTTTGGAGATTTAGTGCTTTATTGGTGAAACTTGAGGAGTGACATCTTTGCTGTCTACAACTTCCTTATGAGTGTGAGCAGAAAGGGATCTCTTTTTTCTGATGCCTAGCAATAAGACATGAGGGAATGGCTTAAAACTGTCAGGAGAAATTAAGATTGGATATTAGGAAAAAATTCCTCACTGAAAGGGTGATCAAGCACTGGAACAGACTCCTCGGGGAACTGGTCATGGTCCCAACACTGTTGGTATTCAAGAATCATTTCAACAATGCCCCTGAGATACCTCATTTAACTTTTAGGTTGCCTTATGTGGGATCTGGAGTTGGACTTGATGATCCTCATGAATCGATCTCAGTTCAGGTCAGCATATTCTATGATTCTATGATGGAATTATTTGCAAATGACATACCTGCATAAAGAAGTTACTTTTTTATGAATTAATATTGTTTTAGCCAATTCTCATTTGATAGGTAATTTAAGTAAATGGTCAAATAATCAAATGGTTTTTTTTATTTTTTTATTTTCTAAGAGGTGTAACTGTATGAAAAACAGCAATTCCTTCAAAATATACTTGATGTACTCGATCTCAGGCATAATAAAGTAAGTGCTTTTGACGTTTCCGAAGTTTCAAGCATTGGGGCATTTTTATATTTTATTTGGGAAACTTAGCTTCTGATTCCGGTAGAATAAAAATATTTTATGAAATACCTGTGTGCTCATTATGGTTGAGAAGGATCTTTAATTCTTGCATTAATATGTCAAGAGTTATTAGGAATAATTAAGCTTTCTGTATCAACTCCATAACTGCAGTGTTATGATGGTTTAACCCTGGCTGGAGGCCAGATGCTCACCAAAGTTGCTCTATCACTCCCATTTTCAGGTGGACAGGGGAGAAAATATGTATTGAGAGGCTTAGGAGTCAAGATAAGAATGGGGAGAGATCATTCAGCAGTTAGCATCACAGCAAAACCAGATTAAACATGGAATAAAGCCCGTATCTAATTTATTACGCTATACACACACATATACACAGAGTGAAACCAGAGTTGGGTAATGAGAAAAAAAACCCCAATTTTAAAGCACGTCCCACCACCCCACTCTCCTTAGCAGTCTTCACTTTAGTCATGATTTCTCTCCCTTCTCGTCATCCAGGTGTCACAGGAGGAGATGGAGATGACTGTTTCAGTCAGTTATTGATGAGGTTTTTTTCCTTCTTGCCAGGAGGGCAGTCTGCACACCCTTCCCCTGGTGAGGTCCCACCCATGGGAGACAGTCATCCCAGAACATCTTCAAAGTGAGTCCTCTCCACAGGGCTTCAGCTCTTCACCAGCTGCCCCAGTGTGGGTCACTTCTATGGGGTGCAGTCATAAATCATAAAATGTCTCTCAGTCTCTCAGGCCCAGACTGCTCTGGCCTGGTCCCTCATGGAGCCATAAGTCCCCAACAGATCTACTCTGGCATGGGTCGCTTTCTCCATGGGCTGCAGGTCCTGCCAGAGGCTTGCTCCAACGCAGGTCAGATCATCTTCCATATGTTTCCACATGCTCCAGTTTTGGCCCTCTCCATGGGCTAGAGGTGGAGTCTCTACTTCCCATTATCTTCCATAGGCTGCAGGTGGACAACCAGTTTCAGTTTATTCCCCAATGCTGCATTTGGGGAGTTTGAGTTTCCTAAGCAGAATAATTTTTCACATCCCCCCTTATCTGCTGCAAAGTGTCAGGATATAATCCTTAAAAGTGTTTGTTTCTGGACCAGATAACCAGATTCCTCATTCGTTTGAATCAGTGTTATTTAGAACAAGAGCTTGTATAATAGTGTGTGTACAAATCAAAAATCCTTAATTCACACAAAATGATTTGTTCTCCCTGCATGTAATGAGAGAAGAATTTTTGTCAGTTTATGTCACATGTAAGATAGTTTTGGTTAATTCCAAAATGGACTATAGTGTGTCCTTATGGTTACTGTGCTACTACATATTTTATGCTCCTAAATCAGTGTTCAAACAGTAAATTCAAAGCATATGAAGCATTTAAAAGTTTATTATATGATACATCTCCATTACAAAGACTTACAGGAAGCTTGCTCAACTTTTAATGTATAAAAATGGACATTTTTTAAGATCCTACTTTCCGAGTAGAATCAAATGCAGCATGTAATTTAAAGTAAGACTATTGCTGCAAAAGAAGTCTATTATATAGCCCTAGACCTATGTTAATATTTATTCAATGTGATTGCCAAAAAATGTAGAAATGCACAGATACATATACATACTACAGATATAGCCTGACCAATAAGCCTTGAAGAATCACTGAAGATTACCAAAGAAGAAGGAAATTATGGGAAAAGTAATTCCAACAAGGAGAAATTGTGACTACTAACTGATGGACCATCCACTCTAATTAGACCACCGAAACAAAAAACAAAATTACTATTAGGCAGGCACACAAATTTACAAAGGAGATGAAGACTTCTTAACCAATCTCATAATAACAAATATTTGTCACAATTTTGCATAGCTGTGCTACTGAGATGGCTTCTGCAGGCAGCAGCTAAAGCTTTCTTCAAGCCCCGGACTGTAAACATTGGTCAATTCAAGGCCAGAGTTCCTGCTGACCAGGGCCAAGCCAATCAGTGATGGTCACAGCACCTCTGGGAATCACATATAGGAGAAAAAAACTGCAGGCAGATGCATTTTGTCTCCGGAGAAGGGAGTGAGAAGATATAACAAGCTGCTCAGAACCAAGGCCAGGCCCGAAGGAGGGGGCGGTGGTGGAAGAATGAGGCTCTCTGAGTGCCAGAAGGAGAAATTCTCCTGCAGCTTGTGGAGAAGACCATGGTGGAGTGGGTGTCCCCTCACAGCCCATGGATAAGGATGGGGAGCAGAGACATCTACGGCCTGTGATTGATCCATGCCTCAGCAAGTTTTGTGGGGGACTTGGGACTTTTGCCGGGGACCAGGCCGGGGGAGTCTGGGCCTGAACGTCAGCACCCATGGAAGGGAGTCCTGCTGAGAAGCCTGTGGTGAGGAGATGACTCCCCAGTAGAGAGGACTCATGCTGAAGAAGTTCGTGGATATGACTCTCACATGGGTGGGACCCCACAGTGCCACAGGGGGAGAGTGTGTGTGTGTGTGGAATGCCCCCCCCAGCTAAGAAGGAAGACAACTCAGGAGGAACAGACTGAAAACCCCCATTCCCCATTCCCTGCCCCTCCCTGCACTGTGATGTGGGGGAAGAAGGGAGAGAATTTATAATTACAGAGGCAAGGGGTTGGGGGAAACTAGAAGTGTTAAGATCTGGGGAATGAAAGCAGCTTGCGAGGAACAGTCAGAACCCCACTCCCCATTCCTTGCCCTTCCCCGCACCATGTTTGGTGAGGAGTAATGGAGTCAAATCATGAAGTTTAAGTCTGCTAAGAAGGAAGGGGTGGGAGGAAGGTTCTTTAAGACCTGGCAGAGCTTCTCATTACCCAATTCTGGTTCACTGGATGTGTAGTTGTAGTAGTAATAAATCACTTTTCTTTTATTCTGTGCTGAGTCTGTTTTGCCCATCGTGCTATTTGGAAAATTCCTTTGTCTCTCAAGTCCTAAGCCTCCCTGATAAATATTTTCGCCCCTTTTTGGCTGAGAGGGGGAGTGAACGAGCATCTTGGTGGGCATTTGTCCTCTAGCTGGGGCCAAACCACCACAATAATACATATGTAGTAGAAACAGTAATATGTTAATGTTAAGTGTATAAATAACCACTGATTTGGAGCTTCAGAGTGCTGTCTTTGGACTGGCACCCATATCTGTGCAAATATACATTAAAATGCCTCTGCTACGTGTGTTCATTGGCATATTGCACTCTAAGGATTGTCTGACTCAGAGTTCCACAAACAGGTAATGACTTGCCACCATTCAGCTGCCTAGAAGTAAGATAAAGGCAAGCCAGAGGGTCCCGATTTGGATTCAATGGGCTCAGACAATACAAAGATATGCAACAGATAGGGCACGTCTCATAGGGTATGAGATAAGGAGGAACATAGCTGATGACAAACATGGAACGTGGTATTGTCCACTCCTGGCACAGACCTACCCACTGTCATGTAGATCAAAGACATAAAACCAAATAAAACCCCTGGGATGGATTTGGTCTGAGAAAGAGGGAATCGCTTCTCCAACTCTGCAAGGAAACCCTTCCCCCTTGGCCAGCATGCTTGCTAAGGAGAACACTTACCTGGAGACATGGGCAAGTGAATATTTGATATGCTTTAAGTTTGTAGTCTTGGGTGATTGACTAACACACATGTAGTATTTAGTGCATTTATGAGTTGGGTAGTGCATTCCATGAATCCGCAGTAGTTGTAATTTTGAATCTTGTGAATTGCCTGTGGGCGGTAATAGTGAATACTGTGACTCTGTTGAGGGTGATAACACCGCATTTTGTGACTGTTGTGTTGTCAGTAGTGCATTTTGTGAACCTCCTGTGGCTGGTTATAAGTGTAGTCGTACTTCTAAACAGCAATAGTTTAGAGAAACATCATTTCTCCATCATATCCATGAAACCCGCAGTAGTGACACATTGAATCTGCCCGCAGTTTAAATTTATTTATTTTTTTAACTCCTGTGGTTGAGTGTCTTTCTGTCACATGCACTCGTGGTAAACAAACCCCAGGATTTGGTTCAAAATTACTAGATATTTTTACAGTAAGATTTGATGATGAGGTTAATTTTGAATCATATGACTTAGATCTGTGTGCTTGTACGCAACTGTTTGTATGTATCTACATCAGAAATGTACTTATTATGGAATTGAACAAAATAAACACATTCACATGTCTAAGCCTTCACTTTAGCAAGAGGTTATTCTCAAAAATAATATTATGAAATAGACATAGGACTTCATCCTGAAGGACTGCAGTGTCTCCTTCACAGCTGCTGCTCACTGTTGTGCTACCCTTTTGCCTCAGGCAGGTAACCGGCCCTCAGCATCTTGGAGACTCCTAAAAAATGGAGATAAAAAATAGGCGCATGTGTATATGTATATATACATAAACACACACGTATATATAAAAGATAAAAAATTGCTTGTAATATATGAATGCGTACTGTTAGCATATCAGAAAAAATAGAAAAAGAAAGAAAAAAAAAAGAAAAGAAATACAATTTCTTTCCATTCAAGCTTCAATAACCCATCTCACTGAGCTGCTGAAAAATACCTTTCTCTTGGTCTTTGTTTTCTCTCAGGGCTGTACAGCCTGTTAACATTTTTTCCTTCAACACAGGAATCTGCCTTCAGACACCTGTACTTCCCAGCTCTTACTTTTTTAGTTTTCCAAGGAGAACTGAGTTTGCTAATTTCTCATTCCCATTTTTTTTGAGGTTCAACAAAAGCAAGTGTAAAGTCTTGCACCTGGGAAGGAACAACTGTTTCTATCAGTACAGGCTGGGGGATGACCTGCTGGAGAAGAGCTCAGTGGAGAAGGACCTGAGGGTCCTGGTGGATGACAGGTTGGTCATGAGCCAGCAGTGTGCCTCGGTGGCTAAGAGAGCCAATGGGATCCTGGGGTGCATCAGGAGGAGTGTGGCCAGCAGGTCAAAGGGGGTGATCCTCCCGCTCTACTCTGCCCTGGTCAGGCCCCACCTGGAGTATTGTGTCCAGTTCTGGGCTCCCTGGTATTAAAAGGACAGGGATCTCCTGGAGAGAGTCCAAAGAAGGGCTACAAAGATGATTAAGGGCCTGGAGCATCTCCCATATGAGGAAAGGCTGAGAAGATTGGGACGGTTCAGCCTTGAGAAGAGGAGACTAAGGGGGGACCTAATTAATGTTTATAAATATCTTAAGCAGGGGATGCAGGGGGAATCAGCCAGCCCCTTTTCAGTGGTCTGTGGAGACAGGACAAGGGGCAATGGCTGCAAGTTGGAGCATAGGAAGTTCCGCACCAACATGCAGAAAAACTTTTCCCAGTGAGGGTGACAGAGCCCTGGGACAGGCTGCCCAGGGAGGTGGTGGAGTCTCCTTGTCTGGAGATATTCAAGACCCGTCTGGACGCCTATCTGAGTGAAATGCCCTAGGGAGCTGCTTTGGCAGGGGGTTGGACCTGATGATCTCTCGAGGTCCCTTCCAACCCCTACAATTCTATGATTCTATGATTCTATGATTTTGGGATGTGAAGGTTAAATAATATTACTATAAATTAGCTCTTTAGTTACATTATTACAGGTTTTTAATGTAGTCAAGACCTGAAATGGCATTGTTTTGTCCAAATGGAATTTCCTGCAAGTGTTTTGGATTAAGCTCCTGTTCAGTTCAAAGGCAACTTTTCAGAGAAAAGCTCCTCATTTCTGGAAATTTATTCTCCTTAATAACTAAAATTATTTCGGTTTGGTGACCCAGGAAGCAATAGAAGCCTGATACCACATTAGCTATGTTTTTTTCAGGAGAAATGCCCTACTTGTAAAACAGTATGCAAGCACCTAGTATGTAATCATCCAGGGTGAACACACCGAGCCAAAAGCATATGCTTTATTCATAGGCAATTTTCATAGCTAGTGATGAAGCCTATTTGCTTCATCCCATTTTCTTCAATATGGTTCATAACAATACTAATAATTAAAAAAAACAACCTAGATAGCTATATACAACGTCATAAGTGCAGATAATTATGTCTAGAGTCATAGGTAATTTTTTGAAAACAAGTTATCTCTTGATAAAGGTGTATTGTACAGTTTCTTTTGAAGCATAAATACCCTAATTAGACATAACGAGCAGTCATAGGTAAAGGCTAACTGTAACCTCTGAAGCCCAGCCATAACACTTTATGTGAACTTTAAAGCTTATTTATATTGCTTTTAGGTATTGTATAATACAACTTAAAAATGAAACGTAAGACTAAAATGTTTTTGTCACTTTTACATCTTTATTAGGCTCTATGTCAATTGAACTGTGTCTTTTGTAAGTTTGTATAACAGGTCTATCTATTAATTTGCCTTTCAAAAATTTTTAAGATCTCAGAGGAAATCATATGTAAAAAACCAACAATAATCTTATATATCAAGCTGCCTGTTACCCTGAAGTATAAAGTATACTTTGACAAAAAAATGACCTGACAGTTTTTCTTTGAATTTTGACATATCCATGGTGGTGATTATGGGTAAATACTTACAAACTTTTTCATGTGCATGTTTAAACTAGATCTGCGTTAAATGAGATTACTGTTCTTACCACTATTTAGGAGATTACTGTGAAACGCTACTGCAGAAGAAAACATGAGAAATAAGAAAACATGATAAAGAAACACTGCAAAAACCCACCACCATCAGTGTTCAGTTATTCTGTTTAAAGACAAAAGTTTTGTCCAAACTAGCATTGGTGCAAAATTTACTTTTCATACGCTTCCATTTATCTGATTTTTCCTTCTCAGAGCACATTAGTTTGTATAAATACAGTCATTTAAAATAAGTAAATTGGTCTTTTGTACAGACATTGAAATTTAAGCTACTATTTATATCAAAAGTGTTAAAATGTTTTTGTACTCAGAGTTGAGAACAATTCCAGTAACTCTGATATAGATGTAATTCTGGTACTCAAACTTTACTTATGACTGCAAGTTGTTTATTTTTATTCTTTTTCCTTCTCCTTCCCAGGATTTCCCAGCCCACTTAATCCCCCACCTCCTGCCTAAGAAAACTACTGGAAGTCTTCCAGTACTTGAAATTCACAGAATTAAGAAGTACTTTGTGGAGTTCTCACTTAGGTAGGTTGAAAAACTTTATCATACATATCATTTTATGCAACTGTTCATTCTGTAACTGATGTGTTATAGAAAAGTCATAAATGGACTTTGTAGAGTCTTTCTCTCTTTCTATGATTACAGAATAATGTACCTCTATGTACATTCAGACACTGAAGAGGTGTCAGAAAGTTTCGGGGGGGGGGGAGAGGCGCAGGGAAGGGGAAAGAATGGAAAGAACTAAAAGAGAAATCCTAAGGAGGTATAATTTTTGTGAACCATTATCATTTTTTAAAAAACAGCCCAACAGCCTAGTTTCAATGATACTCAATTCTGAGGCAATCATATTAGCTGCTTATTTTTAGTATAGAATATTGTCAAAGGGAAGTTATGGACAAAATTTAAATTGATGTAACTTTGGATTTCAGGTTTTGAGTATCACCATAAATGACACATTTGAAATGTAAATTACTGATCAACATTAAAGTCAGCTTTTAGTAGTATTTTGACCCTTAGTATCTTTTTTTGGATCACGAATAAAAATAATTATTTCCAGTACTAAAAATACACACATTTCTCTCTTTCTAAATCAATTTCAATTTCTGGAAAGCCAAAACTAGGACAGTTATTTCCAGCATGAATACAAAATTAAACTGTATATACATTTAGTACAACATTTTGGGGGAGGGGGAATAGAAAGAAAAAACCTTCTGTGAACAGAAGAAAAATAATGAGAAGAATAGTAATATGTATGACAAGAAAAATAAGAGTCTATAAAATAAATTTTTAAATAGAAATTAATGTGTTTCCATTACATATAATGGTGGGACTTCCAAAAATATGCAGCATGATTATATAGTCAGATACTCAGGAAACTTGCGAGTCAAAATGCGTTTCAATTTTACTCATATATTCTTGCAATTGAAGCCATTTTCTGTTACTCCAGTTACCCATACATTCAGTGTATGGGTAAGTGTAATTGGCCAGAAAAAAAAAACCACAAACATACAGCTGCTTTGAAACCCTAGGGATTGAAATTTTCCAGAAAATGATGGATAATATAGTAAATTTCTGTGTCTAAATAAGGAAGAGTATCACTTTCAGTTTGAAATAACATATAGATTTTAGAACACTGTGGATACATTTACTGAAAGAACAGTCACATTCAAATGCTTTGGCCTAAAATAGAAACATAAAAATATGCAAGAACTAGAGAAAGTAACATAAATACTAGTCACTTATTTATTTCCAAATGCTAAAATCCACCCATAAAATCAAGAAAGAGAGCTGCAGTGCCAATGAGAATGCATTACTGAAATAAACTCAAGAGGCTGCGGTTTTATATTCCACAAAGATTAAACTGATGCAGAGTGAAAAATCACATAAATTTTGAAGGTAGATGATAACAAAAATTTGCAAGATAAAATAAAATGCTTTCAATGTAAGCACATTGCTTTAAACACAAAGAATCAATAACCAACCTTCCTTCCTTCCTTCCTTCCTTCCTTCCTTCCTTCCTTCCTTCCTTCCTTCCTTCCTTCCTTCCTTCCTTCCTTCCTTCCTTCCTTCCTTCCTTCCTTCCTTCCTTCCTTCCTTCCTTCCTTCCTTCCTTCCTTCCTTCCTTCCTTCCTTCCTTCCTTCCTTTCTTCCTTCCTTTCTTGTTTTCATTTGTATTTGTTGTTTTTATTTTGTTGGCTTTTTTTTCTCTACAATTTATTGCCTTATCTTTCTTTTTGTTTGGTTTGGGATTTGTTTTTTATTTTTTAAATTTTTTTTTCTTATTTGTGAACCTCTGGGATGTCAGTTGAAACTTCAAAGTTGTGACAATGTTGTAACTGCCACTGATTAGCAACACATTCCATTAAAGTAGCCATTAATTGATTAATTTTATTGATTTTCAAAGTACTCACTTGTCAAGTAGTGTAGTGATCAGGTTAAACTCTCTTTGACTAGAAGTTACCAAGTGTCTACAGAGCAGTAGGAGAAGCTTTCTGAAATGTACATAGCAAACTCTCAAGAATCAAAGACAAATAAATGAAAAAAATTGCCCTTCCCACTCTGCCCTAAAGAGCATTTTAAGGAGATTTGTAAGGCGTCTAAGTTAATAAGGCTGGATTCTGAGTAGTGATCTCTTTTTGATGAGGAGTACATTACAAATACATTGCAAAGCTGGAATGCAGACATCCAAGTATTTCAGTAGTTTCCCAGCTTTTGATTGAGTAGAGCATCCACACTGGCACATAAAACCAGATCAGAACTGGGGCCACTCTCTTAAATTTTCATAACAAAGAAGTATTTTTAGAGAACTGAAAGTAATGTAGCACAAATGTAAGCCTTATGGGCCATCCAGATTATAAAACTATGCAAGATACCTCTGCTTTTGGGATCGATTTAGTATTGATGATACTGGGATGACTCTAAAGCTTCCACTCATTAGAGACATTCTTGGGTGTTAGAGTAACTTTCAAAGGAGCAGTTAAATATCAAGATGAAAAAATAACCGTAGTTATTTGCAAAATAGTTGTGCTAATATTTCTTCCCTAAATGGCTGAAGATGTGAGGCAGATACGTATATTTAAGCTAAAATGTAAAAGTGATTGGATTTTTAGATATTATGTAGATGAGATGTAATTTTGGAGGAGCTGTTCAATGAATTTCAGATTAATTGCTTTATAAAAATTCTTAACAGTGGGTTTATATCTTTAGAGTAAAGGGAGATGTTAATCTTTGAATTTCAGTGGGTAGAACAGCAAATTTATAGAGCTTGATTTTTCAGTTACGAGGTAGCTTTTTCACTTTTGAAAGAAAATACCATGAAACACTTCACTGATGTGTGAATTTAATTCATATGTAACACAGATTTAACCTGAGATTTTGGTAATAGAAATTGGCCAATCTAATTGGAAAACTCTACTCTTCTCAGTCAGAATTGTCCCTAATCCAAGATTCAATATTAGATACGGAAAGAGGGTAGTGAACACTGCTTTCACTAGTGAATCATTGATCTTTTGACTGGTTTTACTCTTTAATTTATATTTTCTCTCCATATAATATCTGTGACAGGAGGCAAAGCCTCTTTTGAGCTAGTGATGTAGACCTAATCAGAAAGGTTGCAATTATCTCAAGTTTCATTCAGTTCATAAACAAAGCAGGACTACTAATTTAGACTTTTATGATTATTATAGTCTGAAGATATTCATGTGGAAGAATAACCCAATGTAGTTTCAGCATGATTGCCCAATCATGTTTTAGTATGATAAAGTCACTTAGATACTTAAAAAAAACAACAAAAAAATTAGGATGCTTAAAATGCTGTCCTTTTGAGCAATGACATTTCTCTAAAATATATTATAAATCCCTTCTAGATCACCTATTCAGCAGTCACTTTTCATTCATATCACCAACAATCAGAATTGTAGGCAATTAAATGAGAACATTCCTAACAGATAAAAAGGATGAAGGGTAGATTATAAGGGGCTGTTAGATTAGAGGGTTTTTTATAATGGTTTTTCCTTATTTGCTTCAAGCTTCTTTTTTTCCCCAGTGACATATTTATTATTCTGTTTATATTTGTAGACACAGTAATATTGTTTTAATCTAAATATCTAAGTCAGTTCAGTGTATTGGTCTTGTGAGTGTATGTGTTTAAGTACTGTTAAGACCTGCATGAAAGGATGTGGTAGGGAACATGCTGTGCTGTATGCTCTTCCTTGAGCATCATGGTCCATCTTTTCTTCTTTCTCTTTTGTCAGTGAAGCCAGCCTGTAAGAGATGCTGGTACGCGATGTTTCAAGGATACACAATGGTGTTTCAAGGAAGACTGAGTTCTAACTTTTATTTTCTGATGTTTCTGACATCATATTTCATATGCAGGAACAACGTTTTACATCTAGGATATCACAGCTATACATCTTTCAAGGAAACAAACACAGATATTTTAAGTCCTGAAAAATATCCACTGTGGAAAGGCTACTTAAAATTCCATTTTCAGGGAATGAAGTAAAGGTAGTTATTCAAGCTCAGCTTTATCACTGCACATACTGCAGTAATTCAAATGTTAATTCTTTAATAATAACTCTTTTTTGAGTGCTTTCCGCTAGATGATCTTTTCAGTCACTGTCCATTACCACCTCTCTTTTAGTAGTTTTCATATTGGTCTTAAATGTTTGTAGTCTAAATTAATGTTTAACTTTGACCCCAAAAAAGATCATGAACATAACAAATAAGGGCTCTGCATGTAAGATGTCTTATGTGGCTGATTTAGGTTAATCTCACTGTTCGAGTGTTTGTAAACTCCAAGAGTTTAGGAATATTAGTCTTTAGACTAATGCGAGCAGACTGGTTATTAGTTTCATTTGTGTGATTTGTCTTTCCATGTGGGCCACCTCGTCTTGTTAAGAATCATAGTTGGAGTGTGTATGAAAGATCCAAGTACAGTAGGAATCTTAAACAGGTTGGTATTATTTACACGAAGAAAAAATAATAATCATTCTTTCCAATGTTATTTATATAGCTTGTTATTTCTGATAAGAAAATTGAAATTGAATGAGATTGTAATGGAAATAGGCAACTGTTATCTAAAAAGGGCGCATCTAAGGTTCCAAATCTGTTTTAGTGTTTAAGGTAAATGAGCAGTCCTGTTGACTTACAGTTCTTCATACCTCTGGGTGGAGAATCACAACTTGCAACTCCAAAAATAATTGTGCTTTATAAGAAACCAAAAGCAAACCCTCATTACTAAGATTTTTAACTGCTTTGTAATTTCTTTGGGGTTTCTTTTTAGGCAAACAGTTATTAGAAGTTCCTAAAAACTCTTCTTTTCAATACAACTCTTTGAAGACATGATGAGAAAGATGAACTCATACTAAAACTAAAATACTTAGTGGTGTTACTATGTATCCAACAAATACTTTTCCTAGAAAACTGAGTAAGCTAAATGGAATTTCCTTCATTTACTGTTTTAAATGGAATTTACTATGGCGGTAACATAAAACCGAACTGCTACCTCAGTACTGGGAAAATAAGTAGTCTGCACAGCAAGACGAACTCAGATACATAAACATGAGTGTTCAGGGACAGCTGAAATGCTCCATGATATCAAAAACTGGCAGATATAGACAACTTAGAGCATTCCTACTTTCTAGAGCAGGTGGTAGAGACTCTGTGTTACACAAACAGTGCCTAGTGTGAAATGGGCTACGGGCTACTTCTGTTTAATTAACTGAGTCATGCCCAACTAAGCAAGAACTTCAGGGATGGTAAAACAGAATAAATACATTAAGTCTACTTGACACAAATACTGGCTTTGTAAGCAACGCATTGAACAGCTCTGTGGCATTGGGCTTGGAGGACAAAGCCTCAAGGGCTGCTAGGTTTATAGATAATGATGGAGCCTTTAGGCCATAACCCAGGGGGAAAACTGAAACAAAGGTGGCAACACCGTTGTCAGCCCCCGGCTGGGGCAGGCGCCAGAAAAACCTCCTCCTTTTGTTAAGGTATGTCTGCTGGCTAGCGAGGTTTTAGAAGTTCTATTAGCATGACAAGGTAGAAATGCTGGTGGAACAGCAGATCGCTGACCAATCAGTTGTAGTCTGTGACCAGTGTATGTTTGAAAGGACCAATCTATTTAAAGCATGCCGTCTTCTGAGCATATTTAAAGGAATGATTTCATACAATAAATCGACTTTTGCTTGCATCAAGCTGTGTCCCGTCGTGGCACAACTCTTGGATTATGAATAAGTCTTTCTGATGCTTATATGTGTTAATATTAACAAAACAGGATTTTGAACATAGGGACAACTAGACATCTAAGTGTCCTAGGCAGTCTTGAAATACAAGATATTATAAGAAATAAAAATATGTAGATATCAAGCCAGCAAAGGTACATGATAACACCTGTTGTTACATCCATCTAAAAATACATTTGTGAAGAAGAAATATATATTTTCCTGAATATTTTTTCTCCTTAAAGGCAATAAAATGGTATATTACAGCAAATAATAATGCACTGATAAAAGAGTTATCACACAGTGGAAAATAAAACTGTCTTGTGAATATTTTTTGTAGTTTTTATCAGGATTGGAAATGCTTCTGAACCTTGTGTTATTCATTCTCTTAAAGAAGGCATAGCTTCTTCAGGTTTGATTTTTCTAAAACTTCTTTAATTTCATCCTGACAGGGATTATGAAAAGTTGGTTTATGAAATCTGTACCAGTGAAATATGCTTTCATCAATGAGGTGGGGAAATGATTGTTTCTGGTATGATGAGGAAAGAAGGGTGTCATTTGCCTTGCCTCAATTATTCATTTGATATGACAGAAGAAAGTTTGGGACCCCTTCATCTGTCAACATGAAGGTTATTTCAAGCACTGGATAAACCATGTGAAAGAGTCTTGTGCTAAATTGAAAGGAAATATTAAGAAGCTGGGCAGTGTCTGTGACCATATTGAAGGGTGTCTATGTGTAACTTGATTGCTGCTCATGCATTAGTTTCTTAACTTTGCTCACACAGAGTCAAATTTTACAGCTGTTGTTCCTTTCTTTTACCAGCACTTATTATTGCCACTAGTGCAGCACTTTTTCTGAAAAGGTTTTGGCTGTGATCTTAGTGCACAGGCTTTGTCATAAGTCAAAAGAGAGCAAATGAGGATGTAACAGGTATCTTCCTTCTTGTACTATAATTGAACAGATCAAACTCCTTCCTGACTTAGGAGAGTTCAACTTATGTGGTTCATTGCTTTTATTTGGCAGTGCCCTCTAAACCAATACATAGATGTGTAAATATCTAAATAGATATATAGATATGTAATTCTGACTTAACGGTGTCTTCAAATCATACACTGCAGCCACAGAACCCATATTATTGAAAGGCCTCTTTTTTAAGGGTGTAGAACCCACAATTAGGCAGTTGGTCCACAGATGACCAAGGATGATCCAAAATTGCGAAAAGGTAAAAAATTAAGGTACCTTGCTGTACTTAGTCCAATTCTGTTCTATAAACAAGAGAAGTTACTTCACCATTCTGAATTAATCTACTCTCCTACTAGCGCATGAAGCATTTAATTTCTATTGCATTTTTGGGGGCAGAAACAGTATCCTAAGCCAAGTTTACTTCATGAAAGACATGTCTTTGATGGGTTCCACATATGCATATAAGCAATAAAAATTCTATCCGAGACTGAGGTAAATATAAGAAGATGCAATATGAGTATTCAGCCCCAAAGTAACCAGATCGTAAAGAACATGTAAGTACCCATCAATGTGTCAGCAAATTCCTCTATGGCAATAGTGATAGAATCTACAAATTAATCGTTGTCTTTTAATTATTATAAGCATTGTTGGAAGTTTAAATGAAGACCATTACATATCAGGATTCAATATATTGATTGGAAAAAAAAAGTATTTTAAAATAAATCAATTTAATGATCTCTAAACATTACTTGTTTTTAGGAATCATTCTAAATCTCTCATTATTATGCAATGCTATTATACTTTATTAAGCACACTGACACTATCAGCCTGAATGCTATTCTGAACCTGTCACTGCACTTTGATCTCCCTTCTCCATGCTATGGTCCTTTATATCTGGCTTCTGCCACAAAGAGACTGGTCAAACTCCTTCATTTTCCACTATTAATCTGAGAGTTTAATGATTTAGAAAACTTGCTTAATTACTGTTTCTTCATTCCCTCCCCAATCTATTATGATAAACAGTACATTATATAGACGGCATTCATGAGGACATTAAAGCTTTGCAATTCAATATATGAATTTTTTATAATTTCTACCTATATGTGTGTAAATTAGATAAAACCAACCTTTGGGATATTTAAGTGAAGGAGGAAAGAAGGGTCTCAAAGGTTTGCATCCCTTCTCTCCATACAACACTTTAGTAAACTGATACATAGCACTCTCACCAAAGGTTAATTGTGCCCTCATGTGTAGAAGAATTTCCTTAAAGCTGACTAAGGATTTTAAGTACAGATTTAAGTGTAAGTGAGGTATGTGGGAGGGGCAAAAAGATCTTCAATGAACAACGATGCTTCTATCAAGGTGGATGTACTACCAGATTGACATGCTAAAACTGCAGCTATAACATTTCTGGAGGAAACGACAAAGCGATTAAGGTCCCATGTAGGGTGCAGGCGTGATCTCCTACACGCGATCCCTGCACTAGACACAATGCAGCTTGTATTCATGGCTGGAAACAGGAAACAGATCTTCTTGAGTCCACTAATTGCTCCTCAGGGATGAGTGAAGTGATAGTGCTGGATGATATATCTATGTATCAATCTGTAATGTAAAGTAACATTTGACTGTGAGAAACACAACTCAGCTGTTTCACAATAAACTTGATGCAAATACAACGTGCCGCAACGAAGCAACTGACAAGCACCCACCGGGCTATGCCATAGCAGTAATATCACAATGGTACCAACAAAGTGTGTGCTAAGGGTGAAGACAATACAGACTCACACTCTGTAGTGAAAGTAGCCATAGTAAGACGTGGAGCACAACAGTCTTAACACTCTCTTTTCAGTAGTGGTGCTTACTTTGCTTATTTGCCTTCTAGACAAAGAGACTTCTTTCTTTGCTCTCTTTGCTTAAGAAGCAGTCTGTTTGGTCTGAAAAGTCTGTTGCAGGGGTGGGCTCTGCATTTGCTGTTTTCTATTTCTGAAACAAACTATGAGAATTTTAATGAAGGAAAAACTTTGACATTAGAATAGGGGTTGTTTTTTGTTGTTTATTTTGTTGTGTTGTGTTTTTCTTCTCCTCCCCACCCCCAGCTTTGAATATGGTCATATTCAAATCTTATCAACCCATACAGAAAGCATTTCACGTTTCTCTGATAGTTCTCTGTTGTCATCTGCTCAGAGACTGAGGAGGGCAAAAAACCATCCATCAGGCAGGTAAGATACATTATCCCCTTCTAATACATGATTTAGGTTATCAATCAACCCCAATGTAAACCCTGCTAGACAGTTTTAGTATCAAAACCTTGAGCTTTACAATATAGCATTTATCACATTTTCAGAGTTAGCTCTCTCAAAATACAGGTGTGTTGCTTTGCTCTATCACCTCTTCTTTCTAAAAACTGTTTTGTATTTTTCATGAACTCTAGTAATATTCAGTCCCCAAGAGAGTCAATATATCACTCTAGTCAAACAGAAGATCCACATTTAGTACTGAAATGTTCAGTGAGTATTTTTTTACTTGCAGGTATTATTTTTCATGTACACATCCTGTACATAGTTAAACATAGTTCATTAAATAATTCTCTATAAGTGATGGCACTTCACTACAACCATTTAATTTTGCTTAAGAGAAGAAAACCTTTTTTTCACCTTCATCATAGTAAAACAAACAAGCAAAATACTTGTGAAGGGGCTGCAGTTCAATTCTACTTAATTTAATATAATATCTCCAGCTCTTTTTATCACAGCTACATGAAGAATAAGGTAGTAGTAGTTTTGTAGTTGGTTTTGCAGAATTTGTGAATTTACTGAGGGAGATCTAAACAAAAAAAAAAGATAAAATCTCACATTTTCATTATTATCTTAGTGTAAAGACTTCTTAATGGATTTTAGGAAGCACTTTATAATGTGCCCCATGGAAGAGGTTGTCAGAGGTATTTTTTGAGTATGTCAGGTAAACAAGTAGTGATTTACTTACAGCCAGAACGAGACACAATTCATTTGGTACACTTTTGCTGTGGGGAGGTTTTTCTCCTTCACAGATTCTCACATAACCAATACATTTTGTAAAAGAAACATTTAGTGAAATTAAATAAAAGAGTTCTCTCCTGATATGAAACATATAAAATAATGAATGATAGAAACATTGCTCAGTAGATTTCATAAGAAAAAAAATCAAATTAAGGTACTAAAAAACTTGATTAGGCAGCAGGTTTAAAACTTGTTATGTAAAGTGGAATTTTATAATGAATAATTAATCTTTGGAACACACTGCCACAGGACACTATGGAAGCCAAAAGTTTAATACAGTTAAAAAAAAAAAGATTAAATCATCTAATGGAATAAAAATCTACCAGAGGCCAGGAAGAATGTGAATAAGATGTTTGGCAAATAAAAACATTTTCTGAACCTGAGAGCTTATGTTGTGGAAGCATGACTGTGTTTTTACAGTTCCTATCATGAGATTAATACTGGTGCTTGAGAATTTTTTGGGTTTGTTTTGGTTTTTTTCCCTCTTCTCCATAGAAGCAAAACTAGCCCATGTTATCTCACTTAGGTAATTTCAGTGTACCTCCATAATGGCCATAAATCTTCCATTCTCTTTTCTTAAGCCTTAAGATAAAGCTTATTGTATACAGTGTGTACTCTAGTCAAATGTCTAATTAATTGTTTATTTTGTTTTCTTTTCTGATTGAAAGTTTACAGAGTAATACATATAACAATATCTTTATTATTTGTGATGACAAATTAAGTCACAGAATCACAGAACAGCTGGTCCACCCCCTGCTGAAGCAGCATTTCCTCTCCAAAGAAGGAGAGTTTTTCTTCATGTTCAGATGGAACTTCCTGTGCTCTTTCCAATTTGTGCCCATTGACTCTTTTCTATCACTGGGCACCACTGAAAGAGTCTGTCTCACTCCTTTAGTAATCCACCCTTCAGATACTTATAAACATTAATAAGATCAGTCTTCTCCAGCCCAGGCTTTCTCAGCCTTTCCTCATAATAGATATATTCCAGTCCTCTCAGCATCTTTGTAGACCTTTACTGGACTCTCTCCAGTAGTTATCTGTCTTTCTTGAACTGAAGAGCCCAGAACTGAACACTGAACTTCAGATGTGGCCTCATGAGAGCAGAGGGGAAGGAGACCCTTCCTTAACCTGCTGGCCATAATTTTCTTAACCTACCCTGGGATACCATTTGCTTTCTTGGCCACAAGAGTGCACTGCTGGTTCATGGAGAACTTGCTGTCCACCAACTCTCCCAGGTCCTTCTCTGCAGCGCTGCTTCTCAGCAGCTCATTCCCTGACCAGTAGTGGTGACTGGGTTATTCCTCACTAGGTGCAGGACCCTACACTTGCCCTTGTTGAATTTTATTTGGTTCGTCTTCTTTTAACTCTCCAGCCACTAGATCTTGCTGAATGGCAGCTCAGCCTTCTTGTTTATTGTCCACTTCTGCTTTTTATCATCAGCAAATATGCTGATGCTACCATCTGTCCTCTTGTCTAGGTCATCAATGAATATGTTCAATAAGACCAAACCAAGCACTTGGGACACACCACTGGCTACAGGCCTCCAACTAGACTCTGCACCACTTATCACAACCCTCTGAGCTCTGCCATTCAGCTGGTTCTCAATCCAACTCACTGTCCACTTAGCTAACTCATGCTTCTTAAGCTTGCTTATGAGGATGTCAAAGACCTTGCTGAAGTCAAGGTAGACAACATCCACTGCTCTCCCTTCATCCACCCAGCTGGTCATGCCATCTTGGAATGCTATCAGATTGGTAAGGTATGATATTCCTCTGATAAATCCATGCCAAACACTCCCAATAATCTTTCTCTTCTCCATGTGCACATTCTTTTCTTCCTCCCTGCCCACCTATAATGAAGAGCCTTTAATTATCCATTGCTCTATCTAGTTTTGCAAGTTGGCTCATTATGTCAATTTTTGCAATAACTCCCGAATAACAGTCTCAATCGAGGGAATGATTGTCAGGATATATGGCTTTCTAGGTGCTGTAGAAACAAGTAGAAAAATTTGAGGAACTAGCATGTCTCAGTTAAACACGGAGTCCTTTGTTGTAACAACAGAATGTTATTTCCTTTCTTGGTTAAGGCAACAACCATTTCTCTTCTATTTGATGTGCCTGAGTAATGTGACCATACTCCCAGGGTTTTCAGAGGTTGTCAAGTCAGTTTTAATGCTCTTAGAATTGAAAATGCTGTGTGAATATTCCCAAATGCATCCTGCTCAAAGAGAGATCAGAATGAATATTTGTTACAGCTACACTCACAGGTTAAAAACTTTAAGAGAACTTAATTTTTCAGGTAAATATATAGCTTCTTTTAGAAGTTATGGAAGCTTTCAGGTAACAAAAGTATCCAGATGATACATGATACACCATAGAAAGTGAGCATTTCATGAGTATTATGTTTGTAATTTTAAAATATATTTTTTATATCACAGTCATTCTCAGGTGATGTAGTTCCAGGAAGTAACATTAAAGTACTGAAAATAATTTAAATGGATTTCAGAGTCTGCTGAGTAGCTGTTTGATGTGTTTTTCATGATTTGAAGGTGCGGCTTGCAAGTGATAAATGCCCATTCCACCTCTTTTTCTCTGTTACACTACCTTTTACTTCATTTTTTCTGAGCTTAAAAGGCACTAATTATCATCATTTTTGCTGATGGGGACAATGGGCTAGTGTTCACAGAGTTGGTGTTCTGAATGAGGAAACCTGGAATTTTTGCTTTGCCACTTATCTGCTAATTGATTTTGATCATCTCATTTAAACACTTGGTACATCTTTATGCCTGCCTATCATATTAAGGCGGGAGATAATTTTTCAGAAGTTCTTAAATGACTGAAGTGCCCAAGTTTTTCAAAAGCACAGGTAGGCTCCTGCAGCCTAAGTGTTATTGAAAGTGATAAGAGCAAAATAGGTTGCAAGTACTCATGATGGTATCTTACAAATATGTATGGATCCTGCTTCAATTCATTAGTTCTGAGCAAATGGTAGTTTTTGACACTGTTGTCTTCTTTAAAAAAAAACAAAGTTCAGAGTCTGTGTTCTTGTTAAATGTGTTCTACTTTCTGAGAGAGTTTATGGAATTTTCAAGGAACAGAATTTTCAAAATAAAGAAAAAGCTAACATGGATCAAAACATGTGTTCCCTAACTTAGAATCTTTCAATCACCAGCCTTAGATGCTGCAGAAAAAAAAAAAAAAGAAGCCAATAAACCCCCACCTTATTTGAAAATCTTGGGAAATAACTATCCTTCTTTCTAACATGTTTTTTATAAATTCCACCTATGTCTTCCAGACACAAAAAAATTGTTCATAATTTTTTTTTTTCTGTTTTGGGATAAAACCACACACTGGTGTTCCAGTTTTCAGAAGAGTAGAATTTTCTAGATAGGAGCATCTGTATATGTATTCATACACCTCTCTTTAATGTGTAAAAGTACTGCAATTCTGCATGTGACCTCAGCAGTTACAGAAGTTTAAAAATTAAGAGCAGCAGTCTATTGGTGCTCTAGGCCTTTATTTTGTCATGCAAAGAGTGAAGTAGTTTTACGCCAGCTACTGTTGCACACTGTGCTATAGTTGTCAATATTTTAAGAGTGCCTAAGAGATGTAGGAACCTTCACATATAGGCATTGTCTAGACTTGAAACACACCCAAGTATCACATAGTTTTTCTTTTCAAAAGAATTATTTTTTTTTAACTGGTCTGCAATGTATGGAAATGACTGACCTCAAACAATGCAAGGTCATCTGAATAACAGGTTCCACGTGTCCTTTCAGTTTTGCCCTTAAACAGAAAAAAAAATCTCATTAAATAGGTATCCAGTTACTCAGACTTGCATTTCCTCGTTTATCAATCTCTTTGGGCCCAGAAAATACATAGTTAGAAGTTCTTTTATTTAACCAGTCTAGAACTTAAATTAGAGATGTGGATTAAATGTCATCATATTCTATTTGTCTTAGAAACAAAAGTTTATCAGAATAAATGTCTTGACATATGCCACAGAGTTCTGGGATTCAAACACATGCCATATATTAAATCTTGAGACTAAGATATTGAATCATCTGAGACATTTCAGTGAATTTCAAACCAGGTCAGAAAGTAAGTACTAATTTCTTGGAGACATTTCAGCCTTTTGAGTCTTTATTTTATTTTATTTTTAAATCCACTATTACAACATTAAATAACTTGACCATATTACATTTTGGAAAACCACAGGTATTCTATAAGAAATAGCAATGTGTTTTCACACCTAACTAACTGAAGGCTACTTCCTATAAATATTTGCTGCAGGCATGTGGTGGTATTCTTTTCATTTCTGCTCCCACCTGCAGCAGTAACATCCTGATGAGTATAAAAAGAGAAGATTTTTCAGTTCTTGCAAGAAATTTCTGTGGAGACCAGCAGATTATAAAACAGTAATATATAAACAGCCCAAAGCATATGCAGAAGTATTTTAAAACTTAATGGAATTACAAAGTTTGCAAAGAATGTTCTTGGGCAACCTAAGAAAGAAAAAATCCTCCTGATATATTTGTCTGGCTGTCAGAATGTATTTTTTAGTCTATATAACTACATCAAAAATCTATCACGTAGCTTTTTCATTGAATCCAAACTATAGAGAAATCTGCAATAAAAATTTAATTCTGGAGTAGGTAACATGCAGGGAAGACTATGAAACAGTGATTGTCCTCTCAAGCAAAATCATTACTGTTTGAATCATGTATAACAACTTTTAGGGTTTTTTCCTATTTTTCTCATTAACTTCATGAATCACCACTAATGTCATAACCCACATGAAACCTGAAAGGATGATTGTATTTTGCAGGAATGAGAAGTTTTAAGTACAAATTGGTCTTGAACCTGATACATGAGTAGCTGATTTGTTAAAGATCCAATTTCTTTTTTTTTTATATGATTCTGTGCTACTATTCCTGTAGAAATAGGACATCAAAGTCAACTGGGAAGTTTTAAGACTAAGAAGATACTTTAGAGATTAAACTATGCAAAGTTTGGCAAGATCATGCTCTCTCTATTGTATTTGCATCCTTACCTTTACTAGCTATTTTACTTTTACAAGCTATGTTACTGTGGTTCTAGAAGTGCACTGATGTTGATTAAGACTAAAAATACACAGGAGAGGAGTTTAAAAATTAGACCTATACAAATGCAGAAAGCAGCTGAGATGCTCTAATGTTTTTGACATTCGGGATGCGAAATCCAAGCTGAAATGTCAATACACATTTTTCTAGCAAACCAGTTCATGCATGTTCCATCTCTAGAAGTTTACTTTATCTTTCCTGCATGTTTCAGTTGTATAAGGCATGTCTGGTGTCCCAACCTGGAAAGGTCCAGTCTGGGGAGATTCAGTGTTGTTCCTGGAGTGAGATTAAGACACAGATGAGGTCAGATGCCATAAAGAAGTTTAATAGTCAAAATCTGCAGAGATGCAAGAAAGAGAGAGAGAAAGATGGGAAAAGAAAAAAAGAAGTAAAGGTGCAATTGTTACCACCATGGAGCTGCAGAGTCCTGTCAGACTGAATTAACTTCATGTCAGGTGGGGAATTCTGTTTGATGCTGGTTGTCACAGCTCTTTAATTGAAGTGCATTGGTCCTCTCCAAGATGTGATCAGGAACCATATGGCTTTCTGGTCAAACAGATACTCTGTTGAGATAGGAGTTGCTCAAGATAGCAATAGTATCAGGAAGTGAAATATTTCAGCAGGGTTGAGACAGATGTCCATTGATTCAAACATCCATTGGTCCATTGGTATAAATATCCTTTAAGGTGAACATATGTTGAGGCAGACATCCTTTGAGGGACACAGTCCTTCACATCTGGTAAAAATAAAAAAATAAATACAAGAAAAGTAATTTTCAATTAAAAATGGGTGTTCATTATGCTGGTAGTAGTATTTCCGTTCTTTTGCTCAAAGGGAGAAATAAAATGGATGATTCAGACTCCTCTAGTACTAAATACTTTGATCTTCTCATGGGATGCTGAAGTGTCAGGGCATATTTTCACAATTTAACACAAAGACAAAAGAACAGCCACCCTGGTTCAGGTCAATGTTCCCTTTAGACTATGACCTATCTCTTACAGTAGTCTTATGCAAATGTTTAAGAAAAGAGAGTGGGGCATGTGTGTGTATCTCCTAAAAAAATCTTCTTGTTTCTCTACTTTAGCATGGGAACTTCCTGAGCTGAATCTGATTTCAAGTCAAAGTACCTTCCCAGTTTCCCTTTGAACTCATAGAAATATTTTGCATACACACACTCTTTTGACCAGGAATTCTGCAGATCTATGCCCGATTATGTGTTGCATCACCTTATTTCGTTGCTGTTTTTTGCTTGCTGCCATTATTTCCATCAGTGGTTCCTAGTTCCTACACCAGAAGACTCCTTTAACGGTTGATCCAATTTGCTGTCATCTTCATAACACTAGGTTTTGTAAAATCTTGTTTAGAAAAGAACAAGCTTTCTAAATTCAAAAATTACTATCACAGATGCAAACGTTGCTTATTAGTTGTTGGTTGATTGCAACCAATTTTGCAATTGGTTGATTGCAAAAACATGTAGAAGCACTTGGAACTTATATTCTTAGAGCTCCTTCTGAGAAGTGGTCAGGAGCAGGTTGAGAGCCTGTGGGTCAGAATTAGGGATGGGACTAATAAAGGACAACTGGTGATAGGGGTCTACTACAGGCCACCTGATCAAAGAGAGACTATTGATGAAACCTTCCTCCTTCAGCTGCAGGAGGCATCACGTTCACAGGCACTCGTCCTGATGGGGGACTTTAACCACCCAGATATCTGCTGGGAAAACCACATGATGAGCTGCAGGAGATCCAGGAGACTCCTGGAGTCCATGGATGACAACTTTCTGGTTCAGGTATTGGACAGACTGACCAGAGGTGATGCATTGCTGGACCTGGTGCTCACCAACATGGGGGAGATCATTAAAGGTGTTAAGATTTGAAATAGCCTGGGCTGCAGTGACCATGCCCTAGTTGAGTTTGTGATCTCAAGGAATGTGGGCCTGGCAAAGAGTGGGATCAGGACCCTGAACTATAAGAGAGCAAACTTTAGGCTGTTTAAGGACTTGTTGGCTGAGATCTCCTGGGAGGTGGTCCTTAGAGACAGAAATGTTGAGGAAAGTTGGCTACTCTTTAAGCACGCCTTTCTAAGAGCTCAAGAGTACTCTGTCCCTCTGAATAAGAAAGTGGACAGGAGACCAGCATGGCTAGGCAAGGACCTGCTGGTCAAACTGAGGGAAAAGAAAGGCAAGTACAAGCTCTGGAAACAAGGGTGTGTAGCCTGGAAAGAATACAGGGATGCTGTCAGGACTTGCAGAGATGGGATCAGGGAAGCTAAGGCGCAGATGGAACTGAACTTGGCGAGGGATGTTAAAATAAGAAAGGATTTTACAGATACATTGGCCAGAAGAGACAGGCCAAAGAGAGTGTACCCCCTTTGGTAAATGAGAAAGGAGAATTGGCTGCAACTGATGTGGAGAAGGCTGAGGTACTGAATGAGTTCTTTGCCTCGGTCTTCTCTGGCAGCCAAGATTCTCATAATTCTCAAGTCCAAGAACCTTGCATCCCTGAACCTCTAGGTGGGAAGTGGGGGAGTAAGTCCCCCCCACTGTAAGGGCAGAGCAAGTCTGAGACCACCTCATGAGACTGAATGTCTACAAGTCTATGAGGCCAGATGGCATGAATCCCAGGGTCCTGAAAGAGCTGGCTGATGTGGTTGCCAAACTGATCTCCATCATATTTGAAAAGTCGTGGTTGTCAGGAGAGGTCCCCAGAGATTGGAAAAAGGTCACATCACTCCTATTTATAAGAAAGGGAGCAAGGAAAACCCAGGGAATTACAGGCCGGTGAGCCTCACCTCTGTGCCTGGGAAAATCATGGAACAGATCCTCCTGGAAGTGGTGGTTGAGCCCTGGTTAAAGGCCAGACGCCCACCAAAATCAGTCTGTTACTCACCTTCTTATTCGGACAGGGGAGTAATAACATAATTGGGCTGCTCAAGAGACAAACTTGCTAATGAGGCCCGCAAAACAGACTCAACACAGAGTGCTGAAGAGAAAGTTATCTAATTTATTACACTAAAGAGAAAAAACAGTGAAAAAGAACCAGTCAGGAGTGCAACCAACAATCTTGAAACAAATGCAAACCAGCCAAACACTTTTCCCCCCACCACTCCCTCCTTAGCAGGCTTTAGTTAGAAGTTTGCTCCCTTCTTCCCTCCCGGTCGCAGCCCAGGAGGGGCAGGGACTGGGGAAAATGGGGGTCTTGGTAACACCTTCCCCCCACCCCTCCATTCTAAAGCAGACTTCCCTTTAGCCATGATTTTGTTCCCTTCTTCCCCTCTCCTGCTCACAGCACAGGGGGGCAGGGACTAGGAGATGGGGGTATTAGCGAGTCCCTTGCAAGATGGTTTCCTTCTCGGCTGGGATGGGGGCATCCATTCCACACAACCTCCCCCTGCTGCACCGTAGGATCTCACCCATAAGAGCCAGTCCTCCACGAACTTTCACCAAGGCAAATCTCTTCCCACCGGGCTTCATCTCTGCTCTGGCAGGCAGCAACAAATCACAGTGTCTCTCAGTCCCAGTCCTCCACGGGGCTATGATGCCTCCTCCAGCAAACCTGTTTGGCTCATCTCTGTAGGTCGCTTGTGTTGGCAGGGGCTCATCCCAACGTAAGTCACGGCATCTTCTCTATGTCTCCACCGGCTCCATCCAGTGTGGAGCCTCTCCACCGGGCAGGTCGGGTCTCTGCCTCCTCCATGGGTAGTCTCCTCCAGCTACTCCATGTGCTTCAGCTCGGTCTGCAGGGGCAATCTCTCTTGCCAGGGTACCTGGGCGCCTCCTTCCCCAGCCTTCCAGGCCTTTTGTGTCTGTCAGCTGCTTACATTTATATGCAAATATACATCCCAATGCCCTTAAAGGGCCAAACTTTGCAGCCTTCCTGGCACTCCGTGTTCTGGTGGAGTCTTTGTCTCCTATATGTGATTCTCAGAGGCACTATAAGCAGGCCTGCAGAGGATTCCAGCAGCCATTTTCTGCCAGACCTGGCCCTCTCTCAGTAGCCAATTATGCAAAACTGCAACACTGGATGACATGTTGGAGCACATGAGGGACGAGCATGTGATCTGGGACAGCCAGCACGGCTTCACCAAGGGAAGGTCGTGCCTCACCAATCTGGTGACCTTCTATGATGGAGTGACAGCAAAGGTAGGGAAAGGGAAGGCAATCAGTGTCATCTACCTGGACTTGTGCAAGGCCTTTGACACAGTCCCCCACAACATCCTTATCTCTAAATTGGAGAGATGTGGATTTGATGGGTGCACCATCCAGTGGATAAGAAACTGGTTGACAGAATGTAGACAAAGGGTGGTGGTCAGTGGGTCTATGTCCAGGTGGAGGCCGGTGACAAGCGGGGACCCCAGAGGTCTGTCTTGGGACCGGTGCTCTTTAACATCTTTATCAATGACATCCATGATGGAATTGAGTGCAGCCTCAGCAAGTTTGTGGATGACACCAAGCTGAGTGGTGTGCTTGACACCACAGAAGGACAGGAAGCCATCCAGAGGGATCTTGACAGGCTGGAAAGGTGGGCTCGGGTGAACCTCATGAGGTTCAACACTGCCAAGTGTAAGGTCTTGCACTTGGGCTGGAAGAATCCCAGACATAGATACAGACTGGGAGAAGATCTCCTTGAGAGTAGCCCTGCTGAGAAGGACCTGGGTATCATGGTGGACGAGAAACTTAACATGAGCCAGCAGGATGCTCTTGCAGCTCGGAAGGCCAATAGTATCCTGGGCTCCATCAGGAGAGGGGTGGCCAGCAGGGACAGGGAGGTGATTGTCCCTCTCTACTCTGCCCTCATGAGGCCCCATCTGGAGTACTGTGTCCAGATCTGGGGTCCCCAATACAAGAAAGATGTAGAACTGTTGGAGAGGGTTCAGAGGAGGGTCATGAAGATGATTAGAGGGCTGGAGCACCTCCTCTATGAAGAGAGGCTGGGGGAGCTGGGCTTGTTCAGCCTGAAGAAGAGAAGACTGCAGGGGGACCTCATTGCAGCCTCCCAGTACCTGAAGGGAGCTTATAAACAGGAGGGGAATCAACATTTTAAAAGGGTAGATAATGGCAGGACAAGGAGGAATGGACTAAAGCTAAAGGAAGAAAGGTTTAGATTAGATATTAGGGGGAAGTTTTTTACAGAGAATGTGAAGAGGTGCTGAACAGGCTGCCCAGAGAGGTGGTAGATGCTCTGTCCCTGGAGGTGTTCAAGGCCAGGTTGGATGGGGCCCTGGGCAACCTTGTGTAGATTCAGCCCTGGAGGTTGGTGTCCCTGTCTGTGGCAGGGGGGTTGGAACTCTATGATTCTTGTGGTCCCTTCCAACCCATGCCACTCTATGATTCTATGATTTACGAATGGTAAAAGGCCCTGAAATCTCTGATCTGTTCATCATCTTGTTACGAATGGTAAAAGGCCCTGAAATCTCTGATCTGTTCATCATCTTGTTTTATTCCAAGTGCTAGTTAATGAACAAAAATAACTAAAACAGAACTGAAATTTATTTATTATCGGCTTCAAAACAAAAATAAACATCTTGTTTTGCTTCTGAAAGTAGCCTCAATGTGATGGTTCTGCCTTGCCTGTCTGATAATGTATTTTCTTAGCTACAAGAGAGGACAGAGAGAATAATTTTAGAAGGTATGTAGTTGACATGAGAATGTTACTGAATTTTTCCATGTCTACCATATAAAATGACAGAATATTAACTTCATTGTGACTATGTCTTCAAGGTGTTCTTCATCCGCCTTTCAGCAAGTATTTCACAGTTCCTGGACTTGTATCAATACTAAAGTGGCTAGACTTCAATCTCCTCTCTGAGTTAGGGTTGGTTTTGAGATGTAGTGTAAATGTTGTGGGCAAAAGATAATCTTTATCAAGAAAATTTGTATTTGTTTATCTAATAATTGCATACTTAGTTTCTACTGCTAATACCTGCACTGATGCCATATATAAAGCCTGGCAATACAGTTTTAGTATCCGAGACAGTAGTACTATATGAGCACTGACAGTGCTGGACTTGCTGCATAGTCACACTAATGTCAGATGCATCACCCAGTATGAATAACTGCCACTAAAACAGATTTTTGCAGTGTCATTCCATTAGCTTTAAATTCTGCCACTGTTTTGTTTGCTGACTAATGGTTTAGTATTGCTTTCGTTACATAGGTTTCTTGTATGGTGGTGGTCTATTTCAATATGTTTAATTGTTTTGTAGACCAAGAATTAGTTATCAACAGAAGTTTTTTAAAGTTTTGCCAAACCCTCCAGATTCTGTGTACATGTGAGAAAGAGTATAATAAAAGATTTACCATTTAAAGCTTCACCGGTCCGTATTAGTGGATCTCTATTACTATAGGTCATGATACACCAAACCGAACTGCAAGATGGGGGCCAAAATATAGTCATTTAGCTAATGTCACAATGACAGTAGCCTAAGTACTTCTCTACTATAATTGTAGACTTTCTTTATCAGTTGATCCCACAAAATTCTCCTGTACAACAGTAAACTACGTTTATATGTGCTCCACCAAAAATCACTATGTAAATAAACTCTACCAGCAGGAGGGAGTTCACATTGAAATTTCTAGACCATTGTTTTATTGATAACATATAGCAAATTAATAAATGGCTGATGAAGATGTCAAATTTGATAAAGCTATGGAAAATGTGAGAGACTCATTATTAGAATGGGAAAATTTATTTAATACATAATAAGCACTGAAAACTCATCTATGACATCAATATAGAATTTCATCATGCTTAAACTGTGTTTACCTAACACATACTAACTTAAACTTCTAACTCTCAGAAAACAGTATAATATTAATTATCTATAATTTTTTCATGTTCTGTGGTTCTGAGATTTTTAGGTGGAATTTCCAAAACAGATTAATCTTCACTTTTATTTTGTTGTTCTTTATTATAAGACCACTAGAGCCAGAATCATTGTTTTAAAACATGGCAGCCAGATAACTTTTTATTTTATCTAACTTTTCCTGGCCTTGCAGAAGAATACAGATAATTTATATCACCACCAAAACTAAAAATTATTCTCCAAAACACACTTTGTCCTTAAAGACATAGTTAGCATTAGTAACATGGACAGGGATGTCTTACACAAAGATTTCATGTACTATTGATGTTTTCATGATAGTGTTTAACCTACCAAAATGTTCTAAATGCAACATTTTCCTGGTAAATAGGGCATAAATTGTTCCACTAAATGCCTTCCTACTTTAATGAGTTTGGTTGGGTTTTTTTTTATTTATTTGAAGTTCTTCTTGTTTCTTGCTTAGGATATTATTATTGACAGTGGAAGGCAAGCAGGATAAGGTTTTGCTATTCTTCCTCTAGGTTGGAGGCACTAACAATCTTGTTACACTTGCTCTAGGATGGATGTAAAAAAGGCAGATATATATTTCCTGATTAAAATGCTGAGAGGAGTCCCAGATAGCATAGATAATCTGATCACAGGAAGATTTTTCTCATGGAGGAATGCAGAGAGAAGGCTGCGGTTAGATGACCTGCAGTCTTTTAAATGAACATGTTGAAAAGTTAAAGAATTTAGAATGTTGCTGTTATTCCTTACTAAACTAGTATTTGCTGATCCCATATAACATACAGTGTGATTCCTCAGGCAGAGCATTTCTATCATAATGCACTGGTACACAGAATGCACAATGTAGTAATTTCTTTCACAAAAAGTTAACAATCAGGATTTACCTTGAGAAATGTCCACTTCATGCAGAAAAGCTAGTTTGCAGCACTCAGGGAGTGTTTCCAAAGCAGGATATTTTTGCCTTTGAATTTCTGCCAAATGTATTAGTAAATTAAATAAGGAAAACAAAAAATTTTAAAAAACTTTAGAAGGAAGAAATAACTGTGATGATCAAAGTCTAAAGAGCAGAAGCAAGCCCTGCCAACAGACACAATGCATGTGCAGGCAGAGACTCTGTAGTGTGTGAATGGTCTTTAGCCAGTCAGAAACAGAGAAAAGTTAAATACGCTTCCCCAAAGGCTCATTAAAGTACATCTGTGCTCAGGGCAGTTCAGTAATTATGTGATAGGAATAATTTCTGTGATTATAATACATAATGGCCAGCTACATACTTCTGGCATTAGAGTAAAAGGAAAAGCAAAGCCAAGGGAAAGAAACTGGATGTAGTGAAGAAAAATATCTCCTCTAGATTATAAAATTTTACTGCCAGTAGTCATGGGTGTAAGAGAACTAGCTAGTGTGAGATTGCTTTATTTCATTTTCTCATATAATTCATAGAATCATAGAATCATAGAATGTGTAAGTTTGGAAGGGACATTTAAAGGTCACCTAGTCCAACCCTCCTGCAGTAATCAAGGACATCTTCATTAGATCTGGCTGCTCAGAGCCCCATCGAGCCTGTCTTTGAATATGTCCAGGGATGGGGCCTCCACAACCTCTCTGGGCAACCTGTGCCAGTGACCTGCAACTCTTATATTGAAGAATTTTTTCCTCATATCCAACCTAAATCTCCCCTTTTCTAGTTAAAACCATTACCCCTTGTCCTATTGCTACTCCCTTGAGAACAGTTCTTCTCCAGATTCCTATAGACAACTTTCAAGTATTGGAAGGTTGCTCTAAGGTCCTCCTGAGCCCAACTCTCTCAGCCTGTCTTCATAGAAGAGGTGCTCTAGCCCTTTCATCATTTTTGTGGCTCTCCTCTATATGCATTCCAACAGGCCCAAGTCCTTCTTGTGTTGAGGGCTCTAGGTGAGATTTCACCAGAGTAAAGGGGTAGAATCACTTCTCTCAATCTACTGGCCACACTTCTTTTGATGCAGCCTAGGATGTGGTTGGCCTTCTGGGCTTCTGGGCTGCACATTGGTGGCTCATGTCCAGCTTCTCATCCATGAGTACTCCCAAGCCCTTTTCCTCAGGGCTGCTTTCCAGCACATCATCTCCAAACCTGTATGGATAATGGGGATTGTCCAGGCCCAGGTGCAGGACCCTGCACTTTGCTTTGTTGAACCTCATGAGGTTCACCTGGGCCCGCTTCTCCAGCCTGTCCAAGTCCCTCTGGATGGCATCCTGTCCCTCTGGAACAATAATCTCATCACTCAGCTGGGTGTACTCAGCAGACTTGGTGTCCTCACCAGACTTGCTGAGAGTGCACCCAATCCCACTGTCAATATCATTCATAAATATATGAAAAAGTATCTAACTGCCATGACTTTTCAAGTATCATGGAGAGTGGCTTGGCAACCACATCAGCCAATTCCCTGAGGACTCTGGGATGCATCTCATCATGTCCCTTGGCCTTGTGTGCATTCAGATTCCTACGGTCACAAATCTTATCTTCACATACAGTGGGAGAGACTGTCTCCCTGGTCCTCATCTTGTGCGGCATCAACTTGAGAGTGGTGAGGAGAGAAGTCTCCAGTGAAGACAGAGGCCAAAAAGTTTTTGAGAACCTCAGCGTTTTCATCTGTGTTCACCAGTTAACCATTGCTGCTCATGGAGGGGTGCACTTTCTTTAAGCTTCCTTTTCTGGATGGCATACCTGTAGAAGCCCTTCTTGTTTTTCTTCGCATCCTTTGCCAAGTTCATCTCCGGCTGCACCTTGGCCTCCCTGACCTTACCCCTACACAATATTCCTGTACTTCTCCCAGGATACTTGTCCCCGCTTCCACAACCTGTGTAGTTCTACCTTGCCTTCTAGTTTGACCAGCAGGTCTCAACTCAGTCATGCCTGACTCTTGCCTCCCTTGCCTGATTTCTTACAGATGGGAATCGAGAGCTCTTGTGTTCTGTTGAAAGCATCCTTAAAGATCTGCCAGCTCTGTTCTGCCCCTTTGTCCTTGAGGGCCAAAGGCATAATTGGCAATCAAGGTTCTGTTTTAATCTTCTTTCTTTCCTCACCCCCCTCTCCAACCCCCCCCCCCCACCCCATTTTCCCATATCAGAATAGAGCCCCTCAATCCCATTCATATTCTACATTCTGTACAGAATACATGAAAGATTACATGATTTATTAAAAAACTGTGTAAAATGTATTCAGTCACTACATTTCCAGTTTCTGAAAAGGGAATTGCAAAATTAGTTCGAACAGCCCAAATGATTTCTATTTTGTCTTTCATTTCTTCCTTGCACTTCTCATTTGGTTTAGTGATTCAAGAGAGAAGGCAGACACAAATTGTTCCTAACCAGTTCATCAATTCTGTCGCTGCTGCTAATCACTCAATTACTGCATGATGCAGGAATTAGTTTCTTTTCAGTTTCATTGCTACCTCTGCTTCTTGCAGATTTCAGACTAAGCAAGAAAGTCTTCTGGCAAAAAGTGTTCTCTTTGTTGTGGCTGTTGTGGAAGAAAGTACGTATCTCTAAGAATAAGGAAGAATTTATGTTAGTGTAGTACCAACGGAAAGATATACTTCATAGTGACATCCACATCAACAGATATTATGTTAAGCAGCACTTTCTTTTTAAATTATTGCCAGAGACATCTGTTTTTCTGCTGTATTAGCAAAACCTCTTGTTGAAAGTTGAAGTTCTACCCTAGAGAACCTCATCCAACCTGCTGCTCAGGTTAGAGAAAGTCCTCCGACCAACTAGGAGAAAGATGGAGCCTGAGTAATACCTTTCATTGTGTGCCTCCAGAGGGAAAAGTTCTTCCAGACACTTCTTTGTTAAATGTTGTCTTCTGCAGGTTTTATGTACTAAGGAATAAAACAATCTCAGAAGTTGTGATACGATGTTAATGGTATCATATTTTATACTGCTCCTCACCTAAACTTATTGCTTTGAATTTAGGAGGACATAAAGTAAAACCAATTAAAAATAATGCACTTTTTATTATTTTATGCACTTTAATAGCATTTGAAGACCTTTGCCAAGATCTTGTTACGTGCTATGCAAATGTATAAAGGTGGTCCATGCCCTAAAGAACTCACATTCTATAAAACAAAACCGAGGCTAAGTTATTTTAACGCTGAGGAAACTCAGATTGAAGAAAATAAAATAAACTCCTGAAGTCAAGTGGAAAATTCTGAAACAGGCAAAAATGAAATGCAGATCTGCATCTGTATGAGCTATTTAAAGTATATATCCTCCTCAGGTAAACCTTCAAGGAAGTCTGTTGACAGAATTTCCTTCTACAAAACAAATTTAATAATTGAATAGTTGAATATGAGACTCTTAAATCTGGAATGAAAACTACTGGGATATGAAAACAGATAATGACAGACAGGACAGCTTTCCTTTTTATTTTTTGCTCCTTTCTGGGTAGAGCCATTGAAAAGTTAAACTGATTCTATAGTCAGCAACATCTTTCCTTACTGTTCTTGTTGCAACATCTTTTTGAGTTCTCCACCTAACGTAGAAATAAACCCACAGGACCACGTATTTAAACAACTTCAACAGCACTTGTCATTTTTCGTCATGCTTTTTAGTATTTAGCCTTGCAAATTCTCTTCTTAGTATTGTAAGATATTTGGGTAATGTGAAATGTAAACTACAGAACAAACAAGGCCAGACTGTGGGTTGGGTTCAGAGGAATGTGGTCTAGCTGATTTTCCGTCCTGAAATATTAATTTATATGCAAAGTAAATATTATGTGCAAACATATATTTACGTAAATATACACACAAGAAATTTATGAACCACAGTTTGTTTAGCAACAATTAGCAACTTAGCATAGCGCATTTTAGATAAAGCTCATAGAGTACATGAAAGATAAGTGAGATAACAAATAAATTTGGCAATATAAAGTGCAAAGTCCTCACAGATTTTCTTCATCTAACTTATGCTGTTCTCAGATGTATTTATCTTCTCCAAAAGCGAGCAACATGATTTAGGAATCTGAAAGACTAACTTCTTTAATCAAAATAACACAAAATGTTGTTTTGCATCAAATACAACCTCTCTGAGAAAACAATAAAGTACACAGTTAAGTAATTTCCTACCTAAGCTAGCATTTAATTGTGTCATTCATTTTAATGGGGTTTAGATGTGTGACTAAAGAATAGTACATGCTTGAAAAATGCTTTTCTGAGTTACACTGAAAGCAAATATCATTGGATGGGTTTATTTGGTGTAAGCTGTTATAGATCTCTTTAACTTTTTTTAGTTTAAGAGGTGAAATCATGTGTGTAATTTTCTTATGAACTGCAGTTATCTATTTATATTGAAATACTAAGCAGAAAAGTTATCTGAATATCTTGAAACAGATAGATCAAAATTCAGTCTTGGATTTTGTTATTAATTAATCATAGAATCAAAGTAATAGCAGACAGTTGTCCTAATTTTGGTTAGGAGAAGGTTCATTTTCACCAGAAGTTGGGATGGGACACAGCCAGGACCTGTGGCCCAATCTAGCCAAGGGGGTTATTCTATACCATGTGACATCATGCTTAGCAGAAAAGAGCACTAGTCAGGGAGGGGTGGCTTGCAGTCCATCTTTAGGAGGGTCTAAGTGTGTGGTGAAGTTGTTGGGTTAGCAAATTTCATTGTGTACCATCTGTTCTGTATTCTCTGTTGTAATTGCTGGTTGTATTTCCTTCTCCCTTTGTTTCAGTGAGGAATTGTTTTTATTTGCACCACTTGTCCTTCAGTTTTATTTATCTCCCTTTGTTATTTTCCTTTTCATTACAATTTTTATTATACTAGTATCAGTATCACTATCAGTATTAGTATTTAATTATCTTTTAATTAATAATTCATTTTTATCTTGATGCACAGTTTTCCTCACTTTTACCCATGATTCTCTCCCATATTCCCTGGGGGTGAGTGAATAAGTGACTGCGTGGGGCTTAGTTCCTGGTTGGGGTTAAACTCTGATACAAAACTAGGAATACTAAAGAAAGTAGTACATTATATAGAAAACTAATAGGAATGACTGTTTTTAAAATAAGCATCCATAACCAGAATAAACTTCTTACTACATCAAAAGGGATCAGGAGATATTTTAGCTTTTTAATTCTGAAAGTATTTCCCAGTGTTTATTGTTGCTTTTTAAAAAAACATGTTAAACCTTGTAACAAATATCTTTCAACATTATATTAAAAAAACATAACCTTGAAAAAACAAGAAATATGGGAATTAAATATCTGCCTTGGTTAACTTTTTTCCCAATAGCTGCTATTTTCCAATAGCTCTTTCATCTGGGGTAGAACAACCCCAGGTACCAGTATAGGCTGGGGACTGGCCTGTTGGAGAGCAGCATAGGTGAGAGGGATCTGGGGATCTTGGTGGACAGCAGGATGGCCGTGAGGCAGCAATGTGCCCTTGTGGCTAAGAAGACCAATGCCAGCCTGGGGTGTATCAGAAGGGGGTGTGGTTAGTAGGTCAAGAGAGATCCTTCGCCCTGCCCTGGTGAGACCACACCTAGAATATTGTGTCCAGTTCTGGGCCTCTCAGTTCAAGAAGGACACAGAACTCCTTGGAAGAGTCCAGTGCAGGACCAGCCTGAGATGATTAAGGGAGTGGAACATCTTCCTTATGAGGATGAGAGAGCTGGGCCTGTTTAGCTTGGAGAAGAGGAGACTGAGGGGTGATCTCATTAATGTTTCTATATATATAAGGGGCAAGAGTGAGAAGGATAGAGCCAGGCTCTTCTCAGTGATGGCCAGTGACTGGGCAAGGGGCATTGGGTGCAAGCTAGAGCATAGGAAGTTCCATGTGAGTATAAGGAGAAACTTTTTCACTGTGAGAGTGATGGAGCACTGGAACAGACTGCCCAGAAAGGCTGTGGAGTCTCCTTCTGGAGACATTCAAACCCTGCCTGGGTGCATTCCTGTGTGATCTCTTTTGTGTGATCCTGCTCTGGCACGGAGGTTGGACTAGATGATCTTTTGAGGTCCCTTCCAACTCCTGATGTTCTATTATTTTGTGATTCTGTGATATAGCTGAACCATGCAATATAAAAATAAATATTTTATGTGGTACTGTATAGTACAAATATGGAGTGGAAAATCAATACACTGTATTCCAACAAAGAGGCTCTTAAGAACTCTGTAGCTGAAAGTAAGGGAGGGCGGGGAACAAAATTTTCCAAACCTTGGTAAAAAAAAAGGTAAGTAATGCATGCTATAACAGAAAGATTTGAAATTAAAATAAATAAATAAAACAAGCAAACACTCATTTTCAAACAAAGCCACAGTGGGGAAGTAATTACATTAAATAGTTACTGTGGGTTCCAAATAAAGACATATAGTATTAATCACACCGTTTCCAGTGCAATTGGTATGGATTGCAGGCAGCAATCAGAGAGAGCTAAAGAAGTGAGTCATTGACTGCCACGTAGAGCAGATTGTATCGTCCCACGGGCCAATTGGTAGAAGAGACTTTAATCGCATATTAGAGAAGTTCAAATATTCCTTCAATTTTAAGACAGGGTTGTAGACTTGAGTTTCATATTCCACCCAGAGAATTCACAGATACTGTTTAAGCATGGTTAGATGGAAAGTAAGTCTCATGTCATGATACCAAAAGACCAGAGAATGGCAAGCAATATTCTTTGAGAAGAATGATCTTTCTATTGCAGAAGAAAATGCATGTATAAACTCTGAAGATTTTATCTGGTGCTTTATGGAAACTGTTAAGAATCTGACATCTAGCATTTAATTATAGAATATACGTTAGGAGCTGACAATGAGCAGCAGAATATTTTTGACAAAAACCCAAATCCATGTGAAACTGGCAAAAGTCCATGATGTCATTACTCCTGTTTTAGCAGATTTTCTGGTGTTTCCCATGTACTAATCAGCATTATTGACACTAATGGATTGTTTTGATTAAAACAAATATAAATGAGTGGGCATGGAAAGGGATGGGAACTTTATTTTTGCTGAAGCAGTAGCATTTCTCACATATATTTAGTATGCAGTGGAGCCCTGGATAATCAGAGATTCAGAATCCAAGCAGGTAACCAGTGTACACATCCCTCAGAGCATCTCACTGCAGCAGTAAGAGTAAAGCTCACTAGTTTAAAAATAGCCTAATAACATGTGCATGAACTACAGTTACTGCAATGGCTTCTTGTAGACAAACCTAATTTATGTATATCTGCAGAATTATTTTTCTCAATTAAATATACAATACATAAAAAAAAAAAAGCTAATATATAATTTCTTGGTCAAAATCTAGATCTTTAAAATTGTCCAACTTGGATATACCTGTTTAATTCTTATCAGCCTTTTCATTCTTCCCCTGTAACTTTTTTGAGATTTCTTTTACCTTGTTTGACATTGGCAAAAGAAGTAGAACTTCCCTGGGAGTTGAAGATCTATCTAAATTAATAAAATGAGAACCTAGCCAACACTTAAAAACAAAACAGCAAGTTTGCACATAAAAATCCTGAAAAAATATTTTGTGCACTTGTGTGTTATTGCAATTTCTGTGGCATTCTATCCATCACTGATTATATTAGCTATTGTTTAGGACACAAACATACTTCACATTTTTACAGCTACTGTGTATATTAGTTGTTCTGGGAATTGAACAAAAACATCTCCTATGAAGACAGGCTGAGAGATTTGGGCTTGTTCATCCTGGAGAAACATAGAGTCACCTTAGAGTGACCTTCCAGTACGTGAAAGGTGCCTATAAGAAAGCTGGTGAAGAACTGTTCATGAGGGCATGTAGTGTAGGACGAGGGGTAATGGTTTAAAACTAGAAAAGGGGAGACTTGGGTTGGATATGAGGAAAAAAATTCTTCAATATAAGAGTTGCAGGTCACTGGCACAGGTTGCCCAGAGAGGTTGTGGAGGCCCCATCCCTGGAGATATTCAAAGTCAGGCTTGATGGGGCTCTGAGCAGCCAGATCTAATGAAGATGTCCTTGATTACTGCAGGAGGGTTGGACTAGGTGACCTTTAAATGTCCCTTCCAACCTTACACATTCTGTGAATTTTATAAAATGTATCCACATGTGTTTAATATTGAATAACTGAGGAAGTTATTTGAATTATGATAAAGGATCCTAAGACGTTCAAGGTAGTTTATAAAAACAGATAAGTGCAATCTAGATCGTCTCTTTAATAAATTACTTGTTCCTTTCCCACATACTCTCAGCAATTTACATTCCCCAATATTTATAAGACAACATCCATTACTCTGAGGCCTGTTCAAATGCAGACAGTGCTAGAGACAGCAAATCCTATTAAATCCTCCTGGAATGAAGACAGTCTGCAGGATCCAAGTAAGAAATATTTATTTCTTTTATCCTACTGAGGTTTTTAAATTTTTCTATGGGGGAGGAGGGAAGGGAAGCCTTGCAGCCCAGCAACAAATTTAAAAAGCCATGTGTGACTCTGAAAGCCTTTGAGGTAAATAATTTCCTACCATGAAAGGTAAAAATTGCAAGAAGAGCTGGAAGGATTGTGTTGTGGACTATAATGATTAAGTACCTCACCCTGAAATATCATATGGTGTGTGCAACACAAGAGCTTACACTGTAGGATTACTGACTGCTTCACAGGGATCCATTTTATAAAGGGAATAACACTACTGTTCTTTGACAATCATCACCTAAGAGCTGTTGCCTACTGCAAAATATAAGTTGAGCATGCCTTTCACCTGCTTGATTTTCTGCCAAATGGAGGTCAATCTTCTATTTAGTAATTTTCCTGAAGCAATAGATATTAATCAAAGTGAATTGAGATACTCAGTTTTTTGATCAGGGATTGCTCTTTTTGAGATATCTGAAAGGATTCTAAGTGCTTGTCTTGAAAAATTTAAGTAAAAGATCTTCTAAATTTATCATCCTTTTTCCTCCTATCTGAAATCACAGATAGATTGTGAAGATTCCCAATTATAAAAATATTTCTTAATAAATTTTGAAATGAATTATTAATACAAAATAAAATATGGATTTTTTATATTCTGACTTCTATTCCTTTACTCCAATTTTTTTAAAAGAAACAAAAGAAATGCATTAACCAAAGTAGTATCAGAAAACAGCAGGACATTAACAGTAAGTGTATTTTAATTTCAATGTAATTTTACAATTGGAGCTAATGATAAAAATCAGTAAAATGTACTGTTATAAATAAAAACATAATCTGATTTCATGTTAGTGAGGTTTTCTTTAGGAATTCAGGTTAGAAAACTAATTTGAATTCCTTTTTAGAATTTAAAATACCTCCTCTCACTAGCAAAAATGAAATTAAATACTGCTGAAAGGCAAGCCACATACTCTACAGAATAAATAGTGGCAACAAACAGAAATTTAGATCCATTCAGGAGGTTGTGGAGACTCTTCTGGAGATATTCAAGACCCGTCTGGACACCTATCTGTGCAATATGAGCTAGGGAGCTACTTTGGCAGGGGGTTGGACCCGATGAGCTCTCGAGGTCCCTTCCAACCCTTCTGATTATGTGATTATGTGATTAAGTGATAATGATAGGCAAGTATAATAACTTTTTTACATTTTTGTGAGTATTTGTTAAACTTAAGTGGAACATTGACATATGTTGCCATTCTTCTTATTTATTTTGCCCATCTTACTTACCTTGTTCACACTGGGACCTACTGATGTTGACTCGTGTTGGGATGCCTTCCCAGTTTACAGATATAGCTACAGCTACAGGGTCCTGACACATGTATTTAACCCAGTTAGATCTGTGATTTTTGTGTCAACAGAATGGCACCTTGCAAATGAGTACTGTGGTATCACTACAATAAATGAAAAAAATCTGACCACACCATCATCCTTTTGTGGTCTGAAAAGACAGAGAAAAAAGAGAATGAGGAAAAGGACAATTGTGTTAATATAACTGACACCTTCACTGATTCCTTCTGGTTCTCACTCTTGCAGGTGAGTAAAAGAGGGCACGAGTATCATATATCACATGCAGAAGAGTATCACACACTGATTGTCCAGCTAAAACCCGGGAAGTGTGAAGCTATGGACTGACATCATGAGGATGAATTGCTGATACATTACAGCACTCAGAGGAATTATGTTCTTTCTACTTACACTTTGTGCTAGATGAAAAGGTCACAACCACTGATGACAGTGTCCATAAACTGTGACTTACAGTCCAAAGTTTTCTTGTTCATCCTTTCCAGTATCTGTGGGATGGTTGTTCTCTGCACACCTGCAGATAACTTTATAAATATCTTGGCCGTAAAATTTCAGGAAATACATGCTCAGTTCGACCAGAGTCACGAGTTGATGACACTCTGCCAACACAAAGCAGACATAAATGCCTCTCTGCTGGCTGGTTTATGTCCTAAAAGCTGCTCAGGTTAGCTGGAGAAAACCAACAAATTTGGTTTCTACTGTAGAAGTGCTTTCTAGAAAAGATTATTGCTTCCTGGGTTAAAAGTTAGGATTCCTACTTCAACATCATAAATCAATAATTTAGTAAGTGATTCTACTCCTCTTAGAAAGTCTTTCTGTATAATGTCTTATTTTCTATATACCAGACAGGTTGAACTGGGTTTTTAGCTCTCACCAGTGTTTTGCAAGCTTGTTTTAATATTTTTTTTCTTAGTCCCTTTGCACATATTTTTGCCTTTGGTCCAGATGCTTAGTGAATATAAATTGAGTGCAGTCCCAGCTAATAGAGCTTTGCTGATTTACATCAGCTAAATGTCTGTCACCTAGGTTTAACAAGTGATTTATAATGAAATATTCTAAATCCCACCCAAGGCAGAATACTCAAACATGTGATTCCAAATGAACACCTTACTGTTCCTTCAGAAGCTACTGCCTGGACACCAAGAGGCAATAGTCAACTGCCTTCACTTGCAGTCTCCTCAAGCTGTGAAGTAAAACGTATTATTAATTTAATGGAGATTCAGGGTGTTCCTTGCAATTGTGGTGTCTAACAATGTACATGTTCTCTGATACTGCATCAAGCTAAGAGATTGTAGTTTCTTTCAAGAAGGTGATACTTCGTTTCTGTTTGTATGAACAGATTTACAAGTGTGAACTCATGCATAAAAGGGTAATAGAGTCAAATCACTGAAGCAATTACTACCCACTGTCCACCTTACTCTTCTCTAAGCCATCCTCCCTCCAAAAGGCAGATGTACTGTGCAGGACAGTCCCCAGTGTTTGGATTGTAGTACATTAAGGTGAAACCTGACCAGTCATCAGGTTTAATGATAAAACGTGTTGATTTACATCATCCAGATTGTGTGTTCCTCCAATTTTAGTCAAACACTTTGTCTCCCCTTTCCAAAGGAGGCTCTTGAGAGCCAGCGAGCTCTTAGGAATTATCCTGGGAGTTTGTCTGCCTAGCACCCAACAGAGTGGCAAGAGCCCACCACACCACTCCCCACTGCCCCCGTTAAGCTGTGTCAGCTGTCTGGAAGAAAATGCCTTGTGTTTCTAAGCCATTTATACATTTATATTGAGATTATCTGATAAATAGCTTTGTACAGAGTAATTTTCACCTTTATATGCTTTTATGAGGAAAAAAAATTACCTTGTTAGAAGAATTAGAGAGCTTTCAAAAGATCAGTAATGTGAGTCTGAACTCTAAAGTCTCATTTTTATTTGTATGTGTTACCATCAAGTTTTATATTGTTTCTGAACAAATTAGCAATATTAATCTGTTTCATTTAATATCCACAAGTTTAATGACATTTTATAAAGTTGGGTAATTATTATGATTTTTGTTTTCCAGAAACCTAAATTTATCTACTGGGAATCTACACTTTTCAGTTATTTACATTTTAAAGATATGTATTGCCAATGATAATCAAAAGAGAAACCAATAAAAGTCCATGTAGAATTACAGCATAAACAGTGAAAACTTTCAAAGTAATATTTAATGAGTCTGCTTCAAGAATTCCTAAATTTGATGAGCCGTTTTACTCAAATAGAGTATGTGCAAAATGATCCTGATATAAACACAGTGTGTGTAAATACAATACTTCATTACTTACAAAACAGAAATAAAACTGACCAAAACCCTGAAAGAAGTCTGTTAGTGTTGGTTTATTTAAATAAAGTTCTCCAGTAGATCCTATTCTGAGACTTTTATTTGTCAATTTGTTCTTGATGATCACTGTAGTCCACACTCAGTGTCACAGGGTTTTTCAGTGTTTTCTTTTTGAATGTGGATGATTCCAGCCCTCATTTATATCTCTGTCACTTTAACCTCTCAGTTCATATAAAAGGATTTTTCAAGTAAGACAATTATTCTGTGCCTTCATTAACCAGAAACCCTCTACCATGGCTGAATAATAACTTATCTAAGGATTCCTCAGTGTACTCTCTGTTCTGCACTTGGAAGACAAGTTGTTAGTTTCAGACAGGACACACAGACATGTTAAAATTTACATTTCTTTAGCTGGCATGGAAATCAAAAGCTGTGAATCTGTAGCAAATGCTCCCAGTAAGAGTAATGCAAATTCACCTGCAGTCCTGTCTATACATTCAGTAACTGAAGCCACAACCATCCAGCCTCACTTCCGCTGTCACCTGGTCTTCTAATTACCACTTTCTCAGACCTGTGAATTTATGCTGCATTTATATCTCCAATTTCAAAGTAAGCATTTGTGCTACTGAATATATACATGTATTTATCAACCAGGGAGTCAGAAATTATTAACAGCTTACTTGGTGGTCATGGTTATACATTATTAGTCATTATCACTGCATATCCAGAATTGTCCTTAGAACTGATATCCTAAATCAGCTGTGTACATGCAGTACCATGGAGATGGGGCTGTGTGGTCGGGGCTAATGGCTGTGTTCGTGGTGGCCTCAGTCACAAAGGTTGAGGTGATCAAGCTTGGAAGCTCTTTGTCAAGGGAATTCTGAACAGACATGGGTTTGTCCTATGTTCTCACTTTCCCCACCTGATGTGCTTGTGTTACTTTCACCCCTTCAGAAAGGGGGATCTGGTTTTCTCATCACTTGCTTACCTTAGTTTTGGTTCTGCCTTCTTGTTTGACTAGACTGTCCGGCCTGTTTCTGGTTACTTGTGCTTATATTGTTCTGCCTTCTCCTCTTAAAAGTTTATTACTTAAGTTGCTTCTTAATACTGCTTAAGAGCAACTACACAAGTCTGTGCTTAACCCTTTTGATGGTCCTCAAGTAAATACATTGTGTTTATATATGGTTTGACTACACTATCACAATGTTGTATATTTCTGTTGTTTACATTATTTTAGCACACTTAGACTTGGTTTCAAAGCAACATTATACTGATTATATTGACAATATTGAGAAATGTTCTTAGGGTTTATATGTTTTACTAGCCATTGTTTTGGTTGCTACATGTAATGGCACAAAATCATATTTTTTACAATTACCTAAAGAAATAACAATTGTATCTATGAGTGTCGTTTCCAATTCAGTATGCATTAGCTCTTATTTTTCTTTTGTTGGTGTTGAATGATAAATAGTTCTAGCTATATTATCTACAGTCTGGTCAGTCAAAAATTATTCCTCCAGAGTTTCTTTGAAGGTTGTTACTGCTAGGTGTGGAAATGAGTTTGGAATGAAAATGGGTTCTTAATTAATTCCATACAGTTAAGCCTGAATTCTCATGGTCGGCATCAGGAATGACCATTATCACCCCAGTGAATTCTTGATTCCCAAGTAATCACCTTTTACCTTCCACCAGAGAAACTAACACTTTCCCTTAGATCTCTGCTTGCTTTTGTCTTCTTGCATTGCTACTTTTATTTTTTTCATTTGTAACTGAGGAAACTGACACAGCAAAATATTTTCTCTTTGCTTTAAGCGTCTTTGCAGACTGGTTTCTGATACTTTGAATGGAGCTAAAGTACAAAATAAAACTGAACTTCATGTTCGTCATAAGACTAAGTCTTGTGCCATCTGGTATTGCATGTTGAAAAGCGGGATTACTCTGCTCCAGATGGTTACAAACAACAGCAGTACTGATAGTCATGATGCCTGTATCTACTAATTTCAATGTGGCACATCACTATAGAAAGAAATCTGTTCCCCTTATTGTTTTGAATGAATACAGTAGGAGCAAGTATCTCAAAGAAAGTTATGTTAGTGAAACTACTGCTGATACCTGCTATTTTCATTTGATGCATCCCTTGATGCATCATCTGCTGCAGCTGGCTGTCATTCTCAAATGTTACTTGATCATCAACTTTGTTGAAGTGCCTATGCAATGACTTAACCAGTAACTCTTACTCTGAAACCTGTTATAACTAATAACTACAAGGAAGATAATTTTTCAAAATGGAAATAGATCAAGAAAGTGCTATAAGGGACTTGATTAGAATTTTTAAAAAAAGTATTTGGGATTTCAAGTGTCTGTTTTGCCTCACATTACCTTTGCATTACTGGATGAATTGAACTTTGTTGGTAGGAAGTCAAGGAGTGCATTCAGATGGCTTAAAGAAATGTCCAGTAGTCTTGAAAACACAAATTTCAGTCCTATTTGGTATTGAGTGGCAAGGTTTTGGTAGCTAGGGAGGCTTCAGGGTTGGTTTCTGGAAGAAGCTTCCACTAGGTCCAGCAGAGCAAGTGCCATCTGGCCTCAAAGCCGGACACACCGCTGACCAATGCTGAGCTTCTGTTGAGAACCTATTTCAGAGGTAAAGAACCAAAACACAAATGTCAGCTTTTTTCCAACAGAGAAAGGAGTGAGTAGATGTAAGAAACTTTGAAGACACCAAGGTCAGTGAAGAAGGAGGGGAGGAAGTGCTCCATGTGCTGGAGAGAGAGATTCCCCTGCAGCCCCTGGAGAATGCTGTGGTGAAGAAGGGTGTCTCCCTGCAGCCCATGGAAGATGATGAGGAGCAGAGATTCCACCTGTAGCCTGTGGAGGACCCTAACCTGGAGCACATGGAAACACCTGAAGAAGGCTGTGAACAGTCTGGAAGCCTGTGCTGGAGCAAGCTCCTGACAGGTGCTGCAGCCTGTGAAAAGAGGGCCCCACACCAGAGCTGGTCTGCTGGCAGGACTTGTGTCCCTTTGGGGACCATGCTGGAGTGACAAGTTCAGCCCCTGCAGGAAACACTTTTATGGCATTGCTGGTTCGATGTTTGAGTTCATGTTAGAGATTCCTCAAGGATTCACCATATGTTCAAACATGGAAATCACCTAAGTGACAGTAATTAAATGTCTTCAGTCCACTTTATTGTTGTTCATTAACATCTCCTTTGGTGCAGCACCTATTTCTTTCTATAAATAAATAAAAGAATTTTATCAGTAAATTGAGAAATAAAAACCAACTCCCTACTTAGAAACTCGAAGGCAATTACCAAAATGGGAAATGTAAGAATATGATTTCATGTGAGGCCTATTCTCATTCTGAGATGTGAAATGCATCTCGACTCACCGATGATGTCAGTATAATGAATAAATAACATTTTACAGTGACACAAAACCTTTCAAACATAAATAAGAATTATGAGGATTGAGCTGTAGAACCGTGCCAGAAGTATTCTTCATGTCTGATGACTGCTCATGGAGATACACATCAGCCAGGCAAGGAATATTTCTCCTTCAGAAATATGATTTTAAAAACGATGAAGTTAGATATTCTGCTTCTCTCTCTCTCTCTTGCTCACTCTCTGTCTCTCTGTCTGTGTCTGTATCTGTCTGTCTGTCTCTCTCTCAAGCACTCTAAAAAGGGTGGAGACCTTCCAATCTAAATTATGATGGAAACAGTGCTGCAAAAAAACCCATTTGGTGATATTTGCAGGATACTGCTGTGACATTTTCAACTTGTTAAAAAGCAATGAAACAAGGAAAGATATTGCCAAACTGAGAGAAATGAGCCTTTGAAGAACTGAACTTCTAAAACCTAATATAACATCTCTATATTTTTATGTGACAATATGCTAGAAAGATAAAGCAATCTCCTTTGGGTTCTCCCAAACAAGAAGTGTATTATCAGAAATTTACTGAGCTGAAGATCAAGAAAAAGCTATAGCTCATCCAATCTTCCACCCCACATTTCAGACACTTTCTGTTTCCCTCAATTACCCTGGCATTGACTCCATCATGGTTTTGATGAACCTATAATTTTTGTAAAGGTACCATCTTAATCTGTAGTTAGCAGAAATGGGAAAAAAATCAACCTTTCCTTTTTTTTTCTTTTTTTTTTCTTTTCCCCCAGGGTTAATCACACTTACATTTAACAAGTTATTCTTCAGTTCTAATTTGAACATGTTCAATGTTACCTTTAAACCATTGTTTCTCTGATTGATCAAAGGGCTCTTGCAAGTCCTATATATTCTTCATATGAGAATAGGTATTCCTGATTCCTGGTTATAAGGAATACCTATTCTCATATGAAGAATAAATAGGGCATAGGCCCATCTCTCAAGCCTGTCAAAGTCACTATGGATGGCATCCCTTCCTTCCTGTGCTTTGAACACATAACACACAGCTTAGTCTTGTTGACAGACTTGCTGAAAGCTCTCTCAGTCCCTTGTCGCAGAGGAAGAGGTTAAACTCTCCTAGTTACAATACTGATTCCTGAGGAATCTCACTCATCACTGGTCTCCACATGTGAGAATCAAAATAGTATGATAAGGCCATTAATGAAAGGCAGCACTTATGGGGAATTTGAAATTACAAATGTGATTTTATTTCCCATATTTAAATAGATTTTCACCTTACTATTTTCTTTCCTCACCCTCCCTGCAAATTTTTATGCTAGGAGATATCAGAGAGATGTAATTTTACCATCAAGTTAGCAGTAAAAAACAGAACCGAATTCTCCATCCACTTATACTTTAACTATTTCTTCACAAATTGCTATGTACTTATACTTGCACCAGAACAGAACTTGTCATGTTTTGCCTTAACTGTCTCATCCTTCATCAGTGAACAAATGTATTCATTCTTTTCTGTGAAATGGGTTCTGTGCAGCTCAACAGTAAACTCATGGTTGGGGTCCGTACTGGGACTAGCGCTGTTCAATATCTTTGTAGGTGACATGGACAGTGGCATAGAATGCACCCTCATCAAGCTTGCTGATGACATCGAGATGTGAGATGAAGTTGACATGCTAGAGGGAAGGGCCCATGTGAACCATGGAAGGGCCCTTGACAGGCTGGAGAGATGGGTCCATGCAAATTGCATGAAGTTCAACACGGCCGGGTGCAAGGTCCTGCATGTGGGTCAGTGCAATCCCAAGCACAACTACAGGCTCAGTGGAGAATTGATTAAGAACAGCCCTGAGAAGGACTTAGGGGTGTTGATCAGTAACAAGCTTAACATGAACCAGCAGACTGTGTTAGCAGCTCAAGAACAACCATGTCCCAGGCTGTATTAAGAACAGCATGGCCAGCAGGTCAAGGGAGCTGATTCTGCCCCTCTACTCTGCTCTTGTGAGACCCCATCTGGAGTACTGTGTCCAGCTCCAGGGTCCCCAGTACAAGACAGACATGGAGCTGTTGGAACAAGTCCAGAGCATGGTCACAAAGATGCTCAGCGGCTGGATCCCCTCTCCTCTGAAGACAGGCTGAAAGAGTTTGTCTTGTTTAGCCTGGAGAAGAGAAGGCTCCAGGGAGACCTTGTTACAGCCAGCTAATACTTATAGAGATCCTATAAAAAAGTGGGAGAAGAACTTTTCATCTGGGAATGTAATGACAGGACAAGAGGAAATGGCTTCAAGCTGAAAGAGGGTAGATTTAGGTTAGACTTTAGGAAGAAATTCTTTACTGTGAGGGTGGTGAGGCACTGGAACAGGTTGTGTGGAGAGGCTGTGGAAGCCCCATCCCTGGAAGCATTCAAGGCCAGGTTGGATGAGGCTTTGGGAAACCTGGCCTAGAGAAGGGTGTGCCTGCCTGTGGCAGGAGGTTGGAACTAGATGATCCAACCCAAAGGATTCTATGATTCTAATTCAGAACAATCTTTAGGTTTATCTAGTATTTTGTTATATTGTATCTCCATTTTTATTTAAGTCTAATATGGAATCTATGAAATTGTTTTCACAGAGGAGGTTTTTATTTTTTATAATACAATATTTTGTTGCTTTTCTTGAATATTGTTAGTCAGGACTGCCTTGTTTTAGTAATAGACTAAATAAGCAATCACATAACCAACAACTTTGAAACTAAATGTGGTATTTTTAGTGAGTTACTGCAAAAAGTCCATTTTTACAGAGAGAAGATATGATGCATGCTATCCTGGAGAATTTAGATAACTTTTATCACACAGTGTGTATGTAACTTTTTCTAACATTAAAAATAAAGTTTTAAAAAAGAAGTGAACAAGAGAATTATGGGAATCACTATTGGGAATATTATCAGACAAGTTTTCACACTTACTGTGGATGGTTTTTGTGCAGATGAGTAGTATGTATTCAACTTCTATGCCATGTATTCATGAATAGAGCTTGTCGTGTTTGAAAAAAAGAGACTAGCACCATCACTCTATTCTATGGTAGAGGAAACTGACAATGGAGAGATTAGAGATTTATCTACATTCACCTAGGGGCTGATGGCAAAACCCAGAATCCATACTAAGGCTTAAATGCCTTACAGTATGATTTCACTTGCATAAAACAGCAAAAATGTTGCTATGTTCACAGACTTAAAAATGGCTTTTTGCTTCAGGTATACTGACAGCAGCTGAATTGAAACACATGAAGTAAATGGTGGTTTAACTCTGAAGATCATTGGATAACGTTCATTTCTTCAATTTCAGCAAAAAAATGCAAGTCTTTTGCCAAGTTGCATCAATATTTGCCTGCCAGCTTGCCTTTTGTGAAACAGAGACAGATGGTATTAGGATTTTTTAAGAAGATTTAAGCTATAGCTCATTCAGATACACAGATATAATCTTCAGGGGTGGTATTTGCATCTTGTTACAATTGCTGCATTTATGACAGACAGGCTGCCAAAATTGTCAATGGTAAGGGAAGTGGAAGCTCTTCATTTTTTGTTCTGAGGTGATTCAATAATCCATTTAAATGTATTTAAATAGATGTTTTAGTTGCACTAAAATGTCACTGAGGGCAATAGTCAATAATAGATGTTTTGTCATGGTTACTAGTTTCTATCAGGAAGAGTTTTTGAGTGTCATGGTTCAGTCCTAGCCAGCAGCTGAGCATCATGTACTGCTTGCTCACCCATCATCTCCCTGTGGTATAGGGAGGAGAATGGAGATACGAAGGAAAACTGCATGGGTTGGGGTAAGGACATTTTATTGGGGCAGCACTGGGAGGTGGTAACAACAACAACAGGACTATAGTGTTATATAGACAATGTTATATCTTTTGCCTAATATAGAAAATGATGATGACATAGGAGACTTTACAGACCTGACAACTGACCAGGTGCTCAGCCTCCACACAGACTGTCTCCTAGAGTTGAGCAGACCCAACCATCTCTGGCTAACCCTTTTTATAGGGAGCATGATGTCACATGGTATGTAAAACCCCTCTGGTCAACTCAGCTCACCTGTTGTGGCTCCTTGTGAAAATTAACTTAGCTGAAACCAGGACATAAAAGTAACTTCAGTAAAGTCAAAAAAAAAATATAACCACCAAAATATTTCAAGTTTCAGATTAATGTAACTCTACTCTTTTATGTATGACAGTCAGGTTTAAGTGTTATGGAGTTTAATTCTTCATTTGCATCCACAGGCAAAAATAATTGATATAAATCTTATTTGGATGATATTCTTCAAGATCAATCCACAGTATTTCTAATCAACATAAATGGTGTGATTGTTCCGTTAGTTCTTCTGGACACTCACCCAATTATTTCATCATGGAATGAAAAAATCCCTTTGCTGTTTAATAAAAAAAAAACCACCTTTCAAAATGATCTACTCATTCACTGGGTTTTTCATTGCAATTGCTCTCTTATAATAACTGTTTACCTAAGTGGCACACAGTTTATATTTGGGAATGTGTTCATCTGACAACATTCTTCAGCTGACAACATACCACTCACTGAAAATGCAGGCTCTGAAATTCATTCTTTTGCCTCCCATATGCACAGGGCAGCTGGTCATAATGAGCGTAACTACTTACTAAACATCTAAAAAAAAATCTGGAAAATCAAGCTGAGGGTCTGCCTTCTCACCTTACTTTCAAAATTGATTTTTGATAAAAGCTTTTCTTTTTTTTTTTGAGGGTTGTGGGGGTTATATCATCTGGATTTGAAAGAATGCATGGTTTGAAGATTTTTACTGAGAACCTCACATTACCCACATTACTTCCTAATTTATTTCATGGTTAAATTATAATTGTTCAGGTCACATTTTCATATGATGTATTTACCTGTTTCTATTTCACTGATAGATAATCTCAATTTACTTAAAAAATGTGCATCCTTCTTATCTGCTATGATGAGTTACAGAGAATTTTGAAATTCTTTTCAAAAACAAAGACCTGATGTAGTGGCTCTATGAAACAAACAAAAACCAAAAGCCACTTCTGTGAAGAAAAATACACATACACCCCTTTTCCATCCCCTCTTTCACTGGTTTAGTCAGAATAGTTCAGATTAATTTCAAAACTCTTCAAAATAACCAAACCAAATAAAAGCAAATGGAAATGTTCCCAGATTTTAGGGCATTTATTATATCTTTGGAGTTACTCCTTTGCAAACTGTGAAATGCTCTAATAATTTTGTATCTCCGAATGTGTTAACTCAATTCAGGACTGTAACCCTGCTTAATTCTAACTATGTTTTCTATAAAACTTCTGGTAAACAGTGGATAAACAAGAAAGATGATGCTTTGAACCCATCTTATTTTTGCCACAGAAAGAGGATTTCAACTCCTCTTTTTTTCTTTTAAAGGAGCTGTAGCTCATTCTCCTGAAAAGTCGTAAATTTAGCAGTACATTAAAGATTGCAAAGAAAACTCCACTTTCCTTGACCTTTTTCCTCTAAATGTCATCACATTGCTCTTTCTACAGCTATATTTGAAAAAGCAAGTTAATGATTAGGAAGGTAGGATGCAAGGTAAATCTTAGGAAGATGTCTAACAATCCTTTGAGAAAATAATTTCCTAGTATATTTTTTATTATAAAATTGAATTATTATAGTTATTTTTATAGTTTTTAATGTATTTTTCGTTGTAGTTTAACTCAACCAGTGGCTAATTCAACCACACAGCCATTCACACAATGGGATCAGGTAGAGAATTGAAAATAGAAATGTAAAAGAAGAAACTTGTGGATTGAAATAGAGACAATTTAATTGGACAAAATAATAATAATAAAAAAACACCCAAAACAATCAAACAAAAAAGAAGATAACAATGACAGTAAAATATACAAAACAAATGATGAACAGCACAATTTCTCACAGCCTGAAGCCAGTGTTCTGCAAGACCTGACCTAACCCAGCTCTCACACTACCAATCATCATATGTCATGGAATAACCCTTTGGCCAGTTTAGGTCAGCTGTCCTGGCTGTGTCCCCTCCCAGCTGCTTGGGTGCCACTGTCATCATGTCAGCAGAGCAGTTATGAGAAGCTGGAAAGTTGTCAACTGCATGGGAGCAATTAAAACTTACATTGTGGTATCAACATTATTCTCATCCTAAATACAAAACACAGCCCTATAACAGCTGTTAGGAAGAAAACTCACTCTGTCCCTGCCAAAAACAGAGCCATTGTATATATTGCTACTTTATTATGAATAGGATAGGATAGGTTAAGATAGGATAGGATAGTATAGGTTAGGATAGGAATAGAATTTTGTGTCACAAACCAGTATCTTACTCCTTGCAATGAGCAGTTAGATCACTATATGGAAAATGGCCTTATAGCCTTTCTTTTTCTGCCTTTTCCTTTCCTGTGAATGGATGAGAGCCCTCTAATTCCAATTCTGGATGGAACCCGATCAGAGACTTCTTATACAGACAAATGCATGGGGTTTTTTATCTTTTTTGATTATATGAAAATAAGCATATACTTCATAAAGTAATGGGAAGATAAATATAAGAAAATTGCCTTTGGACAGTCCAGAAGAGAGGGAGGTTGAAGGCTGACAGTACTAAAGAAAGATCATAGAATCATAGAATATACTGAGTTAGAAGGGACCCATAAGGATCATTGAATCCAACTCCTGGCTCTGCACAGGGCCAGACAAGTCAGAGCATGTGACTGAGTGTATCATCCAGGCACTTCTTGAAGTCAGCCAAGCTCAGTGCACTTGTCCTTCTTAAACTTCATGCTGTTGGTGATTGCCCAGCTCTCTAATCTGTTCAGGTCTCTCAGCAAGCTTCTCAACTGTCAATGGAGCAAACAGATCCTCTCAATGGGGTTTCATCTGCAAATTTAAGACACTTTCTAGTTCTTTGTCCAGGTTGTTTTTGAAAACATTAAAAAGAACTGGGCCTAAAATGGAGCCCTGGGGAACCCCACTAGTGACTGGCCACCAGCCAGATGTAACCCCATTTACTTGGGGCCTACCCTTAAGCCAATTGCCCACCCAAAACATTAGGGCTTTATCTAGTTGTGTGCTGGATATGTTGTTCAGTAAGATTCTGAACAATGTACAACTAGAGTCCACGAGGACTGCACTAAAGTGAAGTCTGCAAAGAAGGGGGTGTGGTGCAGGGGGAGGTGCTTTAAGATCTGGTCGCAAGTTGCATTACCTGACCCTGGTGTCACTGGGGGCGCAGTGCAGTGTAATAAATGAGAGAGTTTTCTTTCCTTTATTCTGTGTTGCATCTGTTTTGCCCGTGCCGTTGATTGTGGAATGATCTCTCCCTGTCTTTATCTTGACCCCTAAGCCTCTCAATAGATATTTTCTCCTCTGTCCAGCTGAAAAGGGAGTGGTAAGTGCGACTTTGGTGGGCATCTGGCCTCCAGACAGGGTCAAACCACCACACCATTGAGAAATCATTGAGAGAGGTCTCTCAATGACATCAGCCAGCTCCTGAGTACTCTGGAATGATTCCAATTTGGGCCCATGGTTTTATTGGGATGCAAGACATTGGATCTCCTTTTTTGTTCTACTTTGTGCTAACTTTTCTAAGAAATGTTTTGGAATGTGTAATGTACAGGAGGTCAACAGCAAGATAAGAAAAACAAAAGCAATGTTTTTACTTTCTTAACATTCTTTCTTTCTCCTATTAAGAACTATGAGATATTGCAGATGATGTCCACATCCCTGTGAAATGCCAGGCCCAGCATTCTGTCAGTACTCACTTTGGATAATTAGCTGATTGTCTTGCAGGGTTAAGATGCATCATGTGGATGTGCCCATGGAGATGCTTCTGTCAAACACTTCTTAAGAGATGCTGTAAAAATATGAACCTTCATTTAAAAGAACAATTTTTTTCTGAGCACTGCTACTCTTGAGGTCACAGTCAAGATTCTTCCCACAAAGGATTCTATTTAGAAAATAGAATAAAAACAATACAGACTTGATTGCAGAGCTTGTGCTGATTGCGTTAAAGTTTACATTAACATACAAGCAGTAAGAAAAAAAGGTCATATATGTCATGATATCTGTAACTGTCTTGTTTAATAAACCTAAAATCATGTTGAAAAAAATGCTATTTGTCAGAAGAAAGTATTAACTTTTATTTTGCAGAAAGATCAGCAGCAATAGAATATGTCTTATTCATATGGAAAATGTTGTCTACTTGAAAATACCCAATTGCTGTCAGGTTCTTTTTGGAGCACTGTACAGTGACTTACAGCAGACCAAGTCCTTGGTAGATGTAAAACACAAAAATAAGGTTTTGGTAAGTAGAATTGGATCAGTCTACAGCAGAAAAGATTTTTCTCCTTTTGCTTAATTCCCTGAAAGACACATTATCATATACTTTTCTGGTACATATTCAACAGATCTTAATTTTTCCTATGTCTTATCTGCACTTCAGCTGTCTGTTCAGTGATTGTTTTAGATTAAGTATTTCAAGGAGACATCCATATACAGAATGAGTATGAAGTGTTCGACATTAGTTCACTTGGGCTTTTTAGAATACTCCTAATTATTCACCACAAAGTCCTCTGTACATATCAGCAAATTAAAATAACACTCACAACACCTTCATATGCCCCTATGTTGCAGTTTTGCATAGTTGGCTACTGAGAGAGGGCCAGGTCTGGCAGAAAATGGCTGCTGGAATCCTCTGCAGGCCTGCTTATAGTGCCTCTGAGAATCACATATAGGAGAGAAAAGACTCCACCAGAACACGGAGTGCCAGGAAGGCTGCAAAAGTTTGGCCCGTTAAGGGCATTGGGATGTCTGTTTGCATATAAATGTAAGCAGTTGACAGACACAGAAGGCTGGGAAGGCTGGGGGAGGAGGCGCCCAAGTACCCAGGCAAGAGAGATTGCCCCTGCAGACCGGAGCAGAATCATGTGGAGTAGTCAGAGGAGACGACCCATGGAGGAGGCAGAGACCTGACCTGCCCGGTGGAGAGGCTCCACGCTGGATGGAGCCGGTGGAGACATAGAGAAGATGCCGTGACTTACGTTGGGATGAGCCCCTGCCAGCACAAGCGACCTACAGAGATGAGCCAAACAGGTTTGCTGGAGGAGGCATCATAGCCCCATGGAGGACTGGGACTGAGAGACACTGTGGGAAGAGATTTGCCTTGGTGAAAGTTCGTGGAGGACTGTCTCTTATGGGTAGCTCTTCAGGCACTCTTCCTCAAACCTGTAGTGCTGCTGGGGGGTAATTGTGGCTGAATTGCAGGACCTGGTACTTGGCTTTGTTGAAACTCAAGCAATTGGCTTTGGCCTATCTATTAAGCCTGTCTAGGTTTCTCTGCAGAGCCTCCCTGCCCTCAAGCATATCTACACTTCCACTTAGCTTAATGTCATTGGTAAACTTACTAAGGGTGCACTCTATCCCCTCATCCAGATCATCAATAAAGATATTAAACAGATGCACCCCCAGCACCAAGCCCTGGAAACACTACTTGTGACCAGACGCCAACTGGATTCAACACTGTTTAACACAACCCTTTGGACTTGGCCATCCAACCAGTTTCTTACCCAACAAAGTGTGTTTGCATCCAAGCCATGAGCAAGCAGCTTCTCTAGAAGAATTCTGTGGGAAACTCTGGAAGGCCTTGCTAAAGACAAGGTAGACAACATGTCTTCCCTCATCCAATAAACAGGATGACCTGAGATGAAGTTAGTCAAACAAGACTAAATGAACCCATGCTAGCTTCCTGATCAACTCGTTGTCCTGCATGTACCACATGCAAACTAACAGGCTCCCAGATCACCCTCCTGTCCCTTCTTATATATGGAACCACTCTGATGACAGAGGTAAGAACAGGAGTCAGCCTGTCAGTAAAGTTTATTAAAACATTTCTTGTTGTCCTTTACCATGGAGGCCAGATTAATTTCTAGCTGGGCTTTGGACCTTCTAATTGTCTCCCTGCATAGCCTCAGAACAACTTTGTAATCTTTGTGAGTGACCTTCCCCTTCCTCTTCCAACCACAGCTCCCTGTTCAGCCAAGCTAGTCTTCTATGCTGATGGTTTGCCTTACAGCACGAGGATGGCCTGCTCCTGCATCTTCAGGACTTCCTTCTTGAAGAACATCTAGCTTTCCTGGACTCCTCTACCCTTCAGAACCAATTCCAACGTGGTTCTGGCAATCAGACTTCTAACCAAGTTAAAGTTTGCCTTTGGAAATCTAGTGTGGTGGTGTTGTTGTTTCCCCCTCTCCACCAGTACATGGTTCCTCCCCATCATTTCATGGTTACTGTGCCCAAGATGAACTCCAGCCATCACATCTCCTACCAGCCCTTCCATGTTCACAAAAAGTAGGTGTAGCAGGGCACCTTCCCTAGTTGGTTCACTAGCCAGCTGTCAAGAAGTTATTTTCAACACATTTCAGAAACCTCAGAGACTGTTCCCTCTCTGCCATGTAGCAATTCCAACAAATATCAGGGAAGTTGAAGTCTCCCACAAGAACAAGGACAAATGACCATGAGATTTCACCCAGGTGTTTACAGAACATTTCATCCACCTCACTGTCCTGGTTAGGAGGTTGATAGCAGACTCCCACAGCAATATCAGCCTTGTTGGCTTTGCCCCTAATCCTGATCCAAAACCACTCATCTCTGCCATTACTATACTCAAGTTCTAAATATTAATATAAATACAGGGCCACGCACTGCCTCTCCTTCCTTGTCTATCTCTCCTGAAGAGCTTGTAGTCATCAACTGTGGCATTCAAATCACATGAGAGATCTCACCATGTTTCTGTGATAGCCACCATGTCTTAGTTTCCCTGTAGCAGCATGGCTACACTTTTTTGTTGCCCATGTGGTAAAAATTGGTATAGATGCTCTTCAGATGGGCCAATGATCCCAAAACTTTTTTGCAGATGTGGACCCTAATTCCTACCTGATCCTTCTCAGATGTTTCCATGGTTCCTAAACCACGAGTAACTCTTGCCACTTTGTTTCCCATTCTACCTCTATCCCCTATCTCAACTGAGATAGGAGAGTAGGAGTCTTTGTTAGTACGCTGTCCTACAAATCTTGACATGCACCCCCGCGGCTTATTCCTAGCAGGCCCAGTTTTAATCCCTTCCTTCTTCAAATTTAGTTTAAAGCTCTGTCAATAAGCCCGGCTAACCCCACCCAGGATCCATTTTTCCCTCTGGAACAGGTGCATCCCATTTATTGCCAGCAGGTCTGGTGTCTCGTATAGCAACCCATGATCAAAGAAACCAAAGCCCTGCTGATGACACCAGTCTCAGAGCCATAATTGATCTCTTTGCTCCTCTGGAGCTCCTCCCTCATCAATCACCGCTGTTGGAAGGATGGAGGAGAACACAGATTGTGCTCCTGGTCCCTTAATCTGTACCCCAAGGCCCTGAAATCTCTTGATCAACTTCTTGTTGTCACTTTATCACTATTCACTTGAAAAACCAAACATGGGTAATAATCTGAAGGCCTCACCAGGGCGAGAAGCTTACTTGAGATGTCCTTTTTCCAGGCCCCAGGGAAGCACAGACTTCCCTATGAACTGGGTCTGGCCTGCATATTTGGTCCTCTATATCCCTCAGGAGGGAGTCCCCTACAATGATGACCTGTCTATTTTAATTTTTGGGTTGAGTTTTGATGGTTTGTCTTGGGGGAGTTGGCCTTGGTGGCACTTCTGGCTTTTGAGACCTATCTTCCTTGCTAACATCTGGTTTGTCCTGTAGGGCCCCACACCTGTTCTTCAAGTGCACTGGAGGGTAGGGCTGCATTTCTGAACACACTCCTCTCCATTTGTGTCATTGGGCAGGTGTCATGAGCTGCAGCCAGATAGACTGCTTTGGCAGAGGTTAAACCCCCTTGTGTTCCAACTGACCTCAGATTGTCCTGGGTGGCTGAGGGAGGCTGGGGTGAACCCCTGAGTGATGTCCAATTAGGTCAGTTATTGTTATAAGTTCTTCACAATTCTCAGGAACAGAATTAAGACTCAAAACAAAGTCAAGGTTTAAGTTACTTTATTTGGAGGAGAAAGCGGGGTGCGGGTGTGTGTGTGGAGAAAGAAAGAGAGAAAAGAATGAGAAAGAGAGTGAGAGAGAGAGTGAGAGACAGCAAAAGAGACAGGAGAGATTGCAATATCTACCACCATGGAGCTGAGGCATCCCATCAGTCTGAATTGTCAGGTGGGGGGTCCCAGTAGTTGGTAGTTGTCATGGTTCAGCGCTGGGTGCATTGGGGATTGCTCCATTGCAGACATGCACACAAACGTGGCAGTTCTTTTTGGTTATATACAGTTCAATGATACTGATTCATTAGGTTACCTCATACACCCATACATATTCATAACCTGTCCCACTTTGTATTAAAATGAGTTCCAAGAAGTGATTTCCATAAACTGCTCCCAACTGCTCCTACGCACTCCTGTTTGGTGGTGGTCATTGGGGGTTGTGGGGATGAAGTCAGATGGCTCCTCTTCGTCACTACAAGTAACCTGTTTTGCACAGACTCAGTTACCCCTTGACTCTGATCCAAACTGCAAGTTCGGTTTCAGCAGGTTTTGTATACTTTCAAAGACAAGGGGGAGCTCAAACTAGCTCCACTGAAATGCTTTGCCTGAATTTATGACCAATTATGTGATAAGCAAGGAATTCATTGAACAGATAAGGAGTTTGTCACACCAGTGGCGGGGCTGGAATTCATCGAAGAAACCATTTTATTTTCACAGAGCACATAGTCCTTGAGTGCATAATTTACTCAGGATATGGTGTCAGGCTCAAACTTGTCTCAATTGATGTTTCTTCTTTATCAGTCCTGGGTTGAAGACTAACTAGGAGTTGTTCTTGTTAGCAGGTCTTCCTTAACCCTTTACAAGCGTCTTATTAGCAAGTCCCCTTTATCACAAATAGTAGTAACAGCAAGAGGTGCAATATTTCAGCAATGTTGAGACATATTCATTGAGACTCAGCACCTCACAGCAGGGACCTGTTCCTATTGTCCCTGCTCCTGTAAGTTGGTGTGAGAGGGCTGTGAGGGTTGCTGGGAGGATATGGAGTCTTCTTCCCCACTAAATAAGGTTTACGTTCTATGCTATTCTTGTGGAGAGAAGGTTGTGATGGCATTTGTCCAATTCCTGCTTGCTCTCCTTGATGTTCCTCAATCTGCTCACCTCCTCTTTGAGCTCCATCACTTCATCTTGCAGCTGTGTCACCCACTACTGCATACTGTCAATCTTCTTACACCACATATAGCTGTAGTCAGAGCTGCTGTCCTGTTAGTGAAGGCTACTATGCACTCCTGGCAGCCTGTGACCTGGAAGCTGCCACCAGCTGCAGGGGCACCCTCTGAATATCCACATCCAGTTAGATGGGTGCTGGGAGCAGTCTTCCTCTGCTGTGTAGACACCATTGCTCCTGTACCATGCTAGCAGTTCTCAGCACCCTGCCCATTTGTCCTGTTGTGCAAAGTGCAGCACTCTGAGTGATGGCCCAGGAACACCCCTCACTACTTTTTTGCTGGGGGTGCAGCAACCAGATCACTGCACTCCTTCGGGACTTATAAATGGTAGGGAGTGGTCACAGAGTGACTGTTCATACCTCATTCAGATATGCTGCTGAGGGTTCTGTCTCTGCTGGCTTGACATGAGTAGCCCACCCACAAGCTGCCGGCCCCCAGCAGGAAGGCGATGCTTTCCTGTCTTCAAAAAGACCCCAAAAGAGCTCTTTGTCATCCCTTTTAACCACAATTCTGTTCCCCAGTGCAGATGTATCTGCTCTGGAGCTGGTCTCTTCAGCAAGAAGAGAGCAGCTGTCAGTAAGCATCTCTATAGCATGAAACACAGAGATAGTGTACTGCAAGACATCACGAAGAAAACCTTAGGTTGAAAGAAGAGCAAAAAGCCCAGGAGAGAACTGTTCAGGAAGAGGTTAACTCAAGCTTGTTAAAATAATAGTAAAAGTATTGAGGAGAAAGATTTGGGACCAAAAGGTAATGTCAGAGGTGCATGGAAGAGAGAAGAGGTTATAAAATGAATGTACAAGGCTTTATCTGCAAATGTTCAGGGAAATGATTCCTGCTATAAAATTTAAATTATATTGTGAAGTATCTTGAGAAAAGAAAACTGGATTTTGTTTCTTGATTGTTAGAATGTGAGGTTCTTTACATATGATACACACATGCTCTATTTTATTTTCCTAATATGATTATTTGTATTTTAAGTTTTCTGTCAGTATTAAAAATTATATTCATTACTTTAATTTGCCGATGTGTTAAATGTATTCAGAAGTACTTATCTTTCAGTTTTTGTAAATGTTTTTTTTTTTTTTCCTTCCTTAATGTACCTTATCTACTTCCTGTCCTTCACTTTCTCCATGTATGAGTAATGGTTTGATTTCTTGAGGAAACATTTGTAAGAAAAAATTCATTGCCTCAGTTTTTGACCAGGGACTGACTTTCTTTGATCTAATCTCAATGTGCCAAGAAAGCAAGTCACAGAGGCATTAGATGTTCTCCTGTAGATATGGAAAGTGCTCATCCATCACTTCAAATATTCAAGGTGCATTCTCCCTGTCTTACAATTTTCTTTTATGCCTAATGCCTTGTCAAAATGCCAGCTCTTTTAAATTAAACACATTTTGATTAAATAAGTGAAATAAAAGCCTCTTCTGTGGATTTTTAAATATTTGTGTAATGCTACAATTTTAATTTTTTTTAAACCATGAATGTCAAAAGCTTTCTTTCTAAGAAGTGTTTACTGTACACATGCTTTAATAGGACACATTTTATTACAAGTAGCCCTTAGAAAGGTAAAAATTGCATGAAAAGCACAAGATAATACTCTTAGCATTAAGCCTGGGGTCATAAGTATGTGGAGCAAGACAAAAACTGTATTAACAGTAGTTGAGATTAATTTCGTAAAGTATGGACAGGAATATGTTGTCATTATATCTTGTAATAGTCATGAAGCAGGAGTTTTAGGGGTGTACATTTGCTTTATGTGTGAGTTGTCGATGGGTTTTAGTTTAATGAAACTTCACTAGTAGTTCATGCAAATACCTGAGGTAATATCCTGTTACTGGAGTCCTGTGTAGCCAAAGACGAGGTTTTGGTTGTGAGCCAAATTGTTTTGTGCATGTGCTTGGGGACAATCCTGGTAGGAGGGTCAGCACTGAAAAACAGTCTCAACATCTCACTATCTCATCTGCTGAGAGCTCCATGTGCCATTGTAGAAAACAAGTAGGAGGAAGGATAAAGGCCAGATGGATGTCTTTGAACTGTGTCTTTGTTCAGGTTATAGTCATTTACATCAAATCATAGAATTGTTTTTGTTGGAAAAGTCCTTAAAGATCATCAAGCCCTACTGTTAACTTAGCATTTCCAAGTCCAAACACTAAACCATGTCCCATCTATGTGTTTTAAATACCAGTTGGTATGGTGACTCAGCTGCTTCACTGGACAACCTATTCCAATGTTTGATAATCCTTTCAGTGAATAAATTTTGCCTGATATTTAATCTAATACATAATATCCAATCTATACAAACGTGTTGCAGTTTTGTGTAGCTGTGCTGCTGAGGTGGCTTTTGTAAGCTGTAGCTACAGATTTCTGTGTAAACATCGGCCAGTTCAAGGCCAAAGTTGCTGCTGACCAGGGCCAAGCCAATCGAAGCTGGTCATAGCACCTCTGTGAATCACATATAGGAGAAAAAAACCTGCTGGCAGGGGCACTTTGTCACCGGAGATGGGAGTGAGAAGATGTGACAAGCTGTGCTGACACTAAGACCAGGCCCAAAGGAGAGGAGGGGGGGAAGAATGTGGAAAGAGTATTTCCCCTGAAACTTGTAGTGAAGACTGTGGTGAAGCGAGCTGTCCCCTCACTGCCCGTGGATGAGGACGGGGAGCAGAGACATCTACAGCCTGTGAAGAGATTGATCCACGCCTTAGCAGGCTTGCCTGGGGATTTGTGACTTTGCGGGGAACCAGGCCAGGGAGTCTGGGCCTGAACGTCAGCACCCATGGAAGGGAGTCCTGCTGAGAGGCCTGTGGTGAGGAGATGGCTCCCCAGTAGAGAGGACTAATGCCGAAGTAGTTCATGGATATGACTCTTGCATGGGTGGGACCCCACAGTGCTGCAGGGGGAATGTGTATGTATAGAATGCCCCCTCCCCTGCCTGTAGCTGAGATGGAAGAAAACTTCGGAGGAACAGACTGAAAACCCCCATTCCCCATTCCTTCTACCCCTCCCTGTGCTACAATGGGAGGGAAGAAGGGAGTGAATTTATGATTAAAGTCAAGTGTGTGAAGAGGCAAGGGGTGGGGGGAAGTAGAAGCGTTAAGATCTGGGGAAGGAAAGTGGAAAGCAACTGGTACCGCTGGAACTCTACTCCCCATTCCCTGCCCTTCCCCATGCCAAGTCAGGGAGGGGAAGAAGGGAGTAAAATCATGATGAAGTTTAAGTTTGCTAAGAAGAGGAGGGGTAGGGGTAAAGGTGCTTTAAGACCTGGACGCTTCTCATTACCTCTTTCCGAGTCGCTCACGGGGTGTATTAGTTGTAGTAATAAATCACTTTCCTTTATTCTGTGCTGAGTCTGTTTTGTCCATTGCACTAATTGGAGAGTGATCCCTCTGTCCTTATCTCAAGTCCTAAGCCTCCCAATATATATTTTCTCCCCTTTTTGGATGGGAGGGGGTGTGAGCAAGTGGCTTGGTTGACATTTGGCCTCTAGCCAGGGCCAAACCACCACAACATAGTATAGACTGTATTATATACAATGTATTGTCTATACAGATAATATTCACATGAGTAGCTTGAAAGAGCCAAGTCTACGTTAATAAGTGGTGGAAGTGGAAACAAACTCAGTACTTATATTTCTTAGGAGTAAGTTCAAATTCATCAGGACATTTTGATTCCTTTAATGAAAAAGATGACAAAATTAGTCTGAATTTGCAAAAGAAAAATTTTACTAATTTATGTGTTTGAATGTGGAGGTTTTGAAATAGCATATTTATTAGTTTAAATATGCAGACAACCAGCAAAATTTTTAGTTCTCATAAATACACCTGGTGTACAAGAGAGTAGTATTATTCAGTCTTTTCAATATATCTACAAGGAAACTTGAATAGGAGAGGGAATCTTTAACAGGACAAGCTGTTCTGAATGTCGTTATGCTCTTGATGTCTACAGCCACATAAAAATGAATCTGACATGGTTTATTACAGAACAGTGATGGAGCAGCATTTGAGTGAGCAGGAAAATCTTTTGCTTGCTATTACACTGTTATAGTTGAGCAATATTTGAAAATGAATATCAAATGGAAGCTGAAGTACCTTTTCCTAAAAATCTGAGTTTCTGCATTCTGCAATTATGAGGAGGAAAAATCATTAATGACATATTTTCTCTCATCTCCCTGTTCAAGAAAATAACATTGCATTGGCAATAATATATTTTTAAGGCATTTCTCACAGAACTGAAAGTTCATGAAAAAACTCACTTGTCTTGGTCTAAAATGTCCATATCTTCTCAGAGAGACTTAGATCCATAACAAAATCTCTTGTGAGGGCAAGTACTTTTGAAATTTCTTGTGGACTTTGTTTTTCCTTTATACATTTAAACAGTCTAAGACCTGGCTCTGTGCTAACACTGTAATGAAATGGATCTTGAGTCTCATGACTACTCTATTATGAATTGGTTTAAGGAAGATTTCAGTATATGCAAACTGTAGTCCTCGCTCTTTGTAACAACTGGTGTAAGCCCCACTATGGATATAGATGCTTATGTACAAAGGCTTAAGACCCACCGTTAATATAGTACAAAGAATGTATGGAACAGACACAGGAAAATTATTATTGCATGTTAAAAAAAAAAAAAAAGACAGATTAGCAAAAGACATGATGTGAAAGCAACAATAAGTATGAACAGAATGCACTGTCTATTGTGTTATGTCACACAATATTGGCTTTTAAACTAAGAGATCTACATTACTGCTAGTTTAAAATTCATATAAAAATGAATAGATGCAAATCAAAAGTTCTAAATTTCCTGTATACAAATAAAAACATTTTTTTAAAAAATAAAAATTCTACACTATAATCCTGGAATGATAGAGAAAATTAAAATTACAAATTAATTTCTTCATAAGAAGAAATAGTACTGTCCAGATGCTTAATGATAGCAGTAACAAGAATATTGTCCTGATTCAGACCAGGCCAGAATCAATGTCCTCAAGCAGCTAACTCAGGTTATCCCTGGGTGTTTTCCACACCACTTCCCCATAAAAGGGTTTGGTTGGGGAAGGGTACTGCTGGGTACCTCTAGGGCAGACTGAGTGTGGCTGGGGTGCTGGGTTGACCCTTGCACTTTAATTGTTGGGTGGGTAATATACTCTGTGTTACCACTGGGTATGAATGTAATTGGCTGTTATTGTTATAGTTTCACTATGCTTTTGTCAGTAAACTGTCTTTATCCTAACACATGGACACTCTGTCCCTTTCCCTTCTGGGAGTAAGCAAGTGGTGTGTGGTGCTCAGCCACTGTTTAGGGCTGAACCACCACAAATATATATATATATATATGGACTAAAAGATGAATTACCTCAAGGACTGTGGTTGGTACCCTTCAGCTGTTCAGCTGGTAAGGAGGAAGTTGCCAAGAAAAGAAATATATCTCAAAAAATGATTTATTGATTTACCTGTTTCATTACAGCCTTGATTTGTAGGTTTTCATATGGATTTTTGTGGTTTCAGCTTGTGACTGTATTCAACAGTGTGGAAACCTTACTGAAATTCTTTTGCCTTGACTGCCTTCCTGCCTCATTGTCAATATTCATCTTCTTGTTTGGATGCATCTGTTTGAGGGACTCTGTTTTGCACTTTGGGTATATGAAGATGTGAACCTGAAACGTAGTCATTCCTGGAAACAGAACTAATACTGTGGGGCCCGTGGCCTGAACAACCTTATAGTTTTCAAAGTAAGGCATAAAAATTTGGACTACAGTTTTTATTTTCCCCAGATGACAAATTACAAGAAAATAGTAGAGAAGGAAGAGCTGGAGCATGAGAATCATATAAATGTAGAGAATCACCGAATCACTAAGTTGGAAAAGACCTTTGAGATCACCAAGTCCAACCATACCTATCCTCTACTAAACCATATCCCTGAGCATAAATTTAACTTTAAATTTTAATTTTAATTGACTGTATTGGGCTGCAGGTCAGATTTGGTTAAAAGGATCTTATGCACTAAAATACAGGAATCCTTTTAGTGTGTGCTAAAGAACAACATTCTCTACCAGAAAACAAGTCACTCGTATTCCACTTCTTGTTGAAGAATATTAAACCCTATAGTCATTACGAGTATTGACTTCCTTGCATGTTGTATTGAGTTTACGTTTGGACATAGTGGTGAGGAAAGACTGATCTTGAGAAAGGAAGTGAAATGTAGGTTCCAGCTAGCTCTAGTTCTATCTTACATTCTCAGGTCCTTAAGTGTCCAAGTTTGTTTGAGAGTTTCGATTTCAACTGCAAAGGGTGAAAAAAAGATGTGTCTGTTAATATAGAAAACTCTGTAACTTATAAGGTTTAATTTTCTCATCTGCTTGAATAATATTTGATGGATCCATAAAAATACATTTAGTTAAATATTTTCCTTTTGAAAGCAATGTTTTCATAAAAGTTAACTCCAATGTATCTTTTTGTTACTTATGTTATTCCTGTACTTCCTTATTAATTTTACATTATATAGACAAGGTTTTTCTTCTGACAAGTGTTAATTCTGGAATTAAATAAAGTTACACATAGTTTTGTGTTTGTGTTCAGACCCCAAGTCCTAAAACACATGGGCATAGAAGTCTTTACTGCACAAAATGAAAGACAGTAAGCAAGTCTTTTGCACCACTAGTCTTAAATATTTCTCACTGCATATGACTGCAATGTATAACTATTTGTGTTTACTTCCTCTGTAAGCTGTTAATTTATAAACACATAACTGTGAAATTATCATTGAAAGCTAATTCAACTTATCATAGAATTGTAGGGGTTGGAAGGGACCTCGAGAGATCATCGGGTCCAACCCCCCTCATACTATAGAAAAAAAATAATCCTTTTTTAAACTTCTTTTTATTTCTCTCTTTATCTGTGACAGTGGATGTATGCTTTTGTGTGAACATCCATGGCTGATCCTTTCCAGTAGATGAGTTGTCACTTGAATTAATTACATTTTACCTACCCCTTAACAGCTTACAAAAGGGGGTGAAGAATGTATGGATCTAAAGAATCTACACAACATAGGACTCAATGACTATCAAAGACATTCTCACATTCTCATATTCATGTCTACCTGTGGTCTGTCACTCAACATGCATAAGGAAATGCAGGAATTGTAATAGTAGGCCCTTTTATTTGCATGTTCTTTGTTCGGTATTAAGTCTGTAGCAGATACTGCAGAGGAAATGGTGACAATTCAGGCTGAGTAGTTAGGAAAGTATTTGATCACCAGGAAAGATAACACTATCTCCCTCTTACTACTTAGAAATTATGTTTGGACTAAACTGAAAATATTTTGCTTTTTTTTTTTTTTTAAATTTTAAAATCTGGGTGAAATTTCAGACTGCATTCTTTTAAATCTCAGCATTTTTTTTTTGTTTTCTATATCAGCATTTTCATATCTTAGACTGACAATCTTTTCTGTGCTGGCGAAAGGTCATACTAGTTTAAAGGAACAACAGGCACCTAGCATCTGAATGTAAAGTTGCTTCAGTACCTCTCTGTGGAAATGCTGATATAAGATTTCTTGTTTTTCTATAGAAAATCAACACAAATAGTCTTGGATCATGACATGTAAAGCAACTGCAGGTGTGCTATAATTCCCAAACATGCCACATCTTCTTGTCTAGCTTAAAGCTCTGCAAAGCTCATAAAACTAATATTATTAATGGCAGGGATGTTTTCTCCTGTAAATGTGAGATATTTGTTATTGCTCATCATATTGCTGAGACGGAACAGCTCTTTCTAGAAGCTATGCTAAGGCATGTGGAGAACAGGGAGGTCATTTGAGACAGCCAACATGGCTTTAACAAAGGCAAGTCCTGTGACCAACCTAGTGGCTTTCTACAATGGAGTAACTACATCAGTGTATGGGGAAGAGCAATCACAAAATCACAGAATCGTAGGCGTTGGAAGGGACCTCAAGAGATCATCGGGTCCATCCCCCAAAGCACATCATCAATCTAGACCTCTGCAAGGCCTTTGACATGGTCCCTCACAAAATCTTTCTCTCCAAGTTGAAAAAATACAGATTTAATGGGTGGACTGTCTGGTGGATAAGGAATTGTCTGTGTGGTCACACCCAGAAGGTAGTGGTCAATGATTTGATATCGATATGGAGAGGAGTTACAAGTGGCATCCCTCAGGGATCTGTACTGGGACTGGTGTTATTTAGTATATTTATCAGTGACATAGACACTGGCATTGAGTGCACCCTCAACGAGCTTGCAGATGACACCAAGCTGAGTGGTGCACTTGAGATGCCAGAGAAAGAGGATGTCATTCAGAGATACTTGGACAATTTAGAGAGTTGGGTCCATACAAACCTTATGAAGTTCAACAGGGACAAGTGCAAAGTCCTGCACTTGGGTTGGGAAAATCCTCACTACCAACACAGGTGGGGGAATGATGTGATAGAGTAGTTCTGCAGAAAAGGACTGGGTGGTACAGATGGATGAAAATCTGGACATGAGCCAACAATGTGCACTTGCAGCCCAGAAGGCCAGTCACATCCTGGGTTGCATCAAAAGAAGTGTGGCCCTGGAGATACTCAGGCTCTAAACAACCTGATCTAGTTAAAGACGTCTCTGCTTTCTGCAGGGGGATTAACCTCTAAAGGTCCCTTCAAACGTAATGCATTCTATGATTCTGTGATTCTGTGATCTCACCAGCACTGAGGTGCTGGGAAAAAACATAACTGGTTCTATATGCAAAGATTCGTAGAAAATTGCCACAGCACCAGGCATAGGAAATATTTTGCCATCAGACAGACCTAATTTCCAAATTTCCAGCTTGTGTTCACCAAATTTGATCATACTGGGTGTCAAACAAACACTGTAAGAAAGATCCATACCAGAACTGCTAATTTTTTTCTTCAAATTTATAAACCTCTATCCAGCAATCTCTCTAGAACTATGTGTTTTACAAACACTCCCATGTGAGCTTTTCTCTTGACTATATTAGAGGTTTCACCATAACTGGAAATCAGTTCTGTAACATCTTGGCATTGCACTTCACCTGGCTTAACCACACTGTACATGCACTACAATACTCTGCATTACCATTTGGTGAAGCCATTAAATAGCTAAAAAAAAAATAAAGAACTAAAGAACTTCTTAGTCCTTCAAAAGCTTTCTAAATTAGTTGGCCTAGGATGAGTGGAAAGACAGAATCATCTCCAAGAATAGAGCCAAGATATGTTGTTTTGTTTTGATTAACTAGATGCCATTTTTATTTTTTGGTGGCTACTTTCACTTAATTTGCAGGGATAATCAGTGAATTTGCAGGGGTTTCTGGGTGAGTTTAGGCATATTATTTACAGGTACCTTAAATTCTTTCCAACTATATTCAAAAATCCTAACTTTTCTTTTCCAGAATTTATTCATATGATGAGTGAATAATCACAATCCTACACTGGTCTGCATAGAATGGAGTAAGATTAATGTATGGAAAAAAATAGAGTAAGCTCAGATTTTAGAAAAAACCTTGGAATGAGTCCTGAGTCAGTCTCCAGTTTGTTCATATGCACATTCATATTTATACTAGTCCATACTTCTTGAAAGACTTCATTCTTTTCAAGTAGACATAGAAAACTTTAGTATCAGCCTTCTTCATTTTCACATTTAGAGACAAACGAAAAAATATGAATAAACAAACGTTGTCAAAATTAACTCCTAAACCTTTAGATAAAAGAATGTGTGAGGATAGTTAGCTCATGTCAGGTAAAATGTCTTTGTCTATATCAGTGATGTATCTATTAATCATAAATGACTTTCAGAAGATTAAACTGCATTCGTCTGACTATTAAGGGAGGAAGCTCGTGACAATTTATTTAGTATACATTTTAAATTATGTATTCTATAAAGACTATATGTGTCTTACCCTACAAACTTCATACAACCATCACTATTTCACTAGATATACGTCAAAAGAAATACTAGATTAGAAATCTCTGGCTACCAAACAGGCTTTGTCCCTATACACATATCCCAACAAAAGAGAACACACCATTTCTCCACAGGTGAAGTATTACAGATTCAGGCACTGACAATGAAGACTTTCTACTGTCTCAAAGCAGATTTGATACAGCAGATTTTAACTCAGCCATTGAGGCAAAAGAGAAAATTAATGGAGTGCAAGCCAAACTGCTGTTCTATTTGGCAGCTTATTGACACACACGTAAGTTTTTAAAAAAAGGTGTGTTGATCTTCCGTTATTGTATATCAAGACTGAAAATAAACTCAATAATATGGTGAATACTCTTGCACAGCTCCAGGACTGCTTAATTTTATTCTACATGCAAAGAGTGTGCAACACTAGAGAAGAAATTTAGTTGACAAACATAATTAGTATCTCTCTTTGTTTAGAAGATACCTCTAGGCAAAGTTCTGGTCTTTTTATACTTGGCAGAGATTTTGCTATTGACTTCAGTGAGTTCCAGGTTTACATGTAATTAAGCCAAACAGAACTTTATTATATACTTTTCCCAGGAGGCACCATTGATATTTTTCCACCTTCTATGTGTTAATTTAATTTATATACCTATAGCAATTGTTTAAGGGAGAAAAAGAAAAAGAAGTATTAATCTACTTTATCCTTGTAAAAACAGTCTTCTACTACACTAAAGTTTCGATTTGGCTAATAACGCACTTGACATTCGCTCACCTTCCACTGGTCCCAAAATAGTGACTGTTTAAATAGTGAACTGCTGTACTTAGAAGAAAACTTGATGGATGGGTGTTAATGATAAGATATTTGGGTGCTGACCTTCTTGCTCTTCCTTAGTTTATCAAAAATTCCTTTTAAAAACTTATATTTTTTTATTTATTTGGATAAGGATAAAAAGAGGTTTTATCTCACATTTGACTCCTTGCTGACATCTGTGAGTTTTCACCATGTTCAGGCTTACTGTGGGTTAAGCCTCAAATATATGTCAGTGAAGTTAGTCAGTGTAAATTACTAACTTGATGTTAAGCATTTTATTGAGATTTGCAACACATACATTATTAGAAGCAGTACAGCACAAGCATTCCTTCTCATTTCAGGAATATAAAATGTTGTATCTGAGTTAATGTTGCAATGGTCAGTATATGGAGAAAACCATCCTCCTGTGGTGTTAAAGAATATATATACATATATATTTAAATCTATTTTTTCAACCCTATTACAGTTTTGTGCTACAGTAAAATCTCTCAGTAGAACTTCCACTGTTTCTCCATCTCTGACTTTCAGCTACACATGCAAAAAAATCTTGTAATTTTGTATCTCTCTGATGGAAACTAAGCAAATTCTCTTGACAATGTTATGTTAAGAAAACTTTCCATGGGTGGTTAATAAAGCAGAGAAGCTATACAATATCTAATTTGAAAATCTGTCATGTGCAGCTTCTCCACACCTGTTGCCCACAGACCAGAGTCCAATGCTTTTTAACTGTGAATGGCAAATCTCTTGAATCTAATCTTAGAAGTACCGAGTATCATCCAAGTATTGATATACCTGAGTAGACAAACATCTTGAAACCATGATTCCTTCTTCAACTCAGTAAAATATCTGTTTCTCTCCATGGGCTGCAAGTGCTGGCAGGGGCTTGCTCCAACAGAGGTTGCAGCATCTTTATGTTCCCACCTGCTCCATCCAGCGTGGAGCCTCTCCAAGGGCTGCAGGTGGGGTCTCAGCCTTTTCCATGGGCTGCAGGGGGACACCTGCTCTACCATGGGTTTCTCCATGGGCTGCAGGGGTATCTTTCTCTCTGGCACCTGGGGCACCTCCTCCCCCTTCCTGGGTCTTGGTGTCTGCACAGCTCCTTACACCTTCTCACTCCCTTCTCCAGTGGCAAAATGCAGCTGCTTGCAGTTTCTTTTCTCCTCTATGTGATTCCCAGAGGCGCTGTGACCATCGCCGATTGGCTTGGCCCTTGTCAACAGCAACTTTGGCCTTGAATTTAGTCTGGAGTTTACAGTCTGGGGCCTGCACAGAATTTCAGCAGCTCCTTCAGCAGCCATTTTCTGCAATCCCTGTTCTCTCCCAGCACCCAGTTATGCAAAACTGCGACAGGTGCAAAAATTTAAAACTGTATTTTAGAAGTTGAACATAAGAAGTAAAAGTTCACCAAAAGCTCAGAACAATCTATTTAATCCCAAAAGATTTTTAAGCATGTGATATTAAGGTTTTAAAGGCTCATGGAGTTTAAAAGTCATTTGCCATAACACAGTAGCACACTATAACTGCTTTATTTGACACTACCACCATCCCCCCAAAAAAAAAATAATTTTGAATTATTAACAGGTTACTTTACATTTTGTACTAAATTGCTGAAAATATACAGTGAATTAAAAGTTTCTTTATTATCCATGCAGTAGTTTTAAATCCAGGAGAACAAAGAAATAACCAAACACTAAGAAAATAAGGAGAGGTGTTTCTGAGAATTCACAACACTGAATGCATGCAGAATAAGTAGAGAGAAGGATTAAAGATGAAAGGAAATATGTGGCCACTGGGATACCTTCCCTCCTGAGATGAATGAACAATAACCTGCTCCATCTGCAGGGTGGAATTGAAAATGCATAATAAGTTAATAATGGTGGTCTCTGACTTCCCCACTCAGCTAGCATTTGCACCATTAAACAATCAAAAAAATTTGGCATAATTTCTTGACATAACTGACAGGAAGCAGGGGGCTAGTGGTAACATGGGACCAGAATAGGAGAGGTATGAAAGGCCAAAAGTGAGGAATATTAGCAGAGCCCTGTGGGAGACATACAGTGCAGTGCAGCTGTCTGCGGTGTGCTGAGCTCCAATTAATGCCATTAGTTTCTTATTTTCAGGCATCAGGCATGCAGCACACAGATATGTGTTACAAAACCTGCATCTCACCAACAGCAAAGCTCTTTTACAGGGACAGGAATGTGGCTGTGGTGGGTCCAGCTGGGGATGGCTGGTAACCAGTAAGGACAATGGCCAGGGAGTCCAGCTGCTCGCCTGTGATGCAATGGCTGCTGTGTTGGGTTACTGCAACTGCTTTCTCTGAGACTTCTACACCATCACCTTGAAGTCTGAAAGACAGAGGCCTTCTGGTGATGGTTCCTGTGTGAAGGTGGCCTCAGGTGGCTTTGACTGACCTTTACAGCTTTAGTCACTGGACAGCACTATGAATTTCCACTGCAGTACAGAGTATGTTAAGCTTCTTTTGTACTGGATTCTTCAGATGAAAATGTATGGTATAAAAATTTATAACGATTTATAAACATCCTATAGTGATCTGCCCCATAATAAAATTTCTCTGCAGCATCTCACCACGGGAAACCATTTTTGATTTTACATTCTAACAATAGATATGACACTGAAACTGAAGAAAAACTTTTTTTGCTTAATGAATGATATATCACTTGGTCCAACATTGAGCAAACATCTGTTTAAACAATTTCTTGCCTTTTAACAAAAGGTGAGCTTATGTATGTTTTTATTCCTATGGCAAACTGCAAATCAGGGAACAGTACTTGTAATTATGGTTAGATAGTTGGGAAGGAATTGCTAAGCACTCATTTGTTTGTTAGAAGGCATGATCTTTAATGGTTCTGCACCTGAGGGAGTCAGATGATAAGAAGCAAATTTTACTCAAGTATGACTATGGAAATTGACATATATTTGCAGAATGAAATATTCTTTTTTTTGTAAAAAGACAAAAGTGTATAGTCACAATAAAATAATCCAAACATAAATAACTTAAGGATCAAGACAAGGAGGAGGGAAATGCATATTATAACATGAAAATATGTCCAGTGTGACATATCCAAAATGATATATGGATCATTTCTTTGACCTGCGACTTTATAACAAAGTTGTTACCTCTTCAGAAAAGCTAACGATTATAGTTGTTGTAATGGTCTTTAATGTCTTGAATAGTCCCTCTTAACAAATCCAAACTAGGTTCAATTTAACAAATTGATGATAGTGGGGAGAAAAAGAGATCGAATTACAGATTATTATATTTTTAATTAGGCTGTATGCATATTGTTAATATAATAACACTAGACCAGCATAAAATCAACATACAAAACCGCTACTTACGAATAAGGTGTATTGTGTCAGATGAATGCACTGGGAGCACCCAAAGTCACACAGGATATTTGAGATGAAGTTGCCCAAAAGCTGTACAGTATGTCAAAAAACCCAATAGGTTGTTTGCTTGGGGTTTTTTAAATCATCTTTTTATGCATGGGAGCCTGGCTTATGGTGGGAAGTGAAGGTCTCACTAACAGTACTATGTTTTCATATCTATAGTATATATATATATCCAGAGTGCTTCGTACTCTCTTGGATGCACAAACTTTGGACCCACAAGGACCCCATATTTCTTGTCAGACACATCCTCCTTCTCTCCCAGCTGTATCTTCACTGTTACCACCTTGCCAAAACATTTGAGATGGAAAAAATATGAGTAGAAAAATCAGACTGGAAAGTTTTCTTATTTAGTTTGCTTCAGAAATAATTTACAGCTAACATTAGTCAATAGCTGCAATTTTGCACTTATTACCAAGGTATAATGACCAGAAGAAAAATCTTTCAACTAGTCATTTACAGGTAATCAATTACACATGCAATACAAAAAATACTGTCACAGCAATCATGCTAAGTTAATTAAACAAAAGGCAAAATGGGAGTAATTTTAATGCTGATCTTTCTAGAAAGACTAAGAGAATTTTCTTCATATTTAAGACTAGTTATTAAACTATGGAGGAAACTTGTATAAAACAGCAGACAGAAACAGGTTAGCTTGTATTTGACCAGGTCTGGTGCAGATACAGTGAAGGCATGGTGACATGGATGTCATGCTTATGAGCTGCCCACATTCTTTGTCAAGCATCTGTATACAGTTCTGAATAGTATTGGGTTTTTGTGGTTCTGAGGTAAAATGAGTCTTGTCGCCACTGATGTACACATGCTACAAAAAAGACTGTTCCCAAAATCAAAGTTTTTAAGACTCATCACTTGCTCCTTGGATAAACACTGCTAATTGTTGCAAATTAACAGTTTTTATTTCATAATGAGTAGTACAGTATTATTTTGAATCCTATTTTCTTACTCTGACAAGAGTATTTTTATAAATGGTTGCTCAGACTGTCCTTATTAATTCAGAAAACTAGTTTTACGTTGTGGACTTGGAGCTGCGCAGAAATGAACACCTAATTCAAATAAAATTCCCAATAAAATAATATGTGTACCTTATGCATGTCTACTCTTTTTGTAGCTATAAGATACACAAGCATATCAGTGTGAATTAAACAGCTGCTTCCTTAAGTAATTAGTCTCATCATAAATTGTAGAAATTAAGTAAGAAAAATGCATTTGTCATCCAACAGCTGTTTAACAATTTCTATATGAAAGCGGATAACAACTAAAAAAGTCTTTAAGAGATGATTCTGTCTTTAAAGACTAGCAAAAGGCTAAAGATCTTATTTAAGGATTACACCACAAAGGACCTGTGAGGTCAGAATAGCTTTGCATACAAAATAGGAACAAAAAAGATAAATCTGAGATTTCAACTCCTACTAAATGTTGATAAACTTAAGAGGAAATCTAAGTTTAATCTGAGATAAGATACCTTTGAATGTATTCTGAAATACCTTGTCACAAAGCTAAATGTAGAAAACCTTCAAGTTAAGGAAAGATCATATTCTTATATACATAGAAGCATAACACCTCTTCATAAGTTAAAACTAGCCAAGTAGTTTGATGAAGGTGCTGAAAAAATGAAAGGACGACAGTCACATATATTTCAAATTTAGTAAGCCATGACAGAAATATTCTTTCCTCTTTCCAGACGAAAATAATATAAAATCTTCAGCAATGAACAAGCAGTAGCATGCTCTGATCCCATCACTCAACTTTAGAGTACAGCTCTTCCCTGTTCATCTCTGCCAGCAAGCCACTAACAAAAGCAATCAGAACGAACAAACAGAAGCAGAGATGAACATCAAGAAAAAACAGCTTTCCACTTCATCACCACAGAGAGATGAATTTTGTCATACTACTGACAGCAAATGAAATCAATGTTTTCATTATCATGGCTTTAATTTGATACTGACTTGTTTATAATTAGCTGGTGGCTTATCCTGATAGTAAACTGTATTAGACATACTTGTGTGGACAGTAGGGCTTATGATAAAATTCACAAATACAGAGAAATTATAAGATTGATTGGAATTCAGCATTTGTAATGATCACTTATGTCCCAAAACTTTTCCATGAATTACTCCTTCTGAAAAAGTAGGAGGGATCACATCCCTTAAAAATGTAAAAATAGTACTACTATGTGGAAGCATCTACTAGTTTTGGGAATAAAATTCTAAATTTTTTTCCCATAGTAAGTCTTCACTGAAAAAGTATGAGCTTTATTGAAGTTTTTCACACAGGAAAACTCAAGAAAAAATATAACTAAATCAATTTTTATTTACCCATGTTCTTTTTTATTTCTCTTTGTTCCCTTATAAGTATATAGTCAGGATTAGTGATGTCCTGTGTTTATTTTTTCTTCTGATCACTTTGTTAAAGCAGTAGAGAGATGTTTTTGCTTGCTCTTCTGTAGCTCAGTCAAATTTGGCTCCCAGATTTATCTGTCTTTTACATTATGGATTATGTTTTGTCTTTTAAGATAAAAACACTTGCCTTTCAGACTGTCAAGTTACATGTATCATGCTGATGTTAAATTCGCTTTGTTTTAGTAATAGAGTGGACTGATGTAAGTCAACCAAAAGAACAGCCAGCTGACTTGCATATGCAACACTACTATCACCATAACAACAGTAAAAACCAACAACAATTAATTACAATTGATAGTTCTAGTAATTTCAGTTAATCATCTGACTTTTGCAGGTTACCAATACAAAGTGCCTCTGCACTGGATGCCATAGCCTGGATTCTTCATACCATTACATCTTAGTAAGAATACTGTGATGATATATTATCACCATTAATCTAGTATAGTTGATTTCAAGGAGATGAAAATAACATTGGTGACTTCATGTACTTAGGCAGGTGCAGTGCCTTCTAATACCAGTAGTATGCATTTAAGTCAATACATGTTATTGACTTAAAAAGATGTTTGGGAATTATTCCCTGTTTTAAGCTTTTATTTTAGGCATCCATGACAATTTGAAAAGTGATGCCACTCATTCTCTCAGTGCTTTTGTTGACTATGTAGTTTACTGAATGTTTAAATGGCATAAAGTAAAAGAAACACTACATTATTTGCTCTGATGTTAAAACTTACAGAGCAGGAAGGTTTCTGCATTTTATTGCAATTACATCCAAGGAAGCAGTACTCTGTTCCCTAAAGGACAGAGAAATAAAGGAAAACTAGTATGCAACCAATTAAACATACCTAGTAATAATGAATTTGCTTTTAAGTATCTATAAGTAGCTTTGGTTTCTCTGTCCCCATTAATAGTTTATTTTCTGGTCAGGTGCACTATTGATTGTTCTGCACTGAAACTATTTTTTCCTCATTAGCTTTCCAAACTTTTCCTCACCTCAATTTTCTTCAGATACAAAAGCTGAGCAAGATTATGTGAGACTTGTTGCTTAGCAACAGTCCTATTTCTAAAACGATAATGGCTGAGCACTCCATGTCATCTTGTGAAAGAAGTCAGATATTCCTTCCTTTGCTCCATGGTGTTTCATGGCCTCTCTCTACCTCCCCCTTCACCTCCCCCATGTGAAAAAGAAAAAGAGTAAAATGATAATTACTCATAATTTATATTATGCTGCCACATACAACTTACACCTGATTTAAATTTGAAATGTCTATATTTGTGAAAACATGTGTTTATGTTTTATCTCCGTTCAGAGAGGGAAGAAGTACCTAGAGATGTTGACCACCATCACAATGAGTGAAGAGAAACAGGAAGTTTTGGGGGAGAGGAAATCCCATCCTTTATTATTCTCAGAAATGTTCTTACCTTTCAAAGAAGATTTTTGGCACTTCTAGGAATAATATATGCCTGGCACCTTGAGTTCTACAGAATTAAAGAGTGCAGAGCTTACTGAAAAAAAATGAACTTTACATTTGAGAACTGTTAAAATTCTGTTTGTTGCTTTTTAAAAAGAGCTGGTGATTCATTCTTAATCCATTCATCTCTCTTTAAAACATAAAGAGCAGTCCATTTATATGCTTGCTATAATTGTCCATAAATAAAAAAGCCACCTTTTAAAAATAAATTAACTTGCCACTTAGGGGAAGAGTGCACACCCTATACAGAACAGATGACAGATTCTATAGGCAACCATTTGAACAAACACCAAGAGGGTATGAATGACATGGAAAATAAACAGTTATGGAACAACCATACTGAAAAAAGGTCATCAAAAGAAAGGAAGTAACTGTCCAATGTCAGTCAGAAAGATGCCAGAAATGGGAATGAGTGTATTATATGTATGAGCCCATTACTCTACGAATACAGAGGTTCATTGACTTCAGCAATGGTGGGCACAGAGCAACATACACCTGCACTGCTAGGAATATATGATCAAGCAAGTTCTGCAGGAAAAAGAACAGAAAAAAAGAAGAGGAAAAACCACTGTGTAAACCCTGATGTTTCTTGCTATTAGAGGGCAAACAGGTATTAACCAGTAGTCTAGAGTTCCAGAAGCATGTTAGTTTCCAAAGAGACCTCATATGCATACACATGCCGAAGCAGTCTTTGTTGTCCCATCTGACCTGTGATGGAAGAGTCAATGTGCCACCACTTATGGAACACCTCCCAGCTCCAACTTACCAAGGACAAGAGATGTTGGAGGACTACAGAAATGCTGTTTACCACTACAAGGAAAAAAATTTTGCAGCCAAAGATGAATTAGAGTTCAATCTGGCCAGTATTGTAAAAAAAAATGGGCTTTTTAAAATAAGTTAACAGCAAAAGAAAAGTCAGAAATTAGCCCGTTGCTTTGTAATGTTGTCACCTCACAAACTGCAATGTAGACAAAATGAAGATATTTAATGCCTTCTTTGTCTCTGTCTTCAACACCTCTGATGTGTCCTGAGACCCTTGGAGCCCTGTGTTGAAGGACCATTACTGGAGGTGATGATAACCTCTCAGCTGACCCTTAACTTGTTCAAGACTTGATGCCAGAGCTATGGGGATCAGTAGGATTTATTCCAAAGTACTGAAGGAGCTAGACAATCTTATTATGGGACTTTTCTGCTTTTTTTTTTTTTTTTTTGTTTTGTTGTGAGTTTGGAGAGGTCCCAGTAGATTGGAAGCAGGCAGATGTTGCCCCAATTTTAAAGAATGCTAACTGTGAAGACCTTGGTCATTACAGGCATGTCAGTCTCACTTCAATGCCTGGTAAAATTATGGATGTTGTTCTAGGAGTTACTGAAAAACATTTCAAAGACAATGCATTCATTTGTCATAGCCAACATGGGTTCACAAGGGAAAAGCCCTGCTTAACCAACATAATTTCTTTCTATGTTACGGTCTCTGGTCTAGTTGATGAAGGAAAGTCAGTTGATGTAGTGATTTTGGATTCTAGGAAAGCTTTTGATATTTGGTACCCAATATGCTTCTGGATAAAATGTCTGCTACAGAGCCAGAGAAGTCTATAATACATTGGGTGATCACTGGATTGTTGGGTGGGTTAATGGGTCAGACTCAAAGGGTTTTAATAGATGGAGTTTTATCAGGCTGGTGGCCAGTCACCTGTGGGGTTCTCCAGGGTTTAATTTTAAGGCCAGTGCTCCTTAAAGTTTTTATAAATGATCCGTATACAGTAATCAAATGCAGATTAAGCCAGTTTGCCAGTGATAAATTAGGGGCAGCTGTGGACACCTCAAAGAGTAGAGAGAACTTAGAGGGAGATTTGCCAGACTAGAGAGCTGGGCAATCACCAACAAATGTGTGAAATTTAATAAGAGCAAGCGCCAGAATCTCCACCTGGGATGGGGCAATGCTGGTTATATGTACAAATTAGTGGGTGAGTGGCTGGAGAGCAGCCCCACAGAAAGAGAGCTGTGTGGCTGGTTAGAAGGCAGACCAAATATGAGTCAGCAGTGTTCCCTGGCAGTTGAAAGGGTCAACCATGTCCTGGTGTACATCAAATGCAGCGTAGCTAGCCAATCAAAGCAAGTGATTTTCCCTCTCTACTGGTGTGACCCCATTTTCAGTCCTTTGTGTAGTTTTGGACAGCTCAATATATGGACATCAAACTATTAGAGTGTGTATTGAGGAGGGTGACCCAGATGGTGAAAGGCCTTAATGGCAAGATTAACAAGGAGTGTCAGAGATTGCATTGTTTGTTGAGTTTGGAGAAGTCTGAGGGGTGACCTCATGGCAAGTCTACACCTTCCTTACCTGGGGTAGTGGAGGGGAGGTGCTGATCTCTGCTCTCTGGTGACCAGTGATTACACACAAGGAAACAGAACAAAGCTGCATCAGGAATCCAGATTGTACATTTAACAGAGGGTTCTTCACTTGAACAGGTTCCCCAGGGAAGTAGTCATGGCACCAAGCCTGCCAGAGTTCAAGGAGCATATGGACAATACTCTTAGTCACATTGTTTAATTTTAGGTAGTCCTAAAAGGAGCAGGGAGTTAGACTAGCTGATCTTTATGAGTTCCTTCCAACTTGAGATATGATTCAAGGATTATATGATTTGTCTGCCCTCAGCTCCAGAGGGAGGGAGCAAGCACAAGGGCTGAACACTGATCCCACGTCATAGTAGTCATGACATCTGTGCTTCCCTGCTGCCAGTAATCCGCATCCACAGATGGGCAAGTTGTTGAGAGGTCTTGTCTAGGTAGTCTGTGTCTAACAGGAATGAAGAAAAGATGGTAAGAATGTTGTTGTGGGCAACTTTGAGGCCTAGTTTGCACTGGGTTTTCATCTTCAATATCTTTTTTATCCTGTGGCTGTTGGACTGAGAGTTGGCTCTGTACCACAAGGACCTTTGCCATCTGTAACCAATTCAATTTGTCTTGCACCTAACACATAGCACACATTGCACAGAAGTTGCCTTTGTCTGATGGGATGGGAATATATCTGGCACTTCACTTCTGTTCCCTTCTGTAAAGGCACCTGAGGAATTAGTTATAAAAATGCATGCCTAAGAGGCTTAGTAAAAAAAATAAATAAATCAAATAAACAAAAATCAAGAATTTAAATGCTTCCTTAGCATGAAAACTCAAGGTCAGATCCTCTCAGTGTTGTATTATGACTATTTTTCTAGTTCACTCTTACTGCTCTTTACAATAAATCTGAATATATCCTTTGATTTCCCAGTTTTTGTAACTGACTATACAATACTGTCATTATTCTACATCTCTTGGCTCAGGAGCATCATATTTTTAGCCATGTTATTAACTCAGTAACTTTACCAGAAATTTACTGGTTTAAGGTAAGGATAAATTGTCTTCTAAAATCTCCTATTGCAAAATTTCCTTCAATTAGTGGTTTGTTTAGGTATTATTGCGGGTATGGAGAAAGAGCTTATTCTATGGAGGACTTGCTTTAGTAGCTCAGGGAGGTTGGACTTACCAGTGTGATACAGATGAAGAACCTGGTTTTGAGACTAGAAGGCACAGGTGGTGTCTTTGATTGTTATTCCTCCTCAGATCCTTGCCCTCTGCTACATCACTGATCTGTCAAGATGGGCAGAAGTGGCTGAAGGCAAAATCTGCTCATCAACCTCACAGAGTTTCTGTAAGAGGTCCAAGGTCATAGCAATCTGTCTCTGCTGCTGGCTTTCCAGCTATGCCCGAGTGCACTCCAGCTTACAATGAAGTTACACACACCTGACACAACCAAGTTATTCACAGATTCACAGAATTTGTGGATTTACCAAGTGGACTGTACCAAGTGGAAGGAGTTCAGTGTTCACTTAAACTCTTCAAATGGTCTACTATTTACCATGCCGGGTACTTGACCCAAGAAACCAGAAGGTATGAATCTTTGGCCATGATGCAGACAGGTAACTTCAAGTCAGCTAAGATGGAAGCAATACAAATACCAAATTCCCATGACAGAGCAGTGAATGCTTTCTAGTTATCTTTAAGCCCTTATAGTGTTCTTGCTTACAAAAAGGGAGTCCTAGTTACATGAGGACAACTTGTTATCAAGGTAGTGTGGTTCTGGGCAATCCCCTCTTTTCCACATGACACAAACATTTATTAATCACCTCAACTGTTATTTTTTGGCTGCCTTTTGTACTTCTGATACAAAAGCTGTCATCTATTTGTCTGTAGGTTTACCTTCACAGCATCACCTTTTTCTTCAGCTTCGTCCATGTTAAAACAATGGATATAACTGCATGTGATAAAATTTTTAAAGTATAATGTAGCCCCCAAATCATGTGTTTTTAAAAGCTACCAGGAAATAGCCTTTGAATTTATCTTCCCCTACTTCCTGTAAGACTAAACCACATGCTTTTCATGGTTTTCTCTATCATTTATTACAGCAAGCTCAAGTCCACAGCTCTTTTTTAGAATACATTATCTGCACTAACACATAAAGAAAAAGAACTTTAAAAAGAGGGGGAAAACCCCAAGAAAAATTTGTTTTCACAACTGTATGTTAGCTGCTCAAATGAGCATCTCAAAATGCAAATGATTTTGTATTTCAAAGTCAGAGAGAAGAAAAACTTCCCCTTTTGATTATTTGTCTCTGTATCTTCTTGTACTCTGTATTTCTTTTTCTTACTTTTATCATGACCTTTCCTGCAGAACTTTCACTGCTAATGTTTTAATTTTGGCTATCCACTCTCATAACCTGTACTTGCTCAAAGTCTCCTGTGGCTTAAATTAACGTATTCTACTCTATCTAGCTATGTATTAAATGAAGCAGCATGTTGACACTCTGACTGACAGTATCATTAGTTGTCTAAGGTATCACTGCTACTCTTTTTCCACTGACCTTTTTCTCACTGTCAAATGTTTGAACATTTCTACCATGATATTCAACTGTAACACTTACCCATTCAGTTGTACCAATTAGTTGCATATCTACTTGCACACACACAGAGCACACAAGAAAAATGAAACAAGTGGAGTACTTTAAGGAAGCAAAGTTTTGCTTTGGTCAATTTTCAGATAGAATTTTTACTTGATTCTCTTCCCATAAATAGTGCATCATAGTTCAGTGACATGTGGGATGTAAAGAATGGGGAGCAAAGAGAGAAAAATTAGGGTTTATGCTGTATGTTAGTTTGGATGGTTTGTGTGAATGATTTAATCAGGTTTAATATATCACAGCTCTGCTCCCCCTTTTGCTTCCGCAGACTCAGAACATATTGAATTGAATACCAAATAAACTTATTGTGTCACTGCACTTGGCTTCTGAGCACAAAATAAGAGTTATTGTAGTGGTCAAATGAGGCAGTAGGACAAAGCGATGATATTTTACACCATAACTGCTGTCAGAAGTTTGTAAAACAATTCTTAAACACTAATGTTTCTAATTCTGAAGTTATAAATAGGGTAGAAATGGTAAAGTATCCAGTCCTTCACTACCAAAGTCATAAACTCATGGTTTGAAAGTTTTGCTGTCAGCCAGTATCAATAGTATATTTGCCTCCTGCACAGCAAAGGGATTTGCATAGAAGTCATTCTAGAGTATGTGTATGCAGATTTTGTTTCCCAATACTTATAGCAAGTCTGCATGAAGAAGAGCTGACTATTGCAGCAAGTCAGGCACCCAGGCTGATTTTACACATTTCTAAAGCTTTAAGGCCCCTGTTTTATCCATAACTACCAAAACTACTGGGCAGACTTGCCTTCTGCTTACGGAACCTTGGTAAATTACTCTATTTTGAACTTTTATTGCTTTCTGACTCCATCTTGTTTCTTCTCTTTACCCACTTCTACCTGTAAAAATGAAGATGAACAACATATTCTTGGTGTGTATAATGTAGGTGAATATGTTGAATCTGTGTACCACTTCAATAATTTAATTCCTTTGTATTTTGAAATCAATCATTTTGCTCTTGGTGGAACTTCTGGGCATGTTAGTTTTATTGCATGGGGAATAAATCCTGCATTCATTATTTCTTAACATATTTTATTCATCTTCCTCTACAATTCAGGAAGTATCTTCCTAATTATTTCTTGTTTTGTCTAAATTTTGTCTAGTTCTATACATTTTCAATATATTTTTAAAGTTATTATTGGTTGATTAATTTTTTCTTCCTTTTTTTTTTCCCTGGGTTTTTTTTTTGGTAGAAGTCTGTTTTGTCTCTTCCTTTGTAATGCTGGGGGGGGGGTGTTCCCTTCAGTTTGTATAATGATAATTTTTGTTCTATGCTTTCAAGGTTATTTTATTCAGTATATTGCTGAGAGTATTTTTGCATGGTTTGTTCATCAGGATATCTTCCCATATACTTTTGGGTTTTTTTAAATCTTCCCTGTCAGTGCTTATTCTGTTATTATTTCTCTCTCTCTTATCAGTCAAAATACTATTACTTTCCCTTTTATGATTGTCCTGTTGGTATCTCACAAAACCATAGATCATACTTATTGCAGAAATGCAAATAATAAAACATTTATTCTAATAATAAACACCAAGATTTTTTAAAACCAACATCCAATGGTCTGGACATCTATTTTTTATTTTCTATAAGTTAATGTTTAAACTCATACTTGTATCATACTGCTCCATGTAAAAAAAAAAATAAAAATTCCTCACACGTGTGAAAATCTAATTTAGATATCTAATACATAGTGGTCATGTACATTGTCCAGTCAGGACCAATGCATGGGGCCAGCAGGCAGTGTGAAATCATTCATTGTTCTTGCTCTGCAACAGTGTAGAAAATGCTAAATCTGAAGATAGAGTAAAAAATAAAGTAAATAAATGGAGCCCTTTTCTTTGAATTTTCTTAAGAGAAAATTTTGGGGAGTGTTACAATTAGCAAATATTATATGTGGACAAACAATGAAAAGTTTTATCTTTTTCTGCAAGATGAACATAATTCAGGAAATTCCAAATCCAATCTTGCTCCCCATGAACACAGGTCTAAACTCAGCAGGACACTCTGGAGGAAATCCAAGGCATGACTTGCTTTTCCCGTGCTTCCACTTCACTCCCAATTGAACCTGAAGATTTCCCCTGTGACAAAAAAAGTAATTCAGGATCTCCCAGTTGAGTTGTACCTCTGGCTTAAATTACAGTTTGAAACTTACTCAGACCAGGTAACTGTCGTGATTTTAGTGGCTGTAAGGAAGGACAGACCACAGAAACAACTTTGAGATTTTTCCCTTCCCTTCTTCACCTCCACATACCTCTTCCTCAGACACTTCCCTTTGTAAGCAATTTTTTTCTCTATGATGAAAAGTGTCACCCTGCTCTTTCCTCCCACATCAGCTGTTGAACCAACTTTTCTTTCTTGGAGACAAGCAGATGCCAGTTTCTACCAGCACATTCCTTCACTCCCAAGAGTATTGTAGAAGTACTGTATATACTGGAATGATGCACCAAGAAACACTGTGTGTTAGAGCAGAGGGGACAGAAAAACAGAAACTCTACACTTGTATTGTCAAGTTTTCTGCACCAGCAACATCACAATAACCCTCCTACTGCTTTTCTGCTTTTCTTTGTCTTTCTCTAACCCCTGGTAGGGAAATTGAATCGAGTGACTTGCCAAGGCCTTATAATGAGATTGCAACCCTGTTTGAAATTCCCTATAGCAGACTCTTGTTGATTGTCAGGCTGTTGATCATGTTGAGTATTCTCCCCCTCCACTACAGCATGGTTTTAGGAAGGCAAACACTCCAAGAAGCAATGAGTCGGCTTTCTGTGATGAGCTTTGGAAACATGCTGCTAATTGCCATGGCTTTGATTCTCAGTTTGACTGATGGCTCTAGGAATCAAAGCACTGTCTCTGGAGTTCACTGTGATTTACAAGTGAGCCCTCTGGCTTTCTTACTGAGTCACCATGTCAACCGTTAGTAGCATTTCTTACTAAAAGCACAACACAATCTACAAGGTGTTCAACATCCAGCAACTGTAAATGGCTGTAAATGGTTTATGATATCTTAATTTTAGTTTACCATCAAATACAATTTTCTTCCCCGCCTATTGTTTCAGGTAGACACCTGTGTATTAATTAAATGTCTACATATCCATCATACTGTATTAAAATGTGATTTTCAGACTGTAATTCTTCATGTGATTCACTGTGATATTTTTAGTTGCTTCTGTTGATGCATATACATTCAATTAAATCATCTATTGTATCAGCATATTTTTAAATTAAAAACTGTTTGTTCTGTCCTCAGAATGTCCCCTGTATGGCCTCAAAGGGTCTCAAGATTAGAAGCATTTCTATGAAAAAATTACCCACAGAATCTCAAATATTTAAAAAAGGAAATTTTAGTATAGAAAAGATTAATGTTTATATAATTATAAGGGAGAACAAAGATATTTTTCTGTTTTATTTTGATAAAACAGAAAATGGGTAGGTTTCCCAGTGTGGAGTTCTAGCACTCATGTAAATATGTGTGAGGTGTGTGGTTATATATGCATAAGTTTGCGTATGCTGCAAACATCACATACTGCTTCAAAAAGGACAAGAATGGTGATGTGAGGTACTGCCAGCCAGTCAGTTAGTCTCCAGTCCCTGAAAAAATTGTAAAGTGGATCCTCTTGGGGAACACCTCTAGGGACAAGAGAAAGAAGAAGGTATGGAAACAGTCAAGTTAGTTTGAACAGGACTTGGTGCCTGACCAATCTTTCAGTGATAAAATGGTTTGATTTGTGGGTAAGTGGAGAATAGGGGATGTAAGCAAAGCTTCCAACACCCTCTCACAATGTCTTTTTAGCCAAGCTGGAAGTTAGGATGTCTGAGTGCATGCCCTACTAGGTGGTTGAATACCTGGTTTAGGCAGTTGAGCTCAGAGGTAGTGGGCACTAAGTCTTACCTGCCTGGAGGCTGATGCCTCATGGGGTCCTAAACCTCCTGGGGCTTTTTGTTTAACTTCTCTACCTGTGACCTGGGGAGGTCACACAGTGTTCTCTTTCAGGATTTGGAGTGGTGGCAAGGGCAGAGACCAGTTGAGGACAAAGTTCCCACCTAGAGGGTCTGTGACTGGTGGGAGGAAGGGACCAGTGGGGACCCCATGCATTTTGCGCAGAAGTAATGGTCTGGCAGCCAGGGGCAGCTTTGTGGAGAAACCTCTGAATCCTGGAGGGAAGTCGGCTGAACAAGGCCAAGAAGGCTGGAAATATGAAGATGGACAGAAAATATGTCCAAGGCCCAAGGAGCTGGTGCCATCTCCCTCTTGGAGAGTTTCCAGCCTGTGCCATATAAAGCCATGAGCTCCCTGGTCTGGCACTGTGGGTAAACCCTGTAGGCTTAGCACTGTAGCACTTTAGGGATCAGAACAGAGAGATTATGAACATATCAGACAATCAGAAACATCATTTTATTCGGTAACATTTATGACATAAAAGGTAAAAATATTAACTTGCCCTTGAAAACTTCCTAAAGCATGTGTTACCTGGAAGATATTTTACCCTGTTTTATGGCAGCTGATTTCCATGCAATAAAAAAGACATCTGGGAGAGAGGGAAAGAACTGAGATCTCAGTAACAGGTGACATTCCACTAGCAGAGGGAGCTGACACACATTTTCAAATCCCTATGGGATCAAGAATTGGAAAAAAAGAGGTTTATTTATTTATTTTCACAAAGTATACGTTAACTGCTAAAAGCAGTCTTTCTCAGTTGGCCGTAGTCCAAGTAACCTCTAAGTACATCAGCATTGTAAGTCTTAAAAATGAATTTCACTGTGACAGAAAAACTTTTAGACAATTAAAGGTCCTAGTCCTACCGCCTCATTAGTGCAAGGCTTCTTTTCAGGGGGTGACAGGAAGTATTCAGAGCATATGCACATGGGGTTGCCAGGTGGGATTGGTCAGATAAGGGAGTGTGAAAGGCACTGTCAAGAATATCAGCTGTTAAAGCTGGGATTTTTGGATTTTATTGATATTGTTTTTTGGTTTTGGGTTTTTTTTTTTGGTTGTTTTTTTAACATTTTAATTGTTCTGTGGAAATAGTGATATGATGAATAGATTTATTGCTCCAAGAAACTCAGAGTAAATGTGAGTTACCTGTTTGAAAATTGTTAAATTGTTTCCTTCTTCAGCTGTGTAAAGTTGTCTCAACTCACGCTCTGGAATTTAGCAATGCAGTTACTTTATCAGACAAGAGTACTAAAGACTAAAAATTAGATTTTTAAATATTTTTTTTTAGTTTGTGTTATTATATTCCTAAAATATAGTTTAAGATATATTTCTTTTGTGTTCCTGTGCAACATTGGCTTTAGTCAAGTATTACATTTCTTTTCTGGGTGAAAAACTTTATGCACACATTAGTTTTAAAGAACTGAACTTTTGTTGCCATTCAGTTTCATTAGGCTTAGGACTTCCTTTGAGTTCATCAAATTAAGGGTTATGGAGACATCAATCTTGAACATAAAGGTTTTTGTTCACACTGTTCATGCTGAGACAGTTTTGGATACATCTCAATGTGCCATGGAAATTGCCATTTTCTTCTAATAATGAGCAAGAAACTTTATTGAGATAATGAAAACAATATTGGTTTTGCAGTTTCTATGTCATTCATGGAGGTTTTTTCTCTCTTGTCTATTGGAAGATCTAACACACGTAGTTCTGCACAGGTTCTGAACTGTATCATCTCCTATGTTAGAGCAAAACCCAAAAGTCACTTGGCATATAATAAAAAGAAGAAAGAATAAATCAAGTGTGTCCATATTGGAAGATCAAGGAATGAATACTCTGACTTCCCCAAAATAGATCTTTCTATGTCAGACTAATACGGAAGCTTTGATCAAAAATCTTTCTGCAACTGAAACATTTATTGTGATATATTGGATAACCCAGGTTTTAGATACAGAAGAAGAATCTGCAAAGAGAGAAAAAAAGCCATCTAGACTACAAGAACAAAAGTAATTACAAAATATGTTTCTTGGGAAATATCATGATTTAAATATTTTTCTGTCCCCGATGATTATTTTTTTTTCCACTCTGAATCGCTGAACTGGGGATCTTGAGGGTGAGGAGGGGAGACAACCTGGATGACTTAAATCATGAAGTGAAACATATAATTCCAGATCCATTATTTTACTTTTGTCTATGTTTCCTTTAGATGTTTGGAAACGAAACATTGAAAAATTCCATGCTTTAAAATGGCTTGTCAAATGCAGTAAGGTTTGCAGTACTTAAATAGTTGTTAAAGAAAATATAATGACATTTTTATGGGCACTATTTATTTTTTTTTTACCTAGATAAAAAGTACATTTTTTTCTCTTTTTTTCTATTAAAATATTATTTAAATGGAAAATTTAATTGCTAAGTATACTAGAAAAAAGTTGTATGTCTCCATATCGGTACTCAAGATCCATGTCAAGGGAAAATTCGAGAAGTGAATGATTATTTCTACTGGAGAACAATCACAGCTCTGCACAAAGCAGCCAGAGTTTTGAACAGTGTTACTTTAAAAGACAGGAAGTTAATAGTGTCCAGATTAAACAGGTAAATAATCCTGAACATCTTAATCTGAGGGTAAAAATAATGTGTGTGAGTGTTTGTTTTACAGATAAAATGTAAGCTTGACTGTTGAGTCCTCAGAGTAATACAATAATCTTAGCAAAAATCTGCTAAAAAAATCTAACAAACTTTGTCACTTTTGCACCCATATTCATTTAGGATCAACTCTGACACCTTGTACAGTACTCTAATATGCCACTTGGCCTTATCTTAGCTCTACAAGAGCAGATCACTAATTATCTCATTGTTGCATTCACCCTCTTTCTGTCTCCATGGCCATACGGCAGTTATCCAAATAATTAGATTCTCTGACCTGTTAAATTAGAATTGACAGCATTTTGCCACCTTTCTTGACCCTTCTCTTCACCTTAGCCCAAAATAAAACTGGAGATAGAAAACTTCAGCTAACATAATATTTATTTGAGAAGTACCATGCAGAAATTCTGCCTAATGTAGATATTGTACAGACTGACCCTTGCCTTTCAGAGATCCCAAGAGTAATTTATACCCATGTTCTAAATAATTTATTTTCAGCTCACATTTTGCAATTGCCTCAAACTATAGAACTTCCCACTTTTGTTTTGAATTAGCAATATTCATATACGAATAATGTTTTTTAGGTAGAACACTGTCACTGAGATCTTTTGAGAAACCATCAGTGGAGTTTTAAAAAACAAATTTGCCTAGGAGAATCTGAGTATTTAATAAATTCAAGTCCATTGCCAGCTGTCATTAAAAAAATGACTTACTATTTTCATGACCTGAGATCTACTAAAGAAAGCAATCAGTCCTGCTGTAATAAGACTATCTGTTGACATGATCAATAGTCCCTGTCTCAAAAGATTTGATTTTTGTCGAAGAGAGGAAAAGGATTTATTAGAAGCAAAACTCTTGGGATCATAATGGCTCCATGGTATGGTGGTCAAATGTCCAATAGCTGATGTTTATTTCTTATTTAAGAGAAAAATGACAAATGGACAGTTATATACTGACTGACTGTAAATATCTCAGCACAGGAGCCAGGGCGAGGAATTTTTTTTTAATGGTGAATGAAGACCAACATCAAAAGCCTTAGATTCTTTCACCAGAAGAATAATGTGATCACTTGCTTTGTTACACTGCGTGCAATTACATATGCAGGCACCCACCCACCCACCTTGCAAGTAAAGAGCTAATCAAAATGAAAGGTGATGTAGCTACAGCAGCAGCCCTTCCCATAAAATATCATGCTCTAGATATCTTATATCTAGTTATAGGCTATTGTTAAAAGAAAGGACTGAGAAAAAGAGCCTTACACAAGGGAACAAACCAGTCAAAACAGCCTTTCAGAGTTGATTTGATGTGCCTGTAAGGAAGAATGTTTTGCTTAGTTCTGAAGCCAAAAGATAGCAATGACATTTAAATCCAGCACCAACTGTAAAATGTAGCTGTTATTCCATGCAAAATATAACTATAGGTCCAGTCTTCCTAGGAAGCTAATAATTTATTTCACTGGATGTTCTTAATTCATAAATTTTGCTTGATCCCCTTGATTCAGGTAAGGGGAGAAAAAGCAACTTGTACTTCCTGGAAGAAAAAGGATTTTTCCACTCTCTGTTTTCTGATATAAAACAAAACAAAAGAAAATTAATTCTACCCCAGACAAAATGAGTACAGCATCTTTGAAAAATGCCATCTGACAACCATGTAGAATAATATCAAATGTACTCAAGAAGTTTATTTATTTGCTTATTTATTTATGCTACAAACTGTCCATTAGGAAGCTGTGTTTTCCACCTTTCCCCTCCCCTCCCCAATTAGCAAGTTTAACCCCTCTCCTCCAGAACCCCTTCCATGTGCTATCCCTGCATCAGTATGAATGGTTTTGATGGTGATATGAAAATCCAAATTGTCAAGATCTGGGTGGTGTAAAATCAGAATGTTGAAACTTTTCTGTGTTATATCTCATGCACAGAGGAGGATTTTACTCCCTTATACATAGGAATTATTTACTGCTACTTATTTTAATCTATATTATATTTTACTCTCCTTTTCATCTTCATCCTTTCACATGCTCTGTCTTTTCCAGGTATTTAGGTCCATTTTCTCAATTGGTATATTTAGTAGTTTTCCACGGTTTTAATATCTTCTTGTTTCCTTCAATAAACTCAATATTAATTGCAACTTACTCCACAGACTTTCACACCCTGTAACCTTCTTTGCAACACACTGTCATTTATGTGAGCAGGATCAGCAGTTAACGTAGTCTAGCAGTTTTCTGGCTTCAGGAACAGTGTGTAGTGTAAAGCTGCTAGGAAACATGACTCTACAGGCCAGAATAAAGCAACAGCTAGCATAGAATATGAAAGAAATATCATCTTGACAGTATAAAATACAATTATAAAACTAAAAAAAAAAAATAGGGTTTTGGGAGATATACTAGCATGACTGTTTAATTATGGAGATTATCTCTTTAAGTGTTGTTCTGATGTAGGTGTCTCAAACGAAATATGATTTTTCTGTTGACAGAATGATGGAGAAGTAAGTCACGATCTTTTATTTCCATTTTAGCAGTACTTATACAAAGAATAAATAGATCTTTCAAAAGAACATCCCCAAAATTGTCATTATTCCTCTTCTAGGCGGGAAAAAAAAGCGTGTGTACCTAAAATAATTAAAATAGTTAGAAAGACAGGTGGTTCCCATCACCTTTTGTTTAAGAGAAATAAACTGAATTTGACAGAATAATAGGAAAAATGCTCTTAACACAATGAAATTAAAACTTAGAAGAACACATTTTACCCTGTGTTTTTAAAATTTCAGTTATAACCTGTCCTAATCAACCTCTCTCTTTCATTTTAAGAACAACTACCTTCTCCTCCCTTTTCCATTGTTTTCTACTTGAGAAACTTTACAAAGTTTACTCTATTTCTACTTTTGTACTGCAAAGAAAGAAGCTCTTGATTTATTTGTTATAGTGAGTTTCAACCTCTGAGTGTGGTCTTTAACCAAATTGTTTCATATAATTCCAATTTAAAGGAACCTTTCCTTAAAAGAAGATAAATATTCACTCCTGTCCAATAAACAAAGCCAACTGGCTTCCCCTTTACACAGGAATTACTAGGTCTGAAATACAACCTCATTTAAGATGGAAAGAGCTGAAGCAAAACCGTTTTCTTGTTATGAAATGATCTATGATAAATGTAAGCGCATTTCCAACCCTAAATACATCTTAGAGGAAGGGAGGCAGGATTGATCTGCCGTATGTAAGATACAATTAAAATTCATTATTTTCCTTTTCATTTGTTTGTTGTTACTGTTGGGCTTTGTTTGTTTGTTTTCTATTTTCTTTTCACCAAAGGAATAATTGTAGAAGCACTATGTCACATTCAATACACAGGTCCATCTGAGGGGAAAAGTTAATAGATGATACCTGAACTTCTCACAGTTGTTATTTGTCAGAGGCAGGTTTTCATTGTAGCAATAGCAAAAATACATACAGAAGTAATTTTAATCCAGGCTTTTAACAATGTGCACAAAGGCAACAGTAAGGAAGCACCCATTAAGAGTTTTGTAAGATAAGGACCATGGGTTGTTGTGTTTCTTCTTCACAGAGCTAATGAAAATAAATCACAGAATCATAAAATAGTTTTGGTTGGAAAGACCCTTAAGATTACGGAATCCAACTGTTAACCTATCTCTGCCAAGTCCACCACTAAACTATCTTCTTAAGCACCACATCTACACATCTATTCCTATTCCAGTACTTCATAACCCATTTGGTGAATATAATTATCCCAATATTCAATTTAAGCGGCCCCGATGCAACTTGAGGATGTTATCTTTTGTTCTGTTGCTTGTTACTTGGGAAAAAGAGAGCAACATCCACTTCACTACAAAGTCCTGTCAAGTAGCAGTAGACAGTGAGAAGGTGTGCCTTCAGTGTCCTTTTCTCCAGACTAAATCAGCCCAGTTTCCTCAGCTGCTCCTCATCAGACTTGTGTTCCAGACCCTTCACCAGCTTCGTTGCGCTGCTTTGGACATGATCCAGCATCTCAAGTCCTTCGTGCAATGAGGGGCCCAAAATCAAACACAGGACTATTAGGCTGGCCTCACCAGTGTGAAATACAGGGGACAATCACTGCTGGCCCCACTATTTCTGATACAAGCCAGGATGCCCTTGGCTTTCTTGGCCACCTAGGCACACTGCTGGCTCATATTCAGCCATTCTGTCAAACAACACCCTCAGGTCCTTTTCCACTGGGCAGCCTTCTATCCACTCTTACCCAAGCTTATGTCATTGCACAGGGTCATTGTGAGCCAAGTACAAGATTCATTATTCAGCCTTGTTGAATCCCATACTTTTGGCCTCATGCCACTGATCCAGCTTGTCCAGATCCCTCTGTAGAGCCCTCATACCCTCAAGAAGACCAGCACTCCCATACAACTTGGTTTCATTTGCAAATTTACTGAGGGTGCTTTTGATAGACATTTTTGCTATATATAACCCAAGTCACTTTCTAAACAAGCAGTGTTATGACAAATATCTTCTCCAGAAATCACTCTATAATGGTTGAGGTCCCAGATGTGCCTGATGCACATCAAGTTGATCCCGTGACTGTCACTAATTTCTTACTTCCAACAAGCCACATCCAAATATCCTGCCAAAGGATTTTGTTTTGACAACACATCAGATTTCAGTCTCATTATTCCCATTGTTGGTCTATATATTTCTGAAGTTATAGAAACCAGTTATCTACTGAGTTTCCTGTATACTAGAGTCTCTGTGGCTGACTACTAAGTCAAAAAAATACTCAATCCAAACCCAAACATTGTCATTTACAAACAGCTTGCGTTAAGGTCAGATAAAATCCACCAGGCATTCTGAGGTTCCTTTACTTTGCAGTGGTGAAGCTCTAGCAGCCAACCAATAGACATTAAGACAAGAGTTCAGCAACCTAAACACTGGAGTCTGCAACTGTTCGTGCATTGACCTTGGCTGATTGACAAGTACCTGCCAGGCTGGTCTCTCATTCCCCCTTGCCAACAGGACAGGGAGAAAACACAGGAAAAACTCATGGATCAATATAAGGACAGGAAAATCACTCATCAATTACCGTCATGGGCAAAACAAACTCAACTTGGGAAATTAATTGAATTTATTGCATATCAAATCAAAGTAGGATAATGAGAAATAAACCCAAACCTTTACTGTACAGCATCCCTTCTTCCCAGTCACTATTTCACTCCTGATTTCTCCTCACACCAAGAGGCACTGAGGGACAGGGGCTGGGTTTTGTGATCAGTTCATTATGTCTTGTCTCTGTTGCTCTTTCCTCCTTGAGCTCTCTCTCTGATCTGACATGAGATCCAACATGTGAGCAACAGTCCTTAATGAACATCTCCAGTGTTGCTCCTTCCCATCTGCTGCAGATCTTAAAAAACTGTTCCGGGTCCTTTCATAAAAACTTTTCCTGCATTGGTTCCATTCCACAGGGCCACAGTTTCTGCCAGAAGCCTGTCTAGCATGGGATCTTTAAGGGCTGCGGCTTGTTTCAGGGCACCTGTTTGGCATGGAGTCCTCCATGGTCTGCAGAGTGGATACCTATTCCACTGTAAACTCCATGGACTTCAGAGGAGTGTCTGGTGCAGCACCTGGAGCACCTCCTTCCTTTCCTTCTTCAATGTCTTCGGTGTCTACATAATTGATCTGCCTAGTTTTTCTCACACATCTTTTTCAGATGCTGCTGCAGAGATATTATTTACCCTTTCTCAAATATTTTATCCAATATTTACCAGTGCCACATATACCAATCTCACTGATTGGCTCAGTTTTGACCAGCTTTGGTCTTTCTTGGATCAGTCTGGCTCTGGCATTGGCTCTGTTGGACATAGAGGAAGTTTCTGGTATCTTCTCAGAGAAGTCATACCTGCAAACATCCCCCAGCCCCACTCCTGCTACAAAACCCTTGACATGTAACCCATTACAGTAGCATAAGACCCAAGGTTTAATTTAGACTCAGAAGAAACCGTGGTAGAATGATGATATTTAACATATCACCTTGTAGAAGGCCAGATGTAAAAGACAAGAATCCAGCTCCAGAGATCTCTGTGAAACTGTTTTGGAAGAAGATTGACATGATAATTAGGGAACAAATGAGAATCTTTGGCATTAAATCATATAATGATAATGAGTGTTTCACATTCTTTTTCCCCATGTTGAAGTAATGGTAATGGTGTTATTCCATTTTAATCTGTACAAGTTGTGTTTGATTTTGGTTTTTTTCTTATTCTTGACAAAAGGCTGTCTAGGTTGGACATTGAAACCAGGCTGCATGCATTCTCAAAAGTCTTTTGACTGAAGACACAGGACAAGTACCAACAAAAAATTGAGAATTTTTTTGTGTTAGTTCTGTAGAGTGTTTTAATTCAGGAGAAGCTAGCATCCCTAAAGTGCCTCCCTAATGTGTGTATATACTAATGCACACAGCATGGGTAATAAACAGGAAGAGTTAGAGATCTTTGTGCGGTCGCAGGGCCACGATCTCATTGCAATCACAGAGATGTGGTGGGATAACCTGGATGACTGGCATGCTGTCATGGATGGCTATGTGCTTTTTAGGAAAGATAGGCTAGGGAGGTGAGGTGAAGGAGTTGCTCTTTATGTGAGAGAGCAGCTAGAATGTATTGAACTCCACCTGGGGGAGGATGATCCATCAGTTGAGAGCTTGTGGGTAAGAATCAACTGGCAGGTCAGTGTGAGTGACACTGTTGTGGGTGTGTACTACAGGCCCCCTGATCAGGAGAAGAGAGTTGACAATGCATTCTAAAAGCAGCTAGAAGTAGCCTCAAGATCCCAGGTGCTGGTCCTTATGGGGGACTTCAATTACCCAGGTATTTGCTGGGCAAGCAACAGGGCCAGTCATATGCAGTCCAGACAATTTCTGCAATGTGTAGAAGACAATTTCCTACTACAGATGGTGCAGGAACCTACAAGGGGAAGGCAGGTACTGGACCTTGTTTTAACCAATAAATACGGGCTCATTAGGGAAGTGAATGTCAGGGGCAGCTTCAGACAAAGTGACCATGAAGTGGTGGAGTTCAAGATCCTGAGTGGAAGAAGCAAGCCAAGAACTAGGAGAGCTACCCTGAATTTTAGAAGAGCTAACTTTGATCTCCTCATTAACCTAATAAGATCTATCCCATGGGCTATGCTGTTAGAAGGAATGGGAGCCTGTGAGAGCTGGCTAGCATTTAAACAGTGCTTCTTCCAAGCTCAGGATTGGAGCATCCCTTTGAGCAAGAAATCTGGAAAGAGAGGCAGAAGACCTGCGTGGATGAACAGGGAGATCATGGGTAAACTCAAAGGGAAGCAGAAGGTCTATGAATTGTGGAAAAAGAGGAATATAAGAATGTTGTCAGGGCCTGTAGGGACGCAACTAGGAAGGCTAAAGCCCACCTGGAAATGAAATTAGCAAGGGACACAAAAGGATAATAAAAAGGGTTTTTTTAGATATGTGAATAGTAAGAGGATGACTAGGGATAATGTGGGTCCCCTGCTGAACGAGACAGGTGTCCTGATGACAGGGAATGCTGAGAAGGTGGAGATACTGAACACCTTCTTTGCTTTGGTCTTCACTTCAAAGACCCCCGAGACCCTCGGACACTGGAAGAAAGTGAGAGAGTTTGGGAAATGAAGAGCTTCCCTCTGGTTGAGGTGGGGGTGGTCCAGGAGTTTCTCAAAGGGATTAATGCACATAAATCCATGGGCCCAGATGGGATGCATCCGGATGTGTTGAGCTGGCAGAAGTGATTGCTGAGCCGCTCTCTATCATCTTTGACAGGTCTTGGAGAACAGGAGAAGTGCCTGAGGACTGGAGGATAGCCAATGTCACTCCAGTCTTTAAAAAGGGCAAGAAGGAGGATCCTAGCAACTATAAGCCAGTCAGCCTCACCTCTGTCCCTGGAAAGGTAATGGAACAGCCTGTTCTGGATGCCATCTCCAAGTAATTGGAAGAGAAGAAGGTCATGAGGAGTAGTCAGCATGGATTCACCAAGGGGAAATCGTGCTCAACCAATCTCATAGCCTTCTATGATCTCATCACAGGCTGGGTAGATGGAGGGAGAGCAGTGGATGTCATCTACCTTGACTTCAGCAAGGCTTTTGATACTGTCTCCCATGACATCCTGATAGCAAAGCTGAGAGAGCATGGGATAGATGAGTGGACAGTGAGGTGGGTTGAGAATTGGTTGTCGGACAGAGCTCAGAGGGTGGTGATCAGTGGAGCAGAGTCTGACTGGAGGCCTGTGACTAGTGGTGTTCCCCAGGGCTCGGTGTTGGGTCCAGTCCTGTTTAACATCTTCATTGACAACCTTGATGAGGAAACAGCATCCACCCTCAGCAAGTGCCAATGATACAAAGCTGGGAGGAGTGGCTGACACACAGGAGCACTGCGCTGCCATCCAGCGAGACCTGGACAGGCTGGAGAGCTGGGCAGGGAGAAACCAAATGAGGTTCAACAAAAGCAATTGTAGAGTCTTGCACCTGGGAAGGAACAACCGTTTGTATCAGTACAAGCTGGGGGATGACCTGCTGGAGAAGAGCTCTGTGGAGAAGGACCTGGGGGTCCTGGTTGATGACAGGTTGGCCATGAGCCAGCAGTGTGCCCTGGTGGCTAAGAGAGCCAATGGGATCCTGGGGTGCATCCGGAGGAGTGTGACCAGCAGGTCAAAGGAGGTGATCCTCCCCCTCTACTCTGCCCTGGTCAGGCCCCACCTGGAGTATTGTGTCCAGTTCTGGGCTCCCTGCTATAAAAAGGACAGGGATCTCCTGGAGAGAGTCCAGAAGAGGGCTACAAAGATGATTAGGGGCCTGGAGCATCTCCCCTATGAGGAAAGGCTGACTGAGCTGGGACTGTTCAGCCTAGAGAAAAGAAGATTAAGGGGGGACCTTCTTAATGTTTATAAATATCTTAAGCATGGGATGCAGGGGGAACTGGCCAGCCCCTTTTCAGTGGTCTGTGGAGACAGGACAAGGGGCAATGGCTCCAAGTTGGAGCACAGGAAGTTCCACACCAACATGCAGAAGAACTTTTCCACAGTGAGGGTGACAGAGCCTGGGACAGGCTGCCCAGGGAGGTGGTGGAGTCTCCATCTCTGGAGATATTCAAGACCCGTCTGGACGCCTGTCTGTGCAATAAGAGCTAGGGAGCTGCTTTGGCAGGGGGTTGGACCCAATGATCTCTTGAGGTCTCTTCCAACCTCTATAATTCTATGAAGCAAACTGTTACTCATTCAAACTAGTCTTTCTTTTTTCTTTTTTTTTTTTTAAAATTATTATCTCTGCTGACCAAGCTGAAAAATACTCAATCACAGCACTATGTGACATCTATGAGACATGGATGGAAATGGAGATTTGTTAAATTGGATTCAAGTTTGAATTAAAATATAAGTAATATATATAACTAAAAAATGCTGACAGGTGGTTGTGTAGAGAAGACTTAGTAAGTTTGATATGACTGCACTGAAATATCCTTTGTCTAACATGAAACTTAATGGACTGGAGTATATTTCCCATTACAATGAACCCAGTGACATCTGTTGTTTCAAGATATACGGTGTTTGAATAATTGCAAAATCACCAATAGTGATAGCTGGCTTTAACATGCTGAAATCTTCTCATTAAGCTACTGAGAACAGTTCTGCAGCTGGAATAGAGAAGCTTATAAAATATCAAGACAGGCTACTGGTCACAGGCCCTTGCAGACTGTCCACATGCCCCCTCTCTCTCTAGCCTGTCTTCCCTCTTTCCACAGGAGGACTTTTCTGCATAGTTCAGACTGTCAGAGGATGAGCTGTGTGGAAAACATTTCTCTTTTATCATTAGTGATAAACATTGCATTACAAAATTAGAGCTTCATCTCAGATGGAGATGAAACTTTATACTTACTCTATATAGGATAATCACACCTGGGAAAGCTTAGAAGCTAGAAGGACAAAGTAGGTTTCTGCACAGGCTGAGGTCAGACAGCTTGACTAGAGGCAGATGTCAGTTTGGTGGTAGTGCCAGGACAAGGAGTCAATCAAGTGGCTCACCCTCTGCAGGAATTTAGGTCTTCCACTCTGGAAGAATGGCTGAGGACTCACTGCTTCTGTCTGTCTGTTTTTCTGTTTGTTTGATTGATTTATTGTTAGTTTGTTTGGTGGTTTTGGTTTGGTTTTTTGTTTATTTGTTTGTTTTAATTTTATTTTTAACAAGAGTTCAGAAAATATCTTAGGTTATATCACTTTGGAATTCAATAAATCTGCTTCTGGATTTTTGAAAGAATACTGTACGATTTGTTGCTTCCAAAGTCCATTCTTGTAAAATGAAAAACTTGCATTTCAACATTGTTGAGATTTCTACTCTCACCTGCAGATTAATACTCCTCTCAAAAAATTAAGAAATTCCTTATGTTGGAGTCTTCTCTCACCACAGAAGAAAAAAACTACAACACCTAGAACTTCTTTCTTAGTATAAGTTCATAGTTGAAAACGAAATACCTTGAGCAGTATTTAGTTCTGCATGTGACTAGTCTCAGAACCTTGCTGACTTTCATCTCATTCTTGTTTGTTATGTGCATTTTACACAAATTGGCTCAAAACCATTTGCAAATTGTCATGGCTGCAGTAATATTTTTTCCCCAAATAAATTAATTCTTGCTATAAATCTACTGACAGACCACTCAGGTGATACTGAGATCTTGTTCAAGTTTGAAACCTTTGTGCATTGTTCCAATAGGTTTCATCTTCTTTCCAGCTTCATTTAAGAAAGGTGAAGTGCAGAAGATATAACATATAGACAGTATAAAGGTTAAAGAGTGTTTCCATATTCTATATATTCCAGAATGTTTCATTGAATACTGAAAAGGTATCATTTTCTAGAAGTTTAGTAGAAATAGATGGGAAAATAACCCTACTAGCTGAGAAACACAGCTTTTATATTGCTACTTATTTCTTTTATTTTTAGATATTAGAAAATATTCAGCCCGATATAAACCACTGTTTTTATTTCTTTATGGATATCTTAAGATCAAGTAATCTTATGTCAAAAAATTCTCATTTATGTTGTTGGTTGGTTGGGCTTTTTATTTAAATTGAGGATGTTTACTTCCTTTTCACTTCCTGTATAAACATCTAAGACTGGATTCAAGTATTTATAAGAATATGGAGTAAAAGCATAATGCTGGTTATATTTTTTATTCATTTATTTTTGCTGTTGTATGAGTTACAGATACAGGCAGACACCGCTTTGCAATATAAATAGGCTGGCTGGGAATAAAGTTTAAACTGCTGTTCTGGGTTGCTTTGCAAATTCTGATGACAGCTTTATTGTAAGCAGAATGCTGTGGGGAAAAAAAAAAAAGCCTAGTGCAGACTGCCATATCTCTCACTGACAAAAATAAGTCAAGAAAACTGCTATCTCCCTGAAGGTGGCACCATGGTAACTCTGCAGTTCTCAATGGATAAAGAGATGCAACCCATCTTCCTGTCAACTCATGCTGTTGTGATGCTGTTTTTCCCCACCTTGATGGGTTTCTAGATTCCTGTCTGTACTTTTATACCCCTTGGATATGATATGATATGATATGATAATGCAATTTTATAGTATAGTATAATATGTTATAGTCGGTATTACACAGGAACCTGCCTATATTCAAACTAAGGATAAACAGCTCAGGGAAGGCCCCGTCATTATGACAGGGCCTACACTGGCAGAAGGTATGTCTCAGAGTGACAGATTTGTGGGAGCAGAGAGGATATTTTCCTTGAAGTTTAGCCTGTTTTCATTCAGCACAGAACCTGCCTTCAAGGTGAGTCCTGCCTGCAAGCTGGTGTTTTCTGCAGATAGGCAGCTGCCTTTACTCAGAAACTGGAACAAATACCTGGCAATATCCCCAAAAAATATGTGGTTACATTAAAGTCCAATTTAAATTATTCAAGGTCCAAATTTTGGTTTATGTCTGTGTTTCTTCTTGTGAATCCCAGTATTCTCAGATTAATTTCTTTGGGAATTCCCAGGGTTTACATCAATTATAAGTACTGTAGATTAACTGTATTTAAATAAAACAAATAAACAAAACCCAAACAACAACAACAAGCTAACCAAAAAAGTCAAAATAAATCCAACCAAAGTCTCTTTTGAAACATTTTTTCCTACACTGAAAATGAGTGTCACCTTAGATATGATTGATTGAAGCTTCCTGCATAAGAGAAGATGGTCATACCACATATTCCCATGATACCTGTCCCAGGTTCCACTGCCTGTGCATTTCCTTCTTGCCCTTTAATTTAACCAGCAGGTCTTGACTCGTCCATTCCAATCTCTTGCCATCCTTTATTGACTTCTTACACCTGGGGATAGAGAACAACATGGAAAACATCCTTAAAGGTCTGCCAGCTCTGCTCTGCTACTTTGTTCCTGGGGCAGTTTCCCAGGGACTCCTATTGAGCAATGGCTTCAACAGTTTGAATTTTGCTTTCCTAAAATGCAGGGTCCTGACTTTACTCTTGATGTGACCCATACCTGTGAACTCCACCAGCACAAGATCACTGCAGAGCAGGTTATCTCAATTTTCATGTTACCTATTACCTTGCTTACAATGGTGACCAAAAGATTAAGTAAAACAACCCCTCTGGCAGGGCTGTATATTACTTGCCTTTAAAAGTTATCCTGAATGCACTCTAGGTGTATCCTGTATTTCCTTCTGTGCTACTTCATGTGAATATTCTTGCTGATACATTGCATACCTTATGGTTTTGTTTAAGGCTAGATAAATTAATGACAGTTCATTTTTTCAAACTACATGTACTGCAAAGAGAGCAGAGGAAAAAAATATAAGAAGAAAATGCTTGGACTTTTGAGTGTGGGCAGACCTAAGTGAAATAGCGTAAGTTCTTCAAATTGTCTTCCAAGTTACTTGAGTTTATTCCAGCCACCTCAAGTGTTTCTTATAAACCAAGATAGCTTGAACTGCCGCAGCATGCTTGTGTATCACATTGCAGCTTAAAAAATTTGAGTTTGAGATACCTACTGCTTACTTTCTGGTGATTAAAGGATTTCAAACTTACAGACCTAGATTCTATAAACTTAGGTATTATCAATGAAAAACACTGAAATTGTCACAAGAGGTTTCACTTTGCTTAAAACCAGTCTTTTCCTCAGTTTTTATTTAAGTATAAATGACTAGTTGCTTTCTAGGAGATTTTCTCTGTCAAAATGTTTTGTAGCACTGAAGAATAATTTCCATAAGTTTTTTTCTATAAATCTGTATCTTTCAGCTTGCAAAATTATGTAGATACTTCAGGGCTCAGGAGTATTACTGTTACCAATAGATACATCTCTGCTTTCTCTTCATTTGGTAAAGAAGATCTTGGCTTATACTTTTTTTATGGAAAAAATAATGCTGGGCCTTTCAGTGACCATCTCAGAAATAATAGCTTATTATCTAGGGATATGGCTGAAAATGCACCAAGAAACCACAAGCAGAAGAAGAATGTACTTCTGAAAGACACCTGGGTCTTTGGGAAGGGTGTTCAGTAGTTAAAAGTTTTAAAGAGAAGCTTTACCTATAACACAAAAACTTGGTAAGTTTCTTTCTATTTCTAACACTCCTGAGCTTTGATCTGATTTGGTCCCCAAATAATCTGAAGTTGTCAAATAACTGCAATGAGGATAGACTAAAGGATAAGGGTTGGGGTTTTTTGTGATAAAAGAAAGATCAGAAGCAAGCCCTTTAGAAATCATTAACCTTTGGCAATAACAGTAAGTTCTTCCATACATCTGGATTCAGGATGTGAACATTATTTCTAGATCAGGGCAACAAAGAAAATGAGCTAAAGTGCATGGACTGATAAGAAGCAAAAACCTGAAGCTCCTAGTATAGAAAAAAAAACCCAAAATAGTATTTACTTCTTTGTAATATTCATATTTCATCAGGCTCTGCTTTAGATCAGCAGTGTAGTAGGATGATGAGAGACTGTAGACAGAACTACTTAGTTTCCTACTGAGTCTGCAGGCAAAAAACATCAAGACCCCAAACTGTGGAAACAAATAATTTTCTCATCTCTGAATACACTGACAGAGACTGACAATTAAAAAGGCATCTGTAGCTAAACAATATTAATGACCATGAGTGTAGACGTAACAATAGTGTTACTAACTCTCTGGAGATATTTTGATTAACAATTTCCTTACATAAAACCCATTGCTTCATCTTCAGTTTCCCCAGATTTAGGTCTCAATCAATAAAACATGTTAGATGTGGTCTCGCTGTTATACTGTGGTCAGGACTTGAGGGTGATAGTTGCTCCACACAGAGAAACACTGGAGTACAAAACTCATACCACCTAAAAGTGGAGCATGAATAAGGAAACAGGGTAGAGAGTAGGAAAATTACTTGTCAGTTTTTGACTTAGAGTACAGTTTCTCTTCTGTCTGTGTTAGCTGAGAGCTGGATTTAGGAGACAAAACTTCTGTTGTAGTCATCCCCATTGTGATCTAGATGTGTCTGGCTGTCAGAAAAAATGCAGAAAATAAATAAATCACCTGATGACAGTCCTTGTCACTGTGTTCATCAGATGTATATTTGTGCAAGAGTTCAAAGAAAATCTTTGATAGTTCCCATATACTATGCTTTGAGTCAGTAAATACAGTAATGTGTCAATGCAGTTTACGACTGTTGCCATTGTACACAACTCTAGTATTTATCCAGAAGTCCTGGCCAAATCTTATAAATTAATGTCCTGCTAACAGTATTTGCGAATGGATCAATGGGTGTTCTTTTGTTTATCAGAGTCAAAATTCCAAAATTTGAAGAAAAAGTCATTAAGTGTAGGTGGATGAATAATCCCTAAATATCTGTCTCTAGCCTTAGAGATGCATAGAAGCATATGAATATGTTGAAAGCTATGTTGGGAGGAATTACTTAGACACAGTAAAGTACCAATATAGACTCAAAACAAGTCTATTGCTTTGGGTGAAATATTTGAATCTGCAGCAGGATAGCAGAGGACATTCTCAAAGGAATGCCATTGCTAGAAAGCCTCAGGAATAATGCAGATATTCAGCTCTTGTTCATTTTCCTCCCCAGGTTCTATAAGGTACTAAGCAGTTTAATCTTCTTCTGAGTTTAATAGCAGAGGTATTCAATCATAGCTACTCAACACAGGTCCCTGTACTATTCTAGAAATTCTAAAGAATGCTACTTGCTTTATTAATCACATAGACCTTCAAATACTTAAGTATTTATATATTTCAACAGTGACTTTTTGCTTGGGCTCCATATGGAAGCCCATGGTTTTTATAAACAGTGAATAATCTAACCTTTCACTTTTTCCAAAGAATATTGCAATCTTAAGGAACAAACTACTGAGGCCAGCTCTTTTCTTTTGTCTGACCTAGGAGTTCCTCTTGGAGGGACTATGAAAGTGTTAAAAAAGTATCAGGGGATTACAACAGGATAATCAGCAACTGCACTAACACATGAATCCAAATTAGTGTTTTCTACACAGAAACCTATGATCTATATGACCTTCACAACTGTGGCACTGTGAAGATTGTGGTTCTTCAACAGACAAATGAACAATCCCATTGAAAACCTAAGATAAAATGTTGGTAATCTGGTGGGCTACACAAAAGCAGGAATTTTCTAATGGATGTCTGTAGAACAGATTGATGTGTCTCACTCTCCCTGCTCTTATTGACCCAAACTGCTTTTCCAAAACAAGAAAGAATCCTCTTACCATTTTTCTCCCAGAATCTTTTCTATATCATGAAATCAAAAGTAGAAGAAATCAGTTTCGTATTTTTTCATTAAAGCCCAGGAGTGAAAAATGCTAGCTGGAAATTTGCCCATTCCTCAAAACCAATGTGCAGTTCCAAGGTTCAGTGTGTCTTGAGATGCATTTACATGTGTATACTAATCAGTGATCAAACCACTAAAATTTATATCACAATAAACCAGTTGTGAAGTAAAAACGCCGTGGAGTTATATATAATGCAACTATGAACTGCATTGTAAAATTTATATATGTGCAGAGGTTGTTTTATCTTCTAGTGTATCAGCTCTGTTTACTTTAATCCTGGTATAATTCTCAAGAAGACTGTCTGTGAGGTAAGAACACATATATTTCAGCCTGTGGAAAACATTGATTATACTGAAAAGAACGTGCAGAGGCTTTTCATTAACTATCTTATAGGGTTTTTTTTTTGTCCATATTCAGTGATTTCTTTGCTGTATTATAAATGCAAAAAGCAGATGGAAAACCAGAAATTGGCTTCTGAACTTCTTATTGTAATGGAAAAAATAGGCTATTTAAAATATATAATTAAATTAATGTAAATCACATGGTCAACAGGAAGGAGGTAAAGACCATCATAGTGGGACAGTCCCTAGGCAATGTGTATGAATCTATCATGTTTATAACCTTTAGAAAGATAAACTAATGCATAAATGAAAAAGCAAAAAAAAACCCCTAAAGGTTAAAGTAAGTCCCTAAATCCCTAAAGGACTATAAATACACTTTTTTCCCCCTTGTCTTAAATGCTTCCCATTATGGGTAAGATAAAGTATCTTCTAGTGAAAAAATCATTATCTCCAAATGTGTTTTGAGTTCCTATAAATATTAAGTGGGTTGATAAATAATAGCTGACATGATCTTTAATGAGCATGTTTTAAGGAGGATTTCACATTTGTGGGAAGTTGAATGTGTCCCCTGCTCCTGATAACTTTATATAATCGTATATGAAACCTTCCTTTGTTTTTCAAATTCTACAGTACTTTTTCTGCTACAAAAACGCATTAAGAAGGCAAGATTTAAATGCTAGGCCAGCAACAGTTGTTAAAATCAGTGAGTTCCATGTCACAAGACAAAAGGGACATCTTCCTTAACACATGGCCCAAATGCTGATATCTCTATCTGTGTAATTTGTTAGTACTATGGTTACAAATCAAAATACATCATCTCCATGCTCCAAGACAACCTTTGACTCTTTGCATCACAGATTAAACACAGAGTCAAGTGTAAATCTGACAAATATAATGCACTGTTTAAAGAAAACGTTAAGGCAACTAAATAAATCACTGTTGTAAGCACAGCCTTTGAAATGAGGATTGAATTCACAAATACTATAGTTCTACCTGTGCTGAGGAAGTGGGGATGCACTATAGATGTATTTGGAATACATAATCGAAACAGAAAATACTACATTATGGTGTTCTGCAAACAAATATTCATTACCCTTGATGATGGAAGTGGAGATGTTACTCAATTACTCTATCAGTAAAAAATGAAAGAATGGTGAATCTTATATGTCTACACTCAGAATGACAATTCCATATTCTCTGGTTCTGTCAAGGACTCTTTGATCTCACATGGGAACAAAGGCTTTTTTCCAGTAATTCCACATCCTGCTGGATGTGGTGCCAGCCAACATAGTAATAGGCCAAACTCTGAATTCTTTTTCATTTTTAACAGAAAATACCTTTCATCCCAAACAATGACAAAGCTGACAGAAGAGAAGTCCTAGTTTTGCCTCTTATACAGGCAACACTATGTAGAATACTTCGGGTTTATGAGCAGGGTATCTTTTTGCCATCAATTCAAAATACCTTTCCATAATTATATACATATTAAGTTTGTACATGTATTTAGGTACATAGATATAGAAGTTAATGTTTGATTGGTTAAATTACAATCTTTCTGGAAGCAAGTTTTTCTGGCAAAATGTGGTCTTTCAGAATTGTGGACAACTTACAAATTTATCGAGGGCTCAGAGTTACTTTGATCTTAATAGTCATTAAATAAGTTAAATGACATTCCATAGGGTTAGATCTCATCAAACATGAAATCAAACAATTTTGTGTAATTTCAAAAGTCAAAACACAATGTCAAACAAAAAAGCAATGTTACTGTTTACAACTACATTCTTTCTGTTTTCTAAGTCATCTTGAGGACTCTGTTATTTGAATATTTATTGTAATTTCTTATCTGGACTTTTAATTTTTAAAAGTTTCACAACTGAAACTAGTACTAGCGATACAATCAAGAAACATGAACATGAGTAGAAAAACAAGAACATGTCTATAAAATATAAACAAAAAAATTCATTGAGGCAGTGTCCAAAATCCTGTGTCATTTTTTTTTTCTAACTTACATACTTTTGTGCAGATGCTAACTGTCTTTTACTGTATCTGTTTTTATATTTCAGATTGATAATTATTAGCTCATGGCATGCAGCCAAAAACCCCATAACAGGTTACGTTCTGCAGGTGTTCTTGTGCAGTGCTGTCCTTGTGGGCTTCTTTTTGTCTCTCTAATTGTGTGGGGTTGGAGCATTTCAATGTATTGCCCTTGTGCCTTAGCTTGGGTATCTGAGCTTGTTCTGTCTAAGAAAGGCCATGCTGGGATCACCATTGCAGCAGACTTTTTTATGTGCCTCAGCAACCCAAATTATTCTGAATTTAAATGTAATAGAGATCAGATATGCACTCTGAGTAACCTGTAGCACAGGGTATGAGGTGTGTCCCTAGTATCAATAAGGAAGTAATGAAAACAACAAAGTATCTTTAAATACCCACTGTTTTGTTTGGAAAAATTCATCTTCCTTGGCAGTGTGTCCATGTGAGTTTAGCAAGGGTGGCTATTTGCAGCTTACCACAACATCAGAGTGTTCTTTGATGTACAGTTAGGCTGAATGCACGCAGACTCCATTACGGATTTTTGACAAGCAGCAATGAGCCCCTTTCATGTTTTTAGTACACGGCAACCAAAGCTCAGAAAGGGGTTTTTCTAATAGCCTGTGTCAGATATTTCTCATTATACAATATAATACAATTTATGAGGATATTTTTATTCCAGTCTCTGCAAAAATAGCTATTGACAAACATTCATCCGAAATTCTCTTAATAGTATTTTTTATAGGACAACAAGCATTTTCAGAGTTGTGCAAAACCCACTACATTAAACTGCATAAAATGTTTAATTGTAAGAGTCTAATAAAATTTTTCTTGGATTTCTGGGATTTCTCACATTCTTAGCAAAGATTGCTGAAGGCTTTTTCTTAGCCTACCTACAAAAGGATTAATTAGCAACCTGCTCACTGCACTGACCAGTTAATACAAGCCTTAATAACTTCCCCAGCTCAGTCTCTCAAAGCTTGTCCAAATGTTTGCATATGTTTTTTTGCCAAAGAAATGACTACAGTAAAGTGAGCACTGTGTTGCCTGTTGTTACATAAAGTACTTTCTTCCACAGAAAAGGCTCAAGTGATGCATAGTTTAACAATGAGTGTGAATGAGTATTACAAGTGTAAAAAAGATTTCCACATTTCTCTGCCTGAAAACTCCTCCATAACCTTCTCTATCAAAATCTTCCACTGTCTTTTGAATAATCTTACAATTATTCTTTTTCCAGGCAACCCTTATAAAAAAAAACCCCAAAATTACTACAGATTTTGGTTACTCACCAGCATGTAAACTAATTCTGGCTCAAAATACGAACCCATATCAGAAATCCAGGTAGTAGAAATATTTTGGTTGAAAGGGTGACCATGAGTCCGCAATGTGCCCTCATGACTAAGAAGGCCAATGGCATCCTGGGTGTATTAGAAGGGGTATGGTTAGTAGGTTGAGAGAGGTTCTCCTCCCCCTCTACTCTGCTCTGGTGTCACGAGCCACAACCAGATAGACTGCTTTGGCAGAGGTTAAACCCCCTTGTGTTCCAACTGACCTCAGATTGTCCTGGGTGGCTGGGGGAGGCTGGGGTGAACCCCTGAGTGATGTCCAATTAGGTCAGTTATTGTTATAAGTTCTTCACAATTCTCAGGAACAGAATTAAGACTCAAAACAAAGTCAAGGTTTAAGTTACTTTATTTGGAGGAGAAAGCGGGGTGCGGGTGTGTGTGTGGAGAAAGAAAGAGAGAAAAGAATGAGAAAGAGAGTGAGAGAGAGAGTGAGAGACAGCAAAAGAGACAGGAGAGATTGCAATATCTACCACCATGGAGCTGAGGCATCCCATCAGTCTGAATTGTCAGGTGGGGGGTCCCAGTAGTTGGTAGTTGTCATGGTTCAGCGCTGGGTGCATTGGGGATTGCTCCATTGCAGACATGCACACAAACGTGGCAGTTCTTTTTGGTTATATACAGTTCAATGATACTGATTCATTAGGTTACCTCATACACCCATATATATTCATAACCTGTCCCAATTTGTATTAAAATGAGTTCCAAGAAGTGATTTCCATAAACTGCTCCCAACTGCTCCTACGCACTCCTGTTTGGTGGTGGTCATTGGGGGTTGTGGGGATGAAGTCAGATGGCTCCTCTTCGTCACTACAAGTAACCTGTTTTGCACAGACTCAGTTACCCCTTGACTCTGATCCAAACTGCAAGTTCGGTTTCAGCAGGTTTTGTATACTTTCAAAGACAAGGGGGAGCTCAAACTAGCTCCACTGAAATGCTTTGCCTGAATTTATGACCAATTATGTGATAAGCAAGGAATTCATTGAACAGATAAGGAGTTTGTCACACCAGTGGCGGGGCTGGAATTCATCGAAGAAACCATTTTATTTTCACAGAGCACATAGTCCTTGAGTGCATAATTTACTCAGGATATGGTGTCAGGCTCAAACTTGTCTCAATTGATGTTTCTTCTTTATCAGTCCTGGGTTGAAGACTAACTAGGAGTTGTTCTTGTTAGCAGGTCTTCCTTAACCCTTTACAAGCGTCTTATTAGCAAGTCCCCTTTATCACAAATAGTAGTAACAGCAAGAGGTGCAATATTTCAGCAATGTTGAGACATATTCATTGAGGGACTCGGCACCTCACACTTGGTAAGTCTGCACCTAGAATATTGTGTCCAGTTCTGGGCCCCTCGGTTCAAGAAGGACATAGAACTCCTTGAATGAGTCCAGCAGAGGGCCAGCAAGATGATTAAGAGAGTGGAACACCTTCCTTATGAGGAGAGTCTGGAGGGACCTGGGTCTGTGTAGCTTGGAGAAGAGGAAACTGAGGGGTGACCTTATTAATGTTTATAAATATGTAAAGGGTGAGGGTCAGGAGGACAGAGCCAGGCTCTTCTCAGTGATGGCTAGCAATAGGACAAGGGGCAACGGGTGCAAGATAGATCATAGGAAGCTCCATGTGAATTTAAGGAGAAACTTTTTTACTATGAGGGATAATGGAACACTGGAACAGACTGCCCAGAGAGGCTGTGGAGTCTTCTTCTCTGGAGACATTCAAAACCTGCCTGGATGCATTCCTGTGTGATGTAGTCTAGGTGATCCTGCTCTGGCAGGTGGGTTGGACTAGATGATCTTTCAAGGTCCCTTTCAACTCCTAACTTTCTACAATTCTGTGATTCTGGGAAAGAAGAATAAGTTCTGGAGAAGCTTGTAGTCTAGAAAATGAAAAACAAACAAACCAACCAAAGCAAACTTGCAGATATTAATAGCTTCTGAATCCAATTGAAAGCCAGTAAACAAGCTATCAGACTCTTTAATTAAGAAAATTAGTCTGTTCATTCACAAGACTTTTTGAAAAATTGCGTCTGAACTGTAATAGGGAGGAATCTTTTTAGGGATAGCACAGGATGCCCACTCAGATGTAACTCAAATAAAACTGGAAAATCTGAAGAAGTTGTGAAGAAACACTTATGTGAAATAGCTTGCACAGGATGGACAGCTGGGGGTTTTAAGTATAGAAACCAAAGCAGTGGTTTGCTTTTGGACGCAGGCTTTTTTTACAGATGACTGATCCAAAAGTAAATCATTCCAAATACTGGACATTCACTCAGATCAGTATGGCCACACCTTTTTAATACCAGGAATACTGGAATTCTACTAATTTTTCTTACATTTACCTCTTTCAGCTAAATAATGTATGGAACAAAGAAGATGCTGAAATCACATATTCCACAGACTAAATTCTAAGGCACAGTAATAAAATTTTGAAAACTGATACCCTTTCACAAGTATAGTATAAAGTAGATGTATCACATTAGGAATTAACTCAGAATCAGTTTTCCTATGGCAATACAAAGTTTAACATAAACTACAAAACGCCTGAAAAAAGATAATATTCAGGAAACAAGGTTTGACAGAGAACGTCTACAGATTGTTACAGTCATAAAAACAATTGCATGCCTTTTGTAATGTAAACTGGATACGAAGCATCCTTCTCTTAGGTAAGATTCTGGAGAAACATCCAGGAAGAAAAGATCATCTGTTCTTAAGTTACTTTGTGTGTAACTGCTTTCTGCAGACTCTTCCTGCCTGGATCACCATGTCCTTTGAAATGAGTGTCAGTTAAAATGCATGGCTAGGTCAGAAGTCTAAAACTGGGTGGGGGGTGGTTGACCACATTTGGATGTTAGGTGCCCACCAAACCACTCTATCACTGACCTCCTCAGCAGGGCAGGGAAGGGAGAAAAATAAGATGGAAAAACATTGTGGGTCTTCATAGAGTTTAATAAAGCAAAAGTAAAGATCACATGTGGAAGTAATGTGAAAACAGAAGTTGTATTCTGTATTTCCCATCAGCAGGCGGTGTTCAGGCAATTCCCGGGAAGAAGAAGCAATGCTTAGCAGTTGCTCAAGAAGGCAAACATCATAAATAATGAATTCTGCCATGGACATTCCTCTTTTTTTCTCCAGATTTTATTGCTGAGCAAATGTTACACAGTATGGAATATCCCTTTGATCAGTTAGGGCAGCTGTCCTCATTGTGTCACTTCCCAAGATACTGTCCAGCCCCAGCCTATTAGTTGTAGTAGAATGTTGGAGAGACAGCCCTGATGCTGTGCCAGCCCTGCTCAGCAACAGCCAGAACATGGGGGTGTTATCAGCACCTTACTGACTACTGATACACAGAATGGGGTTGCTGTGGGGCTGCTGTGGGGAAAATGAACTCCAGCTCAGATGGGCCCAATACACTGTGTTGTTGTCTTGACAGAATAGCAGACTGCACTGAGAGTGCTTATGGTCACTGAGAGCACAAATTGCTGCAAAACTGCCCTTGATTCCTTTGTGCACAAAGTCCACTTGGTCAGTGAACACACCACTACCTCTCCTGCCCTTCTGCCAGCAGGCAGATACTGTAGGTTGAGTGGTTGTCCTGGACACTGTTACAGCTCCCATGGATCACCATAATGTCTGGATTTATTCTTTCCTTTGTTCTGTAGAAATTCAATAAGTTATAAATGATGTGGCAGTAAACGGAATGCGTGAATAATAATTCTTTCAATTATTTTGATTCAGTTAGTTTCTTTCCATGTCAGGCTTGTCTGTGTGCTAGCACAGTAATATCGATGTGCTAGTACCGGTAAAACCAAGCAGAAGTTTGAAGTCAAATTTTATTAGCTCTATGGATTTTTGAACCGTATCCACAAAACAGTGAATTTTTTTCACCTTATTAAATAACAGGAAAAAATGGATTTTCAGTAGTTCTTCACTAATAGTTGTTTTTTAAAAGTGAAAGGCATTAGGTGCCAAAAACACAGAAAATCTTTGTCTTCTTTGGCTCTCTGGAGACCTGTGTAATTTGAAAACCTGAACAAGGCATTATCTGTACAAAGAAAGTTTTTATGCCTCTGAGTAAGTTAACCTACAAAATGGTTACTTAGATTGTCCAGCCTCAATAAAAAACCTCAATAAAATTGTTACAATTGTTACAAAAAGTCTAATTTTTCTGAATACAATTATTTGAAACCAGCATATATTATGTCAGATCTCTCCTCTAAAAATTTCTATGTACAAGAAGCACCAGTGAGGTGTTTGTGTTTGTCATATTTTCCACTGATGTTTTTGGACTTGATAGCAGAAATGGGTACTTGCAGAGGTGATGAGTACACTTTTAGGTGTAATTATCAGAAGGTGAATTAACAATACCACATTTTTAATCAATGCATAAAAGATACCAGATTTAATTTTCATATGGAGGGAGATGAGGGAGAATGAAAGATTACAAGTCATAGCCCTCAAGAAATCAACAACTTTTTTAAAAAGGAATTTTGTTGTTCAAACATTTCAGAAAATTTAGGTCGATGTGCTAGCCTACTTCAAACATTACAATAAAGTGTATTCCTAAGAATTGAAAAAAATAGACCACTACACAGTGAGCATGCCAACCAGCATCAATTAATTTCAAACCAGAAATGTCCTTTAACCTGTCCTGTCATTTAACCCAGCTGACATTTAAAATGACCACACAGTCTTTTGCTCACTGCCCGCTTCCAGTGGGACAAAGGAAAGAATTAACTCACTACTCACTTCCAGTGGGATGAGGGAAAGAATTGAAAATGAAAAATGAAAAACTAGAAAAAAACCCCAATAGGTTGACATAAAGACAAGTTAATAGGACAAAAGAAAAAAAAAAAGGAAAATCATCATCTTCATCAATCATGATGTAAAAAATTTATGAACAGCACAATTTCTCACCACCCAAAGTTGATGCTCTGCAAGACCCCAAGCTGTGCTGCCTCCTGGCCTACCCCTACAGTTATATACAGAGCACAATATTCATATGGTATGAAATATCCCTTTGGTCAGTTTGGGTCAGCTGCCTTGGCTTCCTCCCAGCAGGCCAGTACAAGAAGCTGAGAAGCCCTTGACTGCTTGGCAACAACTGAAAATGCCCGTGTGTTGTCAACCTGATTCTCATCCTAAATCCCAAACACAGCACTGTCACAGCTACCAGGAAGAAAATGAGTTTTATCCCTGATGGAACCAGGACAATCTGTCAAACTTTTTTTTTTCCCCCAGAAATAGAAACAATACTAAAATTTTATTTGAGAAAGTAACATTACCAAAATGAATGCCTAACTTTATTTTTTGAAAACAAGTCACATGAACTTCAGTAATATCATTAGTTATATTTCATCAATGCAACCGGATAATCCCCTGCTTTTCCTTGTGATCCTATCTTCCTATAGCATTACCCAGTATGATGGGGGGTCAAGGTGGTAAGCTAAGAGGGCTAAAGATCGGGGAAGTGCTCATCTTGGTGGTACTGAGGGTAAGGAAAAGGAAATGAAGCCAAGAAAAACAGTGAAAGCATATGAGATTTTTATGGGTGGCCAGCAGTGTATTTCAACTAGAAAATGTCATGTATATTACAGGCACAGGGTGGAAAGTGCTTGAAGAAACTTGTTAAAATTTTGGCAGCATATCATAACAGAAAACACTGACACACGAGCCATGCACCTTAAGTTGCAGCCATCATTGCTGTGCTTTATGCTAGTACCATACTCTATTCTAGGTAAGTCAGCATTTTACCTTCATGAACTCTCTGTCAACCTAGTGAAAGGAATGATGCTTGTGAAGGAAATGTTTGGGGGATTTTCCCTTTCTTTTTTTCCCCCCTCTGTAGCAGTCTGCTGCCACCACAATTTCACTAGCCCCAAACTTGTCACTCTGGAGACAACAGCTGTTACCCTCCATGTCTACCCTGGGAATTTTTAGGTTCTTTCTCAACACATTTTACAGGTTATGCAGAAAATTCTGATTTCTAGAAGGAGGTTAAAAGAAACAAACCTGTGATTTTGTGATATTGCTGTACTTGGAACATTTTTTTTTTAAGCAATTAAAAACCACATGGATTTAGAGAGCAATTATAAAATAATTATATTCCAGTACAAACAAAAAAAAAGCCCTACCTTTTTTTTTTTTTTTTAGTAAAACCTATTCTCCATGTGAGCATTTGAAGTTACCTAAATTTCAAATGCAAAACTAAATGCAATTTTATTGGGGAAATAAAAAAAAATAATATCAAGGTTTCTACTTCTTTCTTGCTCAGTAAATCTATCAAACCTTGGAACTTTTGGACTTTCTGTCCCTAGATGATTGTAGTTTTCCCCAAATGGATTAGTATCTGAAAAAATATGCCATTTGTGTATAGCCTAAATAGATAAATGTTGTGTAAATAATTAGGTATGTTTCCTTTTTGCTATTGGTTTTGTTTCTAACAAAACAGAGCACAATAAAGCATAAAAATCTTCTCTGGCTTTTACTGGTGTCAGTTATTATTGGATCATAAAATCTCATCAAGTTAAAATACACTGCAGTATCGCAAGTCACCGTTTGAGAAGATATATTAATATGTATGTTTCTTTCTGAGGACAAACACCTCTGAAAATGGGACCAGTGTGGAAACAGTCCTGCATTGCTTTATTCTGCATGATAACTGAACATTTCTTTTCTTCCTCATTCTGCAGATGGCCAATTTTTGCTTTGGCTTCTTTACAAAAATGTAAGATTATTCCACTTGCCAACAATAAAAGGAGAGATTTTAGTAGCTGAAATAGTTTGGTGACATTTTGGGAAGTGCTTACATCCTGGTCTTGTGAGGGCTTCTCCTTGTACTGATGGTTGAGTGATTGTCTGTGATACATCTGCCCTCTGTGGTTGTCCTGATTTCATCTGAGATAATTTTCTTCCTAGTTGCTGGTGTAGTGCTATGTTTGGGATTTATGATGAAAGCAATCTTAATAACACAAAAATGTTTTATTTACTGCCAAGCAGTCAAGGACCTTTCAGCTTCTCATACTGTCATGCCAATGAGAAAGCAGAGGGCAGCTAGGAAGCTGGGAGGGGACATAGCCAGGGATATTCCATACCATGACCTGTTGTAGTTTTATGTATCTGGGTTCTGGTGGTGAAGGGAGAGGAGAGAAGTTTGAACCCAACTCTGGTTTCACTGTATGTGTAGTGTAGTGTAATAAATTAGATGTTTTCTTTCCTTTCTTCTGTGTTGAGTCTGTTTTGCCTGTGACGCTGATTGTGGAATGATCTCTCCCTGTCTTTATCCTTACTCCTAGGCCTCTCAATACATTTTTTCTCCCTTGTCAAGCGACTTTGGTGTGTGTCTGGCCTCAAGCCATGGCTAAACCACCTCATGGTACATTTAAAATTGGGGGTGGGCTGAGGGACCGATCATCAGCTGAGTGACAGCTGGAGTCCTGGAGCAACAGCTGAGGGGCTGTTTGGTAGCTGGAGATTTTGTGCAGCACTGCCTTTGTGGTGATGGCTGAACACCTGCCTGCCAAGTGGAAGTGGTGGATGAACTCCTTGTTTTGCTTTGCTTGAGCTTGTGAGCTGAGAGGCCAGGCAGTTTGGGGGTCTTATGTGGCAGCTGAGGGGTCTCATTCAGCATCGACTTCAGGTAGAGGGAAATTACGCTGTTCTTCACTTGTTCTGTGTATATATCTTTTATATATGTGTTGTTCTTATCTTCCTTTTTTTGTGTGTGTGTCCTATTAATCTTTTTTATCTCAACCCACATGTTTTCTTACTTTTACTCTTCCAATTCTCTTCCCCATCCTGCAGTGAGGGAACTGAGCAAGCAGCTACTTAGGGATTAATTGCTGAAAAGGGCTAAACCATGTCAGTGGTTATACTCTTTTGTTACTTATCCCTCTGCTTCTCCCTGGATGATTTTGGTTTATTCTCCTGTGCCTACATTAGGAGTGTCTGAGAAGGCTTGATTTTGTGATATGGGTAAGGAAAGTCCATCTGCCCCCTTGTTGCTGTTTTCAGAGCAATAGTAATAAAGGGGAATCCTGTAAGTTAAGGGTGATGTTGATAGAATGTAAAGCAGAAAGATTTCTCCTTTGTATATCATAACCTGTGTCAATGTAAGTCTTCACTAAACACTGCAAAACCAGAAAAAACTAAATTGTGAGGAGGAAGGAAAGGCTTGAGAGAAAGGTAAAACGTCATGAAGGTAGAACCTTGCTAGAAATTTGTAAAGGCAGCAAGTTATTCTGACTGTGGTCTTCTGCTGAAGACAGGGATTTCCACGCAGGCTAGAGAGCTATGTTTTTCATGATGTTTATCCAATATCAATGAGCCCTTGAGAAGAAGTAGGTTACTCAGATTCCTGCAGCTGATTTGGCAGTAAATTATCACTGCACAGGTTGTTGTGGTGGTTTGACCCTGGCTGGAAGCCAGACGCCCACCAAAGTTGCTCTATCACTCCCATTTTCAGCTGGACAAGGGAGAAAAATGTATTGAGAGGCTTAGGAGTTGAGATAAAGACAGGGAGAGATCATTCCAAGATTAGCAGCATGGACAAAACAGACTCAACATAGATTACAGGAAAGAAAACAGTCTAATTTGCTACACTACACCACACACAGAGTGAAACCAGTAAGATAATGCAAAGTGCAACCAGATCTTAAAGCCCCTCCTCCCACCCTTCCCTTCTTAGCAGACTTCACTTTAGTCATGATTTTGCTCCCTTCTTCCCCCCACCACTGGGGGACAGGGAGGGGCAGGGACTGAGGGAATGGGGGTTTGGGTCAGTTCCTCACAAGTTGTTTTCCTTCTTAGCAGTGCAGAGGGCTTATTCCTCACACCCTTCCTCTGTTGCAGCATGGGGTCCCACCCATGGGAGACAGTCCTCCACAAACTTCTCCAAAGTGAGTCCTTCCCACAGGGCTTCAGCTCTTCACCAGCTGTCCCAGCGTGGGTCACTGCTATGGGGTGCAGTCATAAAATCATAGAATTTCTCTCAGTGTCTCAAGCTCAGACTGCTTCAGCCTGGTCCTCCATGGAGTCACAAGCCTTCCCTCTCCCCCAGAAAACCTGCTCCAGTGTGGGTCTCTCTCTTGCATTCTCTCATTTTTGTGTCTTTATCTCTCTCCACGGGCTGCAAGTGCTGGCAGAGGCTTGCTCCAACATGTGTCACAGCATCTTCTGTATGTTTCCACCTGCTCCAGCATGGGGCCTCTCCATGGGATTCAGGTGGGGTCTTGGCCTTTTCTGTGGGCTGCAGGGGGACACCTGCTCCACTACGGGTTTCTCCACGGGCTGCAGGGGCATCTTTCTCTCAGGCACCTTGGGCATCTCCTCTCCTCACTCTTCCCTGGTCTTGGTGCCTGCAGTTTCTTAAATCTTTTAACTCCCTTCTCTGCTGGCAAAAAGCAATTGCTAGCATATTTTTTTTTCTCCTAAATGTAATTCCTGGAGGTCTGTGACTATTGCTGATGGGCTCGGCCTTGGTCAGCAATGACTCTGGCCTTAAGCAGGATGGTGTTTGCTCTGTGGGGCCTGCAGAGAGGTTCTGGCTGCTTCTTGCAGAAGCCACCCCTGCAGCGCCCCCGTTCCACCAGAACCCAGCCGTGCAGAACTATGACAGTAGTTTAGGAGAAATTCAAGAGTTTTGAGGTCTGGAAGATATTCTCATCTTACTTTCTGTCTAAACCAAATTCACCGAATTACATTTCATAAAAGTTTCTTTCCTCCTTTATGTGTCAAATTTTTGACTAAATAATTTTTAAATGTTCCTTTTTTTTTTTTGGTCTTGTTCTCTTGTGTTTTCCAGTGAGTAAGACTGGGGTTTTTTTTGTATTATCAGCCTATTAACTGAAATTAGAAAACATTTCCACCTCTATCAGAAGATATCTATACAGCTTTTTCAATGAAATTGTAAAGAAAATTCTCAATAATTCTTTTTTTCAGACAAATATATAGATTTTAGGTACCCCAATAACCCTAATAATCACATTTTATAAAGATATAGAATTTTTATTTTTGTGTGTGGATGAGTAGATAATTGATCATCCAGTTATTTTCCCAGTGCACAAAACCTGTGCACATGCAGAAAAACCATTGGGGAGAGTGCATTTGAATAGGATTTCTCTAGATTAGTCTTGAAAATGTCCCATGAGAGTCTTTGTTGTCTCCAATCACAGAGACTTTTAGAATTACTGGGGGATTTCACATTACTCAGATATGTGCAAAGAAGTGAATGAAATTTGTTTCTGTTGTTATGAACATTAAATGGCTTTATACAACTTGTCATTTCATATACTACTGAATGTCCCCATTATGCTGTAACTGTAGATGGTTTCTTACCCCTTTTTAAAAATAAATTCACAGATTTTTTTTTTTGAGCACTTGCATTATTCTATTGCTGAAACATATTTGCTGCAAGGAGCCAATTTGAGCAACAGCAGCATCATCAGCAGCCAACATGTGCTGGGAGGAGTGTGCCTCATGAAGTACTCAGGGAGTGTCTGAGGAGGCTGAGGAGATTTCTGGGTCCCTGGCTCCCTTAGGCTGTGTGTGTAGGGACAAATCATCATCTAAGAGGTCTTGCAAGAGACCTGGGGAGTGCCAACAGTCTCCATGGCCAGTTCAAACTATGGGAAGCTGAGTATTACTTGCCTAGACGTATCAACAGCAAATAGGGCATGAAAACAAGGAAGGAGCAGAGTAGCAGTTTTCTTGCAGAAGAAGAGCATGCAGAAAGGCCTGCACATTCTGCCAGTTATGGGGCTGCTGCAGCTCTGCTCACTCATAGACTTAGACTGCAGCTCTAACGTCCAAATCACCTAATTGGTGGCTGTGCAAGTCTACCCAATAGCCGGAGGTATCCAGAGACAAAAAGACTGATTAGGCAGTTTTAATTTTGTATGAAGTATGATGTCAGGGACCAGGCAATGATGTCTACAGTTGACAGAAACCAGCAACCTAGCCAGGCTGGCCTGAGATGAGTGGAGATGGCCACCCAGACTGAGTGAAATTGCTGTCCAGGTACACCTCCTTTGTGGAGGAGGGTGGAAGATACACCTGCGTTAGGTGTGCTCTGATGGAGAGAGTCAAGCAGTGTGGGTGGAGGAGCTGGAGAACCTCCCAAAGAGGATAAGGAGGCTAACAAAACCTTACTTCAGCTGCTTGTGGAAGTCTTGGATGAAAAGAACCTGGTCCTCATAACTGACTACAGTTACCTGGTCACTTGTTGCTAAAATAACACTGCAGTGCACAATTTGCCTGTCAGGTTCCTGGACTGCATTAAGGACTACTGTCTGTTACAGATGCTAGACATACTGACTAAGAACAGTTGTTTGCTGATTTACTGTTTATAAACCATGACAATTTACTTGACAACATAGCTACAACTATGCTGTATGAAAAAAACACAGAACTTTTTTGGATTTTAAGATCCTGCTGAGTATACAGAAGATCAGTAGTAGGACAAAGACCCTGGATTTTACAAGAGCCAACTTCAATATGCTCAGAGTGCAGTTGCAAGGGAATCCACAGGAAGCAACCATAAAGCCAAAGTAGCTTGTGTGTGGTGGAAGTTATTCAAAAACCACCTGGAAGCACAAAGGGTGGCTACAAAGAGGTTGGAAGCTTTCTTTTCATACGGAGCCACATGGAGAAGACAGAGAGCAGCAAGTACAAGTTGTACTGGGAGATGTTTCATCTCAACATAAGAAAGGAATTTTTTACAGTAAGAACAATCATTCGTTGCAACACCCTCCCCAAGGGGTGTGGTAAAATCTCCATCACTGGAGGTTTCAATATGCGAATGAGCAGAGTGCTAGATAAGCTCATTCAAACTCCCTTTTCCATGAAATATTGGTCCAGATGATCTTTTGAAGTCCCTTCCAGCTGGGGTTGATCTATGTTTCTATCTACCTACATCCCATTCCTGTATTTTCATGGGAGAAGAATATGCTACAGAACATCTGCTGTGTTCCAGGGTATGTTTAAAAATGTATAAAAAGAATGATTCCAGCATACAGTTTAGTATTTTTTAAATCTTCAAATGACGTATCATTATCCTGTTTAAAATTACTTAATAATTCAGACGTCCCATTCTAGAACTACAGTTGGGATTTTTTGTTGTTTTGTTTTGGCTTTTTTTTTTAATTTAAGGGTGATTTGGTTACTTTCTTGGAGTCTGTGCATCTGGGAAAGTGAAAACTATCACTGAAAACAAGCGTAATTTGTTTCTTTAGTCCTCTAATAAGATTGCCTGAGTCTAGGAGTCAGTTAAATAGAACTTTAATAGAATCAATATGGAAGAATCAATAAAAGAATCAACAGTAGTGGAGCCCCTCCTTCTTGGATTGGTGAGCTTTCTTTAAGAGGTAGAAACTTCTGTATTTGTCTCAGTGATTAAACTCCTTCTGTAGGATTTTAGTATAACAGAATTTAACACATTTTTATATGGGTTTCTTCATCAATTGAAACAGTTATTAACAGGAATAATCAGACTCATCACACTGTATCCAATAATACTTCCCTCATTCTACAGAGATAAATTCTTCCTCACTGGGGAATGGAAGTGCTGCATTATCTATACTTATCCTTTGCACTGATAACTCACTATTTGCCTAATGTAAACACACGTGTTCCTGCCTAGAAAGTAACACAAACACCACTTTGATAGGTAGTTTACAATAAAGTTTATCTCCAGAAACATACATTGTCTTGTCACTATCTACTAATGACCTTTTTAAAATGTCTTTTAAATTTATTAGTGATTTCTGAATATATTTCTTAATATATAGATTTCTGAATTTATATAGGAACTAACAACTCCACATACAGTGAAACATTTTCAAAACCAGCTGTTAAAAAATAAATATGCAACAAATAAATAGTGGCAGAAAATTGCAGTCTCAAATTAAAATGTGATACGTGTATGAGACTGCTGTGGATAGTGCTGCAATTAACATTTTCCTGCAAATGTTGTAACCCAAGAAAGTTAATTGGAAATGAAACATATTCACTGTTATAAATATTTATAGAAAGAAAGATTAAAGAAAGGTTTAATTGCTTTTGGAAAAATGCATTTATATGTGTGTATATATATATATATAAACAACAAATACTTCTCACAGCATTTCCAGTGCAAATATAACCCCTTTATTTTGTATTTTCCCAGTAGCTTACTGGTTTTTTGACTGTGGTCCCTGGTAAGACATGAGAAAATTGAGATTTCAGAAACATCTATATCAAAGCAGTAAGTAACATAAGATACTTCCCATCCATTTACAGAATCATAGAATTGTCTTGGTTGGAAGGAACCCTTTGGATCAAGTCCTACCATCACCCTAACCTGACATCCACTGCTAAACCATGTCCATCAGCACCACATCTAACCACTTTTAAATACCTCCAGGGATGGAGACTCCACCACTTCCCTGGGCAGTTCCAATGCCTAACAACCCTCTCTATGAAGAAGTTTTTCCTAATATCCAATCTAAACCTTCCCCGAAGTAACTTGATGCTATTTCCTTTTGTCCTATCACTTGCCACTAGGGAGAAACAGTCAGCTCCCACCTTTCCACAACCTTCTTTCAGGTAGTTGTAAAGAGCAATTAGGTCTCCCCTCAACCTCCTTTTCTCCAGGCTAAAAAAACACAGTTCCCTCAGCTGCTGTTCATAACATTTACTCTCCAGTCTCCTCACCAGCCTCCTCAACCTTCTCCTTATAAGTTTGTTTTTTGGGTTTATTTTTAAGTTCAAATTCTTGAGCCTTCATGGGGGAAGTTAGGAGAAAGAATGATGCTTCAGCTGAAGGAGCTGAACAATGTCTTGTGGCAGTTCTGCCACAGGGCTTCTACGGGAGTCTTGACAAATGACTTAAAACTGGGCTTTACAGCATACATCATGAGTAGTTTGTTCTGCTTCAGGAGGTGATTTGTAGAAGTGTTTACTAGGGGAAAGCCACAAACTGGATAAAAATATACATAACTTGAAAAATAAGAGCACAGATCTTCCAAAGATGAAAGGTATATTAAACAGTACTGAGCTTTGTGTTTTTGATGAGAGACCACTACCAACTTCTGACATACACATGCCTGCAGTTTAGATATATTCCTGCCTGGCAGCATTCTTTTCCTTTCTTTTCTTTTCTTTTCTTTTCTTTTCTTTTCTTTTCTTTTCTTTTCCTTTCTTTTCTTTTCTTTTCTTTTCTTTTCTTTTCTTTTCTTTTCTTTTCTTTTCTTTTCTTTTCTTTTCTTTTCTTTTCTTTTCTTTTCTTTTCTTTTCTTTTCTTTTCTTTTCTTTTCTTTTCTTTTCTTTTCTTTTCTTTTCTTTTCTTTTCTTTTCTTTTCTTTTCTTTTCTTTTTTTCTTTTCTTTTCTTTTCTTTTCTTTTCTTTTCTTTTCTTTTCTTTTCTTTTCTTTTCTTTTCTTTTCTTTTCTTTTCTTTTCTTTTCTTTTCTTTTCTTTTCTTTTCTTTTCTTTTGTTTTATTTTGGAAGGCAAACCAATTTTTCTCTCCCCAAGAAGCAGAAATGAAATGTAGATGCTCAGCAGCTATCATGAGACTTTTTCATTGTTTTACAAGGCTATTAGAACAATAAGAGAATCAAAACAGAATGATTTTTGAAACCTTGATTCATAAACTGGTGGAAGCTGAAAATACCCACCACATTCTTCGTAGTATCAGTCACAGTTATGTAGAGTCCCATACTCCTATGTGTGTTTCCTCAAATTGCAAGGGATTGTAAATAAAGACTAACATTGTTAGGGTGAGAAACAGATTTCACATCATCAGATTTAGAAATGGAAATATTGTGCAAAATTTCATGCCTAGCCAGCATCTAAACAGCTACTTGACATTATCCAAAATCTAATAGCAAATTCTAATCTGGGTGGAGAGTATTTTACTCTTGCAAAGACAGTAGTACACATCTCTAACCTCTCAGAACAGCCAACTTGATACATCAGAATAGAAATTTATGTATTTTGTTATAAAACCAAAAGACAGAAAAATATGGTTCTGTGAGGATCTCTCGGCCTAATGCTAAAGTAAAATGGAATTAAAACATGCTATGTCCCCATGAGACTAGTCATTGTGTAACCTCACAATACCTCTGTGTTCAATCCCCTCTCCACCACAATCCCATATCTTTTCACAGAACTCATTTTTCTCATTGTTCTGTGTGGGAGAAATATTGATTGCTCATTTCTGTGGGACCCATCCAATTTTAACTTCTCTTTGCATTAAGTTCCAGTTGAAACCAAGGGTTTCAATTGTGCCATGGCTCATGAGTAAAAAGCCCTCATCTAATTGCCTTAGATCTAGTCACCTGTGATTTAGACATCATTCTTTGTCCTTTCTGTTGTGTTACACACAACAGCAGCAGCCAGGGAAATGGGAAGGACATTTCAGTGTTGCTGCTCAGGTTCTAGATTGGAGAGTTTGTATTCAATGTTGCTTCAACTCCTTGGGGTTCATCATCCTGCAATGAAACATGCTACTGCTAAAATAATCGAATCTATACATTGCAGTAAATAATAAAATTCCCTTAGGAAATAACAAAATTAAGCTCTCAAATGTGTTCCCTGAAGAAATGACAAAGTTAAGCTAGTAAGAATACTTAGAGAACAATAGATCTGAAATAAAATAATAGAGGGGAATTAAAAAACCCACATTATTACCACAGTACTATCTGATCCATGTCCAAGTCTTGAAAAAAAATGTGTTCTGATCATGTACTATAGCTTAAAAGTGGTTAGGTATCCACTAAGCGTTTCATTTTGTTTACACTCAGACAACCCATGATTTGCACTCATCTATCAATGTCGTACTGCAAAGCAATCATGAGGCTTATCTAATGAATGCTAATGACTTTCCTATTGAAAGAATAGTAAATCTGTATGTCATCATCTTAACTAAGGTAACTTAATCCGCAATTAATTTAATTAACTTTGGCAATTAAGGCAAAGTTGAAAATCATATAAGTTGAAAAACTGATGTTGTAAAGATACTCTGCAATCATAATGAACAATTAGTGTGTGATAGTGTTTGATTAAGGTGATTAAAATCAATCTATAGTCACAGAACAAAAGTTTAATTGAGGATGAAGGTAGTTATAAGCAGAATAATCAACAGACAGCTAGAAAGGGTTGCTAGCTATGTTCAACATATTCCATAGCAGACGCCACGCAATCATCAGAAGATGCCCAGCTATTCTCGTCTCTGAAATTTTTAATTCTAGGAGCAGAGGGCATATTTAAAAATTGATGTCAAATCCTAAAAGCGGTCCAGGTGAGGCTGCTTTATTCAGTTTACAAAAAAAAAAAAAAAAAAAGGCATGAATGTGAACAAATTATGTGTACACATAGTATGCATGTTATTCCACAGGCCCATTCCAAAGAAACAAAAAAAATAACCTTTGTCAAGTAGACCAGGTAACTGGCATATAGAATTTAAAATGGAAGGAGTTCAGAACATTATGCTATCTCTGTGTTTAGATAATTTTTCCTCTACCTTTCCAAGGAAAGAGCAACCCATGTTCCAACCCTTCTCCCCTTAAAACCCATCTTCCTCATTACAAACTGCACTTAGAAATGAGGTTTAGTACTCAAGAATTCTGTAATTCAATGAAGTTCAAAGCAGTGCATTCAGTGGCTGATATGGGATAAATGAACAATATCTAAAACAATAGGCAAACCAGTTGCAATCTCTAACAAATTCTATTGAAATTTGTAATAAAATATAATCAGTGTTTTTTTTTAAAACTCCACTTATGTTATGTATCATGGTATATATCATGGCCCTGAAAAACTGGTCCTATGATGTTTTTTATTCTTAATTTAGAGCCTCACAGGCAAAGGCTATAAGTAAATTTTTCCATCTCCTTCCCTGCCAAACATTCTCAAGGCATAATCTACACTGTAGAAGTTATTTAAGCAAGTCCTCTGTCTGATTCATCACAGTTCTTTTATGTTCCTTTTTCCTGCACTAAAAAAGGTGCTTGAATTCTTTTCTTATACTTGTGAAAAGCACAAAATATTGGGTACATTTATCCACTCTTTTTTGTTATGTACACCAAAGATACCATAATATTTCTTCATCCCTCTTTGCAGCTGAATCAGTTATATAGAAGACTTTGCTGCTAAGAACCAGTTCTGGGTGTAAGATTCTTCTGGAGGGGAAAAAAAGTAATTTTTACAGACAAAATGCACACAGAAACCAGCGTGCAACTGATACTTGTCATGTTTTGAAAGGGGAGGGGAAGAAAAAGAACCTCATAAAACCCTAAACCTTACAGGTTGGGATAAGGATAAATAACTGGGACAGCAGAGAAAGAAAAATATAATAATAATAATATTAGGACTTTACAGCAAAACACACAAAACTGGTTATACACAACACGGTTTCTCACCAAACCACACCATACGGCTCAGAGCTATCCTGAAACTGGATCATACCCAAACCTGCAGATGTTGGAGCTGTGTACTCCTCCCCCTCACCAGCCTCCCTTTATGCTGAGCATGACATAATTGACATGGAATACTCTCTTTGGCCAGTTCGGATCACCTGTTCCCCTCTGTGTCCCCTCCCAGCTCCTTGGGTGCCCCCTGCCTTCTTGTTAGCAGGGCAGCATGAACAACTGAAAAGTCCTAGAATCACAGAATCATAGAATTGTAGGGGTTGGAAGAGACCATCGGGTCCAACCCCCCTGCCAAAGCAGCTCCCTAGGACATATCATTCAGATAGGCGTCCAGATGGGTCTTGACTATCTCCAGAGAAGGAGACTCCACCACCTCCCTGGGCAGCCTGTCCCAGGGCTCTGGCACCCTCACTGTGGAAAAGTTCTTCTGCATGTTGGTGTGGAACTTCCTGTGCTCCAACTTGGAGCCATTGCCCCTTGTCCTGTCTCCACAGACCACTGAAAAGGGAATGGCCAGTTCCCCCTGCATCCCATGCTTAAGATATTTATAAACATTAAGAAGGTCCCCCCTTAATCTTCTTTTCTCTAGGCTGAGCAGTCCCAGCTCAGTCAGCCTTTCCTCATAGGGGAGATGCTCCAGGCCCCTAATCATCTTTGTAGCCCTCTTCTGGACTCTCTCCAGGAGATCCCTGTCTTTTTTATACCAGGGAGCCCAGAACTGGACACAATACTCCAGGTGGGGCCTGACCAGGGCAGAGTAGAGGGGGAGGATCACCTCCTTTGACCTGCTGGCCACACTCCTCCGGATGTACCCCAGGATCCCATTGGCTCTCTTAGTCACCAGGGCACACTGCTGGCTCATGGCCAACCTGTCATCAACCAGGACTGTCATCCCTGACTGCTTGGCAGCAACTAAAACATCTGTGTGTTATCAGCACTGCTCTCATCCTAATTCCCAAACTCGATGCCACACTGACTGCTAGAAAAAAAAATCCTAACTGAAACCATGACACACCTATATTCGCTTTTATCTTCCTATACTGTGTCAAGGCATTTCATTGCATTTGTGTAGCTGACCTGTAACGTCACACAGTTTTATTCATACTGGGTGGATTGCTCTCATCTGATCAGGGCTATATTTGCTTGAATGAAAATTACTATGTTCTACTCATTTTTTTTCAATCACCTTCCAAAGGTAAACAGCAGCAGGTTAGAGGATTGCCTTGTACTGCTGTCTTTCTTTTGTTGTTAAATTTGCATGGTCAGTATGGCTGTTTTCATAACCTTTATTCGTTATTGCTGCCTGGAATATCTGTCCACTCATTTCTCTCCTTAATATACATGCAACAATATATAGTAGACTAGCTTTTTGTTTTTTGTACATATAAGCTTTTTATTTTCAGGTAGAAGCTTTCCCTGTGCCTTAGGCACAATGCTATCAAACAGTAAGAATAAGAGCTTCTGATACAGTGACTAGGTGCTTGTTTTTTCATATACTTGTGTGAGAAAAACTGTTTCCCGCTGCCAAATTTATAACATTTCAATCTCTACTCAAATAGAATGCTACCTTTTCTCCAAACAAGGTATATACCCTCTTCTGTAAATGTTTGACGACACTGTAAACCTTATCTGTGAAAATACTAAGAATTATGCAATCATATTTGGTCATCGAGGTTTGTGAGTCTCACACTTTCCCAGCTTTTCCAGGGTGGAAAGTCTGACAGCTCTTTGGCGTCTGCTCAGACAAGCATTTCAGCCTGTGCTGAAGGTCCAGCTGGAAGAATAAGATATGAGAGACTTTTACTTTAAGGTTCTTTTTTTCTGGGAAAAGGTAAAGAGTGCTCTAAAGTCTATTGCTACCTAAAATTCTTCCTTCAGTTGCATGCTTTAACTCTTTTTTTCAAAACAACTAAGTTGAATGTGTACTTTACTGTCTTGACCTAATGACTATCAGTATATGAGGCACAAGGACATCTACTAAATAACTGCTGCATAAACCTGATTGTCACATGCAATCAAGGTTCACTGATCTGCCCAACGATGAAAAGCAGCATTTGAGATTAATTGGTTTCAGTCCAATATGCAGTCATCCTGCCATATTAAAGTATCACAGTATCATACCACTATTAAGAATTGGCAGTGTGACAGAGAAAGTGTGTGTGAACCATTTTATATGTTTTTCTTAGAATTTTGTCTGCCTCACTGTATTAGGAAACTATTTTAGTAGTATCTTTCATTTTAAATGACATATGCTAATGACACTATTTTTGTATGTGTCCTGGTTTCAGTCAGGATAGAGTTAACTTCATTTGTAGCAGCTGATGGAATGCTGTGTTTGGGAGTTAAAATGAAAGCAGTGCTGATAACACCCTGATGTTCTTAGTTGCAGTGAGACAGTCAAGGACTTTTTCAGCTTCTTCGTATTTCTCTATTCATGAGAAAGGGGGGGCGAAGCCAGGACAGGTGACCCAGATGGGCCAAGGAGTGTATTCCATGCCAATTACGTCCTGCCCAGGGTAACGGGGGGCTGAGGGGAGGAAGAAGAGGGGCGGTGGCGGGACGCGTGCTTCTTGGGGGGACGGTCGGGTTCTGGGACAGCTCTGGGTGGTACGGCCTGAGTTGTGTGGTTCGGGGAGAAACTGCATTGGGTATCAATAGTTTCATATTCTTTTGCTCTAAAGTCCTGTTAGCATTGTTATATTTTATCTTTCTGTTATCTTAGTAAACTCTCCTTATCCCAACCCACGGGCCTCTTAGTTTCTTGGTTTTGGAGTTATTTGCCCCTTCCTTTTCCCTTCCCTTGTTTCCCCCTTTTTCCCTCTTCCCCTGCTCTTTTACTTTAAGGAGCAGGCAGCTGCGTGGATCTCGGCCCACAGCCGGGGTGAAACCACGACAGTATGCCATGGTATTTTGATAAACTAAAAGACCTTGAGAATTCAAGGCTCAAGACTTAAAAGCTTATGCAAAGAACAGCTATTAATTTTCATTTATTTTTCAGAGGTAAAGGTGATCAAACCAGATGGTGAAGTCTTTTGCTTACACATCATAAATAAAGATATAAATAAGGAAGAAAAAAGTAGCTCTGAAGTACTGCTTTTTAAAATTATTTTAATTATCTCGCAAAAATATCTGATGTTCAGGATTCTTTCAGATATTGAGAGTGACTAAAATAGTTCTGAAATAACCATAAATTCTCAAATTTTTGCTTGACTAGCTAAATTTAGGAAGTAAAAGCAACTGCCACCTGATAGTCGACCATTAAAGAAGGCACCAGAATTATAATGATGTCGGAACTCTATGACATGCAGCAATAACTCCTACATTTCCATGCCAGAAAAAGTCATAAATCTCAGAAATGATCAAGATGACCTTTAGAGAATGCTAAAACTTAGATATAATGCAGCTGATGTTAAAGATTAATTATCTGATATTTAGATCTTTAATGATAAAAACCTAAAAATATCCTTCCTATATTATGTCTATGGTTTCCTATGATTTCGTTATACATATTTGTCCCTTGTCAACTTCTCTAAATAATCCCTTTCTATAAACACCAGATTACCAGTATTTGCACGGGCAGATAGAGGCAATCTGTATTATTTGCAGTGTGCCACTTGGTATGATGGCTAAAAAAAACCTACATCAAAATTTATATTTATTTTGATTGTGGTAAACAATACTGTGATGTCTAAATACTTTTAATACTCTCTTTTAAATAGTGAACTTTCAAAAGAAAAAAAAAAGTTTATTTACTTCTCATACTTTACTTTTTTTACACTACTCTTCTGTATTGTTATTTTATATTTCTAATATTCCTTTGAAAGGGTACGTTAACAAAAGTCATAAGTAGAAGGAATAATAAATAGTGAGCAATTCTTTACTTAACAGAAAGAGTTATACTCCAAGTACATAACACATTTAAATTAGATCAATCTTGTTTTTCAACAGAGTGGTTTGTGTTCACAGTATTCTCGTACATCACAGTTTTCCATTACTTAAAGGGCAATTACAAAGAGAATGGAGCAATGTAACTGGGCAACAGGTACAAGTTGCACTGGGGGAGGTTTCATCTCAGAATAAGAAAGACATTTTTTCACAGTAAGAGGAATCATTCACTGGAACATCATCCCGAAGTGAAATGGTAGAGTCCCCATCACTGGAGGTTTTCAAGATGAAGTTGGTCAGACTGCCATATAATCTCATCCAGGATTCTTTCCAATGATGAAAGATTGGACACTTCAAGATTCCTTACAACCTGGGCTAGTCTGCCATTCCATGATAAGATTCGGTGACTTATAATTTAAATGGTCTGATGTTTTTTATGTCTAGACCACAAATACAGGTAACGATGCATATAGATATAGCCATTGTTATCCATTTCACAGTAACAACTGTATACACAATTTTGAACAGAATGTAAATATCCTACTCTACCACTACTCTATATTGGATCTTTCACTCTTTTCACCGATTCATCTTCATACATATAAATAGTTCAGCATACTTAGCCAGTAAGTTCTATTTTTCTTTCTCAAAACCCAGAGCTGTTTATTTATGAGAATATTCTTCATGAGTATGGCATATTGCAAAATCATTATGATAATATTTTCTGAAAATATTATCTGTGACAATTTTCAGAAAAGGAAACAGCTGAACACATTTCTCCTCTTGAAATTCTCTTTATCCTGTCCTTTTGAATGGAATTGAATTTTCTCATGATTTAGAGATGCCTTTTCTCAAAAGATTCAAGTTTTATTTCTGGCTGACCCATGTGATTAAGTAATTGTCGTGTCAATTAATCATCAGTGTTTTGACTATACTAATGTTTACGTACATGCATGTCCATCTCATTGCATCAGCAAATATATGTTATTATACTGTAAATTTAGCTACATACTTGTTGCAGAATGTCAGAAATTGCCTACATTTTTATAGGGAACTGGACTGCACTGAGCTGAGAAGCCTAATAGGACAGTTATGAAACTTGACCCCTTCTTGTGTTGCTTGGTTGGTTATGTACATGGGGACAACATAGCATACTACTACATCTGAATACCATGTTTATATCCTGCATAGAAGTGAAGAGGTGTGTCAAAGCAGCACAGAAGTAGCCACTCCAGTTGCTAGAGAATGTGGAGCATCCAAAAAAAAAATTCTATAAAAATCTGTTACTTTGATCAACTCTGGTTGTGACAAAAACATAAAGGATGGTTGTGAAAGATCATTTGTGCTCCTCAATTCAATCTAACTCCATTATCCAAGAACAGAAAAATCAAATGAAATCTGATAGCATTGATCATAGTTCCCAGTAAACAGTAAATATAATGCTCTGATCAGACTAAAATAAGGATTGATATGTCTGTCTGCACATTTCATTCTTTAATTTACGTTCCTCTTTCAAATCAAGACAGAGCCAACTCTGCAATAAAATATTTTTCAAAGCTCTTGAGATTTTATTTTAAAATATTCATTTTGAAGCGTTAAAAATGGAGCACTAAAAGAAAGGTTAAAGACTAGTATTCAGTTTCCAGAAAAACAGCTTTTCACTGCAGGAGTGCAAGTAGAGACATACTTTAGAAAAAAAAAAACCAAAATGTGGCCATCAGGCAGGAAAAAGGGATTGTGTAGGGTTTGAGTTTATGCAATCACTAGTCATAGACATCCAGAAGTATGATCAATGAATTTCTGTAAGTTCTGCTCTCCTCACCCAAACTGAGCTTGTCACAGAAAACAGTAGTTCTGTAAACTTTTAAAGGAGTCTAGTCTACATCCACTTGGATTTATAGACTCAAAAAAAAAAAAAAAAAAAAAATAATACACAACACCCACGCTTTTCCCCTTTCTTGATTCAAGTGCTACTTGCTATACTTTTGGGTAATGAGATGGTGATTCCCCCACAGATTTTCACTTTGGGGATAACCACCTGTGAATCGAATGTGCTGGATTCTTCTCTTCCTATCCCATTCACACTATCCTTCAGCAGATTCTGATTAATACTTATAGTTAACGGTTGGAGTGCTCAGCAAGCAAGCCACTACTCACAGTTTCAGTTCTAATTATAGCTGGCAGGACTGACTCATGAGGGATGTTTAAGCAGAGTTGCTTAAGCCGTTGTAAGTGCTAAATTGTGTACTCTTTCCTAAAAGCCACCCGGTCCACATCACAAAGAGTTTGGAGGAAAAAAGACAAGGAAAGAGTTAGGCGGCAGAGCTAATTAGCATTCCCCAAATGCTTCCAAGTTGTTTGCAAATCCAAATACTCTCCTACCCAAATCACCAGATGAAGACAGAATCACAGAATCACAGAATCACAAGGTTGGAAAAGACCTTTGAGATCATCAAGTCCAACCATTCCTGTCCTATGCTAAACCATATCCCTAACTATGTCATCTATCCCCTTTTTAAACACATCCAGGGATGGCGACTCAACCCCCTCCCTGGGCAACCTGTTCCAGGCCCTGACAACTCTTTCAGTAAATAATTTTTTCCTAACATCTAATCTGACCCTGCCCTGGCACAGCTTTGTGCCTTTTCCCCTTGCCCCATCTCCTGTCACCTGGCTGAAGAGTTATAGCCCACCTCTCTACAACCTCCTTTCAAGTAGTTGTAGGTGGTGATAAGGTCTCCCCTCAGCCTCCTCTTCTCCAGACTACACATCCCCTGCTCTCTCAGCTGCTCCTCATATGATTTGCCCTCCTGGCCTTCACCAGCCTGTCTGAGGGTGAGTAGCCCAGAACCGGACACAGTACTCAAGGTGCAGCCTCACCAATGCCGAGTACAGGGGCACAATCACTTCCCTAGACCTACTGGCCACACTATTTTTGATACAAGCCAAGATGCCATTGGCCTTCCTGGCCATGAGGACACACTGCTGGCTCATATTCAGCCTGCAGTCAAGCAACACCCCCAGGTCCTTCTCTGCCTGACAGCCCTCCAGCCAGTCTCCCCCAAGCCTGTAGCACTTCAGATCCCCTTTGGGAGGAGTCTGCCACCAGCAGGTTAAAAGAGCCATTGCATCCTAGAATAGGTTACATTTTAGAGTTAAACAGGCCTTGCTATTTCAGAGCGCTGTTGACCTTCACATGTGCTGAATCACAGGAGAGGAAGAATATGTGAACAGAGGAAAAAGGAAGTTATCATTGGTAGTAGGAATTTATTTGTTAAATATTTTTCTTTAAAGATACTTATGTCAGAAGACTGAAATCTCCCACAGTGTGGGTGAGAGCTAGTATCTCCATGTCATTGTAAAGCTTTACTCTTGTGCTGTATCTATCATGTGGAAAGCCTGAAAATGATCTAAAACTGGTCTGAAGATATGTCTCACAAAATAGCAATCAAAACAAGGTAATAGGAACAGGGGTGTGATTATCTATGAATGGTCTGTTCTTGTGAAGAAAGCATAATTTTCCTGTAGTTAGTGTCAGAACATCAATGGCTTCCAGGCATGTAAGTTCTGATTTATTATTCTCAGAGGACCAGAAGCTTCTTTTTTATTTTCTCCTTCACTTCTTTCGTCTCTTCTTGCAAGGATCTGAGCATAGCTCTGGTTAGCATCTCACTTAATTTAAATTGTAATAAACAAGTTAACTGCAGAGTCCTCTCTTCAGTGCATGCATAGTTTAATGTTCTATTGGAAGTCTCGATTAATGGATGTTTCAACTCCTAAATTCTGGCAATGTGTTAATGAATATAATAACAAACTAACGTGAACTCAAAAGACAGGAAAAATAATCAAGTCTCTGAAATGAGGAGATAGAAATAAGCTGCTTTTCTCTGAATAATGCATTTGCAGAAACTGCAGTCCGAGTATACATGTAAATGATTAAAATCTAATAAGTAATGATAGGAGACTTTGATTTTCATCACAAAAATTTACACTGAAAACATGCTAATTTAGAGAGGCAGCATAAATGATTTGTGTGCAATTAGCAATGCCTATATAGAGAGCTTCTTCTTCAAGTTGCGTAAGGTGTGCTGCATTTCTGCATGCAGCAACAAGGTAATGTAAACTGGTGTAATTGTAAGGCTAACTCTGAAAACTACTGCAAAATCACCACCTAACTACTGGGTAGTGACCAAAGGGGCAGCTTGGGACTAGTGTGGCCAATAAAATACGCAGCAGCAGTGCAGGTACCTATTTCACTTCTGCTGAAAATGAGATCACTCCTTTCACTCGTATCCATTTTGATCCAGTTTATTTTCCTCGTTTGCTGGTTCAGGAACTCTGGTAACCTTTCAAATCTCATTGAACTTGTCATGTTGAGCTATTTTTAGCCATAATCTAGGACTTGGCTTGTCCTGGAGAGAACATAGGTTATTCTTCTTAAATAGATCATCTTTCCCTCAGCTTTATGAGAATAGAACTTGTTCATAACACCCAGTGTTTGAAATGTTCCAGGTACTGCTTCAGACCAGTAGATCTCTGTGTTTTATTTGCTAATAGAATGAGGATGATTCTATCACTAACTTTGAGTTATTCAGATGGTTCTAAAATAAAAGTTGTCATATGTTTGTACTACAGCAAATGAAAGAGAGAATACATGGTCTGTGAACACCTGAATTTTCTTTTATTTTAATCACAGGTGTAAAAGGTCTGATAGCAAGCTAGTGAATGTTCATGTGAGATGATTTCCAGACCATTAGACTACTCACAAATGAATTCTGGTTCTATGTGTGTAGAGATTAAATAGAAAATTCTGAACTATTAAACCTGTCTGTGTTGCTGAAGACGGTAGATAAGGAATGCAGGTTTGTAGCTTATTTGCAAGTCAGCAAACACACGACTCATGAGGTGAGGAGTGCCTGACCTCATTATCATCTGCCAGGTCCATTTCTTTCCTTCCTAGCAGCAATAATGAAAAAAGAAAGGACAGACAGGTTTGCCTTTTGTCAAAGAATCATCTGGTTATACACTAAAATTTGCCTTCTTTTAAAATCTAGTTTCTGTCCTTGCCAAGAACCTTCATACTGTCATAGAAATTAACATGAAAGCAACAGTTCTCACTGAGTCATCAAATCTTTTTCATTTGTTCTCCTGTCTCTAGAGCCTCTCTATTTCTTTCTATAACCTTCTGCCAAGTGATTTTACATCAGAAGAAAACATAAAATTATACTACAGAAGCGAAACATTGCTGTATTATAGGCTGTCATTGCTTCAAGGTAGACCAAGGTTTTATTGTAACACATTCATGTGGTAGGACTGTTTCTTTTTGGTTTCTTTCTCCAGTGCTGTTGACCAGAAATGCATAGCATTTTGCTCTTTGTATTGGTAATTCTCTCCGCCCCAGCCCCTCCACCCCCCACCTCCCCCACAATTGCTTTCTGATTTTTCATCTGGGCTACATGTTCCCTGCATTTTTATCCCCAAATAACTCCAGTTCATTTGTAACTTTTAAATAAATGAAAAAGCTTTTCTTGGAATGTTTGAAGAGTTATTTTACAGCAGAGACTTTCTGTTGCTCAACAGTTTTGTTCACACAGGCATTCCTTTGTAGGGAAGATACACCTGAGTGCTCAAAAAGTAACAAAATAGTAATAATATATATAATATATTGTAATGTAATATATAAAATATAGTTGCATAATAGAATAATATAATATTGACATATCTTTTTATATATATGTATATAGCTATAACTTTCATTGGTGAAGTTATTTGGCAGGTTTGGGACAATCTGAAGCATGGAGTAATGAAGGCAATAAAGTCATAAGTCATTCTGAAAAAGTATGTCACAACAAAAAGTAAACTGTTTCTCTGATTTAGAAGATTTAGCTAATCAGCAAATGGGTCATAATTGCTTGCAGTTGCCACACCATTTGAAAAAGAATCTAGAACTACAATTATGCAAATGATCCTAATTAAAACACCACCACTGTGAATAAATAAATCCTCATTAATGTTATGCATATGGCAATTATGCCACAATCTTATCTAAAACCATTGATGTACACTAACATTGTTTACAGTATGAAACTAAAATTTGTAATCTTACAGTAAAAATAACAATGAGAGCAGTAAATGAAAGGACAGTTAAATTGAATTAGTGCCATCTACAAATTCTGACTGAGTCATAAATCCAAAAATCAAACTAAACTGCACTGTGGTTTTTGCTCTGTGATAACAAAACTATCCAACTGGCTCCATGAAGAAGTAGGTCTCTGCTGGTCTTTCTGTCATTAATTTATAAGCAGGAATCCTTTGTGGATATTTCTATGAACAATTGCTGCACTGCAATGAAATGTGGGACCCCTGGCTGGGCAAACTGGGGCTTTGAGTGCCTGTGTTAGCAGTGAGGTCATTTCCAGGCAATATATATAATAGTACTGAGGGAAACAACCTCAACTGTGACATCTGCTTCAACAGTACTCCCATCTGGTTAACCACAGCTGAGCCTTCCCAAGCAGGTTTGCTAAATTTGATAAGTCACTCCACCTACTTGCTGCTGTTGGAAATGGCAACTCGTATGATAGAAATCAGCCACCTGGAACAAGTAGATACCTTCTTTTTTTAATTATTTTTTTCTCTTTCTTTTTTTTCCTTTCCTTTTTCCCTTTTTTCTTTTCTTTTTTCCTTTTTTTTTCCTAAAGAAAAGTTTGCAATGGGTTAATGGATTATGCTTGCATATTTTGAAGCATTCAAATAAATAGGAACAATTGAAATATAAATATAATTTTAAAAGACATCTCAGTCCACATCATATTTTATTATAAAAAAGGTAGTTCTACAGTATGATACTGATGGTAAAACACAATTCATGACCTAACCTCTTGTGCTGAATCTTGGGCAAAGCAATCATTACCATCACATTCCAAAACTAGAGAGAATAAAACATAAACAAAGAGATATGTCTTGAAAGAGAGGTGAGGAATTAAGATCTCATTTTGCATTTTTAATACAAGTTCAAACTTCTGAAGGGCTAATCTGCTGGTATTGAACATTGTTTGCTTATGTAGAGCACATAGAAGTTATGACAAAGTGTGTAATTTCTATTTATATTCTAATAAATATTTTTATATCTGCAAAATTAATCTTTTTAACATTGAGATTTTTCTCCTTCTATGGGAACTTTTCATTCTTTTTTAAAAAGAAATGCAATTTTAGAGATATATTTGAAAGGCATCAAGGCATGTTAGTAAAAGTGGTTTTCTTTCCCTTTGGCCATATAAAAAGATTAGGAAAGATGGACAATCTCTGAGAAGAGCATGAGGGATATTTCTTTAACTAAACATTTTTAGCCATGTTTCTGAACTGATCTTCTAATCTGGTCTCTATGAAATGCCATGATAGATCGGTAGTTTTAATGAATTATTATTAATTATTTAATGAAATAATTATTTCCTGATTTTAAGAGAAACAGAAAGGTAGCACTAAGCCACATAATTTTCTTTGTTTGTTGATGAGGCTGTTTTTCCTCTTCCCACGGACATGTTCTTCTGAAAATTCCAGGAGAAATGGCTTATATTCTATACGTAATGTTAGGCTACATATTTAGGATGTGATATGTTAGGAAAAAAATACCTAAATTTCTTATCATCCCTTCCTGTATCTCTTTTCATAATATTGTGAGTTCTAGGGGTGAATGAAATGCAGTATAGAAATTATGGCCTGAATTCAGCTGTGGAATAATGGAGGATAATGTATTTACCAAACATGTTTTAGATTTTGATGAGTCCAGGATGCTATGTTGCATTCACTGAATGTTGTGTATAGAGTCGGCTAGGCTAGGATAAGGGTCTGTATTTCAAAATCCACAACACACATATTTAAGAAACATGTAAATTAGTCTTAGTAGGTTGTACTGTTCCATACATATTTTGTCTTTAGCATCTAGCCTTTAGCTTTCATTTTAAAACTCCTCAAATACCCTTCTGCTTATGTCAATACAGTAAGGCAACAGCTGCGTTGCTCAGAATGTGGGTCCTTGTCTGTTACTTCATGTTTTTCAGCTGTTTTCTAGGTGTCAAAATAACTCTTCCAGACAGATGCCATGCAAGTGATTAAAAAGAAACAAATTTTTTTCAATAATAATGGATGAATTGTCTTTAATTCAACACAGCATTTACACACACCACAGTGCAGCAGTTTGAAATTGTAGGTTAAATGAGAGCCAAACCCATGTGAAAAGGGAAACAAAGGTCAATGATTTAGTGAATCCTGATTTTAAAAAAGGAAATTGTTTCTGCATAGTAATTAGGAGATTGCTAACAACTTGTCATTGAGGATGTCACAGGATGAAGCCTACTTCAAAGCACAGTTCAGATAAAAGAGACCCGGAACATTTCTGATTTTGAGATTAATACAGCGGTGTTAGACTAACTCTTGCTAATGTCACACTTCCCAAAATACATCTGGGACAGGAGGGCAGAGGGAAATGGAGACCCTTGTGACAGCCATTAATAGCCCTTTGCCTTAGGAAAAGCAAAAGAGATTAGATAGGACCACACAATTAATGGGGCTATAGGTGGGCTTTGTCAATGATCAAATCTAGAAAGCTGTGAGAAGAGAAAACAATAGTCCCTTTGGAGGAAACACAGATACACACTTCTAACAGCATGCAGAGGGCTGAGCTGGAAAAGGAGATTACAAACCAGGTGTTAGGCACCTTGAGTGGTGGGGGTGAGCATCTGCCTTTCCTTGGATTCTGGTTTGTGTGAGTGCCTTGAGGGATAGTAAGCTCTGCCACAGTAGTTCCCATTCAGAGAGTGATAAAATAGGTCATATGTATCAGTATTTGTTGTGTTTGTGGTCCCTTGACTCTGTATCACCCAATTCCCTCCTGACAAAAGTTAATGATAGGGGAGTAGAGAAGAAAACCAAAACCAGATGAAAGATGATCCTGAACTAACCATGTGAAGAAGCAGCACAAGGCCCCCAAAAAGAAGCACAGGAGCTCAAACTTTCCTGAACGTAAGATACAATTGCTCTCTCTTAACTGTAATGTTCTTAATGTGTAGTATTTGTTAAGTATATTCAATAATAAAGTCACAGAGAATAATGAAGGATGACTGGTGATGTGTCACTTTGTTTCACACTAATCCTGAGCAAGCATCCAGCATAAAGATTTCCTTTCTTGTCACCATCATCACAAGCTGGCTGAAGTGGTGGGTGGCAGCTGCCCTCTCACGTGACAATACACTGGAACCCAACACCTGTGCACAAGTGAAGGGCAGCCAGTGGTCTCATTTTTGTTGGAACAGACAGAACATTGTTCTAACTAAATGAACTAATTACCATAAATAAATCACATTGCATTCTTATTGGAAAGCTTATCAGGCAGTATTATTATAGCCTTTCTGTTTGGGTCTGAGAACCTTATCTTCCCAGACCATGCTCCTGAAGTGTAATGTACCTTTTTGGGTGGAAAAAAAAATCTTTCTAAGGTTCAAATGAGAATTAGATTCACAAGAGTAATACCAATATTGTGGTACTCTTAAATGGAAATGTGATTTTTATTACTTCATGACTTATGATAAGGAAAATAAAAGGAAGCATGTAACAGCAAAAATCTCCGTAAATCTAGTTCAATATAGAGCATTTTTAAGTAGAATATACAGTTCTTGAAAGATGTCTGCATATTTTCAGTCATTAGGTTAGGATGCAAATATTCTATACATAGTCTAGCAGTATTAAAATGAGAATACTGCTTCAGAGAAAAGTATGAACATTATTGCTCATTAAGGATCCATCCATTGCTCAGTAAAACATTACTCTGTTATAAAAATAACATATCCCAGGGTTCATACTCTACTTAATCTTATTAATGGTTTAATATTCTATTTATGATAATAATTTTATTTTTTCTGTCCTACTTTCTATGTGTATGATAAAAAATTAATGATGATCTATACATGATCCATAAAAAGCACAAAATGCTGTTTGAAAGTTTCAGTTTTTCATTACTACTGATATGTTGGCCAAATATTCTCCCCGTGCCAATGGCACATTAAAAAAGTAGGGAACAATGTAGTATACTACTACAGATTTAGCTGACTTCTTGCTGACTGTGACATGCAATATGCTTAAATTATTTCAGAAATGGTGGAACTCATATTAATTCACACTGAACTGCCCTCCTCTCTAGGATTTGTTGTCTAGTTATCAATCTGTAGAGTGCAGCTTTTTACAAAACAATATCTTCTATGTAATAGAAAAACTGCAGTAAAGGGACTTGTCCTCTTCATCATAAAATATGCAGTGCATTCCAGTTAAACAATTTAAAATTTATAGAAGGCAGATGCTTAGCCCCTATAAATCAGCCTAACTTTACTTTAGGAGACACAGTAGTTTGTTTTCACTCAGGAACTTATTATCCACATATCTAAATGAGCCATAAGGGCATGATTACAGAAATATTGTCATTTAAATGATACTAGTAGAATTAATGCACCATTTATACCTTCTACATTCAAAACAAAATAAAGGTAAACAGGATCACTAAAGTGCTTCTGCAGTATATCTGAATCTTACAAAATCTTCTACAGCGATCCCGGAATTATCTTTGTGCATGTAAGGTCTAAGCAGGTATTCAGAATATCTACAATCTTGAAGGGGATTAATAGGTGTCTGGGTTATGAATAACCCAGTTTTCCTGCTGTATGCATAATACTCTTGTTCTTGCAATTACTGGATGTACACCTAATGCAAAGCAATTTCAAGGGGATGTCCTTATGATGAAGAATTGATGTGCCTCTTGGCAGAGTAGATCCAAGGACAAAAAGTTATATTGTGTATTTGGACAAAGTATGCAAGACACAGAGTAAAGATATGTCTGGGAAAAAGGAAAAGCCTCATTTTTGTTTCTATCTTGAGACAAATAATGAGGTCAGTGAAGAGCTATGACAAGTAAGGGAAAAATATTTGAAAGTATAAATTCTTCAGTCATACTCAATAAAAAGAATAATCTCTAAAGAAAGAGGAGGAATGGTAAAAATAATTAGGATATTCATGATAGTGTTCAAATTGTATTTTGAGGGAACTTTATGTGTATCTATTCACCAAGATAAATTGATGGGTTATGTACCAACTAAGCATGTTTTTCATTAAATTTTCTCAGACAAAGGCTGGCACTGTTGAAAAAGCTTTGAAGAATGAAACATAGAGAAAGCTTTGGAAAACACTCTTAATTGACATAACTGTTTCTCAGTACATGGATGAACTGGATTTCAAGGGAAAATCATGTGTCTGATATTGATAAGAAAAGGATTTACCCAATCCAGCAGGAGAATTAAATACAGGCAAGGAAAGACATCTTGTAGTATTTATAACTAAGGCAGGAAAGGTTGAAAAGGCAACAAGAAGGGATTATTCAAGTACTTCAGCAATAAAACTGTGTGCTTGTTGCAGAGGCCCTGGTTACAAAGGATGTATAAAATACTGAGCTGCCCAGTGTCTTCTCCCCAGTCTACACTGCCCTTTAGCAATCCTAGGTGCCTGAGAGAAGATGGAAAGTTGAGCAAGGAAGGTTTACTCCTGGTGGAAGAGGATGAGGTTTGGAGACATTTAAAGAAATTGGAGATACACATATCTATGGGCCCTGATGGAATGCTCCCACAAGTGTTGAGGGACCTGGCCGTTGTAATTGTGAGGCCACTCTCAATATATTTGCAAGGTCATGGCAGTTGGGGAGGTGTCTAAGGACTGGAAGAGAGCAAATGTCACTGTTGTCTTCAAGAAGAGGAAGAAGGAGGATCCAAAGAACTACACACCAGTAAGCCTCACCTGAGCTATCACAAGCTGATGGAGCAGCTCATCATAGAAACCATTTCCAAACATATTAAGGAGAAGATGGTGATTTGGAATATGGATTTACAATGGAGGAGTAATGCCTGAACAATCTGATAGCCTTTTACGATGGTATGACCTGCTTAGTGGATGAAGGGAGAGCAGTGGTTCCTCTTTATCTTGACTCAAGCAAAGCTTTTGACACTTTATCTCACAAGATTCTCATAAACAAAGTGACAAAGTTCGGGTTAGATAAATAAACAGTGAGATGAGCTGTCAGGCTCAAACGGCTGTAACTGGGAGTAAGAAGTTCAGCTGTAGGTGAGCCAGTAGTAGTATGACTCAGGGGTGGATGTTGTGACCCTTTAATGTCTTCAGTAATGATCTGGATTGATAGGTTAGAGAACACCCCGAGCAATTAGTAGATGGTAAGTAACTAGGAGTCAAAGCTCATCAGTCTTAAGAACTACCACCCTAACTCAGTGATTCTATCATCCTCCCTTGAAGATAAATTGCTATTGGAAAAAAAATACCTGAAGGAATGAAAATGATATCTAGTGCACATTGCTGCCTTGAAAAAACGAGTCTAAAAGACCTTGAATAGCTACAACCCAGAATTGAAAAGAGATCATTGATCAAAAGGTGAGAAATAATCCAGATTAGCTCTTTCATGAAAGAATGAGAATGATGACAACATGGGTGCAAAAGATATACATGGTATGGTTTGAATAAAGACATCAGTGTTGTTTCTACTGATGGAAGCCTGGGATATTAAAACCGCTGGATTTTTCTCCAACTGCTCATAGTAACATTATAGCAGTTCCACTTCTTAAGTACTGTAGTTTATACCAAGACAAGGCACTTTTTTTAATCTAGAAACTGTTTTTTAAAACATCTTGCTATTAAAGAAATCACATTAGTTAAGTTACAATTTTGTTTTAATTTTTTCTATAGTGAGAAAGCTAAATCATTCTCATGCAAGAACTGTATTACTGCATGAATACTACAAGAAAAGTATTTTGCCTGAATACTTCTGCTGTTTATGTGTTCAGTGGCCTGCAAAACTTGTCCTCACAGATGTGAATTTTTCCATCTACTCATCTGTTATTGATTAAACAGCTTGTAATAATAATAGAGGTGGCTTTGTTTGAAGCACAAACAGAACTTGTCTTGAGAAACTGTTCACTTTATTACCTTACTCTTTACTCAGACCTTTCCTGTTGCTTGAATATCTACACAAAATGTATCTGATTATAGGCAAATCAATCTTTAGTAAGTTGCATTTTTAAAAATGCAACCCCTTCACTTTAAAGATGTCAAACCACACTTTAAAAGGTGTCCACATCCTCATATATACTGTCTGAAGAGGATGAGAAAAAGATGTTAAGGTACACAATTTTTTCAGATACAGATATATGCATACGATTTCAGAATATATAATTATCTGATGTTATGGGATCTCACTACTCATTTTTTAATTTGGAAGCTTAAAAATGCTTATCAGATTTTTCTTTAAAGTATAAAACTTTATTAGAAACTCTTCTTGGAATAAGACATTAAATTAAAACTGTACTTTTCGTGCATATTAGTCCATCCTTAAATTATATTATAAATTAGCAAATGGGTGACTGGTTTGGAGGTCAGCAAGTAATCAAATTTACAATGTTAATTAAATATCTAACATGGTTCCATGAAAACTATCTTGTATGATTATCATCCAGAGGCTTGTGAAAGATGTACACAGCTGAATCTGGTATTTTCCTTTAATATGCTCTGAAGAACCTGGTTCTACAAGGCAATATTAGATGGAGGGAGTTTAATTAACTCTAGTGATCTGTCCAAAAGTCAATGTGTGAGAAAATGGAATTAGAAGAATTCCAAAGCTATTTTCTCTGATCATAATCAATTAATACATAGAGGTGAATATTAGAAATCACTCGTATGAGAGCAAGTAAATTACATATAGAAAATATATACCTGTCTGACACTGATTAAATTTACAGTCATTTGACTGAATTATGAACAAAATTTTAAAAATCTGTAAATTACAATACAAGTTGTAATATGGCATTTTTATATTGTTTTAGTTTAGGTATATTTGTTTCCCTTAAGAATGCAAACCTTTAAAACTTCCAGTGGGTTTTCTGACAATCTAAGCAGTAATTCTAACTGCTAGCAGGTTTTCCAGTCTTCCATAGTATCACTTTCAACACAAGAGAAGACCAGCTATGCTCCTGGGGACCTGCGCTCATATTAAGATTGTATAAACTATTTCTGTTGGGGTAAAAATACTCACAGAGATTGTAACTGAACAGCACAGCATGCCACAGTACGCATGCCTCAGTTCTTACTTCATCACATAGGCTGAAACAAACAAACCCCTAGAAGATGACACCATATTCTAAAATCCGTAAGAATATGACAGCAATTTTTGGTATATCTTTGCAATTAACTAACAATAAATGATTGGCTTATGACAATGTCCCATTCTGGTTATTTAAAGATACAAAGAAGTCTCAACAAAATATTGCTTTGGGGCACCACAAAAGCATGCTAGATAATATTTTTTCCAGTTTTTGAGATGTTGCAGTTTTGCATAGTTGGCTACTGAGAGAGAGGGCCAGGGGCTGCAGAAAATGGCTGCTAGAGTCTTCTGCAAGCCTGCTTATAGCGCCTCTGAGAATCACATATAGGAGACAAAGACTCCACCAGAACACCCAGTGCCAGGAAGGCTGCAAAGTTTGGCCTGTTAAGGGCATTGAGATACTTATTTGCATATAAATGTAAGCAGTTGACAGACACAAAAGGCTGGAAAGGCTGGGGGAGGAGAGCCCAGGTACCCAGGATGAGAGACTTTGCCCCTGCAGCCCGAGCTGAAGCACATGGAGTAGCCAGAGGAAAGGACCCATTGAAGAGGAGGCAAAGACCCGACCTGCCAGGTGGAGAGGCTCCACGCTGGATGGAGCCAGTGGAGACATAGAGAAGATGCCGGGACTTACGCTGGGATAAGCCCCTGCCAGCACAAGCGACCTACAGAGATGAGCCAAACAGGTTTGCTGGAGGAGGCATCATAGCCCCGTGGAGGACTGGGCCTGAGAGACACTGTGATTTGTTGCTGCCTGCCAGAGCAGAGATGAAGCTCGGTGGGAAGAGATTTGCCTTGGAGAAAGTCCGTGGAGGACTGGCTCTCGTGGGTGAGATCCTACGGTGCAGCAGGGGGAGGGTGTGTGGAATGGATGCCCCCATCCCAGACGAGAAGGAAACCATCTTGCAAGGGACTGACTAAAGCCCCCATCTCCTAGTCCCTGCCCCCCTGTCCTGTGCTGTGAGCAGGAGAGGGGAAGAAGGGAGCAAAATCATGGCTGAAAGGGGAGTCTGCTTTAGAATGGAGGGGTGGGGGGAAGGTGTTACCGAGACCCCCATTTTCCCCAGTCCCTGCCCCTCCTGGGCTGCGACCGGGAGGGAAGAAGGGAGCAAACTTCTAACTAAAGCCTGCTGAGGAGGGAGTGGTGGGGGAAAAGTGTTTGCCTGGTTGCATTTGTTTGAAGATTGTTGGTTGCACTCCTGACTCTGGTTCTTTTTTACTGTTTTCTCTTTAGTGTAGTGTAATAAATTAGATAACTTTCTCTTCTGCACTCTGTGTTGAGTCTGTTTTACCCGCATCATTAATGAGTTTGTCTCTTGAGCCACCCAATTATGTACTGATTTTCGTGGGCGTCTGGCCTTTGGCCAGGGCCCAACCACCACAAGGGACTTTCATTATTTATTTATTTATTTTAATCCTAATCTCTTTAGAGATGGGAGTATTCATTTATAATAGCCACAGACAGTCATCAGCTGATCGGAGATGGCTGACAACCAGTGTGCAGTAAGTGAAGAGAATTATCTAACAAGCCAATTAATGACTGATTTCAGGGAGGTTATTGTTTAAAGATACTACATCTTCAGTAGCCACAAAATCAGTCTTTTTTACATCATGGTTTCTGAACTGCAAAAGGTGGTTATTTATGTCAGTATAGAGTTCAATGCTAAAAATTTTGTGAAAGCTTTCTAAGTTAAACTAAAATTTTTTTGGAGGATCACATTAAGCTCAGTCTATTGCTCTTGCTGTAATGGTACTTCTTGCCACAAAATAATCAGAAGTTGTCAATTAAACAATATAGAACAGGCTAATTAATAATATTGGAAAGAAAGAAGTGGCTGGAAGAATTCCTCTTCCCTTTCTATGAAGTAAAAAATGGAAAGGTGCACAATTTCTGCATAAAATACATGTCCAGGAAGGAAACAAAAGACATGAGGCATATTTTATTTTTCCTAGGTTTTTCACCAGGTTTTCAGTTGTTGCTGAAACACTCAATTTTTGGTGATGGTTATTTGGCAAATAAAAGATGATTTGAACAAAATATTCATAGTTCATAATTTTAAAAGTGCAGGGTTACAAACACTTTCCTCCAACTTCTATTAGTTCTTTAAAGTTAGTAAAAAAAAAGATAAGAAGACAGCTGAGGGTTAAAAAGAAGAAGAAAAAAAACCCCATTACCCAAAAAGCCCCAAACAAATCCCAAACCACAAAATAACCCAAACACAACAAACAAAAAAGTTCTATAACCCAAACCCAAGCCCCTAACACCCAGGTATTTGCTTTTAGGACCTATATTTAACTACCAAACACTTATTAATTAAATGCAACACTGTGTCTGTGATATATATACATATATATCACATAGAATCATAGAATCTCAGAATGGTAGGGGTTACAAGTGGCCTATGAAGGTAATTGTCTTCAACCCCCTGATAATGTAGAATCAGCTAGAGAGAATTGCACGGGATCATGTCCAGGCTTATTTTGAAACTCTCCAGAGAAGGACACTCCACAACCTCTCTGGACAGCCTGTTCCAGTGCTCTGTCACCCTCTGAGTGCAGAGGCTTTTCCTTATACTGAGGTGGAACTTCCTGTGTTCCAGTTTGTGCCTATTGCCCCTTGTCCTGTCACTGGGCACCATTGAAAAAGTCTATCCCCATTCTTGACACCCATCCTTTAGATATTTGTAAACATATGTTTATGTATGTATACATACACAAAAGTATCTTTATTGTATCTGACACAGCATGTATTATATACCCTTGTATGTCTGTATAGAAAAGACATATTTTGCCTTCAGAAAAGTCATCTAAGTGTCATGTTCTATTCATTCTACTTTAAGTGGAGTAATTCATGTTGTTGCTATGTTTTCCAAACAGAAGGAAGTTTGTTACTGATGAACATGAATACTTCCTTATGTTTTGGTAAGACTTCCCACATTTGCCAATTACTATTAAATTAAAATTCTCCAGAATTTTTCTTAAAGCTAATAAATCTGCAGTTTTACCAGTTTTGCAGTTGACCATCATTCGAATGCTGGGGACAGAAGAACTCCAAATAAGATTGGGATTAAATAAGAAGATGCACAGATACACCCAATTCGGTGCCAGGGTGAAGTTGTTGAGTGGGATCAGGACTGAAACTGTGGGACACAGCATTGAGCATATCTGCTCATCAGCATAGACTTTCATTCTATTATGGACACTGCTCATGACTCCAGAAAAATTGCTGATTCTTCTAACATGTTCTGAAGATCTGTGTCCATTCCTGTAGAATTCCAGTGTGTGTTGTGACATATTCAATCTGTGAATTTTATTCTGTCTATCTAGCACTTCTTTGGTGGAGAGTTTTACAGTCATAAAACAAGTAACTGGAAAGTGCCACCATCTAACCAGAAAAATCATAAATATTTAGTATTATGTCACAATGGAATAAAACCATTATATATTGATTATCATTTATTTTCGTGGATGAACATGGAGCTGATGAGTAAACTCAAAGAGAAGAGGAAGATCTATGAATTGTGGAAGAAGGGTCTGAGCACCTGGGGAGAATACAGGAATGTAGTCAGGGCCTGTAGGGTCGCAACCAGGAAGGCTAAAGCCCTCTTGGAAACGAAGCTGGCAAGGGACATAAAGGATAATAAAAAGGGTTTTTTAGATACGTGAATAGCAAGAGGATGACCAGGGATAATGTAGGTCCCTTGCTGAATGAGGAGGGTGTCCTGGTAACGGGGGATACTGAGAAGGTGGAGATACTGAATGCCTCCTTTGCTTCGGTCTTCACCTCAAAGGCCCCCCGGGACCCACAGGCACTGGATGTAAATAGGAGTGTTTGGGATATGAAGAATTTCCATCTGGTTGAGGTAGGGGAGGTCCAGGAGCGGCTCAAAGGGATAAACGCACACAAATCCATGGGACCAGATGGGATACATCCACGTGTGCTGAGGGAGCTGGCGGAGGTGATTGCTGAGCCGCTCTCTATCATCTGCAACCGGTCCTGGAGAACAGGAGAAGTGCCTGAGGACTGGAGGATAGCCAATGTCACTCCAGTCTTTAAAAAGGGCAAGAAGGAGGATCCCAGCAACTATAGACCAGTCAGCCTCACCTCTGTCCCTGGAAAGGTAATGGAACAGCCTGTTCTGGATGCCATCTCCAAGCAATGGGAAGAGAAGAAGGTCATGAGGAGAAGTCAGCATGGATTCACCAAGGGGAAATCGTGCTCGACCAATCTCATAGCCTTCTACGATCTCATCACTGGCTGGGTAGATGGAGGGAGAGCAGTGGATGTCATCTACCTTGACTTCAGCAAGGCTTTTGATACTGTTTCCCATGACATCCTGATAGCAAAGCTGAGAGAGCATGGGATTGATGAGTGGACAGTGAGGTGGGTTGAGAATTGGCTGTCGGACCGAGCCCAGAGGGTCGTGATTCGTGGAGTGGAATCTGACTGGAGGCCTGTGACTAGCGGTGTTCCCCAGGGCTCGGTGTTGGGTCCAGTCCTGTTTAACATCTTCATTGACAACCTTGATGAGGGAATAGCATCCACCCTCAGCAAGTACTCTGATGATACAAAGCTGGGAGGAGTGGCTGACACGCAGGAACACTGCACTGCCATCCAGCGAGACCTGGACAGGCTGGAGAGCTGGGCAGGGAGAAACCAGATGAGGTTTAACAAAAGCAAGTGTAAAGTCTTGCACCTGGGAAGGAACAACCGTTTGTATCAGTACAGGCTGGGGGATGCCCTGCTGGAGAAGAGCTCTGTGGAGAAGGACCTGGGGGTCCTGGTTGATGACAGGTTGGCCATGAGCCAGCAGTGTGCCCTGGTGGCTAAGAGAGCCAATGGGATCCTGGGGTGCATCCGGAGGAGTGTGACCAGCAGGTCAAAGGAGGTGATCCTCCCCCTCTACTCTACCCTGGTCAGGCCCCACCTGGAGTATTGTGTCCAGTTCTGGGCTCCCTGTTATAAAAAGGACAGGGATCTCCTGGAGAGAGTCCAAAGAAGGGCTACGAAGATGATTAAGGGCCTGGAGCATCTCCCCTGTGAGGAAAGGCTGAGAAGATTGGGACTGTTCAGTCTTGAGAAGAGAAGACTAAGGGGAGACCTAATTAATGTTTACAATTATCTTAAGCAGGGGATGCAGGGGGAATCAGCCAGCCCCTTTTCAGTGGTCTGTGGAGACAGGACAAGTGGCAATGGCTGCAAGTTGGAGCACAGGAAGTTCCGCACCAACATGCGGAGAAACTTTTTCCCAGTGAGGGTGACAGAGCCCTGGGACAGGCTGCCCAGGGAGGTGGTGGAGTCTCCTTCTCTGGAGATATTCAAGACCCGTCTGGATGCCTATCTCAGTGAAATGTCCTAGGGAGCCTGCTTTGGCAGGGGGTTGGACCCGATGATCTCTCGAGGTCCCTTCCAACCCCTACAATTCTATGATTCTATGATCTTTACCAGGGAAAGTATAAATCATTTTATTCCCTATGTTGAGATTGTCACTTAACCATTGTGTTGGCTACTTTAATAACAGAGGAAGAATACTTCCCCCAGGAGAAAGCAAGACATTTCAGGGTTTTACAGTAGGAAGATCTTACTTTATGCCAGCACTACAAAAACCTAATATCTATAAGTTGGGCTATAACTCAAAGTGAACCATTAAGCGAGACTACAAGACCTCATCTTAATAAATAATGTAATTTTCTATTTAGTTCTGCAGTATTTCTAATGTTTGGCTGCTGTTTTACTTAGTAGTCCCATAGTGCCCTGAAAAATTCCTTCTAGAAAATGCGTCTTCCCATCATACCTGCAAAGAATGCTAATAATATAATTAAAGGGTGTATTTGGTTTGCATGACAAGATTTTGTTGTGGGGAGCTACAGACATGGCTTTTCTAAGAAACATCTGGAAGCTTTCCCCATGACAGATAGATGCAATGCCAGCTTGCTCCAAGATGGACCTGCCACTGGCTAACCTTGAGCACTTTAACTACAGTGGTCATGCTTCTGGGGTAATCTAGTGAAAAAGGTCAAAAAACTTCTGTGTAAAAGCAGGTGGAAGAGTGGATTGAGAATATGTGAGAGGAAGAACTCTGCAGACACCAGGTTCAGAGAAGAATGAGGGGGAAGAGCTGCTCCAGGTGCCAGAGCAGATTTCCCCACTGCCCATGGAGAAGACCATGGTGAAGTAGGCTGTTCTCCTGCAGCCCATGTAGGATGACAGTAAAGTAGACATTCACCTGTAGACTGTGTAAAACCCCACACCAAAGCAGGCGGAGGAATCCAAAAGAGGTATGTCCCAGTAGGAAGCCCCTGATGGATCAGGCTCCTGGTGAGACGTGTTGTCCTGGTTCTGGTCAGGCCAGGGTTAACCTCCCCAATCAGCCAACACAGGTGAGCCAAGTCAGCCCAGGTGAGCTGAGTTAGCTGGGGCTGTTTTCCACACCACCTGACACCACTTCCCCATAAAAGCAGCTGGCTGGGGAGGGTAGGGGCTGTTTTGCCTCTAGGACAGTTGGAGTGTGGTCTGGAAGTCAGCTGTTTTCCAGCTAGACAAAACTCCAGTATATGCTGATGCCTGTGGTTGTTCCTCCCCAGGTGTAGGACTTCACTTTTCCCTTTGCTGAACTTTTAAATGTTTGAATAATTCCATTTCTCCCACTTGTCATGGATCCTCTGAATGGTGGCACACTGACCTAGTCTATCAGCAGCTCCACCCAGTTTTGTATCATCTGCCAATTGCCAAGGGTGAACTCTAATCCATCCTCTAGGTCAGTTACAGGGATTAAAGAATATTGGCCCCAATATCTACCCAGTGGGTACAACACTAGTGGCTGGTCTTCAACTGGACTTCTTGCCTCTTGTTACAAACCTTTACACCTGCCAGTTCATCCAGTTTTTTGTTTATCTTATTATCTAATTATTTATCCCAAATTTCATCAGTTTGTTTATGAAGATTTTACAAGAAACAGTGTCAAAAGCCTTACTCAAGTCAGGATAAACAACTTTCACTGCTCTCTTCTCATCCAATAATACATTCATCTGTTTGTAGAAGACTATCGGGTTCATTCAGCAAAATTTACCCTCCATGGTCACTGATCCCACTGTTTCCAAGGTGGGGAAAAATATTTCCACCAAAAAAATTATTCATTTTAGCAAGGTGAATGTTCACACAACAAACCAATCTGGAAGATCAAAGACCAGGCATAAGTAGAGTAGGATGTCTTCTTGTTCTTTCAGTATTGTCTTTGATATTTGCTTTATATCAAAATTATTCTTTCTTCTCTTTTCATACTCCAAATTATATTTTCATCTCAAACTTCCAAAAAATTCTAAGAAATGTAAGGGGTTTTATATACAAGAAGAATATTTCAACCCTGAAGGTAAGTGTTTCAGATAAATATAGCTGGCTGAATATCTTGATGGGAAATAGAATATTATTGGTTATTAAAGTTACTTCTGAGATGAAAAAAAGTAAAAATTAGTAAGTGCATTCCAGCAGGAACACATGGAAATTGGAATCTGTGACTGGACAATCTGGAGGACATGTAACATTGGGGGATTACATATGTTTTGAAGAATTTATTCCAGCTAAAACTATGCAATTATATCTGTGAATTTTCTCAGATATAAAAGAACAATTATTTTGTGTGTGTGATGATGATCTCATTTCTAGACCATGGGCAACAGCATAGACTTTCAAAGTCCAGGTATTGTTTTTGTCAGCTAATATTTCATTGCAGATTTTAAAAGAAAGGGGGTATAATCAGACAATTACAGCTCTTTCCTTCATTCTGTTGTTTCCTGTATATCTTGCCACACATTCTTGACTGAGCAAATTTAATCTGTATTTAAAGGACATTTAAAGAGGATCCAAACTGACTAAAAGTTCAAGCCTTTTGCCTTTACAATTATAGAGATGGAAACACAGATATTCTGACCTAAACTTTGTCTCACTTAGGCTTTAAAAAACTTTATGTCCAACCCTCCAATTCTAGTTTATTTTTCTTTGCTTAATTTCATTATCCACATTATTGAGTTGCTGTAAATATATTGAAGAAAGTAAAAACTTGTTTTGATTGTAATCTGCTTGTGTCATTACAAGCCCTAAGATGTGACTTTGACTCAGAGGGTAGAATAGACATTTTGAAATAAAGATACAAATAAAGTTTCTAAGCACTATATAATGCACTGGCAGCTAGCTGCTATTCTAAGCTGTTGACATTAGCTGGCTAGATGACCTGAACAAATCACATCTACCTGACTTTCTTATCTTGCACGATAAAAAGAAATATGAAATTTTTATCCTTTTTACAATGTTTTGACATCAATAGTGCAAAACAAAATGAAATATTTAGCAGAAAATATTTGTCAGATTTCAAAAGGAAAACTTTTTACATCTCACAGGTAGAACCAAAAAAGTCCAACAATAGTAAGAATGTAAATATTGAAAAATTGTGATGTCATTAGACACTAACACATACGCATACACTTCAGTGAATTCTTCACACCACCAAATTCACAAGTCCAGATATGATAGCTGCAGAATGTAATTTTGTGACAATGACTAGGACAAGCTGAAATTCAATTTGTGTGTGCTGCAAAAATAAGAAGCTCCAAGTTCAATTCTAAGATTAAAAAAAATAATTCCTGGAGCTTTCTTGTAGTTGCAGTCACTATGTTATATTCCCTGACAGATACCAGGGAAAATTTAAAAAGACCAGAATAGAATGGAACTAACTGATTTGTAGAATAAGCCACAGTGTTTTCTCAAAATCTAGGTACCAGTGGAACAGTACAGTTCTCTACAGAAAACGGTAAATCCAAATTTATGGTTAATTTTCTTACTTACTCTCTGGCTTTGCAGGACAATTTTCAAGACCATTTCTCATTTTCCAAGATGGGGATGAAACACTTCAGAAAAACTGAATTATTTTAGTATAGTTTGTCAAGTCGTGCAGCAAGCACACACATAAGTGAGCAATCCTACTACTTGTTATTGGTATAATCCAGCTTCAGCAGCTTCAGATACTATTAACTGAGAAAGGGCATACATTTCTTGACATCAGAAATTTAGTGACCAGTTTTCTATGACCTCATGGTCCACACACTGAACAGTCAGAAAAGGTCTACTGTTCCTAAATGGGTTATCCCTTGACTCTGTTGTATCAGAATCACAGTAATTTCAGGGGCCTGGCTCATACAGTTGTACATGACATCTTTGGGAAAACAATCCTTTCTCATCTGATAATGCAGATGACAGTCTACAAAGGCAGAACCCCAGAATACTTGATTTTCACTCCCAGGTAGTCAGAACAAATTAAATCAATCCTGTCTTCTCTGTATATCCTCAGGAGACTAGCATTAGAAATATTTCACAGTGAACCATAAAATGCACTATTTTTCAAAAACAATAGGACTAGAACGGAATACTAAGTTATAGTAAGTCTCCTACATTGTTATGAGAATATTTGAAAGACCCACTATTACGGTCTCCAAGCACATGGTTTTATCCAATCTGAACTTCCTAATACAGAAATGCCACAGGAATTTTAATATGTCATCATAAGCTGAAATAGACAAAACCTCTTCAAATAACAGAGTGAAAAAAGCATTCAGGAAATCATTACAGCTGGTGCAATGTAATAGTAGATATTTATTAGAGATTGCAATCAAATTAATGTTACTATAAACAAGAATTTAAAGTGTTGCTTAATACAGTTAAGATAAATGGGTGGATGGAAATAACACCCATTTTTGGTAAAAGCTATTTACTAAGATGTTACATTAAAATGTGTGCTCCTGTAAATCACTCTTACACCATACTACCTTCTTCTTTTATGTATCCAAGTCTCTCTTGCCTGATTGCATGCTTGCAGCTGCTGCACTGTTTTTCTGTTCTATCCAGAAGAGGCACTCAAATGTATCTCTCCTTCCTTCCAGTATTCATTTTCACTAAGTTAGAAAATGCTATACAATATTTGATAATACAAAGAGGAGTTTGTAGTACTTAATCTATTCATGTGACATGGTAATATTTTAGATTTTGTAAACCTCAAGAGCCAAAATACTAATTACTCATTGAATCATAGAATCAGTGATAGAATCATAGATTTTTTAGGTTGAAAAAGACCTTAAAGATCATCAAGTCCAACTGTTAACCTAGCACTGCCAAGTCCACCATGAGACCATGTTCCTAAACACTTAAATCTACAGGTCCTTTAAATAACTTCAGGGACAGTGACTCAAACACTTCCCTGGGCAGCCTGTTCCAATCCTTAGTAACAATTTTGGTGAAGATATTTTTCCTAATATCCAATCTAAATCTCTCCTATTGCTATGCCCTCCTTTCAGGTAGTAGAGAGCCATAAGGTCACACAGTATCATAGAATCACAGAATGGCATGGGTTGGAAGGGACCCCAAGGATCATAAAGCTCCAACCTCAGGCCGGATCTACACAGGGTTGCCCAGGGCCCCATCCAACCCGGCCTTGAACACCTCCAGAGATGGGGCATCCACCACCTCTCTGGGCAGCCTGTTCCAGCACCTCACCACTCTCTCTGTAAAACACTTCCCCCTAATATCTAATCTGAACCTTCCTTCCTTTAGCTTTAGTCTATTCCCCCTTGTCCTGCCATTCTCTACTCTTTTAAAAAGTTGATTCCCCTCCTGTTTGTATGCTCCCTTCAGGTACTGGAAGGCTGCAATGAGGTTCCCCCACAGCCTTCTCTCCTCCAGGCTGAACAAGCCCAGCTCCCTCAGCCTCTCCTCGTAGGGGAGGTGCTCCAGCCCTCTAATCATCCTCATGGCCTCCTCTGAACCCTCTCCAACAGTTCTACATCTTTCTTGTATTGGGGGCCCCAGATCTGGACACAGTACTCCAGAGGGGGCCTCAGGAGGGCAGAGTAGAGAGGGACAATCACCTCCCTGTCCCTGCTGGCCACCCCTCTTCTGATGGAGCCCAGGATACCATTGGCCTTCCGAGCTGCAAGAGCACACTGCTGGCTCATGTTAAGTTTCTGGTCTACCAGAATCCCCAAGTCCTTCTCAGCAGGGCTACTCTCAAGGAGCTCTTCTCCCAGTCTGTATCTATGCCTGAGAGGTCTTTCCTCAATCTCCTTTTCTCCGTTCCCTCAGTTTTCCCTTGTAAGACTTGTGCTCTAGATGTTTCTATAGCTTTGTTACTACTCTTTGCTTCATCTTCTTTGTATTCATCTTGCATTTTCCCAACAAGACTGCTACATAAAAGGGCCTTCGAGCTAGCAGTATGGGTTTATTTCACTGCTATCAAATGCCAACAATTTTTGTTGTTGTTCTTTATCTTTCTTAGCTCCAAAAGGCTCACTTGAAAGGCAGACAATTGACATTTGAATATAAAATATTAGCATAGACAGTGGGTTTTTTTCTGGATAAAACATATTTTGGTAATTGAATTTACACATTTCTCGTACATAAGCAAACGTTTTTTCCCTTCTACTTCATTAATATACCTTTCTTCTCTCAAAAGAAATACAATTTGCAGATTTTTAAATGTGTTAGAAAAGCAGGTGGTTTCTAAATGAGAACATCCATTTTCACACAGACAGTAAATAGGCATGTGTTTTCAAACCTATCTATGAAATCTTAGAATCATAGAATATACTGAGTTGGAAGGACCCGGAAGGATCACAGAGTCCAACTTTTCAAGTTGAACTTTTATAGTAATCTCAGTCACTAGGATTTCTAACCATAATGAACAGTTAACCAAAGTTATTCTGAGCATCAGATGTTCATGATTGATTAATTCAATGTTGCTTTAATTTTGCATAAAATCAGACCAGTAAAGTAGTTTAAATTTTGGGTGGGTTTACCATTATCACATATTCTTTCATATTGGAGAATTGTATCACAGTACCTTTAGATCAACACAAAGTTCTCACTCAACACACAGAACTTAAGTCATAACATGGACAAAGAAACGTCTATTACAAAGCAATGTTAGGTACTGAAGGCTTCATTTTATATTTTCATCACCAACAAAAACATGGTACATTCATACATCAACATATTTTGTGAATGTTGCATGATTTTACAGCAAATAGGTACTTTGTTGCTCTGAAAAATAAGTTGTACTAGAATTACATTTCTTATATATGATACTGCCATTAAAATAATCTCTTTGATTAGTTAAATGTTGTAATATCTCAAATTCTGTCATTGAATAACTGGGAAGTTGTGGTGGTTTGGTTTGGGCTAGAGGCCAAATGCCCACCAAAGCCATTCGCTTACTCCCCTTTTCGGCTGAAAAGGGGAGAAAATATATATTGGGAGGCTTAGGATTCAAGATAAGGACAGGGAGAGATCACTTACCAATTAGTGCAATGGGCAAAGCAGACTCAGCACAGAATAAAGGAAGGAAAACTCTCTAATTTATTATACTACAACTACACTCCCAATGAAAGCAGAGTCGGTTAATGACTAGTGCTCTTAAACCCATGCCTCCCTTCTTCGTAGACTTTAATCATAAATTCACTCCCTTCTTCCCCTCCCATCACAGCACAAGGAAGGGCAGGGTATGAAGAGTGGGGGTTTTCAGTCAGCTCCTCCTGAATTGTCTTCTGTTTCAGCTGGGGGAGGATTCCACAACACACCATTCCCCTGCGGCACCGTGGGGTCCCACCCACAGGAGACAGTCCTCCACAAACTTCTCCAGCATGAGTCCTCTCTATCGGGGAGTCATCTCCTCACCACTTGCCTCAGCACAGCTCCCTTCCATGGAAGGCCGGCCTTTGGGCCCAGATTGCTCCAGCCTGGTGCCCCAGAGAGTCACAAGTCCCCTGGAAAACCTGGCCTTGGTGTCCGCGCAGCTTGTTACATCTTCCCACCCCCTTCTCCAGTGGCAAAATGCATCTGCCTGCAGTTTTTTTTCTCCTATATGTGATTCCCAGAGAAGATGTAAGAAACTCTGCAGATTATGTCAGTGAAGATGGTGGGGGGAGGAGGCACTCTAGGGCCTGGACAGAACAATTCCCCTGCAGTCCTTGGAGAAGACCATGGTGGAGCAGGTTGTCTCCCTGCAGTCCACAGAAGATGGAGAGCAGAGATCCCACCTGCAGCCTGTGGAGAGGCCCCATACTGGAGTGGGTGGAGATGAAGGATGCTGTGAACCCATGGGAAGCCTGTGTTGGAGCAAGCTCCTGGCAGGACCTGCAGCCCATGGAGAGAGAGGGACATGCTAGAAGAGGTTTTCTGGGAGGAACTGTGACTCTGGGGGGACCCGCACTGGAGCAGTATGAGCTTGAAGGTCTGCACCTCATGGATCAGACCCACACTGGGGCAGCTGGTGAAGAGCTGAAGCCCTGTGGGAAAGGACTCTATTTGGAGAAGTTCATGGAAAACTACTCTTGTGGGTGGAAACCCACACTGCAGCAGGGGAAGGGTGTGAGGAATGCCTCCCCATCCAGCTAACAAGGAAAACAGCTTATGAGGAACTGACCAAAACTTCCATTCCCCCAGTCACTGTCCCTTCCAGTGCCACAATTGGGGGGAAGAAGAGAGCATGATCATGAGTAAAGTAAAGCCTGCTAAGAAGGGAGGGGTGAGGGAAGGTGCTTTAAGATCTGGTCACACTTCTTATTATCTGACTCTGGTTTCACTGGGTGTGTAGTGTAGTGTAAGAAATGAGATTGTTTTATTTCCTGTATTCTGTGTTGAGTCCATTTTGCCTACTAATGTTTGTCTGTTTTGACACTAATCACAGAACAATCTCTCCCTGTCCTTATCTTGACTCCTAAGCCTCTCAATATATATTTTATCTCCTTGTCTAGCTTATCAAAATTTTTGGAATTAAAAATAAGCTCAGACATTTAATACATACAACCTAGCAAAAATATTAACTAAATTTTACTCAACTACCTAATAAATGCATTTTTCATCTCCCAAAGAAAATCTATTCCTATTTCTTCTCTTACACTGTTCAGTAAAGTTCAAATTCATTTAAGCTTTCTGTTGGGCTGAATCTTTCCTAATTACTTTATTACTTTATTATGGTTGCTAAAAGCACCACACAATAAATTAGTGGAATCAGACAGGATAGACAACGGGAATTCATCTCTCACTAACTTTGAAGCAGATTTTGTAAAATGTAATAGAGATAATGTGATCTATGCTGACAGAAATCCTCATTGCTGAGGGTTAACTACAGATTCATGAAACTAAACCTGTGGTTTAAGTTATAGAGTGCTTTGTTGAGTTTAGACAAAGTTAATCTCTAGAAGAATAGTGTATTCTAAGAATAAAGGTTAGTCCTAAACTCAACTTCTGAATGCAGACATTTAACTGTAAACTCAGATCTGTCTGCCTTATTCAGAGCTATTATTCTGTTGGTCACTTTAAAAGTTGCAGGTTCATAGTTCCTTTTATTTATGTTGTTCCAACTTTTCAAATAGAAGCAAAGCATTTTTTTCCAGCTCTTCAATTGAAAAAACTACCACAGGCCCAGTTTCTTAATTTACTCAGCATATCAAGATTTAAATCTTCCGTTCTTTGTACTACAGGGTGTGCATAATTTACACTTGACTTGGTTACTGGTTAAGCAAATACCATAAAATTAAATAACATAAAATAAAAACTTTATATTTTATTTGGAAAACTGAAGAGTTAGAAAGCCTTTTTCACTTTTATTTTTTTTTGGTCAGCTTATCTGTGACATGTTACCATATGACATGATGTAACCAGTGAAATTTTAAAAGTGACATTCTTCTAGCAGGGTTTTTTTTCTTGGAATTGCACCAGAAAATTGGAGCAGGGCATACTGATTTCTGCTAGCCAGCTGGCAACTGAGCATTTCAGAAATTACATGTCTCTGAGGTATATTTCATCCAGTACATCCTTTGCAAATCCACGTTCACCAGCTGGCCATGCAGGCATGCCTGGTCTGAAAAGAAAGATTTTCTATCTATATTATCTTAATTTTATAGGCACAAAATCACAGATTGCAACACTAGATAGTTTAAAATATTCAGGTTTTCCTCACATTTCATATGACTCTGATTCTAGTATTTATAGAATCACTGAATCACAAAATACCCTGAGTTGGAAGGGACCCATAATGATCATCAAGTCCAACTCCTAGCTCCACACAGGACCAGCCAAGTCAGAGCATGGGACTGAGTGCATCGTCCAGGTGCTTCTTGAACTCAGTCAAGCTGGGTGCTGTGACCGCTTCCCTGGGGAGCCTGTTCCAGTGCTCAACCACCCTCTCAGTAAAGAGCCTCTTCCTAATATCCAACCTGAACCTCCCCTGTCACTGGTTCATGCCATTCCCTCAGGTTGCATCACTTGTCACCACAGAGAGGAGAGCAGTACCTGCCCTTTCACTCCCTATCATCAGGAAGCCATATTCTTCCTTCATGAAATTCTGATAATATTTAGCAAAGTCTCTCCTGTCAGATGTTTCATTAAGAATATTGCATTCCAGGTTAGTGTCATTTCCATGCTCTTTTATAGAATCACAGAAAGGTTGGGGTTGGAAGGGACCTTGAAAGATCATATAGTCCAACCCCCCTGCCAGAGCAGGAACACCTAGATTAGGTCACTCAGGAATGGAGTTTATAACTGCATGTTACTGCTTAAATAGCTCCTCCAGTGCTGACATTTTCCTAGAAAACTCTCATTTTATCTGATGATAATCAAATCCCAGACTTTTGCAAAGAAATTTCTTGTGACAGGGATAAACTTACAGGTCAATATAATGCAAAAAGCATCATCAAATCCCACATAAAGATCTACAGATCAACAATAGGAAGGAAAAGGATCAAAACACCAGGAAGCTAATCTGTTGCAATGTATTTGAAAGATCTCTGTTTTTTTAAATCTTTTCAGATCATGCACAAAGCCAATTTTATTTTTTTTTATCAAAGACACAGCAGGAGAGAGAAGTGGGAGGTTAAGGAATCATCATTTTTTTGTCCTAAAAAAATTATACCATACACCATATTTGCTCCTTTCAGAGAGTTTCTTTGTGAACTGACAGTGAAGAAAGCAGGGAGGAAAGGAGAAAATAAAACAACCAACATCACATTTAAGAAACAACTAGTGTCAATAATAGTAGACAACTGACAGCAGCACCAAAAAGGGGCATCAAAGGATACAAAAGCCAGATGCCTGAGCTGTAAGTGCCTTGGAAGAAAGAGAACATGATGTTTCATGAGGCAATTAGTAAGTTACTAAAGCATTTCTGTATGTTCAGTGTCTACCAGTTACATTGCAATGATAATTACTTCTAATATTATGCTGCTTGAACACAGGCTTCCTTTTAAAGTCTTTGTTTTACCTATAAGCATGCAACTATAAGTGTAAAAATATAAACATTCAATCTACCCATGTTTGCAAGGTGGCATAATCATCTGGTCAGCCAAGCAAGTAGGGCACTTGCTCTTTCTTCAATATATTAAGCTCTTTGTCATTTTATCTGAATTTGAAAGCTCAGAAGCTTAGAAACTCACCAAAGTAATCATACCAAAAGTGATAGTTAAGAGACTGATTTCACAGACAACATATGTGGGCAAACAGACATCCTAGCTGTCAATCAAATAAGTCACTTACTCAACATAGATTTTTGAACCATAGATTTTTGTACCATGAGAAAACTCAACTGCTGCAGAAAAAAAACCCCACAAAACCAATAAAAACCAAAACAATCAAAACCTGCATGTAACAATGGATTCTCACATAACTCATTTTCCAAGTTTCACTTCAAATCATTTAGAAAAGAGAATACTAATTATAGAATTAGAATGGTTTGGGTTAGAAAGGACCTTAAAGATCATCTAATTCTGCCCACCTGTAGACCTCTCTGTGTGTTTTTATAGTTTTATGAGGTGCACATATTTACAGATTCCCAAGACTGTACTCTAGAGTTATGCCAGTTTCAGAGTTAATGAAGTACACAGCCTGGAAGCTCTTTTTGAAAGGAAATATCTGGAGTGGTCTCAGGTGATACATCCAGTTTGAAAGTCACTTGATTAGTCATGATTAGGCAGTAGTGTATTTAGATTTTTAATTTCATATATTGTAATAGTATCAGAAGAAGCCAATTTTACAGAATTAAACATTATGATTTATGGAATATATTAAACATCTAAATACAGCAATTCTGCCATAGTGACCTGCTGAGTAAAGTACTCCAGCACAATAATTCTTCAACAGTGGGTTATGGAAGTCCAACAGCTTTCGATTCTTTTGAAAGTTAAATAGTTTTTGAATTGTATCACAGAATGCTTGAGAAACAGTTTCTGTTTATAGACAGTATTTATATCTGCAAGTTCAAGGAAAACTGATTGACCAGTGACTTAATGATGTCTATTGAACAACTAATCTGAACCTTTTTCCAAGGAAAACACCTTAGGAAATATGTGGTAAGAACAAATATGGAAGACCATGGTGAAGTACTATATTTCATTGTACCCATAAAGCAGGGTGGAACTAGTGTGCTATAGCAGATCATTCATTATTTTGTGTGATTTCCTTTTCATCCTCTCAGTACATCGGAAGCCTGCAGTCACCTTTCAAAGCATAATTACAACATGCATCAGAATTTCTAAGTAACTGTATCTTACCTGATGACTTCCTATTTGTTTCATTTATAGCATACGATGTTTTTCATTACATTTGGCATAGCCAAAGTTCACCTTTTTAAAGGGAAGCTGTTTTAGCTCTGATTAACTCTGCATGATATTTTATTTTTTCACTTAGTGGTGTAAAACCCATCTACGCCTTTAACATGTTACTCTTAAATAGTCCCTTAGCAAATTGTGCAATTTCTGAGTATTTCGACTTTAACCTTCTACATTCCAGTAAAATTTTCAGGTCATTTATCTCAAGCCAGGGAAATCTAGGTCTCTAAATCAAATTATCAAGTGCAAAAATACACTTCTAAATAAATTTGAAGAACTTTTTAAATGAACCTTTGAGGTAGCTGATATCACAGAGCTTTCTAAACTGACTCAATGTCTACCAAAATGCTAGACCGTAAATGATCACTAGACTTTAAATACTCAAATTTCAATGTATGATCAAATAATACATTTATTTATTTATTTATAGGGAAAAGACTGTGGAAAGATCTGTACTTTTTTTTCACAGAGTTAATATAGTAAATCTGACTGGGAGATAAAGGAAAAAAAAACCAGTCACCCCAATGACCCTCAACATATTCTGCACACAAGGAGAGAATACAAAGGGACAGTAAAGCTTTTCCCTCCTTCCCCACCTCACTGCCTTGAAGAAGCCCAAATTTGCACCACGTTGAGAGATGGTATGTGTTTGAATGCACTTCCTGATAAGTATATACTTTTGGATAGAGGTTGCCTCAATGTCCTTGTTCATTGGTCTTATGAAAGGCAGGATGTAGGGGATAGATATGTTAGAGCTCAAAAGCTGAATTTTTAACACAATAGAAAAGCAGAGGAGGGTATACTGGAAGCAGAGCATGATAACAGGACTTCTTGTCCTTGTGAGCTTATCAGCCATGCTTTAGACACGCTGTTTTCTGTAACATTCTTTTATTAAAGAAAAATTTTTCTTTTAAATATGACTGAAAACTCATCTTTAAATGATTTAAAGTTTTATTAATACATACCGTTCCTCTCAAATAAATACATTTGATATTTAATTTTATTGGATACTACATAATTGCCTTTGACTGGAATAAAACACAGGCTATTGTGATGGCTATAAAAGCATTCAGTGGCCTATTTAGATATCTGTGAAAAACTGTCTTTCCTTTTCTGGTGGGTAGACCCTGGCTGGAGGTCAGAGCCCCACCAATGCTGTTCCATCACTGCCCTCCTCATCTGGACAGGGAAGAGAAAATATAAGCCTTGTATATTGAGATAAGGACAGGGAGAGATCACTGACAAGTACTGTCATGGGCAAAACAGACTTGACTTAGGAAAATTAATTTTCTGCAAACAAAATTGAAGTAAGGTAATGAGAAATAACCACAAATCTCAAAAACCCTTCCCCTCACCCTTCCCAACTTCCTAGATTCCACTTACAGTTGATTTCACTGCCTCCTCTCCACTAGAAGGACATGAAGGGGGACAGGGAATGAGGTTGTTGTCAGTACATCACACATTGTCCCAGTTGTTCCCTCCTTATGGGAAGGACTCCTCATATTCTTGCCTTGCTCAATTGTGGGGGTTCCTCTCACAGGACATAGTCCTTCACCAATGTCTTCAACATGAGTTCTTCTCATGGGATGCTCCAGTGTGAGTCCCCCAAGGAGTCATAAGTACTGCCAGAAAATCCGCTCCAGTATGGACTCCTCTTTCCATGGGTCCACATGTGTAGTGGTTTGGCCCCAGCTAGAGGCCAAATGCCCACCAAGCTGCTCGCTCACTCCCAGGGGAGAAACAGGCAGAACCTCCATGTGTTGTACAGCTTGCTGCCAAATATCAAAATGAATACAGAACAATAATGGGTAGCTACACTTACACCCAGTGCTAACACAGAGTACCTTATTGACCTGACAATTACAGAGTGCTGCCCAATGGTAAAGACTGACCGACAGAAAAGGCATGGGGGTCCTAGTTGACACCAAGCTGAACAGTAGCCAGCTATGTGCTCTTGCCGCAGACAGATGACAGTATCCTGGCTTGCATTAAGAGAGATGTTGACAGCAGGTTAAGGAAGATAATCCTTCTACTCTAATCATCACTATGTTCCTGTGTTCTGATTTACTTAAATTTAGCATATACTTTGATTGCAAACAGGTATGGATGTTTTCTGGACCAATTACCTTACAGGCTGTATGTACAGAATGCGTGTAAGCTTTATGTATCTTCAATTTCTTCTCCTATCTTTGCCTTCTCAGCTCTTTCTTTTCTAGTGAGACATAACTACAATGCTTTGTGCAGTCCTGGGATTCCTGCTACATTAAAGTTGTGGACTTACTGGAGGGAATTCAAAGGAGAGCCAAGAAGATTATTAGAAGACTGGAGACCTGGACCTCTTAATGTTCTTTCCCATGGGGCTTCATCTCATCACTAACTGCCCCAGTGTGGGTCACTTCTATGGGGTGTAGTCATAGAATCATAGAATTTCTCACAGTCTCTCAGGTCCAGACTGCTTCAACCTGGTCCCCCAAGGAGTCACAAATATCCCCCAGCAAACCTGCTCCAACGTGGGTCTCTCTCGCGCTCATCTCTGTGTCTCCATGGGTTACAGATCAGCTGCCAGGAGCTTGCTCGGACACAGGTCACAGTGTCTTCCATAGGTGTCTATGTACGCCAGTATGGGGCCTCTTCATGGGTGGGGTTTCTGCTCCCCATCATCTTCCATGGGCTGCAGTGGGACAACCTGCTCCACCATGGTCTTCTCCACAGGCTGCAGGAGAATCTTTCTCTCTGGTGCCTGCAGCACATTCCTTCCTCACTTCTTCACTGACCTTGGTGTCTACAGGTCAGTTTCTTACATCTCCTCACTCCCTTCTCTGGTGGCAAAAAGCATCTGCTTGAGCGCTTTTTTTTTTCTCCTAAATGTGATTCCCAGAGGCGCTATTACCATTACTGATGGGCTTTGCCTTAGTCAGTGGCAGGTCCATCCTTGAGCCAGCTGGTACTTATTCTGTCAGGCCTAGGGCAATCTTCTAGCTGCTTCTTACAGAAGCCACCCCTGCAACCTCCCTCCCCTACCTGCCTCGTAACATTGCCACACAAAACAAACGAAGTGTGTATGTACATGCATATATACATTCTAATCTGAGCATCCTGATTATTATTGTAGACAATATTTCTGTTGCTTTTACTGAAAAGGTGTCTGTCATTATAACTTCCTGCTACAGAACTTCCCAAAAGGATCCCATAAGGGATGAGACTTTCAGCAGACCTTTTATATGAAAAATGATTGTGTGCAAGGTCATTCATAGAGTGCTTAACATTGCAAAATGCAACTGCAGAGGTCCTACAATTTCTGAACCTTAGGGGTTTTTTTAGGCCATGCCCTATTGCCTTTGTTTGAAAGGCAGAATAGTCAGTCTAAATAAATAAATAATAAACAATTAAATAAATAATCTATGCATTCTAGAAACAAGGAAAATGCTGACTTTTTTAGGTGTTTGAATCTGGGAAAAGAGAAATAAAGGCTGAGTAAAGGATTTGTTCTAATTGTACTCAATAATATCTATGCAGGACTTCTTTTATATAGAAGGTGAAATCTTCCCTGTCTCTAGAAACAAAGAATGGGAACTAGTAGTTCTATAGTAATGTGAAATGAAACAACCCCCCTACTGAGTGTAAAGTAGGTAGGAAAAATAATGAGTTCATTTTCTAAGATTTACTATTTTAGTCTGACCAAGGATACTTGTGAAATGTAAATGTAGTGTTCAGGTTCTAGAAAAAAATTAGGGTATTTTGTGGGAAACGAGGACAAATAGATTCCCAGAACATGGCAATCATTTAAAAAACAGGGCTAGAAAACAAATAGTTTAACAACCAAAACAAGTGAAAGTAGCTGGTACTGTTTTTTTGATTTCTAAATAACCATTGCAGAATCATCCATTTAAAACTAACTTGTAGTATAAAATGGCTAATATAATCATGATATTCTGATTTTTAAAATAGCTTTTTATGTGATGCAGTTGCTGCATATCTGTGGAGTTAACAGATTTCACTACATCCTCTTCTTCCCAAAGTCCCATCTAAATTTACCTCAACATTAATGCATATGTTTTTCTTTTGAATGAAAGGTTACTATTTGCATTCCTCTAGCATAAAATATTGAGAACCATTAAACTCACATTTAATGCAAATGCAAGAAATGTAAATTTGAAGACAAGTTGACCCCACTGTCAGAGACTCAGCATCGACTGAACTACACAGAACTGTTCATGGAAGATTCCTTTTCTATTGACCATCTACTGACCTACTGAGAAAGTAGAACAATAGAAATTGAGTATGAAAAATTATTAAGTAGACATTGAAAATAAAAGCATAAATACCTTTTCATTTGTCTTGGTGGGAACTGCTTCAAATACTGTATAAAGAAGCAATTGCCTAGCTACTCTTCCTTAATACACAGCAATATATCTGATTGAAAATAGCATTCCTTTTGTATTTTTCTTTATATGCCAATAAACCTCCTATAAAATCCTATACAGGACTTGTAATCACCCAGCCACTAAAATTCACTTTATCCTGGTCCATAACTATGTGATTAAAAAATTTTGCTTCTCTTTTTCTTTATCCTGATTTAGAGATGGAACCAGCAAAAGTTGTTCGTCCCATCTATGGAAGTTAATGCTCTTGTTTAAAAAAGTTCAGGACCAGTTTTTGCTCTTATTTAGTGGCTGTCATTTTAAGAGTCAGTTTTTTCTATTGGGATGAAAGCTTTTACATAAAGAGATGTATGACTTCTGCAGTCCTCATATTGAGAGATATAACCTTTCCTCTATTTTCCATGCATGAGGAAAGGATTAATAAAAGGTGTTGATTATTTAATGAAGCATAGAGGGTGGATAGACATGTTCCAGTTCATTTCAGCCTCTTTTGTTAGTACACCCTTTTCTTAATCCAATGCCATTTGCTCTTCCTGAGTTTTAGTTATGTAGAACTTCTGATATATAAACAATACACTGTTTTCCCTCTAAGCTGTACTCATAATGCAACACAAGGCTGTAAGAACAAAAGGAAAAAAAAATCTGTTTACACATCTCTCTTGTTTACTCTCTTAACCTTTCCTAGCCCACAAGTGTATGAAAACCAAATTGTCAGTTTATCTAAACGGTAATATAACAGAAAACATATGTAGAAGCACTTTTGGAAGAAAGTATAGTTGTGAAAAATGCCTCAAAATCCAAAAGTGTTTACTTTATGGTCATTCTGCCCTTACTACTGTCAGTGTGTTGGCCTGAGAAACGTCTTCACAAGGTCACACAATTAAAAAAAAACAGTCAGTGATTTTTGTTCACGTTTATGCTAGTAGAAGCAATACCTAACACCAAAAGTGTTATCAATCACTGGAACAGGGAAGTGGTTGTGTCACCATCCTGAAGATATTTAAGAGATGGGGTGCTTAGGCACATGGTTTAGTCATGGACTTGGCAAACTTAGATTAATGGTTGGACTCCATGAACTTAAGGGTCTTTTCCAGCCAAAATGATTCTATAAAGAGCTGAAATGTAACCCAGAGGACAGAAATTTTACTGACTTTCATGTAATTTAGATTTTTGTTTGAAATACGTAGACAAAATAAATAATCTGTGAAACTGCAGGATGAAACAGATACAATAATTAATTGTTCTATATTATCTGCTGAGATGAACATGAAGACTAACTGGCAAAAGCAAGAGTTTAAATTCCAAATGTAAGTAAGCTGTAGTGTTCAGGGTAAACAATAGATTGATGCATTCTCACAGCATGACTGGAAACTATGAAATGTTCAATAATACGTTTCAATATCTGATAAAGCCTTTTTTTTTTTTTTTCCTTTTTTTTTTCATCTTAGAAGTTCAGTGAAAAAGATGAATAGACTAAGCTTGTAGGCTTGAGTTGATAACAGATCATGGTCTTTTCTCAGAGATAAGGGACATCACAAGTTGCAAAAAAATAATAGTGCAGTTTCCTTCTACTATAATTGAGATTTTCTCAGGGATTAGAAAATATAGCATATTTTTTGGCCAGGGACAAAGTAGGTAGTTTTGGAAAAGCAGGTTCTAGAATCTGCAAAGTTTCTGTAAAAATCTGAAACAATCATTGTCCTTTATCCTTTCTTTCTTTTCTCCTTTAACTATTGGGTGAGGGGGAAGAAAAAAACAACCAAAGAACAGCTAATCCAGAATCATCATGCTTTGTTCTAGCAGGAATGTTTTCTTTCTTTACGCCCTGCAAATTAAGGATTTTATATTTTCTATTTGGATTGCAGTATCATATATAAATAGGATCCCATACAGCTGTGTATTTACATATAACATGAGTCTGAATGAAAATTTTCAGCTCAGTTTCAGGAAATTTTGTCATGATTATAAAAATATTTAGGGAGGAAGTAGTTTTGTCAGTACCAAAAGAAACATTTTGGCATATGAGTGAACACAGACAATACATCTTATCTATTATGTGTCATAAATGGCCTCTTTCATGAGTTATAAGCTTCTGAGTTATAGCTTTATCCTATGACTTTCTCTTCTCTATTGTGCCCATTGCATTATTGACCCTTCTAGAGGTATTGTAGCAGTCAGCCAATAAGTCCGTTCTAAAATGCCCTTTTAACCCACAAAATTGTGCACTTAATTTTGTCAGCATGATGGAAAAGGGCAGAGATAGATACCAGATTTATATGGTAATTAATTTTATCAGGAAAATTGTAAGAATTCCTTTATGAAAAACCTTCCTGAAAGAAATAGTATTTTAGAGCCTCTTGAGCCGTGAATATTTTTCCTTTACCACTTCACAGATGTTTTTTATGGTGTCGCTTAGGATGTAGCATAGTTCACCTAAATGTCATTGCTTCATATAATTTTTGTATGTACTAGATATTTGAAACAACCATATGGTAGACAAAGCACATGACCTATTGAAGACCAGTCCCTTTCTGGATGATCCTTCTGATGTTGGATACCCTGGGACATTTAAATGGTATTAGATGTCTATATTAGGAAGACGAAGTTGCATTCATACTAACTAGTCCATGCACTTTGAAATATTTTTCCATAGAGAGTTTTTCTGATCATGCAAATGACTACTGGTTGTAGATATCTACCACTGATCTCTGCACTCCTAAATGAAACACACTGAAATTTCTTGTAAAAGCTTACACTCCCACAATTCAAACATGAAAATGGGATTTATACCAGAAAGATGTCTAAAGAATTCAAAAGAACTTGGTAATGTATAATGAGTTCTAGCTCAAATCTGTCTGATATGCTGTTATTGTTGTATATAATACACACTGATATATTTACTCTGTCACTACCTCACACAAGATTATTTTTTTTTAAATTCTTGAATGACGATGATTTATCAGTAAGAAATAGAGGAAGTTTTATATGTTATATTGCTTTAAAGGTTTCATATAGAGAACAAGCATAGCTATCAATTTAATAATACTGCAGGAAAATAACGGGTTGTCTTTATGTGATGTAACTGACATTATAAACTTGCAAACACTGTTCCTCTCTCCCTTCTCAACTCAACAAAGAAAGGATTTTGTTTTGATTTCTTCTTTATTCATTCACTGAATCCAATAAAAAAAAAATTATCTTTGCTGTTTTATGCATTGTATCATTTTAGTCCTGGGAAGGATAGCTTAGTGAAATTCATGTGTAAATGCATCCTTTGTTTCACTTAAGACTGTGCTGTACAAAGCTAATAACAGACAGTGTCACCGTCCAAACAGCATGAGGGCAATGATAAAGTTTTCTGTAATGCATATTCTGTACATAAGATTTATTATTTCATTATTTTAGGACATGATACAGATCATATGATGCATAATTGCAGTAGGAGCATCCTAGCAATATAATTTTGAGAGATGAAATTTCAGTCCAAGCAAATACAAGCAATTTTATAGTTTTAGATGATTAAAAGCTTTCTTCTTTGTCCCTTGGAAATAGTAGCACTAATAAAACCAGTCAACGTCGTTAGGAAAACACTCTGAAAATGATGTAGTAGGATGACTTTAGTGTCAGAAAGATAGTGGAAGGGATAACCTGGCTTGCCTTCTCTATCTTAACTCTGACTTCTAGCTTATAATTTCTTCACAGAATCCTCCCATGGACAATTCCATTTTTCAATGAGTTCTCTACATTAGTGGAGCAGCTCTAGATACTCATGAATGGAAGAGAAAAAAATCTGGTGATATGCTACCATTTCACATGGATATCCAGCTCATTTTTTGATTTAGATATATCAAAAAGCTGAATTCATGGTCAATAATGAGAACTACTTGCCCTTTGGGAAGAAAATTTATTGCCAGGGCATGAGGTTATGGAAGTTTTCCTTCAGAATCAAGGTTGAATATGAAAGGTTTTGCCTTAAAGGTTCATTTTCATGCTAGAACATATGGCTGCAAAAACTATTTTCATAAAATGTATTTATGATTCAGTAGGTCAGTCAGAAGTAAAATATCCCTACTGACAGGGTTCTTATGGTGCATTGACACCTGAAAAATTTCATATAGCATTTTATGTGTATGCTAGAAATACTTCCTGTAGAATATGAACATTACCTTGTAGAAAATCTGCTAAGATATATTCGATAAGCTAAAGAGTACTTCTGTGTTGTTGACTTTCTTATCTATGAGAGTAGGAGGTTAACTACTGTCTGCAAATGTACATTCATCTTATTGCAGTTGTATACATTCTTATCTGTAGATCATTCTTCTGAATTACTTGAAATACTCAGTTCAGTATACCAACACTTGTTTTTTTGTCTCAATCATGATTTTGATTACCCTGAGAATATCGTTGTGGAGGTGCAGTACATCTCCACTGAAGTTGCAAAAAAATGTACAAACTTCAGGAGTTGGAATTTCTCTTAAAATTCTTCCACATTTATTTCTTTTCAGCCTTCTAGAAATTGCCCCGAGAAACAGAAGTTCTTAGGAACAATATCAGGAACATTGCCTTTGCTGTAATTACATGACACAATTTCTCCTTTCTCACGAAACTTTTCATAGTAAGAAAATTTGACCAAGACAACAAAGTTGTTGTTCATCATGCAGGTAAACAAAGTTTTAGGATTGTTTGAAAAACATGAAAACATTATTGAACATTATTTATCCTAAAACCAGAACATAAGTAGTCATAAAAACAGTAGTTCCACTGTTACTTCCTTGATCCTTTGGTACTTTGATTTTTCCTCTGAGATTTCTTGTACAAGTAGGTAACTTCACCAAATTTTACAGTAGCTGTTGACGTCCTTATAATGGCATTTTTAAATGCGCCCTTGAGTCTTCTAATTCATGCATAGAGAAACTCTTTGTCTCATGATGAAGGACCGATTAAAAATATCATTTTTACCATTTATGGTTTAATGCAGAAAATCTATATTAGTACTAGTACCAGAGACGCTCAAAACTGGTAAAACAGTTTTGAAGAACAAAAAATATGATCTGACTTGCAGAAAGACAGCAGAGAATTGAATTTAGCTTTGCCTGCAGCTAACATTTCTTCTATTGCTTATGACAGTGATTTTTTCCTTGTACACTATACTAGTGTGGTGGTTTTGGCCCTGGCTAGAGGCCAAATGCCCACCAAGCCGCTCACTCACTCCCCCCTTCAGCCGAAAAGGGAAGAAAATATATTTTTGGAGACTTAGGCCCTGAGATAAGGACAGAGGGATCACTCTCCAATTAGTGCAATGGGCAAAACAGACTCAGCACAGAATAAAAGAAAGAAAAGTGATTTATTACAACTACAACTAATACATCCAGTGAACCAGAACGAGATAAGAGTGAGAAGCGGCCAGGTCTTAAAGCGCCTTCACCCCACCCCTCCCCTTCTTAGCAAACTCAAACTTCATCACGATTTTACTCCCTTCTTCCCCCCCAACATGGCGTGGGGAGGGGCAGGGAATGAGGAGTGAGGTTCTGGCGGTACCAGTTGCTTTCCTTCCCCAGATCTTAACACTTCTACTTCCTCCCGCCCCTTTCCTCTTAGCACACCTAGCTTTGATCATCAATTTCGCTCCCTTCTTCCCTCCCATCGCAGCACAGGGAGGGGCAGGGGATGGGGAATGAGGGGTTTTCAGTCCATTCTGCCTGAGCTGTCTTCTGTCTCAGCCGAGGCGGAGGGGGAGGGAGGGAGGGGCAGGGGGCGCATTCTACACACACACACACACACACACTTCCCTTATGACGCACTGGGGCCCCACCCATGCAAGAGCCGTGGATGCAGCATGAGTCCTTTCCATCAGGGAGTCATCTCCTCACCACAGGCCTCTCAGCAGGACTTCCTTCCATAGGGTTCTGACATTTGGTTCCCCGCAAAGTCACAAGTCCCCCAGCAAGCCTGCTGAGGCGTGGATCAATCTCCTCACAGGGTGTAGATGTCTTTGCTCCCTGTCCTCATCCATGGGCTGCGAGGGGACAACCCGCTTCACCATGGTCTTCTCCATGGGCTGCAGGGGAATCTTTCTTTCCACATTCGTCTCACCCCTCTCCTTCAGGGCCTGGCCTTGGCTATCGGTGCAAAGTGCGCCAGCCTGCAGGTTTTTTCTCCTATATGTGATTCACAGAGGCGCTATGAATCCATCTCTGATTTGTCAGAGAGAACTTTGGCCTTGAATTGGCCAGTTTACTGTCTGGAACTTGCAGAAAACTGTAACTGCTGCTTTGCAAAAGCCATCTCAGCAGCACAGCTACAGCAAACTGCAACAACTAGCATTGTAGCTTTATAGACCAATAACATTACTGGATGTCAATGGAGAAGAGATACTAGTAGTGACCTTCAAAAATTATAATGATTAAGAATAATTAACCCTGTACTTTTGCAACTACTATAGTTTGCTTCTTAAATGTATTCTGTTCCCTTGAAAAGAATCTAGCTGAGGAGACAGGCAGGAATATAAAGAATTGAGGTGTTTTGGCCCAGGCTAGAGGCCAAGTGGCCACCAAAGTTGCTCTATCATTCCCCTTTTCAACTGGAAACGAGGAGAAAATATATATCAGGAGGCTTAGGATTCAAGATAAGGACAGAGAGGGATCACTCTGCAATTAGTGTCATGGGCAAAACAGACTAAACACAGAATAAAGGAAAGAAAACTAATTTATTACACTACAACTACACACCCTGTGAAGCGAGAGTCAGGTAATGACAAGTGCAGCCAGCTCTTAAATCACTTTACCCCCCCCCCTTTCTTGGCAGATTTAATTTCATTCATGATTTTACTCCCTTCTTCCCCACAATATGGTGCGGGGAGGGGCAGGGAATGGGGTTCTGGTCAGTTCCTCACAAGCTGCTTTCCTCCTCCAGATCTTAACACTTCTACTTCCCCCATGCTTCCCTTCTTCACAGACTTTAGTCATAAATTCGCTCCCTTCTTCCCCCCCATCACAGCTCAAGGAAGGTCAGGGAATGGAGAGGGCAGGTTTTCAGTCAGCTCCTCCTGAGTTGTCTTCTGTCTTTGCTGGGGGCAGATTCCACAAACACACAGTTCCCCTGCTGCACTGTGGGGTCCCACCCATGGAAGACAGTCCTCCACAAACTTCTCCAGTGTGAGTCCTCTCTACTGGGGAATCACCTCATCAATTGCCCCAGCACGGCTCCCTTCCATGGGGAACTGAGCTTCAGGCCCAGATTGCTCCAGCATGGTCCCTCACAGTCACAAGTCTCTGGACAAACCTGCTGTGGCATGGGTTGATCTCTTCACAGGCTGTAGATGGGATATCTGCTCCCCATCCTTATCCATGGGCTGTGGAGAGACACCCGCTCTACTATGGTCTTCTCCACATACTGCAGGGGGATCTGTATCTCTGGCACCTGCAATACCTCATTCTTCCCCCCACCCCCTTCTTTTCTGGCCTTGGTGTCCACACGGCCTCTTACATCTTCCCACCCCCTTCTCCAGTGGCAAAATGCATCTGCCTGCAGTTTTTTCTCTTATGTGTGATTCCCAGAGGCGCTGTGACCATCGCTGATTGGCTCGGCCTTGGTCAGCAGCAGCCCTGGCCTTGAATCGGCCAATGTGTATTTTCTGGGGCCTGCAGAGGGCTTCTAGCTGCTTCTTGCAGAAGCCATACTTGCAGCCCCTCTTCTCTTCCAGAACCCAGCTATGCAAAACTGCAACAAGAATGCACCTCACAGTAGCCAGTTCACAGTCAGGAACTGTTAATTCACAGATGATGGGGAAAATTGCTTCAGCACCAAAATAGAGGCTAATGAGAACTTTTCTTTTTAGGTCCACTTCATTAATGTTGTCCTATATTCCTATGTGAAACTGACCATGTAGAAGACTATTTGGACAGCCAAAGACACTAAGAAAGAAGAGCCAGTTTTCTACAACATAAGCAACAAAGTGTAGAGCCTCAAAATGTTATGGATAGTATTGAAAATTGGTAAAACCCAGTGTAACAAAGGCCCTCAGAGCCGGAAATGCAAATGGAAAGCAGGTAAGTCTGAAAATACAACTACAAAAGACATTAGCAATAATGAATATAGAAAATAATGAAACTAGAAAATAGAAAATAGAGGAAGTAGCTTGGCATTTGTATTACACAGAATATTTTGTTTCTTTGAGGATTAAGTTGGTGTTTAGTGACAGCCAAAATGAACAAACTTTATTAAAAAAAAAGGATTGGAGATAATAATCCAAAATAAAACTTGTCCATGGTCCTGAATGGGATTCATCTGATGATACTCAGGGAGCTGACTGATGCCGGTGTGAGACCTCTCTCAATTGTTTTTGAATGGTCTCGAGAATCTAGAGAGGTCCCCATTGACTGTAAGCTGGCAAACATCCCAATTTTCAAGAAAGGTAAGAAAGAAGACCCTGGTAATTACAGGCCTGTCAGTCTCACCTCAGTGCCTGGTAAAATTATGGAGAAAACCATGCTGAGAGTTACTGAAAACCACCTAAAGGAGAACACAGTCATTGGCCACAGACAACAAGGCTTCAGAAGAGGAAGGTCCTGTCTATCCAATCTGATTTCCTTTTATGACAAGGTCACCCAGCTGGTTGACTAAGGGTAAAAAAATGATGGGTTTTTTTTTTTTTTTTGGATTTCAGTAAGGCTTTTGATACTGTGTCTCACAGTATCTTGCTGGACAAAATGTCCAGCATACAACTAGACAAAACTATAATGTGTTGGTTGGGCAGCTGGCTGATGGGTTGGGTCCAGAGGGTGATAGAAAATGAGGTTACATCTGGCTGGCAGCCAGTCACTAGTGGACTTCCCCAGGGCTCCATTTTAGGCCCAGTTCTTTTTAACATTTTCATAAACAACAGGGACACAAGATTAGAAGCAGTTTAAAGTAAATTTGAAGATGACACCAGATTGGGAGGAGCTGTTGACTCTGTTGAGGGTGGAGAAGCCTTACAGAGACCTGGAAGCAGGGGGAAATCACCAACAGCATGAAGTTTAACAAGGGCAAGTGCTGGATTCTGCACCACAGAAGGGGCAACCCTGGCTGCACATCCAGACTGGGGGATCAGATGCTGGAGGCCAGCCATGCTGAGAAGGTTTCGGGGCTCTTGGTTGACAGCAAGTTAAGCATGACTCAGTCGTGTGCTCAGGCAGGCAGGAGAGCCAACCGCATCTTGGGGTGCATCAGCCATGGCATTGTCAGCATGTCCAGGAACGGGATTATCCTACTCTAAACTGCAATCCCATGGCCTCACCTTGAATACTGTGTGCAGTTTTTGATACCACAGTACGAGAGGGACATGAAACTATTGGAGAGTGTCCAGAGGAGGGTAATGAGGATGGTGAAGGGTCTGGAGGGGAAATCTTATGATCAGAGGCTGAAATCCCTTTGTTTGTACAGCCTGTAGAAGAGGGGAGACTTCATCGAGGTCTGTAGCATCCTGACAAGGGAAGGTGAATCTTTCTTTAGTGATCAGTGATAGAACCCAAGGCAACAGTGTGAAGTTACAAGAGAGGACGCTTAGGTTGGACATTAGGAAGAAGTTGTTTACCGAGAGGATGTTCAGTCACTGGAAAAGGCTCCCCAGGGAAGCGGTCACAGCACTGAGCTTGACTGAGTTCAAGGAGCGCCTGGACAATGTTCTGTCTTGCCTGGCCCTGTGTGAAGCCAGAAGTTGGACTCAATGATCCTTATGGGTCCCTTCCAACTCAGTATATTCCATATAATTTTTCATATATTATACGGATAAAGTGGTAAAAGACACTATGACGTACTGCCAAAAATCTGAGATATCTGCAAGAAAAAAGAAAAAAAAAAGAAAAACTATGGCTGTGAAGCTGTATTTTGCTTGGGTCTGTTGTTTGAGACGGTGATATATGTCTTTCTAGACAAAATAAAATAGGCAGCAACTATTCACCTTTAGCGCCCCCTACATGAGGCTATTCATTTTGATTAGGAACAAAATCTAGGAGATGAGTATTGGAATAGTATTAAACAGACTTTTAAGGATAATTTAAAGTGGGCAAATATTTCTATTTTGTAGTCTTTGAACAGTATGGCAGAGATATCAACTATAAGGAATAGATTGACTATATTAGCAAAAACTATTTCCGACAAAATCTTAAAATATGGCACTGGGAGTAAAAACACCATGTGGAAACTGGCCAATGTTTGCCCAATTTGGACATCTTTTCTATAGCATTTCAAAAAAGATTGCTATTGTATAGTATATGAAGATTTGAAACTGAACTTGAAGAAGTGTACATTTGCAACAGGCAATAGGACTCCTTCCGTGGGCACATTCATGTTCAGGCTTGATAACCTTAAAGGTGTCCCTACTTACTGCAGGGGAATTGAACTAGATGACTTTTAAAGGTCCCTTCCAACCTAACCTAATCATTATGTGATTCTATAATTCTATATAATATTCATTGGTAACTATATACTGAACAAACATAAGGCTTTAATGATACTGACATTAAATTTTTTTGAAATGGACACAAGATTAATTTATCAATTTTAAACCTTCGCCTTTCTGTATTTTTGCCATACATGTATAATAGAGCTGATAAAGCTCCCACTTTTTTATAAAGCAGATTTATATTTTTCTTAGTGTGGTGGTCGAGCTCTGGCTAAATGCCAGACACCCACCAAAATCAGTCTATTACTCCCCTTCTTAGTTGGACAGGGGAGAAAAATATATATTAAGAGGCTCAAAAGTCAGATTAGTTAATGGTGTGGGCAAAACAGACTCAACCCAGAGTGCAGAAGAGAAAGTTATCTAATTTATTACACTACGCTTAAGAGAAAAACAGTGAAAAACCAGAGTCAGGAGTGCAACCAACAATCTTAAAACAAATGCAACCAGGCAAACACTTTTCCCCCACCACTCCTTCCTTAGCAGACTTTAGTCAGAAATTTGGGTCGCAGCCCAGGAGGGGCAGGGACTGGGGAAAATGGGGGTCTCGGTAACACCTTCCCCCACCCCTCCATTCTAAAGCAGACTCCCCTTTCAGCCATGATTTTGCTCCCTTCTTCCCCTCTCCTGCTCGCAGCACAGGACAGGGCGGCAGGGACTAGGAGATGGGGGCTTTAGTCAGTCCCTTGCAAGATGGTTTCCTTCTCTGCCGGGATGGGGGCATCCATTCCACACACCCTCCCCCTGCTGCACCGTAGGATCTCACCCACAAGAGCCAGTCCTCCATGAACTTTCTCCAAGGCAAATCTCTTCCCACCGGGCTTCATCTCTGCTCTGGCAGGCAGCAACAAATCACAGTGTCTCTCAGGCCCAGTCCTCCATGGGGCTATGATGCCTCCTCCAGCAAACCTGTTTTGCTCATCTCTGTAGGTCGCTTGTGCTGGCAGGGGCTCATCCCAACGTAAGTCACGGCATCTTCTCTATGTCTCCACTGGCTCCATCCAGCGTGGAGCCTCTCCACCTGGCAGGTCGGGTCTCTGCCTCCTCTATGGGTCCTTTCCTCTGGCTACTCCATGTGCTTCAGCTCGGTCTGCAGGGGCAATCTCTCATCCTGGGTACCCGGGTGCCTCCTCCCCCAGCCTTCCCGGCCTGTTGTGTCTGTCAACTGCTTACATTTATATGCAAATAAGTATCTCAATGCCCTTAACAGGCCAAACTTTGCAGCCTTCCTGGCACTGGGTGTTCTGGTGGAGTCTTTCTCTCCTATATGTGATTCTCAGAGGCGCTATAAGCAGGCTTGCAGAAGACTCTAGCAGCCATTTTCTGCAGCCCCTGGCCCTCTCTCTCTCTCTCTCAGTAGCCAACTATGCAAAATTGCGACAACATCTAACACTAAATTATTTTAAAAGGCATAGCAGAAATAGTTAAGGGGCTGGCACATTTCAATTGGCTATTTTTGGCATATCTTGATAATTTCAGAAACTTGTAACAGTAAAGACAGTATAATGTCTACTTATGAAAATAAAAGAAAAATAGTATAATTATCATTACAAAAAATATTGTGAAGAGTGAATGCTGTTTATGGTATGGGAACATGTACTTCTGATGTTAGTCAGACCCTTGTTTTTCAAAAAGATCTCTGAAACTAAGTCTTGACAGTTAGCTCTTTACCATAGATAACTCAAGCATGAAGCCAGTTTAATTGGTTTTCTGCTCTGACTTTGCACAAATGAAATTAATTTCTTCCTTCAGTTTTGCTGTTCACACTTTTTTTGAGTATCCATCAAAGATGGATAAACCAAGTAAAAATCTCTCATAAATTAGTTGTTCTTTCATCTGGAAACTTTTATACTAAACAGCATTTTGTAATTATTACTGCTGAGTGAGTACATTCTAGTCACTAGATTGTTTCTATTTTAAGGCTAATAAGGTTAAAAACCAATATTTCTCCTCTTTGCTTCTGGTTATTCAGTTATTTTGTTGACAAATAGATGGACTTTCAGTAGTTTATATTTTGTGAAGAATGGAAAATCAGAAATTTTCTATTGCATATACTAATACGCTTACAATTTCATTGTATTTAAGAGAGAAAAAAATCATGAACTAACAGGTATTTCAAACTCCATTTTTTATCATCTTTGTAGCATTTTATATTTAAGATCATCTGGGACATGACAGTAACTGAGAAAGAAGCTTAAAATTTGTGTGACCACTGTACATGTCCACATAGTTAGGAGGAGGGAAGAATACTGGATGATGTTAGGAGGGTGAACGGGGACAGTAGAATTAACAAGGAGTTTCAGAATCAAGATTTTCAATTAAAACAAATGTAACATGTCAAATCTATTTTACAGTGTCCTACATTTTCACCTTTCATGTCATTGGTCTTGCCAGCATAGAACAAACCAGAAGGACTGTGGTATCCTTTGTGTTGTATTAAAAAACAAGGTACAACTTCATTTCTTTCTGTTCATGTGCATGCTTGGCTTATATGAACTTAAATCTACAAAAATATCAATGTTTCTAAAAAAAATACTTACGCTTCTAAAAATTGAACTGCACTCTGGAAAGTAGCCATCTCTGTTGACTGAATAATTACCAAGGCTAACTATATTTAGAGAACTTGTTATTAAGTGAGATGATGTTTCTTCCTCTCCCTCGGCTGGTAAGTTTTGATCCTGTTGATCCCATGTGACAGGTCTGTTATAGTTTGACTCAAGCTGGTAGCTCAACACCATGCAACTGATCACTAACCCCTTCATCCCTGGTGGGGTGGGGAGGGGAATTGTAAAGCAAAAGAAAAACTCATGGACTGGGACAAGGACAGTTTACTGAGACAAAAAAGGAAGAGAAAGAAAATAACAATAATTATAAAATAATAAACATTTATAACATTACATAGATAATAACAATTATAAAAGAATGTACTAAAATGGTAACGCATGATGCAATGTACTCACCCAACCAGATGACCTGGTGACTAGACACTCAGTCCACACTCATCTCAGATAGCCCCCTTTATATGCTGAACATGACATCTTATGTTATTTAATAGCCTCTGGGCTAGTTTGGTTCATGTGTCCTGGCTGTGTCCTCTCCCAGCTTTTTGTGAAAATACACTCTATATTAGCCAAAAACCTGGAAAAAATTAGGAATCTACAAAGGGAAGGAGGACTTTTAGACATCACCACTGAGTTAATTATAGTTACTGCACCTTGGTGTTTAATCCAGCAGGCAACAAAAGGGAGCTCTTTGATCCCTCCTCATCCCTCAGTAGAACACAGGAAAGAGAATTGTGAAAAAAGGTGAAAGTCATGGGTTCAGATAAAGACTGTTTAATAGGGAAGAAAAATATATAATAATAATAACAACTATGTACAAAACTAGTGATGCACAGCAGAATTGCTCACCACTGCTGTCATATGCACAGCTAGTTCCTCCATCATTGTTACCCACCCTGCCAGCTCACCACAAATTATATACTGAGCATGACATTGTATGGTATGAAATATGTCTTTGGCAAGCTGGGGTCAGCTGTCCTGGGTGTGTCCCATCCAATCTTCTTGTACAAGTACAGCCTCCTTACTGGCAAGGTGGTGTGAAAAACTGGTAGGTCATTGACTTGGTGTAAATCAGTGTGTTACCAACCTTATTCTCATCCGAAATCCAAACCACATCACTGTATCACCTACCAGGAAGAGGATTAGCTCTATTCCATCAAAAACCAGGACAGTCAAAGACATTTCTGTAGGAAAAGCCCTATTCACAAATGGAATAAATTGCAAGTTACATATCTACTGAGGGGTAGATAGTGTTTCTCAGTTCCAATGTTAGAACGTTTTTGTTGTCTTTGCCAATGCAGAGACGGGTCTTTTGTGTTTTGAGTTCATTCTAATTCTTTAGCATGCTTCTGAAAGAAAAGAATATTAATTTTAAATAGCATTAATTATATATTACAAAATTTTATAGCTGCTTTTATGATGGCATGTGAGGGAAATTATTCTGGAAGCAATTTTTTATAATAATTATCACAGAAAATAAAAGGCTGAAGGGAAGCTAATAGAGCATAGTTGTTTAAATACTGCAATCATTGTTTCAGAGATTGAAATACATGGAGGAATAAAACTGGGGATCAAATCAAGGAAGTGTTGGCATACCTATTAAAATTTGATACGTCAAAGTGAGGTCACTATGTTTTGAGTTTGCATGGCAAGGTTTGTGGGGGCAGGGGAGGGGGGATGTTGTTCTGCTGCAGGGGTGATTTCTGTGAGAAGCTGTTAGAAGCTTCCCCAAGGTCTGATAGAGCAAATACCAGCCAGCTGAAGGGTGTACCCACTGCTGACCAAGGCTGAGCCAATCAGTGACAGTGATAGTGTCTCTGTAATACAATTTAAGGAGAAAAAAAAAGCATACTTTTTGCCACCAATGAGAGGGGTAAGAAGATGTAAGACACTTTACAGACTCTAAGATCAGTGCAGAAGAGGTGAAGGAAATGCTCCAGGCACTGGAGGAATCTTCTGCACCTTGTGGAGAAGACCATGGTGGAGCAGGTTGTCCCACTGTAGCCCATGGAAAGTGATGGGGAGTAGAGATTCCACCTGCAGCCCATGGAGAACCCTATGCTGGAGTAGATAGAGGTAACTGAAGGACACTATAACCCAGTGGGAAGCAACCTCCTGGCAGGACCTGCAGCCCATGGAGAGAGAAGCCCACACTGGAGCAGGTTTGCTGGGGAGACTTGTGACTCTGTGCTTTGTCAGTCTGCTCCTGAAGGTCTACACCCTATGGAAGCCACATCGTGGCAGTTTGTGAAGAAATTAAATTCCTGTAGAAAGGACACACATTGAAGAAGTTCATGGAGAACAGTCTCCCATGGGAGGGGCCCCCCACTGGAGCAGAAGAGTGTGTGGAGTCCTACCCCTGATGAGGAAGAATCAGAAGAGGCCACTTGTGATGAACCATTCCTCATGACCTTGTGCCATTCCAAGGGAAGAGACAGAGAAATCATGAATTGAGTACAGGAAGAAGGGAGGTGTGGGCGGAGGCGGTTTAAGATTTGGGTTTATTTCTCATTATCCTACTCTGCTTTGGTTGGTTAATAAATTAGATGCCTTTTATTCTTTGTTGAGTCTGTTTTGCCTGTGATGTTAATTGCTGAATGATCTCTCCCTGTCTTTATCTCAACCTGCGAGCCTTTCATTATATATTTTCTCCCCTGTCCAGCTGAGAAGGGGGAGTAAGAGAGTCTTTGTTTGGTGTCTGTCATCTGAGATTCAGCCAACCACAATTTTCAATAGCTAACTGATATGCAATGAAAGAAAACAAAGATGTTGTATGCCTAATACATGTAACAGCTAGGTCTTTCCCAGAAAAAAAAACAACGTAGAATTCAAAAGTTTAATATTAATCATTAATTTTAGATCATTACTTATATGTTATCTTTTACTAACACTTCAATACTTTATGCTTGTTCCTTTTGTATTTCTTCACTGCAGCTCCTATACAAAAAAGACAAGGATCTCCAGTAGAGGACTACAAAGATGGTTAAGAGCCTGGAGCATCTCCCCTATGAGGAAAGGCTGAGTTAGCTGGGACTGTTCAGCCTTGAGAAAAAAAGACTGAGAGGGGATCTGATTAATGTTTGTAAATATCTGAAGTGTGGGAGACAGAATTGGCCAGCCTCTTCTCAGTGGTCTGTGGGGACAGGACAAGGGACAATGGCCTCAAGTTGGAGCACAGGGCAATATGCAGAAGAACTTTTTCACAGTGACGGTGACAGAGCCCTGGGACAGGCTGCTCAGAGGGGTTGTGGAGTCTCCTTCTCTGGAGATACTCAAAACCCACCTGGATGTCTACCTGTATGACCGGTTCTAGGAGGTTGGACTCGATGATCTCTGGAGGTCCCTTCCAACCCTTATAATTCTGTGATTCTGTATCTACATATTAAATTTTGTCCACGCTCAAACTCCTCAAATTGCCTCAAACATATTTTATTAGAGTTTAACAGCTTTCTAGAACTTTGGCCCTAAATCTTGTTTGGTATTTTCAGAAATATTAGACCAAAACTCAAACAAAAATCTGCAATTCTGCAATATGCTGATGGACTATCTAATTCAACATCGAACCATAAGAGATGTCTCATACATGAGAAACATGAGCAGGAAAGAGACAAAATAGTAGCTTCATTGTATCTGAACTCAGACAATAAAAATAGCACAAGCAATTAGCAGGTTTCCTACTTAATTGATATGTTGTCTAGACTGATCTTTGTAATCTTATTCTAAGATTTTCTGATTTTTCTTTTTAAAGGATATCTGATTTTCTCTGATTTTCAAAAATATTTGTGAATATAATCAGCTGAGATAGATGGGAAAATAAACCATTAACATTAGACTCTAGCCTTGCATCTGGATGGGTTTAGTGTGTGAAATAAAAGAGATATAATTGGAATGACACCTTTTTTAGTTGTTGTTTTGGTTTGTGTTAATCCCTCAAGGATTTTTCCAGCTAAACTGTTGTTTTCTTCCTTTTAAACATATTCCCTCTGATGGCTAAATAATTTTCCTGATTGATGTTAAGATCCACAACCTAGACAAGACTTAAACTGGCAGAGGTTAAACCCCCTTGCATCCCATCTGAACCTCAGATTACTCTGTATGGTTGGGGACGGCTGGGCTTAGCCCCTGAGTGAGGTCCAGTTATGCGGTGTTTTATTGTGATCACTTCTCAATTCTCGGAGAACACAAATTAAGACTTGAAACGGAGTCAAGGTTAAAGTTACTTTATTTGGCCCACAACAAACATGCAAAGAAAGGGGGAGAAAGAGAAAAGGGGGTAAAAGAGAGAGAGAGAGATAAGAGAGGGAGATGAGAGGGAAGTTGCGATATCTACCACCACCAGGAGGCTACAGCATTTGGCCTGATGGCAAGGTGTTCTTTAGTGTCTCAGAGTCAAATGGAGATGGGGAGAATGTGTCTGGATGTGTTCATTCTCTGTTGCTTCCTTGTTTTTCCCATGGTGGAATGCTCCCTTTTTGTAGTCATCCTTTGAATAGCCACAACCTTCCACCTGGCTTATGGAAATGCTTCAGGGTGGATGACAGAATGTGGGATGTGTGAATGGATCCTGATGTCTCTCCTGATATCTTTTGGGTGGAATGTGGAAGGAATGCTCTCCTGATGTCTTCAGGGTGGCTCCTTGAATAGTCATTAGGTCCTTGGCACAAGCCACTTTAAGCCTGACCAGTGGTGATGTGGTGTGCTAGGAATGAGGTTTGGTTCCGTAAGAGGAAAAAGGGGGGTACTGTTCTGTTGGCGATTCTTAAGACATATTTCCAGTACCTTACAATTGATTATGACTAATTCAGAACTTCTGAAGATATAGACAGGAGTTTAAATATTTCTGAAAGCCCTTTCAAACCCCATTGTCCATATTTTCTTTAATCAGTTTTGGTTCTTACAACAGACTGAATGAAGGTTTGTACCTGATGCTACCCAGTGCTCCAAAGGACATAGTGTAACCTGAACTAATCTGGGTACTTCTGTTATTCCTAGAACACAGGTATGCTGGTTCAGGTAAGGCCGAATACTGAAGCTAACTGAAAATTAGTTTGTGAAACAGCCTATTGATATACAAAAAAATAATACATGAGAGAGATATATTTTACAAATCAGGATACATATTTTACTTATATCCTGTGAGATTTTTCACCATTGCCTATCATTCATTTCAGAGAGTTGTTTCAAAATTGTTACCCTCTTTTATGAAACCAGCTGGGTGTAAAATAATCATTTTTCCCATATATGCACAGCTATTAATCACTATCACAAGGGAAAACACATGAAGGGCTGGTATGACTAGAATAATTTTCACTTACTGATACATTAAGGAAGTTCATGTCTACAAAAGAGAAACAGAAAATGAAGAAAACTCTAGAAAGGAAAAGTGAGAAGAAAAAAATATAAGAGGAAAGGAAAAGTAGTTCCAACAAATGAGCACCTGAACTACACATTGATCATAAAATTGGCTTAGAATTATCACAGTGCTTAAAGGGGCTTTCTACACTAAAGATCACATCACCTCTTTAAGAGCCAACAGATCCTTATTATCAGTATTGGGATAATTGTTTTGAGTAAAAACATAAATAATATCCACAGTTCTGATACTCTGATCATTAAAGCCATAAAATATAAGAATGTTAAGTATAAATTTGTTTATTGAATTAGGAGCTTAAAAGGTATATATGTAGGCTTAACAAGTGAATTGGGTTTTTATTTAAAGATCTGGATGTATTTCAAGAAGAAGAAGAAGACGACAAAATCATTGCTAAATATAAGAATAGCTCTCTTCTATTTACCAAGAAAATAAATAGTGTTAATAAGTGAAAGTTGGGTTCTTTTTCAAATAGGTTCTAAAGAAGGCTTCATACATCTTAATGGCCAGAGGGAAAAAAAAAACCACAACCAAAAATACTGATCTACAGCATTTAGCTCATTCATACACTGAAACAAAATATTTTACAGAATAATGATTTTGAGTTAAAATTCAAGAACACTGATTAACAAAGCTTCATTAAAAATGATCCTAAGTGCCAATAGAAAACTCAGATCCATTATATTTTTTTTATCTTTGAAGTGAGAATCTCGTATCTGTCCACCACCTGAGACCTCTTAAATTAAACTAAAATTGATAAAGTTCTATTTGTGCATGATTCAATCATAAGCTGCATCAATAATGTCCTGATTACAGCCAGAGATTTTACCTGAAGAGAGATAAAATAACAAATTATTTGAGTTAGTAGAATTACATGGTTACTCTTCACTGACTTCACCCAGGCAATTTTCTGTCTTCAAAACATCTATTCAGCCCTTAGAAGTTATTTTGAAATTTGTAAAATTGTCAAAATGTCAGAGACCCTAAGAATGTAGTAATTACAAGAAAATGCTATAACAATGTGTAAAAATCACAGAACAATTAAAATTTTAATAGAAAATAAAGAAATGCGGTACCAAAAAGATCTATAACAGGAGGATGTCTTCCTCACTCCAATTTAAGCTTAGGAAATCATGAATCAATATGGGAACGAATGCTTTTTATAGAATCATAGAATGAGTTGAATTGGAAGGGACCTCAAAGATCATCTAGTTCAACCCCCTGCCATGGGGTCCCTGCACGACTTCTTTCACTGAAATTTTATATATGTGCATGTGTGATTGTAAGCAAATCAGATTGTCCTGGTTCTGGCCAGGCCAGAGTTACCTTTCCCAGGCTACCAGCACAGGTGAGCTGAGTTAGCCTGGGTTTCACACCACCTGACATGACTCCCCCATAAAAGGTGAGCCAGAACCAGGATACAGGTATTCTTCCAACAAGACGTTTCTGCTAGGTTTCTTTTCAGTGCCCTTTGGGTCTTGAGTCTCCGTTTTAACTGCTGATTTTTTGCCAAGTCATGCCTTCCCCCTACACAAGAAGAAAATCCACCTGAAAACATGTATATATTTTAACTAGAATTGGAGTCAAACCATTGCTGTGTTCTTTGTAGTCCAAGCAATGGTAGTAGGCTTCTTATACCGTATAACAAGCATTAATGAAGAAATAGCCCATTTGGAAGGAATATCTGGAAGCACTGTTATACTGTATCAACATAAAACTTTTTCAAGAATAAAAGGTTAAACCATTCTTACTATTTGTATGTGATACATAACTCAGAAGCAAATATGGAAACTGCCATCGTAAAAATGGTAAATAAACGTGGAGGATCACCAATGAGTAACTGTCCCCTGAAGACTCATCTGATATCTGACCATTCCATACAGCTCCAGTGTCCAAGTTTGTCAGACCTTGCTGGCATGCTACATATCAGTCAAATATCTGCTTAAGCAACAGTGTTCAGGAAGGCAAAACTGAAAAAAAGAAAAACGTGTCCACCTTTTAAATAAATTGTCCAGAGCAGACAGTCTGAAGCCAAACTGAAATCTTCTGAGGAACAATTCCTGTTGCCACTTCCTTGTTTAAGAATGAAATCAGAACTGTATGTTCAAGCTGAGTGGTGAGGTTAGCATGTCAGAGGCACCAGATACCATCCAGAGGGAGCTGGACAGGCTGAAGAATTGGGCCGAGGTGAACCTCATGAGGTTCAACAAAGCCAAGTGCAGGGTCCTGCACCTGGGTTGGGACAATCCCTGTTATCCATACAGGTTAGGAGATGATATGCTGGAAAATAGCCCTGAGGAAAAGGACTTGCGGGTATGAGTAGATGAGAATCTGGACATGAGCCACCAGAGTGCATCTGCAGCCCAGAAGGCCAACTGCATCCTCGGCATCATCACAAGAAGTGTGACCAGCAGATCAAGAGAGGTCCTTCTGCCCCTCTGCTCTGCTCTGGTGAGACCTCTCCTGGAGTACTGTGTCCAGCTTTGGAGCCCTCAAGAGAAGAAGGACATGGACCTGTTGGAGCGTGTCCAGAATTTGAGGACCACAAAAATGATGAAGGTCTGAAGCTCATGAGGATAGATTAAGAGAGCTGGGCTTGTTCAGCTTGGAGAAGAGAAGGCTCTGGTGGAGACTTCCAGTACCTGAAAGGTGTCTATAAGAAAGCTGGGGAAGAACTGTTCACAAGGGCATACAGCAATAGGATGAGGGGTAATGGTTTTAAATTAGAAAAGGGGAGATTTAGGTTGGATACTAGGAAAAAATTCTTCAATATGAGGGTGGTAGATCACTGGAACAGGTTGATCGCAGAAAAGTGGAAGGCTCATCTCAGGAGATATTCAAAGTCAGGCCAGATTAGGCTGTGAGCAATCTGATCTGGTAAGATGTCCCTGCTTACTGCAGGGGGGTTTGACTAGATGACCTTTAAAGGTCCCTTCCAACCTAACACATTCTATGATTCTATGATTCCAAGGGAATTTTCAAAATACAGTTTTTATGATGATAGTTTCTTTTACTGCTTCTTAAATATAGGTGTCCTACACAGACAAATAGGTCCATCAAGTCAGTTTTATTTCTTCTGTAAGACTAGAAACAATATGGTTTCCCTGGTGAAAAAATGGAAGCCCTACTATGAGAGTCCCAGGACCCGTAGATACAGTAAACAAAGAATCAAATGGCTGTAAAGTGAATCACAGAAAAAAGGAATAAGATTAATCTCTCCCACAAAAAGGCAGCAGAAGAAAAGAAGCTTCAAGCAGGTTTCTACCTGAATCAAAGTATTAGTGCAGCCAGAAGCAGCTGTATCTGACTTCAAATGAACAGGGCAATGCATTTTTAAATATACATCCAGGGCTTCACCTTTAAATGCATAGAGAAAATCATTATTGTACAACTTTTTTTTACTCTAAACTCATTGCTAAACCTTTATCATATAATCCTATGCCTTACATTATGAATACAAATTTATAATTATTTTTAGTATTATTTGGCCGTTTATTCTGCTTTATCACCATAGTCCTTCATTTCTCCTCCTTTTTTCACTTAATGAACTCCATTATTCAGTTCTGATTTTTCTACTTCTCCACTGCTTTTCTCCTGCCTGTGATGCAATCAGAAAAATTTCTAATGTTCACATGAATCTTTCACACTTACTATGAAAACAGACAGTTTATTTCAAAAGCACAGGCAGAGACACTGTCAGAATTATGACCTTATTTTATCTTACAAGAATCTTCTGTTCAGTGGCTAATCCCTGTTTCAGGAAGGGGTCTGGCAACATGTTTTGTATATGAGAAGAGCTTAAGTGCTGCCACCATTGTGGTTCAGTTAGGAGGATATTTCCTTTCTCCTGTCGTCTTCCTTTTTTCTGAGGATGCTTTTAGCAGGTTAATTTTAAAGTAAGCAGAAGGCATGTTCCATGAGAGCAGCTCCATTTCAGAGCTGGTTGGTGAAATCCTTGTCTTTCACTTGTAGCTACCAGCCAGATTTCTGTTGGTCAGAGACCTACATCCCCACTTTCACAGCAGGTGTCTTTCACTGACACCATCAGTTGTTGTCTTCTCTATGCACCAACCTCGTCCTTAGGGCCCCTGTCTATGTACCACCGGCTGAAGCAGGCTCAGATAGATGCAGCTTCTTCCTGACAGCTTTTCATGCCCCTTAAGACCTTGCTCTGATTTCTTCAATATCACTTTAGATTTTATCTCCTCTTTTAATCACAAGTATGACATCAAGTAACATATATGTACAATGCTGTCAAAAACTTATACCTTCATACTGTCACTAAAATTCTTCATCTGTCCCACCTACCCCTTTCCTGTCACCTTTTCTCAGGTGGGTTATTCTGATCCTGTCCTGTAGTTCATATTGTGAGCATCGGACACTTCTTCAGGACACTGTCCATCTATAGAAAATTCATCCTGTGGCATGGCATGGGACATCTGCTGTGAAGGAGAGGCAGAAGAGAGAAATGCCTGAATACTGTGTCTCAAATCTTTGTTTTACCTGTCCATTTACAATCACAAATGGAGTACTTAATGACCATGACAGGTTTTTATGAAGACCTCAGCTGACTTCTGTTCTTCAAGCAGAGGTTCCACTTCCTGAAAATGTGTACGTAAAAAAGAAAGGTGCAACCTCTATGTCTTACTTTGTCATAATGGCTGCCCAAAGGAATAAAACTGGTACTTAAGTGCTCATGAACTTCAGTGGGTTGTGAAGTCTCTTTCAGCTGTTGCATCTGCCTGCTAACTTTACAAAAAGCCAAACCTTCTTAATGGAAAAGATCTTGGACCTACTTGATACAGTCCATTTTTAGCTACATTCTTAACCTTTCACAGGTTAAAACTTTCCACTCAGAAGCTTTCAGATTTTTCCTCTGAACTAGATCTTAATGCCACTTTTGAGTCCAACGTTCTTTTTAGCATGTCTTGATTTTTATCCACTGAATCATCAGCACAGTGCCTATTATTTTCAGTTTTGTTTTTACAGACCAAATGGGTGAATAAATCATGACTTTACCTAGAATGTTAAAACTGTGTTCTATATCTTTGAGTTAAATCATTTCCACTGTGCATATGTATACTAGATGTATATTTATCTCCTTAAAGACCTGCAAGACCAGTGATCCAATGATCTTCATCCCAGTTCTGCAATATATAGCTCCTTAATACATAGTAGACAAAACATCTTAACAAAGTTTCAAAATTTTCTTTTTATTTCTGTAATATTCTCTCTCATGCCAGAGAATTCCAAATACTTTTTCTTCACATTTTATCGCCAAGCTTACCCACCTATGCTAAAGCAATCTGCTTGAGAATTGGCCATCACATATTGCAATTTCCTCCAAACAGGTCCAAACTTACCATAGAAACGAGAGTATAACACCTAGCAAAGAGTAAATTGCTGACAAAATGCAGACAACAAATAGCTGTGGGAATATATAAAGAGCATATTGGAGGCTGAGTACAAAGTGTTTTCAAGAAAGGGAAAGTCTACCCATAATGCTAGATATTATACACAAGTCTCTTTTTTTAAAAAGCTTGCATTTTAGTATCACTTTTTGTATATTTTTGTGCTTAAATTCAAATGGATATGCTATACAATGGGAAAAAAATTACAGAAGAGGAAAAGACTGAGGAATAGTTCTTAAGCATTTCTTTCTCTCTGCAGATTAGCTTTGTGCTGAAGCTGACAGTTTCAGTGAAATAATATGCTGCTTCTCCCAGCAGGCTTTTGACATTAACTTAAAAGAAATTTAAATAAATGTAAAACCAAATAGGAAAAACTAAAAACATCTGATTTACTTTTACATTATTCCAGGTGGACACCAGTTTAATTCTATTAATGTCAATACTGCTAGAATGGGACAAAATTGCACTAACGAAATCTTGAATCTGGTCTCCCAAAGCATATTACGTAAGAATTACTCAACAACAACATAATATATATTCTCTTCTAAAACAGTGACTTACAGAGACTTTTCATTACATGTTCATGAGTGTATTGAAGCACAGTTGCTACAAGTTAGTCTCTCTTCACTGTCAAATGCTGACCACTGATGAAGGCATTGAACTGTCTGACACTTTAATATCAAAACTGAGTTTGCGGTAGTTCCTCGTCTTCACTGGGATTAGAGGTCTTCATATGTAGGTACTTGGCAGTGAAGAATTAGTTTCATAAGCGCTTACATAAATAATAATAAGTCCCAATAGACTCCTAGCATTTATTGAAAAATGTTTCCGAAAAAATGTTGATGTTTGGAAGTAGGACAAACATCATTACATTAAAAAGAAGAAATTTCTCAAACTTCCTAACAGCCAAGGAATCTGACTCTGTTTACAGGTAATTGTAGCCCCCAGGATCAAAGAGAACTATGTAACAGGAATTCTGATTTTCAAATGTGGTGACCATTGTCACACCTTTTGGAAAAGAATATTCTCAGCAGTTTAGAGGAATATAGCCTCTTATATCTTAACAGCCACAGTTCTTTGTGACAAATAATTTGCTAAGAAAAATTCAATGACTGTTTCAGCTAGACAGCAGGAGATGTGGCATGGTGGACTTGGTACCACTGGCATTCTGGCAGGGGTCCCTACATCACAGAACACAGTCAAGAAGTGATAATTACACACCAGTGTTTTGGCTAGTGGTGAGCAGGGATGGCACAGCATCAAGCCTGTTTCTTTAATATCCCCCTGTCAGCAGTGGACTAGGGCTGGGCAAGATCTTGGTAGGGTACACAGCCAGGACAGCTGCCCAAGCTGACCAAAGGGATATTCCATACCATATGATGCCATGCTCAGCAATAAAAGCTGAGAGAAATCAGGGGGGATAGTGGGGGGTATTCATTATTTATGACATTTTTCTTCCGGACCACCTATGTGTACTGAAGCCCTGCTTCCTGGGAAGAGGCTAGACGTTGCCTAATTGTAAGTAGAGAATATTATTTTTTCATTCCTTTGCTTCTGTGCATGGCCTTTTGCTTTATTAAACTGCCTTTATCTCAACTCACTTTTCATTTTCCCATCTTATTTTTCTCCTTTTCTCGTCTTGCTGAAGAGGGCAGTGAAGAGGGCAGAGACTTGGTGGGCATCTGGTATTCAGCCAAGGTCAATCCACCACAGACTGGGCCTTCAAGTTGAACTGAATGGGTGACTACAGATATGCCATTATCCCTAGCTCTTCTTAAAAAAACAATTGGGAGTATCACCCAGTGGTAGGCATAGTTACACTATAAGAAAAGCAGCTACAATGTGTCATCAACAATGTTATTGCTGAGGAGACCAGCTCCAGAGCAGGTACATCTGCACTGGGGAAGGGAATCATGGCAAAAAAGGTCAAGAAATAGCTTTTTGAGGGGCTTTTTGAAGCCAAGACACATGCTTGTGCTGGGGGCTGGCAGCTTGTGGGGTGGGCTTCCATCATCACATTGCCATGTAGGCAGAGCCAGTATCACTGGTTGCACATCTGAACAAGACATCAGTCATTCAGCCCACATTAAGGCTCCTTTTAAAAGCAGCTGGAGAGAGCAAGGACAGGTCACTGCATTGGGAGCAAAGATGCTGTGAACGGGTATAAATTGATTAGCAACTGAAAAAAGCCTAAAACAAATACCCAACAAACAAACCTTTTCTTATCACAAAAAGAAAATAAATTAAAAAATCAGAAGGAAACTAGTCATGACATACACCCAGCTGAGGGCTCAGACTTCACTGTTGCTAGAAGGACTGTGGCTACCCAGACAGATCTGCCACCAAATCATGCAACCACTCAGACGTCAGGCTGGAGGGAGTGCCAGAGCCTGGCTCTGTAGCAGGGAGCAATAGCAAGAAAGACTGTGTGAGGTGTGATGTGTGCATCAGCTCAGGCTGGTGGTGAAGCCTCTAGAAGAAATGGAGAAGTGGAAGAGTATCAGGGAGGCTGAGAAATAAGTAAGACCGGTGGGCCCAAGCTCTATCCTCCCAGAAAGAGAAGCAAGAACAACCATCAATCGAAACCCAAGGTGGAGGGGACCTTGTGTCCTCCCCCTTCCAGGGAGGGCAGTAGCTCAAATGGAGAGAGTGAATGGAGGCAAGTCCACACTTGGTGAGGCAGGTGAACCTCCTCCTCCTCCTCACTGCCCACCTTGCTCTCCCAAGTGCTGCTGCATAAGAGGTATGAGGCTCTGGATATGGAAGGCCATTCAGTGGAGGACATGAGTGATAGTCAAGTTACACCAAAGGTAGCACCAAGGCTAGAAAGGCCTGCAGCCTGTCTCATGACCAATTCTACCAAGAAGAAATGGCAAGCTATAGTTGTAGGGGACTCCCACCCACGGGGAACAGAAGGCCAGATATGCAGGGCAGACCTTTCCCTTTGAGAGGCCTGCTGCCTGCTGGGGGACCTGTGTTAAAGGTGTCACCAGGAAACTCCCCAGCCTGGTGCAACACTCTTACTACTATCCACTACTCCTTATCCATGTGGGTGGGGGTGAGGCTGCAACATGCTATGTGAAAGGCATCAAAAGAAAATTCAGTGTCTTGTGAAAGTCTTTGAAGGGGTCAGGAAGCCAGGTTATCTTTCCATCCCTCCTTCTGGTTGAGGTCAGTGATGTTGAGAGGCACAGGTGGACACCTGGCTGAGTGGGTGGTGTCACCGCCAAAACTTTGGGTTCTTCAATAATGGAATGGCCTGTGCAGAACCTGGTTTAATGAACCCTGATGGGAGTCACCTGTCCCAAAGGGGGAAAAGATCTTTGCCCAGGATCTTGCAGGGCTTATTGACAAAGCTTTAAACTAGGCTCTTGGAGGAGGGGGATAGTATCAGCCTTGCCTGTGGCAAGCTGTGGGATGTGCTCAAGTTGGATGGATGTGCACAAGTTGAGGTTGCTGGTGAGGGTCCTCAGCCTCTTGCTCTGGAGCATGCTGGACACACTGTGGCATATTGGAAGCCCAGGGGTGGTGAGCCAGGGGCTCCTGAGAAAGTGGGAACCAACAGGGAACCACTGGGAAAATACTTCAAAGGAACTCCATCCAGTAAGTCAGCCTCACTGGGGCCCCAGCTGCAATACCTCTATACAAACACACGCAGCAAGGGGAATAAACAAGAGGAGTTGGAGATGTGTGAACACCTGCACGGCATTAGAGAGACATGGTAGGATGACTCCTATGACTGCAGTGTCAGAATAGATGGTTACAGGCTCTTCAGAAAAGACAGGGGCAGGTAAAGAGGAGGTGTTGCCCTCTATGCCAATGACCAACTGGAGTGCATAGAGCTCCTCCTGGGTATGGATGAGGAGCTGACCAGGAGCTTTGGGATTAGGATCATAGAGAGTGCAGGGGACACCTTAGTGGGGTTCTGATATAGGTCACCCAACTAGGGGGACAAAGTGGATGAGGCCCTCTATAGACAGATAGGAACAGCCTCACTATCACAAGATATCACACAGATATCTCTTGGAGGGACAAGGCAGTTGAGCACAAGCAATCTAGGAGGTTCCTGGAATGTGTTGATGATAACTTCCTCCTCCAGGTGATGGAGGAGCTGATGAGGAGAGGTGTGATGGTGGACCTTGTCCTCACCAACAAGGAGGGGCTGGTAGGGGATGTGAGGATCAGAGGCAGTCTTGGATGGAGAGACCACAAAATGGTGGATTTCCAAATCCTCAGGGCAGCAAGGAGGGTACAGAGCAAGCTTGCTACCCTGGATTTCAGGAGAATGGACTTCACGGAACTGCTGGGTAGAGTACAATGGAACAAAACCCTCAATGGAAGAGGGGCCCAAGACAGCTAGTTAGTATTCAAGGGTCACCTCCTCCGAGCCCAGGAGTGATACATCCCAGCAAAGAGAAAATTAGGTAAAAAATCCCAAAAGTGCTGAATGGATGAATAAGGAGCTCCTGGGCAAAGCCTACCAAGGTTGAAAGGAAAGACAGATATCCTGTGAATAAAGATAAATTGTCCGAGCAGCCAAAGGTCAGGTTAGAAAAGCTAAAACCCTGTTAGAAATAAAACCTCCCATGGAGGTAAAGAGAAACAAGAGAAGTTTTTACAGGTATATTAATGAGAAAAGGATGATGAGGGAAAATGTGGGCCCTCTCTGGAATGGAACAGGTGACCTTGTTACAAAGGATATGGAGAAGGCTGAAGTCCTTAATGCCTTTTTTGCCTCAGTCTTCACTGGCAAGAGCTCTAGCCACACTGCCCAAGTCACAGAAGGCAAAGGCAGGGACTGGAAGAATGAAGAACTGCCCACTGTAGGAGAAGATCAGGTTTGAGAACACCTAAGGAATATGAAAGTGCACAAGTCCATGGGACCTGATGAGGTGCATCCATGTGTCCTGAAGGAACTGGCAGATGAAGTGGCCAAGCCACTCTCCATCATATTTGAAAGGTCCTGGCAGTCTGGTGAAGTCACCGCTGGGCCACTGACTGGAAAAGGGGAAATATAACCCCCATTTTTAAAAAGGGGGAAAAGGAATAGCCAGGGAACTACAGACTTGTCAGTCTCACCTGATCATGGAGTAGATCCTCCTGGAAACTATGCTCAGGCACATGGAGAATAAGGAGGTGATTGGTGACAGACAACATGGCTTCACTAAGGGCAAATTGTGCCTGAAAATTGGGTGGCCTTTTATGATGGAGAGACAGAGATGGTGGAGAAGGGAAGGATAACAGACATCATGTTCCTGGACTAGTGCAAGGACTTCAACGCTGTCCAGCATGAAATCCTTGTCTTTAAATTGGAGAGACATGGATTCAACAGATGGACCACTTGGTGGATAAGGAACTGGATGGATGGTTGCACCCAAACAGTTGTGGTCAATGGCTCAATGTCCGCATGGAGGTCAAAGATTAGTGGTGTTTCCCAGGGTTGGTCACTCTTACCACTCCCCTTTCATCTGAACAGGGGAGAAAATATATCTTGAGAGGCTTAGGAGTTGAGATAAGGACTGAACTTGTCCAACAGAATGCAGCTGTGAAAACTACAACAGAGCTGCATGAAGTTCAACAACGCCACATGCATGATCCTGCATGTTGGTAGGCACAATCTCAAGCTCAACTACAAGCTGGGAGGAGAATGGATTATGATCAGCCCTGAGGAGTAGGATTTAGGTGTGCTGATCTGTAACAAGCTCAACATGAACCAATAATGGACACTAGCAGATCAGAAGGCCAACTGTGTCCTGGGCTGCATCAAGAGCAGCATGGCAAGCAGATCGAGGGAGGTGATTTTGCCTCTCTTCTCTGCTCTTTTGAGACACCACATGGAGTACTGGGTCCAACTCCAGGGTCTCCAGTTCAGTAAGGACATGGAGCTCTTGTAGCAAGTCCAGAGGATGGTAACAAAGATGACTGGGGGCTGGAGCTCTTCTCCTATGAACACAGGCTGAGATAGTTGTGCATATTCAACCTGGATAAGAGAAGTCTCCACGGTGACATAATTGTGGCATACCAATACTTAAAGGGGTCATACAGAAAAGTGGGAGAGGGACTGTTCTCCAGGGAGTGTAGTGATAGGACAAGGGGCAATGGCTTCAAGCTGAAAGAGGACAGGGTTAGGTTAGATATAAGAAAGAATTCTTTACTGTGAGAGGGGTGAGGCACTGGAACAGGTTGTGCAGAGAAGCTGTGGAAGCCCCATGTCTGGAGGTTTTTTAAGGCCATATTAGATGGTGTTTTGGGCAACTTGGTCTAGTGAGGGATTACCTGCTCATGGCAGGGTGTTGGAACTAGATGATCTTTGAGGTCCTTTCTAACCCAAAGCATTCTGTGATTCTATGATTATTTTGATGAGAATAAAATTAACTTTATTTTTTAAACTTAATTTGGAAGTTAATTATTAGGTTAGATGCTATCTAAAACTGGCATTTGCTTTAATGTGAAGGCAAATTTATAAAACAATTTAAAAGATCAGTTAAGGACACGGAAAGCGCATCTCATGAAGAATAAAAGCAGAATTCACCACTAAAGTCAGTGTATTTGCACCCAGCTGTAGCATAAATTTTCACTTGCTGGAGAGAAACAAACAAAACAATCCTATTTTCAGGTTGGACAGTCAAAATCAAGTAGTCAATATTATTTTTCTACTCTTCTTCACTCAGATCTTGTAAATTCTTTCTTAAAAACAACACATATTTCAGCTTTCTTCTTGTAATGTATGGCAGAAATTACCTTTAAAGCACCCCATATTCTTCTCTGCAGAATATTTTTTTGCTATGCTAGGCATTCACACAGCTCTCGATGAAAAACACTGTTTTTCCTTCTCACAAATCCTTTAAGATCTACAGTACAGCTTCACAACATAAGACCAAGGAGGTTTCCAGGTTAAGAAGCCGTGGTGCATACTGTTTGCTAATCAGTGTGTTGTACAACAGTGTTAAACAACACTAGTACAGGTTGCTAAGCCGAAGGTCTAGAGCTCTGTTTAGATACTGATTATGTGGCTGTTAAACAGCAGACCTGTCATTTCATCCATCAACAGAGTAAAATATTATTTTTGCTAGGTCAATAAGAATGCATTGCTGGCAAAATCAGATCAAATATGAAATTGCATTTGAAAACCCTATTAAATTATTTAACCCAAGCTGTATGAATCTGTTAATAATGTGACATGCTAAACAAGAATAATAGTGATTCAGACTTATAAAAAAGAAGTAGCTTTGATAGCTACTTCCTTGTGATGCTGCTTTAATAACATTCCTGTAAATCTCTACTGGATGCCTGTAAACAGCAGCAGCATCTTTAGATGTAATTGTTAGATGCACACTCCCTTAACAGACACAGCACCATTTAAACTCATTTGTAAAGTACTTTTTGGTGAAATCTTTGAATTAAACAGGGAAGTAGGAATTGTTTCACAGAATTTTCTGTGGATTTTTGATAGCCCTGAATACTCAGTGTGAGTTGCTTGTTGTAACACAAAGAATTTTAGTGAATGTAAACAATTCCTACTTAATTACTGCAGCTACCTACCCTTTAAGCTCTTTTACTTCTAACTTTTAATAAATATAAATAATCCTTTACATGGCTGATACCCACTCCCTTTCAGCAAAGCCTTGCCTCTGAATCAGGTTTCCAACTGAGATCATTAGGAATAATGAAATGAAGGAAGTATTATACCGTTTGGTAGTTGACAGCTACCCCCTCTTCTGTCATTTTCCTCTCACTCCTCACCTCTCAGTCATGATCTTCCACTTCTCGTCCTTGATTTCCCTCTTGCACAAATTTGTTTAGCAGATCCCAAACTCAGAATGAAACCGGCATCTGGACGTTCCCTTGGTTTGCTTTATTAACACAATCTCTTGTAGGATTATGGAAATACGGGAACTGAATTGCCTGAACATGTTTTTGTGGATATGCACAAGGTATGCATTAGATGCACAATAACTGTCCTTTCCAGAAACCTCTCTTCCCTTAATGAAATTGCCTGTTTACTGCAGAGAAATTATCTTCAAGAAATCTTGTAGCAAAATCAAGCCTTATACTTTCATGTAAGAATAAATACAATAAGATTTAAATAAATGTTGATGAAACATCTTTAGGTAAATTAAATTATAGTTACACAACCTTATCCCAACCCACATTTCTGCAGCCAAAACACAATCCTAGCCTTGTTGTGGCAGTTCAGAATCTGTAGCCCACAAGTATACTTCTTTTACTAATTTATTACATCTAAAAATAAAATTCCCTTTTTTCCAGTATGTAAAGCAATTGGCAATGATGACATTCTGTGAAGTTCCGTGTGTTCCTCAGTGAAAAGCTTAGTTAGGTTTTCTTAAAATTAAAAGATTTGGCCTTAAAATATTCAAGAAAGGAAAAGGAAAAGAAAAAAGAAATAAATTCACTCACACTTTCTGTATGTGTTTACTAGAAATGAGGTCTACTTCAGCACAAAAAATATAAATTCTCCAAATATTTTTTTCAGAAATTTTGACACAAAAATAGTGAAAGAAAACCACAACCAAAAGCCTTTTCTGTTGTTCCTTCTCATCTCATTATTTTATGCAACTATTCTATTTGTCATAGTCTTATATTAGTTCTGCATCTTTCCATAATAACAACAGTTATACAAATAAGAACAGTTAGTTTTCAAAATGACATTTTATTCTTCAAATTTTCCCCATCAGAAAAACTTCTCATCACAATGAGAGAGAGCTTGATTGTGACAAGTCTAAATACCCAAAGGGAAAAAATTTCATTTTACTGATAATACTAAAGCATATTTCATTATTTAGTATTCAGAGCATGTTACAAGTATTAATTAGCTCTACCATCCCTACTGTGATGTTATTATAATGCTTTTACACAGGAAAAAAACAGACGATTAATTAACCCAAAGTCATATGAAAACTCATTCCTGTATCCAGCATTGTAATTCCTGAGCACCCTCACTGCTTACCCTTTTCTCTTTTTCCATGATAACCTTTTTTTCTAAATTACTGTATAATTGGAGGGGTACTAAGTTTCCAGTCATTTATTTCTGAAGGAGGTCATAAGAAATTAAACTTACATTTTTGTTTTATAGATCTCAACTTCACATTTACTTTTTGCTTTATAAATACATCAAGTCTAAAGTCTGTGGAGTTCCCTGTAATACTCCTGAAGGAGGAAATGACAGAGAAAACTGCATCTGTTAGGCAATTAATTAGGTACAACAAAGTTTATTATCCTTTAATTCTATTCCTTTAACTCTGGCATACTTCTATCTTCACTTATACTAATAAGCACTTAAGGAAAAGACCCACATGATACTTATCAGCATACTCCACATAGTTGTGTACAGCTTACACATATGTCAAAAAAATCATCCCCCCTGCTCAGTAACTGACCTGAAATTTAGCTGAATTAATAACAACATGTGGCAAAAAGTTAATCCTGGGGAGGTAGCACAGCAGTGAAAGACAGTAAAATCCAGTGCATCTAAAAAATATAAAAATTACAGACCTCAGGAAAAAAGGTATCCAAATTCAGCAGTCTGAAATCACATGCATATAGACAGCAAGTGATTTTAATTAGCAGGCTAGTCACTAGAAATTCATGGTAAGAGCAATATTAATATATAATGTTTAAAAACTAGAATTTTTTTTTACTTTTTAACAAAACAAATACTCTAATGACATATTTTGGTTTCAAATAAAATTTTCATGCTAAATGTGATTAAAAGCCTTTCTTGAACAATGTACACTGGATAATAATTGATTTCAAAAAAAACAATGATACTAAAATCCAATTCTACTTTTTGCTATACATTTTTTTAATGAGCACAGATATGTGTAGCATCTACCATGTGGAGGGAAATTGGTCTTCCCTATCATCCTCCAAGTCTATATTTTCTACAGAGTTGTGAAGATTGACATGTTCTTGGCATTTCTGGGTCAATCTTACTTCATATGGCAATTGCCTATTGCTGTCCTTATTGGGAGTCTCCTAGTCTTTCTTATACTTTACGATAAAACAGTAATGTCAGCTTGAATTTTCCCTCTGGCCTTGCTGTGGACCTGATCAGATGTCAGTCTGTCATACAGGAGCCTGATAAGCTGCCTTGGCCTTCTGAGCCTTCCTGGTCCTACTCCTATGTCTCCATACTGTGTGCCTGGTGACCTGGTTTATCCCTGTCATGGGTGCATTAGGGTCTGCCAAAAGCCAGAGTGATGATGTACCTGAGCAGATTGGATATCAAATGACACATTACTTCCAGACATAGGATTTTCTTTCCTAGATAAGTCATTTAAAGCTTGCAAATCCATTGTAATGTCTAGACTGTGGCTATCGTAACTACTTCTTATATATGGTAAGATCTTCCACACCTGCAAAAAGTGATTTTCTCTCCTGAGGGATTTTTTTACTTTTGTTTGAAAACAAAGCCGTAGTCCTTGGATGAAGTTTGTGAGGCAGTTAAAACTGGGAAGTTCCATTATATTGTTTATGCTTAGTGGGGTTTTTATGTGTGCGTATGTATGTATATTTGCAAATATACATATATTCTGTGAATGTTTTCAGAATCCTTTCTGCAGTTTTCCCTATGTATGACTTTCTTTTGAAGGCAAAGTTTATGGTGCCATAGTTACAGCACTTCTGCTTTAGGTGAATACATTTAATTGCTCTACAGTCATCAACAGCAATTAGAACTATTACTTAGAGTCATTCAAAAATGTAAACAACTTTCTGTGAAAAATGTTAATATTTTTTGTTGTTTAATTTTTACTGATACTTTTGTCAGCAATCCAAAAAAATGTTTTCAGGTTGTACTTCTATTTGCTTTCTTCTCATCCACAAACCAAATAGATATGGAGGGATATATGGATATCTTTTTCGTAGAGAATCGCATTGGAATAAATTAATATTCTCTGAAGCGCTGTCTTTCTTTAGGCATCTTTCTTTAAAAAGCAATAACAAAAAAACTGGTAAATTTTTCCATCACTTGAGATTTTTCTCTGCTAAAAAGTACTCTTTTTTTGGCATAAGGATAAATATTTTACAAGTATTTTAAAAAGAAATTTATGATAATTAAAAAGACGTGTTGCTGGTTATTTTAATTGTGAACTTAATATAAAAAGGAGGAGGGGGCAAAGCCTGATTTTTTATTTCCAGCAAACATAATCAAGGGAAAGGGAGAGGGGTGAGAGGAGGACAGGGCAGGGCAAGGCAAGAACTGATGATGCACACAGAAGTCTAGATTAAATTTATTATGTGAAAATGCTGCAATGTTTTCAAAATGGCCTCCAAAGTACAAAAGTGGTAGTTTTAAGTGTCTTGTGTTTGGGTAGGATAGAGTTAATTTTCTTTCTAATACTTGGTGTAGCTGGTGTACTGCTGTATTTGGGAGTTAGGGTGAGAGCAATGTTGATAACACATGTGTTCACGCATGTGCTGTCACCCAGGCATCTGGGAGGGGACACCACTGGGACAGGTGACCCAAACTGGCCAAAGAGGGTATTCCATGACAATTATGTCATGCTCAGCATAAAGGAGGGCTGGTGGGGGAAGAAGTACACAGCTGCGGGACATGCGGTTTAGGGATGGTCTGGATTCTGGACATCTCTGAACTGTACACCCTGAGTTGTGCAGTTTGGTGAGAAACTGCATCATGTATCACCAGTTTTGTGTATTTTGCTATAAAGTCCTGTTATTGTTACTTCACCTTCCCTTTGCAGTCCCAGTAACCCGTCCTTAGCCCAGCCCATGAGGTCTGACTTTTTTTTTTTCCTTTGCTCCCCAGAGAGAGTGATGTGTGGTGCTCAGCTGCCGACTGCAGCAAAACCGTGATGGCCCATTTTGGATGCCAAATGTGGGGCATGAAGGTTGGGATAAAGGTAAGTAAAGATTATGTTTTTTTTCTCTGTAGCAGAGCCAAGCACATAAAGGATTATCCTGCAACAAGATCATTGCTTCAACACAGCCAGTAGCCAAGCAGTGGGAATGCTTAGAAGATCACAGCATTTTATTCAGAAACATAAGAGAATGATTTTATCAAGGTCCTTGACAAGAGTTTCAAAAGAAACACAGATTTCTGTGAATCAATCCATCTTGGTTCCCTTCTCATCATATGTTTTGGGAGAAAGAAAGGAAAGGAAAAAAATATTGCATTTTACATTTGTTCAGGAAAGTCATTTGAACAGAATTTTGGGTGAAAATTTCCCTACATCTTTTGAAAATTGCAAAAGTGAGATACTTCTGCGTTCACTAGAAATTAAAACCTGGTTTGCTTCCTTTGCTACAAGAACACTCAAAACATATATTTGTTACTGTGTCACTCTTATTGTTTACAGTTATAGCTCTTACATTTTTATTTTTCACCACTAACAAAACAGTTGCAGCATACAGTTCTTCACATTAACTGTCTACATGTTGTTTTCTGGAGTAGTTTGTTTTATTAAATACATCCTTCTGTATGAATACAAAAACTTAAGAAATTACTTATAAAAAGCAGAATTAAAGGTCCATGAAACTGAAAAAGTTTGGAACTTAAAAGTATATCAGAAAACAAGATATTCACTGTTCTTCAGAAACTAGAAGGTGTAGCAAAAAGGATCTAATTTGGCCTTTTAAGTGTCCACGTCTTCTTTTTTTAATTTTTTTTCCTGCAGCAGTAAAAAGAGAATTGGCTGAAAATGTATTCTCAATTTTCAGCTCCCAAATTTTCTCTTATGTTTTCATTAGGAATTAAAAGAATATTCCTGGCTCTGGCCAGGCCAGAGACTACCTCCCCAGGCAGTCATCACAGGTGAGCTGAGTTAGCACAGGTGAGCTGAGTTAGCCTGGCCTGTTTTCCACACCACCTGACATTACTTCCCCATAAAAGGGGCTGGCTGGGGAAGGGTAGGGGCTTGGTGCCTCTAGGATAGTGTGAGTGTGGCTGGGGTGTTGGTTTGGTCAGTCCTTGTGTCAGGCAGCACTCTGTCAGATTGGGACAGTACACTGAATTATCACTGTGTGAGTGTAATTGGCTGTTATTGTTTGATGTTCATGGTGCTTTTGTCAGTAATCTGTCCTTATCCCAACACACGGAGGCTCCATCTCCTCCTCTGGGAGTGAGCAAGCAGTGTGTGGTGCCCGGCCACTGCTTGGAGCTGAACCACCACAAAAAAAAAAAAAAAAAAACCAAACCAAAAAATCACACCCAACCAAACAAAAAGTGATCACTTCCTGAACACAGAAAGTGGTCACAGAGTGACAAAAATGAAAGTTTAACATTACACAAAACCTACAAAATTGCAATTAACAGAAAAGAGAAACATCCTCCTGAGTTTATTGTATTGTGCCCTTTATGTGTGCTTCAGACACATGAATGCAATGGCTTTTAACTTTCCTCTTCTCTGAGGAGTGAAACATATGACTTGGTGTTGCTAGGGTAATGTATGATCCTATTATTCTATGATTCTATATACTAATGATCTCATAATGTAGAATCTGTCATATCTCATTGCTCACTTAATTCAGATTGTTACTTCTTTGAACCTTAGTAGATTAGATAAAGAGATACATGAACAGGAGATCTTATAAGAGCTGTCCATCACAGTCAGATTTTCAAGGACTGCTTCTCTTGTGCTCATAGACTCAGCTTGTCTAATTGCTTTTGCGATCCAGGATCACTGAAAATCTTTGGTGATTTTGTTTGTCCTTATAAGTTTAGCTACTTCTTTCACAGAGTCACAGAATGGTTGAGGTTGGAAGAGACCTCTGGAGGTGATTTTGTCCACTTTCCTCTGCTTAAGAAGGTTCACAAAAAGCTGTCTGCTGGCAGATTTTAAATCCCTTCAAAGACAGAGACTCCAAAACCTCTCTGGACAACCTGTGCCAGTGATTGGTCACCCTCACAGTAAAAAAAATGTTTCCTGACTGTTGCAGTTTTGTGTGGTTGGGTCCTGGTGAAGGGGGGCTGCAGGGGTGGCTTCTGCAAGAAGCAGCCAGAAGCAATCTGCAGGCCCAAGAGAGTAAACATCAGCTGATTTAAGGCCAAAGTTGTTGCTGACCAAGGCCGAGCCCATCAGCGATGGTCACAGCACCTCTGGGAATCACATTTAGGAGAAAAAATAACCTCAGGCAGCTGCTTTTTGCCACCAGAGACGGGAGTGAGAAGATGTAAGAAACTGTGCAGGCACCAAAGTCAATGAAGAAGGAAGGGGGGTTGGGGCACTGAGGCACTCTAGGTGCCAGAGAGAGGTTCCCCTGCAGCCCGTGGAGAAGACCACGGTGAAGCAGGCTGTTCCCCTGCAGCCCATGGATAATGATGGGGAGCAGAGATCCCATCTACAGCCTGTGAAGAGACCAAGCCATACCAGAGCAGGTTTGCTGGGGGACTTGTGACTTCATGGGGGACCAGGCTGGAGCAGTCTGGGCCCAAATCTCAGCACCCCATGGAAGGAGACTCACCGTGGCGGTTGGTGAGGAGATGACTCCTGACAGGAAGGGCTCACGGAAACTGTCTCCCATGGGTGGGACCCCATTTCCCCATTCTCTGCCCCTCCCCACACCACAATGGAGTGTGGGGTAGAAGGGAGTAAAATCATGACTAAAGTGAAGTCTGCTGAGAAGGGAGGGTGGGGGGAGGTGCTTTAAGGTGCATTAAGTTTCACTGGGCATGTAGTGTAGTGTAATAAATTTCTTTCCTTTATTCTGTGTTGAGTCTGTTTTGCCTGTGACACTAATTGCAGAATGATCTCTTCCTGTTCTTATCGTGTCCTAAGCATCTCAGTATAGATTTTCTCCCCTTTCCAGCTGAAAAGGGGAGTGATAGAGAGGCTTTGGTGGGCATTTGGCCTCTAGCCAGGTCCAAACCTCCTGTGTTTCACTTTTTGACCATTACCTCATGTCCTGTTGTTGGAAAGCACTACAAAGACCCTGGATCACTCTCCTTTCACTCTCCTTTCAGACATTTATATACATGGATAGAATTTCCCCAAGCCTGCTCTTCTCCAGACTGAACAGTCCTAGTTCTTATAACCTTTCCTCATAGGAGAAATGCCATAGTCCCTTTGTCATCTTCTTGGTCCTTTTTTAGACTTTGTTCATGTTCCACCTGTATTTGGGAGCCCAGAGCTGGAAACAGTACTCCAGTGGTGTCCTCTCTGGGGCAGAGTAGACAAGGAGGATAACTTCCTTCCATCAGCTAGCAAAACACTTCCTGATGGAGCCCAGGTTATCATTACCTTTCTTTGTGACAAGGACACATGACTGGCTCATGTTCAACTTGGTGTCCATCAGAACTCCAAGGTTCTTTTCTGCCAAGCTGCTTTCCAGCTGGACAACCCCTGTTATGTACTCGTGCATGTAGTTTCTCCTCCCCAGGTGCTACCTTTATTGAACAGGAATGAGTTCTGTGAATCCATTTCTTCAGCCTGTCCAGGTCCTTCTGGTTGGCAGCATAACCACGCGGTACATCAGTCACTTCTTCCAGTTTTGCATCATCTAGAAACTTTCTGAGGGTACACTCTGCTCCATCATTTTAATTAGTGAAAATGTTAAACAGCATTGGACCCAGTACTGACTCCTAGGGTGTACTGCTGGTTGCTGGCCTCCAACTGGATACTGTTCCTCTTATTGCCATCCTTTGGGCCCGGCTGTTCAGTTAGTTTTCAGTCCACCTCACTGCCCATCCAGCCTATATTACAATAGTTCCCTAAGATCACAGACTTAACATGATAAAGTATCAGCAGCTCTTCTCCATGTCTGCCATACTCACACACACACACACACACACACACAAATAATCTGTAGCTAACTCTAAAACACCAAAGGTGGAAGTGGATTGACTCAGAACAGAAAATCATAGTGGTTATTTTGGAGTACATTGTATATCAAGTTGCTTTTCAGCCTGACTTGACAAGAAATCCCACATATGAGATTCTACCTAGAGTAACTCGTAGCTAAATTTTCAACCAGAAGAATGAATACAAGCAGTACCTTCCAGGCACACCTTCATGCACTGCCACTCTGCTCCTTATCTTGGCACAAGCAGGAAATTTGTTAAGCTGCTGAATATCTGCACTATTCTGGAACTCTGCCTTCTTGACTATAAACCAAGCACAGGTGTGCTTCTAGTACAAACCTAAATGTGCTTCTCATATTCTGGCATGAAGTCCAAGAAGCATTATTCCATCAGATAGTAAGAAAGATGTAATATCATTATGTTAGAATGACATTACTATGCGCATACTGGAAATGCTGTTTATCCAGTAGTAGTCCCTGCTGGAGTATATCTCAACAGACTTCTATGCACCTCCTTAGAGTTATGCACAATCAGATAAAACAGAGAAAAAGGTACAGCAAGGGAGATTCTGATAATGTATTAGGAATAAAAACTTGATTGTACAAGGCCCTGGACAGCTAGATCTTATCTGGCACAATTTTGAGTGAGAAGTTGGACCGCGGGCATCTAGATAAATTATTGTTTAATTCTGTCTACTCAGAGTTTACAGCACATTCAGTTTTTTGACATAGTCTTGTTCATATTCCACCAGAAAAGACAGTTAAACTGTTTAGCCTGTAATTTACTGGGTGATGTTTACAATGACAGGTTCTCTCAAATAGTCTCAGTGCTTGCAATAGACAGTCACAACTGAGACTGCCTTTCTCCTGTGAATGTTGCTGAAGAGTGAACACATTCACAAATCAGAAGGCTCTGTGTGTTACAAGCAAAACAGAAAAAAGGATGAGTGTTCAGGGCCACAGCCATTGTTAATGCTACTGTGAATCTAAATGATTTCTATTAAACAACTTACAGTCTTGGTGCTTATTCACCAGCTATTTTCAAAGATTTATTGCTATTCATCTCAGAAGTATCTTCTCAGTCTATATATAGTTAATCTGAACACAGTAACATCAGATAAACAAAGTAATCTTGTGTTCTATCTCGCATACTTAAGTTTAAATAGTAAGTACAAACAAAGGCCTACTTATAAAACAGATTTCTAATATAAGGAATTAGGAACATGTTACATGGATCATTAAGTAACACACAAGCAGAAAGGAGAGTTATAAATATTAAAACAATTTATCGTGCAGGATTGTCAAACAGGTTTCATCTCTGAGCAGATTTTTCTCAATATTGCAGTGGAGATGTGAATCTCCTGTAAGAACCCAACTAGCACTTCCTTTCCCACATATATATTATTTTTTTTAAAAGGGTGTGTGTTTTCTCTTGTCTGCAGGGAATGGAAAGTACAGCAAAACCCCACTGTAAATTAAAGCTAATAGTACATAGCAAATTAACTAAGACAAGGGGATTAAAAATTCCCAGGATATTATATTTAATTCTGTGTGGCAGGGCAAGGATTTTGATCCCTGGAATTTCCCATAACAAGGGTAGTTAAGTGAGCTATGCAAGACCTTTACAAGCTTAGAAAAGAAAACAAGGAAGAGATGCTTTCCTGTGGTGATCCTTCTTGTGCCTCATCAGACCATTATTCAGGAGAGAAGAGGCAGAGAGGAGAGATGTGATTCATGAGTACAGGATCTGACAATAATAGATTTGGAACAGGTGACAAGTATCAGGTCTAAGAGAAGAAGCACAAAATACCTTGTCATACTATGAAATCCTACTTCTTATCCTAAATTCCTAGCTCTTATCAGACACATGCAAAAATAAGAAATTAAAACTTAAATCTATTTCTGTGAAAGTCTGGGAAATAAGGGAAAAATCCTAAAATAAATGCAAAATTGTTTTAACATGGACCCTGCTAAGATACTTCTTTCTTGATTATTTCTGTATTTCTTCCATCTCTTGAAAATTATCTCTTTCATAATGTCTTTCTGAATACCTGGTCTTGCATCTGAATTGTTTTCTAGTTTAATCATAAGCTGGGTTTTCAAGGTGTAAAAACACACAGCAACTACAAAAAAAAAAAAAAATAGTACCAATAATAAAAATAATAATAACTAAAAAAAATGAAAACAAACCCAAAGAAACACAACCCTGTTTGGTGAAATACTAAAATGTGAAAGAAAGGGAAAAAAAATCCCACAGGGCATTCACCTTACAATATGTTACCAAAAAATCACACCAGATGAAATTATAGCAGATTAGAAAGAAGTTTTTATTAATTCTGTGTGTTTAATACAGACTTCATGAAGAAGCCTGAAATTTTGCAAGTGGTAAATGTTGAGGCATGTTGTTCCCAGTTGTAGAAACTGTAGTTTTTATCTGCAAACTTTCCACACTCCTCTGTAGGCTCCTGGTCCTTGTCACATCGTAACGCATATTTAGAATCTTGATTTCCAGGTTAGTTAAGGAATAGCAATTTTTTATATGAAAAGCACAGGATTTTTAATTTTTCACTTTATATAAGTTAAGGGCAACACAAACTTTCCTAAGAATTTTAGTTTTACTGTGCAAATACAGAAGACAGAGATAGTGTCTATTTTTTAAAGTGTTTATTTTTACAAATTTTAAAAGCTGCAGGAAAATCAGAAGCTTTTCACAGCAATTAATTTTGTAAAAGAAAAGTTTCTACAGTAAATGTTTGCACTTTATATACATTGGTTCTGCTTATTTTAAATACACAAGTGAAATGTAGCATGCCAAAATTCTGACTGCTGAATTACATTTTAGGAGAGAACCCATGATTATGACCTTCATTTTTCTTAATAACTACATGTGTAAGTGAAAGCAAACCAAAAAAAACATATAGTGAGAGTTATTTGTAATGTAGATGAATTTAACTCTAGGTCTCTTTTATTTTTCAGCACTTAACAATGACAGTGCTCCTACACAGTTGTGACTATAACCTTTCAAGAAATTTGTTTAATTACCTACTCTCTACATTAAGTAGAAGTTGTCATTATTTGCAGTGTATGGTTTCCTTTCAAGGTTATTTTTGGGACATGGAATTAAAGAAGTGTCTGGACACACAAACCGCCTTGGTATTTCACACTGACATGAATTAATGAACCTTCAACAACGGGAAATTTAATATGTTCAGAGTTGAATGTAAATGCTAAATGGTTGCTTAGTAGAATACTAACACATTTCTTCTCTCCATCCACCTCCCTTTTCCCCTTCTTCTTGCTAGACAATATGATAATTACCAGTCACTTGAAGAGTTTGGGAAAAATTAGCTGCTGGTTAATGGACCTTTAAGCACCTTAACATGCTCAAATTAGTGATAATATGGTTGTGTTTAGTAATGAGAGTACCCATATGTCCATATATTACAAGCAGTATGTCCATAACAAGATAGATGTTATTTTATCCCCAAGCAATCTGGAGATGTAATAAGAGGATAAGAAACTGAAATATTTTTTTAATTTAGGCACTTATGAGGATTTCCTCATCATACTCATTTACATTCTGATTTTTAATTCTTCAGCATTAGATTGCCCATCCTTCATGGTCTTGACTTTTTACTCATGAAAAAGGTTTTATTTCAGCAGTATTTGTCCTGGGAAATAAAAGAACCACCAAAAATAATAATAAATAAAAAAAAGCCCAAAACAAACAAACAAAAAAAAAACCAACCCAAAACTTGCTAGATCAAATATTATCCTTTCCATCAAATACTCCAGTTAGGTTATGAATTTGAACACCAGTGAAGAAATCCAGCTGTACCATGTAAATTTTTGAGCAAATATTTTAGACTAAACATTTTGAACACCAGTTCATTGTCAATTCTATGAACATTACTGTTCAGAATCTGTATTTCCAAACCAACAATTTTTTACCTTATCATGGGAAAATATGCAACAATTCCCATTTAGTGTCCTGTGAAACATCCCATTGACAATTAGCTCTAGTTCTTCACAATGGTCCAGCATACAGCTTTGGATTCTTCAACTACTAACCAGTTAATAATTATTTAACCTTCAAGATGTGTTTAATATCTTTATTAATGGTCTGGAAAAGGAGATCTAATGCACTGTCAGTAAGCGAGGAGATGACGCAAATTTGTGTGGGAATGTTGATTCGCTTGAGAGTAGGAAAGCTCTGCAGAGAAATATGGACAGGCTAGATTGATGGGCTGAGGCTGACTATACATGACCCAACAAGGCTTAGTCCTGTGTCACAACAATCCCATGCAAGCTTGCAGGCTTGGGGAACAGTGGATGGAAAGCTGCTCAGATGAAAAGGAATTGAGGATATTGGTCAACAGCTGACTAAATAAGAGCCTACAGTCTACCCAGGTAGCCAAGATGGCCAACATTGTCCCGCTTTGTATTAGAAATAGTGTGGCCAGCAGGACTAGGAAAGTGATTCCCCTGAACTTGGCACTGGTGAGACCTCACCTTGAATACTGTGTTCAATTTTGGGCCCCTCATTACTAGAAGAACATTATGGTGCTGGAGCATGTCCAGAGAAGAACAAGGAAGCTAGTGAAGGTTATAGAGCACAAATATTATGAGGAGTGACTGAGGCAACTGAGGTTGTTTAGCCTAGAAAAAAAGAGGCTGAGCAGAGACCTTATTTATCACTCTGTGCAGCTTCCTGACAGAAGGGTGTATTGAGATGGGGGTTGGTTACTTTTGCCAAGTAAGTATCAATGGGACAAGAGGAAGTGGTCTCAAGTTTTGTCAGGGGGGGTTAGATTGGATATTTGGAAAATTTTATTCATCAAATTCTTGTGAAAAATTGGACCATGCTGTCCAGGGAAGTGGTTGAGTGCTGACTCCTTGAGGTATTGAAAAGATGTGTAGTTGTGATGCTTAGGGACATGGTTTAGTGGTGAAATTAGTAGTTCTAAGTTAATGGTTGTATGTGATGATCTTATTCCAATTAATTATAATTTCCAATATATATGATTCTATTATTTAACCCTAGGATACATAGGGAGAAAAAAAGGAAAATGAGAAAATATTTATTTAGGTGGCATCATTAACCAGCTGTCAGATCCTCAGATTTAAACTTAATTTTCTATTTGATCACAGGAATCAAAACTTTTTGGAGGGGAAAATGTAGAAAGGTCTATTTATTCCTGGTTTTTGTGAGAACACATATGTGCTACTGTGCTGTACCTCCTATCTGTGTTGAAAGTGGAATCCTGCAGTAAGTGATGTTACCCTGACATGCATGTATTATAAAATCAAGTTATTTTTACCAACCGAGACTTTACTCAGGCTTTATTGAGAGCCTGTATTGCATGCATATACTAACTTGAGATTGCTTTGCAACTTCTACTTGTGTTGTATTTAGTCATTCGATGTGATGGAGTCCAGTAACTTTTGGATGAATTCCCAAAGCCATTTTGTATGCTTAAAGAAGCAGAAGTTACTGTATTGTCTTTCAAAATAATGTTTAGTATTACAAAGTGACCTAAAATGCAGAGATCTAATGATACCGTAAACTTGCAAACAAAACAAAACAAAAAACAATCAAAAAAAATATAGGCAGTTAAATAAATTAAAACCCATTAAAATTAGACTCATTTTAAAAGTTTGCAAAGGTAGACTGACAAAATTTCTAGGCACAAAATACATCACAAGGCTGAAAATGAGGCAGTCAGAAAAGACCTCTGAAGGGGATTAAGGCAGACAAAAGATAACACAGAAGCACAGATGAAAAAAAAGTCTATGAAAATCCCTGGAAATTATTTCAATGAGAACATGCATAATCACTTTTTCAATCTGTAGTAAGCAGGAGAACTCAAGGGAAAAGTATTTCCAGTCACAGTTTTAAGCTATTCACACTATCTAGTCATTTTTTTTTTTGTTTACTTACAGAAAAGGAAACTACAAGATCCCAAATTGTTCTTTCCTCTAAACCCCTTTTCTCTATAACTGCCCTATCCGCATATGTCAATTAGCCTCTTCAGTGTGTTTCAGGTCCAGTTCACAAAGGAAAGGCTAAACACAGGTCACAGAACACACTGATCTCTATCGGATTAGTCCTTCTTAGAAAAACAGTAAAAGCAGAGGTACAAGAACAAAATCCAAGCTGTGCAGCACTGGGGGTTTCTTGAGTGAGAGTTCAGTTCCCTTCTCCTGTCCACTTACTGAACTTCCCAAATACAAACACAACCTACTTTCAAAGCTGAATCCAGATCAGAATGAACATCAGAAGTAAGTGGCAGCTACAGTTTGCAAAGTCAATCTGCTTATATCCTTCCTGCTCAAAACTATTCTTGAGCACCTGGTGTTGGCTGTTGGCATTTAAACACTTTTCTGAGTAGCCATCATCTGACATGTATATACATGAAGATACATGAACTTTGCTATAGCAGGCTTCACCCATTACAGTGTTCAGTCAATTTACCTCAGCAGAGCATCATAAATCTGAGCCTTTTGAACAATGCACACAGCTGACCTTGCTTTGATCTATGGTTTTACTGCTTGTTGCCATCTATTAAATTTTTAAACCTTTTTCTGCAATACATTTATTTGCTCGGTCCCATCACCCCCCACACACATATTCAAGAAACTGGCTCCAGGACTCCTCCTAGTATCTGCAGAGATAAATGTCATTAATACTCTTACCAATAATTTGGTTTGATTTTTTAAGGAGATTCATAAAATATATGATCAGTTTGGGGGCTGTCACCAAAACTTATACAATACAAAAAACTTATTTACCTATTAAACCTTCATCCAGTGTGAAGAAAAATAGTGTGATTGAAAGTTGATATCTGTGTGGTGAATCATGTAAGAGTAAAGAATTAAAGGGATTTCCAATCCCTATTTAACATTTCTAAACCGTTAAGAAAAACACAAGCATCTTTCTGACACTTTAACAATGACTTTAAAGAATTGTATTCTCTCACTGCTGTTTAATGAGAATTTTGTAAGGGTTTTAATGCATAGTTCTGTTAAGCTTTTACTTTGTATTATGGTTTCAGGATAATCTATAGCAATAAATACTGATTGTACTAGTGTTCTTAGCATAATAGCTCCACATGTATATGACAGTAAAGAGCATGAATACTGACAGCAGGGTTTTAGGAATGAGAAATTCCTGGGGAACTTAGAAAACAGCCCACATGCAGACTTCCCATTTTACATCATTGTAAATTTATCAGGATCCTAGGTAATTTTCTTTTCCACTCTCCCAGGTATACAACAAATACATTTTGTCAACACACAGATAAAATATTCATTTTTATTGCTTTTATTCAAGTAGTCCTGTGGTGATTTACTATTTATACATACATCTGCCCTAAAAGAAAGGAATACTGGTAAAATTTCTTGCATTTTTTCTGAATGGCCTATCAGCGGTTAATGTATTTTCCTCTTTGTCCATCAGTGTGATACTTCTGTGTGCTTCAGTTGATTCCTCATGTCTCTTCCACTGCAATGATTTCAAAAAAACATCTTCTGTGAGTTTGATGAATACCAGGCATGGTGAGATGACCATATTATGAACAAACACACTTTTTCCTCCAAGCTGGAAGTGGATGTTAAACCTCCTACAGACGGTTCACCTACCATGCAGACTGCAAGGTTAACAAAGCACGAGTTAGTTCTCAGCTAGCCAGCTGCAGTTCTGGAGGCTGCCTGGGGCGGTTAGGAGGTGTATGTGGCTGTGTGACAATGCGATCCCTTGGGTGCTGCAGAAGACAGCTATTCACCTGCTGATCTTGTGAATTCATGCCCTAGTTGTTGCTTTCTTACCAACTTTTCCTTCTAGTTTCTTTTCCATATATTTCTTTTTGTCTTGTCATTATACTTTAAAACCCTATTTTCTTCATCTTTTGTAAAAAAAGATGAGCAGTGACACCTCCACCACATTTTTTACAAACTTCCCACTTGAAGCCTCTTACGAGGCAGTGTGACAAGGAAAGGAGCCTATAATGGTACCTACTAAAATCTTCTGTGCTGAGCTTACTGTGAGGTGTTCTGTGAGAAGCTAAGTCAGTATCTTCCTCAAAACACATTAATGGCTAATGAGGTAAAACATTACCCGTGGCAACTAAAAAGCCTGAAATCAAGATATCTGTTGTTTAGATAGCAACTGCAATGCAATAGCATTGGTCAGTTTAAAAGCCTAAGTCACAAGCTTCTGGTGAACCTGCACCTGCAGGGATTTGAGTCCTTGACTACTGGATCAAGTAAAATCTCCAGATGGACAGGAAAATTCAGAGATCTTATTTACAATGTGTTTGTTTGCTTCCAGGAACAGATAATTTTAAATTTTTTCTACCACTCTCAGCATTTTTGGAGGGCAAATCTACTTCTCTGAACTTAAAGCAGTGTGACTTGCAGGTCTCCCAACGCTGCCTAGCATCAAGCACATACGCTGCATTATATTTACATAATTTTTTAAAGAAATGCTGGACTTAAGTTGTCTCCCCTCAGGATGAAGACCAAGGTGCAGGTGAGCTACAACTCATCTCTATCAAGATGTCCTTGTGGTCACTAGGACAGATTTTCTTATGGGGCTTAGACTGAATGTTATCTGTGAATGGTGTGGAAGAGGAATTAAATTTCTAATGCCAGTTCTCTTTTAAGCTCCTTAAACACAAATAACCATGAATTAAACCTCTTTATCCATGACAAGAAAATATTAACTGACATCCAAAGGCCACTCTAAGCCAGTTTAATTTGTAGGACGTCAACGGAATGCGATGTTTTGAAAAACAGACTTGAAAAAAAACTAAAACTCCTTCCAATGCTTGGCTAGATTTTTAATAACAAAACAAAGCAAAACCAAAGAGCTTTTCTTGCCTTTCCTTTAATTATCCTAATAGTTAAATCTATTTGAGATTTTTCCAAAGAAGAAAAAGTTAAATATTTAAACAAGAAAAAATAAATTGAGATTATGGTTAGATAACCATTTGACCAGGGTTTTGTTAAAGTTGATTGATGTAAGCATAATGCATATGCATCCTAAAGGAGAAACTTCACTACAAAAGAACTCATACAATTTTGTCTTTTATTTTTGTTTGTCCTGTGATTGTGTATCCTTTTTCAGCCTTTATCAAAAAATCCTGCCTGAGTCAGTAGCTCGTACACCCACTTCTGTCAATTCAAACTAAAAAAGAAAGGAGCTGTAAGTTATAGGTGTCCTCATAGGTTCTATCTTTGGTTGTGCTTTTGAGCATTAACATTATTAATCTCTTCTATGAAGGGAGAGTTTGGGTTGTTCAGCCTGGGAAAGGCTTTGGGGAGACCTAATTGTGGACTTTCAGTGTCTAAGGAAGTCTTATAAGATGAAGAATTTTTACCAGACCTAGTGAAAGGACAAGGGAAACTGTTTTAAGCAGAAAGAGGGTACGTTTAGATGGGACATAAGGAAGAAATTCTTCCTGGTAAGGCTGGTGAGGCCATGGCACAGGTTGCCCAGAGAAACTGTGGCTGCCCTCTCCTTGGCAGTGTTCAAGGCCAGGTTGGATGGGGCTTTGGTTTAAACTTGGTTTAATGGAGGGTGTCCTTGTCCATGGCAGGGGATTGGAACTAGATGAGCTTTAAGGTCCCTTCCAACCAAAACTGTTCTAAGATTCTGATCTATGATTCTGTATGCATACATGGAAAACATTTTGTTGTAAGGTAAACTGTTCTTTGTTGTGATGTTATTCTGAGCAAAAAAAACTCTTGGGAAAGAGGATATTATATGTGAGATGGAATATGGGAATTTTCTTTCATAGCTTTTCTGATGTGATATTTACATGGTGGTCTTCATGTTATTTAAATGGTTCAGTTATTTGACCATAAACTTTTATAACTGCTTCTGTGAATATTCTGGGAAAACACAGACTGCTATCAATGCTGAACCTTTAAACCGTAATCCCCTGTCACGCTGTAGCAGAATTGAGGATAATCTTCTAATATGAGAAGAAAGACATATGGCAAGCATGCAATGTCCTCAAGCAGACATTAAAATTATTTTGCATACAGAAAATCACCTAAGTTAAATGCTAAGTGCCTGGAATTCTTCACTAAAAGTGAAAACCAACCAACCAACCAAACACCAACCCACAAAAAAAACCCCCAAACTCTTTTTCTCTAGAACTGAGGAATCATCTGTTTTCAGAAGAAAAATGCAAAACATACAAGGAAAAAAATTACTCGTTAAAAAATTATTTTTGGTAAAAGCAACTTGAAGTGGGAAAATGTAATGGTAGGCAGCGTGGCCTTTTACTGAAACATTTGTACAAAGGAAAGGAAAAGAGAGAAAAGAGGGAAAAGAGAGAGAAAAAGATCACCATCCTTGGATCTCACGATGATGATGACAGATGGAGCAATCCTCCAGTATGATCTAGTGCCTGGTTCTCTATCATGCCTGCCATGCCCTTTGATGACTTACATGTTTTTTGTTCCTGAATGTTCATGGTCTTCTGTGCAGACATCACTAGAGAAGTGCGGTGTCCAAGCAGCTTTCAGGTGGTCATAAGCCCCTTCCTCATATTAGATCTGTATGACCCCTGGCTATATATGGTGATCAGAACACCAAGATGGAGCTGTTCCATCCAACATGCTCTCAGCGATCCATGCCATCTAGCTGTGGCTCCCCATTTCCCGCTGTAATATTTGAGACATTAACCCTATCAGTCTCTCACAATCCCTTGCTATTCTTAACATTCTAAACAAGAAGTAATTATGCATCTATACTTCTTCCCTTCTTTTCCTGTTAATCTTTCATAACTAATTAACAAAATTCACAGATAATTAAAATGATGTCTAACAATCATGTGTTGTTGGTTTAATCCTTAAAATGAGGATTAGATGTACCAGTTCATACCCAGACTGGCAGATCTCTCTGTAGAATATTCCCAAAACACTAAAAAGAGTCAACACATAAAACTACCATAAAACATAGCAGCAAAATATCTTGCCAAATATGATGCAAGGACTAGTAACATAATTGATACTGAAACCCAGTGTTTGATACACTCAGCTTATGGACCCAGTTCTCATAACTTCTCCATCTTTCAGTTGCCAGGATGAGATGGCAATGTCCTCAGACTGTCTGGTGCATAATCTTCCTTGTCTTTATCTCAACCCACAAGAAATTTCATCTTATTTTCTCCTTTTGTCTTGTTGAGGAAAGGGAGTGAGACAGCAGTTTGGTGGGCGCCTGACAGCCTGCCGAGGTCAACTCACTACAGCTTTGGTAAAAGTAGATCAAAGTGAGGACATATTCTGAAAAAAAGAATGGGAAGGTAAACCTGTTCTGCTGCTATTGCATTAAGCGGCTTCTTTCTTTCAGTCAATGTAATAAATGAAAGTTTAAAGGAATTGGTGAATTTTTGAGCCCTAAACTCACTTCTAATTTGTGTAATTTTAATTTTGCACTATCATCCAAATATGAGTATTTCTTCTTCATTAGTGTGGTTGGTAAGTAGTTTTCTGGTTCATCAAACTTTGATTTCAGCAATCAGCTGTTTTCTGAAATAGTGTTTGTTTCTAAGCCTCCCCCCTCAAGGCTTCAAAACTCTAGGCGTGCCTGATTATTTTGACTGCATGTCTATAAATACCCATTCTCAAGTATACATGCTGGAAATGATTAAAATGTAAAAAAAAAAGAAAATCCAAATCCAAGAAAGTAAACAGAAAAACATATAGTGATTCCTTTCATTCTATCAGTACTGATATAATAAATAATTCATCCTCACTCTATAGATGAAACAAACAAAACTTTGGAATCTCTATAGTTTTGGAAATGTACTTTCTCAGAAATGCAGGACAATTTTTTTAATAGAAACAAGTAAAGACAATAAGTGATTAATAGCTCTGACAGGTGCATAAGTGTTAACACACCTGATCAAAGGAAATACAGTTTAATCTGTACCCCATCCCAACTGTTAGCAATTACTAAATGAGGAGGGAAGTGTATAATACTTTTCTCAGCAACAATGAGTTTTGGGACTTTTTCACCCCAAGGCTGTGTCTGGACTGTTATTTGTAATAGCACTCAGGAGATCTAAATCTCCAATAATTTTTCTAATTACTTTCTGAATTTGTTTACATTTCTTGCCATTGTGCACCTCCAGCAAAGTCTTCCATTGCCTCCATAGCTGCTGGGATTGGAAAGAGAGGAAAATTTCTGTGGGTTTGGTCAATGTTTGCTATCTTATAATGGTTTTGGATTCTTCTTTCTTCCATTGTGAGAAACAGTGAATAAATCTACCTTCATCTTTTTTATACTGTTTTAATTTTTGTCAGTCTTTGTCTTTATCTCTTAACTGACTTTCTAAGCAGAAGAATCCCAATTCAGTGACGTTTTGTTGGGTTTTTTTTATATACAGAAGCAGTTCCATCTTTCTGATCATTTTTTTCTCAGAACATAAAGCATGAACATATATTGTGGTGTCAGTTATGGAGTTACCCAGTTATTGTGAAAATTTTTAGCCAAATACTTTCATTTGTGTAAGGAATTGGTTTAACTGTAAATTAAGAGGGACTAACGGTCTATATTTGCTGTTCATTTTATTTGAATGTTTGAATTATTTTTCTTCTTTTAAGTGAAATAAAACCTAATTTGTTGCCTCCTTACAGTTTTGTCCAACATTCTTGCTCAGAGGAATTAAAAAAAAAAAAAAAGGTGTGTGTGTATGCTTGTGTTAGGAATCTTTCCAAAACACCTTAGATAAGTTAAATAAGCTTTCAGTCTTCATTTACAAAATCAGTCTGGAAGTGCTTGTACATGTAACTATCAAGTTAAGGTTAAAACTGTAGACTCCTACAGTTGTTTGCACACTATACAGGTGTCCTGTCATCTGTAGTCACTGTCCCAACTACCATCCTCTCTGATTATTATTTTATTCTCTTATTATAAAAGAGATTCAAAGTATTATGCAACTTCTGTTCTCAGACCTCTTTCTCATTAAGTCAAGATATAGACCAGAGTAATGATGAAGGTACTTAGATAGTTCAGAAGATGCAAAAATTTCATTGTATTTCCACCCTCCTATCTACTTCATCAAGCCCTACCAAAGAGGAATAAAATTGATGTACGGTTCTTTCACAGGAGAAGAGTTAAACAGCAGGAGCTGTCTGCCTCACTTGTATTTGGCTTCTTACCACATCCTCATGCTAGAGCGCTGCTGCAGGTGCCACCATGACTTCCCTGAAGTGACTGAGGGAGCTAGGGACTCCCTAGGAGCCTGCCCCTTCGCCAAATTTGACTGCTGTCTGAAGTTATCCCTGAACGATGACCATGCAATCCTGTTTGTTTAGGAAAGTGGATTACAAATGATGGCTTCTTTCTCCTTCCCAAGAAGAAATGTCAAAGAGGGGAGCAGGGTCTGTGTCCTCCCTGCTGCACAGTACTTTTTTTCAGCCTGATAAAACATACTCTCTACTTATGTAGAGACCTCCGATTTTCTTTAATAGTGTTTCATTTCTTTGAAACCAATTGCACCAGCCATGGGTTGACAGTTTCTGACTCAGCTTTAAAATCCAGGACAGTCTGAGTGGGTGGTATTTTTGCAGAAAGAAGTGGATAGAATAAAATCTTGCCTTAAAAGACTTTTAAAAGTCTGGACTTATATTAAGAAGGAATTCCTCATTGCCCACTGTCACGTGCCACAGAAGAAATGCTGAATTAGAGTAGAAATGATGATAAGAGACAGAACCTGAAAGGACAAACACACATGTCAAGACTGATTTAAAAGCAGACACTGTCATAATGTGAGGCAGAAGTTTAAAGAAAAGAAGATGTGAAGTTAAAAATACGGGAAAAAGTCAGGGGAAAAAAGCAAAGGAGGTGTTCAGGAGGTGTTGCAGTTTTGCATAGGAGGGATTGACAGATGGGAAGTGTGCCCTGCCTACTGAACCATTAGGAGGTGATGAATAAGCAGAAAAAGAGCAAAGGAAAAGGAGGTTTTTCACTTCATGTAAGTTGTCTTTTAAATCTGCGTTGCTAAATTCTTCCACTACTCCAAAGCCATTCATTCCTATCTATCTTGTCACTTGAAAGTGTATTTTTTACCCTGTTTTGCTTGCTATATCTTACCTGTCCCCACACATATTTTTGTGCCTACAGAACTGAGCCCATCTGAAATCACTGAAAAGCCGCACATGGTAGCTCAGGCTGCTGTCTACAGCAATAGGAGTGTTACACCCCTGTGCTAATCCTAGTAAGTTTACTGGTATTTTTGTCAGTTTATGGGGTAATACATGTGCATATTGAGTAACAAGCTTGCTCACAAATTATCCCTGAGTTTACTGTAAAAGATAAAATAGTTCTCATACAAAAAAGTAACGTGGATTTTAATTTAGTTCCTAGTCCTAATCCACATAGCATTTTGATGACATAAAGTTAAAGCACCACAAACAAATATTTTCTTCTTATTATCAAATGCTATCACCAGGATTAGAGTGGTTCTTCTACCAGGCAAGTGGAGCAGAGGGACAACTGGGTTTATTTGGACTGTGTGGATCTGATGGCCTGCACACCAGACCCACAAGAGTACCAGGCATTAGTGGACATCAGTGCACAGTATACCATAATGCCTCCAAGCCATGAGGAGGCGGAACTGGGACTGAGTTGGAAAAACACCCCATTGAAACTGGAGGCTCTGTGCATCCTGGTCACAGACTACCTCAGAGGAGGGTATGTCCAGGACCCAAAAGGGTACTGCTGTGCTTTTAACATAGATACCTTGGAATCAGAGAAAATTAAACTGCTTTCTACCTTGCCTGGTATCTCAGAGGACCTTTCTGTTGTGGGCATGCCAAGGGTCGAAGAACAAATTGAACCAAATGTTACCACAACAGTGCACTGGCAGTGATATCATACTAACTGAGTCTCCCTGATTCTCACCTGTAAACTCATTTGTCAGCTGGAGAGACAAGGAGAGATCAGCAGAACCTGCTTTAACAATCCCATGTGGCCAGCGCAGAAGTCTATTGGAAAGTGGAGACTGACATTATGCTGTCATGGCCTGAAGTCAATACTGCCATTGAGACCTGCTGTGCCAGACATATAGGAAATTCATTATGAACTGAAGTCAACGGCAGACAAGTGATATGCCTCAACTGATTCCCCAAATACGTTTTTCTCAATACCTTTGGTGACAGAGTGCAGGCCACACTTTGTTTTACTTTGGAACAGCATCCAGTACACCTAGAATTGACTGCCCCAGGGGTGGAAACACAGCCCCACCATTTGCCATGGACTGATCCAGACTGCACTGGAACAGCTTGAAGTCCTGGAGAACCTACAATACATTAATGACATCATCATATGAGGCAACACAGCAGAAGTCTCTGAGAAAGTAACAGAATAAGCGTCGGATTGTCTTATTCTCCTGCATGCAGTGAGCAACTGGATTTCTGCATAACCTTATCATCATCATGTACCCCTTTTATCTTATTGAACTGCCTTTATCTCAATCCATTAGGTTTTTTCTATTTTCTTCCCCATCCTCCTAGGGATGGAGAAGTGAATGAATAGCTGGGTGATACTCAATACGAGCTAGGGTTAAACCACCAATTTTTAATTGAAATTTAAAATGAAATTTTTAGAAAACAAATATTCAATTAGATCTGTAGAGACTTCAGTAGAACCTCATTTTATTGGTGAATAAAAAATGCAGAACAATCTAAATCCCCTTGTACAATATAAAATTTATTTTACATTTCGAGAAGGAAGTTATATCTCAGAATCTGCCAATCTCTTGTGAGACAGATCTTTAGTTCTCCAAGCAGAACTGAATTTCTTACTTAAATGTTCTGTCCAAAGATCAGTGCAAGGCAAAAGTTGTGTTCTATTTAGAATATTAAAAATCAGATTCAGTGTTACATATCCACATTGGGATGCCCAGATTTAGATGTTTTGACAGCTGGTATTTCTAAGCCTGATTTCTCATAACTGGTCATTTTTGTCACCACCATATGATATTAATGATTGGATACTGTGAATATGAAACAAACCCCACTTTATTTGGAGGGAGAATTTCCTAGAAAAGATCACTGAAGAAAAAAACCACTGAAATTAAAAGAAGGATTAACTTGGTTGAAGGAAGGTCATGTAGGAAATAAGGGAAAAATACAAGCAACCAGAATTAGGATAATAAATCCCCATAGTAAGTACATGATTATTTTATTCTGCTGACCAGCTAAGTATTCTAAAACCAACTGCTACAATAGCAGAAGAATTTTCTTTATTTAGAATAAAGAAAAAAAAAAAAAGAAAAAAAGAACTCTATTTTAACACATCATACCAGAAAACACAAATCAGGCCTCATATTTGGGTATTTCTCTGGGACTGGATACAGGATGCAGGGGGAAAAACGCTATGGATTATGGATTCCAATTCTTCTCATTATCTTACAAAACATGTTGCCATTGCAAAGGGTGTTTTCAAATTTGTTTTATATTTTTTATTTATCTTTTAAGAATCAGCTAAGCATTTTTCCTAGGAATGGGTTTATTGGATGGTATTATATAGAGTAATGCACAGTCTCTGCTAACTCCCTGTGTTCTGCCGCATAGACTAATCCTTTGGAATCCTACTCTGAAGCTAGTTGTGTCATTTAGCTGAATGAAGAAAGACAGAAAACTGCACAACCATAAGTAAGCATTCCTTCCTCTACATGAGCAAGAGGTCACTATTCTTCCTGTTTGACACTTGTATTATTTTTCTTGAGATTATGTCTTTTTTTTTTTTTTAATCTCATCATTTCCCATGGATGACTGCCACTTATAGTCATGATGCATTATTTGTGTTGTGTAATATAAGGGACAGCATATGCTGGCTGACAAATTAAGAAACAGCATAGCCTGGACCCACTCAATGATACTTTTGAGAGCTCACTGGGAAGTAAGGCTCATGTGGGAGGACGATCCTTTGTACTCCCATATGATGTTCTGATGGAAGTAAATATAGCCATTCCACTTAGTAAGGAAATTGAGCACACTCCATGATTTTCAAATAAATTATTTACCTGAGAGTCTGTATTGATAAAAAGCAGAATGAAAGAACAACTGAACTATTAAGTTCTGTCAGTTCACTGGGTATTTTGCTTTTCAACCCCAGAAGCCTTACTCATTTATTATGAAGAATTCAGAAATACTTCTGGTATCTGTTGTTGAATTTCTTGCTGCGTAGAAAGAGTAGGAGTGATCTCATTTAAATAAAACCTCTTCTTGTATTGCAATTATAAGGTACTTTCAGTTGAAATTTTCTTCTTCATTCCCGTACTACAAAACTTCATTGATCCTTTATTATTATTATTTCATTTTTTCTTTACATTTATTAACCAGTCTTTCATATTAATTCAATTCTACCTCTTGTTCTAACTGTTACAATTATCTATGAATCTCTGGACTAGAAATTACTTCCTCATCCAAGCTAGCAATAAACAAGCAAAAAACCACAAAGAAAACTTAAATAAACTTAGGTTAGGACTATCACACACGTACCAAATACACATCAGAACTGAGACATCATCTGAACTTCAAAGCCTCTTTAAGAGTAACATTCAGAAAAATGGATGAATATAACAAGAAGGAATTGTTAATCTGATTCAGAATGCATCAAACGTAGCAGAAAGATATAAACAGATATTCACAGTTCCAGTAAAAATGGAGCTTCTTTGTCTTTAAGCCTTATAAAACATAAGGTGCTGTGACATCCTTCCTTTGAACCCAACTCGTCCAAAATTAGAAAAGTTACCACTTCTATGACTGTAGTGCATTAAGGATAGACATCTGACACTAGAAAAACAGACAGGGTGTTGTGATCTTTCAACCACTGTTTGCAATAACTGTGGTAGTATTTGGGAATACCGTCAGGCCCCATATCTTTCTGATGAAAAATGTAGTAGTTAGGGAGACTTTTATTCACTTTACCCTCTCCCACAAGTACCAAGGTAGAAGAGCAAAACTGGAATTGTTACTGAGTTACATGAGCTACAGAATACTTACATCTTAGAGCATAGTATGACCTGCAATTTCAAGAAGTCCAAATCACACAGAATTACAGAATTACTAGGTTGGAAAAGACCTTTAAGATCATCGAGTCCAACCATTCCTGTCCTATGCTAAACCATATCCCTAAGTACCTCATCTACTCCTTTTTTTAAACACATCCAGGGAAAGTGACTCAACCATCTCCTTGGGCAGCCTGTTCCAGGCTCTGACAACTTGTTCACTCAAAATTTTTTCCCTAACATCTAATCTGACCCTGCCCTGGCACAGCTTTGTGCCATTTTCCCTTGTCCTATCTCCTGTCACTTGGCTGAAGAGACCATCGCCCACCTCTCTACAACCTCCCTTCAGGTAGTTGTAGGTGGTAATAAGGTCTCCCCTCAGCCTCCTATTCTCCAGGCTAAACAGCCCCAGCTCCCTCAGCCACTCCTCGTATGATTTGCCCTCCAGCCTCTTCACCAGCCTGGTTGCCCTTCTCTGGACCTCAATGTTTCAAGGACCTCAATGTCCTTCTTATGGTGAGGAGCCCAGAACTGGACACAGCACTCGAGGTGCAGCCTCACCAATGCCAAGTACAGGGGCACAATCACTTCCCTAGACCTACTGGACACACTATTTTTGATACAAGCCAGGATGCCATTGGCCTTCCTGGCCATCTGAGCACACTGCTGACTCATGTTCAGTCTGTAGTCAACAAACCCGCCCAGGTCCTTCTCTGCCTGACAGCTCTCCAGCCACTCTCCCCCAAGCCTGTAGCACTGCATGGGGTAAATAAATACAAGATCTGTTCAGATAAATTACCCTATATCTCAGAATCACAAAACTTCAATAGAAGTTGAATTTCTTATTCTGTAATTTACCTTCAATGGTTGTTTCAGGTTAAGGACTCAAAGAGAAAAACAAATCCTAAATTGTTCTATTGTTTTGATTAATTTCTTGTTGATTTTTTTTCATGTACAGCTTTTTTTTTTCTTTTTTGTTTTTTTTTTTCCTTCTCCTATTGGCTATGTAAAGCTTTCATCAAAAAAATGAATTTGACTCAGGCTATCTACTTCAAACAGAATTTTAACATTTAGTATCAAGAGGTCTGACTGATGTGTTTTCAAATTACTGTATTTATATGTCCTTCTGTAGACTATGTAGCTTTATGCTCTGCCTAGAAAAGGTGAAGCATGAAGACAGCATTCAAATAATGATAGATATTTTTACTGTGTATTAATTTCTGTCCCTGTGACATGGTGATTTTTTTCTGTTTGAATGACCTTGCCCAATTGTCTTTTCTGTCAAAGACTTTGTATTGCCTAACCTAGGATTTGTTTCAGAGAAACTGAGATATAATCAGATTCTAATTCTTTACAAAATATGAACAGCATCATCTGTCATTGTAGTATTCTAAAACTCATTGCATTATCTTTCATACACAGAAACTTGAGGAATGTAATGGTGAAAAAGTCTGGCTTGCTTCCAGGTAGATACAGGTATAATGCCATTTTCTGTATCCTCTGAAATCACACTGCCAACTACAATATTTCCTCACAAAATTATTCTGATTTTCTAATAAAAAATATAGTAGTTACATAATAAGATTTCATTGCATTTTTGGATGAATGTCATCTGCAACCTGGTGTGTCTACAAATGACTGGGGAAAATAAAAAAATCTTTGACAGATTAGGCTAGTATTTCATCTACTGCAGCACCCCTCCATAAACTTAGGAGAAAGGTCAGTCTGTCCTGTATATCACTTCTCCTTTTTCTAGGAATAAAAGTATTCTAGGATGTCTTTACCATCTGTGTATATATTGATATTTCATATGAATGTGGATGTTCCAAACTGTGTTAATTCCTTTTGAACTTCTTGGGCACTGATCATTTTGAAAGGAATTTATATTATTATGTACAATGGGTTTGTGAGTCATGTCTCAGCTTCACAATGAAAAAAAATATTTATTTTTTTCACATTATGCTTATAAGTACTTTATCAAGCTTTGGTGGCACTAGTCATTTCTTCTAATGATGTAATTAGGGAGTTGCTGAATTCTGCAGCCAAAAGAAATGAGGCTATCATGGCGAGGCTGTGTAAACAAACCTATACAATACATATGTGCAAGTAGACATGAACAAGTAAACATATACAGAGCACATGTCAAAGTGTCTCTCCTCCCCCCAGAGGGCTAAGGCAGGAGCTTCTTCCCTTGACTGAGGGGCCCTCACCTGTTGTGGTGCCTCTGAGCTCCTCTGTGGGTACTGATGTTGGCCTTTATCACATAATCCAACAGATCTTAATTAATTAAATAAATGTGTTCTTACTAATAAAAACTACTAGGATAATATTTTTCCATCATTCTATACTGATACATTTTTAAGTTCTGATTTTAAAAGTTTCTCATAGTAAAACATAAATGAACAATTTGTCAGAGAACAGATTTCTTTCTCTATTCTTATCTATACAAGTTACTGTGTATATCTGGCCAGATCAACTATTCATTGAGCCATTCAAAACACCTAAAATATGAAATCTCAGCTAAAAGAAGAAATGCTATAGATGTTTATATAGGCTTATGAATATCCTTATTCTCTGTCTTTCTGTCAAGCTTATATGAAAGACAAAACCGTTTCATTCTGAAAAAACAAAAGAATGAATGTTTGTCCTTTTTAAAAAAATATTCTCCAAATTGTTTTCTTCTCAAACAGTGATCTGTTTCACCACCACTTCTCTAAAAGAAGTAGGCAGATGTCATCCGAACTCAAACCTTTGGAAAGAGTAGATATGATTTCCAAATTCAGTGGGAAAGGCACACAGGAAAATGAACTGAGGAGACATGTCTCTTTGCCGAGCAGTTCATGATAAATTTATAAGCAATTTTTACTTTTTTGTTGTTGTTGTTTCTTTTAATTCTATCTAATTGAATAATCCCTCGCTTTTGTACTGAATCATCATCATTAGCTATCCGAATATGAGCCAGCAGTATACTCAGATGACTAAGATGACCATCAGTATCCTTGCTTGTATCAGAAATAATATGTCCAGAAGGATGAGGGCAGTGATTGTCCCCCTGTACATAGACGCAGGTGAGGCTGGCACTCATATACTGTGTTAAGTTTTGGGACCTTCACTACAAGAAATGTGCTGACATGATGGAACATGTCCAGAGAATTGCAACAAAGTCGGTAAAGTTTTTGGAGCACAAGCCTTATGAGGAGCAGCTGAGGGAACTGAGGTTGTTTAGCCTGGAAAAAGAAAGAGGCTGAGGAGATCTTATTGCTATGTACAACCTGAAAGAAGGTTGTAGTGAGGTGGATGTTGGTTACTTTTCCTCAGTAGCAAGAGATAGAACAAATGGAAATGGCCTCAAATTGTGTCAAGGAAGATTTAGATTGGATATTAGGAAAAATTTCTCCACCAAAATTTTTGTCAACAATTGGACCATGCTGCCCAGAGAAGTAGTTCAGTCACTATCCCTGAAGATATTTAAAGGATGTCTAAACATGGCATTTAGAGACATTGTTTAGTGGTGGATTTCATAGTGTAGGTTAATTATTGGTTGTTATCATCTTAAGGATTTTTTTTTCTAATCTAAGTAATTCCATGATAGAGTCATGGTAGAATCATAGAATAATAGAACAGTTTTGATTGGAAGGGACATTAAAACCTATTTAGTTCCAAGTCCCTTTCCATGGGCAAGACGACCCGTCACTAGGTCAGGTTATCCAACACCCCATCCAACCTGGCTTTGGACACTACCAGGGAGGGGGCAGCCACAGCTTCTCTGGGCAATCTGTTCCAATATCTCACCACCCTCACAGGGGAATCATAGAATCATAGAATCATAGAATTGTAGGGGTTGGAAGGGACCTCGAGAGATCATCGGGTCCAACCCCCTGCCAAAGCAGGCTCCCTAAAACTTATTTTAATATGTAACCTAAGATTTACCCTCTTACAACTTAAATTCCTTGTCCTTGTCCTATCATTACTGCCTCTGGTAAAAATTCTTTCTTCATCTTTCTTAAAGACCTCTTTACAAACTGAAAGTCCACAATAAGTTCTTCCTAGAGCCTGAACAACCCCAACTCTCTCAGCCTGTCTTCATAGGAGACAACTCTTTGATCATGTTTGTGGCCCTCCTCTGGACCCTCTCCAACAGTTCTACATCTATTCTTATGCTGTGGGCCCCAAATCTTGGCACAGTACTCCAGGTGACGTCTCACAAGTGTGGAGTAGATAGGATGACCAGACACAGCTGTTGAACAGAGTGCCTAAGAGAAGTATAAATATTCATATTCTGTGTATATCCTATATACTTTATACCTTGCAATAGTGCTCTAGGTATAAACTATCTTCTGTCCTATTTAAGAAAATTTCTACTAAAGTCAGTCCTGCAGGGTGAACGTATTTAGCCACTAGTAAAAGAGTTAAAATAATGTTTAATTTTTTATATGTGTTAATCATTTGTACAGTGTACAAAATTAAAAAATAAAATAAATTCCACCACTAGTACTTTGCATTAGTGAACATATTTAATTAGCTGTCTTCTTCTCATATAGACAGATATCCTATTATTTTCATTTATGCAAGACATACATTGTGATCACTGTAAATGAGGTTTTTTTTCAGAAGCCCTCAGGGAATGCATTCATACAACTCTTGGATTTTAGGGTGGCTCCTCAGTCCTGATGGTATGCTAGAGAGCTCTGCTGGCTGCTGTTCACTACCACAACATTCTGTTGCATACAGAGCCTTCTCATGCTGTGCCAATGATGGCAGGCCTTGTAGTCCTTTAATTGTGTTACATGTCATCTTAGTTGCTACATCTTCCTTCTCTTTCCCATTTCCTCTTTTCTTCTTCCCATGAGGAGGGTTAAAAAATTCACAAAAATCCAGACTTTGAGCCAGCAAGAGATTGCCACGCTGGTCCAGCCATGTAGTTCTACTGTAGAATTACAAAATTTTCTTTCCTCCTCCTCATTTCTAAATGTTTTTGAGTGATTTCTCCATAACTGTCTTTATAATTCTTGCAAATCTTCTTTTTGGAAATATGTTGACAAAATCTTCTGCAGCTTATTAAATTAACCTTGCTAGATCCATAAGTACTTTCTTCAAAAACATTTCTAATGGGGAATAGGGAGATCTGATTGTTCAATATTGCTCTTCCTTTCTTATCCTCTTGTAGTGGCTGTTGCAAGGAAAAACTTACTGTTAAAAGAATAGTGTTATTCTTTGATAGCTCACGTTCTTACCCTTAAATAAATCCTTATCAGTACTCCTGCACTGATCTGTGAAGTACTATGCTCTAGATCGGGCTGTCATTCAAATTAAATATAAATTCTGAATATTCACATTATAGTAAAAAATCTATAATTGCAGAGACATTAGGCACCAAACACTAGGGATTTTTTTTTCTTGCCTTTTATTTCACTGACTTATTTTAAATGCTAATTTTGATTACCTCTACCAGCTCACCACACAGTTGAGCAATAGCCATGCTTTTTCTATATGTTATCTTATAAGTGGGTCCTACTTCACTGGGCAAATAGTATAGGGAAAAAATTATCAAGAATAAGTAATTTAAATTTTGTTTAACAAAATAATTTTCTGTGAAATTATGTACAATGGAAGACCCTAATTTTATCTTGAGTGTTGTTATTGAGGGGCAGGATTGGATGTGGCTCTGCTAGAGTGGTACTGAAACAATAAGAGTAGCTGTACACCTGTGTAGCAATGTATTTTGAGAGGAGTAGGTTTGTGGCCCATCCAGATTTATTGCTGACCCCCATATAATCAGGCCTGGGGAAGCTAGCAGAGACATGTTGGTATGCAGTAACAGGAGAGCAGATTTCTGTGAGAACAGGAGCTTGTAAGAAACAATCCATGAGATAAGAAACTGCAAGAATGTTAACAACTGCCTTAAAAAGGAACAAAGTGACTGTGTAGCCTTAACCAATTATTAGCAATAGTGAGACACATGTAAGGCAGGTGAATGTTAACAACTGCCTTAAAAAGGAACAAAGTGACTGTGTAGCCTTAACCAATTATTAGCAATAGTGAGACACATGTAAGGCAGGTGAACAGAGCATCTAACCAATAGCAATGTAATGTAACTCGTGTACTGATATAGAAACCTATATAAGCTCTGTGTGTGTTTCAGTAAAGTTGAGTACTCAAAACTTCGGCTTTGGCACAGATGTTATAATCTTAAACATTTTTAAAATTGATAAAAAATCCTGAGTCAGACAATGAATTGAAAAAAAATAACCTCCCTCCCTCCCTCCCTCCCTCCCTCCCTCCCTCCCTCCCTCCCTCCCTTCCTTCCTTCCTTCCTTCCTTCCTTCCTTCTTTCCTTCCTTCCTTCCTTCCTTCCTTCCTTCCTTCCTTCCTTCCTTCCTTCCTTCCTTCCTTCCTTCCTTCCTTCCTTCCTTCCTTCCTTCCTTCCTTCCTTCCTTCCTTCCTTCCTTCCTTCCTTCCTTCCTTCCTTCCTTCCTTCCTTCCTTCCTTCCTTCCTTCCTTCCTTCCTTCTTTCTTTCTTTCTTTCTCTCTCTTTCTCTCTCTCTCTCTCTCTCTTTCTTTCTTTCTTTTTCCCAGTGTTTTGAGAACAGATAAGCCTTTTAATAATTTATTCTGGAGATGATAGTTTGGAAGGGTATTACAAAGACATCTGCTGCCAGTGTTGTCACGCTGTCTGTGTTCAGATCAGCTTGCTGAGAGAGGACACGTGCTTTCCCTCTCCAGAGATGCTGAAATAGAACATACTCTTTCTCTAAACTGTCACAGCTAAATAGCCATGTGTGATTTCATTTACAGTGATGAGTTCTTAATGCTTTATTCTGTACATAGTAGATTAAATTCTCCTCTTTGTCAATGTCAATAGGAATTTCATACATATACCAGGGGAAAAACATCTAGAGAGATATTTTCTACCTGTGCACACCTGTTCCCCAAAAAATCTATTTTAAAAACATGTCATTGCACACTGAATTATACAGTTTCTTCTCTTTACGTGTTTTTAGATTTGAACACCTGATGAGCAGCATCGGACACTGAGGTCTAAATTAATAAATTTGTACCACCATATGTATGGGATTAGATTTGGGTTTAAATAACAAAAATATGAATTAAAATCTTGTTCAGATCCACTACATTTTATTCATAGAACCACAGCATTGTAGGGGTTAGAAGGGACCTTGAGAGACCATCAGGTCCAACCCCCCTGCCAAAGCAGGCTCCCTAGCTCATATTGCACAGACAGGCATCCAGATGGGTCTTGAATATCTCCAGAGAAGGAGACTCCACCACCTCCCTGGGCAGTCTATTCCAGTGCTCTGTCACCTTCACTGTGGAAAAGTTCTTCTGCATGTTGGTGTGGAACTTCCTGTGCTCCAACTTGGAGCCATTGCCCCTTGTCCTGTCTCCACAGACACTGAAAAGGGGCTGGCAATTTCCCCCTGCATCCCATACTTAAGATATTTTAAAATATTTATCAGGTCCCCCCTTAGTCTTGTCTTCTCAAGACTGAACAGTCCCAGCTCACTCAGCCTTTCCTCATATGGGAGATGCTCCAGGCCCTTAATCATCTTTGTAGCCCTTCTTTGGACTCTCTCCAGGACATCCCTGTCCTTTTTATACCAGGGAGCACAGAACTGGACACAATACTCCAGGTGGGGCCTGACCAGGGCAGAGTAGAGGGGGAGGATCACCTCCTTTGACCTGCTGGCCACACTCCTCCTGATGCACCCCAGGATCCCATTGGCTCTCTTAGCCACCAGGGCACACTGCTGGCTCATGGCCACCTTGTCATCAACCAGGACCCCCAGGTCCTTCTCCACAGAGCTCTTCTCCAGAAGGTCATCCCCCAGCACATTATAAATACACACACACACACACACACAGAGTACATTCATATATGTGATACATAGAGACATAAACATATTACATAATCTCTTTCCAACATATATGTTCAGTAGATTCACACAAATTTCTCAAGGGTTAGCAAACTCTTGATGTACCTTTCACACAAAGACAAGACAGATTAAATATAATTTATGAGATCTGAAACATATATTTTTCCTTCATGTCAGCTAAATCTCCAAATGTGTGTGTGCATATAAGCATTTTTCTGTAATTCAATGAAATGAAACAGTTAAACCTCTTTACACATTGTCTGAAGCATTGACAAGTGCTACAGGTGGAAAACTGAATTACCGAGAATTACTTTTATTTTCACTGTTTACTACAGACTAGGTTAGGTGTGTTTACGGCTAAATTCAGAGACATAGTGTGACATTTTGACACTTATGTTGCTTCCAGGATCTCTTTCTTTCTTAAACAGGCTCCACCTGCTCAGCTAACATGACTATGGATCCTTTGACTTTGGTTCCCTATGAGAAGGGAATTTGTCCTTCCTATGTGTTCCACTTATGTCTTGCACTGACAGATGCCATGTTTTATGAATATAATCATATTTCCATTTTGACTTTGTGCTTTGTTTCTGTACATTGTTTGGTTTGGTTTTGATTGGGTTTTTTTCATTTTCACCTCTAAAGGTAAATTCTGTTATGTATAATAACCTATGTATTACACAGATTGTAGTTACAGCTGTCTCTTCAGTTTCCTATTTGTCCTTGTATTTCATACAGCTGCCATATTGTGCTTTTCAATGTTTTATGGGCATCTGATACATGCTTGTATTTTTAAAAAGCTTCACATATTAGATGCAAAACACTGACTGAGCTTTCTGTTTTGTCTGATCTTTTCCCAAAAGTAACTACTCACAGAAACTTCTCTTCTGCTTGAGGTCTTTGATCCTTTTAACTCCAGATATATCGAAGGTCCAGAAAACTCAGCATGCTCCATTTATCTTTTGTGTAGCACTTACGTACTGCATTTATTTGTAGAAACAACATACATTAGCATTTATTAGGAGTTGGCACTCTAACAGATAAACACAAAAGGTCAAGTCTAAATTGAAAGAGGTCCATTCAAAAAGTCTGGTGCAGGTGAGTGATAGCAAGTTACTTGTGTGACAGAAAGATTATCCACGGAAAAATATTTTAATCACTAATTAAATATTAAGTTATATATTTCTCAAATAAAATGTTTATTAGTGGATAAAGTAAAACCAAAGCTGAGTACAAACCAACTCTCTTGATAGACTGTGGATAAAAACTTGTTCTTGTTTGAGTCACGAGAGCTCTGTTTCTTAATACTGAGTGTAATGTGTATTTTATTTTATCAAACAGAATTTTAAATAAATTATATATTAAGAATAATTAATAGACAAGATATTATTTATTTTTAAATCCCCTCCTTTTTCTACTCACTTTTATAGGTATTCAACATTTGGATTTACATGGCTTCTCTTTTAGTAGCACAAAAAAATGAAAATCACTGCCCTTGCTTTTGTTTTGTATTGAGTCTACCTTTCCAATTTTTGTATTTTGAGTCTATTTTGAATAATTGTGTAATAAAAATCTATCCTTACTCAATTTTTTATTGTAACTTCAAATAATTATAAAATGGAGTAAAACACCTATGTACTAACTGAAATTCCTATAATTAAAGACTTGTGTTTTGGTATGGAGCAAGAGAAGAAATATAGATTTCAAAAGGACGGTAAGTTTAATGTTTTCAGTAACTCAAAGTGCAGACAAAGGAGGCAACAGTAATACAAACAAAAAATTAATCTTGTTCTACATTACTCCTGCCTGCCTGATTCAATTCTACTTAGGCACTCCCAGGAATAATTTAGGCTTCTAGCAAGTTTAGCAGTGGTGGCAGAAAGCAAAGTTTGAAGTTCCATTCCAGAGGTGCACGCCACAATGTGTGTTCACCAACGAATTTATCACAGATGAGAGTGTTTGGCTGGCATCGGTATTGCACCTGCTACTCTGTTTATGCCCAGATGCCAGTGCTTTATCTGAATGCCCTGAGGTTCCCTGCCCCGGGGGCACCTTGAGGCCTTCCCCCAGAGATAACTGTGTGCCTGCAGGCAGGGAAGCATTCTGGCTGTACACTGAATCAAGGGAAGGTTCACTTCTGCCACATCTCAGGACCACTACTGGATTTCCTAAGTTAACATGTTCCCTGTATTTTGATACACTTACAAACATTAAATTAAGAAAGAAAAAAACATAAAAGGTCACCCTCCCCTACTGCTCATTAAGACATATGAATTAGTCTCTTCTCACTCTGCCATTCTGATTGTGTTGAAGGAATTTAAGTTATAAGAAAAGCAAAACAAATCAGAAAAGTAGCTTAAATACTGAGCAGTCGGGAACAACTCTAAGCTTTTATACATCTTGAGATCTTGGAAAATTTAAAAAATGGGTAGGGAATTACATCAGTGAAGAATAGAAAAGATGAGAAGTGTTGCCACCCAATATATTTTGGAAGACAATTCTTCTTAAAGGAGATTAATTCCATTAAAATTTCCTGTTATTGTATATGTAAATATGGATGTGGTTTCTAATTGGATATATGTAACATATTTGGCTTTTCTACAAAGCTTTGAATTTAGTGCTGGATGGTATCCTATTTTTAGAAAGGAACACCAATTAAAGCAGATGTTAAGTGGATTAACAGCTGACTGCCAAATCTCAAAACAGCAAATATGAAACTGTGGTTGTCTAAGAGGAACAACAGAAATGTCTGGTGCTCTTCAGTTTGGAGACAAGGTCAGCATGACTGAGATTTGATCAAAATTTACAGGATCTTGAAGATCAAGGTCAACACAGAACTGTTTATCCACAGAAAAAGAAGTAGGGGAAAGATAGGGTTATATATGTATCAAAGAAAATAAAATGCTTTTTATTCAGTGAAAACTAACTTCTTGAAATTATAGCCAGGAGAGGCTGCAAGGCAGAAAGCATCAGCATGATCAAAAAAGAATGAAACAAAATCTTGCCCTGTGAATTCACAAATGGGGAAGGGGCAGGGACGTGCCCCTTTACTTTTCTTGTTCTGGTGAAGATGAGTTGAACTGACCCACTAGTGTGCTCTTCCTAGACAGCATTGATCAATTCTGCCATGCTGCATTACTGTCACACTGACCCAACACAGTAAAAGATCTGGAATTTTCTATCAGTAGATGTCTCTAGAGAGGTTCCGTAAGTATTAGTTCTGGTTCATCTAGTTAATGGATTTAATCTAAGTTTGCTGATTTTGTTGTGCTTTTTTTTCTCTCCCGCATAGAATGACTTCTTTTTAAAATATGATTTTAATTATTAGTCTTTTCTTGCTGGCATAAAATATAATAACTGGGTAAGTTTAAATTGCTCCTTCAACTTGTATTAAAATGACACAAATACTGATTTTAATAAAAGCTGCATTTTTAACCAATATAATAAACCCATCATAGTGAAAATGTTTTTTAACAATATAATAAAACTGTCATAGTGAATGTAGCAAAGGAAAAGTGGTGTGTGACCCCTATCATTTCCTACACTTCACTGATCAATTCAGGTGTTAGGTAACTGCAGAGTTGATTGATTTTTAGAAAAAAAAAAAAAAGATACTGAAGGTTCATTCAGTGAACTACATGCATCACAATATTGCTGAGAATTGTGTAGGACCAAGGTTGAAGATATGCAATTCTCATAAAAGAATCAGAGATGCAGGTAAATGCAGGAAAGAAGTACAAGATCTTTGTTACCCAAACAATGCAGGAACTCAGCTCCATTTTGAAGGCATAGCATGAGTGTAGGTATGAAAGTCATACCTTCAAATTGCTGTGATTTTTTTTTTTATAGTGATGATGCAAAACACTTTTTCATTTTAATTTTGTCTGAGATAAGCCTGACCTATATCTGTATTTTGTACCCATGGTGAAACTGAGCAGTCTGCTTGGCCTTGCAGAAAAATCCAGAAAAAGCAGTTTGGAATTATCCTGAAAGTAGTTGTATTAACTACAAGAACTTTTAATGACTTTTAATGACATGATTCAAGTGAAAGCTAAAGTTCTTTACCCTTTTATCTTTTTAGATCCTCTCCTTTGAAAAAAAAATTGATTATTTTTTCCATAACACGTTTTTTTCATAGCACTCTGCCTGTTTTCTTCCTTCTGATGATTGTAGAATCAAATATCAACTCTTCCTTTGCGGAAAACATAAGCATTTGTTTAAAAAAACCCCTTATTTTAATAAGGGAGCTGTAGTATAGAGGTATGTGTGTCAGCAAACAGAAGAATGCCAGAGATCAAAACCTCCTTTCAGAGTATTTCACCAAATTTATTGAAGATACAGAACTGAAGAACACGGCATTTTAATAGTATCCTTCTGACTAAGAATTTTATTGATCAGGCAGC